>OY757310.1:138407899-139888528 GCA_963583905.1 Stenurella melanura | reverse complement strand
GATAAAAACTGTGGGCAGTATAGTTATCTATCGATCTGTCAAAATAATGAAATCTAGGCTCAACATTTAAAAAGAAACAGAGAAACCTACTTACTCCTTTAAACCCGAAAATATTTTGTAGACGTTCTAAGACTCAAGTTGTAGGTTTTTATCTCTGCTTTCAAAATTTGCAGAGAAAACATTTTTGAATACAAATTTTAGCCATCTTTTTTTACTAAGAAAATTTTACAAATTTTTAGAATGGCCTGACATTCGTGTTTTTAAAAAATGCACTATTAAATTTATATTTTGATGCGGGGTTTAGTTTAAAACATCCATTAAACGTTTACCTACTATAAAAGCAAATTTATAGGTTCTCCCGCATCCATATATTTCTTAAGAAAATATGAATAATAATTGGTAAAACTAAAAGTGTACACCAGGCAAGTTATTTTATATAATATGTGCTAATATGTGATATGTGCTAAGTATATAACACTAGTTTCTTGGTCAAATCCCTTGATATGTGATTTTGTCGAGAACTACTACTCCTAGAAAGTAAAGTTTCAAATAAAAGTTTGCCTCTGTCCTTGATCTTTATTTATTCTCGATATACTTACTTGTTACTGACTTCGAAAAATTGGCATTTGCATGCTTGCTACATTTACGTCTGCAAATTTCCCTTTTGGATTGTAAAGAAATTCTTATTTTATACTATATACTATCAAAACAGTACCTGAGAGGTCAACCACTTGTAGAAATTACACGAACTGCCAAGACTGCCTCTCCTGAGGCGCCTGCGTAACTCCAACCAGACGTACTTGCGGGGCTTTCAATTATATTACCGCCACTGCCATGGCTTCCGACAGCCAGCCTAAAATTCGGAGAACGAGTGCCGACGGTGGTTTACCACTCGATAGACAACTACTGAATTTCATAATGATCCGTTGAATAGTTTAATGATTATAAATAATTACTTATCACTAACTTTCTGCGAACTATTTCTCTTGTTCTCGGCGTCTATTGGATGCATAACAATAATAATTAAAATTAGAAAAGAATTATTTTTTGGTTTAACTTGCCATAATTCAAAAAACGAAAACATTAATGGATCTCAATATTACTATGTCATCACTACATATTTATTAATGAACTGTGGTAATATGAAGGTCAAATTTTAATAATTGTGAAAAATATGTTTTTTTTTCAAAAATCATGTCGATAAAATGTGAGCATTTGCAGTTAACGGACGGAAAACCGTTTAAGTCTATGCTGAGAAGAAATAAAGATGGAGACACCTTTTTTATTTGAAACTGTTTTTCTAAGTTTAACAGTTTTTAAGAAAATCGCGTATAGACAAATTAAACCAATAAATAACCAATACTATACGCATAACACTTATTGGTTAAAACAACTTGCGTGGTGTATATTTTTGATTTTAAGAATGGTTGTTAATTTTTGTTTATTGGTAAACTACCATTATTTGAGGGAGACTACAAAATGAAAATTCAAGAAGTCCCGAGGAATCCCCTGAGGATCCATGAGTTTAAATTTTGATTTGTTGAATGATGTGACAGCTAAAGCTTTAAGCTTTACCCATACGAAAACTAAACAACATTAAAATGTTAAGTTTTCTATTTAGTTATAAACAAGAATTAGTGCTATACCCCCAATAGCAAACAAGACTGCAGCTACGGATACGTATTTCGGAGTTATTGCTCTTCATATATGGCACATGAGGTACGAAGGTACAAAATAGAGTATTTACCATGTACTGTGCTTTCCTACCTTTGTTGGTCTTGCTTTTCATATAACAATATTATTTATGATATGCTACACTGATGAGGAGCAATAACTCTGAAACGTGTGTCCGTAGCTGCAATCTTGCCTACCACTAATTTTTGTTTATAATTTTTATTGGACCTCATTAACTATTTCATTCTTTTTATTTAATATTATTATTTCCTTATTGACGATTATTATTAATTAATGCAGATTACTAATTATTGAATATCTTTTCCATTATGCAAAAATATAGATATACTGGTATACTCCATATTACAAATTAAAATTCTAGAGAAGTAAAAAAATACTTAGTCGCTTAAATTATAAATACTGTATTTATTGAAGGAATAATAAAACGCATTTAGATTAGAACGATAGGATAGATGTGTCGGCATAACCTTTGAGCTTTGGCAGGTAGAATTTATATACAACTCATGAAGTAATTACGAGCTTATACGTAAGTTGAATCACGGTCATTCATTTCTATTTACTACATTGTACAATAAAGACATAAAATAATATTTTATCGTTTTTAAAGGACCGCCCACTGGACTTTCCGTTTCACCTCCCCTGTTGCAAATTTTAGCAGCTTGTCGAGGCATACCTACTCTTAATAATTAAAAAGTAAGTAACAAATTAACAACAAGAACGTTGTTTATAACAATTATCGGTCAAAACCATGCAATCAACAATTATGAAAAATGATAGACAATAAAAAAAAGTCAGTAAAGATATTTACACAGAACTTCCCTCATTATTTATATAGGGCAGTCACTCTAAAAAATTATTAATTACGAAACAACATATGAGAATAATAATCGGAATGTAGTTATCACTATCATTACAAAGAGAACGTAATAACGTTTGGTCAAACACATATACAGGGTGGCCATCCGACAGCAAAAATGTATTATTAAATAAAAGGTGCCACATATGGAGGGCGTGCGTAAATATCTTTACAAATTTCCACTATAGTTGAATTATTTCTTAGGGTGACCACCCTGTATATTTTCCCACGTAGTTGAGTGGTCAAAAAATTATTATATTTTTTTTTAAATAAGCGTGGAAATTGTAAATTTGAGTGAAAAAATTTTTTTTTCCATCCAACTTGACTGAAATCAAGATTTGATCAAACCAGCCAAAATTTAATTCTATTTTTTTAATATATATACATCTATATCAGGAGGAGGGATGGTCGGATCGTCGCCAAATTTGAACTGGAAGTTCCCTCAACATTGACAATAAAAGGATACTATTTTGGTTCCTTAACTCATTATGGAATTCACTCCTAAAAATGTCCAAAATACCCCATTTTGGCCAAAAACACAAGGTTGCACCCCTTCGCGGAGGGAGAAATTTCGGAATTTTATCATTCTTACCAAAACAAACACTTTCCACTGTGTCGCGTTCTATCTTCAAAAATTTGCCAATCCGACCTTTTTTTTCACTATTTGACTCAACTAATATATACATAAAAAAACAAAACATACATATGTATACGAAAAAAAAAATGCGTCAAATACAAACTGTAAATATATATAAAAAAGACCTTATACAGAAAAAATGTATTCAATGTATAACAGTTTCTTTCTAACAAATAATTTTTAAGTTTCCTTTTAAAAGAGACGTAGGCCTGTATGTGACTGTTATACTAAATCTAAGGTTATCTAATTATAAAATATACATATATGTTCTCACATTTTCCTATACACAAGAAGAAAAAGATTAATAACCACTAAAACTTATCCTGTCGGGATCATATCCGCGCCGAAAAGTACGTCAATATCCCCTGGTGTGTGAAAAGTAGGATCCGCTAGTGTTAAATTAGAAATATGCGACCAAGAATGACCTCGGAGTTCAATAGTGGGCAAAGAGTCACAGATTTTAGGTAAAACCACGGCTATCACGTCTAAAACGGGCGTAGACTTGCCTACCGGACGACAAGTAGTGTTAATAACACTGGAATTTATTGAAGTTTGCATAAGTCCGAGACCACGTACTGATAAGGACAATTTAGATCGAAACAGCCCTAACATTTTACTACACTTTTGCGAGATAAAAGTAGTTTGCGACCCCAAGTCGATTAGTGCCCTAAATACATGGAAATTACCGCTCCTATCAGCGAATTCTACTAGAGCTGTTGATAATAAAACCCCACTATTATGTGGATTTAGGCCAGTTAAAGAATGAGCAGTAGTAGTAGGAAGCGTAGGTGAAGTATTTGCGAGAACTACTGAATTGGATGTAGATGGCTCACCCTGTATAGAGTTACCTTGTATAGCAGGTACTTCTATTTTCAAAGTGTAGCAGTGTATGATGACGTTTGTTGCATTTTCTACAAACTGATTTCGACTTGCATGTTCGTATAGTGTGCAACGAGCTTAAGCAATTTGTACATAAAATTTTATTCTTTGTAAACGCATATCTCTCGTCGGCAGATTTTTTCATAAAATCAGCGCATTTGTATAACGGATGAGATTGTTGACATAACGAACAAGCAAGTACAGATTCTGAATTTGTAAAAAATACGCAACTATTTTGGCGATTGACATTGGAAGTATTAGTGCGTGTTGAATAACTTTCAGGCTTTTTGTACTTAATAGTTGAGCTGGAAAAAGCAATGTTTTCCAACGCTCGACATTGATGTTCTACGAAATCAATAAGAGAATTATAAGTAGGAATTTCGGTACCCCTGAGTGACAGCTCAAATGCCGCCACTGTCTCGTCGTCTAATTTTTCTAGCATTTTATTCAATAACACAAAGTCCCACTTATCTACAGGTAAATTAAGATTTTCAAGAGCGTTTAAATTTTCGCTAAAAACATCTAAAAGGCGTCGAAGAGATAGTGCAGTACGAGACGTAATTTTCTTAAAATTATCTATTTCTCACGAATGTGAAGTGGCTAATAAGCGTTTATTGGTATAACGGGCCGCTAAGTTGTCATAAACTATTTGATAATTCTCACTACAATATGGTAAACTTTTAGCTGCAGTTAGTGGAGGTCCACTTAAACTAGAAATTAAATAATTAAATTTTTCCATGTTACTTAGATCTTGCCTATTATGAATTAAGGAGTCAAATGTGTCCTTGAAAGCTATAAAATCTCGTAAATCACCGGAAAAGGTTTTTAACGAAATTTTAGGGAGACGAACAATAGGTTTAACACAATCAGTTCGCGATTCGGCAGGGGTATTTTCAAATAATTCCTCAAAAATTACTTTAACCGCATAATATTCTTGATTAAAGTTTTCCCTGACCTTATGTTCAGCTGCCATGTCCGCACCCTCAGCCCCCGAAAGTACACTTATTAAATTTGTGTGATAATGCTTAAAATCAGAACTGATATCTGTAATATCCTGATATCTAATTTTAAATAACCGTCTAGAAGCTTCATTATCAATGGCTGATTGAGCTGCATTATATAATTCGTGTAATAGTTCAATAGTTTCTTGACGCAATGCTCGCGTTTTCTTAATATTTTTTTCCATTTTTAAATGTAATTGAAATTATAGTGCTGATTTACTTGAAACTGAGCACCCACGCCTTTTTTAAGGGATGTTTATATTTTAAAATACAATAAAATTAAAAAGATTAAAGCAATTATAACCAATGAATTAATTTGTTGTAATACCAATATTTAAATCTTTACAAGTAATTATAATAGAAGTATGCGTTTTTTTCTCTACAAAAAAATTGAGTGTGCCTATAAAATTCACCTTGAAAATATATAAAATTATATGGTAGATACAAATTACTAAATATTCTTCTATCAGGCTCGAAGTAAACCAAAAAATGTATGGAAACCAATCGAAAATTATCTAATGGTATTCCCAAATTAATAGTAAATAATGTATAATATGGACTGTAGTGATAACGTGTGATATAACTCACCCTAGTGATCCTTTGGACGGAGTATGCCGGCCGGCCAGTGTAATCGCTGTCCTCGAAATCCACGAAGATTCGTCACTTTACACTCAGGTTTAATAAATAGCGTTTTTCAATAAATAATTATTAATAATTGCGAATAGTTTTAAACTGCGATGATTAACTTTTCACTCTCTTTAAGTCTGTCCCTGATGGTCAGGTTTTTTTATATCACATAAAACGCGCAAGATAAGTTTTTTAAAGAGAACAAAAATATATATGTTCAAAGTTAACCAAGTACATAGGCAACTCTATATACGTTTGATAACTAAGACAAACAAGCAAAGATTTAAGTTGGGGATTACCTAAAATAATAATAATAATAATAATAATACCACTAATAGTACTAAAAATAATAATAAGTACGAAACAGTTGCATATTTGTGTTGTGGAGTTATTTATGTCTTCCAGATTTGGTAAAGATCTGATGAGGCAATTGAAATATTTTGAATTGTTATATAGTTGTTGTAGTTTGGTAGAACTGTTTTTAAGTTAGGGAATTTGTTTTATAGTTTTATATGTCATATGTTGAGGTTATTATAATTTAATGACACTGACAATGAAAATTCTAATTTTGGGCTGAAGGGGTCAGGTTTGTAATAATAATCTAAATTTAGTTGTTTTAAAAAAACTTTGGCTTCTTGATTGAAAAGAAAAAAGAATGACGGAAAAAAAAAGAAAGGAAAAAAGATCAATAGATACGGGTAGGAGATTGAGAAGATTGAAAAAGAATTAAAAATTTGAGAATTTTGGAGAGAAAAATAAGTAGAAGAAAGAAGATCAATAGATACGGGTAGGAGATTGAGAAGATTGAAAAAGAATTAAAAATTTGAGAATTTTGGAGAGAAAAATAAGTAGAAGAAAGAAGATCAATAGATACGGCAGATACGTGAGAAAAGTTTTGAAATTTGGAAAAGAAAATAGGTAGAAGGAGATAAAATAATTTGAAGAGAAGAAAAGAATATTAAGGCTAGTCGGAGAAGTGAAAAAAATAAAGGAAGAAATAATTAAGAAAAGTTGAAGGATGGGAATTGTAGCTACGAAGAAAGAAATGAGTGAAAGGTATTAAAATCAAAATTATTTATAAATTATCACATTCATATAATTATATCAAGAAATTAAAGGGTTGTAATAAATAAAAATTTTAGTCAATTGAAATTTTAATTTTATAAAAAAAAAGAGGAATTTCCAACATAGAATCCTGAACCTGCAATCTGAGGTGGAATTGCATAGCCGGAGCTACAGAGATAATTAAGAATTGAATATTGTTGTTTTAGTTAGTGGTATTGATTTGGAAGATATAAATGGTTTCACATCAAATTTTTAATCAATCATAATAATAAAACATAACAATAAATATACCACATTCGAAGAATAAATGATTTTCTGTTTTCTTCGAAAATGTTTTGAGTTTGTGCTAAAACAACACAGCTTGTTACTTCAAAACCAGCAATGGAGACTAGGAACTAAACGCTTCTTTCTAAGAAAGTTAACAGAGACCCCCCTTTTTCTAAGAAACCACCAACAGCGCCCCCTTCCAGGCAAGGCTTATATATAAAATAAATTTTCACTATTATAAAAGAATAAGAAGATTGCTTAGTATGTAAATATACCCCACATTCGAAGAATAGGGGAAATCAAAATTGTTACGAAAAATCTGAAAAGATTCAGGTAAACCTATTTGTTTAATTTAAACCTTTTTTCCTCATCGGCTTTTCCTAGAAATGCAAATTTGCAAAGTTTTCTCGGAAAAACCTATAGAAATAGGAAAAATTTTGTGGGGGAAAATCATTAATAAAAAATATTTTAAAAAATGTAAAAAAATTAGAAAGACAACAAAGTCTTCTTAACATTTTAATAATAGTAATAATAGCTTTATTGCCCAACAGAGAACCCATTCACAGGACAATTATAATACTATATAGTAAAATGAAAGAAAATATATGATATGTACAAGTATATAAAATTATAAAAAGAGAAGAAAAAAATATTACATAATAAATTTAATAAAATAGATGGTGAAAATGTAATGTAACCTACATAATATAATAAAACATACCGTTTAATAATATTCTTATTATGTTACATGAAAATGCATATTTACGTATGATTTTCAAATGATAAAAGAATAATTATTTTTCATCTAAAAGCGTAGAAAAACGGCCCATTTCTCACAAAAAAATTATACAAAGCCTCAAAATTTTTATTTCTGAATACCAAATCGGAAAAATACGTTCCTCCTAGTTCAGCAAATTGGAAATTATTGTATTTATTTTTTTGAAAATCAAACCTCCTCAGCTCGGGAAATATGCATTTTTATGTAACATAATAAAAATACTAAAATGTTAAGAAAACTTTGTTCTCCTTGTCTGAATGTTTTCAGATTTTTAAAAATATATCCTATTAATGACTTCCTCAAAATTTTTCCTATTTTTACAGGTTTTTCCGAGAAAATCTGAACGGCGCCTTTGCTTTCAGTCTGCATCGTTCAGTTAATTCAGTTTGTTATTTAGAAAAAGCAGGGGGTCTCTCTTCATATTTCACTATTTATTAATTCATATTTAACTCTGTTGACCTCTCCATGTAAGGGCATAATGGCCCTCGGATGTTAACCATTACTTAGTTTTAAGCAGTTCAAGTTGTGAATGAACGTGATAATTAACAATAATAAATACTCTTTTGTTCAACTAAATAAATTGTTTTTAAAAAGTGCAAATCAGAAATCCGATTTGCGTGCCTTATATTATCTTTTATTTTATGTTTTTTGAAGATGTAATTTTCTACCTTTTTGCTGAAATCACCCAGTACAATGTATGTATAAAAAAAGATTATGAAAAAAATGCGGAATAATTTTGCCCGCTCATGCGCCCATAGCTCCTACACTATTACTTTGTTAAGATGATAAAATCAAAATTATACAAAAACTACCATTTCTATGGAAAATTACGGTTAGTGGACTGAAAAAGCAGCAAAAAGGTTTCAAAAATTTTTTTTAAGGTACAACCACATGTGGTCTTTACAAAATGATAGATTAGGTCCCTGGCCATCTGAAATCGGCAATTACAACATTTTTTAATAGGGACAACATTTTTTATTGCGAAATTTGTCAAAAATTTGTCAAAACTATGTTTTATTACTTTTCACACATACCTCGCGATATCTCCGGAACCAATTTAGATATTATTATTATTTTTTTTGTAATCGATAAAGGAAGTGTGGGCGAAGATAACTGCCTTATTGTCGTTAGTATGAAAAATTTAGTTTTTTTGTGAAACTAGGAGAAACTCTGATATTTACTTTTTTGCAGCACTATTTTCAGTAAGCGAGAAACTTTTTTGTTTTAAGAAATGTTGCTATACTATCTGCATACGAAACAAGGCCAAAGCTTCAAAAAAGTTTTTTTAAAAAGAATCACTATTCTATGTCTTATAGTTTTCGAGTTATAGTTGGTTAAAGTTGAAAGTTCCCGCGCCTCCGTTTAAGCATGTAGTACTAACTGCAGGCCGGTGTGGTTTAGCCGGCCGGGCCGTGCGGCTAGGTGTAAATACTGTTGGTACAGCGATATTGTGGGAGCGTCAACTTGATTATACCTGTAAATAAAACTTCCTAAACATTTTTAAAATATATTATTATAGCTATTACTTCAGTTTAGATTAACAATCTTCGCCATCTGATGAAGTTTCGTTGATTAAGCTGTTACTGCAGTTTGCATATTTATTTGCAGTCACTGCAGCATTTTAACCCTTGTAAAACACAGGTACACCTATTATTGTTACAAGTTTTGCCGGAACATCGTATCGACAAAGTTTTTCTTATATCATCGGATACTGGATATTTTGATAAGTCCTGAATAGCTAAATCAAGTTCTTCTGATAACTTTAAAGAATATGCTCCACCTTTGGGAATATTTTCATCTACAAATCTACGCGTATCTGAATGTTTTTGAAATACTACCATTGCCATACAGTGTGTGGTATTTTTTCCATCTATTGTATCTTCATTTAGATCAAAATTATCAATACTGGCATGGATATAATTGCCTTTCGAGTCCTCAACCATTTGAAGCCCAGGTGGTACATAAACCGTGTTGCTTGAAATTTTTTTGTTCGCTAGGGAAGTTGTTAATTGTCTTATATCGTTATAACTACAACTTACACCAATATTTGATAAAATGTCTAAAATTTTTTGACTACGTACTAAATGATAAACATAGATTCCTAGTCCCATTTGAAAGTTATTTTTTCTAAACGTTTTATCAGAAAGACTCATAATAATATTACACGGAACAGCTGCTTGTGATATAATTGTATCGTTTACACTTTCGCAGCAATCATCATCTATTAACCATGATACAAATTTTAGCAACTCATTAGGAACTTACTTTTCAAACTCCGCCTGATTCATCATCATCAATTGGAAAATTGCTTTGTGGGGTCTTAAATTCTCTAATTTTTTTCTTTAAAATACCCGCCGCGTTGTGTAAAATAAGGATTTCGTTCTCTTTAATAGCCTGGAAATCTTCATTTGGGTTTATTTTAGAAGAGTCATTTGAGTCTGAGCTAGTTGACCCTGATCCTGATAAAATACTTTGATCTCTCAATAGTTGGGAAGTTGTGGTAGCATCGAAATTATTTTGACAAGCTTTGATGTTTCGCTTACCGATGTACTGACAATAACAGCTCTTGTGATATTTAGCATCATAGGCAAAGAGGTCCTCATAACCAGCCAATTTAGAAACCATGTCAATATCTTGTCGATTTTGGGCAGCTTTGATTATCTTAGAGTACGTATTTTTTCCGGTCCCTAAATAGAAAAAAAACAACAACAGATAACAGCATTTTACTTGCCAGCTAACGGATTGTGACAAAAAAAAATCTAATACCTACGAGGAAAAAAGTTTTTTGCCTAAATGTGATCAAGTATTTTTGAGTTTAGTAAATAAATACCCCTTAAAAATTTATAAAAATTCATATAGTGAAGCAAGATTTTTTAAAGCAGACGTAATTTGGCTTTTATATTTCTAAGAATTACATTTTCACAAAATTTCCCAAAAAAAATTATTAACCTACCTGTCTGCACAGATGTTAAGCGCTCTTGAAATTTCTTTCCAGATCTGTTACATATTAGACACATTTTCCGAATATTAAATGCGTCTTTATGGTATCTTGCCCGAGACGATGACGCATTCTCATTTTCACTGCTTTGGGAAACATATGCAATATTTTGCGAACTAATAAATGTTTGCCTGCAAGTTAAATGAAATCTTACTTTAACCTTTCCTCCTAGAATGTCTTCCTTTTGTTGTAAAATCTTTTGAGCAGAAATGTCTTTCCTTTTTTCTGCAGCACTTATAATTGTTTTTAATCCTTGCGATCTCGGATTTTGTGTCACATGTTTGTCATTTTCTTGTAGAGCCTGCTCACAAAAGAAACACTCCATTGTTAACAAAAAAAAAATATCGGTAGACACACACCTCCATATAAACAATAATATATAGTCGCAGTAATATTAACACGCAAATACAGTTTGTAACTTGTTAGTAAAGTGAATCAAGACTGTATAAGTAGCATGCGGATGCGGATATATCTGCTCGCCGCGCCGGCCCGCGGTGCGTTCTTTAGAAGGCGATGCACAATAATTGAAGGCGGCTGCGGAAACTTTCAACTTTAACTGACTATAACTCGAAAACTATAAGACATAGAATAGTGATTCTTTTTTAAAAAACTTTTTTGAAGCTTTGGCCTTGTTTGGTACACAGATAGTATAGCAAAATTTCTTAAAACAAAAAAGTTTCTCGCTTACTGAAAATAGTGCTGCAAAAAAGTAAATATCAAAGTTTTTCCTAGTTTAAAAAAAAAACTGAATTTTTCATACTAACGACAATAACGCAGTTATCTTCGCCCACACTTCCTTTATCGATTACAAAAAAAAAAAATAATAATATCTAAATTGGTTCCGGAGATATCGCGAGGTATGTGTGAAAAGTAATAAAACATAGTTTTGACAAATTTTTGACAAATTTCGCAATAAAAAATGTTGTCCCTACTAAAAAATGTTGTAATTGCCGATTTCAGATGGCCAGGGACCCAATCTATCATTTTGTAAAGATCCCATGTGGTTGTACCCTAAAAAAAAAAAGTCGAGAAGGAAGCGACTTTTTCCCCGTTTTTCAGTCCACTAGGTAAGAAAAGTCTTATGTCCCATTTAGTTTTAATACATTTACTTTTTCGTTGAAATTTAACTCAGACATATTATTAAAGGTGATTATACAACCTTTAATAATAAGTTCAAAATTACCCAAAATAAAACGTAATTTTGAATAGCACCATAAACGAATTCAAATGCACATAGTACATACAATTATTGTTATATAGTGTAGGCAAATTGAAAAAAACGACCTAAACTTGAAAAGGTTTACTAAATGAGTGGATTTTCACGACAATATGTGAATTCTGTTCGTTTTGATGTCTAGATAAAACTCCAAAAAAAAGATTTGCCGCTGCTGCCCCGCAATTGTTATTCATGCTATTGTTGCTAATTTGTTAACCAGCAAAAATGGGGTGAATTAAAAAAAACAAAATATATTTTTAGATAATTTGACGAAAAATAACAAGTTTCTACTCTTGCACATTTTTCGAGAAAATGCGTATTTTCGGAGATATAGCGGTTCGAATTTTTCCAAAAAGGAGAGAGAGGAGAATAAGAAGTGACGAGAAAAAATCCAGAAAAATTCCGGTGAATGTATTATTAAAATATAAGATTTCTTTTCTTCTATGACTTTTTCCTAAAGTGCACCCTGTTCAAATTTTTCCAAATCAGAGAGTCTTATCGGGGAATGGAAAATCTCGTAAACTATGAAATTTAAAAATTCGGAAAAATTCAGACGTATAGGTTACTATATTCTTTAAAATTTTAGCCTCTTGTAATTTTTTTATAACGTGCAAATTTGCAAAAAGATGTCACTTCCGGTGAAATCGGAAGTGGTGGACATAATTTTTTTGTACTTAAAAAAGGGCAATCACGCATTATATAAGTGTACCAAATTTCAAAATAATATCTTTTTAAATAAACATGCTACGGGGTGTTACATGTCTCCTGTGTCACCCGGTATATGTATATACAAATTAATTATAATTTCAGAGATTATATGCATTTTGTGATATGGAAAATTTTTTATATTTGTTTGTGAAAAACTATCGAAAACTCAGAAAATTTGCACGTTATAAAAAAATTACAAGAGGCTAAAATTTTAAAGAATATAGTAACCTATACGTCTAAATTTTTCCGGATTTTTAAATTTCATAGTTTACGAGATTTTCCATTCCCCGATAAGAGTCTCTTTTTTGGAAAAATTTGAACAGGGTGCACTTTAGGAAAAAGTCATAGAAGAAAAGAAATCTTATATTTTAATAATACATTCACCGGAATTTTTCTTGATTTTTTCTCGTCACTTCTTATTCCTCTCTCTCCCCTTTTTGGAATAATTCGAACCGCTATATCTCCGAAAATACGCATTTTCTCGAAAAATTTGCAAGAGTAGAAACGTTATTTTTCGTCAAATTATCTAAAAATATATTTTGTTTTTTTTTAATTCGCCTCATTTTTGCTGGTTAACAAATTAGCAACAATAGCATGAATAACAATTGCGGGGCAGCAGCGGCAAATCTTTTTTTTTTTGGAGTTTGATCAACGAACAGAATTCACGTGAAAATCCATTCATTTAGTAAACTTTTTCAAGTTTAGGTCGTTTTTTTTTCAATTTGCCTACACTATATAACAATAATTGTATGTACAATGTGCATTTGAATTCATTTATGGTGCTACTCAAAATTACGTTTTATTTTAGGTAATTTTGAACTTATTATTAAAGGAGATTATACACGTCTGAGCTAAATTTCAAAGAAAAGGTAAAGGTATTAAAACTAAATGGGATATAAGAATTTTATTGCCGTAATTTTCCATAGAAATGGTAGTTTCTGTATAATTTTGATTTTATCATCTTAACAAAGTAATAGTGTAGGAGCTATGGGCGCATGAGCGGGCAAAATTATTCCACATTTTTTTCATAATCTTTTTTTATACATACATAGTACTGGGTGATTTCAGCAAAAAGGTAGAAAATTACATAAAATTGATTGAAGGAGCCGTTACTCTGTGGTAGTTAATCATTTTGCACAAATAACTAAATAAAACACACTACTATGTTTTCTACCACTATGTATTTATAAACATTGCGACTGCAGTTTCGACTTACAAAGCCATTGTCAAGCAGTGAATCAAAAATGACTGATTTACAATTATACAGAAATGTTATATATAGACAATATTGGTTGGATAGATAGGTACAATAAGGGCGTAGGCAGGTAGATGACAATAATAAACTTAATTATGAATATTCAATTATGGGTCTGCCGGCTGTAAATAAAGGTGAATACATCAGATCTAATTGATCATTTAACAAATTATAATCCTTGATATTATTGTGTTTATGAATTTCCAGAGATTCTAAAACGTTTAATTTAAAGCCTTTTGTTGAGAAATGTAAAATTTCAATGTCGTTTAATTCTGGAAAACTATGGTTGTTTTCGAGGCAGTGGTTCGCGAAAGATGAATCAGTTTTCTGTAACCTATATGATCTAAGATGTTCTTGATACCGTATTTTGAAATTTCTACCGCTTTGCCCTATATAGATACTATTACACTCTGTACATTTTAACTTATAAACTCCAGATTTGTTAAATTTACGTGTTGGGTCTTTTGGATTGTATAATATGTTTGATAATTTACTCTGTGATTTAAAAGCTATTTTTAGATTGTGTTTAGATAGAACATTAGCTATTTTTTCTGATAAATGGCCACAGTAGGTAATTGTTGTGTAAGTACATTTTGTGGTTTCTTTTATTTTTGGATATATTAATTGAAAAGTGATTTTTTTCCGGATTTTGTTAATTAACTTTCTAATGACATCTTTACCAAAATTATTTTTAACTCCAATGTCCTCGATTATGTGTAGCTCTTCATTCAGATCCGCATCAGACAGAGGTAGTGAAAATGCTCTGTGTATCATAGAATTGTATGCTGCCATTTTTTGCTGATATGGGTGTAACGAGTCGTAAGGAATTGTGGTTCCTGTAAATGTTGGTTTTCTAAAAATTTTAAAAGTATATTGATTATTTATGCGTGACACTGTAAGGTCTAGGAAATTAATTTTATTATCTGACTCTATTTCTAATGTAAATTGTATTTTCGGGTGTATGTTATTAATATAATTTAAAAAATTGTTCAGTTGTCTGGTAGTACCGTTGAAACCGGCCAAAACATCATCAACATATCTATACCAAAAATTAATATGTTTCTTGCCTAACGTAGAATTTAGAATTTCTTTTTCTAAGTGTATCATAAAAATATCCGCTAAGAGAGGACTAAGTGGAGAGCCCATGGGTAAGCCTGAGTTTTGTAAGTAGAATTTTTCCCCGAATTGAAAGTACGTTTGTGACAGGCAGATCTCGAAGGCTGATAAGATTTTGTAAGAGATTATATGGTTAATTTTGCATATATCTAAAAGGTTTTTGATGAGGTGTAGACATTCATCCGTCGGGATATTAGAAAATATGTTTTTTACATCGAATGAGACTAAAACAGAATTTTGTGGAGTTTTAATGTTTTTTAATTTTTCAACTAATTCCGTTGAATTTTTTAGGCTATTGTCTGATGAGAATTTAGTTATGTTCTTGAATATATCATTCAGGGAAATGCTAAGGTCCCTGGTTGGACTGTTACTGTACGAAACAACCGGTCGAATGGGGTTCCCTGGTTTGTGATTTTTAATAAGACCATATAGTTTTGGTGCCACTGGGTTCATATTAATTATTCTGCTCTTTTCATAATCAGAGAAAATTGCTTTAATATTCGAGAGATCTAATAAAAGAAAATAATTTGGTACTCAGCAGAGCAGATAAATCTAACGCCACAGTTATCTTGCCAAAAATAGAATATGTTAATAAAGTGCAGGAATTCATCCAGTCCGAGGACATAACAGAAATAAAAAACGACCCGACAAAACATTATCAAAGTAAATTAAAACAAGGTCTGTCTTCTTTAAACCAACAAGAGCAAAAAGTTGTTATTTTCAATCAAATTACGTAAAAATATTTGTTTTATTAACTTTGGCCGAAATTTAAGAGTGGGTATGCCGTCTAGAAATCAGAAATAAAATGGTCTAAAACGTCGTACCGTGCTCGACAGATTATAATTAGACCATTACAATTACGAGATTTGTACAAGCGAAAAACAAAAGAAAACATATCAATCTATGTTTGTATCGTATTAATATTTTGAAAAGATTTAGTATTAATTAATAAGAATTGTTTTAATTAGCAGTAATTTGCGAGATTTTATGATTTTTTTTTAAATGTTTAAAATCAAAATATGAAAAAAAGGACTCGATACAAACCTTCATTCACGTTTTCTGTGTAGCGCACTATTTTTGTTTTTGCAAAAAACATAACAGTTTTTGCAAAAACATGTATAGCACGAAACCGTGTAAATGCAAATTTTGCAACAAATATTACACTGATACGAGCTCCCTCTGGATTTATTATAGTTTAAGCTCCGCCCATCATTCGGTATCACTTCATGAATGAAAAAACATAACGAGGGAGCCAAATAAGAAATTAAACCAAACCATTTCTAATAACACGGGACGCCCAATAAAATACCAAATTCCATTAATTTACTATTATACTTAACAGGTACTCTACTCTTTGATTATGTTGCAAGTAACGCATTATAACAATATTGTAACTAGTTATATGTAGTCACCCATGCACTAACAATAATGTTTAATTGTATTTCAATTCTTCTTTTTAAAATGGTGGTATGCTGGTATATTTGAAAACATTTATTAGGCAATACAATTGATATTAATTTTTAAAGATGTCTTCTTGTAGTAAACACATGAATATAGAATTATAAGGGGCAATACGATTTGCAATGAAAGGAGTTAGAAACACAAAAGTAAAGCGCACATTTTTCCCATTTTCTCATCAAGTCACACGCATTAGTATGTTGCATTAATAGACCAAGCGCCAGAGACGAAAACAGACCTAATTGCGTCAAATTTAGGTAGAAGGCCGCTAGATAATACCATGATTCTGAATAAGTACCTACAGCTAAGAGAATTTTGAAAAAACAGGATTTTTCGTAATAACTTTTATTTCTTGGAAAAAGGGAAAGAAATGTTTGGGATAAAAACTGTGGGCAGTATAGTTATATATCGATCTGTCAAAATAATGAAATCTAGGCTCAACATTTAAAAAGAAACAGAGAAACCTACTTACTCCTTTAAACCCGAAAATATTTTGTAGACGTTCTAAGACTCAAGTTGTAGGTTTTTATCTCTGCTTTCAAAATTTGCAGAGAAAACATTTTTGAATACAAATTTTAGCCATCTTTTTTTACTAAGAAAATTTTACAAATTTTTAGAATGGCCTGACATTCGTGTTTTTAAAAAATGCACTATTAAATTTATATTTTGATGCGGGGTTTAGTTTAAAACATCCATTAAACATTTACCTACTATAAAAGCAAATTTATAGGTTCTCCCGCATCCATATATTTTTTAAGAAAATATGAATAATAATTGGTAAAACTAAAAGTGTACACCAGGCAAGTTATTTTATATAATATGTGCTAATATGTGATATGTGCTAAGTATATAACACTAGTTTCTTGGTCAAATCCCTTGATATGTGATTTTGTCGAGAACTACTACTCCTAGAAAGTAAAGTTTCAAATAAAAGTTTGCCTCTGTCCTTGATCTTTATTTATTCTCGATATACTTACTTGTTACTGACTTCGAAAAATTGGCATTTGCATGCTTGCTACATTTACGTCTGCAAATTTCCCTTTTGGATTGTAAAGAAATTCTTATTTTATACTATATACTATCAAAACAGTACCTGAGAGGTCAACCACTTGTAGAAATTACACGAACTGCCAAGACTGCCTCTCCTGAGGCGCCTGCGTAACTCCAACCAGACGTACTTGCGGGGCTTTCAATTATATTACCGCCACTGCCATGGCTTCCGACAGCCAGCCTAAAATTCGGAGAACGAGTGCCGACGGTGGTTTACCACTCGATAGACAACTACTGAATTTCATAATGATCCGTTGAATAGTTTAATGATTATAAATAATTACTTATCACTAACTTTCTGCGAACTATTTCTCTTGTTCTCGGCGTCTATTGGATGCATAACAATAATAATTAAAATTAGAAAAGAATTATTTTTTGGTTTAACTTGCCATAATTCAAAAAACGAAAACATTAATGGATCTCAATATTACTATGTCATCACTACATATTTATTAATGAACTGTGGTAATATGAAGGTCAAATTTTAATAATTGTGAAAAATATGTTTTTTTTTCAAAAACCATGTCGATAAAATGTGAGCATTTGCAGTTAACGGACGGAAAACCGTTTAAGTCTATGCTGAGAAGAAATAAAGATGGAGACACCTTTTTTATTTGAAACTGTTTTTCTAAGTTTAACAGTTTTTAAGAAAATCCCGTATAGACAAATTAAACCAATAAATAACCAATACTATACGCATAACACTTATTGGTTAAAACAACTTGCGTGGTGTATATTTTTGATTTTAAGAATGGTTGTTAATTTTTGTTTATTGGTAAACTACCATTATTTGAGGGAGACTACAAAATGAAAATTAAAGAAGTCCCGAGGAATCCCCTGAGGATCCATGAGTTTAAATTTTGATTTGTTGAATGATGTGACAGCTAAAGCTTTAAGCTTTACCCATACGAAAACTAAACAACATTAAAATGTTAAGTTTTCTATTTAGTTATAAACAAGAATTAGTGCTATACCCCCAATAGCAAACAAGACTGCAGCTACGGATACGTATTTCGGAGTTATTGCTCTTCATATATGGCACATGAGGTACGAAGGTACAAAATAGAGTATTTACCATGTACTGTGCTTTCCTACCTTTGTTGGTCTTGCTTTTCATATAACAATATTATTTATGATATGCTACACTGATGAGGAGCAATAACTCTGAAACGTGTGTCCGTAGCTGCAATCTTGCCTACCACTAATTTTTGTTTATAATTTTTATTGGACCTCATTAACTATTTCATTCTTTTTATTTAATATTATTATTTCCTTATTGACGATTATTATTAATTAATGCAGATTACTAATTATTGAATATCTTTTCCATTATGCAAAAATATAGATATACTGGTATACTCCATATTACAAATTAAAATTCTAGAGAAGTAAAAAAATACTTAGTCGCTTAAATTATAAATACTGTATTTATTGAAGGAATAATAAAACGCATTTAGATTAGAACGATAGGATAGATGTGTCGGCATAACCTTTGAGCTTTGGCAGGTAGAATTTATATACAACTCATGAAGTAATTACGAGCTTATACGTAAGTTGAATCACGGTCATTCATTTCTATTTACTACATAGTACAATAAAGACATAAAATAATATTTTATCGTTTTTAAAGGACCGCCCACTGGACTTTCCGTTTCACCTCCCCTGTTGCAAATTTTAGCAGCTTGTCGAGGCATACCTACTCTTAATAATTAAAAAGTAAGTAACAAATTAACAACAAGAACGTTGTTTATAACAATTATCGGTCAAAACCATGCAATCAACAATTATGAAAAATGATAGACAATAAAAAAAAGTCGGTAAAGATATTTACACAGAACTTCCCTCATTATTTATATAGGACAGTCACTCTAAAAAATTATGAATTACGAAACAACATATGAGAATAATAATCGGAATGTAGTTATCACTATCATTACAAAGAGAACGTAATAACTTTTGGTCAAACAGATATACAGGGTGGCCATCCGACAGCAAAAATGTATTATTAAATAAAAGGTGCCACATATGGAGGGCGTGCGTAAATATCTTTACAAATTTCCACTATAGTTGAATTATTTCTTAGGGTGACCACCCTGTATATTTTCCCACGTAGTTGAGTGGTCAAAAAATTATTATATATTTTTTTAAATAAGCGTGGAAATTGTAAATTTGAGTGAAAAAATTTTTTTTTCCATCCAACTTGACTGAAATCAAGATTTGATCAAACCAGCCAAAATTTAATTCTATTTTTTTAATATATATACATCTATATCAGGAGGAGGGATGGTCGGATCGTCGCCAAATTTGAACTGGAAGTTCCCTTAACATTGACAATAAAAGGATACTATTTTGGTTCCTTAACTCATTATGGAATTCACTCCTAAAAATGTCCAAAATACCCCATTTTGGCCAAAAACACAAGGTTGCACCCCTTCGCGGAGGGAGAAATTTCGGAATTTTATCATTCTTACCAAAACAAACACTTTCCACTGTGTCGCGTTCTATCTTCAAAAATTTGCCAATCCGACCTTTTTTTTCACTATTTGACTCAACTAATATATACATAAAAAAACAAAACATACATATGTATACGAAAAAAAAATGCGTCAAATACAAACTGTAAATATATATAAAAAAGACCTTATACAGAAAAAATGTATTCAATGTATAACAGTTTCTTTCTAACAAATAATTTTTAAGTTTCCTTTTAAAAGAGACGTAGACCTGTATGTGACTGTTATACTAAATCTAAGGTTATCTAATTATAAAATATACATATATGTTCTCACATTTTCCTATACACAAGAAGAAAAAGATTAATAACCACTAAAATTTATCCTGTCGGGATCATATCCGCGCCGAAAAGTACGTCAATATCCCCTGGTGTGTGAAAAGTAGGATCCGCTAGTGTTAAATTAGATATATGCGACCAAGAATGACCTCGGAGTTCAATAGTGGGCAAAGAGTCACAGATTTTAGGTAAAACCACGGCTATCACGTCTAAAACGGGCGTAGACTTGCCTACCGGACGACAAGTAGTGTTAATAACACTGGAATTTATTGAAGTTTGCATAAGTCCGAGACCACGTACTGATAAGGACAATTTAGATCGAAACAGCCCTAACATTTTACTACACTTTTGCGAGATAAAAGTAGTTTGCGACCCCGAGTCGATTAGTGCCCTAAATACATGGAAATTACCGCTCCTATCAGCGAATTCTACTAGAGCTGTTGATAATAAAACCCCACTATTATGTGGATTTAGGCCAGTTAAAGAATGAGCAGTAGTAGTAGGAAGCGTAGGCGAAGTATTTGCGAGAACTACTGAATTGGATGTAGATGGCTCACCCTGTATAGAGTTACCTTGTATAGCAGGTACTTCTATTTTCAAAGTGTAGCAGTGTATGATGACGTTTGTTGCATTTTCTACAAACTGATTTCGACTTGCATGTTCGTATAGTGTGCAACGAGCTTAAGCAATTTGTACATAAAATTTTATTCTTTGTAAACGCATATCTCTCGTCGGCAGATTTTTTCATAAAATCAGCGCATTTGTATAACGGATGAGATTGTTGACATAACGAACAAGCAAGTACAGATTCTGAATTTGTAAAAAATACGCAACTATTTTGGCGATTGACATTGGAAGTATTAGTGCGTGTTGAATAACTTTCAGGCTTTTTGTACTTAATAGTTGAGCTGGAAAAAGCAATGTTTTCCAACGCTCGACATTGATGTTCTACGAAATCAATAAGAGAATTATAAGTAGGAATTTCGGTACCCCTGAGTGACAGCTCAAATGCCGCCACTGTCTCGTCGTCTAATTTTTCTAGCATTTTATTCAATAACACAAAGTCCCACTTATCTACAGGTAAATTAAGATTTTCAAGGGCGTTTAAATTTTCGCTAAAAACATCTAAAAGGCGTCGAAGAGATAGTGCAGTACGAGACGTAATTTTCTTAAAATTATCTATTTCTCACGAATGTGAAGTGGCTAATAAGCGTTTATTGGTATAACGGGCCGCTAAGTTGTCATAAACTATTTGATAATTCTCACTACAATATGGTAAACTTTTAGCTGCAGTTAGTGGAGGTCCACTTAAACTAGAAATTAAATAATTAAATTTTTCCATGTTACTTAGATCTTGCCTATTATGAATTAAGGAGTCAAATGTGTCCTTGAAAGCTATAAAATCTCGTAAATCACCGGAAAAGGTTTTTAACGAAATTTTAGGGAGACGAACAATAGGTTTAACACAATCAGTTCGCGATTCGGCAGGGGTATTTTCAAATAATTCCTCAAAAATTACTTTAACCGCATAATATTCTTGATTAAAGTTTTCCCTGACCTTATGTTCAGCTGCCATGTCCGCACCCTCAGCCCCCGAAAGTACACTTAAATTTGTGTGATAATGCTTAAAATCAGAACTGATATCTGTAATATCCTGATATCTAATTTTAAATAACCGTCTAGAAGCTTCATTATCAATGGCTGATTGAGCTGCATTATATAATTCGTGTAATAGTTCAATAGTTTCTTGACGCAATGCTCGCGTTTTCTTAATATTTTTTTCCATTTTTAAATGTAATTGAAATTATAGTGCTGATTTACTTGAAACTGAGCACCCACGCCTTTTTTAAGGGATGTTTATATTTTAAAATACAATAAAATTAAAAAGATTAAAGCAATTATAACCAATGAATTAATTTGTTGTAATACCAATATTTAAATCTTTACAAGTAATTATAATAGAAGTATGCGTTTTTTTCTCTACAAAAAAATCGAGTGTGCCTATAAAATTCACCTTGAAAATATATAAAATTATATGGTAGATACAAATTACTAAATATTCTTCTATCAGGCTCGAAGTAAACCAAAAAATGTATGGAAACCAATCGAAAATGATCTAATGGTATTCCCAAATTAATACTAACTAATGTATAATATGGACTGTAGTGATAACGTGTGATATAACTCACCCTAGTGATCCTTTGGACGGAGTATGCCGGCCGGCCAGTGTAATCGCTGTCCTCGAAATCCACGAAGATTCGTCACTTTACACTCAGGTTTAATAAATAGCGTTTTTCAATAAATAATTATTAATAATTGCGAATAGTTTTAAACTGCGATGATTAACTTTTCACTCTCTTTAAGTCTGTCCCTGATGGTCAGGTTTTTTTATATCACATAAAACGCGCAAGATAAGTTTTTTAAAGAGAACAAAAATATATATGTTCAAAGTGAACCAAGTAGATAGGCAACTCTATATACGTTTGATAACTAAGACAAACAAGCAAAGATTTAACTTGGGGATTACCTAAAATAATAATAATACCACTAATAGTACTAAAAATAATAATAAGTACGAAACAGTTGCATATTTGTGTTGTGGAGTTATTTATGTCTTCCAGATTTGGTAAAGATCTGATGAGGCAATTGAAATATTTTGAATTGTTATATAGTTGTTGTAGTTTGGTAGAACTGTTTTTAAGTTAGGGAATTTGTTTTATAGTTTTATATGTCATATGTTGAGGTTATTATAATTTAATGACACTGACAATGAAAATTCTAATTTTGGGCTGAAGGGGTCAGGTTTGTAATAATAATCTAAATTTAGTTGTTTTAAAAAAACTTTGGCTTCTTGATTGAAAAGAAAAAAGAATGACGGAAAAAAAGAGAAAAGAAAAAAGATCAATAGATACGGGTAGGAGATTGAGAAGATTGAAAAAGAATTAAAAATTTGAGAATTTTGGAGAGAAAAATAAGTAGAAGAAAGAAGATCAATAGATACGGGTAGGAGATTGAGAAGATTAAAAAAGAATTACAAATTTGAGAATTTTGGAGAGAAAAATAAGTAGAAGAAAGAAGATCAATAGATACGGCAGATACGTGAGAAAAGTTTTGAAATTTGGAAAAGAAAATAGGTAGAAGGAGATAAAATAATTTGAAGAAGGCTAGTCGGAGAAGTGAAAAAAGTAAAGGAAGAAATAATTAAGAGGAGTTGAAGGATGGGAATTGTAGCTACGAAGAAAGAAATGAGTGAAAGGTATTAAAATCAAAATTATAAATTATCACATTCATATAATTATATCAAGAAATTAAAGGGTTGTAATAAATAAAAATTTTAGTCAATTGAAATTTTAATTTTATAAAAAAAAAAGGAATTTCCAACATAGAATCCTGAACCTGCAATCTGAGGTGGAATTGCATAGCCGGAGCTACAGAGATAATTAAGAATTGAATATTGTTGTTTTAGTTAGTGGTATTGATTTGGAAGATATAAATGGTTTCACATCAAATTTTTAATCAATCATAATAATAAAACATAACAATAAATATACCACATTCGAAGAATAAATGATTTTCTGTTTTCTTCGAAAATGTTTTGAGTTTGTGCTAAAACAACACAGCTTGTTACTTCAAAACCAGCAATGGCGACTAGGGACTAAATGCTTCTTTCTAAGAAAGTTAACAGAGCCCCCCTTTTTTCTAAGAAACCACCAACAGCGCCCCCTTTCTGGCAAGGCTTGGAGACTAAGGACTAAATGCTTATTTCTAAGAAAGTTAAGAGAGCCCCCCCTTTTTCTATGAAACCATCAACAGCGCCTACTTCCAGGCAAGGCTTAAATATAAATTATAAATTTTCACTATTATAAAAGAATATGAAGATTGCCAAAGTATATAAATATACCACATTCGAAGAATAAATCATTTTCTGTTTTCTTCGAAAATATTTTGAGTTTGTGCCAAAACAACTCAATTTGTTACTTCAAAACCAGCAATGGAGACTAGGGACTAAATGCCTCTTTCTAAAAAAATTAACAGAGCCCCCCGTTTTTTCTAAGAATCCACCAACAGCGCCCCCTTCCAGTCAAGGCTTATATATAAATTATAAATTTTCACTATTATAAAAGAACATGAAGATTGCTAAGTATATAAATATACCACATTCGAAGAATAAATAATTTTCTGTCTTCTTCGAAAATGTTTTGAGTTTGTGCTAAAACAACACAGCTTGTTACTTCAAAACCAGCAATGGCGACTAGGGACTAAATGCTTCTTTCTAAGAAAGTTAACAGAGCCCCCCTTTTTTCTAAGAAACCACCAACAGCGCCCCCTTCCAGGCAAGGCTTATATATAAAATAAATTTTCACTATTATAAAAGAATATGAAGATTGCTTAGTATGTAAATATACCCCACATTCGAAGAATAAATGGTTTTCTGTTTCCTCCGAAAATATTTTGAGATTGTGCTAAAATAACACAGCTTGTTACTTCAAAACCAGCAATGGAGACTAGGGACTAAATGCTTCTTTCTAAAAAAGTTAACAGAGCCCCCCGTTTTTTCTTTGAATCCACCAACAGCGCCCCCTTCCAGTCAAGGCTTATATATAAATTATAAATTTTCACTATTATAAAAGAACATGAAGATTGCTAAGTATATAAATATACCACATTCGAAGAATAAATAATTTTCTGTCTTTTTCGAAAATGTTTTGAGTTTGTGCTAAAACAACACAGCTTGTTACTTCAAAACCAGCAATGGCGACTAGAGACTAAATGCTTCTTTCTAAGAAAGTTAACAGAGCCCCACCTTTTTCTAAGAAACCACCAACAGCGCCCCCTTCCAGGCAAGGCTTATATATAAATTTTCACTATTATAAAAGAATATGAAGATTGCTAAGTATATATACCACATTCGAAGAATAAATAATTTTCTGTCTTCTTCGAAAATGTTTTGAGTTTGTGCTAAAACAACACAGCTTGTTACTTCAAAACCAGCAATGGAGACTAGGGACTAAATGCTTCTTTCTAGGAAAGTTAACAGAGCCCCCCTTTTTTCTAAGAAACCACCAACAGCGCCCCCTTCCAGGCAAGGCTTATATATAAAATAAATTTTCACTATTATAAAAGAATATGAAGATTGCTTAGTATGTAAATATACCCCACATTCGAATAATAAATGGTTTTCTGTTTTCTCCGAAAATATTTTGAGATTGTGCTAAAATAACACAGCTTGTTACTTCAAAACCAGCAATGGATCGCTACCACGTTCATCGAAACATCTTTAGTAATAATAATTTATTGCACTTAATACAGACATTACAGTTACAGTTGTATAAGCCAGTCAACAGAATGAAGAAAAAATATCATGTACTTGTATTACAAATTACTTATATTGTATACAAGTTAAAATATCGTAAAAAAATCTTAAAAAATACTATACCGTTATTACATTAAAATTTACATTTGTAGTTTAAAATACTTGTGACAATAATAATAAAATAAAAAAAATAAGGAGACTACCAATATTGCTATCCAATCCTATTATTTAAAAACTCATTAACTGTGTAGGGTTCCAATTCACAAAGTAATGGTAAAAGCGGTTTTTTTTTTATTAAATGGTTCGTTGACTTTTATATCATCTAATGGGCTAGTTTCGCTGAGAGCCTATGATTAGGATAAGTGTACCTCTCACCATGTCTAGTGTTGTGCATCGGGTTCATTAGGTGTGTTTGAAAATTGTCTCTATGGTTATATAGAAATTTAATACATTCATGTATGTATAAACCACTAAGGGTTAGAAAGCCAAGGTTCCTAAAATGTCCTCGGCATGACTCTCTAGGTGGCAATTTTCTTAGTATACGAATTGCTCTTTTTTGAATTTTAAATGAGCTATCACTGTTAGTACTATCACCCCATAGATTATCCCATAACGAATATGTGAATAAAAAGTCGAATAATAAAATGTTCTGGCTATATTATCATTAGCGTACTTGGCAAGAATTTTCAATTTATAGCAGGTTCGACTTAATTTTGAATTTGTATATTGGACATGTTCATTATAGCGTAATGTTTCGTCTAAGTATATACCTAGGCACTTTGTATGCTTTAAGAAAACAATTCAATGAGAATTAAGAATAATATTAGGAGTATCAAGCCTCTGATTATTTTTGAAAAATACTGCATTAGTCTTATTCTGATTTAATATCTATTCATTTTCATTGCACCAGGTTTCCATATCCTGCATAATGCGTGTACGATCAGTAGCTAAGTCAATAAATAATTAATGATTTTTTATGATTATATTCGTCATCTGCATAGTTGATTAGGGAGATTTTTTCACTACTAAGTGTGTGAATATCATTAATGAATATCAAGAAGACTAATGGTCCTAATGTGCTCCCCTGTGGGACCCCCTGGGTTACATTCAGCACTTCTGAACTTAGATAATTACCATTATTGATGTCAAGCATTTTTACTGCATGTTTTCTATCTGATAAATAAGATTTAGAGCAGTACCTCTTATACCATAATGGAATAATTTAGTGAGTAATATGGTGTGATCCATGCGAGGTCAAAAGCTCTGGACAAATCCAGGAAAACACCACAAGTAATGCAGTCCTCCTCCTCCAATGCCGAGTATATGTAATATGTAAATTCAAAGAGAGCAGTTTCTTTTGCCTCCCAGAAAGCCGTGCTGGGACTTTCTAATTAATTTATGATAATTAAAAAAAATTGTCTATTATAAATGCATATTTCAAAGAAATTGGAAAAAACACTCAGTAAACTCAGGGGGCGATAATTTTCATAAAGACTTGGGTCATCTTTTTTAAACACTGGTTTGATAAATGCAAATTTTAAGTTTGAGGGGAAAATGCCAGTATGTCCGTACCCTAATCCTATTTGTCCGATGTGGAGTGGAGGATTAAACCGTCACTACTATTCTATGCAGTTGCACACCACTAGGTGTGTCAAGGTGTAGGTATTTAAAAAAGGCAGCCTGCTAGGCTTGAGTACTGAAAATTAAATCTGCTCGTATTCTTGATAATAAAGCATATTGAAAAATTTTTAGTGTACCTATCTACTTATAGGGATTAAACTTTTGGTAATTTTCCCAGTAAGTTCTGCACAAGACAGTTTTTAAACTACCCTGTTCATGTGCAATTTTGTCGATGGAACGAAATGTGTATTTCGAAATATTGGCCTATTAAACACATGAAACATGCGTATGATGCATTTCAAGAAAATTGTTACTGGAATAGACGAAGCATTTTCCAGATGCACATCTTATATTTTCTAACCCAAGTCAAAATAATGTGATTTTTGCAATGTTACAAATATAAGATGTGATTATTCTTTTCAAGAGTTGAATAGTTGCTAGTTAGCTAAAAATGAAATAAAATCGAAATTTCTAGGAAAATGTCTTACTATAGCAATTTTCTTGCTGGTAGAGTCGTAGACATTAAAAGAAATGTAGTAAAAAGTTTTGGATTAAATCCGTATGGTGGATAGCTTTCATTTAAATTGTGTTTTTTGCTATTTTTCTTAAATACCTATGGTTATATACCCCATATAGCATTAAAAATAGAGAAACAAATTGTTCACAACAAAACTGCGAAGAAAACTAGATTTGTCCAAACCTTTTTGGTCTGTTATTTGTAAAGTTGCAAAACATAGAAATATTTGAGAGAAACCATTTTTACACAATTTATAATTTGAACATAATGCACATATTTTAACGAAACTTTAGAAGAATATGCTCCTTGTGGAGCTAAAACCATCAAGGCAAGTTTCAAGTCAAAAAGTTTGTAATCTCTTAAAAATTACTGCAATGTCGAAAACGAGGTCGAAAATTGAATCGTCGATTGGTTTTTTTATGTACTTTTCGGTGATAATAAAAATAAATTTCAAAATTTTTAGTACCAGTATTTTTAAATTAAAAAAATAATAAATATACTTTACTCGTCAATTCATTTATGGTGCTACTCAAAATTACGTTTTATTTTAGGTAGGTAATTTTGAACTTATTATTAAAGGAGATTATACATGTCTGAGCTAAATTTCTAAGAAAAGGTAAAGGTATTAAAACTAAATGGGATATAAGAATTTTATTGCCGTAATTTTCCATAGAAATGGTAGTTTTTGTATAATTTTGATTTTATCATCTTAACAAAGTAATAGTGTAGGAGCTATGGGCGCATGAGCGGGCAAAATTATTCCGCATTTTTTTCATAATTTTTTTTTATACATACATAGTACTGGGTGATTTCAGCACAAAGGTAGAAAATTACATCTTCAAAAAACATAAAATAAAAGATATGAGGCACGCAAATCGGATTTCTGATTTGCACTTTTTAAAAACAATTTATTTCATTGTCTCATTGAACAAAAGAGTATTTATTATTATTAATTATTACGTTGATTCACAACTTGAACTGCTTAAAACTAAGTAATGGTTAACATCCGAGGGCTATGCCCTTACATGGAGAAGTTAACAGAGTTAAATATGAATTAATAAATAGTGAAATATGAAGAGAGACCCTGCATTTTCTAAATAACCAACTGAGTTAACTGAACGATGCAGACTGAAAGATTTTCTCGGAAAAACCTCTAAAAGTAGGAAAAATTTTTAGGTTAGGATGAAGAAATTATTGTCTTTTATCATTTGAAAATCAAATCCTCATACGTAAATATGCATTTTGATGTAACATAATAAGAATATTATTAAACTGTATGTTTTATTATATTATGTAGGTTATATTACATTTTCACCATCTATTTTATTAAATTTAGTGTGTAATATTTTTTTCTTCTCTTTTTATAATTTTATGTACTTATACATATCACATATTTTCTTTCATTTTACTATATAGTATTATAATTGTCATGTAAATGGGTTCTCTGTTGGGCAATAAAGCTATTATTATTAACCTATGTGAACTTGGCAGCTAAAAGATAGCAGCCAAAATTACGGAAACGCCCGAAGGTACATAGACGTGCAATAAAAATAAAAAAGGGGCATTTTTTTTTAAATTAGATCCTAATCTAAGAAATTAACAATTACTAGTGGAGAAAGGTTCAATAATTATTGACCATAAATAGTTTCCACACCTCACCCCGTTGATATATAAAATACTTAAATTAAATGGATACAATTTTAAAATGTCTTGAAGAAACAAGGTATAACTTTGAAATTCACAGGAGAGCCAGAAAATGATGTAACAAGTAAATGCTGCAATAAAATAACTTATTTGGCAGCTACACAAATCCACCCCCGAACAAATACGTAATCCACAAAACGTAGGAAGGAAACGAGTTGTCACTTTGAAATTGACAGGACAGCTAGAAAATCATATACTGAACCCTGTGAATGTAGTACAATTTACTTGGGAGCCGTCTAAGGGTTCAGAAACTACCCCCGAAGAAATGCAAAATTCTCAAAAAACAAGAAGGAAACGAGTTATCACCTTGAAATTGACAGGGGAGCTAGAAAACCATATCATGAACTCTTTAAATGTAATACAATTTCCTTGGGAGCCGTCTAAGGGTTCAAAAACTACCCCCGAAGAAATACAAAATTCTCAAACAGTAAGAAGGAAACGAGTTATCACTTTGAATTTGACAGGAGATCTAGAAAATCATATACTGAACCCTGTGAATGCTTTACAATTTACTTGGGAGCCGTCTAAGGGTTCAAAAACTACCCCCGAAGAAATACAGAATTCTCAAACAGTAAGAAGGAAACGAGTTATCACTTTGAATTTGACAGGAGATCTAGAAAATCATATAATGAACCCTGTGAATGCAGTACAATTTACTTGGGAGCCGTCTAAGGGTTCAAAAACTACCCCCGAAGAAATACAGAATTCTCAAACAACAAGAAGGAAACGAGTTATCACCTTGAAATTGACAAGGGAGCTAGAAAACCATATCATGAACACTTTAAATGTAATACAATTTCCTTGGGAGCCGTCTAAGGGTTCAAAAACTATCCCCGAAGAAATACAAAATTCTCAAACAGTAAGAAGGAAACGAGTTATCACTTTGAATTTGACAGGAGATCTAGAAAATCATATACTGAACCCTGTGAATGCAGTACAATTTACTTGGGAGCCGTCTAAGGGTTCAAAAACTACCCCCGAAGAAATACAAAATTCTCAAACAACAAGAAGGAAACGAGTTATCACCTTGAAATTGACAGGAGAGCTAGAAAATCATATCATGAACCCTTTAAATGTAGTACAATTTCCTTGGGAGCCGTCTAAGGGTTCAAAAACCACCCCCGAAGAAATAAAAAATTCTCAAACAGCAAGAAGGAAACGAGTTATCACCTTGAAATTGATAGGAGAGCTAGAAAATCATATACTGAACCCTGTGAATGCAGTACAATTTACTTGGGAGCCGTCTAAGGGTTCAAAAACTACCCCCGAAGAAATACAGAATTCTCAAGCAACAAGAAGGAAACGAGTTATCACCTTGAAATTGACAGAGGAGCTAGAAAACCATATCATGAACCCTTTAAATGTAATACAATTTCCTTGGGAGCCGTCTAAGGGTTCAAAAACTACCCCCGAAGAAATACAAAATTCTCAAACAGTAAGAAGGAAACGAGTTATCACTTTGAATTTGACAGGAGATCTAGAAAATCATATACTGAACCCTGTGAATGCAGTACAATTTACTTGCGAGCCGTCTAAGGGTTCAAAAACTACCCCCGAAGAAATACAGAATTCTCAAACAACAAGAAGGAAACGAGTTATCACCTTGAAATTGACAGGAGAGCTAGAAAATCATATCATGAACCCTTTAAATGTAGTACAATTTCCTTGGGAGCCGTCTAAGGGTTCAAAAACCACCCCCGAAGAAATAAAAAATTCTCAAACAGCAAGAAGGAAACGAGTTATCACCTTGAAATTGATAGGAGAGCTAGAAAATCATATACTGAACCCTGTGAATGCAGTACAATTTACTTGGGAGCCGTCTAAGGGTTCAAAAACTACCCCCGAAGAAATACAGAATTCTCAAACAACAAGAAGGAAACGAGTTATCACCTTGAAATTGACAGAGGAGCTAGAAAACCATATCATGAACCCTTTAAATGTAATACAATTTCCTTGGGAGCCGTCTAAGGGTTCAAAAACTACCCCCGAAGAAATACAAAATTCTCAAACAGTAAGAAGGAAACGAGTTATCACTTTGAATTTGACAGGAGATCTAGAAAATCATATACTGAACCCTGTGAATGTAGTACAATTTACTTGGGAGCCGTCTAAGGGTTCAAAAACTACCCCCGAAGAAATACAGAATTCTCAAACAACAAGAAGAAAACGAGTTATCACCTTGAAATTGACAGGGGAGCTAGAAAACCATATCATGAACCCTTTAAATGTAATACAATTTCCTTGGGAGCCGTCTAAGGGTTCAAAAACTACCCCCGAAGAAATACAAAATTCTCAAACAGTAAGAAGGAAACGAGTTATCACTTTGAATTTGACAGGAGATCTAGAAAATCATATACTGAACCCTGTGAATGCAGTACAATTTACTTGGGAGCCGTCTAAGGGTTCAAAAACTACCCCCGAAGAAATACAGAATTCTCAAACAGTAAGAAGGAAACGAGTTATCACTTTGAATTTGACAGGAGATCTAGAAAATCATATACTGAACACTGTGAATGTAGTACAATTTCCTTGGGAGCCGTCTAAGGGTTCAAAAACTACCCCCGAAAAAATACAGAATTCTCAAACAGCAAGAAGGAACCGAGTTATCACCTTGAAATTGACAGGAGAGCTAGAAAATCATATACTGAACACCGTGAATGCAGTACAATTTACTTGGGAGCCGTCTAAGGGTTCGGAAACTACCCCCGAAGAAATGCAAAATTCTCAAACAACAAGAAGGAAACGAGTTATCACCTTGAAATTGACAGGGAAGCTAGAAAATCACATCATAAACCCTTTAAATGTAGTACAATTTCCTTGGGAGCCGTCTAAGGGTTCAAAAACCACCCCCGAAAAAATACAAAAATCTTAAACAGCAAGAAGGAAACGAATTATCACTTTGAATTTGACAGAAGAGCTAGAAAATCATATACTGAACTCTGTGAATGTAGTACAATTTACTTGGGAGCCGTATAAGGGTTCAGAAACTACCCCCAAAGAAATACAGAATTCTCAAATAAGAAGAAGGAAACGAGTTATCACCTTGAAATTGACATGGGAGCTAGAAAATCATATCATGAACCCTTTAAATGTAGTACAATTTCCTTGGGAGCCGTCTAAGGGTTCAAAAACCACCCCCGAAGAAATAAGAAATTCTCAAACAGCAAGAAGGAAATGAGTTATCACCTTGAAATTGACAGGAGAGCTAGAAAATCATATACTGAACCCTGAGAATGTACTACAATTTACTTAGGAGCCGTCTAAGGGTTCAAAAACTACCCCCGAATAAATGCAAAATTCTCAAACAGCAAGAAGGAAACGAGTTATCACCTTGAAATTGACAGGAGAGCTAGAAAATCATATAATGAACCCTTTAAATGTGGTACAATTTCCTTGGGAACCATCTAAGGGTTCAAAAACCATCCCTGAAAAAATACAAAATTCTCAAACAGCAAGAAGGAAACGAGTTATCACCTAGAAATTGACAGGAGAGCTAGACAATCATATACTGAATCCTGTGAATGTAGTACAATTTCCTTGGAAGCCGTCTAAGGGTTCAAAAACTACCCCTGAAGTAATACAAAATTCTCAAACAGCAAGAAGGAAACGTGTTATCACCTTGAAATTGACAGGAGAGCTAGAGAATCATATACTGAACCCTGTGAATGTAGTGCAATTTCCTTGGGAGCCGTCTAAGGCTTCAAAAACTACCCCCGAGAAATACAAATTTCTCAAACAGCAAGAAGGAAACGAGTTATCACCTTGAAATTGACAGGAGAGCTAGAAAATCATATACTGAACCCCGTTAATGCAGTACAATTTACGTGGGAGCCGTCTAAGGGTTCAGAAACTACCCCCGAAGAAGTGCAAAATTCTCAAACAACAAGAAGGAAACGAGTTATCACTTTGAAGTTGACAAGAGAGCTAGAAAATCATATACTGAACCCTATGAATGTAGTACAGTTTACTTGGGAGCCGTCTAAGAGTTCAAAATCCACCCCCGAAAAAATACATTATTCTCAAACAGCAAGAATGAAACGAATTATTAATTTGAAATTAACAGGAGAGCTAGAAAATCATACTGAACCCTGTGGTTGTAGTACAATTTACTTGGGAGCCGTTGAAGGGTTCAAGAAATGCATAATTTTCAAATCGCAGGAAGGAAGTCACTTGTCACTTTGAAATTTAGGGAACGGTAAGAAATTAAAATAATAAACACTAATTTTAAGAGTGTAATTTACTTGGCAGCAGTCGTAGAAAAATATGTGGTTTTGCTATAATAAAGCAGGTGGTAAATAATATACCAAGAAATATAACAATACTTACCAAGCAGCCGTAACAGGACGGCATTTTCTATGTAGAATTTTTTAATCCCTTATATACATAAAATCAAATCAATTATTGTCCAGAAGAAATTAATGGGCAATGTAAAGAGATCAAGGTGTATATGTAAACAAGTAAAAAACAGACAACAAAGTAAACGCAGAAAATAAGAACAATGCAATAAAAAACAGATTTAAATAAATACATTACATTATAATGCAATGTCATATCAGGGTTTTTAACCGTGTTCCTGAAATTATTATTTAAATTAATTTCATGAATATTATTAGGTAGGAGATTATATATCTTATAACCATTGTATATAATAGAGTCTTAGATAAAAGAAACACTATAGTTACCAAAATATTCATCAGGTAATGTATTAACAAAAAAATATATATATTTTTTATTGGTACCCTATTTTGCTTATTTAAAGTACGCCTCAGTGTTTAAAACCAACTTTTAAAAACTCGCGTGTTTTAAAGTTACGATGGCAACGTCAATAACCCGACAAACGTGAAGTCAAAATGTCAACTTTTTAATTATTGACCTGACAGGAATTACTGCGGGATTAACCGCGAATGTGCTTTTCTATTTAAGTAGTCAATATTAGAACTGATTTTAAAGCAATATACAATCAGTAACAACTGTAGTGACAATAATTAATTCTATGTGACAGATTGCCAATTAATTTTTGTATTCCATATTTGACAGTGACAGGTATCCTGATGTCGTCACCAATTCAACCATTATACATTCTTAATTCTAATTTACAGTTTTGTAGTAATAATAATACCAGTATTTATGATTTCAAAGCGTACCAATAAAAAAATAGCGTGCGGCTGTGCCGTCGTGCTCGAAAATCCGCGCCTGTTTTAAAGACCTTAATATCCACTTATACTTTAATATACTATTCTAAATGTCTACATAATTATTCAAGATGCACTGTTAAGGATGAGTTCATATTTTAAAAGTAAGTTTAGAGCAAGTTATAGAGACAAATATTATTAATCTGAAGTAATTACTACGTACGAGGCTGGACAAACATGCAAAATATTTGGAAACTAGTCACAAGTAAAGAGACTTCAGATGTTTTACAATGTTTCTATTCTACATCGATCACGTGGGTGGGTTGGAGGATAATAAAAAATACCTGACAGCTGCCTATATTCCTAAAAATATACCAATATATATTATTTTTATGAATATTAAGTCAATATAATCTACACAAGTCACACATGTTGTTCATCATTTTATCTGTAATATCATGTCCATTTTTAATTTCTTCCAGTGTCAAGAGGCATCGTTTATGAATATATCTACGACACATTCTACACTGAAATAAATCAGTACTTTTATTCGACGTATCACGTGAACAGAAAAGGCACTTTTCTCTCATACTAAAACTAGCGTTTAATAGAAGGCGTTTTAAATCTCTCCTATAATTGTCAATATCTATTAAATCGGTCAGTTTTTCTTCCTTAATTATTTTTGATACGTAATATATTACATATACTCCGCAATTATAGTTATCTTTCTGCTTCACGTGGTCTACATTTTCAACATCCCAATTCTGTATATCATAGCCCTTAAGCTTAATAAATTTTATAAACGTCTTAAAATACGTCATTTTATTGAGAGATGTACTTCTCATTGGATCAATATAGCTGAATTTCTTTTCTCGTAAATTAATTACTGCCAATGAAAAATGATTACAGTTATGAATGGGCATGATAATATTTTCTTTGAAAACATCTATGTTACGTACGAAGGCTTGATTAAGATTATTATTGCTGAAAATATAGGATGATTTTTCGACAGACATAATTTGAAATGTTTCATTCGTATTTAACAAATTCAAGCAGACATCAATTGTGAAATTATTGAGCCATTGTTTGTCGTTTAAAGATAAATAGTCCTCTATTATTATCTCCGAAATACAACCCTTCATATTTGGGTACGCCGTAACTACATAGTTTCTGTTATTCTCAATATTTCTATAATAATCTATATCTGCCACAAGACCATTTTCCAAAAATGCAATGTCACTCATTGTTGTCCATTTCCTCTCAATATTAGAAAATATTTTGTTTGGAGAAATTATATGGGGAAGCATATGAAAATAATAAAAATATCTTAACTTATTCAACATATTAGCCCAAAAGCGATTACACCGGTAGATTCTTACGACTTTTAATCCTTTATGCGTATAAATTACTAAGTCACACCATGACCGGTTAGTAATTTCTAATAATCCTTGTATTTGGAAATGATAACTATGGTTGACAATAATTTCTGAATTGCCGTTTAGAAAATCAAATTTATATTTCGATGGATCACTACTTCTTGCATTATAAGGACATTTAATTTCTATAATCCCATCGTTACCGATAAAACCGTCTGGAGATGCAGCTAAATATGGATATTTTTTATGAAGGCATAATCTCGCCTTTTTGTAAATAGACAACGTGTTACTCTGTTTCAAGTGTTCGTTTCTAGCGACGTTTTCATATTTTATACCGTGGTTTACCGCTGGTGTGTTTAGTACCCTATCTCCAGTTATGTCTTTAATTATATTTTCAAAAGAAGAATAATCTCTGATCTTGCATATTCTTCCAAAATATGATGATGTCACTCTAATTTTTCTTTCCTTATGCCAAATATTAGACAATCTTTGATCACGGGTATGCATTTCAAGTTGCTGGCGATCAGAATCTGCCATATTTAGAGAATTCAAGAATATACAGCACTTATCATAAAGATGATCTGATACAGAGATATTGCAAGTTTTCGTAATATCGAGAGTACATAATTTACAGGTGAATTCACCACTGTATGTTTTATTTGGATCAGGATCCTGGCATAGCTGATGCACCCATCGTTGACAGTGGTCGCATTGTACCCAAGCTGTCGTTTCATTAAAACCTCCGTGACCACAATAGGTACACAGTGGTACATCATTGTCAAGAATAACATCAACATTTGTGATTTCGCTTAAAGAAGATTTTGTTTTTTTTTAAAATCGACCATCGAAATGCGTGTCTACTTTACGAGTTCTTTTACTCCACGTTTCCTGAGAGCATTTCTCGTCTGTGGGATCATTTTCCTTACATAGACGCGATTTACCTACCCCTAAATCGATTTCTATTTTTAACGATAAAATATCTTTCCTAAATTTTCTTAAAAATTGTGAGCATTTTAAATTTCTTTGTTGCAGAAGTAGATTCGTTTTCACCTGTCCAAAATAGTTTTCCACCATACAGTTGCTTACGGGCTCTTTATTATTTGTCAATAAACAACTCCATAGGGGGCAATATGGTAGGTACTTTTTTAAAATAACATCAAATAACTCTAAATTAAAATATTTGTTGGGTTCTTCTCCTGAATTATGGAGTTTAGAAGTATTGACAACTTTTAAAAAACGTTTATAAAATGGACTTAATTTGTACAGGCTTTTATTTTTTTTTGCGTCTGTATTTATATTTACATTGACGTTTGCTGTTCTATCGGTATTATCATTTTTCTTTAAATTGTTATGTAAGCTTTTTATACTTTTTTGAATAGATTTTACTTGCGGATTATAACATTTGTTACTTAATAAAATGTAAGTATTTCTCACAAACAAATGAAAATCGGCTATATCCTTTATTTGAACAGCGTACGCGAGTAAATCTTTAAAATAATATTTTTGCTCATCAGATTTTGCCCAAATATCTACGTCTTTACACATCATTTTCACAAAATGAGCGCAACATAAAAAAATTCCAATTAGCTTCCCATCTTTAATACCTTGATTTGCTTCAATTAACTTGTAACATTTTGTTAAATACTCTATAAGGGTACATCGATTAAAAGCCTTTGAAATTGCATGTAAATTTGCGAAAGAGAAATCGGACACGATCCCTGAAAATGCTGGCCAATATTTATGCTCCTCACAGAAATACCGAAAATCATGTAATAACTTGAAAATAGTGTTTGAATCGTGTGTCGCGGATGCCATTGAAAATATAGGATATATCCGTTTTGTTTTTTTAATATTCACTACAGCAGTATAAAAGTATATTCGATTGTGGTTTCGCAATGGATTTCTAATAAGTCCACCAGTAGCATCAAAACCAATCAGTGGCAATTCGTCCCCAACGGCTTGTGCTTTTAATGCCTGTATTTGTTCTATACTGTAGACCTTGACATTAAACGGAAATGTAACTTCTTTAATATATTCTGGGTGGTCAATTTGCATTAAAATCAAATCCAAAACGTCATTTTTGCTACGATCCAATTCAGCCATCGCTTCAGATTTAATTTTTCGTATAGTAGCATCTGATTTAATATTCTGCAAATTTTTTGACCCCATTAATAATTTAACGCTTGCGTTTAGTAAACTCTGTTTTTATAGTTAGATGGTTTTTGGCCTAATATTTTCTTTTTTACTAAAGATCTTTCAATACCTTTAACATAACCCGTTATATAATTTTTGTGACAGTAATCCAATGAGGTACTGTACACGTACACCGTTTTTTCTTTAATTAAAATTTTGAATTTTTTGCAGTTTCTATGATTGTGGATACATAATCCAAATACATTAATTGCACCATCTTTTATCAAATATTTCACATATTTAAATATTATTTGACAAGTATTATTAACGTACTTATTCATTCTATTTCTAATGTAATATGGGTAATGTTTTGAGACTAGTTTGCCGTTTTTATAAATTACGTTCCAAATGCTATCTTCAATTTTAAATTTTCCCTCAAAAAATGTGCAATTTTTATAACATAAATTATTTGTTTGAGATGAAACATTTTGTGAATTTATTGGTAACAATTTATACGGAGATTTTTCGGGTGTGGACAGTTCAAGTAATTTTTTTGGTATTCCAAAAATTTCTTCTCACTGGTACTCTTAATACCTGACGTGGAACTGCTAATAGAAGAAATGCTGTGTTCAGTGTCGATTACCTCCGAAAACGATAAGCCATTTTTAATTGGAGTAGAGCAACGGGGAAAATCACTTGTTTTCTCTATTTGAGACATTTTGTCGAATATCGGTTTCGGTGTATGATCATTACATGCGGTTTCAGTTGATATTTCAAAAATAACGCTTTGATTGTAAGTAATACTTGGAATAAAATTGTGACTCGCTTCTTCATTTTGCTTAATGATCTTCCACCATAATTGATATATATGAAGCCGATTCTTGAGGTTATTTTTTTTATTAAATTTTCGACATAGTATGCCATAAATCGATTTGCTATTTCTATACATTCTACACATATTTAAGGGATTTACTTTCAATTCTTCCAATATAAATTTTAACCTTTTCGTGGTAAGCTTCCCTAAGTAATGTTCGTTATTATCATAATAGTTATTCAAGAAATATGTTTTAAAACTAGCATTTTCATTTATAATACGATATATCACACTATTATATCCGTATTTCGTACCAGATAGTAATGACACTACCCTCTTGTATATGGTAAGGTTTGAATTAATATTTATAATATTTTCAAATTTAAAATAAGGGGCATCCTCCCTCAATACATCAGATATTATTTTAAAAACACCTTCTTTGGATACTTTAGGCTTACCCATTTTATTAATTTAAATAAGAATCTAATGGAAAATATTTGTCTAAATAAAATAAAGATAAAATCTGAAACCAAACTTGATAAAAGTAACTAAATAAAAAAGGAATTCTAAGGGAAAGTTATGAAACCCGTTTAAAATAAAATTAATATACCAGAAAGAATTAAAACCTTCTAACCAAAACCGAATCTGGTGAAATAACACAAATAAAAAATTAATTCTAATAAAAACTTCTAAAACTATCTATTTATAGCGAATATATCAAAACAACTTAAAAGCTTCTATAAAAAAAATCTTGTGAACATATAAATACAAAATAATATATAATAGCAAAGTGACAACGATAAATATTGCCAATAGATTTAACGAACAGCGAAAATGTAAAGTTATTCGAATATATTCTCAATAAAATCAAGCAATACGCTGCCTATGCAACAGAGCCAAGGTGGGTATATCAACTTTTCTACGAACTAGCGGAAGCCTGCGGGTTAGAATAATAGAATACTACCGAGGTGGTATTGGTTACAATAGCTCTGAACGCGATACATGTAGATAAGAAAACTGGACATTGTTCTTGCGTTGTAATTATTATTAATTACTTCCACATCCACGTAGTGGATTGGAAATATAGTAAGTAATCGTATAAAAACTTTCAAACATTTTTTTTCTTAAAATCGATATAGAATGTCATGAACCGTCAAGATTGTAAATTTGAGCGAAAAAAAAATTCTGCCTGTCTGTCTCTAACTTTTTTTTGTCCGCACGCTTTCTCCGGAACGGTTCAAGATATTGACTTGAAATTTTGTACACGTATATATTATAATGAGATCTGGAACTGGATTGTTTTTTGAAAATATCCGGTGGAGGGTTGGGGGGTAAATATTAGTAAATATGGGGAAATATGTAAAGCAAGCTGGTAAAACTACAGAAACTTGTAATTTGATTTATGTACTACAAGCCAAGGCCTCAGATTTTTTTCATAATATTTTTCAACCCCCTAAAATAAAATTGAGACATTTATTTGAAATTTGGTACACGTATGTATTATAACGACATCTGGAACTAGATTATATTTTGAGATGATTCCGTTGAAGGGTTGGGGGTTAAATAGGGGTAAATAGGGAAAATTAAGTAAAGCAAGCTGGTAAGAGTACAGAAACTTGAAATTCGGTGTATGTACTGGAAGCCAAGGTCTCAGATTATTTATATTATTTTTCAACCTCCACCACCCCTATACTCCATTATTAAAGGGGTTGATAAAATAAAATTGAAATATTCACTTGAAATTTGGTACGCGCATATATTATAACGACATCTGGAACTAGATTATATTTTGAGATGATTCCGTTGAAGGGTGAATAGGAGTAAATAGGGAAAAATAAGTAAATCAAGCTGGTAAGAGTACATAAATATGGGATTTGGTGTATATATAAACCAAGGCCCCAGATTTATTTCTAATGTTTTTCAAACACCACCATCTCCGCTTCATTATTAATAGATTTGATAACATAAAGCTGAGATATTTACTTGAAAGTTAGTACACGACATCTGATTGAGATGATTCCATTGAAGGGGTGGGTCGTGGGTTGTAAATAGGGGAAAATAAGTCGGGTAAACTAAAAACTTAACTTTTTAAAGTATATGGTAGAAACCAACGCCTCAAACATTTCTATGAGATCTGCTCCAAATATTATTAAAATTCTATGACCAATAATTTTCACATAGAGTGCTAATCTAGTCAAGATGTTTCCTAGTGATTGCTTAGGCAGTAGTTTTTGTAGTATAGAAACTTTCAATATGTTTTGATATATTCACTATAAATAGATAGTTTTAGAAGTTTTCATTAGACTTTATTTTTATTTGTGTTACAATGCCTGTTACGGCTGCTTGGTAAATAATAATTTATTGTTATATTTATTGGTATATTATTTACCACCTGTTTTATTATAGCAAAACCACATATTTTTCTACGACTGCTGCTACACTCTTAAAATTAATGTTCATTATTTTAATTTCTTACTCTTCCCTAAATTTGAAAGTGACATTTCGCTTCCTTCCTGCGATTTGAGAATTATGAATTTTGTCGGTTGTGGCTTATGAATCCTTAAACGGCTCCCGCGTAAATTGTACAACATCCACATGGTTTAATATATGATTTTCGAGCTCCCCTGTCAATTTCAAGGTGATAACTCGTTTCCTTCTTGTTGTTTGAGAATTTTGCATTTCTTTGAGGGTAGTTTCTGAACCCTTAGACGGCTCCCAAGGAAATTGTACTACATTCACAGTGTTCAGTATTTGATTTTCTAGCTCTCCTGTCAAATTCAAAGTGATAACTCGTTTCCTTCTTGCTGTTTGAGAATTTTGTATTTCTTCGGGGGTAGTTTCTGAACCCTCAGACGGCTCCCAAGTAAATTGTACTGCATTCACGCGGTTCAGTATATGATTTTCTAGCTGCCCTGTCAATTTCAAGGTGATAACTCGTTTCCTTCTTGTTGTTTGAGAATTTTGCATTTCTTCGGGGGTAGTTTCTGAACCCTTAGACGGCTCCCAAGTAAATTGTACCGCATTCACTGGGTTCAGTATATGATTTTCTAGCTCTCCTGTTAATTTCAAGGTAACTCGTTTCCTTCTTGCTGTTTGAGAATTTTGTATTATTTCGGGGGTAGTTTTTGAACCCTTAGACGCCTCCCAAGGAAATTGTACTATATTCACAGTGTTCAGTATATGATTTTCTAGCTCTCCTGTCAATTTCAAGGTGATAACTCGTTTCCTTCTTGCCGTTTGAGAATTTTGCATTTTTTCGAGGGTAATTTTTGAACCCTTAGACGGCTCCCAAGGAAATTGTACTAGATTCACAGAGTTCGGTATATGATGTTCTACCTCTCCTGTCAATTTCAAGGTGATAACTCGTTTCCTTCTTGCTGTTTGAGAATTTTTTATTTCTTCTGGGGTGGTTTTTGAACCCTTAGACGGCTCCCAAGGAAATTGTACTACATTTATAGGGTTCGTGATATGATTTTCTAGCTCCCCTGTCAATTTCAAGGTGATAACTCTTTTCCTTCTTGCTGTTTGAGAATTTTGTATTTCTTCGGGGATGGTTTTTGAACCCTTAGATGGTTCCCAAGGAAATTGTACCACATTTAAAGGGTTCATTATATGATTTTCTAGCTCTCCTGTTAATTTCAAGGTGATAACTCGTTTCCTTCTTGCTGTTTGAGAATTCTGTATTTCTTCGGGGGTAGTTTTTGAACCCTTAGACGGCTCCCAAGTAAATTGTAGTACATTCTCAAGGTTCAGTATATGATTTTCTAGCTCTCCTGTCAATTTCAAGGTGATAACTCGTTTCCTTCTTGCTGTTTGAGAATTTTGTATTACTTCAGGGGTAGTTTTTGAACCCTTAGACGGCTTCCAAGGAAATTGTACTACATTCACAGGGTTCAGTATATGATTTTCTAGCTCTCCTGTCAATTTCTAGGTGATAACTCGTTTCCTTCTTGCTGTTTGAGAATTTTGTATTTCTTCGGGGATGGTTTTTGAACCCTTAGATGGTTCCCAAGGAAATTGTACCACATTTAAAGGGTTCATTATATGATTTTCTAGCTCTCCTGTTAATTTCAAGGTGATAACTCGTTTCCTTCTTGCTGTTTGAGAATTCTGTATTTCTTCGGGGGTAGTTTTTGAACCCTTAGACGGCTCCCAAGTAAATTGTAGTACATTCTCAAGGTTCAGTATATGATTTTCTAGCTCTCCTGTCAATTTCAAGGTGATAACTCGTTTCCTTCTTGTTGTTTGAGAATTTTGCATTTCTTCGGGGGTAGTTTCTGAACCCTTAGACGGCTCCCAAGTAAATTGTACCGCATTCACTGGGTTCAGTATATGATTTTCTAGCTCTCCCGTTAATTTCAAGGTAACTCGTTTCCTTCTTGCTGTTTGAGAATTTTGTATTTCTTCGGGGGTAGTTTTTGAACCCTTAGACGGCTCCCAAGGAAATTGTACTACATTCACAGGGTTTAGTATGTGATTTTCTAGCTCTCCTGTCAATTTCAAGGTGATAACTCGTTTCCTTCTCGCTGTTTGAGAATTTTGTATTACTTCGGGGGTAGTTTTTGAACCCTTAGACGCCTCCCAAGGAAATTGTACTATATTCACAGTGTTCAGTATATGATTTTCTAGCTCTCCTGTCAATTTCAAGGTGATAACTCGTTTCCTTCTTGCCGTTTGAGAATTTTGCATTTTTTCGAGGGTAATTTTTGAACCCTTAGACGGCTCCCAAGGAAATTGTACTAGATTCACAGAGTTCGGTATATGATTTTCTAGCTCTCCTGTCAATTTCAAGGTGATAACTCGTTTCCTTCTTGCTGTTTGAGATGTATAGTTTCCTTAAGAGAAGAAGAAGAAGAAGAATTTTTATTCTTCTGGGTGGTTTTTGAACCCTTAGACGGCTCCCAAGGAAATTGTACTACATTTATAGGGTTCGTGATATGATTTTCTAGCTCCCCTGTCAATTTCAAGGTGATAACTCGTTTCCTTCTTGCTGTTTGAGAATTTTGTATTTCTTCGGGGATGGTTTTTGAACCCTTAGATGGTTCCCAAGGAAATTGTACCACATTTAAAGGGTCATTATATGATTTTCTAGCTCTCCTGTTAATTTCAAGGTGATAACTCGTTTCCTTCTTGCTGTTTGAGAATTCTGTATTTCTTCGGGGGTAGTTTTTGAACCCTTAGACGGCTCCCAAGTAAATTGTAGTACATTCTCAAGGTTCAGTATATGATTTTCTAGCTCTCCTGTCAATTTCAAGGTGATAACTCGTTTCCTTCTTGCTGTTTGAGAATTTTGTATTACTTCAGGGGTAGTTTTTGAACCCTTAGACGGCTTCCAAGGAAATTGTACTACATTCACAGGGTTCAGTATATGATTTTCTAGCTCTCCTGTCAATTTCTAGGTGATAACTCGTTTCCTTCTTGCTGTTTGAGAATGTTGTATTTCTTCGGGGATGGTTTTTGAACCCTTAGATGGTTCCCAAGGAAATTGTACTGCATTCACAGGGTTCAGTGTATGATTTTCTAGCTCTCCTGTCAATTTCAAGGTGATAACTCGTTTCCTTCTTGCTGTTTGAGAATTTTGCATTTCTTCGGGGGTAATTTTTGAACCCTTAGACGGCTCCCAAGTAAATTGTACTACATTCTCAGGGTTCAGTATATGATTTTCTAGCTCTCCTGTCAATTTCAAGGTGATAACTCGTTTCCTTCTTGCTGTTTGAGAATTTCTTATTTCTTCGGGGGTGGTTCTTGAACCCTTAGACGGCTCCCAAGGAAATTGTACTACATTTAAAGGGTTCATGATATGATTTTCTAGCTCCCCTGTCAATTTCAAGGTGATAACTCGTTTCCTTCTCCTTGTTTGAGAGTTTTGTATTTCCTCGGTGGTAGTTTTTGAACCCTTAGACGGCTCTCAAGGAAATTGTACTACATCACAGGGTTCAGTATATGATTTTCTAGCTCTCCTGTCAATTTCAAGGTGATAACTCGTGTCCTTGCTGTTTGAGAATTTTGTCTTTTTTCGGGGGTGGTTTTTTAACCCTTAGACGGCTCCCAAGGAAATTGTACCACATTTAAAGGATTCATTATATGATTTTCTAGCTCTCCTCTCAATTTCAAGGTGATAACTCGTTTCCTTCTTGCTGTTTGAGAATTTTTAATTTATTCGGGGGTAGTTTTTGAACCCTTAGACGGCTCCCAAGTAAATAGTACTACATTCACAGGGTTGAGTATATGATTTTCTAGATCTCCTGTCAAATTCAAAGTGATAACTCATTTCCTTCTTACTGTTTGAGAATTTTGTATTTTTTCGGGGGCGGTTTTTTAACCCTTAGACGGCTCCCAAGGAAATTGTATTACATTTAGAGGGTTCATGATATGATTTTCTAGCTCTCCTGTCAATTTCAAGGTGATAACTCGTGCCCTTCTTGCTGTTTGAGAATTTTGTATTTTTTCGGGGGTGGTTTTTCAATCCTTAGACGGCTCCCAAGGAAATTGTACCACATTTAAAGGGTTCATTATATGATTTTCTAGCTCTCCTGTCAATTTCAAGGTGATAACTCGTTTCCTTCTTGTTGTTTGAGAATTTTGCATTTCTTCGGGGGTAGTTTCTGAACCCTTAGACGGCTCCCAAGTAAATTGTACTACATTCACGGGATTCAGTATATGATTTTCTAGCACTCCTGTCAATTTCAAGGTGATAACTCGTTTCCTTCTTGCTGTTTGAGAGTTTTGTATTTCTGCGGGGGTAGTTTTTGAACCCTTAGAAGGCTCCCAAGTAAATTGTACTACATTCACAGGGTTCGGTATATGATTTTCTAGCTCTCCTGTCAAATTAAAAGTGATAACTCGTTTCCTTCTTGTTGTTTGAGAATTTTGTATTTCTTCGGGGGTAGTTTTTGAACCCTTAGACGGCTCCCAAGGAAATTGTACTACATTTATAGGGTTCGTGATATGATTTTCTAGCTCCCCTGTCAATTTCAAGGTGATAACTCGTTTCCTTCTTGCTGTTTGAGAATTTTGTATTTCTTCGGGGGTAGTTTTTGAACCCTTAGACGGCTCCCAAGGAAATTGTACTACATTTAAAGGGTTTATGATGTGATTTTCTAGCTTCCCTGTCAATTTCAAGGCGATAACTCGTTTCCTTCTGGTTGTTTGAGAATTTTGCATTTCTTCAGGGGTAGTTTCTGAACCCTTAGACGGCTCCCAAGTAAATTGTACTGCATTCACGGTGTTCAGTATATGATTTTCTAGCTCTTCTGTCAATTTCATGGTGATAACTCGGTTCCTTCTTGCTGTTTGAGAATTCTGTATTTTTTCGGGGGTAGTTTTTGAACCCTTAGACGGCTCCCAAGGAAATTGTACTACATTCACAGTGTTCAGTATATGATTTTCTAGCTCTCCTGTCAATTTCAAGGTGATAACTCGTTTCCTTCTTGCTGTTTGAGAATTTTTTATTTCTTCGGGGGTGGTTTTTGAACCCTTAGACGGCTCCCAAAGAAATTGTACTACATTTATAGGATTTATGATGTGATTTTCTAGCTTCCCTGTCAATTTCAAGGTGATAACTCGTTTCCTTCTTGTTGTTTGAGAATTTTGCATTTCTTCGGGGGTAGTTTCTGAACCCTTAGACGGCTCCCAAGTAAATTGTACTGCATTCGCGGTGTTCAGTATATGATTTTCTAGCTCTCCTGTCAATTTCAAGGTGATAACTCGGTTCCTTCTTGCTGTTTGAGAATTCTGTATTTTTTCGGGGGTAGTTTTTGAACCCTTAGACGGCTCCCAAGGAAATTGTACTACAATTAAAGGGTTTATGATGTGATTTTCTAGCTTCCCTGTCAATTTCAAGGCGATAACTCGTTTCCTTCTGGTTGTTTGAGAATTTTGCATTTCTTCGGGGGTAGTTTCTGAACCCTTAGACGGCTCCCAAGTAAATTGTACTGCATTCACGGTGTTCAGTATATGATTTTGTAGCTCTCCTGTCAATTTCAAGGTGATAACTCGGTTCCTTCTTGCTGTTTGAGAATTCTGTATTTTTTCGGGGGTAGTTTTTGAACCCTTAGACGGCTCCCAAGTAAATTGTACTGCATTCACAGGGTTCAGTATATGATTTTCTAGATCTTCTGTCAAATTCAAAGTGATAACTCGTTTCTTTCTTACTGTTTGAAAATTTTGTATTTCTTCGGGGGTAGTTTTTGAACCCTTAGACGGCTCCCAAGGAAATTGTACTACATTTAAAGGGTTTATGATGTGATTTTCTAGCTTCCCTGTCAATTTCAAGGCGATAACTCGTTTCCTTCTGGTTGTTTGAGAATTTTGCATTTCTTCGGGGGTAGTTTCTGAACCCTTAGACGGCTCCCAAGTAAATTGTACTGCATTCACGGTGTTCAGTATATGATTTTCTAGCTCTTCTGTCAATTTCATGGTGATAACTCGGTTCCTTCTTGCTGTTTGAGAATTCTGTATTTTTTCGGGGGTAGTTTTTGAACCCTTAGACGGCTCCCAAGGAAATTGTACTACATTCACAGTGTTCAGTATATGATTTTCTAGCTCTCCTGTCAATTTCAAGGTGATAACTCGTTTCCTTCTTGCTGTTTGAGAATTTTTTATTTCTTCGGGGGTGGTTTTTGAACCCTTAGACGGCTCCCAAGTAAATTGTACTGCATTCACAGGGTTCAGTATATGATTTTCTAGATCTCCTGTCAATTTCAAAGTGATAACTCGTTTCCTTCTTACTGTTTGAGAATTTTGTATTTCTTCGGGGGTAGTTTTTGAACCCTTAGACGGCTCCCAAGTAAATTGTACTGCATTCTCAGGGTTCAGTATATGATTTTCTAGCTCTTCTGTCAATTTCATGGTGATAACTCGGTTCCTTCTTGCTGTTTGAGAATTCTGTATTTTTTCGGGGGTAGTTTTTGAACCCTTAGACGGCTCCCAAGTAAATTGTACTGCATTCACAGGGTTCAGTATATGATTTTCTAGATCTCCTGTCAAATTCAAAGTGATAACTCGTTTCTTTCTTACTGTTTGAAAATTTTGTATTTCTTCGGGGGTAGTTTTTGAACCCTTAGACGGCTCCCAAGGAAATTGTACTACATTTAAAGGGTTTATGATGTGATTTTCTAGCTTCCCTGTCAATTTCAAGGCGATAACTCGTTTCCTTCTGGTTGTTTGAGAATTTTGCATTTCTTCGGGGGTAGTTTCTGAACTCTTAGACGGCTCCCAAGTAAATTGTACTGCATTCACGGTGTTCAGTATATGATTTTCTAGCTCTTCTGTCAATTTCATGGTGATAACTCGGTTCCTTCTTGCTGTTTGAGAATTCTGTATTTTTTCGGGGGTAGTTTTTGAACCCTTAGACGGCTCCCAAGGAAATTGTACTACATTCACAGTGTTCAGTATATGATTTTCTAGCTCTCCTGTCAATTTCAAGGTGATAACTCGTTTCCTTCTTGCTGTTTGAGAGTTTTGTATTTCTTCGGGGGTAATTTTTGAACCCTTAGACGGCTCCCAAGGAAATTGTACCACATTCACAGGGTTCAGTATATGATTTTCTAGCTCTCCTATTAATTTCAAGGTGATAACTCGTTTCCTTCTTGCTGTTTGAGAATTTTTTATTTCTTCGGGGGTGGTTTTTGAACCCTTAGACGGCTCCCAAGTAAATTGTACTGCATTCACAGGGTTCAGTATATGATTTTCTAGATCTCCTGTCAATTTCAAAGTGATAACTCGTTTCCTTCTTACTGTTTGAGAATTTTGTATTTCTTCGGGGGTAGTTTTTGAACCCTTAGACGGCTCCCAAGTAAATTGTACTGCATTCACAGGGTTCAGTATATGATTTTCTAGATCTCCTGTCAATTTCAAAGTGATAACTCGTTTCCTTCTTACTGTTTGAGAATTTTGTATTTCTTCGGGGGTAGTTTTTGAACCCTTAGACGGCTCCCAAGGAAATTGTATTACATTTAAAGGGTTCATGATATGTTTTTCTAGCTACCCTGTCAATTTCAAGGTGATAACTCGTTTCCTTCTTGTTGTTTGAGAATTTTGCATTTCTTCGGGGGTAGTTTCTGAACCCTTAGACGGCTCCCAAGTAAATTGTACTACATTCACAGGGTTCAGTATATGATTTTCTAGCTCTCCTGTCAATTTCAAAGTGATAACTCGTTTCCTTCGTACGTTTTGTGGATTACGTATTTGTTCGGGGGTGGATTTGTGTGGCTGCCAAATAAGTTATTTTATTGCAGCATTTACTTGTTACATCATTTTCTGGCTCTCCTGTGAATTTCAAAGTTATACCTTGTTTCTTCAAGACATTTTAAAATTGTATCCATTTAATTTAAGAATTTTATATATCAACGGGGTGAGGTGTGGATACTATTTATGGTCAATAATTATTGAACCTTTCTCCACTAGTAATTTTTAATTTCTTAGATTAGGATCTAATTAAAAAAAAAATACCCCTTTTTTATTTTTATTGCACGTCTATGTACCTTCGGGCGTTTCCGTAATTTTGGCTGCTATCTTTTAGCTGCCAAGTTCACATAGGTAAAAAATATAGTTTCCATCTATTCTAGTGTTAATTTTTTTTTTTCCAAACTGGTAACAAAATGTTGCAAAAATTTTTTTTTCGAAATTGGTTTTGAATGTCATGAAACGTGGAAATTTTAAATTTGAGCAACCCAAATTTTTCGTCTATTCTATATTAGTGATAAATAGATTAAAAATGTTTTCCAATTTTTAAAAAAATTTTTCAAAAACATTTTTAAATTTGTTTGAAGTTTTAGAATGCCATGGAAACGTGGATAGTTTAAATCTGAACAAAGAAAAAAAATTCTCTTAGTGGTAAAATTTTTTAAAAATAGTAAACAAAATTTCTAATTTTTCCTTTAAATAGATTTAGAACGCTATGAAAAGTGGAAATTTTAAATTTGAAGAAATAAAAAAAATCCATCTATTTTAGTGGTAAAAAAAATTTCAAAAATGTTGGTAAAAAAAAAATTTCAATTCTGAATCAGGCTTAGAATGCCATGAAACGTGGAAATTTTAAATTTGAAGAAAAAAAATTTATCATTTTAGTAGAAAAAAATTTTTCAAAAATGTTGGTAAAAAAAATTTAATTTTTTTTATAGTTTTAGAATGCCATGAAACGTAGAAATTTTAAATTTGAGCAAAAAAAAATTTTTACATCTTGGTAAAAATTTTTTCAAAAATGGTGAAAAAAATTTTCAAAATTTTTTTTTTTTCAGAAATAGGTTTAGCGTGTCATGAAACGTGGAAATTTTAAATTTGAACAAAAAAAAATTTTTTTTATCTTGGTAAAATTTTTTTCAAAATTTTCAAAATTTTTTTTTCCAGAAATAGGATTAGCGCGTCATGAAACGTGGAAATTTTAAATTTGAGCGAAAAAAATTTTTTTTCACTATTTATTCCGTTTATATTTTCCAGTGAAATTTCTACCATTTCTGCGCTGACAGTAGCGTCAACTACCTGCCAAATTTGACTGCTCTCCGTCAAGTAGTTTTTTAGTAAATGCACCAACAGACAGACAGACAGACAGACAGACAGACAGACAGACTGACGGAATTGAAAAACCTATATTTTCGTAATCTCCGTGATCTGAAACGTCAGAATCCGTAAAAATCTCGGGGGGTGATTTTTTCTCGAATACAATACTTCCCTTCGGTATGCGAGGGAAGTAAAAAAACTTTAGAAAATTTTTATCGCCAACATTTTTGAAAAATTTTTTACCACTAAAATAGATGGACATTTTTTTTCTTTGCTCAAATTTAATATTTTCACGTTTCATGGCATTCTAAACCTATTTCAAAAAAATATTTTTTTGAAATTTTTTTTACCAACATTAAAAAAAAATTCCACTAAAATAGATAGAACATTTGTTTTCTTTGTTCAAAGTTAAAATGTCCACGTTTCATAGCGTTCTAAACCTATAAAAAGAAATTAGAAATTTTGTTACCATTTTTGAAAAAATTTTACCACTAAAATAGATTGAAATTTTTTTTCTTTGTTCAAATTTAAAATTTCCACGTTTCCATGACATTCTAAACCTATTCAAACCAATTTAAATTTTTTCTGAAAAAATTTTAAAAAATTTTGAAAAAATGTTTATCTATTTCACTACTTACTATAGAATAGATGAAAAATATTTTTTGCTCAAATTTAAAATATTCACGTTTCATGACATTCTAAACCTAGGATTTCAGAAAAAAAAAATTTGAAATTTTTTTTTACCATTTTTGAAAAATTTGTTTTTTTCTTTACTCAAATTTAAATTTTCACATTTCATGGCATTCTAAACCTATTTCAAAAAAAAAATGTTTTACCACTACTATAGAATAGAAGGAAACTTTCCTTTTTGTTCAAATTTAAAATTTCCACGTTTCATGACATTCTAACCTATTTCAGAAGAAAAAAATTTTGAAATTTTTTAAACATTTTTGAAAAATTAAAAAAAAAAAAATTAACCACCACTATACTTCCACTCCACTAAGTGCATGTGGAATTGAAAATGTGACAGATGGCAATAATATTTGGCATATGCACCTATTATACTTTTTTTGAAAAATGTACAGGGTGGTCATCCCAAGAAATAATTCAGCCATGGTGGACATTTGTAAAGGTATTTGCGCAAGCCTTCCATATTTGGCACCTGTTATTTAACATTGAATTTTTGCTGTTGGATGAGCACTCTGTATATTTTTTTGACCAAAAGTTATCAGGTTTTATTTGTGATAATAGTGATAACTATAATATTCGGATTATTATTTTCAACGTCATTTTGTAATTATTAATTTTTTAGAGTGACCGCCATGCACAAATAAAGAGGGAAGTTCTGTGTAAATAACTTTACCAATTTTTTTCTTCTGAAATAGGTTTAGAATGTCATGAAACGTGGAAATTTTAAATTTTTAAATATTTTCCTTTCAGTTATCATTATTAATCAAGCATACGACATAACGGGAAAATGACCCAGGAAGTCGGTGTTCAATGATTATTTATCATAATTAAACAACTTGACGGATCCTTAGGGTATTTAATAGGGTTCCTTTCTGATAATTGACGATGCAATTAAAGCAGAAGTCAAACGTGTCCGAGAAGAATTGTAAGTTGTAGAGCTTGTCTGACCTCTCAAACGTCGTCACCGGAGCATTTTTCAAGTTTCAATAGCAACTTAATGAAAGCTCAAATCAATACAAAAATTATACCATTTTTTAAAACAGAATCTTCCCTTTTCAAGAAGCTATGATTAAAATCGATTTCTGCCAAAACTAACCACCTAAAAAATGCGTTCATCATGCCCTGGCAAAATTGACCGATAACAGCACACAATCAGGTGGGTTGTGAAATAAACTGCTGGTCACTCGAACTTACACATAGAGACTTTTAGGTAAAATTTAAAGTTCAATATTTTCAACAGGAATGCAAATTTTTGAACGCGGCTTGCAAATTTTAAGAGCTAGTTTTTTTCGAATTAAGCTGCATGACGTATATTTATCGTAGGACCATAAGTTTATTATATACGCGGTGATCAATGAAGTCATGCAAAAAATCAAAAAGTTTGTATGAGTGAAATTTCCGCAAAAAATTTTTTTGGTCGTTGCAATATGGTTCCTTACTAAGGTAACATCAATATCTCTAGACGGTTTTGTCAGTTTTTGGATTAAGGCCCTTAGGCCTTGTACACACTACTCAACATAAAATTTGGATACCGAAATCTTTAAAATGCTATAACTTGACATTGGATTGACGGTTCTTGATGATTTTTGCGGATTTGGAATCCTTATTTCACGTAGATTTTCTATGGTCTAAGCATTTTATTTGAGGGTTGAAATTTACACATTATACCGGGTCGATAATAAACAAAAACGTAGGGTATGACGCTCTCTAAAGTTTGGCATTATTTAAGTTTTTGTAAAAATAAATTCTCACCTCAAGTTGTTTTTATTTAATGTTCTTCTCACTGTTCTGTCCGAAACTCACACCCCAGTTTGTTGTCTCAAAGAATCATTCAGTTTTACAGAGTTCTTTGTCCAACCCCATGCCCATAATTATGATCGGATGTAATTTCTACGCGACGCGTCAATTTCAAAGTAGGCATTGGAAAAACAAATTTGTTGCTATGGAATTAAAAATTGTTTACATTATTTTAGAAATAATCTGACATATTTCAATGTTATAATTTTGTAAAGTTTAATTAATATGAGGCGTTTAACCACGGCAGAAAGGGAAAATTGCATTCGACTTCTCAACGAAGGAATGTCAAAACAGCAAGTTGCGCACATTTACAATGTCAGCCGAAAGACAATTTATAATTTGAACCGCCGCGTTGAAACTACTGGTGATCATAATTATGGGCATGGGGGTGGACATACAAAAAAAATAAACCAAAGAACCGAAAGAATTTTAATGAGAGAAACTATGCGGAATAGAACAAAGAACTCTAGAAAACTAAATGACTCTGTAAGACAACAAACTGGGGTGAGAGTTTCGGACAGAACAGTGAGAAGAACATTAAATAAAAACAACTTGAGGTGAGATTTTTTTTTTTAAACATAACATAATGCCAAACATTTTAAATTATAGAGCCCGTCGCAGAGCAAAATGTGTGCGGTTATTACAACGCCATAGAGCGAATAGGCGGGCATGGGCAAATCGGCATGTGAATTGGGGTAATGCAGAGTGGAGCCATTGTTTAATTACTGACGAAACAAGATTTAATTTGTTTCACTCCGATGGCCAAATGTTAGTTTGGAGAAGGCCAAATCAGCGATATTTGGAGGAAAATATGGCCCCTCAAGAAGCATTTGGTGGCGGAGGTGTTACAGTGTGGGGAGGTATCATAAGAAATGGTAAAACCGAGCTATTCATTACCAACCAAACCATTAATGCTACTGTTTATCAGGAGGAAATTTTGGAACCTATTGTTGTTCCTTTTGCTCGACATTACGACCCAGAAATTCTATTGGTGGATGACAACGCTCGACCTCACAGAGCGCGAAGGATCACACAGTTTTTGCAGGCACAAAACATGAATAGGATTTACTGGCCTGCAAAGTCTCCGGATCTTAATGTCATCGAACACGTTTGGTCTTATTTAAAACTTATAGTAAGATCTCTTGATGTACCCCCTGAAACCTTAGAAACACTCAGTGAGGCCATTCGTGAAGAATGGGAGAATATTCCACAAGATTTTATAAATAATCTTGTGGATACTCTACCAAATCGATGTCGGGAAGTAATATTCCGAGCAGGAGGACCAACAAAATATTAGCTTCTCTTTTCTTAAATTAATGTACCTAATTTTAATTAGGTAATTTTAATTTAATTTTAATTTAAGTTTAAATTAAATTAATTTTAAATTTTTTAGTTAAATTTTTTTTCAGTTATTAAAAATTACCAGACTTAGAATTATACATTTTTTAAGAATTGACTTTTGGTCGTTGTTAAGCAATGTTGTATATTGTAGAATGTAATGTAATAAACTTGTTCTTGTCGCTACGTTTTTGTTTATTATCGACCCGGTATAATATGTAAATTTCAACCCTCAAATAAAATGCTTAGACCATAGAAAATCTACGTGAAATAAGGATTCCAAATCCGCAAAAATCATCAAGAACCGTCAATCCAATGTCAAGTTATAGCATTTTAAAGATTTCGGTATCCAAATTTTATGTTGAGTAGTGTGTACAAGGCCTAAGGGCCTTAATCCAAAAACTGACAAAACCGTCTAGAGATATTGATGTTACCTTAGTAAGGAACCATATTGCAACGACCAAAAAAATTTTTTGCGGAAATTTCACTCATACAAACTTTTTGATTTTTTGCGTGACTTCATTGATCACCCCGTATATAATAAACTTATCGTCCTACGATAAATATACGTCATGCAGCTTAATCCGAAAAAAACTAGCTCTTAAAATTTGCAAGCTGCGTTCAAAAATTTGCATTCCTGTTGAAAATATTGAACTTTAAATTTTGCCTAAAAGTCTCTATGTGTAAGTTCGAGTGGCCAGCAGTGTATATTCCGAGAATTATACGTGCCTTGTCGTGTGAACGTAACCTCGTCAGTAGAAAGTATTTACTTTTCACAAAAATTAACTCTAATTGGCATATCCTCAGGTAATAATTCTTGAGTTTTTCGGTAAGGGAACGGATGCAATTGTTGCTCATGTAGTACTCGTAAAGCGCTTTGGTGAGATACCGAATGTACACATAGTCTGGAAACGGTCAAATTTTTCGAGAGATACACATTGAATCCAAAAAAGAAAGAACGCAATAATTTTAAAAGCGCTATCCAATGATACGAAACGCGACCCCCTACCCCCACTCCTTGAGGTGGGGCGGGGGGCAATTTTAAAATTTTAAATGGGTACCCCTATTTTTTAGTACAAAATCGGATATTCTGACGAAGAATAGGCTACTTTTGTTCGAAACATTTTTTCTGAAATTCTCATTTTTTTACTTATTCGGCGAGGAAAAATCAAGATTATAGAACTTCGCAATTTTTTTCCTCGAGAAAGAACAAGTTTGGACAAAATTTGCTGGAGGTAAAAAGAGTTTGGAATCATTTTGGGAATATTGTCGAATATCCCGGTATATCCATTCTTAGCCTAATCTTCTAGTACTTATAGTAAGATCTTCCATGACAGTATCTAATATTTCTTCTTCAACGTCACCAGTTCTTGCGTTTCTTGACGGCCAGCGTCTCTGTTTTTCACTTGAAGACTTCGTGTTCAAGTCGACGTTCTGTAGTTAAGAAAGTTTTGGCATCAGGAATACTTCTGCTCAGGAATTTATCTTCATAACATTTTACAACTGCACCAGCATTACCAAAATATTCCCCTAATGTTAAAATTACGTATATTAATTCAGAGAGACAATTTTGGACGACCACCTTGTGTAAATGATGAAAATAAAAATAGAATAATATGGAGCCTTCATTAATAATATTAATATGAGAATTTACATCATTCAGGGAAACATACTGTCTTTTATCATCAAGATATGATAAATAGGGATAAATGTAACTCCTGATTGCCAACATATTTAAATATTATTTGTACCAAAAAAAAAAGACTTTGCTCGACTGTCTCGATTAAATCGTCGCTGATATATGAAACAGCTCTTATTGTGCTAATGTTTTTCCCAAAGAAGAGTTGATAAACCTTAAACATTAGTATTAGATATAGAAATAAAACCATAGTTTTCCTAATAAATGCATATATGTATGAAAAGCTTCATTAAAGTTTCATAGATACTTTTTAGGTATTTTTATCGAAACATATCTAGGTATTAGGCAGCCAAGTTAGTAGTGGGTAAATAAGAGTTCTATGGGAGCGATCATTTGTGATCAGTGATGAAGGTCAAAGTGATGAGTGATGATCATTCGTGATCAGGATTTCCGGGAATTTACGTGCAGGTATGCGGGTTATCAAATTACATTTTAATGCACGTGTGTAGAGGTCACCGACAAGTCTCGACAAGTCTAGAATGTACGTGTGTATCAAATTACATTTCCGAGAATTTACGTGCAGGTATGCGAGGTATCAAATTACATTTCCGGTAATTTGCGTGCAGGTATGCGAGGTATCAAATTACATTTCCCGGAATTTTAACGAACAAGTCTCGACAAGTCTATAATGTACGTGTATTTCAAATTTCATTTCCTGGAATTTTAGAATTACATAACTGAGCTACATGGTAACAAACATTCGAAGGAACACCCTGTATATGAACATATCAATTTCCATATTCCCATAATTCAATTAATATGTATTAAGTATATGTGATTAACAATTTCCGTAACCCCCTGTACATAATAATACAAAATGATTAATCCGAATCAATCAATGCACTATACTAATAAGTATAGGAAATATAAAAATATACTATAAAACATTTTTCCGTAGCCCCTGCATGTGACAAAATGATTAATCCGAATCAATGCATTATACTAATAAGTATAGGAAATATAAAAATACCCTATAACACATTTTCCATAACCCCTGTATATAATAATACAAAATGATTAATCCGAATCAATCAATGCATGTACTAATAATTATAGGATATACAAAATACTCTATAAGACATTTTCCATAACCCCTGCATGTGACATAATGATTAATCCGAATCAATGCATTATACTAATAAGTATAGGAAATATAAAAATACCCTATAACACATTTTCCGTAGCCCCCTGTATATAATAATACAAAATGATTAATCCGAATCAATGCATGTACTAATAATTATAGGATTTACAAAGTGTATATGACCACAACAATTTCCGTAGCCCCCTGTATATAATAATACAAAATGATTAATCCGAATCAGCCTAATAATTATAGGAAGTACAAAATGTACATGGCCACAACAATTTCCGTAGTCCCCTAATAATACAAAATGATTAATCCGAATCAGTCAATGCATGTACTAATGAGTATAGGAAATACAAAATACCCTGTATGTGATATTTTTAAAAAACCTGCATGAAAGTTTATCAGAATACATAAAAGATGAAATGACCTATTCCAAATGTGAGTATGTACTGAGAAAGTAGAAAATACCATTCAAACAACTACTTTAGTTCAATAAATGCAACAAAATAATAAAATACCCTGTATACGACATTTTTCGTGCCCCTCTATACGAGTCTCAATTAAAGAACAGACCTCGAGAATGCATTAAAAGCAAGCTAGATGTGTGCGATTATCGTCCGTATCATTTACCGCGTAGGTAGGTTGATAACATAAACATCTTGTAAGAAATTTTATTTAAGTCTGTACAAATAATCTATTTTATCACATTATGGGAACGCCTAGGGCATTAGACTTCATATTTCAGAATTCTTTGAATAAAATTTATCAGAACGCATAAAATATGAAATTAGATGTTCCCGACACGTCGCCAATCGCCTATCACTGTGTGAATAGATATTTTTTCGTAAACAATGGTGAAACTAGAGACGAAAACCGTTAGAACATACAAATTTCCACAAATTAGCTCGTTATCGCCATGTGAATGGGTATTTTTGCATAAACATGGTACAAGACACCCGTGATAAGAAAAAACGTTAAACCTGAGAACGCAAAATAGCGGTGAGAAGAATTTTTCGTAAACAACTAAGGAAATCATATTTCAAGGCCAGAGACGCAAATTCGTTAGAACTTATATATATATTCAAATTAATTTCAAACTCGATTATCAATGAAAACCTAAGTAACATATATTTAAGACTGGCCCACTAGTAATCAAATCAAAACAATTAGCACAGTCTTTTGAAATCTAATACCCTGCTATTAATTACATGTAAAAGACGCGTGCCTTATGCCGGGAGACAGAAAATATGTGAGGTAGGTATACACCAGATTAATTAAATTGCATTTGGGGACTATTATTTAGATATGGTTTAAAGTATGAAATATGTATACAGTGGGGAACAAAAATATGCGAAATATACCAATTCAATTACATTACATTTGGAGTTATTCTTTAGATACATGGTTTAAAGTATGAAATATGTATACAGTGGGAGACAAAAATAGGTGAAATATACTAATTTAATTACTCTGCATTTGTGTACAGGGGGATTTAGATATATGGTTAAAAGTTTTAAAAAATACATTAGGACTATGTGAAGTATGAAATATGCATATAGGGAGGACTATGTGATATACTAATTTAATTACTCTGCATTTGGATATATGCTTTTAAGTTGGAAAAATATACAAGGGTCATATGAGGAGTATAGTCATGTGAATCACCGACTCAGGATGTTCCCACACAGGGCGCTATTTAGAGATGGCCAAAGGTTTATTTAATTTTAGAATTGAAAACTGAGCTACCGATACAGCAAAGGGTCAGGTTCATAATGCACGTGTGTAGAGGTGAAATGTAGATCAAGTTCTAGTCAAATGTCAATAACCCTTACGAACTTTTCTAAACTTGCATAAACAAGTTAGCTGTGGGCATGTACTATGTGGTGGGGGTATACTATGTAGTGGGGATAAACTACGTGGTGGGGGTATACTAAGTGGAGGGGGGTGGGCTATATAACCAGTGATATGTTTAAGACACATTAGTTTTCTAAAATGTCTACGTCCTTTAGTTTCTCTGAATATGTACCACAGCAATATACTCCATCAAATGTACCCAGTGCAGCTGATCAATACACAGCATCAAGTGTATCCGAATCCAAAGACGATATTCCAAAAGATGTGGTGATTGGTGAACATCGGTATAAGTTAAACAAATCACAGAGTAAATTTGTTTCGGTGGGACTTTCATACGATTTTGGTTATACCCCAGTATAAAGCTATCAGGAAATAAAGGTGCCCAGATTATTTTCAATGAAGCTGATTGGAAAAGGTTTTTATCCCATCAAGGAACGATAATGAATTATATGTACTACAACATAAAGCCAGATGTAATATACGAGAACAACTTTTCCATACATTTCGATGAACTATCGATAGGCCGTACAATCAAGATTTCAATAGCAAATAATTATATATATTTGGGGTATGAATCGGTGTGTAGTTTATTGGAAATACTACCACTAGTGAAATATAGACTCGAATTGTTAAAAAACCAACAATTTGCAAATTACTTCAAGATTCTACAAGGAGGACTACAAAACCAAAGTGGGAACGTTTTTGAAAATGCTCTGAATTTACTTAAGCCAGAAGACAGTCCAAATAGTGAAAATATCAACATGATTATGGAATTAATTTATATTCATCCTAATATCTTTGAAAAGGGATGTAATGAAAAAAGTGACGTTTAACGAAAAATATAATCGAGTACATCTTATACCATGGAGCTGTATATCTAGACATACATATTGGGAGCTGTTCGCAGTGGACAGACTACGTTTCCATAGGAGAATCGAGGCAGCTTCAAATATCCTTAATTATATTTTAGATGTAAATCACAGATGTAAAATATTTTATGAAAGGTTTGAAATAAAAGAACATGTAACAAATACAATTCGTTTTATTTAAATAAAATGTTTACAGGTTTATACTAATTCATTTTTATTAATCCAAGAATTGTGTTTACCGCTTAACCCTAACCATTTAACATAGAGCTTTTTTCCTTTTCTTCTTAAAACCTTTTCAACTAGATAAATGTTGGGGTGTTTAACATTCTGAATTTCTTATTCATAAAAGCCTCCTTCAATCCGGTTTCCTTCTTGATCTTCCAAAATATAAGTCCTAGGATTAGTGTTTTGTACTTTCCATATCTTAAAAACTTCATTTGACCAATTGGGGGTATATCCTTTCGAAAAAGATTCTCGGTATTTACTTATTCTAACAAAGTCGCCTTTGCTGAATTTTTGTTTGCGTGGATCAACTGTTTTTAAGTGTCCATACGCATGCCCTAGTAAATATTTTTCATCTTTCTCTGTAATGTTTTTCGGCTTCCTGTTGGTAGTCCCGTGTATAGTATCATTCTATTGTTCAACTATATCTGGTAGGAGATTTAACCACTTGTAGTTTCCTTGCAAACTAAATTGCCGCCACATCAAATTTTTTAAAGTGCGATTTACTCGTTCCACAACACTAGCTTTCAAATTGGAGAAAGTGGAATAATGATTAATTTTAAATTTATTCATTAATTCTCCAAATTGTTTATTGTAAAACTCTTTACCCATATCAGTCTGAAGGTTTTTTGGAGTGGTTTTCATTTGCAACAAAATTGTTTTCATCGCCTCTGCTACATTTTTACCACTCTTCCTTTTAACTGCTTGTGCCCATACAAATTTACTGAATACGTTAATGACAATAAGAATATATCGATTACCTTTATTATTTTTAGCATACGGAATCATTTCTACTAGATCAGCCTGAATTAGATCGTTTAATCCTTTAACAATTACATGTCTTCTTCGAAAATTTTTCCTAGCCGGCTTATGTAATTCATTAACAACATCTGCTTTAATATTACTCATTTTTTACTAATGGAACACGAAGCACAATTTCTACAAAGAGAGGGAGTACTGGATCCGATGTGAGTGAAAATGATAGATCATCACCTTTGTTGAGGTTTTTATTGTCAGAATTATAATTGCTATTGTTTAAAAACATTGTCACATTGCTAGGTATATTTATACTTTCAATTGCGCCTGAAATAGGTAATGTGTATGCTACGGTACCATCATCTAACACGTAAAAAGTAAAAGTACGAAGATTTGTTGGTGTTTTCTGTTCTACACCCCGAATTTATATAAGGCATAGGCTAGACAAAGTATTAGCCGAATCTGCAAGTGTGGAATAAGGTTTTAAATGATGGGTAAACATATGCCTACCAAATTTGTCTATAGGCATGTTGAAGGTTTACTGGATGGGCTTATACTAAGCAGAAAATGATATGTGGCTATTATTTAATTATTTCTAATTCTCGTAATTCAGATATGATTGATGTAATTTCATTTTTATGTCCATCATTTCCGGCTATTTGGGAAGCTACTAAAAGCCTTAGTCTGTCTATCAATTCATTTGGGTCATCATAATACACGTAATCAACTTTTTTATTAGACAACTCCAGTGTACCACCTTTTGTAGGCTGCTTAAATGACTGAGATCTAGGACGAATACTTTGAGATCTAGTTTTAGGAGGTGGTGGTTTACTAAATGAAGATGTGCTTGAAATAGTTGTAGGTTTTAATAAACCTTTTTTTGTTAAATAGGGTCTAATTATATTTCTATATTTTACGGTATTTTTAGCTTGAATTTGTTCGTCAGGATCGAAATTTCTACGATACGCATTAGTACCGTTTAATATATGCATATAATGAGCTAATTCTAAATCATTATAAGCTTTAGGTTCTTTCTTAAACAATAACTCATATAGTCCAACAGTGCCAGGGTATGTCACATCCTTCACTACAATATCTTTACCAACAATTTTTAATTCAGAATCGCCAATTTTAAATTTTTCAGTTTCAGTATCATGTGTTATACCATATACGCGATCGTTTGTTGTCTCATCACCTCGTATGGATTCATCAATATATGTTCTCGGCAAGGGATCATATGAATCAAGATAGTCTTTATAAGCCTCCGTTTTTGACAATTCTTGCATATATATTCGACTTTTTTCTACTTCCTGATTAATTAAATCACTGCTATTTTGTTCAGCAACAGTTGTAGAATTTCGCGGATCAAATTGGTAAGTATCCTCCAAAAAACTGGGTCCTGTCATAGGTAACATAGGCATATATTTGTTTACAACGTTAACGCTAGATCTTTTTGGAGTAGAAGTGAAACTCTTGTTTTGTTCTGATTTAAATTCTTCAGACTCATTTTTAACTGATTTCATGTTTTGTACTAATTTTTGCAATGGTTCGATAATGGGCTTATAGCCTTTCACCAACTGAGCTTGTGTTTGCGCAACATTGGATTTTAGAAACTGATATTTCTGCCTCACTGATTTTCTAGTTTTCACTAGTTCCTCGGCTAACTTTTTATCCATCTTTACACCACAAAATATTGATGTGTACTGCATTTCGCACATGTATTTATGTATTATATATTACAACACAATGTAGCTATCAAATCCTTTTCTATATCTCCCATTATTTAATGAACAGTCTTTATCTATAACCATAAATCCATATGGCTCTTTCCAACATAAGGAACAAATATCTTTGAATTTTTGAAATGACATGTCGACACTCACGTGATCGTTATAAATATGTTTAAGATTTGTATTATCCTGATGAAAAATAATTATTAAATTACCATTATCTCTAATCAGTCTTTTCTCAATAGATGAATAAGTTTGACACAAGAATAAACAATCTGTGTTCTTATGACGCCCGAAACAAAAGTAATCTCGCATAATACCCTGATTACATGAAGCCACGTCATCGAAGATAATAATCGAATTCGGTCTGATCTCTTGAGTCGATATAACATCTTCTCCTTCATCGAATTCAAAATAACCTATTTCCTTCATTGGTTTCAACAACTTTCTCAAATATTCATATTTTGGTTGGTATAAAGACTTTGAATATAGGTAGATATTCTCAAATCGGAGTCCATTGGGGTGTGTTAGTAATGTAACAACTAAATTTGTTTTACCACACCCAGAACTACCAACAATCAATGCTCGCTTCGATAGGCCTCCAAACAGTTCGCCATGTTTGTGATATTTATTTTCCAACAAACACCCATCATGATTATTGATTGGTAATGTAACACTCTGTTTTTCAATCTTCATTTTGGAAGCATATATAAGGAACTGCACCATCGACCATTCATTCACACTATTTATAAGGGTGCACATTACTAAAAAAATCAGTTCCTCATAGAACTTTCAACAGGCTATATAATGCTTGTACACAACACAACCGTAGTTAATCGTAAACGAAGACGTGCAAAGAAAGGGTCAGGATTTATTAATAGTCTTATTAATAGTCTACCGTTTGAATTGCACGTACCAGGTTACAACTATTGTGGTCCAGGAACAAAGCTGTCTAAACGGCTTGCTAGAGGTGATACTGGAGTAAATCCTTTAGACGAGGCTTGTAAAGAGCATGATATTGCATATTCTCATTCTAAGGACATAACAAGCAGACATCAAGCAGATAAAGTGTTAGCAGAAAAAGCATATCAGCGGTTTAAAGCAGGTGACTCTTCAGTTGGAGAAAAAATTACTGCTTTAGGTATAGCTGGTACTATGAAAGCAAAAACTAAGCTGGGGATGGGCATGCGTAGAAAATTACGCCCTAAACAGAAACGTGGCATGGGGTTACGTAAGAATACATTAAGTTTTAATAATGCAGTACAACGAGCTCGGCGCAGTATTCAAAGCAGCAATTCTAATAATCTCATCAATGTTGCAAAACAAGCTTTATCATCAATTGGAACAAAGAAACTCTCTTTACCAAAAAAACGGATCATTCCTATCCCAAAAACTGGTGGTTTTCTACCTTTCCTGTTACCTATATTTGCCGCATTAGGGGCTTTAGGAAGCATAGGGGGCGGTGCCGCAGGCATTGTAGAAACGATTAATGACGCGAAAGCTGCAAAAGAAAAACTTGAGGAAGAGAAAAGACATAATTTAGCCATGGAGCAAGTTGCAGTAGGAAAAGGATTGTACTTACGGCCTTATAAAAAAGGCATGGGATTATATCTAGCACCGTTTAAAAAAACTTCCAATAAAGCTACCTCGTCGAGCATTAACCAACATAGATTTAATGAAATACGCTAAAGATTTGCATATTCCAAACTTTCGGGGTGTATTTATGAGAGACACATTACCAGTAAAGATAAAGAAAAGCGAGTGTGGTATAATTAATTTGGATATTTCATCGGGACCTGGTACTCAGTGGACGGCATATGTGAAGAAAAGGAACTCGATAATCTATTTCGATAGTTATGGAAACTTAAGACCACCAAATGGCGTAATAAATTATTTCTATAGCGATGGTAGCTTGAATAAGGTCAACTATAATCATGATCAAATTCAAAAATATAATTCAAATAATTGCGGTCACCTATGCCTAAAATTTTTATATAATCAATGTAAATAGAGGAAATCTCTTTATTATATGCATACTATTGAATGTGAAGCATGTCTCTAACTTTTTCACTTTCGGGGGTTTCTTCAATCTTAACTGCAGATTTCAATCCACCCATATATTTAGAAGATAATTCGGATTATGTCATCGGTTTAACGAACTTTGAAACTTTTAATATTATACCAAACATCGATGAAACAAACAACAAATTAACGTATGGTAATATGACCTTAACTATCCCTGTTGGAGCCTATGAAATTAATGACATTAATAATTATATTCAAAAAGAAATTGGTAAAAATATTAATATCACCCCCAATCGTAATACTTCGACTAGAAACAAATCTTGATATAGATTTTACATCAGAATACTCTATAGGCCGCCTCTTATAATTTGAAAGAAGGATTCTTAAAGCTAATGAACTAAATGAGTCCGACTTTCCCGTACAAATAATTAAGGTGAATGCTTTATGCATTGATTGTAATATCGCCTGTGGGTCTTATTCGAATGGGTTACCTGTCCACATAATTCATCAGTTTTTCCCAACAGTAGCCCCAGGCTATAAAATAGTGGAATCGCCTTTAAACATTCTGTATTTTCCAGTAAGTGTTAAGACGATCAACTCAATTACCATTAAAATACTCGATCAAGACGGGAATCTCGTCAATTTCCGTAAAGAAACCATCACGGTTAGACTACATTTGAAAAAGATATCCTAAGATGGTAGTCCGTTATAATAATAAATATCATATTCCACGTATAGTGGCTAAACGCAGTTATAAAAGAAAACCGAGAAACACATTTTCAATCAGTAATAAGACGGACGTTAGTCTAGTAACACCTGAAAATAAGCTTTACTTAAAATCTATTGGTTTTGAAGTACTCATATAATGGATATATTAAATGTTACAGAACAACCTCTTATTGATAACTCCATTATTGATTTCGAGTATCACATTTATCAACCATTTGTAAATGCTAAATTTGATTATAACGATGAAATTAGAATTCCAATCCAAGAACTGGATGCTTATACTCTACCATGTGAAAGTAGTCTATACTTGGAGGGAAATCTAACGAAAGATGATGGAACACCAACGACTCAATTAAACTTAATAAATAATGCATTCAGTTTTCTCTTTAGAGAAATTCGATATGAGATAAATGGTATTGTCATTGATTCAACTCGAAATGTCGGTTTAACTTCCACTCTTAAGGGGTATTTGTCTTTTAATGAAGGTGAAAGCATTAAACTACAAAATGCTGGGTGGTTCCCTAAATATAGTAAAATACCAGACAGTAATAAATTTAATGTGTGCATACCACTTAAACTGTTAATGGGCTTTTTTGAAGATTATAAAAAAATAATTCTAAACATGAAACAGGAATTGGTTTTAATTCGAAGTAGTAATGATTTAGACGCTGTGACTAGTGTCAATGATACGGAGAAACCTAAGATTAATATTGATAGACTTTATTGGAGAGTACCACATGTTTCCGTGGGAATACCACAGCAATTGGCTTTAACTAAGATTTTGGATAAAAATGTTGAAATACTACTTCCATTCAGGAGTTGGGAGCTAGTAGAGTATCCTTCACTTCCTCAAACTACGAGACATACATGGCCCGTGAAAACTACCACTAAGTTAGAAACTCCTCGTCATGTAATTGTTGCCTTCCAAATTAACAAAAAGAATAAAGTAACATCTAATATGAGCACGTTTGATAACTGTAATCTCACGAATATACGAGTATTTTTAAATTCTGAAAGATATCCTTACAATGATTTATTTCTTGATTTCAAAGACAATAAATATGCTACTTTATATGAAATGTTTGCACATTTTCGTCAATCATACTATGAAACAGGGAATGAACCTATATTTACACCTAAAGAATTCAAATCAATTTCACCATTAACCCACATCGATTGTTCTCGTCAAAAGGAAACTATTCAGTCGGGTTCTGTCGTTATGCGCATAGAATTCGAAACAAGTGATAATATTCCGAATGATACAACAGCATACTGTTTAATTTTGCATGATCGTTTATTCCGTTATAACCCACTGACAAAGATAGTTAGACAGGTCTAACCTACATAAGGGGGATATTGCGAGCTAGCAAGTTAGTTTACGATGATCTCTAGCTCTGGCTCTGCGAGAGCATCAAAAAAATCTTAGAGATTTAAAGAAAGCAGTTGAACTCTATAGTTTAAAAATTTCTCTAACAAAAAAGTTGGCAGATATAAAAATATGCCATTAATTTTGGATGTCCAAGGATTCAAGGGAGAAAAAAATAAGTTCATAGTTAAAGAACTTGCAGCATATAATGGTTACAAGACAGCGCACTATATTTTCAAGCCACCATTTGCCGTAAAATTTCTACCACCTGATTTGGAAAAGCAAGTTAATTGGCTAACATATAATTACCATGGTATACATTGGAATGAAGGAAACACACCAATTTTCAATTTTGGGAAAATTATCCGAGAGTTAACCAATTGCGAAGAAGAAATCTTTGTGAAGGGAAGGGAAAAAGCCACCTACATAAAAAAAATTTCTTCAAAGCCAGTATATGAGTTCGAAGAACGCCCATCACTCCAATTTTCTGAGCCACGCTGTTTTCACCACTTAAAATGTAAATGTATGTGTTCATTATCAAATGTATTATATCTTTATGAGAATTTTGTAATGTCATAATTTTAAATAAAAAAATAAACATATTTCACGTCTTTTATTTATCAGGCATATCTAGACTTGTTTCTCAGATGTGCACCTCCTTTACCCCCACCACCCTCCTTTGTAAGAGGATATAAATTCATGTTGATTTAATAAAAAATTAGTGTGTTTATAGATATTACGATGATAACCTCGCAGTTTATAGTTTTACAAGCCATTTGGCATGGAATTCTCTACATAGAAAAATTTTACAATACTACGGAGGTGTTTATTTGCTTCGATAGCAACGGTACAAGAAATGATAGTTGGCCTTCAAAATGGAAGCGAATGATACCGCCCACAGCAGTTAATGAGTCAGTCCTTACATCTCCTATACCTAAAAATAGTACTATGTACAAGCTACGACTAAGACTGAATGATAACTCTACTAAAGAAACAAAGTGGAATCCCCTCTTCAGTAAATACCCCCCACCACTATCTGCTAATAGTATAAAAACAGATTGTAAAGTGGAGTTAGGAGCAGTTACTTACCTGATCTACTACATCGCACTGTGTTCCTCGTTGTTAGTTGCTGAATCAATTGTGAGGATTGTAGAGAGAATATGGTTTCAGAACTAAGCTGCTCACTCTGTCTCACGAATGAGTTAATAATGGAGCACAAGCGTGGAAAAAAACTGTATGATTTCACTGAGGATGAGCTACAACACATCCCATTACCATACCTGATTGAAAATGTTGGCTCCATTGAACTTCTTTACACATGGTCTAAATTACCATGGGAATACACACAAAGTTTCGAACTAAGGATTCAACTACCCTGTTTTGTACATCACAACAGACCTGAATGGTATAGTCACGTGGATGGTCCACCAGACTCACAATCCAGATGCCATGTATGTAAATGGGGACTTCAAATGTGTGGTTGATATATATTACAATACCTTTTTATGTAAACATGTTGTGGTAAATAAAACAATGAATAATGTATATGTTTTTTATTTATAAGTAAACAATTAATAATGTATATGTATTTAATTACAAACCTAATAATTTACATATCTAATAAATTAATATCAAAATTATCTATATTATTATCTTCTGGTTCGGAATCGTCTAAATTTACACTATCCCATCCTGCTGCGGGTTCTTCCATATCCAAACGCCTAGCATATTTTAGCAAAATGTCTAAATTTTTATCACTAGTGTCATTAATTAGACGATGACCCCAAGCAAGGGTTCTCACATCTCCAGGCACAATATACCTTTTATCATCGGCAGATGACAGAGCTACTTTATTTTTCAGTTCTGTATGAATGGTGTGTAAAGTAGATTTAAATATTGACATTTTACGGAATATCAAGCCACCGTTTTCAACAATTTGAACATAGTCTGAAAAGTCTATTTGATGTTTAACGACACTTTTAGAAACACCCTTCGCTTTCTTCATCACATCACCGGCTTTGACACAATATGCTTTCGCGCGAGTACCGTAAAAGCTCTCTATTGGTCGCCCAGCATATTCGTCCTTCATTTTCCCTACCACAGACTTTGTTTTGGGCACATTATGGATGTTATCGTTATCATAATTTGAAGTATCAAAAAAGTGAATATTTCTCTTGATGTCATCATAAACGTTATCTGTGAAAATTTCTAAAATTAGGCTATCAGTGTCTGTGTATAGGACTGTTGCGTCATCTCCATACATTGGTTTGATGTAGCCGGATAGAAACTCATATATTATGGTCTTCGAAATATCTAAAATGGAAAATCCTACGAAGAATGCCTTATCATATACGATTTTTAATTTATCTAATTGAACTGCTACCAAATTTTCGTCAAACACGGAACAGGATTTGAAATGTGGCATGGCTATTAATGCTCTAGCACCCAATGCACCTTTTTTATTCTCCCAGCATGAGCACAGTTTTATATTTTGTCTTTTGTCGACGTTTTCCATGGTCTTACCGAAAATTGAATTAACCATCAGCTTGAATAAGTCCTTTTCGAATGCATTTTTAGCAGAATTTCGAAGATTTGTGTTAAGATCAATGTATGACTTCAGCCAGGGTGATTGAGAAAATTCGATTATCCTATGGATCTTCTTTAATTTCAACCCATATTTCAAACACTGTTTTAAATTCTTGTAGTGAATGATATACTTATATTTATCTCGCAAGTTCGGTATTAATTTAGAAGTTTTGGATTTCGGAGGAGTCATTGTCTCAGGGCAAAACGGCAAATCGTTATGGTCGTCATGTAGGTCTGATGGATACTCCAAGTCCACTTCTAGGACATATCCTTTCGGTGATTTTTTTTTCAATTAGGGAACAATCAAATTTTTCAATCTCCTTCTCAAGCCACCTAAAGTCACCTGAGGGCAGGTATTCTTCCATTGCGGCTCCATATAGGTTCGTGGCGTCGAGGTACATGATGTACGATGTCGGTTTACCAGGATTATAATTTGGTAAAAATGCATTGTTCGCCACAGCCTTTCTCTTGCTACATTGAGCCACTCCTCCTCGAATACCCTTTCTAAAGAAATGTATACTATCCACATCAGTCAAGAGCTCCAATTTAACTTCCGTGTGACGTAACATGGCATCCCAGCTCAGGGAAGGTGCTGTTAAATAGTGAGCAGGATCCAATTTGTATTGTTCTAGACACACTTTCCGGAAGTTTTCAAACACATCAGTTAAGAGTAAAATGTCCGATTTAAGGTATAAATCAGCATATGTTCCCAACGTTTCGCACTTAAACGTGTCCCACACTTTGATAGCACGTTCATAGTCCTCATCAGAAATAGCCTCATTTGTTAATTCATTATAAAATTTGTCTTTTGAGGGTAATTGTCTTTCATCTAATTTCGCGAACGAGTCTATATAATTATAAGGGAAAACGCCTTTCTGTCTAATTAAACTAAACTCCTCCTCATCTTGAAAATATTTTCTAATCTCGATGCACTGATTAGATTTCAAAGTTTGACTTAATTTATCAAGTGATTTGGATAAAAATCGAAAAGAGTCCACAAATTTTAATTTCATGTATGTGTCCGGCACTTTGGGATTTGGAGATTTTTGCACAAGGATTGACTTTGAAAAGGAGATGTATTTTTCTTTCGTTTGAGCTATCACCGAAATATTTTCTTTCTTGCATGCCAGTTACTTTATGAATAAGTGACTGTCATAGTTCGTTAAATTATGGAAGAACACTGGTATGAATTTTGACACTTTATAGTTCAAATTACAAACGGAATGTGCAGCCGCACGGAACCGACCCGTCAAATGGCAGTGATCGCGAACTTTTATATCACTGAACTTGAACGCCTTCTTGCAAATATGACAACATGCTGCATTCTCAAATTCGGCTTTCTCTTGATCTGTTAGGGGCAGCATCTCCTTAACATCTTTTAAATAGGTATTATATAAGTCTAGAACTGTTTCATCCAACTTCTCTGCAAAAACTTCTGCAGCATCATGTCCTCGATATGTCACAAATTTTGAATGTTTGTCATCGAAATTGCATTTAACATAAAAGCCAAAAGAATATGGTTGGTGTTCGCATACTTTGACGGTGAACGATTTATCGTCAAAAGGTTCATTACGGTCTATTGGTTTCAGTAAACTCTCGAAATCTGCATATATTACAAACGGGACGGGTAATTGTTTTTCAAAGTTTATAAACTTAACGATGTTTTCAGGCACTGATTCACCATACTTATTAATTGTCAACTCGGTAGATGGTAGTTTTGTGCATGTATGGTTGCAGTCATTTTCTTCATGTCTTCTCAATTGCTCTATGTTCCGAAACGATTGTAGACATCCGTCGCAAATATATAATCGGCCATTATATTTTGATTTTTGGTCTGACACCAGTCTTGATAAATTTTTTATAAGGCAGTAATGGGTGTTACCAACATTATCTGTTATGAGTAGTAAATTAATGTGTGTGGGTTGGTGGCATGATGTAAAATGCAATGGTCCAACCACTTCTGTAATAGTTTTCCCATCCTTAAATTCTGATTCGAGGCCAAACACATTAACGGAGATGTTGTTCATCTTTTCAAACTTGCCTATATCCTTTAATTTTATGGGAAATTCTAAGCCTCTAAAGTTCAACAAAGTATCGTAATGTGGATAAGAACTCGTTTTTCTTGGATCACCTTCTGCGGGGAAAATAGCTGCATTGATCGACCATGCAAAGCATGCATTATCCTTATTTTCTATGTTTAAAACTGCCTTCTTTGCTGATATGGCTTTGGGTAAGTTAATGTATGATGAAGCTCCCATTGGTGTAAACTTATTTATGTTGACATCAAGAAACATTATACGTCTCAATGTCCAACCCGAGTCCCTCTCCTGGAATTCGGATGCTTGAGCACTCATTTCCTCATCAAATTCATTGAAAATCTGATGCAGGTCCGTTGAAATAGTAATTATTTTATTTCTGGTATTGAACGACTTAATATCACTCAGTTCCTTTTCAGAGATGATATAAAGCCCAAACACTTCAAAATTAATCTTGAGAGATTGGTACTTCTCCAAATATTCACTAATTTTATTCAATACTTTTTGTTTGACTTCTTTTAGAAAATCGGAATAATTGATGTGGCTTCTAGGACTGCAAAAACGGTAACTAGCAATTCTGCTTTTAAATGCTGAATGTAGTTTCTCCACGCCGTCTCCCAAATTGCTCACAATAGGACGATTTATTTTTTTTCTGTCAATTACAAACAAGTCGTTCAGGACAGGACATCCATTATTACTAATATGACGTTGAAAGTTAGAAAATGATGAAAAGTTTTTTCCACAATAGTCACAAGTTTTTGGACCACTTGTAGAAGGCACATCATTGAACTTTTGCCTCTTGCTTGGCGGCTCACAAGCTACACTTCCATCATTTAGAACTGAACAATATTGGCGAATATGCCGAATTAAATTGCTTTTGTTTGAAATAACTTTCTTACAGTGTTCGCACTTCATTGTTGTACAATAGACTGCACAGTACTGAAGAATATTACTTTCCTAGCATTATATATAAGCTGTTGTTGGGGGTTCCCCTGTTGTAATATGAAACCTGTGAGTATGACGGTTACGATGCTTTCCCATAGGGTTACTGATCTATATAACCTTCACATAACCTTTTCGAGCCGTGAGAACGACGGTTATGATACTTTCCCATGACCTTCATTTAACCTCTACACACGTGCATTAAAATGTAATTTGATCCTTCGCACACATGCATTCCAAACTTGTCGAGACTTGTCCGTGACCTTCAAATAACCTCTAGACACCTGCACATAAATTCCAGCAAATGTAATTTGATACACACCTGCATTCCAAACTTGTCGAGACTTGTCGTTGACCTTCAATAACCTCTACACACATGCATTAAAATGTAATTTGATACCTCGCATACCTGCACGTAAATTCTCGGAAATGTAATTTGATACACACGTACATTCTAGACTTGTCGAGACTTGTCGGTGACCTCTACACACGTGCATTAAAATGTAATTTGATAACCCGCATACCTGCACGTAAATTCCCGGAAATCCTGATCACGAATGATCATCACTCATCACTTTGACCTTCATCACTGATCACAAATGATCGCTCCCATAGAACTCTTATTTACCCACTACTCAAGTTGTTTATTTTTCAAAAGTACTCGAGAAAAGTAGCCAACCCGCTAGCTGTTATAGTGCAGGCAAACTAACTGATTTAGAGGCCAAAACCACTATTAATTGTAGACAGGACTTTTATCATTGGAAATATGGTAAAGGAGCTTATAATGAACCCAAAAAAATGCAAGGCCGAGGGTAGTACAGGGTTGAAAGGTGGTGCAAGATATATTATTGCGTTATTAAACATGGATAGAGTATATAGGCTCCAATACTAGTTAGCTAATAGATAGGTGAAGATCTGTTGTTTTTATCAGTCAATGTCAATTATAATTATTTTATACCATTCATGGAAAATGTCTTAGTTTTGCATGGAACATCGTTATGAGTGGCTTTAGGCTTTTCTGATGAGTCCACAATAAGGACGAAAAACGTTTCAAAGGCTAAGCATTTCCAAGAAACTGAATGAGATTTTATGAAAATGTAATTCATTTGAATGAAACAATTTTTAAAGACAAGGTACGTAAATAAATTAATTTCAGGCCTTTGTTCTCATTTTTAACTGAATTTACATATCGTAGGGGATCATGTAGATACTAGTTTAGCCTGCTTAGCCGTAGGGGACTAGGTTGGATGCTAGTGTTAAAATGAGAATGGCAAATCAGAATTATACTTGTTAGCATAACCAGAAGTCAGGTTATCGAAAGAATGCCAAGATTTCATTAATATTTTTATATATAGTTTTTCCTTTAGTTCTCATAGATAGCTTTTCTTTCCACTGTTTGCAAAATCCTATAAAGAAAATGTTATATTATTGCGTTTTCCGGCGAAACTTGAGGTTCTATCAAAAAATGTCCTACAGAAAATCTACAACTTTCATAAGAAACACTTTTTACCATAACCTCAAGATTTCCGAGAAAAATGCCAAAAAACGATTTTTAGTTCTTTATTTTTCATTTTCGCAAAAATAATTCAATTTTGATAAAATTTTGAGAAAGCATGCCTATTTATGACTTAATTCTGCACATTTTTTTTATATAAAGGAATCAAGAAGTTTTTGAGATTTCACTTTTTTCAGTCAAAAACTTTTTTCTTCAAAAATGAATTGTGTTGAAAAATCATCGTACAGAGTTCTTTCGATGCTCATTTTTTTTTTGTTTTTACATTTGATACAATAATAAAAAATAATGGTCTCTGTTTAACAACAGGCTCAAATATTGAAAAAATCAAAAATTACTTTTGCTACAATGAATTTTTCAGTAATTGTTAATAATTTGTTAAAATTTTTAAGAGAATTGAAAAACTAATCACACCATTCAATTGTAGGAAAAAAATATAAAAGAAACTATTTTTCATTGTTTGACCCGAAACTTAATTTTTTTACAATAATGCTATAAACATTAAATTGGAATAATAAAGATAAGTAAGCAAAAAAATCATTTTTTGTCTTAGAATCAAAAAGTATCCAATACAAAAGTTGCAAATTATGAAAAATCTGCGACTTTTGTAGAGGTAACTATTTAACATAACCTCAAAACTTCAAAGAAAAATGCGAAAAAAACCGTTTTTTTATTTTTTACTTTAAATTTCCACAAAATAACTTTTGACGAAACTTGTGCATCTTTTTATGATGAAAAAGTCTAGTAGTTTTCGACATAATCATTTTTTCCGGTCCGAAACACATTTTTTGAAATGAAAATCCTACCGTGAAAAATTATCGTACACAGTTCTGCCGGTGCTTATTTTTTCGTTCTGACAGATGCGTTTACCTAAAATAATGAAAATTTATAGTCACAATTCAAAAAATGCTCAAATAATAGAAAGCTAGAAAGAGAGAGAGAAAGGGGACTCATTCTGTCTATAAATAGACCTGGAAAAGATTTCAGTGCCCAAGTTATACGCACAATCACTTCTCTTGTACTGATTCTTCGGTATTAAACTGAAATATACTTTCTCCTCAAAACTAAATTAATTTTGTGGAAATTAAAAGTAAAACATAAAAAAAAACAATTTTTCGCATCTTTCACGGAAGTTTTGAGGTTATATAAATAGTAACCTCTGCAAAAGATTTTTTCATGATCTACAACTTTTGTATTGGATACTTTTTGATTCTAAGACAAAAAAATAATTAATTTGCTTGTAAACTTTATAGCATTACTGTAATAAAATTAAGTTTCGGGTCAAACAATGAAAAGTAGTTTCTTTTGTATTTTGTTCCGTACAATTGAATGGTGTAATCAGTTTTTCAATTTTCTTAAAAATCTAAACAAATCATCAATAATTACTGAAAAATTAATTATTGCAAGTCATTTTTGAGATTTTTCAATTTTTGAGCGTGTTGTTAAATAGGGACTATTATTTTTTATTATTGTATAAAAAGTACATGTAAAAATTACAAAAATGAGCACCGGAAGAACACTGTACGACGACTTTTGACAATAGAATTTATTTTGAAAAAAAAAGTTTTTGACTGCAAAAACTGAATATCTTAAAAACATCTCGATTTTTTTTATATCAAAGAACTTGTGCTTATATTATAAGACATAAAAAGGCATGCTTTCACAATATTTCATCAAAATTGAATTATTTTTGCGAAAATAAAAAATAGAAAACAAAAATATCGTTTTTTCGCATTTTTCTCGGAAATTTTGAGATTTTGGTAAAAAGTGACCCTTACGAAAGTTGTAAATTTTTTTATGATATGCAACTTTTCTGTAGGACATTTTTTGATAGAAGGTTAAGTTTCGCCCGAAAACGCATAATGATATATTTCGCATCTCCTTTCAACCCCCCAAGTAAACCTACTACCCCCGGCTTTGCATTTTTTTTACGTTCATTATAAGCCCCTCTACTATTTCCAGTGATAAAAGTCCTGTCTACAATTAGTAAATTAGCAATCATGTGGTGAATTAAATAAGTACATTCCATACAACCCGTGACATCTATTACATTGATAGAGAATTAAAGAAGGGAGACGGTCCCGCTTGAATTGTATGTAACAGCTAACTTCACTAAACTTCTGAGAGGAACCTACGCGATATATGCAGTTACGAGCATACACAGAAAGATGGCGCAACTTATGCCTTTTAAAATAGTTACAATGTTTAATACAGAATGTAATTTTCATCAAAAATGAACCTATTTTTGTCAAAAGATGATGAACAATTACTTTTATGTATTAGTGTTCTCTTTGTTTTACTTTTATATTGATTACTGCGCAATTTCCATTTTCTCAATTAATGATTGATGTAAATAAGCGCCTTTTTTATTTAATTTAACATTATACTTATTTATCCCTTTACAGTCGATTACATCGTAAAGTAGTGAAATTAAGCTATTAAGATTTTAATATAGCAGGTGGATTGTCGTAAAATATAAAGAAATAAGTAATAAAATAAAAAAAGGTACTGGTAGATATACTTTTCTCGGTGTTAAAAACATATTTAAGAGTTTCAAACCATTTTCAGTTTGTTCCATTTTTAAAACAGTAGATGCATACCATTATCTACAAGATATTGACGAAATATCAGTAGGTAGTTATTAATATTTGTTTTAAAAATATGAATCATTCATCAAGAGATTTAATAAACAATATGAAATTATTTTCGGTTATTCAAAGTATACAGTAACCAATTTTATATAATGAAAACCAACCGACTTTTAATTATACTGCGATTGTCTAACTGTTTAATGCAAATTTAAAATTTAAATAAGCTTACCCAGCTGTGACTTTCGACTTATTGTCTCTCAGATTAATCTGTAGACCGGTTAATTAATATTTTAATCAGGTATGATTATTTTAATGCGTTAAAACCAAATAATGCGTTTAAAACATTAACGAGGAAACCAGTTCCGCTTTTTGTTTTTAAGCTTAAACAATGTGTAGAAAATCAGCAAATGCACCGTTGGTAAGTACTTATAGTAACGAGACAATTTTAATTTGAATTGAAAATATTTTTTATAAATAGGTGAGACAATAACGAGTACTAAATTATATTCTTTTACAATGTCCTATCTAACTGATAGAAAGCAATATGTTGTATACCATGGTGTTAGATCTATTGAGGTTTTAGCCACGTCAGGAGTCCCCCAAGGTTCAAACTTAGGTCCACTTTTCTTTAACTTGTTTGTAAATGATATAGTAGATAATCTAACTGTTAACTGCCTTCTATATGCGGATGATTTAAAACTCTTTTGTAATATTGCAAGTGAAAAAGATTGCTATGAACTTCAAAACAATATTGATCGTATTAATACATGGTGTGTGATAAACAAATTACCCTTGAAGGAAACAAAATGTAACGTTATGACATTTACAACAAAGCAAAATATTATCATGCACGATTACAAATTAGACAATCATATACTTTTCCGGCCAGACACTTTTCGGGACTTGGGTGTGACATTCGATAAAAAACTAACGTTTGTAAACCACATCGAACTTGCTGTCACCAAAAGTTATAGAATGCTGGGTTTTGTTAGTAGAAACTCCGCACATTTTGAAAATGTACGCACATTAATGCAACTCTACACAACTTTTGTTAGACCTCACCTAGAATATGCTTCAATAATATGGTGTCCAACCTATAATGTACACATACAAAATTTGGAAAGAATACAACGCCGTTTCCTAAAACATGCGACTTTCAAGGCTGACGGAACTTATCCAGCTATTGGTTATCCACTCTAGGTTTTGCCTAGATAGTCTAGAGATCCGTAGACACCGATCGCAATTAACTTTTTTATACAATATTTTACACAATAACATCGACTGTGGAGATATTTTAAGTATGCTTAATTTTCAAATTCCTAGACCGGCATCTAGACACAACAATTTATTTCACTTGCCTTTCTCAAGGACAAACGTAAAAAAATTTTCTTGTATCCAGCAGATGTGCAGTATGTACAATAATTTAAATAATCGATTAGATATATTCACTTGTAGTCTTACAGACATAAAGAATCTGTCTTTAACTTAAATTTTGTATTTTGTTCTTTTTTGTTGGCACAAGTAGCCTCACCGTGTACTATACCTCTTGTATAAGCTGTATATTTTTTATGTATGTATATTGTATATGTATATTTATACTAAAGTGTATTATATAAGTTTAGTTTAGTTAGTTGTCTCTAGGATGAATTCACATGTATTCATGTATTTATGTGTGTATATGTATTTTTCACAAGTTACTATTTTTAATTTTAGTTTTTATCTCCTATTCTGTAATTGGGTTTTTTAACCTGTTGAATAGTGTATCAAATAAATAAATAAATAAATAAATGTCTGTCGACATTTTGGTTAAAGTTTGATGGATTCCTCTAAAAGTGTCAAACAATAATATATATCCTTTACTGCAAAATTTGAAAAACAACCTACTCTAAAGTAATTATATTTAAATCGTAATTAGAGACAGAAAAGAGAAAGAAATGCCATTGCTGTAGCAAATAGGTTGTAATACGTTTATCTCAGTCAGTATAGTGACAATTTTACATCTTTGTTTAATAATATTATAATCCTGTCCAAATAGACATTTAACTTCGTAATAATTGGCATAGAGCTGCCAATTGGTACAGATATTGAATACACTATTACAAATGAAGTGTTAAAAGCCCCCACCAATCCCATGTCGGCGGTATTCAAGGTCAAAGGTCACAAATATCAGTTTTTCGCATATTTCTCGTACACGTAAAGTGCTTCGTCAAAATAGGCCATACAAAGTTTGTAGATCATACAATTATCTACAAAAACTGTTTGAATACATTTTTCCTGCGAATTATCATTCATGAGACATCGTGATTTCAAAGTTGGAAACATCGTATTCTGCATAATATGCACACATTTCCGTACCACCTACGAGGTAGAGCACTTGGCGCATTTTTTTTAACGTGAATTTCCTAGTATTCATAATCCATGATCGATTATGGTTAAGCAAGTCCGATCAGACAGTTTCCAATTGATTAAAAAATGGTATTGTTGTTAATTATCAAAGTGGAACGGATTATTGTTGGATTTTAAAAATCGTCGTATGCTTAATAATCTTCAAATTCCACTTTAACAGTCATGTCTTCTTCTGTTCTTTCTACTTCTTCGCCTTCTCCTTCCTCTCCTTGCCAAATTTCTATAAATTGTTGTAAGAAAAAATATGGATCAGTTATCTCCTCATTGATATCATACGTATTTTCATCTGTTGTATTTGATTCAACGTTGGAGAAAGACTGGCTTTGGCAATTGGTACATGCTGGTGAACAAAATAATCCGACTTCTTTAGAGCCATTTATTACTGCAACCCTTCTTGCAATTACAAGAAACAGTATTAAGAAGTTTTTCTGGAGCAGGCGGGAGAAGAGTTTGCCTTGACTCTAAACTACTGCCTATTAATTTCCAACCCCAGTCTTCTGGGTCCAGTTCATTGCCTAGCCTGAATTTGATGGTAGACACGATATAAATGTTGCAGCAGCAGATATTGGAGAAAGACAGGATACCTGTACTCTTTTATTTTTCCGCGCATTTTTTTACAAAACTTAAATATCTATATTTGTCTATAGAATCAATTTTTTTGGAACTCCATACATAGCAAGATGGAAGCAAATTTCATTTGAGATGATGATGTATGGAGAAGAGTTAATCTTTGTAAATACCACAGAGCAGCATGCATATGTTTGTCAATGTTATACGAGCGAACAGACTTAGGTACCAATAACAGCATATTCAGAATCGTATAATTTGTATGTACTTGAGTGTGTGTCACACACAAGCCAATATTTCCATATTTTTACTTATATTGAACGTTCAATGTCGTATATAGGCCACGTATAAGTGAATATTAACATGTTTCAGCATTTGAAATCGCGATATCTCATGAATGATGATTCGTTGGAAAAAGGTATAGAAACAGTTTTTGTAGATAATTACATGATCTACAGACTTTGTATGATCCATTTTTACGATAACACTGACCGTTTAAGAGAAATATGCGAAAAACCGATATTTGTAACCTTTGACCTTGAATATAATTTTTAGCCGACATAGAATAGGCGAGGACTTTCGACATTTCATTTGCAATAGTATATTCAAGGTCTGCACCAGTTTTCAGCGCTATGCGAATTATATATCTCAGTGTATGTCAGCGGATATATATTTCTTTCTCAACATGGCTCTGTAAGGAATATATCTACAATTAGCATTATAACTGCATTCTTCAGTATATATCTGACCATAGTGATAAAAATTAGGATAAGTAGATAAGGTGTATAAACATTTTTCGAAATCTTTCGACAAAATTGATTCTAATATTATTTATATTTTGGGGTATTGAAAAATATGTTTCGTATGTTTGCGTCTCGTTCCGTGGCTACTCTTCAGTAAGGCTAGAGTAGCCACTGCCTCATACGCTTCCCAGGGACTTGGACGTGGCAGTTCATATATGTAATTAACGGAGCAGATGGTCTGCCGGCGATGTGTAAGGAACCGCCACATCACCCCTCTACCAGTAATAACGTTATGATCACCAAGTTGGTAGTATGAAGGATTTGGTTGGCAGGAACGAAGTGAGTACCACTTTTTGTAGTACTGCACCCATACCAGTACGATCCTAAGGGAGAGGTTGTGCGATGCGAGGAGGAAATGACCCAGAAACTCGACTCGTGCATGGGCGTGTGTCTCCGTAGGAATGGGTACGGGGGACAGATGAAGAATACGTCGAAGATCACGTCGGGGTCACGAATTTGGGGTATTGGAACATATGTTTCGATATTTACGTTTCGTTCCGTGGCTACTCCGCGAACTCGTTAGTAAGGCTGGAGTAGCCACTGCCTTATACCCTTCCGAGGGACTTGACGTGGCGGTTCATATATGTAATTAACAGAGCAGATGGTCTGCCGGCGAGGTGTAAGGAACCGCCACAACATGATATTTATTACTGAGGGAGCAATATACCTCGTAAACTGGTTTCAGATTAGAGAGATTTCTAACCGCTTCTGAACTTCCACAAGACTCTAACTTTGGACCACTACATTAAAAAAAACATGTATTTATTAACGATTTGAACTGTTCTATTAATTGTAAATCTGCTTCATGTCGATGATCTTAAAGTGTACCAGGGGAAATTGATAAGCTACAATACTAGTGAATTTTGAATAAACTTCATCTCGATATCATAAAATGCAAAATTCCTTAAATTGCACGAAATATTCATTAGAAACTAAACATTTCTTTAAGTAAAGCACCACTTTTAATGGTAGCACATTCACCAAATTTAATATATAGGTAACCTACAATTGTATTGCAAATCTTACTTATGAAATTTGAATATTATCACTTTGGCACATTTTAAATGATCACGGATACATTCATGTCCACAGACGAACAGGCAGGCATCATTAATAGAACGGCCAATCTCGATTTAAAAAGGTATAAAATAATTATATTAAATGAAATTTCAAAGTTCGAAAAAAATGCCATAAATATTAAACCGACACTGTGATTTTTGTATTCAGTGTTATATACCATAAAAAATATATTTCCTGGGGAGATTTATTAAAATAAAATTATAGTACAGCATTTACAGTACGTCTTTGAATGTCTCAAAGACGGCTTTTGGTTATTGAAAATGGTTTACTCGACATTGTTAACTTATACGTTTTCATTCAGGACCATTAAACGCAAAGCAAATGAATTCATTTTTAACTATGTATATACTTAAATTAGATTTTTTATCCTCCAGCTGCTTCCTCCTCAGATTCTTCGCTGCTACTAACTCCTTGCTGTTGTCTCCATTTCTCTTTCTGTTCTTCTCGCCATCTCTTCTCTTCCAACTCCTCTAGGTTGGTAAATCTACAATTTAATTAAATTAGGTATTATTAGGTATAACTCTTCTAACTAATTTAGAATATGTGTTTATTAATAATTTCTTAATATAGCCAGGTGGTTATTTTACCCATTATAAAATCTATATGTCAAGATGCAAATTATCATTAAAAAAGACATAAGGAGCCAGTTTATATCAAACAAAAACAAAAAATCAAATTTTGAAATTTTTATGATTTATAATTATTTGCTGTTGGTTATTTAATATATTATATTATGTGTATTTTATGACTATTCCAACATACTTACTATTATATTCTTCGCAAATCCAAAACGAAGAGTATATTGCATCGGCACATTTCTAAAATCGTTAATATCGAATTCTGAACAACTTCCAAAATGTCCATCTGCCTGTCCGTATGTCTGTTCGTCCGTCCGTTTTTTGTAATAACGATAACTCCGACTGCGTTAAAATTTGGACAGAAAATTAGTGGTGGCTAGAGGAGCCCCACTGATTTGGAACGAAATTGATCAGTAAGTAAAAAGGTATTAATTATCTATTTTTTTTTAATCAATCATTCTTGTAATGTTCATAAAATTAAAAGTAATAAATTTGTCACAAATGCGGTAAGATTATAAACTGGGCTTGGCAGCTTGAATAAAAACTAACATTGTTTACGAACACTGTACAGAATATCCCATATAATGTGCAACAATTATATAAAAAAAATCAATAAATCAGCAAAGAGTATAATTTTTAGCTTATTGTTATCAAGAATTGTTATTTTATATCTGGTCGTGTCACTTGGAGTAACCTGTTGGGGAAAAAAGATTAATATTATTTATTTTTGTTATAGTTAGACAACAATGTCTGTCGCATTGTTAATGGTAAGTTGATGCTTTGTACAAAAGAATAATTCCACGTTGTTGAATTGTAAACATCAGCTTTTAATATAAAAAAATATATATAATTCTTCTAAATTGGTGTAGTGTTCTACGAAAGGACATTTTATGTATTATTGTCCATATTTATATTCACAAACTTGGTATTTGTTGACAATTCAAGATTCCACCTTCCCACCTAGCCATTCTACTATGGTGATAAGTTATCACCATATAATTTGTGGCACCTTCTCATTCAGGACACTATACGGGCAAAGTTAATATATCATAGAAACTGAATATATCATAGAAACAAACAATATGTAGAAATTATATGGAAATTTATATGGAAAAATGCGAGAAAGTAATGCGAATCTGCTATAGAGAAGGAAGATAAACATTGCGACGCATTGTTTAAACTCATGTTTTAATTATTTAAAAAAGTGTGGCCTACAGATTTTTAATTTTTCTTGTAAAAGAATTAAATAAAAACAACTACAAAACATCTGTAGTTTCTAATTAAGGAATTAAATTTTTATTTCAGTATTGTGTAAATTAACTGACTCCATATTTCGAATTATATCAATTTATTTTGTAATCCCGAATTTGTACAAACCTTGTAAAGATATGAAATGATGCGTTCAACATGGGATACCTATATAAACAACGGACTTTCCTACCAATCCCTTATTTCAGCACTCTACAAAATACACAAATCAAAAAAGTTAATTTTGAACACGAAGGAATTCAGCATTACAAATACAACTGCTTCCATGGCAAACTGTGTAAAAGTAACATTTCTATCACCTGTAAATATTTTATATTCATTACAAGAAAACAACATTGCTTTCTATTCAAATGATGCACATAAAATATTAAATTTACTGTATACTGTGAAGCATAATAAAATATCAAGTTTTTAATTATTTATGTACAATAATACTAGCAAAATGACTTGCATATAATAGGCAATATCGCATACCACAAGTAAGAAATTCTATGAATAAATTCTATTGGACAGAATAGCGAATTTATAGTTTTATATGAGAAGTCACTTTAACTATACTAAGAATTCTCATAAATTAAGAGTTTTGTCAAGAAGTTATTAGAAGATGGTTCTAAATAAAAAAGAACCGCTGCCTAAGGAACCAGTACTTCCACATCCAGAATATACATTGAGTTCTCTTTAAACGAAAACGTAATGATACTCTACTTACACTCCGGTACGTGGAAATATTTGCTCAGTTTTAAAAATATAATATTTGAAATCGTCTGCATCGAGGTGGCAATGGGAGTAGCAGATGTCAATAAATTTTTTTAGAACTTTCTTTCTCGTACACACACTAAATCACAAATTTGTTCCATTACTAATAGAGTAGGCGTGATGGTAGGAATGGCAAATATAAAAACAATTCAGACCTTGGCTTCTAGTATATACACCAAATCCCAAGTTTCTTAACTCTTACTAACTTATTTTACTTATTTACCCCTGTTTGCCCCCAACCCTTCAGCGGCATAAGCTCAAAATATAATCAAGTTTCAAATCTCCTTATGATACATACATGTACCAGATATCAAATCAATATCGTAAACCATTCCAGAGTAAATGCGCGCACAAGAAAAAAAAGTTACAGACAGTACGATAAATTTAAAATCACCATATTTCATGACATTCTACGTACTTCAACAAAACAAATATGAATATCTTTCTACGATTCCATTCCACGATTTCCACTCCACTACCTAGATGACGAAGTAATAATATTCATTGAATCTACAAACCAATAGAACTAGGTAGTGGTAGTCGAGAAAATGAAATAGGAAAATGGCCTAAACCCCAACATAAGACTCCACCCCACCTGATTTTTATGTCAGTCGGTGCAAAATGTCCCTAAAGATGTATAGAACAAAGTCAGGGTCATGGGAACTGGTGCTTTTTCGGTTTCCGGTCGTAAACTGGGACAGAAGTGTGCTATTTCCGGACACCATAATACTTTTCTAAGTTGGCATTTCTTACTTGACCTCACTCTTCTCGAGATATAGGCGTTAAAAAAAATGAAAACCTGTATTTAGGCTTTTGTTTTTCAAAAGACTAGTGTTTACGATTATTTTTGAGCGTTTATTATTAATCAAAACACGTGGACTTTATATTTTGAACAACTCTAAGCATTTTTATCTCTTGACATTTTGACAAAAGAAGCTTATCTAAATGTTATTTGTGGCATTATCTTAATTTTCTTTTTCGTTCTTCAATTCTTTGGGACTTCCTGCCACATGTATGTTTTCTTTTTAGGCGGTGCTAGGGGAATCTACAAAATATATCACAATTAACCAGTATGATACTGGTAAATAACCTCTACGCCTGTGACGTTTACGTCAAAGGATCAGTTAGAGGCTGGTTTTTTTTTAAATAAACAACACAAATAAGTATAAAAACTTGAAATTAAATATTTCGCCGATGTTTCGGAAATCTAATCTGTTTCCTTTTTCAAGTCATTTTTGAAAAATCTTTCTTTGCTGTGTATGACAAATAAACAGCTCTAAGAATGTTTGTTATATTCAATATCCATAGATACTTACTATTTACATAGAACTGTTGATATAGTTAACAGTTTTTTAGTTTTTATACAATGTTAAGTTTGTGAAGTTCTTCTTTTAACATTGGCAGCCAAATTGTACAGACATCTATGGAACAATTAACATGCAACTATCCTCATTCAATAGTATTATCGCGGATTCTTTAATTTTTCTTTTTTTGCTATCTGCCTCTTTTGTTAAAATTTTTGCCGAGTCCCAGTTTATTCTATGTCCGTTCTCCCACGCGTGTTCGCAGATCTTGGACCTCTGAATTTCATTTTTTCTGATATAATTTTGATGTTCGCCCAATCTTACACTAAAAGGTCTGGATGACTCACCCACGTACCACCCACGCACTCACACGAAATACTATAAATGCAATTTTTTGAATTTTGCTCGTGGTTCTTCGTGCGACAGAGGCCTGAAAAACGTTACACAGCGTTAATTCCTTATGTATGCGGATTGTCCGAAAAGTTGCGCCGGATCGGTGATAGATTTGATATTAGGACGATATTTCAAACGGGCAACACGTTAAGATCTATTCTGACAAAGACGAAACCGAAGAACCACGAGCAAAGTTCAAAAAATTGCGTTTATAGTATTCCGTGTGAGTGCGACAAACAATACGTGGGTGAGTCATCCAGACCTTTTAGTGTAAGATTGGGCGAACATCAAAATTATATCAGAAAAAATGAAATTCAGAGGTCCAAGATCTGCGAACACGCGTGGGAGAACGGACATAGAATAAACTGGGACTTGGCAAAAATTTTAACAAAAGAGGCAGATAGCAAAAAAAGAAAAATTGAAGAATCCGCGATAATATTATTGAATGAGGATAGTTGCGTATCGAATTGTTCCGTAGATGTCTGTACAAGTTGGCTGCCAATGTTAAAAGAAGAACTTCACAAACTTAACATTGTATAAAAACTAAAACACTGTTAACTATATCATCAGTTCTATGTAAATAGTAAGTATCTATGGATATTGAATATAACAAACATTCTTAGAGCTGTGTATTTGTCATACACAGCAAAGAAAGATTTTTCAAAAAAGCCTTGAAAAAGGAAACATATTAGATTTCCAAAGCGCCGGCGAAATATTTAATTTCAAGCTTCTATACTTATTTGTGTTGTTTATTTAAAAAAAAAACAGCCTCTAACTGATCCTTTGACGTAAACGTCACAGGCGTAGAGGTTATTTACCAGTATCATACTGGTTAATTGTGATATATTTGTAGAATCCCCTAGCACCACTTAAAAAGAAAACATACATGTGGCAGGAAGTCCCAAAGAATTGAAGAAGGAAAAAGAAAAGAAGCTTATATAAATACACGTTTTCTTTTTAACGCGTATATCTCGAAAAAGGTGAGGTTAGGTAAAAAATTGTCAGTTAGGTCAAAAAATGCTTAGAATTGTCCAAAACATAACATCGACATTCATAATAAACGCCCATAAATAATCGTAAACACGTTTTTTTTTAAGAAAAAGGCTTAAATATACGTTTATTTTATTTTTAAATAGGTACCTATAGCTCGAGAAGGGTGAGGTTAGGTAAAAAATGCCAAGAGTCAAAAAATGCTTAGAATTCCTCATAATATAAGGTCCACATGTTTTAATACATAATAAGCGGTCAAAATACTAGTTTTTAGAAAATATGAAAGTTAAATACACTTTTTTTATTTTTTGAAGTCCTTGTGTCTCGAGATAGGGCGGGGTTAGGTAAAAAATATCGAGAGTCAAGAAATGCTTACATTTGTCCAATATATAAAGTCCATATGTTTTAATCCATGTGAATGATCAAGAATACCAGTTTTTCAAAAATTTATATTTTAAGTACACTTTTTTATTTCTTTTTTGTGATTATATATAAGGGTAAGGTTAGATAAAAAATATCGAGTAAAAAGTACTTAGGATTGTCCAAAATATGAAGTCCACATGTTTTAATGCATAATAAACGTTCAGAAATAATCGTATATACTAGTTTTTTTGGAAAAAAACCTAAATAGACGTTTTTTTAAAGCTTATATCTCAAGAAGAGTGAGGTTAGGTAAAAAATGTCAATTGTCCAAAATATAAAATCCGATTGTTCTTTTTTAACTTAAAAAACCAATTGTTGGTGACAGGAAATAGCGAAATTCTGTCCCAGTTTACGACTGGAAATCGAAAAAGCACCAACTCCCATGACCCTGTTATATACATCTTTAGGAAAATTTTGCACCGTCTCACATAACTGTCAGGTGGGGCGGAGTCCCATGTTGGACTTAAATGCTTCATTTCCTCGAGTATGACTATATTATTAGAAAACCTACTTCTGTGACTTTTATATCAAGGAAACAGTTAGGGGGTGTTTGTTGACAAATAACACAGTTTTTTAAAGAGAATGAAAGTTAGTATTTTTCCGTATTGGAGCGTATACAATTGTCTATGATACCCACTAACGACGATATTACAAAGAGATAATTGAATTCGTTTTGAAGGTCAATTTTGGAAAGAATAAAAAAATGATTCATTGGTATCTTAGGTGAGACCTCCATACATATATGAGCAATACTCTAAACCAAAGCATAAGTCGCTGTAGGGTTAAGGTCTAGCGCAATGCCAACGATTGATTAAATGTATTCAACACACAAATTTTAATGCTGATAACTTTTATAAACTTTCGTCTTCGCAGATGTTAAACCTCCTTTTATTCTGCATAATTAATGATGCATGTTTATATGCAATTCATATTCAATAAAAAGTTGTGTCAAAGACCTTCATTTAATATGCTGCAGCTAGAATGAGACTTTTAAACACGACATGCAGGTAATGATGAAAGTGGACACTCGTCTTAGAGTAGATACGCATTTCATAAAAATATATCAGGTAGTAAAATCATTTCACATACCTACACTTTATTTTAATGCATGAATGAGATTTTATCAATTTCTTCCGTGAAATGCGTGCACTTGGTATTTATGCTGCATACTCACACACGTATTGCATAGCAGTGTGTACTTCACATGATTTGCATCTTAATCTCCATTATGGCGAATTAACCTTTCTCTACAACCGAAAGAGATTATTTTTTATGACTTGAATTTAACTGATTAGTTACACACCCGTAAATTTCAAGAACGGAGATAAATTGGCCTTTTGTACTACTTTTTTCTCTGCATAAATTTATTACTACAATTTTTGTTAATTTTGCCGATTTTTATCAAATTAGTCATTGTTAAACTCGATGTCAACGTGTACAGATCTGTTAGTTGTTGGCATTGTTATATTACATTTGAAACTTGTATTTTCTCTACATACGTAATTGTTTAAATTTGTTTTGTTTGACTATCATCACCTTGATTGTGAAATAGTCCATAATGGGTAATTTAGCTCCGGCTGATATGCTAGGGCTGCAGCGCTGATCGAAAGTGGTGGATCCTAAAGCGATATTGCCGATATGTTTGGTACATCCAAATGGTTGATATATCGTAATGTGGCACCCTTGGAGGCAAACTGAAGGAAATATGGGAAGATGAGGTTAAGGCAGAAAACGCTTATCCACGGCTATAGATAATCGATTTATAAGGCTGCAAACAGTCCGAAATAGACGCCGAACAGCAGTTCAAACAAGAAACGAACTGGAAGTTCTAGGCTATCACAAAGTAGCTTACTCATATTCCTATACAACTCTTGTTCTGGTCAATTCCTCTTAAATCTCAACCCAGAGTTACTATAGCACTTGGAAAGTTAAAAATCTGTCAGTATATGAAAAATCATTATTTAGCTTTCAAGTGTCCGTAACTTGAAATCTATGGACTTTTTGGACTTACTGCACATAAGAACTTTTGTTCGGAATGGTCCAACGAATACATTTCAGCTAGCTTTAGCTCAAACGACTATAACTTTTACCTTGTATTTTATAAGGGGTCCCTTGGTAGTGGGAAACAGTTTTGCAACTATTTCGATTTTTATGTGAGATACAATGGTTTACCTATATTTCCGACATTTTTCTGAAATTATTATAAATTATGAAAAGGAAGCATTATGTTCATGTCTGAAAACAGTACTAACTATTAGCATCAAAATAATTACATGGAAATATATAGGTACTTATTTCTTTTAATTAGAAATATAAATTAGAAATGATTATATGTGTAAGGTGCATTTAGAATATCGTATTTTCCGAAAATAATCGATAAGATTCTGGCCGCATAAGTCTTTTCTGACCAGACATCCGCTAAAAATTAGGCATAAGTTTTCATATTTTGAACATGTAACTACGCTATTATTTGTACCTACTTCCATATTGAAATAACACATAGTTGTTATTATAAAAGAGAATAAAACTTCGAAACTGGCTGCACACATTGCGTACCCAATAATATTAGTTATAAAAATATTGATACATTTGTGAAACCGTGTAAAAATCTGTGAGCTACAAATTAGAAACATGTTTCTCTTTATTTTCGAACTCAGAAAAGAAACGTGTAGTACCACCAGAATAGAAACATCTACCATACTATCATAAGAAACATGTATGAGTCGAAAATGCCAACAGTCCCCATTTTTGTTCTTTTGTGTTCGGCCTCTGACGCTAAGATAGAGTTTGTGGCCGAACACAATCCTGAACTACACAGTTCACACTTCCTTCCGACGAAATCGGAGCACATGATGCCAATTGGCACCCTGGGCTTCCGACTAGTCAAAACCCCCAAATCCCTTTCAAACTCCGAAAGGGCTCGGTAACAGCCGTTCCCTCTCACGACAGACGAAAGACGCTCCCGGAAGCTTATACATGCCAGCGAAGAAAGAAGACCAAGACAGAAGAGCGCCAGAAGAAACGACCCAGCTGGCAGGGTCCAACAGCCAGGACCAGGGGAGGTTTGCTAACATCACCAATACCGTCCGCATTTGCGGGGGGATAGGCGAAAAAGCAGGCCCACCCCTTACGAGGCCGGTCCAGGTCTACAGCGATGATTGGGGCAAAGAGCTCAAGCTCGACCCCTAATCATCCGAGACCGTCATCTTTAGTCAAGAATATTGGCGCGTCCTATTTTGTACACGGGAACAGGTTCACTTTGTTAGAAACGTTTCCGAAAAGGTTTCTTAAAATGCTTCTTGGGAGTGAGCGCACAGTTAGAAGAAGACTAGGAAAAACATTGTTTTGAAGTCGCATAGGTCAATAACAGCTCCAACAATTCAGAGATGTCATCAAGTAGCACGACTAGCCTTTGCTCGAGAAGGCCAAAAATGAATTGATGATCAGTAGGGTCAAATTTTGTTCACGAGCGAGAGCCGTTTCTACGTGGACTCGACTAATAGTAGTCAATGAGTGTATCGACGTGCAGAACAGAATAAACAATTCAATTTTACTCCCACTGCCTCTTTGGGTGGAGGTTCAACTACGGTGTGGGGTCGCATTTGTTTAGGAGCACGCACAGAATTGATGGTAATTGATGGTGGCACTTTAACTGCTGATATGAACATAAGGGATGTTCTGCAGGATCATGGGAGAATTTTCCTCCAATAATGTCATCATAAATATGGGAAGAAGAATAACTGCGGTCATAACCGCGAATATCCTTGACTAAAGATGACGGTCTCGGATGATTAGGGGTCGAGCTTGAGCTCCTTGCGCCAATCATCGCTGTAGACCTGGACTGCCCCCGTAAGGGGTGGGCCTGCTTTTTCGCCTATCCCCCCCGCAAATGCGGACGGTATTGGGGATGTTAGCAAACCTCCCTTGGTCCTGGCTGTTGGACCCTGCCAGCTGGGTCATTTCTTCTGGCTCTCTATTGTCTTGGTCTTCTTTTTTCGCTGGCATGTATAGGCTCCCGGGAGCGTCTGTCGTCCGTCGTGAGAGAGAATGGCTGTTACCGAGCCCTCTCGGAGTTTGAAAGGAATTTGGAGGTGATGACTATTCAGAAGCCCAGGGTGCCAATTGGCATCACGTGCTCCGATTTCGTCGGAAGAAAGTGTGAACTGTGTAGCGCAGGATTGTGTTCGGCCAGAGACGCTTTCTTAGCGTTAGATGCCAGCACGGACTAGGGTAAGGGTACCGAGCTGGTTGTTTGCTTGGTACCCCCAGGATCGGGTAATTGGATGTTTTTGGTCATTGTCTCCTTACGGTGTGGCTTGCAAATCGGATTGAAACAGATAGTTAGTTATATTTACCCATTATCCAGGATCTGGAGCTTCAGCCTCTTGTGCCTCGGAGCGTCGTTGGGGTCATAGTCAGTCGCCTGTCTGACCAGCGGATTCCCATGCTCTGCTGCACGGGCGTATGCGGTCATAAGGGCTCATGACGAACACACTTTATTGAAAAGATAATCATTGTAATTTTATTCGATCATTATGTTTAAAATAAGTCAAAATGAACTGTTCTCTTTTTTTCAGAACACTATATTTTTTATAATGGTTTTTAAATAGGCTTCAAAATGACATGAATCTTTGCAAAACCAACTGCTAGCTATGGTCTAGCTATTAGCTCGCTTTACTTTCCGGAGATTCCGTTAAAATATGTTAGGGGAAAAATATTGGCCCAGTTACTGTCCGTTCCTTTTAATTTGCCGCTGTATGTATTTTTTTAGTACATGCTTGGTTTTCTAGCAAGAAATTGTCTCTACTCAGTAATAAATCGTCAGTAAAGTAGTCTCGAGGAGCAAACCCCTGGGAAAATTTACTGTACCTACCACGTTGTAGGAAATAATGAGAAAACCAAGAGAGTATTAGAGGAATTAAGGGGAAATCAAAAGTAGTTAAGGGAAAATCAGAGAAAATCAAGGGGAAGCACAGCAAATCTTGTCTGTGCATAACAGTCATTATTGAAGAAATTCGATGCAGTGTGACTTTATTTTCCTTTCTCTTTCTGAAAATCACAGAGGTAACTTCTTGCAAATCCAGAATTACTTTGCGTTTGGAAAAGAGGAACGACGGCCTTTCGCGGTGAGCATAGTTTGAATCTGCCTTTCTAGGTACGCCAGTGTGCGCTGAACCATTAAGCTACCATCCCATTCTATGTCCAGCATGAATAATGGCCCAATGTTTGACATTTATAACCAATATTGGACTCATATTGTTCTTAAATTTTTATCCACAAGTCTATATTACGCCAATGTAGGACCTACCAGTGCAATCTTTACAATTTTTATAACCAATATTGAGCACATATAACAATATGTGCTCCTAAATTTCAATATCAATAGCGCTACTGTTGATTTTGTAAGAATTATATGCAAGCTGTGATCTTTTAATTATTTTAACAATTTACTCGAATCATCGTTTATTAATTGATTTTCAACATTTTGTTTATTTCTTTATCTTATATTTGTGTGGTTTCTGAGAGATTGCTGGTACAGTTACACGTCATCACTTGAGGACTCTTGATTTTTCATGAGAAAACTTTGTTCTTTGCGGCGTTTTTCAAACCTGGACAACGTACACATAATATGGCACATAAAGATAGATTTATTGTTTTATGAAATCCTACACCTATATCGACTAATTTAAACTTTTTCTGCATGTAGGCATGATCTTTATAATGTAGCACGTTAGAATTGATTAATTAATTTTATTGCATGCTGATATAATAATTGAACTATTAATTTTTCACAGCACTCTTATCGAATGAAATTACCCAAACCATCTAAAACAATGATATCACAGCCATTGGCGTCCGTTAAAAGAATACAGACAGGGGGCACTTCATATTCTGCTATTTTGCTCTAGAGGGCCTTTATTTTAACATTTAGGTATCCAGATATTAAGCGATAATTTTCTTGAGAGCACCTTCTTGTACTATCAATAGTTAGGTACAGTAGTTGATGTATTGTATTTCTGAGATTAGCCGCCATATTGAAATCGGAAGTCATTTAATTTGGCGAACGGAAAAACAGTTTTTACAATAGCATAAATTATTATGACAAAATTGTATCACTAATAGCTGTTCTCTAAACATTGTTATTATTAATGTATAGTCGTCGCACTACAGCTATACATTAATAATGTTTAGAAAACAGCTACCCACACAGCACATGACATCCCTAGGATATCCTCATTTGGTCCTGTATATCCCAATCGAGGACAACATTCCTCAGGATATCCTTAGGATAACCCAATAAAATATATACAACCTGAGAATATCCCAAATGGGGATATCCTAGACAAATCCTGGCAGGATGTCCTAGTAATGTCCTGCAAAGGTATTAAAAGCCTAACAAAATATCCACTGTGGGAATATCCTGGGCCAGTTCTAGAGTGGTCCTATTAAAGGTATTATTGTTTAGGAGATTTCAACAACAAAAATAATGAAAAGTATATACAGACTGTCTATTTTACGAGGGCCACACCAAATATCTAGCTTAATATCTATTGTAGAAGAATAAAGTTTTAGAAACAGTTATCCCATTTTTTGTGAGCTATATTTCAGTAAAAAGAAATTTAAAACCCATAGCCTACTTTATGAGATATATTACAAAAACCTGAAAAATAGGAAAAGCACAAACGGTTATAGCTTCCTTATTTGAGGAGATACAAAAAAAGTTAAAGGAATGAAAGTTGACGACAAAGACAATAAGAACAATAACGTGTAACAAAAAATTCGAAAAATGCAGTTGGCTTTGACATACGCTATTGTGCAAAAATGAAAAATACATATCTCAAAGTAGGCCATGACGCCATTAATTCCGTTATTTTTTTCTCATTCCAACGATATAAAACATGTCACAGAAATTTTAACCGATAGTGTCAATATTTAATATTTTACGAATACCACAATTCATATAATTGAATCGTAACAATCAGCTGTGCCATAATAGTAAAAATTCACTTTATAATAATTATAATTCCGTAATTATTTATTACAATTTAATACAAACTAATAAATATCTCATAAATAAAAATACAAGTACAAAACAAACATCCAAAGAAAAAAACGAAAAACTATGTATAACAGTACTACCTACTACTACATTGAAAAGAAATTGTGTGTATTTATTTTTCTAACTACAAATGCTCAAATTGTGCACCATGCATTCTGACACATAGATGTGCTCTACGAGACACGTCACGCATTACATTTTGGAGCATTTCAGGAGTAATTGCCTCACATGCGTTTCGAATTCTGGTTTTGATGTCCTCAATATTTTCAGGGGCAGTTTGAAATACCTTGTCTTTAATGTAACCCCAGACGAAAAAATCCTGGTGATCGAGCTGGCCATAGAATGGGTCCATAGGTGCCTATCCAGCTATCTGGCATAACTTGATTTAAATAATTTGTACATATTACAGCAGTGTGAGGTGGAGCCCCATCTTGTTGAAAATATGAATAATTTAATCTTTCTGCCACTGTTAATTCATAAAGAAAATCTTGAAATTCGTTTTGCAGGAAATTAAGGTATCTACGAGCGGTTAATTTGCCATCATAAAAATAAGGTCCAATTACTTTAGTCCCTAAAAGACCCAACCAAACATTCGTAGAAAATCTTTCTTGGAAAGCAGTCTCTCTGCACCAATGTGTATTTTCTCGTGTCCACTTATAATGCATATTTCTATTGAAAAATCCATTATTAGAAAAAATTTCATTCGTCCGACCAAAGAATTTTGCTACATATCGGCGCGTCATTCCTTTTCTTATTTAATAACCATCTACAAAATCTTACTCTCCTTGGCTTATCTCCCTCATTTAAATGTTGAACTTTCCTCATTTTGTAGCATCGAAATCCGTTTTTTTTTCAATATTTTTCTTGCACTGTCTTTTTTTATGCGACAGTTTCTCTGAATTTGTCTCAAAGAGGTTTTCTCATTTTGGTTAACATAATTCATTACTCTATTCACTTTTCTTACATTATCCGCAACATGCGCTCGCTTTACTACTTTTTTTGAAAATGAACCGTGCGTTTTTAGATTTTGAACTAACTTCCTAAACATAGTTCGATTTGGCTGCGGACCATCTGGAAATCTATCTCCGTAAACCGTGACTGCCATCTCAGCGTCAAAATTGCACTGACAATAAATGCTAATCATATCGAATTTGTTATTATTGGTGTACACCATAATTACTGATATAAAATTTGTCTTAGAACTCGACAACGCAACATACAACATACAACAGTGACAATCTGTCAAATTTATTAATAACTGTATACATTGTTTTTCACTAATTATGGCACAGCTGATTGTTACGATTCAATTATATGAATTGTGGTATTCGTAAAATATTAAATATTGACACTATCGGTTAAAATTTCTGTGACATGTTTTATATCGTTGGAATGAGAAAAAAATAACGGAATTAATGGCGTCATGGCATACTTTGAGATATGTATTTTTCATTTTTGCACAATAGCGTATGTCAAAGCCAACTGCATTTTTCGATTTTTTTGTTACACGTTATTATTCTTATTGTCTTTGCCGTCAACTTTCATTCCTTTAACTTTTTTCGTATCTCCTCAAATAAGGAAGCTATAACCGTTTGTGGTTTTCCTATTTTTCAGGTTTTTGTAATATATCTCATAAAGTAGGCTATGGATTTCAAATTTCTTTTTACTGAAATATAGCTCACAAAAAATGGGATAACTGTTTCTAAAACTTTATTCTTCTACAATAGATATTAAGCGAGATATTTGGTGTGGCCCTCGTAAAATAGACAGTCTGTATATTATTTTGAGGCTATTTATTGTGTCTTATTGGTTTGTAAAATTTGCCTCTAAATACTTATTTGTTTGTTCTATTTGATAATCCCCTCCAGTACAAATAATTCATTAAAAATGTATATCTTATTTAAATAGCAGTTATTTATAATTTGTTTTTAATAAATTTACTGTGTTCTGAATTTTTGTGACAAGTCGAAAGTGCTAAGAAATCCGCCGGGCGTCGATGTCTTTTCCACGTTCATTTTAAAGTTCTTTCGACAAATAAGATTACGTTAAATATTTTATAAATATAATGCTGCTATGTTATATCTTTGTATTTATTATATTATCTAAAAGGGGAAAATGTGATTGGTTATTGTCCGCAGATGTTATTGTCAGATACGTAATCTTTTATATTTTTCTGAGTGAATTTTTTTTTTAATTCATTATAACTTTGCAGCACGCTATGAATTTTTAAAGTTGTACATATCCCTTATAACTTCAAACCACCTTAAGCTCTATTGATTTTAATAATACCAAAAAAGGGCAAGGGAGCATTTTTATGTAATATTTCATGCTTTTAGAATTTTTATTTGAAACTTTTTTACTAGCTTTTACACATTTTGAATAATTTTGAAAAAACACTTTGTTATATTTTTTTTCACCCCTTCTCGGGATTGAAAAAAAAATTCCTTTCATTGATCGTGTTCAAATACTTCAAAGTAACTTATATAAAAAATTCAAGTATTTACCCCAAAATTTTGATATTTGATATTTCATTGGATATATGTATCACATTTTTATTAGTCATTTTACCTCTGCCATTATACAAACTTGTATTCCTTTGTCTTTGCTTATTGGCTCAGTTTAAAAGTAATGATCTACTATGTTATAAAATAATATGCATTTTTTGCTGTCTTTATAAATATCCTATAAACTCTAAAAGAACTGAAGATGTCCTATGTAAAATCCAATCAATGTCCTCAGGTTGTTCATAGTAAAGCCCAGGCATGACCCATATAAGAGCCGATGATGTCCTGTACACACCCGTACTGATGTCCTGAGGACGTCATCAGCAAAGCCCGAACTGTCCCATTTGGATATCCTACGGACATCCTAAGGTGATAATGGGATCTTCCCAGGACATCCCATATATCCTGAAAAGTTGTCCCCAGTATGTTCTGAGGATGTCCTTGTGCTGTATGGGTATTAGGATATTTAAGAAAAACTGAGTAAAAATACAATTTTTGTTAATAGAAATACTATTTTTAAGTAATTTTTATCCTGAATAAAAGAAAACACTGATAGGTTTCTACTAGGCACATCGTTTTTTAAATGTTTACTTAAGTGCTTCTTTTGCTGTAACTGATCATATAATTTGTTCAATAGTCATTTAGTATTTTTACAAGGAAATAGTCATGATTGATGTACATTTTTTAGTTGTTTAAATGGTTGCGGTTTTACCTATTACATTCAACTTGTATTTAATTATGAAGTAATTCCGTTGTATTTAATAGTGTCCGATTAATCTTGTAAACAATAATATAATAACATTCATTTCAATGCAATAATGTTCATCTATTATAACATTTTCCCATGAACGATGAAATAATACTACATAATTCTAAATTAAATTAGAGTTTAATAAAAATAAATGGTATTACTGCGTTGTAGGTCATTGACTTTGGATGTTGTAATTATTTTTTCCGGTAATTATCTAACGATCTATAATTTATATTATATCGGCAAATGTATTCATGTATTATTTTAATACCTACCTTCCTAAATTATTTCTGTTAATGTACTCACTCTACCTCAGATTTCTAATTTTACCGGAAAAGTCTATTTTTTAACAAACTCCAGTATTACCTAACAGTATTTAAGAAGAAGGCTGAAATAATCAACAATAACCTAATTTCATCTGACGTAGTAGACCAATAGTTTTCCAGATTTTAACAAATCCTCAAGAAATACTTAATGTTACACAATGTTTTCAATCTTAGTTAATTACGAGAACTACCTTTAATGGCATGAATGAAGTATTGCCCAATTCACCACATTTAACAATTATAATTATTGGAAAAGATGTTATTTTAAGAGTATTGAAGAAAACCAGATCAAAACAGGATCTGATGATACTCCTGCTGTCAGCAATTAAATGATTGTATTTTATTTATCAGTACATACAACTAACATATCAAAATTACTCCCTCGCACACTGAATGTTTGAACTATGCAGCAGATTATAACAATAATGTTTTCAAATGTAACGTTAATATTAAATAAATCGTATTATTTATGTTCATGATAATAATGTAATTAATTAAAATACCCCATGCATGTTTAAAAGTGAATTATTATTTGTTTGCTTATAATTGTAATGAAATTCTTTATAGGATTTTGCAAACAGCACAAAAAAATATCTATGAGAACTAAAAAGAAAAACTATCTGTAAAAATATTAATGAAATTTTTGCATTCTTTCGATAACCTGGATTCTGGTTATGCCAGCAAATTAAAATCCTAAAATGTCTAATTTATTTACCTACCACGTACTAAAAATGTTTCATTCTAATGGATTCTTGAAAATGTACAAGAAACTGATGATAGATGTCACAAAAATGTAATCCATTGAAATGAAACATTTTAGGATTTTAATTTGCTAGCATAACCAGAATGCAGGTTATCGACAGAATGCAAAGATTTTATTAATATTTTTACAGATAGTTTTTCTTTTTAGTTCTCATTGCTGTTTGCAAAATCGTATAAAGAACATGTTTCATTAAAATACCCTATCTTAATTTTTCTTATATTTGACTTAATATATGTATTATGTATATCACTATAGATGCACATATTTGTGTATATGTGTATACTGTATATATTTTGAACTAGTGTACTAGTTCTCAACTGACTGTTGATTAAATAGCAGTCCTATCGCTCCAGTAAGGTGTCCTGTCAACTTCCTTCATTATTTCGTTCATACGTAGTTTGTAACGCTTGTTAGGACACTTTACTGAATATTGTCTAAATGTTATTTGTGGCATTATCTTAATTTTTTTTTTTCCTTCTTCAATTCTTTGGGAATTTCACTGCCACATGTATGTTTTCTTTCTAAGCGGTGCTAGGGGAATCTACAAAATATATCACAATTAACCAGTATGTTACTGGTAAAAAACCTCTACGCCCGTGACGTTTACGTCAAAGGATCAGTTAAAGGTTGGTTTTGATAACTAAACAACACAAATAAGTATAAAAACTTGAAATTAAATATTTCGCCGACGTTTCGGAAATCTTTTTTTAAAAAATCTTTTTTTTTTTTTTTTTGCTGTGTATGACAAATACACAGCTCTAAGAATGTTTGTTATATTCAATATCCATAGATACTTACTATTTACATAGAACTGTTGATATAGTTAACAGTTTTTTAGTTTCTATACAATGTTAAGCTTGTGAAGTTCTTCTTTTAACATTGGCAGCCAAGTTGTACAGACATCTACGGAACAATTCGACACGCAATTATCCTCATTCAATAATATTATCGCGGATTCTTTTATTTTTCTTTTTTTGCTATCTGCCTCTTTTGTTAAAATTTTTGCCGAGTCCCAGTTTATTCTATGTCCGTTCTCCCACGCGTGTTCGCAGATCTTGGACCTGTGAATTTCATTTTTTCTCATATAATTTTGATGTTCGCCCAATCTTACACTAAAAGGTCTGGATGACTCACCCACGTATTGTTTGTTGCACTCACACGGAATACTATAAATGCAGTTTTTTGAATTTTGCTCGTGGTTTGTTGGTTTCGTCTTTGTCAGAATAGATCTTAAAGTGTTGCTTGTTTGAAATACCGTCCTAATATCAAATCTATCACCGATGCGGCGCAACTTTTCGGATAATCCGCATACATAAGGAATTAACGCTGTGTAACGTTTTTCAGGATTTTGTCGTACCTGATTGTTATTTTCAATATTTATGAAGGTTTTATCGACAAAACCCCCAGGGTATTGGTTATTAATAAGAACTTCCTTTATAAACCGCTTCTCATTGTTTAGTATCTCATCATTAGAAGAAATGATTTTGGCCCTATCATACAAACATTTTACAACACCCCTCTTAACGTGCATCGACTGATTTGAGTTGAAATTTAAATATCTGTTGGTATGTGTTGGTTTTCTATAAACACTTGTTTCAATTATACCATTTACTCTTTTAATTAAAACATCTAAAAATGGTAATTCATTTCTAGTTTCCTTTTCTAAAGTGAATTTAATGGAAGGTTCTTTATTATTTAAATGATCCAAAAAATTATCTAGTAACTCAATACCATGAGGCCAGATTGCAAAGATATCATCTACGTATCTCCACCAGACAACCGGTTTGTATGCACAGTTTTGAACATGCCTAGTCTCAAAATCCTCCATAAATATATTGCTTAAAATCGGTGACAATGGAGAACCCATTGCCATACCGAAATCCTGCTGATAGAAATCATTTTCTAATTGAAAATAAGTTGTTTTTATACACATAGTTAAAAGTTCCATTATAGTATTTACACTCAATTTAGTTCTCGCTTCCAAATTATTTTCATTTAACAATTTGTCTTTGATTATTTTTAAAGTTTTGTCTACTGGGACGTTAGTGAACAGACTAACTACGTCAAAACTAATCATCAGATGTGTATTATGAATACTGTTTTCATTAACTTTTTCGATAAAATGTTTACTATTTTTTATATACGAGTCAGTATTTCCAGATAATGGATTAATAATTTTAAGCAAGAATTTTGCCAAATTGTGGCATGGCGAATTAATGGAACTAACAATTGGTCTTAATGGGACATTTTGTTTATGTATTTTCGGTAAGCCATAAAAATGAGGAGGCTTGCTATAATGCGGTGTAAGCTTCCGTCGTTCAAAGTCATTAAAATCATTTTTGTATTTAAATAAAGTTCTATAAATTTTGCCCTCAATTGATTTTGTTGGGTCTTTACTTAATTTTGAGTATGGTCCTTCATTGATAAGTGTCATAATTTTCTCATCATATGTATTTTTATTTATAATGACTGTGGCATTACCTTTGTCCGCTGGCAAAATTTTAATGGATTCATCTCTCTTCAAAGAGGATATTGACCGTTTTTTTTCCGTGCTTAAATTTTCTTTAATTTTATATTGCTTCTCTAAAGCAATTTTTGCCCGCACGCGATATTCATTTCCATCATCAAAACATGCCAACAGATGATGGAAATGAATATCGCGTGCGGGCAAAAATTGCTTTAGAGAAGCAATATAAAATTAAAGAAAATTTAAGCACGGAAGAAAAACGGTCAATATCCTCTTTGAAGAGAGATGAATCCATTAAAATTTTGCCAGCGGACAAAGGTAATGCCACAGTCATTATAAATAAAAATACATATGATGAGAAAATTATGACACTTATCAATGAAGGACCATACTCAAAATTAAGTAAAGACCCAACAAAATCAATTGAGGGCAAAATTTATAGAACTTTATTTAAATACAAAAATGATTTTAATGACTTTGAACGACGGAAGCTTACACCGCATTATAGCAAGCCTCCTCATTTTTATGGCTTACCGAAAATACATAAACAAAATGTCCCATTAAGACCAATTGTTAGTTCCATTAATTCGCCATGCCACAATTTGGCAAAATTCTTGCTTAAAATTATTAATCCATTATCTGGAAATACTGACTCGTATATAAAAAATAGTAAACATTTTATCGAAAAAGTTAATGAAAACAGTATTCATAATACACATCTGATGGTTAGTTTTGACGTAGTTAGTCTGTTCACTAACGTCCCAGTAGACAAAACTTTTAAAATAATCAAAGACAAATTGTTAAATGAAAATAATTTGGAAGCGAGAACTAAATTGAGTGTAAATACTATAATGGAACTTTTAACTATGTGTATAAAAACAACTTATTTTCAATTAGAAAATGATTTCTATCAGCAGGATTTCGGTATGGCAATGGGTTCTCCATTGTCACCGATTTTAAGCAATATATTTATGGAGGATTTTGAGACTAGGCATGTTCAAAACTGTGCATACAAACCGGTTGTCTGGTGGAGATACGTAGATGATATCTTTGCAATCTGGCCTCATGGTATTGAGTTACTAGATAATTTTTTGGATCATTTAAATAATAAAGAACCTTCCATTAAATTCACTTTAGAAAAGGAAACTAGAAATGAATTACCATTTTTAGATGTTTTAATTAAAAGAGTAAATGGTACAATTGAAACAAGTGTTTATAGAAAACCAACACATACCAACAGATATTTAAATTTCAACTCAAATCAGTCGATGCACGTTAAGAGGGGTGTTGTAAAATGTTTGTATGATAGGGCCAAAATCATTTCTTCTAATGATGAGATACTAAACAATGAGAAGCGGTTTATAAAGGAAGTTCTTATTAATAACCAATACCCTGGGGGTTTTGTCGATAAAACCTTCATAAATATTGAAAATAACAATCAGGTACGACAAAATCCTGAAAAACGTTACACAGCGTTAATTCCTTATGTATGCGGATTATCCGAAAAGTTGCGCCGCATCGGTGATAGATTTGATATTAGGACGGTATTTCAAAGAAGCAACACTTTAAGATCTATTCTGACAAAGACGAAACCAACAAACCACGAGCAAAATTCAAAAAACTGCATTTATAGTATTCCGTGTGAGTGCAACAAACAATACGTGGGTGAGTCATCCAGACCTTTTAGTGTAAGATTGGGCGAACATCAAAATTATATCAGAAAAAATGAAATTCACAGGTCCAAGATCTGCGAACACGCGTGGGAGAACGGACATAGAATAAACTGGGACTCGGCAAAAATTTTAACAAAAGAGGCAGATAGCAAAAAAAGAAAAATAAAAGAATCCGCGATAATATTATTGAATGAGGATAATTGCGTGTCGAATTGTTCCGTAGATGTCTGTACAACTTGGCTGCCAATGTTAAAAGAAGAACTTCACAAGCTTAACATTGTATAGAAACTAAAAAACTGTTAACTATATCAACAGTTCTATGTAAATAGTAAGTATCTATGGATATTGAATATAACAAACATTCTTAGAGCTGTGTATTTGTCATACACAGCAAAAAAAAAAATTTTTAAAAAAGCCTTGAGAAAGGAAACAGATTAGATTTCCGAAACGTCGGCGAAATATTTAATTTCAAGTTTTTATAATTATTTGTGTTGTTTAGTTATCAAAACCAACCTTTAACTGATCCTTTGACGTAAACGTCACGGGCGTAGAGGTTTTTTACCAGTAACATACTGGTTAATTGTGATATATTTTGTAGATTCCCCTAGCACCGCTTAGAAAGAAAACATACATGTGGCAGTGAAATTCCCAAAGAATTGAAGAAGGAAAAAAAAAATTTACTGAATATTGCCAACAAAAAATTTTTTTCAGAGTACTTATATTAAAATTGTCACCGTCTATTTAAAATTTATTTATTATGTATTTGCACTTAAAGCCAAAAACCAAGCCCTGACATTACTAATCTATAAATTTTACACTTTTTGTCATGGGATAAGATTCTTCCATGTAAACATACCCTAGACATAAGGAATCAACAGTTTTACATCTATTTCAAACAATAGTGGCGATTAGATCTGCATATCCGTTTACTATCGACTTGATTGCGACTAATTTGATCGACCGACTTTGAGCCATATTTCCGAACATCTACTAATTAACATTGATTATAATGCTGGAGAATTGTGATAAACATTATACAGCTACTTTACGGTACACATTAATTCTTAATGACTGATTGATATTCATAACATGAGCTCATAACTTCGTCGTGTTTCATTATTCAAATGCAAAACTCTGTTTTCTATATTGAACGAACACCATATTACAGTTACCTCTTGACGATAACAACTTGCTTGGCGAAAGGCTCAAAAAAACTCTGTTTTCTATATTGAACGAACACCATATTACAGTTACCTCTTGACGATAACAACTTGCTTGGCGAAAGGCTCAAAAGGCGGAATGGTAATATATAGAAATCTGTGTGTACTATTTCTAAGTGTCTCTTAAGGGAACATTACATATGTTTCGTATAATTGTTGCATTGCATACCTAAAAATGTTTGAACAGTAGAAATAAAGTTAACTTAGATTTTATTTTAAATATCTGAAATATTTATGTTCATGAGCTTGTTGGGAAAGGAATTTAAGAAATTATGGTCAAGTTATCTAGTAATAATCTATCGTGAGGAAGGTGGAAATCACGCAGTACAGTGTGTGGGCGCCTTTCTTTTATTTTAAATAAACAAGACAAACTTTAACATCGTGCAGTAACTGTAACTAACTTCCAAGTACAACATGACCACTGACATTGCTAAAGATCTCATCACTTTCTTGCTGCAATTAATGTGAAATTCATTTATATGTGGCACGTCACATCGTTAGGATATTGTTTTATTTAACATTCAGATTAATTCGTTAAGCATATCTAACGAGATTCAAGAACGAGTTTTGTTATTGCGTTTTAATGATACTTTTCTTGGACTATAACATAGAGATGTACACAAATTTAATTTAATTATTATGAAAAGATCATGTGTAATGATAAGAAATCAAACTGACAGCAGATGGTTACGGAATTGAAATAATTATGATTGCGTTGCGTGAACAATTGTTTTAAATTAGGACGGTCTATGCAGAAATAAGAGTTGTTAACTTTAATAGAATAATCTACGAGTGAAACAATTTCTACTACCTATATTATACCTAGGTCTCTTCTACAATACTCAAAAAATCAGGAAAAGTAGGAACACAACACCAGACTGCGTATTTCTTGATTCTAAACACTTTAAGGTAAAACAAATTTAAAGGAATGTATAATCACTAATAATACTGCAATTGATGCATATAAATAAATCTGATAAGGTAGGTTTTGTTTTGTTTTGTTTGTTTATTTTTCAAAATTTTCGATACGTTGTTTAATTATGCTAAAACTAGAAGGCAGAAGGTAAGTGGCAGCAGGAACTATAGCCTTTATTACTTAAATCAGAAGTGGAGGCAATCATTCAAAAATTTAAAAAAAATGTGAACCAGCTGGGGTCGCCTATATCAAGACCGAGGCGTCCAAGTTTGTTGGTGAAGATGGAATGGGAATCCTTCACAGAACTGGAATCTGGCCAGACGAGTGTAAAACTTAAGTCCTAATAACACTACATAACCAGATCGGGCTCGTTACCTGTTGTTAAAACTCGTACTAGTTGTAGTTCTATGAACGTAGGCGGTTTAGCGGACCTGCCACAGGATAAAGACACTGTGGATCTGCGTCCTAAACCCGACTCTGCATCCCTACCTTGCATTTATTATCAGAACGTGCGAGGTTTAAATACTAAAACACATGACTTACTGAATAGTTCTTATACCTGTGAATATGATGTCCCCGCACTAACAGAAACCTGGGTTGACTCGCATGTTAATAACTGTGAACTAATAAGTGATAACTTTACCGTGTATAGAGCCGATCGAAATTTTTTAATTGCGGATACAACTAGGGGTGGTGGTGTCTTGCTAGCCATCAACAAAAAATATGTTGCCTCAGAACTAAACTTAGATGATATGAAAACTTCAGTTCCTTTAATAGATGTTGTTGGTGTAAGAATGCAATTAAACTACAATAATATTTACATATTCGTTATCTACGTACCTCCCTCGTTAAGCCCAGCTTATTACAATCAATTTTTTGAGACACTTGAAACCCTGCAGTACCTATACGAGGATAATATGTATTTTATTGGAGATTTTAATATACCATATTATAGAGAATTTTCGCTGCAGAATAATATTGTTGGCACTACTGCATCACGTATGTCATTTTTAAATTATTTTAGCTTAGTACAATATAATACCGTGTTGAATTCAAATAATAGATTATTGGATCTTGTAATTTCCAATATCAGGTGTTATGTGGAGAGAGCTCATGATATTTTACTTAAAGAAGATTCCTATCACCCCGTATTATGTATATATCTTAATGAAAGTATTAAAAATTAAAAAAAAAAAAAAGATTCTGTGCAGACATTAAATCTAAATTCTAAAAAATCACAATGACGTGAATTTAGCCTGTGAACAATTTTATGAAACAATCTATGATATCTTTAATTCTTGTGTACCTAAAACCATACCACGTGCTCCTTGGTATAATAACCGAATTGTGCAAAATATAAAAGAAAAAGCAAGAAAGCTGAAAGTTCATAGACATACCGGGAGTACAACTGCACTAAATGAATTTAAAAATCTTAGGTCACAAATAAAACGAGACACTGATATTGCTTTTAAAGAATACCATGAACAAGACACGGAATACACTAATAACGCTGAGTTTATCTCCAATGATGTTCTTTCTGCGTTACAGCAGCTTAAACCTAGATTCACCAAAGGACCTGATGAAATACCAGCTTTTGTAATAAAAGATTGGGCTAATGCTTTTGTGGAGCCATTTAGAATAATTTTTACTCTCTCAATTAGAATTAATACTTTTCCGAACATCTGGAAATTATCGCGAATCTGTCCTGTTCATAAAAAAGGTGATAGGCATCAAATTGAAAACTATCGCCTGATTACAATAATACGCAATTTCGCTAAAGTCATGGAGATTGCTATACATGCAGTTATATACCCTCATGTTGAGGGGCAGATCACATCAAGTCAACATGGTTTCATAAAGAATAGATCGACCTTCACCAACTTAATGTGTGTCACACAATACGTCTCGCATTACCTTGATAAAAACACCCAGGTTGACTTTTCTAAGGCCATTGACAAACTTGACCATGGTATATTGCTACATAAACTCCAAACTGCTGGATTTTCCCATTCACTTATAAAATTCTTTAACTCATATCTTAACAATAGAACGCAATATGTAGAATATCGCGGTCAAAAATCCTTCGAAATTTCGGCAAATTCTGGTGTACCCCAAGGGTCAGTTCTAGGTCCCTTAATGTTTGTATTATTTATTAACGATGTCGTTGTTGAGTTGAATGTAGATGTCTTGTTATATGCTGACGATGTAAAAATTTTCACTGCCATAAATACGATAACCGATTGTCAAAGACTACAAAGCAATCTTATAGAAATGCAAAGATGGTGTAATCAAAACGGTCTGCCTCTCAACATTGACAAATGTAATGTTGTATCATTCTCTAGGAAAAAGGAAATTGTGCTATATGACTACAAACTAGATCTCACAACACTAAAAGGAGCTGAAGTTTTTAAAGATCTTGGTGTTTTATTTGACGTCAAACTATCATTTAATAAGCATGTTGAAAATATTGTTTTATCTGCTAATAAAAATCTTGGTTTCGTTATTAGAAATTCGGTTGGATTTACTGACACTCACATTCTAATACTCTTATTCAATACATACGTTAAATCTAAACTAGAATATGCATCCATAATCTGGCACCCGGGGTATAATACTTACTCTAACTTACTCGAAGGCATACAAAGACGTTTTTTAAAATATTTATCTTATAAAATTAATGGGGTATATCTGCCAATTGGATATTCCCAATACGTACTTTTAAATAGATTCTCAGTAGGCAGATTGGAGAGCCGCAGAAAAAAACATGCATTGGTATTTTTGCATAAAATAATTCATAACAACATAAACTATCCTGCTATACTTGAAAAACTGCCGTTTCATCTACCACATCCTGGTTCACATCATACAACTTTTTATCTTACCACACCTCGAACAAACGTTTTATCATTCTCCCCCCTGTATTTTATGTGCAGTACGTACAACTACCTACAAGAAATACTTGATATATTCAATTGCTCTGTTGCCTCTATAAAAAAACTGGAACTCTAATATTTTCTCCTTTGTATATGCATATATTTTATATATGTTTTTTAAATCATTTATGCATTTTTGTCTTTTACTTCCCTCGCATACCGAAGGGAAGTATTGTATTCGAGAAAAAATCACCCTCCGAGATTTTTTCGGATTCTGACGTTTCAGAACACGTAGATTCCGAAAATATAGGTTTTTCAATTCCGTCAGTCTGTCTGTCTGTCTGTCTGTCTGTCTGTCTGTCTGTCTGTCTGTCTGTCTGTCTGTTGGTGTATTTACTAAAAAACTACTTGACGGAGAGCAGTCAAATTTGGTAGGTAGATAACCCTACTGTCAGCGGAGAACTGGTAGAATTTTCACTGAAAAATATACAGGGTGGACCGTCTAAACGGAATAAATAGTGAAAAAAATTTTTTCTGCTCAAATTTAAAATTTCCACGTTTCATGACGCGCTAAACCTATTTTGGAAAAAAAAAATTTTTGAAAGTTTTATTCACATTTTGGAAAAAATTTTTACCAAGTTGAAAAAATTTTTTTTTTGCTCAAATTTAAAATTTCCACGTTTCATGACGCGCTAAACCTATTTCAGAAAAAAAAAATTTTGAAAATTTTTTTCACATTTTTGAAAAAAATTTTACCAAGATGAAAAAAATTTGTTTTTGCTCAAATTTAAAATTTCTATGTTTCATGACACGCTTAACCTATTTCAGGAAAAAAAAATTTGAAAATTTTTTTCACCAATATTTTTGAAAAAATTTTTACTACTAAAATGAATTTTTTTTTCTTTCTTCAAATTTAAAATTTTCACGTTTCATGGCAATCTAAGCCTGATTAAAAAAAAAAGTTTTTTGAAATTTTATCACTAAGATAGAATTTTTCTTTCTTTGTTCAGATTTTAACTATCCACGTTTCCATGACATTCTAAAACTATTCAAACAAATTTAAAAATGTTTTTGAAGAATTTTTAAAAAAATTTGAAAACATTTTTAATCCATTTATGTATCACTACTATAGAACAGACGAAAAAATTTTTTTTGCTCAAATTTAAAATTTCCACGTTTCATGATATTCCAAACCAATTTCGGAAAAAAAAATTTGCAACATTTTGTTACCAGTTTGGAAAAAAAATTAACAACAGAATGCTCAAATTTAAATGACATTCTAAACCTAGGTATTTCAGAAAAAAAAAATTGAAAATTTTTTTCACCAACATTTTTCAAAAAGTTTTTACCAATAAAATAGATCGAATTTTTTTTTATTTGCTCAAATTTAAAATTTTCACGTTTCATAGCATTCTAAACCTATTTTAAAAATACATCATTTTTAATTTTTAAACTTTTTTTAGCACTACTATAGAACAGAAGGAAACTCTCCTTTTTGCTCTAATTTAAAATTTCTACCTTTGACATTTTAAACCTATTTTAGAAGAAAAAAATTTGAAAATTATTTTACCATCTTTTGAAAAATTTAAAAAAAATGAAATTTTTTAACCACCACTATACTTCCACTCCATTACGTGAATGTTGGATTGAAAATGTGACAGATGTAACATCTGGCATATGCACCTATTATACTTTTATTGAAAAATGTACAGGGTGGTCATCCCAAGAAATAATTCAGTCATGGTGGACATTTGTAAAGGTATTTGCGCAAGCCTGCCATATGTGACACCTGCTATTTAGTATTGAACTTTTGCTGTTGGATGAGCAATCTGTATATTTTGTTGACCAAAACTTATCAAGTTTTCTTTGTAATAATAGCAATAACTCTACTCCGATTATTATTCTCAATGTCATTTCATAATTATTATTTTTTTAGAGAGACTGCCATGAACGAGGGAAGTTCTGTGTAAATACCTTTACCGATTTTTTTATATATATGTGTATATCCTTAAATTTACTTTTTTTGCTTCTATATAGATATGCCAGTGTACTTTTTTTCTTTTATTTTATTATTTTATGTTTTGTGTGACTTTTTATTATCTCCATAATCTCTGTATTACAGTATTATTAGCCTAAGTGACATGTAATTATTAACACTTATTCTCATCCAGTAATTGGTCTCTGACTGTTGGATGATGTACCTAAATAAATAAATAAAAATAAAAAAATAAATAAATAAGGGTATGTGTATGTGGTAACTCTGGATTGCTGGTAGTGAAATAATTTGCTAAGTAATGCTATGTACTCTTCAATCTAAGCCTCAGTATTACCTGTCGTAGTACATACTTCCTGACTTAGACGGTTTTGTTAAAGAACACGGTACTAGAGAGAAAGTATTGAATTTGAGGCATCTTATCGAGAAGTCAAGAGAATATTACATGCATGTGTATGGAACCATAATTTCCAACTTGGGATTTACTGATGTCACCACAGTTGCTGCCAGAAACGATGAGCTCATGTACGTATATACTAAGCAGACTTCAGGCAATAAGCTCTGATTATGGTGTAAGTATAAATCACGAGTAAAAATCTGATAAATTGTAATCAGTGTGGTTAAGAGAAGGAAAATCTGCTATTAAAGCCTTAGCAGATATTGTAAGTTTTATTATGGAATCATCTTAAAATATAATCTTGTTCCAGATGTCGCTATAACACATACGTGTACCAAATTTCAAGTGAATATCTCAATCTTAGTTTATTAGCACCTTGGAATGGGAGTGGTGGAGGTGTTGACAAATGTTATAAAAAACCTGAGATCATTTCTGATAGTATATACACCAAATTCCAAGTTTCTGTATTCTTACCAACTTGCTTTACTAATTTTCATCTATTTCCCCGATTTAACCCCCAACCGTTCAACGGAATCATCTCAAAATACAATCTAATTACAGATGTCGTTATAATACATACACAGTATGTAAAAAGAAGTATCTCACAAACACCTACACTTCCCATCCGGTCCGGCGGTATATAAAACATCCGAGATTTGGTTCCGGCACGCGGTTTGGCCGTCCGTGAATGCCCAGAATCGACAGCAATGTTCAACTTACGCTGGCAAATCGATCAATCATCAATCAATATAATCTAGTTAAAGATCTTGTAATGATACATACGTGTACCAAATTTCAAATCAATGTCTTAAACCATGCCAGAGAATACGTGCTCACAAAGAAAGTTACAGACCGACAGACACAGAATTTTTTTTGCTCAAATTTAAAATTTCGACGTTTTATGACATTCCAAGCCTGTTTAAAAATGAATTATTATTTGTTTGCTTATAATTGTATTGAAACATATTCTTTATAGGATTTTGCAAACAGCAGAAAAAATAACTATAACTAAAAGAAAAATATATCCTATCAAGTTCTTACCCTTTCTGTGGTCAGCCACAAACCTTGGTTGACACTAGTGTGGTCAAGTTAGGCTAGTCTTAAAGAACACTACACCTTCAAATAATAAACGTACAATATTTGGCCATTTTTAGCTCTTTGGAGAGCGGAGTGCCCATTTTTAGCATCGGGTTCGTGTTCAACATTAAAAAGTACATAAATAAAACACCTCGCACTTCTTTCTTCAATAAAATTAAGTTTTTGTCCTTTTTGTCCTTTATTGCCCTTTGGGGGCAGAGTGCCCTTTTTTAACATCGGATTCGTGGTCAGTATTAAAAAATGCACAGGAAACACACCTCGCACTGCCACTTTCAATAAAACTAAGTTCTTGCCATGTTTGCTTTTTTTTGCCCTTTAGAGGGCAGAGCACCCTTCTTTGAGAACGGATTCGTAATCATCGCCCAAAAGTACATAGGAAATTAGTAATTTTTATTATACTTTTCATTTAAAAAATTAAAAAAAGAAAACGTGTTTGACAATAGAAACTGGAATTTACTCGAAATTTACGCAGTAGTAAATTTTTCAAATTGAGTCGGTTTCAGAACACAAAAATACCTAAGGCTTATTCCTTGGAGCAAAATTTTTATTGTGGACCTGTGTAATTGAAGGGTTTATTAAACAAAAATCTAATACAATCTACAATGTTAATTTTCCTCGACATATATACACTATAAATGTCCTCGTTGATATTTAAACCTTTTATGTGACTTTACTTAAATCGTCTTATTAATATAATTGCCACAATTAGCAACATGATTTATGGCATATCTTTATAAGCATGAGCAATGAACTTTATGTGCTGAACTTTATTATAGGCAGTTTATGGTCATTGTTTCCTACTTTATATAAGTTCTTTTAAATGGAAAATAACTTCTATCTAACCGTAAATCAATTAACTATACTATATCTTGATGTGGGCAAAACGCCAATAACAAGAGACCTAACGTAATACATCAATGCCAAACTAACTTTTTTTGTAATATCTATATTCTTAAAGATTAGTTAAAGATACGCAAACGGTGACGTTTAAAGTTATCTTAATAGTTTTTTTTAGAAAAAAATATGAGCCAAAAGGACGACAGAAGTAAATACAGACTCCAAATTACTATAGTGGAAACTGAAAATGCAAAAAGAGGAAAGACACAAAGAAAATAACTGAATACCAAACAATACCTTGAACATTTACCTATTGCATTACAAAGCATATTGGAAAAAATACCGCGAACAGACAGAAAAGCAACCAATAGGAGACGAAATAGAGTGACCATCAACGAGCTAAAAAACAATAATTGCGACAAAGAAAGCGATAAAATTGGAGCAATTTTCTTTGACCCAATTAGAACAAAAACAAATAATAATGAACAGCTAAAATAGAATAAAGGCAACAGACAAACAACTATCGATGCGGAACATAAACGTCAAAAAGAAATGGCAGAATTCATGTGGAGAGAATGCTGGGCTATTCTTCGAAAACGCGTAAATCCTATCAGGACAATAACTAAACCAAACCTTTTGACAAGAGCTTAAATTAACGTCTTCAAATAATGGTTGGGATATCAACATTCCAAAATCAACATTTTTTCCAAATGTTCCTTGTTTAACCTGTTCATGAACTATCGCAATCGACGTCATGGGAGTGTATATTATTTTTGACATCGGTGTATCAGTTAGTCAAAACGCTATTATGCAATAGTATTCATTTGTTCTGTTATTTCTTTACAATTTTGAAACGGAAATGTTTCCTTAAAACTGATTAATGTTTTGATTTTAACTTTTCTCCTAAGCTACCATATATACTGTTCTTTGTTTCTTGTATAATTTTTATTTTTTAAATGGATTCATTAGTTGATAGCTTAGAACTCTCAAATGATTGTTTCAACAATCATTTTAAAATAATTTTTCATGAAATTAAAATCCTTCTTTAGGTTAGGCAATCACAAGTCGTTGGCTCTGTAGCATTAGATTCACCTGAGATGTTGATAACTTCTTGAATATTTTCAGAACAATCTTCGCTGTAACGGCGATGCATGTTCCAATTAGGTTATGGTCTGCTGGGGTGGTTGTAACCGACATTTTATTTCTATATAGTTTTCTATAAGGTTTTCTCATTTCTTTTATCCCAAAATTGAATAGCTATATTTCACCTCATCCTTTTCATCTTCCAGCAGCAACAATTTCAAAAGAGTATCTCCCATATTGGAGTTTTTTAATTACACTCATAATTCACTATCATACACTTTAGTAAATATAATAGACAGACGTATACTGAAATGCGAGCCAAAAGCATACCTCCCACACCCCCTGTATGTCTGTCATTCGTGTCAAAATGAGTGCATCCAACGCTATCTTTTGGCGCTGCTAAGAATTCTATTTAGAACATCCCATCGCACCAAATATTTGATTCTACGAAAAATACGTCTGCAAAACAACTTTTCAGCATCATGTTCTCCTGCATTTATCATTCTTTGACATCGTTAACTGGAGACGGGACAACATAGAAAAATTAATGGTTCAGGGTAAACCAGATGGTAGACAGTGAAGATGACGTTCTCCACGGAACTGAGAGGGTGCGACGATTGAGACCACTCGCCCAACAGATAACCGCAACAGATAACATGATGCTGTTGGACGCATCATACAGCTAGAGGACACTAACTAGATAAAGGCTTGTATCCCAAAAATAGGCAGTTTCATGAAAATAGTTTTTAACGAAAATTCATAATGAAAATCTCTTTTTGTTGGATAATTATTTAATATGGAATACATTCTCATGTTGATATGTTAGGATAATTAAAAAATAATTGCATTATGTAAAAACATTACCGATGATTTCATTGCTATTTTGTGAAAGGTCTCGAAAATCTAATGAAATTGGTTTGGTTTTGGTTGAAGAGATGTGCATCCGTTCCATTCAAGCAAATCGCTAATTGAGAACAGTTGAAAACAGCTGTCATCAAGTGTTTTGCTTGAGTGCTTTGATTTCCTATGTAGACAACAAGTCTGATATGCCGACCAAGTCTGGTTTTATTAATTCTTCCTTTTATCAATTCTTTTATAATACTTGTCATTCCATTATGCATTCAGAACAAACCTAGACCTGCATGTATCCACTAATATTATGTATATTGAACAAATACTCATGTGATTAGGCACCTACAGTCATATAAGACGAATCATATTATAAAACTATTATGGTTTATTTTGAAATGTATTTAATTGTTGATATTTGTTGAAGAAATCTGATAAATTTATTTCAGTTTCTTATACAGGATGGTGATAGTTGCTGAGCAAATTTTAAGGCAAAATATTTAATAATGTCCTAGAAGCATCACCTTGGGAGTTACGACTCCTTCAATGAAGTTATAGAAATTTGCTTTTCAAATATATTTAAAAAATTTTATAGAGGATTTCATCGATATTATAAGCTTTTGGCAACGATTGCTGAAAAAATTTTAAGGTAAAATGTTTAATGAATACGTGTCCTAAAATCACCACATTGGGAGTTACGACTCAATAAAATCACAAAAATTCCGAATCCATATTAGAACGATGCCGAATTCAAATCCGGCGCTGCCGAATCCATATTCGGGAACTGCTGAATACCAAAGTAACTTCTGAGCGCTGCCGAATCCAAATTAGGTGACTTCCGGGCGATGCCGAATACCAAGGCAACTTCCGAGCATTACCGGATCCAAATTAGGATGCTACCGAATCCGCATTCGTACGCTGCTGAATTCCAAGGTAACGTCCGGGTGCTGCCGAATCCAAATTACGGCGCTGCATAATAGACATTATTAGACATCTTACCAGCTTGTTTTACCTATTTTCCCCTATTGCCCCTGTTTAACCCCGAACCCTTCTACGGAATCATCTCAAAATATAATCCAGTTCCAGATGCCGTTATAGTACATACGTGTCGCAAATTTTTAGTCAGTATCTTAAACCGTTATTGAGATATAAGTTACAGACAGAGCGACCGACAGGCAGATAGACAGGTCGACAAACAGAAATTTTATTTCGCTCAAATTTAAATTCTGGACGTTTTATGATATTCTAAGCCTATTTCGACAATAAAATTGATTTTTTTTTACGATTACAATATACTCCCACTCCACTACGTGGATGTGGAAGTAAAATTGAAGTCTAACAGAAGTTGTCGTATTTAATGGATATTCGCTGTCGGCAGCGCCCGACTATAACATTCATTCGTTTCATCATAATCTTATTAATAAAAATGACTTAGTAGCATTTCAAAGTTAAATTGCTATATCACTAAATTCATGGATAATTCGTTCGAACTTGAGAGAAATTGTAGTTTCGATATTTTGAACATTTTCGTACTTTTGTGTGTTTAATCAAAAACCAAGTAATATTTTGGTGTAAGATTGGAAAGAAACTTAATTTGTGTTAAATATGTCAGTATACAGATTCAGAAATTATAGAAGTTATTTGTCACATTTTTGACAAATAAATTTTTCTGTTGAAAATATTTCTGCAAATTCTTTTTTAGTCATAAAGGCTATGGGAATAAAATAATAATTCTTATTAAAACCGAAATAAAAATAGAGCATTAAAATTAAATTAAATAACTCAGAAATTAAAATCAACTAATATTTATCACAAATAAATTACCGAAGTGGGGGGGGGGGGGGGTTGGTCTGTCTTGAAATGTCACAGTAAATAAATTTATTATGTATTCAATGGAATGGCCCCCAAAGTACCACTTCACAGTTTACACTTTTTCAGCAGTTGTATAAACAGCAAGCATTTTAACGAAATTTTGATTAATTCGTTTCATGCCCACGTCTTTAGTATAGACTACTGAAAGCAGAATGCTTGGGGGGATCAACGACGAGGTCAAGCGGTGGTGCTATGAACGAATACCATTGCCCTGCGTTCATCTACGACAAGGCGTGGTTTACCTGCGCAAATACACGTTTACATATTACCAACTACAATTTCCGAATCTGTATACTATCACCACAGATTAGAGAAATAACAATATAAGAGAGTCAGATCGTTGTTAATTTCAAAAAAAGGAATACGACATCCAGCGGAAACGGATTCGAGATTTGTCGGATACGTATTCATTGAATTTAACTAAGCTGGCTCATTAGAATCGGCAAGTAACGTAGGTCACGCGTAGCCCTCGATGACAGACAGCCGCGTGTGAGTGTTTTTCTTCATTTTATAAAAGAAGTTGTAGAAAAAAGTTTCAAAATTATTATTATGAACCTAATATATGAACTTAGAAATACTGGAGGTTTCATGTGACGTATGTTACTGAGCAATCTGTTTTTTTAGTATAGGATATTCAAAATCAGTTTAAAATTCATAAAAAAAGACCGACAAAGGAACAGTTCATAACCATAAGACAGCACCAGCAATGCCATAAGTGCCGACCGCCAATTTTTACTACCACTTTTTACTTATATTTTACTGATTTATATTAATTAATAGGCATAATGTAAACTATTTATTTATAATACATTATTTATTTGTAATAAATAATGTTAGTTTAATGAATAACTCCATAAATGATTCAATGAGAGTAAATTAATACAATTTAACCTACGGGTATGCTACCGACAATTATACAAATAAACCGAATCAGGCAGCGGACTTATAATGGTGAGCCAGGTAAACAATCGACTACTTTCGTTTGAGGTAAGAGCATATCTGGTTAACTATATTCGTATACGTATATCGTTTGATTGACACATTCTAGCAACTGATCTATAACTCGAAAATATTATAAAGAAGTCTGAGGCGTTGGCTTCTAGTATATACACCAAATCCTAAGTTTCTATACTCTTACCAGCTTGCCCTACTTATTTTCCCCTATTTACCTCTATTTACCCCCCACTCGTTCAACGGAATTACCTCAAAATATAATCTAGTTCCAAATTTCTTTATAATACATACTTCCAAATTTCAAGTGAATATCACAATTCTATTCCATCAGCACCTTTAGAAATGGAGTGGGGGAGGTGGAGGGGTTGAAAAATGATGTCTTGACTTCTAGTAGATAGATCCTAAGTTTATGTACTCTTACCAGCTTGCTTTACTTATGTTCCCCTACTTACCCTTATTTGACCCCAAACCCTTCAACGGAATCATCTCTAAATATAATATAATTCCAGATGTTATAATACATAAGTGTACCAAATTTCAAGAGAATGTTTCAATTTTATTTTATCAATCCTTTTAACAATGGAGTGGGGGTGGTAGCGGGGGGTTGAGAAATATTATAAAGACATTTGAGGCCTTTGCTTCTAGTATATACACCAAATCCCAAGTCTCTGTACTCTTACTAGTTTGCTTTACTTATTTCCCCTTATTTACCCCTAATAAACCCCCAACCCTTCAACGGAATCATCACAAAATATAATCTAGTTCCAGATGCCGTTATAAAATATACGTGTACCAAATTTCAAGTGAGTATCTCAATTTTATTTTATCAATTCCTTTAATAATGGAGTGGGGGTGGTTAGGAGAGTAAACTATTATACAAAATCTGAGGCCTTGACTTCTAATAGATACACCAAATCCCAAGTTACTGTACTTTTACCAGCTTATTTTGCTTATTTTCCCTTACTTACTCCTATTTAACCCCAACACTTCACCTCAGTTAGTGCAAGAATAATATCGTTCCAGATCTGGTCACGATACATATATGTATGTACCAAATTTCAAGTAAATGTATTTAACCGTTCCTCAGACATCGTGCACAGAAAAAAAGTTAGAGACCGATAGGCAAACAGACAGACAGAAAATTTTTTCGCCCAATTTTTTGACGTCCACAATTTAAAGATTAGGTTTAAGAGTGCCCTTACTCCTCCCGTTCATCATACCCAATTTTTTAAGGGGTCATATTCGTAAAATATTACAAATTAAAAACTAAAAATATATCTGGTTTTAAAAAACATGTGATTGAGTTAATTATGAACAGGCAGTGATTTCACACAGAAATTTGTTGTTTTTTTTGTCGTTTCCCATATTTTATGCCCCTTGTCCAGAATTTAGGTTTTTTTATTATTTCTTTCTTGTAAGCATAAGTTAGGAAAATTCTATTTTGTTATTTAGGCTATATTGTTTGTCTTGGGTTAGGTGGAAGAACAGCCTTTAGGCTTTACTGAACATCGCCGTTACTCTAAATTGTAATATTAATTTAGTTAATAAAGTCCTTTATTATTATTATTATTATTATTTAGAATCTCGACGTTTCATGACATTCTAAGCCTATTTCAACAAATTTTTGAACATTTTTTTACTTCCACTCCACTACGTAGATGTGGAAGTAAAACTATTTAAAAAATTTGCAAAATTATTATTTTATCATTTTTCTGACACAGCCTTCATATAAGAAAAGTTAAAGTAATACATACAATACAAAACTATATGCCTAACAAATCTATTTCACAAAATTTGTGTATTAGGTTTTATATTTTGCTGCATTAGTGCATACAAGCAACGCGCCGATAATCGCAGATCAAATCTCAACAAACAGTGCCCATTAAATAAAGAACAAAAATATTTACAACTGGCTTGAAAGAGTTCCGACAGGAGAGAATACGTATCAAGGTCAACGAGCTAAATAATGCTCCGTTATCGAACGGTGACGTCATTAGTTCCCACGTAGCCGACGACTGCCAGCCAATGCTAACGAAAAGTAGTGTAAAAAGCCGGGCACGCAGTTGAGACATATATCAAAGTTGAGTATGTAGCGTTTAGCAGTCAAGCGTTAGTATGTTTTATTTTTTTGTTAGTGGTAATAATTAACTACAACATGGAGAATAAAAAAAGAAACTATAAATATTGTGTGGTTCCCGAGTGCACAAATACTACTGTGACAACGCCAGGTAAAGTATTTATTACTTTACCTAAGACAAACGAAGCAAGGACATTGTGGCAAGAAGCAATGCGTAGAGGTGATCTTCTAGGTAGCAAAACGGTTAAATATTGTTGTGAGGACCACTTTAATGTAAGTTTTGTTGGTAATTCTGGAGAACAACGGAGCAACACGACTTTGAAGTCAGTTTTTTTCAATTCAAATGCAGTTTTACCAAAAATACTTCAAATTTTCTAAAGCATAATACGAACATTCTGTTAGTGTAAATAGAAAAACACATCGAATTTTGCCCGATTCGGATCTCGTATTCACAATGTAAGTGCTTTTAAGAAAAATGTACTTCTTACATGCATTGCAAGAAAATGTATATTTTTTCAAAAAAACTACCAAAATTGCATTATTTGACACATATCAGCTATAAGAATTAGATTTTCAGCGTATGCGTGTCGAAATTACTTGAAGCGTTAGTATTTCAAGACACAACAAATAAATTCATTTGATAAAGTATGTAATTTAAATGTGCATTTTTTATGAGCATCACAGCCAATACCAAAGACCGGTGTCCTCGTAAGGATATTTTCAATATATACAGGATGTCTCACCGGGAACTCAATCGATCGACATAGGGAAAAGCATGTAACAAAAATGTTGAAAATTTTGGGAGTCACTAAAGTTAGTGAGGCCAATCGATCCAAAATAATTACAAGCATGTGGTACTTCCGGTTATACCAGAAGTCGATACCATCTTGCTTATTTTAAATGGAATACCCTTTATATTTTCGATTCTTCGAAGTTACCATAAAATTCTGAGACGAAGCATGTAGAATGCCTTATACCTAAGCATACAGTTTAGGAGATATTTGACGTTTTATACGAAATTTGACGGATGCAACGGTTTGCAAGAACCGCTATAACTTTCTTCGTATAGGAGATCCTCATTTGCTCCTTGGCACGTAGAAAGAACACAAGATAAGCTACTCCCTACCATAGAAATAATATCCATAATAGTGTGCCAAGTGTTTTGTTTTTCACGTTACATTTTATCAAATTCAAACCTCAAAAACTTTTTAGATCAAATGGAACACCCTATATTTTTTACAGCACCTCAGAATTCTTGCCTTGATACAACTAAATATTTTAGAATTATGCAATATGCACTTTACAGTGTATGGTGATGGTTTCTGTTCTTATGACTATCGAGTAGCAATCATGTTACATCAGTGGCGGCCTCTGGCTTTGAGCTGTGGGTGGGCACTAGTGGTGGACAGATCTGCACATGAGGCGGTTGGATAGAGAGCGCCCTAATGGAAATTTTTTTGAGACTTAAAGGTCATCGGTCAACCATGACCGTCCTTTTTTCAGTTCAAGGTTATCGGATAACCTAATAATAATCGAATTAAGCGTACACTTTCACAACCGAAGTTGGAAAACTTTTACGATCTCTCGCGCTTTGGATTCGGCTGTTGCTTGCACAAACACAAACAAATAACAAATCGTAATAAATACGTTACATACTTCCGAAAATGAAATGATGTTTGGCGAGAAATTACGATTGTAAAAGAAATGGAAGGGATGAGGCAGGCAGTGTCCACATTCCACCCACAAATTACCGGTGTCTATTTGAATTTGCGTTTCATCATTTACAATTAATATTACTTTCATAATAATATATTTTTTTAATCACTTATTTAACGTCTGCCCATTTCCGCTACTAAAGCCAATCACCGACGCCAGGAGACGAGCTACCCCCAACCTGGAAATTTTGCCGAACCTCTTCTCTATCGAAGAGTAGAGATCTTTTATTTGCCTAACATTTAATAGACAAATGACCGATTGCTTTACATCCCCTCCGAAGGATGGTATATCCGCTATGTAACCCCCGCCTAAAGTTACATACCTTCTACGCATGCGCTGATATACAAGCCGTTAGAAGATGGAGCGAGAACGCTGTGTTTCCCTGGAGAAGCTTACCCATGCAAGTACTAACCGCGCCCGACGTTGCTGCATTTGCGTATCGAAATACGAATATATGCAGACGTCTCTTCGCTTGCTCCTTTCATAATAATAAAAATCATAATTAATGTCACACTAACTTCTTTTTTTTTCTATTATTTATTAAATATCAAATTAGAAATTAAGTAAGTACACAATTAATATTGTATTTGATATTCTCAATATTCTCATAAGGTTAAGGAATGAGTTAATCATTTTATCAATTTTAACACATTTATTAAATTCGTCATTTTTCATTTACCAGTTTGATTTTGATATACTGTCAACTGTAAACATATTCTACTCAATGATTCAAAATGCAATATTCTTTATTCATAAGTTTATTAAGTTTTCTTTAGGCGTGGCATGCCCGCCCTAGATATAAATTGCTTAAAGATGCAAGACATAGATATACGTCTCATTTTGATACGTACTGCAGGCGTAAGATAGAAGAGAATGACCAACATAATATGCGTAGACGTAGTATACCTAACATAATTTAAGTGTCCACCTGCCCACCCTGGTTACTAGGGGTTAGACTTTAGGCTCATTCGCATAAAATATTAGCGGCAAGCGATTCGGTCTCTCATTACACCTATTCTGACCTACGCCTCCGTTGCCTGGGGATACCAAGCAGCCACCCATCTGAAGAGGATACAAGCCGTAGAAAACATCGCACTTCGGTGCGCCGTGGATGCACCATGGTTTGTCAGAAACGCCGACATCTTCAGAAACCTGGAATACACCCCAGTAACTGAAGTCATCCGGAACAGAGCGAGGAACCTATACGCCCGTGTTGCAGAGCATGGGAATCCGCTGGTCAGACAGGCGACTGATCATGACCCCAACGACGCTCCGAGGCACAAGAGGCCGAAGCTCCAGATCCTGGATAATGGGTAAGTATAACTAACCCTTGATCTGCTTCAGCCCGATCTACAAACCGCACCGCAAGGAGACAATGACCAAAAACATCCAATTATCCGATTCCGGGGGTACCAAGCAAACAACCAGCTCGGTTCCCTTACCCTAGCCCGTGCCGGCTTCTGACGCTAAGAAAGCGTCTCTGGCCGAACACAATCCTGAGCCACACAGTTCATACGTCCCTCCGACGAAATCGGAGCACATGATGCCAATTGGCGCCCTGGGCTAGTCAACACTCCCAAATCCCTTTCAAACTCTGAGAGGGCTCGGTAACAGCTGTTCCCTCTCACGACAGACGAGAGACGCTTCCGGGAGCCTATACATGCCAGCGAAGAAAGAAGACTAAGACAGAAGAGCGCCAGAAGAAACGACCCAGTTGGCAGGGTCCAACAGCCAGGACCAGGGGAGGTTTGCTAACATCGCCAATACCGTCCGCATTTGCGGAGGGGATAGGCGAAAAAGCGCCCCCCCCCTTACGAGACCGATCCAGGTCTACACCGAGGATTGGGACAAAGAGCTCAGGCTCGACCCCTAATCATCCGAGACCTTCATCTTTAGTCAAGAATATTGGCGCGTGTTACATGTTCTTGATATTACTTTATTACATTCTCCATAAATAATAATCAAATCTAAAAAGTCTTCGTGGGTGTAACTTAAACGCGCTGGTATTTTTGACATAAGAGAATGACTGACATTAATGACTGTTTCTAATCAATGATGGCAATTTATAGTAAATATAATAAACATTTAAGAAAATCGCCAATATTTCAAAAAGTTTCAATTTTAACTCTCAAAATGTCTATACTAAAAAAAAGGAATTTAATTTTACATAACTTGATCTAAAAAATACAGGATGTTGAACCAAGAAAGTTTTTGAGGTTTGAATTTGATAAAATGTAACGTAAAAAATAGAACACTTGATATACCGATACCATTAACCGATATCATAAATCAATGTTTTTCAGATGGCATTTTTCCAGATCTTTTAAAATTATCCAAAGTAATTCCATTGTTTAAAAAAGGTGACCGTACACAGCTCTGTAATTATAGACCAATCGCAATTTTATCCGTTTTTTCTAAAGTAATTGAAAAGCTAATCGCAATAAGAATATCTGAATTTTTAAATACTAACTCAGTCCTCTCAACAAATCAGCATGGCTTTAGAGCGAATAGATCAACTATATCAGCTTTAGTAAGTTTTCTGGACTATATTTACGAAAATCTTGACAGGGGTCATGAGGTTATGGCACTGTTTATTGACCTTTCAAAGGCATTTGATTGTGTTAATCACGACATTCTCTTGGATACTATTGAAAAATATGGTATACGAGGGAAATGCAAAATGTTATTAAAATTTTACTTATCCAACAGACAGCAATATGTCGATTTCTTAGGTTCGAGGTCAGAAACTAAAACAATAGATATTGGTGTACCCCAAAGTAGTGTCTTGGGACCGCTCCTTTTTCTCCTTTACATTAACGACTTAGATAATTATGTAAATGAATTTTATTGCTCCTTTGCTGATGATATTACTATTGCCGTAGGTACAAAAAACATTCAAGAACTGATTGATAAGTTAAATTCTACCCTACTTAATATAAATAATTATTTTACTATAAAGAAATTGGTAATGAACCAAGAAAAAACATTATCGTTACAGTTTCATCCTGTTAGAGCTCATTACATATCTAGGTTGCTTCTACAGCTTAATGGTAGATCCATTGAACAAGTGTCAACTTTTAAATTATTAGGGTTGTATATTGATTTAACACTGGATTGGAAGTCACATGTCTCCTATATCTGCAATAAATGCTCAAATCACTGTTTTGCGATGAAAAGATTACGTCATATAACCAATATAAAGACTGTGAAAATATTTTATTTTACTAATTTAGAGTCCCGACTACGCTATGGTATTATTTTTTGGGGAAATTCACCGTCATCTAACCGTGTGTTCTTACTACAAAAAAGAGCTATTCGTAATATGTTTAATTTATGCTATAGAGAATCCTGCAAGCAGACATTTATCAAACATAATATTTTTACATTACCCTGTCTGTACATATATGAAATTTTAAAATTTGTAAAAAAAACTTATCCACCTTCAATTCCTTAAATGCTAATCACAATTATCCTACACGGCATGGATCCAATTTGCAATACGATATACACAGACTTGAATTATATAAAAGAAAACCATATTACATGGGATGTACACTTTACAATAAGTTAGCCGTTGAAATTAAAACTATACCTAGTGTAAACAAGTTTTTGTCAGAATTAAAAAAGTTTCTGTTAAAAAATGCATTCTACTCGATAGATGAATTCTTAATGTATTAATATCTTTATCTTATTCTGGAAATGTAATTGACGTATCCTATATCATTGTATGATCTCTTGGATAAATAAAGCATTATTATTATTATTATTATTATTATTATACTATTATGGTCTGAATCGTTATTGAAGAGGATAGCTTATCTTGTGTTTTTTCTACGTGCCAAAGAGCAAATCAAGATTTCCTACACCAAGAAAGTTATAACGGTTCTTGCAAACCGTTGCACTCGTAAATTGTTTTATAAAACGTCAAATATCTCTGAAACTTCTGGGTTTAGGTATAGGATATGCTATATGCTTCGACTCTAATTCTATGGTCATTTCGAAAAATCGACAATATATAGGGTATAGCCGTAATTATCTTGGTTCGATTGGCCACACTGACTTTAGTAACTCCAAAAATTTTGAAAATCCCTATATCGATCGAATCAGTTCCTGTATAGTGTGTTCCAAATTGGAGCTGCATATACTGCTATCTCCATTATTACAAAAGATAGAAAGGCGGTTAAAAGAAAAATGTTTTGGAGAATTTCGCGATCATTTTAATGGCAGTGTTATATAATAGCCCAAATGACATAAGTTATTACAATAAGTATAAAAAAATTTATAAAAAGGTTATTATTGATCCAAAGAAAATGTATAACGATTCCTTTCATAGTAAAGCCAGTAATAAGACAAAAGCAATATGGTCAATAATAAATAAAAATACATGTGACAGAAAAATAAATGATATAAGTGAAATAAAAATTGATAATAAAACAATAACTGAATCATCTATCATTGCAGAACAATTTAACAAATATTTTACAGATCTACCCTCCAAGTTAAATGACGAACTTGGTGTCACTCCTGAATTAAACCTAAATTCTATATCAGTATACCCCTCAATTTTTTTAGAACCTGTGACAGAAAATGAAATTTTTAATATCATCATGGCATTAAAAAATAGTAACGCATCAGGAGTAGACAATTTAAGTGCTAATTTAATTAAAAAATCAGTCAAATTTTTAGTGGCTCCACTTACATATTTAATAAATCTATCTCTAACTGAAGGAACATTTCCATCTATCTTAAAAATAGCTAAAGTTCTTCCTCTACACAAAAAAGGAGATAATACTTTGCCTGAGAATTATAGACCGGTGGCACTTTTGTCGACTATTTCCAAAATAGTAGAACGTGTAGTTTTTAACAGAATTGTAATTTTTTCAGAAAAAAATAAAATATTGTCAAATGCTCAACATGGTTTTCGTAAAAAATATTCTACTCAGACTGCAATACTAGCATTTTTAGAGAAACTTTATGAAAATTTAAATCAAAATAATAAATGTTCTGGACTCTTTATGGATCTGAGCAAAGCTTTCGACCTAATAAATCATTCGATCCTTATCATGAAACTAGAAAAATATGGCCTTAGAGGCAAAGCAAAAGACTGGTTGACATCATACCTTACAAATAGATTTCAATTAGTAGAAGTTAATGGTACTCAATCGAGTAAACTAAAAATAGAATTTGGCGTACCACAAGGGTCCGTTTTAGGGCCTTTATTGTTTTTATTTTATATTAATGACTTACCGAGTTTCTTTGATGAGTATTTAATCATGTTTGCTGACGATAATTCCTATTTGTGTTGCGGAAAAACTATGCAGAATGCTTTAGCTTCTTTACAAGACAACATAGTAAGATATGCTGAATATTTTAAAATAAACAGATTGTTCTTGAACATTTCTAAAACAGTATTTATTATATTTTCTCCTAGAAATTCCACATATATTAATAGTCATCTAATCAAATTAGAGGGTAAATCTATACAACAAACACATTCTACAAAATTTTTAGGAATACATATTGATAATGCTCTAAATTGGGATACGCACATAATGTCTGTTGCTAAGAAAATCTCTTCCACCTGTTATGCATTGTACAGAATATCAAAATTAGCCAGTAGACAAACACTGTTAACCTACTATTATGCACACTTTCTATCAAGAATATCATATGGTATTATTTTCTGGGGTTCAACTCACAAATCTGAAAGATTATTCAGATTACAAAAAAGAGCAATTCGTTATATTTTAGGAACATCAAAATTTGAATCGTGTAAGAAGATATTTAAAGATCTGCAATTATTAACCTTGCCCTGTATCTATATTTTAGAAATACTCGTTTACGTACAAAATAATTTTAATTCATTTTTGCCAAGTAATTATAATCATAATTATAGTACAAGAGAAGGTCACAATTTGTTAATCCCTATACATAGCTTATCAAAGTATGAGAAAAATCCGAGGTATATGGGAATAATCTTATATAACAAGCTACCTCAACGATTTAAAAATATTAGCAATGCCAGAACTTTCAAGAAAGATGTTAAAACATTTTTAATTAATAACTGTTTCTACTCAGTTGAAGAATTTTTAGACATGTGAATTTTGTACTTGTTGATCTACGTATTTATTTTATTTTATTTTAATTGAAAATTCGACGCATATTCATATTAAATGTAAAAGTTATTTGTGACAATGTAATTTTATATATGTAAGTTGTCTTTGTTTTTAGAATGTTTGTTAGTGTTATAGTTTCTATTATTTTAAGCTCTTAATTATGTCATAATCAGGGGGCACTAGCGTGGTGGTGTCTAATCGTGTGACTAATCCTATACCGTTGTAATTGGTCTTTTGGATAATAAAGTATTATTATTATTATTATTATTATTATTATTATTATTATTATTATATTTGATGGAACTCTTTTAGTTTTTGAAATAATTGAGAAAAGCCATAATCACGCATTAGAAAGCTCTTCCATATTTCCTTAATTTAAACTTACTTTGTACAGGAACTTTTTAATATTTTTACAGTAGGTGTAAGAGATATTGAACAACTTTTGTTTTTTATAACGATATTGGAGTTTTTGTATAGTCGATAGTGATTTCAATTCTCCTTTCAAGTTTGATACTTATTTTTTTCATTCAAATGCGTTGTGTTCTTTGTGATCATATTAAAAATTAACCTCTTGAGCTAACCGAAAAACCACGCTGCTACCCCTCGTCAAGTCCTGTAATTAACCAAATCAAGGAATATTTGCAAATAATTGGTGGGGAGGTTCCAACCGCTTGCAGTAGCTGCCTGTATTCTTTTTATGAAAAACAATTTCTTGCAGTGCATAGAAAGTGTGTTGCTCTGCAGAGTACTTACAAAGAGAACACGGATTCCGTATGGGCTAAAATTCGAAGTGCTTTTTGTGTTTGCATCTACAGAAAGTTCGGGTTATTGGAAAATTTCATTTTAATTCAATTTAATTTTTTTTCTATGTATGCATTTGAATTGAAAAATGACTTCAGATTCGTGTTGTACAACCCCAAATTAGTGTGTTCTGAAATAATTTCGAGAAAATTCCAGTACTATGTTGCTATCTCCAGAATTACCGATTTCTTGAATTTGAAATGGACACGAGAACTTAAAATTATTATTTTTAGCTTGAAGAGGACATGGAGAATTACATGTATTTCAAATTAATGAAAAATGTGGCGGTTAAATTAAAACCTGGTGTTGTTCCGCATATCTTCAGTTGTCAAGGAAATTTAAGGCGAACAGTACTAGATGAACCTTCAGGAAGCAAAAGGAAATCACGTTTATCAGATAATGAGCCATCAGATACCACTGAATATGATTCAGATAATTTGGAAAATATTCTAGACCCCAACGTGCACAAAATAGCTGGTCAGAACATGAAGAATAAATTTATTCAAGTACATTTTAAGAAACCTAGATTTCGATCGAAGGCAACTCAGTGCAGAATATTAAAGTTACCACAAATTTCTCATTCCTCTAATAGCAGCAACACAACATAAGTGCGCCATTACTTACTATGACATCATCTGGTTCTAGTTTGTCAAGCAAATTCATTTAAAACCTAAATTCAATAAAATGAGAAATTAGCAATATACATACCTAAACTGAAGCATTATTTTACTTGCGTATTCCTACCACTCGCTTTTTATAGCAAAGGCACTATAGACAAAGCATCAGTTGTCAAGAATTCATATGTTTATGCTATTAAAAAATCTGAAATTTAATTTTCTACATTTATTTATTTTACAATACACTACCTTCAGAGCATTCCAATTACAGGACAGATAATAAGTACAAATATATAACGTAGAAGAGTAGAATAAAAAAAATGTAAAATATGCCGATAAAACGAAGTTTTGAATTATGTGGTTAATCTGTTTATCGTAGCTACATTGCAGTGGAAGATATCAAACTGGTCTTGAAAATTATTCTTATAGTTTTCACATATTTTGTATAGTGGCGAGCATTTCAGGACGTTAGTTCTAGGAGTCGGTAAATAGAATAATGAGTTTTGCCTAGAACCTGGTCTAGGTGGCCAAAAATTTAGTAAGCTTAAGATAGCACCGCTATCTGCTATGTTTTGTCTGTGAAATAGTTCTGCGTGTTTTCAGACTCGAAATTTGAAAATCTAACTGAAAATCTATTTTCTAGTCTCAGGAAAACTAATTGCAGAATAAACTAGATATATGATTATTGCATATTCCATAGGATACTCTTCGCAGTACTTTTTTGTAAATGATGTTAGTTTTTCGGTTTATTTAAAAAACACAATTTTTTTCTTAATTTAAAAAATTAATAAAATAATTATTTATTTATTTATTGGTTGATTTTGTTCAAAGATTGAACTAGTAACATGACCCCCAGTATGAATATTCAGTTAATAATGAGAACAAGGGTCTTAAACATTTTTTCATTCTAATTTATTACATTTTCATAAAATTTCTCATTCAGTTTCTTGGAAATGCTTAGCCTTTGAAACGTAGGGGACTATGTTGGATGCTAGTGTTATAATTAGAATATCAAATAAGAAATTGGACAAATTTATTTTAGGATTTCAATTTGCTAGCGTAACCAGAAGTCAAGTTATCGAAAGATTTCATTAATATTTTTTACATATAGTTTTTCTTTTAGTTCTCATGGATAGTATTATTTTCCGCTGTTTGCAAAATCCTATAAAGGATATGTATCATTACTATAAGCAAACAAATAACAAATAATTCACATTTAAAGATGCATAGATAATATAGGCTCCAATACTAGTTAGCTAATATATAGGTGAAGGTATGTTATTTTTAATCAGTCAATGTCAAATATAAATATTTCATACTTATTCATGGTTATTGCTTTGCATGAAACGTTGTTAGAAGTGGCTTTGTGCCTTTCTGATGAGCTCAGAATAAGAGCGAAAAACGTTTCAAAGGCTAAGCATTTCCAAGATACTGAATGAGAGATTTTATAAAAATGTAATCCATTAGAACGAAAATCTTTAAGACAAGCTAGGGTAAAGGCACCAGTTACAGCGATCTTAAGAGGAATGGCGGAGTTATTTCTTTCTATGTTATTTTAAAATTAAGTTGTCGGCACGTCATTCCGATTAGTGAAAATATCAATGTGTTTTCTTTGCAAAACATATGTTTAAAAGGAACCTGATGTGTTTACATGGAGTAAAATTCATATAAATTAAAAAAAGGCTGATTTTTCCAGTGTTAGCTACCTATGCACCACATTTAGTCGTAAATATGTAGCAAATATAGCCACTGTTAGGGCCGCATTCTAGTACATCAAAACTAAAAATTAAACAACACCTTTATTGAAAAACAAAATATCTAGATCATCAAAGAAGATAAACAAAAACTTTAATAGTTATAGGTTTTTTAAGTTCCTCCACTGCATAAGTACCTCCTGAATTTAAGCTTACTGGTGTATTTACTACTTCAATTATATCTTTGTGGAAATAAGGAAGTATGTCTGGCTTCATTGGCCATTTTCAATTGTTTTCGCTTTGTTCCATTGTTTGGCATGTTGCACTATGAAAAATGACGTAGGACCCGATTTTTAATTTGTTGGAAATATTAACTTCTAGCAGGGGTTTCTTTACACTAGCATTGTTTATAAGTTCATATGCTTCCTGTTCATTGTCTATACTGATTGGTTCTGTCTCCAAATCAGAATTATTATCTTCTGCTGCTGACACTATTTTCTTCTTTCTTACTGAAATTTTAGCTTCATTTATAACTTTCTTCAAACTTCCCTTTTCAGTTGCCTTCGTTTTATTTTATTCTTTAGCTAATTTTTTTATTTGCTTTTCTTCCTCTTTCTTTGCCTTTTCTTGTCTTTGGCTTGTTTGCTAGCAGTTAAAACTGGTAGATCATTTTCTTTTAAAGCAATTAATGCTTTTGAAAGTTGCTTCTGAATGTATTAATGAATTGAACCTTTATTTCTATGTTGAGGTTTATACTGAGATTACTTAATTTTAGTTTTGGTAATTTTATTTCATTTCTTGTCAATTCTCTCGACGTTAACTGGTGCCATGACTGATACATGGATGTAAAGATCTAAAGTTAAAAATAAATAGGTACTACAAAATTAATGGGCGAATAGGTAATTATTGCATAACAGGTACCTAATTGTTTAATGAAAAATAAGTACTGCTTAAAAAATATAAATAGGTACCACTCTATATGCCATTATGTTAAAAAATGTTCAAAAATTTTTGAAAATGTAGGCAAATGTGTTTTAAACGTTAAACTGCTACATAACGAACTTTTCAATGTACGCCATGTTGATTTTAATCTGACAATAAGCGTGTGCGCAATAGTCTCTCTCTTCGATTTTATGAACAGCGGGAAATTTAAATTGTTTCATTAGTTTAATATTTCATATACGTTATCTAGAGCTATAAAAAGACATAAATGGCTAAAGCTAGTGCAGTGGTTAAAACTGGCACCTCTACCCTACATAAATAAATGCATTTTAGACCTTTGTTCTCATTTTTAACTGAATCTTCATACCATAGGGGGTTACGTAGATACTATTTCAATCTGCTTAGCCGTAGGGGACTATGTTGGATGCTAATGTCATAATGAGAATATCAAATAAGAAATTGGACAAATTTGTTTTAGGATTTCAATTTGCTAGCGTAACCAGAAGTCAGGTTATCGAAAGAATGCAAAGATTTCATTAATATTGTTCACATATAGTTTTTCTTTTAGTTCTCATAGATAGTATATTTTTCCGCTGTTTGCAAAATCCTATAAAGAATATGTTTCATTTTGAGAGTTGTTCAGAATTCGATCACCAACACAGTGATATGTAATTGTTTTCTCTGCGAGCAATATTACCGGTTTTAGAAATGTGCCGATTGAATACAGTATACTCTTCGTTTTGTATTTGCGAATAGTATAATAACATCTTCCTTTTGTCTGAAAGTCTGTAAAAAGCGCCTCCTCTAAATTATTTCCATGTTTTGTATAGGTATATTTATAGTATGGCAACCCCATAATTGACGAATATTTCAATTTGGATCGAAGAATAGGTTGATATAGTATAATTTAAGCATGTTAGTGGCATTAAAATCGCGAGAACATCGTAAATGGATTGGTTTTAGATTTAAACACAGAGGAGCAATCTACAGTTGTTAGCGTGTTTTGGTGATTAAAATCGTGATTCTTCGGCATGTTTGCATTAAACTTGGACTTGTACATATACATACAGATCCCTTATGCTGAAGAAGCCCTAAATCCTTTACCATTTTTACCCACTTAATAAAAAACGTTAATAAGGTAAGAAACTTTTTTAAATATCAAATTTGAATCGGTTCCACCATTGAGAGCTATTTTATATACATACCAATCTTGAGTTTAATATTGGAATCTTAAAAACACATGTGCATATCTGGATGCTTATTAGAATGCTTTACACGCAACATAGAGATACAGACATAACTTTAATGAATATTTGAGTTCAGGTTGTAATGATATGGTGTCAATAAAATATTTTGTCGTTAATTTAAATCCTTTGTCTGAACAGACCTTTTTGTTTGAATTAAGTGAGTAAGCTTAGAGCTATAATAACCACGAATCCTAATTGTAATATGTTGAAGACAAATACAAACACAAACTTTGTAAACGATCTTGGATATGAATAACAGTTCATAGAAGTCAATTTTATGATGAATACCTGTTTATAAGTTTGAACCGCAATGGTTAACCAAAAAACGCAGATAATTAAGGAAACTATTATTATGATCGGGCCATGTTGATATTCAATGTCTGTACATTGACGCTATGTTACGGGCAACATATATTTATACTCCCAGGACATGAACCTCCTAGTTTAAAAATAACTATTTTTAGTTGCTTCCGCAATGTAGTTTATCATACTATTTAACAATTCACATTAATGGACACGGCTCATAAAATTGTCGTAAACTAAACGTACAAAATGTCACTTTATGCAACATATTCCTAACAATGGCCTCGGTAAAATTTGCAATGGGTGGAATTTTCAGCACCATTTCTGATTTAAAAAATCGGTAAATATATTTACACAGAACTTCCCTCCTTATTTATACAGGGCGGTCACGATATATGAGAATAATAATTGAAATGTAGTTATCACTATTATTACAAAGAAAACCTAATAACTTTTGGCCAAAGAAATATACAGAGTGGTCACCCGACAACAAAAAATAAATATTAAATAAAAGGTGCCAAATATGGGAGGCCTGCGTAAATACTTTTACAAAGGACACCGCACATGGGTTCCGGTAGAATCGTCTGAATTTTTGGTATATTGTAGCGTTTGTCATCCTGAGCAAAAGTCTCTATGGCCACGATGCTCCATTTTGAATATTTTAGCTCCTATGAAGCACCAAAGCTCCATAGCTTCACCCTAGTTGAATTCTTTCTTAGGATGCACACCCTGTATATTTTTCAATAAAAATGTAATAGGCACCTTTCTTGCAAATTTATTATTACCATTTGTCACATTTTTAGTTCCACATCCACGTAGTGGAGTGGAAGTATAGTGGTAAGAAAAGTTTCAATTTTTTAAATATGATTGTAATCTCATGAAACGTGAAGATTTTAAATTTAATCGGAAACGAATTTTTTCCTTTTCTTTAGACCTTTAGACAATCCACTGTATATTTTCCAGTGAAAGTCTAAGCATTTCTTCGCTGGCAGTAGCGTCAACTACCTACCAAATTTGACTGTTCTCCGTCAAGTAGTTTTTTAGTTAATGAGGCAACAGACAGACAGGCAGATAGACTGACGAAATTTAAAAACCTATATTTTCGTAATCTACATGATCTGAAACGCGAAAATCCGAAGAAATCTCAGAGGGTGATTTTTTCTCGAATACAAGACTTTCTTTCAATATCCAAGGGAAGTAAAAATGTATACACTATTAAACTATATCATTAAAGAAATATATGTACAAATATACATATGTAGCATCTCAGACGTCAACCTCAGAGGCATAGCACTCCTGAAATTTGTATAAGCTTCAGATTTGGCGATTATAAACAGGAGTACGCGGACGTGCCCCTACGTTTATAATCCAAGGAAGACAAGAAGTAATCGACCTAGCTCTAAGCTCCACAACTTTGAAGAACAGATTACAAGACGAGGAAGGTTTTGACATAACCCTCCAGCCCTCTATCTTATCATCGACACATCCTGAAAGGGAACTGACGGGATCCCAATAACAATAACAATAATCCCAGATTCACTGACTGGTTCTCTAACGCAACGGACCTACAAGAGAACCTAAATTATGTATTTCACAGACCAAGAAATCCGCGAGAAGTGGCGTCTGCCGATCTATAGCTGTAGACTGTCATTCACCCCTTGCTTAGAAATAATTATCCAAGTATAAGTTATTTTTGTTAAATGATGACTTGTTAGAAATCATTTTGCACATCACACTTAACAGCTTTCGGGTTACATGGTAATAGTGATTTTGAATACATTTGAGGAATGTCAGTATCGAAAATATGGCGATACATATTTGGATTATTGCAGTTTTAAATGAAGGCAGGAGTGTTAATAGTGTTGCAAAAGACTTCTTGATTCCACAAAAAATGCTTCACCGCTTTGTCGTAAAAGCCAAATCACAGAATGAAAATATTGGCAAAATTAACTTAGAACGCGTGGGCTACTTTAGCGGTCAAAACATATTTTCGGAAGAACAATAGACTGTTTTAGCAGATTACCTAAAACGAACTTCAGATATTTATTATGGGTTAACCCCGAAGGAACTCAGGATATTCGCATTTCAATATGCCTCTGCTAATAACCTTCAGATTCCGGGTAGATGGACAAACAATAAAATGGCACGTGCAGATTGGTATACATCTTTTATTAAAAGAAGTAGGACTCTATCCTTGAAGACTCCACAAGCCTCAAGCCTGTCAAGAGCCATTTCGTTTAATAAAACCAATGTAGACAATATTTTCCAATTTTAGTACTGTATATCAGCGATTGCATTTGGAAGCTCCAGATATTTGGAACGTCGATGATACGGGTATAACAACGGTCCAAGAGCCGGATAGAGTAGTAGCTCGACGTGGTTTTAGGTAGATAGGAAAACTTACGTCAGCCGAAAGGGGAACTCTTGTGACCCTCACTGTTGCAGTTTCCCCGAGCGGCAATACATTTCCCCCATTTTTCATTTTCCCGCGAGTAAACTACCGCGAACACTTTGTCAGAGACGCACCTGTCGGAAGCCTGGGTGATGCGAATGCATCTGGGTGGATGAAGGGAAAGCACTTCATCAAATTTATTAAACATTTCGTCCGTTATGCAAGGTGTTCCAAGGAAAGACCCGTGCTTTTAGTATTTGCTAACCACGATTCCCACCTTTCAGTAGAAGCCTTGGATATTTGCAAAGAAAACGGCGTAACCGTTTTGTCTTTTCCTCCACATTGTTCACATAGATTACAGCCATTAGACTGACGTGTTTACGGACCACTGAAGAAATATTGGAATTCAGCCATAGACAACTGGATGGTCAACAATTCAGGCAAGACATTTTCAATATATGACATCCCTGGAATTGTAAAAATAACGTTGTCTCTATCTAGTACACTAAATAATATAATGACAGGCTACAAGAAAACTGGGATTTGTATTTTCAATGAAAACCTTTTTCCTAAGAGTGAATTTTTACCCTCATACGCGACAGGCAGGCCTGCACCTACAAAACGACGATGGAGACTTAATAGACAAGAATGAAAGTCCCTCTGCAATTAACGAAACTTACCCTGTAGTCAACTAAAATCCTCCAACAACTAACGATAATTCCCAATCCGTTTCTGTGCTGTTCTGAGGAAGTTAGGCCGTTTCCGAAACCGGTCCCAGACTAAGCACAGGAAAAGGAAGAAAAAAGAGGCAAACTGCTATTTTGACAGATACTCCAATAAAAGAGGCTCTGAAGGAAGGAAACGACGAAGCAAAACAAAAGAAACAACCACTTTAAAGAAAAATGATTCGTAAATAAATGCTAAGAACGGAAAAGTTAAAGATGGAAGGAAATTTCTTTTCCGAGAAGAAGAACAAATCGCATCTACGTCTCAACCTAAAAGACTCATCATTCTCAGAATCAGAAGATGATACAGCATGCTTGGTATGTGGAAAACCTTATTGTAATAGCGCTCGTGGTGGTGATTGGGTGCAGTGTACACGTTGCAGAAGGTGTGCATACGAGAAATGCATCAAAAACTCTGATATAAAATATTATGTGTGCATTAACTGTGACTCAGATGATGATTTATGGGCTTACATTTGCATAGCCTTTATTTGTTTAACTTTAATGTGTATGAGAAATTAAATGTTTAAATTTTCTTACAGCCGTTTTAATATATTTATCCCTCAGAAGTCTAAAAGTAACTACCAAGTTAACTAACGTATGTCAAATAACTCCGCTCGCGGGGCTAGTTGACTTACTCTGTATGCGAGTCTAATTATGGTAAAAACTTTCATTTCGGTACCATTAAAGCCATTTGCCAATTATGTTTGAATATCTCACTAAATTTACCATCTTCTGGCATATTATAACTCAACAGGATACGTACAGCGAATTTATTAAAAATACATCTGTAAGAAACTAGTCAACTAGCCCCGGCCTCTACATTGACGACCCAATATTTTTGACTAAAGATGACGGTTTCGGATGATTATAGGCGTCGAGCTTGAGCTATTTGCCCCAATCATCGCTGTAGACCTGAACTGGCTTCGTAAGTGGTGGGCCTGCTTTTTTGCCTATACCCCCACAAATGCGGACAGTGTAAGCGATGTTAGCAAACCTCCCCTGGTCCTGGCTGTTGGACCCTGCCAGCTGGGTCGTTTCTTCTGGCGCTCTTCTGCCTTCTGTCTTCCTCTTTCGCTGGCATGTCGGCTTCCGGGAGCGTCTTTAGTCTGTCGTGAGAGAGAACGGCTGTTGCCGAGCTCTCACAGAGTTTGGAGCGGTTTGGAGGGAGTCGGAAGCCCAGGATGCCAATTGGCACCATGTGCTAGGATTTCGTCGGAAGGAAGTGTGAACTGTGTAGCTCAAGGATTGTGTTCGGCCAAAGGCGCTTATATTAGCCTCAGAGGCCGACAAGGGCTAGAGTAATGGCTGGTTGTTTGCTTGGTACCCCTAGAATCGGGTGATTTGGATGTTTTTGGTCATTGCCTCCTTACAGCGTGGCTTGAAGGTCGGGCTGAAGGGTACATTAACACGTAATGTGGTCCTGCCTTCTCGATTCAATATTTGATATCTAGTATTACATCATTTAACAAAGTCTTCTGATTCAAGAGGATAGACACTGCTGAAGCTTGATTGAAGAATTGATATGGCATTATGCCACTAATTTGTAATAATAATAATATTAATAATAGTAGTACCAGTGTCTTTTATTTAATTTGAGAACAATTTGCAATATAAATTATGTAAAAGAAGTGGCGAAGTTCAACATGGCTGCTCTTCCACTTAACCACTTCGAGCTATATATAATGTCGAGCTATTATAGTTACATATGTGTAAAAATGGCATTTAAAAAAAAGAAAATATATAGATCTAAAGAAATAAAGGTAGAAACTGTATATAACATATTAATTATTTCTAGTCTCTAAGTTACAGGCTCTGACATGTAGTACAACTAGTAAGGGTTTTGAGGGTCGGAGGTAGCCGATTGAATATGTTTACAGCGTTATAGCTAAAGAATCTTTCCAAACAAGAGATATTGTGTCAAGGAACAGTGTATAAGTAGTTATTTCCTATTACAAATATATGTCTCTTCTTATGTAATGGTACGGGGATTGCGGGTCTCTAGTCATTGGATCAGATTTCTGTTCTTTCATATTTTCGGCATGTTCTGTGAATGATTTTCATTCATCTTCATCAACTACCTTAAGTATATAATACCTACAACCAAAGTTAATACCTCGAAGTGAAATGTTCATACCAAGGAATGCTGATACCGAGCGCCTCGGTAGTAGAATAAGCCAATCGAGTTTAATATTATTTGTCACCACCCCGTATAAATGAGAAAGTGGAGGTGGGTACTGCAGGAGACTAGACTTGTTAAATTTTGGCGGCACGATGAGCGTCCGATGATAATAACTAATTTTTGCAATGATCTAAATTCCACTTCTAGATTAATTTGTTATTGCGGTTCAATAATTTATGATAAATAGAATTGTTTTCTGTGAGTGATTTGTTGCTCAATCTCCTATTTTTATAGGTGGGTATAATAATTTCACTTAATAATAATCACTGACCTGCAAGGTCTTTTTTCTTAACTCAAATAAGCGATTCCCAAGATTTTTGACGTGCTGAATACGATGCCATTGGCCACTCTGCGTCATGGTGTCACAATTTTGAGAAAACCTAACCTTAAAGTGCTAATGTGACCATTTCTGTCTATATTCGTACCCTCATAACTGGACAACGATACAAGATTGAGTAAACCGTACTCTTACTCAGCTGTCCAAAATCTTCAAAAACCAATAGTAATAATTAACAAAACATAACTATAGATGGCGCAAATATTACTTTATTTTTTAGTTCAGCAAGAAATACCAGAATTTATGTCGTGAGTATATATTATACGTCGGACCTAAATAGCTAATTCTATAGGATGTTGGCGCGTTAAACATAATGCCTTTACCTGTTTTGCTCTAGGATGTCAGCATTTAGCTGCAGCAAAATGAATACAATAATATAAAAATATTATTTTATCCATGTTGAAGTTATGTTTCCTCAGAATTCTGACCTGCAGCAAAACGGGTAAAGGCATTGTATACAGCGCGTCATGATCCTATGGAAGTAGCTATTTAGGTCCGATTTGATCTTCCGTATACTCACCACAAGAATTCTAATATTTCTTGCCAAACTCAGAAATAAAATAATGTTTGCCCCATTTATAGTTAAGTTTTTTTTTTATTGTTACTATTGGTTTTTGAAGATTTTGGGGAGCTGAACAAGATGGTTTGGTCCGTTTTACTCAATCTCAATTCGTTGTTCTGTTATTAGGGTACGAATATAGGCAGAAATGGTATTTTTGGCAAAATTGTGACGTGATGGCGCAAAACGGCCAACGGCATCGTGTTTGGCACGTCAAAGACCTTCGGAATCACCTATCTGGATTGAAAAAAAAAACGCTTTTTTTTTTCAGGTCTATGATAACCATTACTTTGGCTTTCTGAAGGCAGGTTTTTAGAAAAGAAGAAAATGAAATATCACATTAACATCCTGAACCAGTGATGCTGGAGTAAATCGAGTTTCTTCTTGTTATTCAACATCGTGTCAAAGATTTTGTAACCATATTCTATTCTAATTGGTATATATATTTGCTGTATGGCACGTCTCATAACATCACGAATTCTATCATGGTTGTCCATTGGGTGAACTACACCACCAAAGCTATTTTCATCAACCCTTTAATGACATCAATTATGCAGATTCGTAGCAATGTTGAAAGCACCAATACCAATACTCAATACGAGTTCTGTCTGCCTTTAGTACGAAGTTTAAGTGCAAAGATTAAAGCATTCAAATTCGCATCTTAATTTAAATATTTATGAACGCTTACAGAAAAAATACAGAATAATCACATAAGGACATGGCAAAAAGAATGACCCGTTTACTCATAATGGTACGAATTTACCTGTTCAAAGCTTTACCAAATGAGAATAATATGAACTTAAAATATTTTTTTACTTATAAATGTTAAAATACTCAAAATATTCTTGTACCTATTCTGAGATAACATATAATGATTGATTGTTCTTACTTAATACTCGATGTATAATATGTCTCAATTATTTTTAACTATCTACAAGAGAAAATTCTTTGCATAATGCAAATAAAATAACTAAAGTTATTTATATTATATATTTTATAGTGTCGTATAAAATATCACACATAAATTAATCAAAAAACAACTTTATACTGTTATTCACTTCCTGTTAATAAGAAGAAATATCTTTAACGACGTCATTAGATTCCTTTGAAATCCTTCCAAATAAATTAATGTGTCTTGATTAATAAAATAATCTGATATATTTTTATCATATTTGGCATCATCATTTAGGGCATTAATTTAATTAAACATAAAATTAAATGATATGCAAATCAATTCCGTCTACTTTAAATGTACATTATACAGGGTAATCCAGAGTTAAACCTCAAAACGTTCAGCATTTATTACAAAACGGTGAAATTTTGAAAATTCACAAAAACTGCTCGAAATGACTGTCAGCTTTTTCAATGCAAAACTTACACCTACAGGCGACAGACTGAGCAGCACTTCACTCTGATGGTGTTGTCCCACAAGCTACTTGAACAATCCTTTCCTGGTATATTTACAGCTTATATTTTTGGTTTAGTTCATAACCCTCATCATCATGTGGACATAAGTTCACGCTATAGATCTCTGCGCTGCAGAATCTATTAAAGAAGGATCTATATAGATATTTTTAGGAAATCATACTTTTAGACAGCTAGGCAGTACCAAAAGCCTCGACTTCATTTAGTATTTGGATCTAAGACAGCTTAGTAATATCTACAAATAGTAAAGAAAGTATCGATGAGATAGTGCAAAGTTACCTTAATGTGGGTGGTAGGGTATAAATCGAAGGAAATGAGATACGCCCTTGCAAAACAAGATACCAAGTCCCCATTCATCAGACTGGAACTATTTTGTGGGATGGTAAAATATCATGCAGCGTAGGAGGCCAGGAAATGGGAAACTAAATAAAAATCCTCAAAGAGCTGAACTCCAGCTAAACAAAGCGAATTTTATGTACTATTCGCGAAAGACGAACTAAATAAATACTCGACATAGCAACCAGATATAGGTTAATTAAGAGATCTTCATATACGTCACTGAGATACCATCTCAATGTATTTTAGTTTACGTAAATGGTTGCAACATTACATTGGCCCTTGATTGCATTTCATTAGATATGTTAGTGAGAGAGCTAATATCTTTACTTGTTGACAGTAGGGTTGTATCATCAGCATTGTAATGAAACAAAATTTGCTAGGGAAATTGCACTCCTAATTCATTATTTATTTTATTAGTTAAAATATAGGATATTAATATTATATTTTATACTTTATATGAACCGCAATAATTGTTATTTTATTTTATTACTTTGGGAATAAGCATTAACTCTAGGTATAAATATCCGTTAAGCGAAGCAAGTGACCCACCGCCGCATGGCTTGGTTCCTTGTAATCGGTCACTTGGCCAAGCCAGCGGAATACTCATTGCGAAACCGCTAGATGGAGCTAATGCCTAATGGATTCGTTCAAGGAATTCAGGAGGATCGCCGCACTGCCGCAGTACCCCAGAAATACCGCCGTCACCGCCCAACAAGGATTGTACTGTACCGACCGTAGTTTTGCTTTCTGCACCGACTTATACCCCGCCGCATTACCGTTGTTTCCTATCGTATTTTTTTTTCTTTCTTCATGTTTTTTTTTCCGTATATATTTTCTGTAGTAGCGTAACTTTAGGTAGTTTAATTTAAATAGAATTGTACCTGTTAGGAATAGCAAAAATAAATATTTTATGTATTCTCTAAAGGTGACTTTTACTGTGTGTGTGTGAAGTCTACTATCCCTAGACCCCTGGACGTACCGTGTCTCCACTGACGCTATCCCAGACCTACTGTAACAGGCTGCGTTAGGAGGCTAGTGTGGGACCTTTACCCTACGAAAAAAAATTGTAAAGGTGGCGCCCGAGCATACCCTCAACCGCTGACTAAAGCTCGAGTGTCAAAGTGACGTCCTTTCACTCACCTAACGAGTGAATAAAACGTCACAGCATAGCAAATAGATTTAAATTCAAGGAAATTTGAGATATTTATATAAATAATGAATAATATTGGACCTAAAATGGATCCTTGAAGAACTCCATACCTAAGCGATTTAAGGGACGAAGTTTCACCATTTGTATGTACACACTGATATCTATTTGATATGTAACTTTTTATAAAAGTCAAAGCTAGCCTCCTGATACCGTACATTTCTAATTTCAATAGGAGTAGGTCATGTGAAACACAATCAAAGGCCTTAGACAAATCTATGAAAGACGCTACAGGCATGTTTCCCTTTTCAAGTTCATCGGTTATCGATATTATTATATTTGTTAATGCATCTATTGTTGAATTACCTGCTCTATAACCATATTGACATGGATTAATTAGATTTTTCTTTTCAAAATATTCCATTAGTCGGATTTTATAGGCTAATTCTAATATTTTGGCTAATACAGGGATAATGGATATTGGCCTGTAGTTTTCGAACGAATCTTTCTGTCCTTTCTTGAAGATGGGAGTAACCTTAGATACCTTGAGATTTTCAGGATATATACCATTTTCAAAACAACTATTTATAAAGTAAGTGATTTGACATAATAGTTCTTTTTTAGCAAATTTAAGTGAGTCACTATTTAAGTCATAATAGTCTCTGGATTTTGATGAGCTAAGCGAGTCAATTAATTTATCAATTTCGGTCTCTGTAACTGGTGATAAGTAAAAGAAAAAAGACACCTGGTTTTTATGTAACGATTCAAGATATTCCATGTTTGTTATGATTAAAATTATTTACAATTTTGTCGGCAATTTTTATAAAAAATTCATTTAAGTCTTCTGCTGAAATCTTTGATTCACAGTTCTTTTCAGACTTATACTTATTTATGATTGACCAAGCTGTTTTTTGCTTATAAGTTGAATTTCGAATTAAATTAGTATTGTAGTTTATTGTTTCTGATTTTAATGCCATTCTGTACTCTTGCTTGTATTTTTTGTAAGGTTCTTTAAAATTTTCATATGCTTTACTGATGTCATGTAGAATTATTAGTCTGTTTTTCATAATTTTAATTTTGTCACTATACTTCATAAATTTTCTATTTTTATCATTAATTTTCTTCAAGGGAAAAGTTGTTTCGTAACATTTTAGGATGTTATTAAGTAAAATATTGGAGATGTCATTTGTATCAATACCTTTAAATAAATCTGACCAGTTACAATTTGATAAGGCAATTTTATACGTTTGAATAGTAAAGTTGTTAATACTTCTATGCATTTTCGGCTCATTTTTTATTTGTCCATCTAGGCTATATGAAAAATTTATACTTTTGTGATCTGATAAACAAGGATATAACCCCATCCTTGGACACACTATAACAGAGGTAGACACTAACTGACTTAAAATTTTATAAGTTAACAAATGGGGACATGAGTTACGACGTGTCAGGAAAACAAGATAGTAAGAAATCGAAATTGTGCCAATTGGCTATCTTCTGTAGCTCGGTGAGTATTTTAGTACACTCGCTCTAATTTTCTTCTAATAGTTAATTTTGTAGGTATTGGTCTGAGGTATGGAATATCGACCATTCAGGAGATATATGAACAATTTGATTTATTCTCTTGGGACTGACTGCTTAGCATCGGCTCATCTGGCGGAGAAGAGAAATTAAAACTAACAGATTATAAAAGGACTCTTTAACTCAATGATTCATCGTAGTTACAGTCCTAGTAAATTTTCCTATTATGCGGCTCTGGCTACGCCTATTTATGTCGGCATAATTCTGAATTGATTATGTTGGACAGTTTTTAAAATTAACTTAAAATCGCATATGACTTAAACGAACAAGTTTAATTTTCTGCTGATTCGTCATATGGAGTACATTAATTGCGGTATTTCATAGAAAATCATGTAATAATAGTGAGCAGTTAATGTACTATGTCACATCTGCTTGTTAAACAGCAACAAACAAACTAAATTTACGATTACTAAAAAATAAGCAATTTATTTATGTACAACATGCCAAACTAATGCAATTATAACATTGTCCTAGCAATCCTTATAGTAAAATAATAATAAATTGGTCAAGTTATTTTAATGTAATATTTATTGCTTAATTTATTATTCTTAGAAAGCAATTATGTTGCCATATACTAACCATTGTTTTTAAATGAAGGAACAAAACAAAAAATAAAATGTACATACTTTTAATAAAAGCAACGGAAAAAACTGCAGTTTTTCAGGCAGAAGACGTATCATTTTTTGGTGCAGTACCATTTGAACCTAAGTGATAAATGATAGAAGCAATATTTATAGCTCAGCAATAAGTTGAATGCCTCAGTTAAGAATATTTACTTAGTGGTTCAGTTTCTATTGACAGGAAGTCCGAATATCCTTATTACATTGTAGTGAATTTTCTTCCACCACCCATTATGATATTATTTTCTTTTGACAAACAACAGTTTAACATTTAAAAAACCGCTGCCTAAGAAATCACTACTTCCACATCCAGATTTTTCATCTAAGTTACTTTAAAAGAAACATGTCTACTAGATTTGCACTCTAGTATGTGGAAATTATTGATCATAGAATTTCAATAATATTTGGGGCAGATGTCATAGAAAAGTTTGAGGCGTTGGTTTCTACCATATACATTAAAAATTAAGTTTCTAGTTTACACTACTTATTTTCCTTTATTAACAATCTACCACCTCCCTCCCCTTCAATGGAATCATCTCAATCAGATGTCATTACAATACATACGTGTACTAACTTTCAAGTGACTATCTCAATTCTGTGTTATCAATCCCATTAATAATGGAGCGGAGGTGGCGGGGTTTGAGAAATATTAGAAAGAAATCTCAGGCTTTGGTTTCTGGTGTATACACCAAATCCCAAATTTCTGTACTCTTACCAGTTTGATTTACTAGGTTTCCCCTATTTACTCCTATTGAACCCCCAACCCTTCAACGGAATCATCTCAAAATATAAACTAGTTCCAGATGTCGTTATAGCACATACGTCTACCAAATTTCAAGTGAATATTTCAATTTTATTTTATCAACCCCTTTAATAATGGACTAAGGGTAGTGGGGGGTTGAAGAATATTATAAAAAAATCTCATGCCTTGGCTTCTAGAATATACACCCAATTTCAAGCTTTAGTACTCTTACCAGCTTGCTTTATTTATTTCTCCCTATTTACCTCTACTTACCCCCACTCCTTCAATGCAATCATGTCAAAATATGATCTAGTTTCAGATATCGTTATATCGTTATACATACGTGGACCAAATTTCAAGTGAAAAGCTAAATTTAATTTTATCAACTCTTTTAATAGGGAAGTGGGGGTGGTAGGGGGGTGGAAAATATTATAAAAACCTGAGGCCTTTGCTTCTAGCATATACACCAAATCCCAAATTTCTGTACTCTTACTAGCTTGCTTTACTTATTTTCCTCTATCTACCCCTATTTAACCCTAAACCCTTCAACAGAATCATCTCAAAATATAATCTAATTTCAGATGTCGTTATAATACATACGTGTACCATATTTCAAGTCAATATCTCAATTTTATTTTATCAACCCCTTTAATAATGGAGTAGGTATGGGGGGGGGGGGTTGAGAAATATTATAAATAATCTGAGACCTTGGCTTCTAGTATATGCATCGAATTTCAAGTTTCTGTACTCACACCAGCTTGCTTTACTTATTTCCCCCTTTTACTCCTATTTAACCCCCAACCCTTCAACGGAGTCATCTCAAAATATAATCTAGTTCCAGATGTCGTTATAATACATACTTGTACCACATTTCAAATGAATATTTCAATTTTATTTTATCAATTCCTTTAATAATTGAGTAGGGGTGGTGGGGGGTTGAAAAATATTATTAAAAAATCTGAGGATTTGGCTTCTAGTACGTACATCGAATTTCAAGTTACTGTACTCTTACTAGCTTGCTTTACATATTTCCCCCTATTTAAAAATATTATACAAAAATTAGAGGCTTTGACTTCTAGTATATACACCAAAATCCAAGTTTCTGTGCTCTTACCAGCTTGCTTTATCTTATCTTCCCCTATTTACCACTATTTTACCTCCGACCCTTCAACGGAATCATCTCATAATCTAATTATAGATCTCGTAGTAATACATACATGTACCAAATTTTAAGTGAAAATCTCAATTTTATTTTATCAAACATTTTAATGATGGAGTGGTGGTGGGAGGAATTAAAAATATTCAAAAATCGGAGGCTTTGGCTTCTAGTACATACACCAAGTTCTAAGTTTCTCTACTCTCACCAGCTTGTTTTACTTATTTTGCCATATTCACCGCTATTTAACCCCCAACTCTTCAACGGAATCATCTCAAAATATAATCTAATTCCAGGTGTCGTTATAATACATACGTGTACTAAATTTCAAGTGAATATCTCAATTTTATTTTATCAACCCTATTAATAATGGAGAATGGGTGGGAGAGTTCAAAATATTATAAAAAATCTGCGGCCTTGGCTTCTAGTATACACACCAAATACCAAGTTTCTGTACTCTTACCAGCTTCTTTACTTATTTTTCCCTATTTACCCCTATTTAACCCCCAATCCTTCAATGGAATCATCTCAAAATATAATCTAGTTGTAGGTATCGTCATAATATATACCCGTACCAAATTTCAAGTAAATATCTCAATTTAATTTTATCAACCCCTTTTATAATGGAGCGGGAATGATGCGGAGGGGATATAGAAATATTATTTAAAAAATTTGAGACCTTGGCTTCTAGTATATACACCGAATTCCAAGTTTCTGTACTCTTACCAGCCGGCTTTACTAATTTTCCCCTATTTACCCCTATTTAACCCACAATGCTTCAACGGAATCATCTCAAAATATAATCTAGTTCGAGGTATCGTTATAATGTATACGTGTACCAAATATCAAGTATAAACTATACTATACTACTACTATATAAAGTGTATAACTACTACTATAATAAAGTGTGAGGCTTTGGCTTCTAGTATATACACCAAATCCCAAAGTTTTGTACTCTTAGCAGCTTACTTTACTTATTTTCTCCTATTTACTCCCAACCCTTCACCGGATAAGTTCAAAAAACAATCCATTTCCAGATCTTTTTATAGTACATACTTGTATAAAATTTCAAGTCAATATATTAAACCCTTCCAGAGATATCGTGCGCACAAAGAAAGTTATAGACCAACAGACAGATTTTTTTTTTTTCGTTCAAATTTAAAATCTCGACGTTTCATGATATTCCAAACCTATTTCAACAAAAAAAAAATTGACATTTTTATTACGATTACTATACTTCCATTCCACTATGTGGATGTGGAAGTAAATTAATAAAGGTCCCAGTCAAACTATAAAGTAATATTTCTACTGTATTGATGTTATCACATTTTTAACTACTTTTTAAATTTAAAAAAATTATCAACAATTATAAGCTGGTGCCAAAGCCGATTTTGAATGCTAAAAAAAAATTAGCTACAAGCAAGGACCTGCCGGAAAATGTAGTTAAGGTTATAATGAAGAGAGAAACCAAAAATTAAACACGAGATAATGTGAAATTGTGAAATGGTGGTGCTGTTTAGGGGTTGAAAGCCGGTTTTCCGCCATTTCTCGGAAAATCTGAGGTTAGGTTGAAAAATGCCTTATATGAAAGTTTTAAATTTTTTTATTAGCTACAACTTTTGTGCGGATGTTTTCCGCTAGGAGGTCACGTTTCACTGAAAATTGCAAACCCTAAACAGCACCCCGTTCCACAATTTCACATTATCTCGTGTTTAATTTTTGTTTTTTCTCTTAATTATAACTTTAACTAAATTTTCCGGCTGGTCTTTGCCTGTAGACAATTTTTTTTTTCAAAAAGGTATTGGCACTAGCCTATTACTGAAAATGTCACAGCATGTTTTTGAATTGTGACTATAAATTTTCATTATTGTAGTTGAAAGTATGTCTCAAAACGAAAAAAATAAGCACCGGCAGAACTGTGTATGATGATTTTTCATGGTAGATTTTTCATTTCAAAAAATGTGTTTCGGATCGGAAAACATGATTATGTCGAAAACAACTAGATTTTTTCATAAAAACAATTGTGATTATTTAAGACATAAAAGGACATACCTTCAGAAGTTTGGTCAAAACTAAGTTATTTTTGGAAATTTAAAATAAAAAAACAAATAAGAAAACGATTTTTCGCATTTTTCTCGAAAGTTTTGAGGTTATGTTAAATAGTAACCTCTACAAAAGTTGCAGATGTTTTCATGATCTACAACTTTTGCATTGGACACTTTTTGATTCTAAGACAAAAAAATTATTATTCTGCTTACTTATGTGAAGCTTTATTATTTTAATTTAATGTTTATAGCATTACTGTAAAAAAAATAAGTTTCGGGTCAAACAATGAAAGATAGTTTCTTTTGTATTTTTTTCCCGTACAATTGAATGATATAATCAGTTTTTCAATTTTCTTAAAAATTGAAACAAATTATCAACATTTACTGAAAATTTCATTGTTGCAAAAGTCATTTTTGAGTTTTCTCAATTTTTGAGCATGTTGTTAAATAGGGACTATTGTTTGTATTATTGTATCAAAAAGTACATGCAAAAACAAAAAATATGAGCGCCGAAAGAACTCTGTATGATGATTTTTCACCACAGAATTTATTTTTGAAAAAAAAAGTTTATGATTGAAAAAACTTAATTATTTCAAAAGCTTCCTGATTTTTTAAATAAAAAAATTTGTTCTTATTTAAGATATAAAAAAGCATACTTTCACAAAATTCCATCAAAATAGAACTATTTTTGCGAAAATGAAAAATAAAAACAAAAAACTCATGTTTTCCCATTTTTCTCGGAAATGTTAAGGTTATGGTAAGAAGTGGAAAACGCAATAATGTATTTTATACTTCCTTTCAAACCCCAAAATTAACCCTATACTACCCCCGGCCTTGCATTTTTCTACGTTCATTATCAGCCCTTTTACCATTTCCAGTGATAAAAGTCCTGTCTATAATTAATAGTGGTTTTGGTTTCTAAATCAGTTAATTTGCCTAATATAGGTGATTACAAATAACTGTTTAGTAGGTAGGTAATTCATTATAAGCGTAATAATGCTCTAACTAATCTAATAACCCAATCAGTTATATCATATCATAATAAAGGTGGTTCACCGAACTTACCGACCGATCTTCGTGTTTATTTTCTATCTAATATCTTGCGAAAGAACAACGTTAAAATGTAATAATTGGTTGCGGAATGATGGGAGGCTACTGAGCATAACTGAGAATACTTAGACCATGTCGTTATGGCTTTTTGAACATTTCGATCGGATGGGATTTGATGAACTGAAACGATGCAGCTTCCTTGCGGTGGCTTTTTATATTTTGGCAAAAGTTTTACATGAAATTATTCTATTATGGTGGTCAAATAATGACTATTAGTAGATTCAATGCAGTTTTTGATTTAATTTGATAAAGTATGGAGAGCTGTAAACACTTATCAAGTTATCGGTTACAAAAATAGTAAATAATTATAAATGAACAGAATATTTATTGAGTTGCTTGTGCAACAAATTATCACCACGCGATTTTACATTGAAAAAATGTTTTGATAAAAATTGATACGCGTTTAAAAAAATAATGAAAATTATGAAATAATATTTCACTGTCGTTGGGTTAATTGAACTTTACTGCCTAGTGTTGATTTGTTATTTGTTTATTTTTACACCGATACTAAAAAAGAAATGTTTACCCTCCTTAGTATTATGCAGTTATGGTAGCCCTGTTGGATTCACCATTTTGAATTGTTAACTTTTGATACCGGATTCAGTATTAGTTGCTCCGAAAATATTTGACTATTAAACTCCAACTTGGGCCTCCAGCACTACTTGGAATATCTGGGATAGAAAGGTCTTTTTAACGATTCTTCTGCGCGGAATTAATAATTACTTGTACAGTGTTTTTAATAGTATCAAATGAATCAAACAAGTGCAAGTGCAGTGTTTCTACCTACACCCAACACGGTCGTCTTGAAACCTTTTTTAAGTGGTTTATGGCAATAAAGAAAGCTGGGCAATAAATAGTATCAACATGAGACACATGTGTTTACAAAGCAATGTAGACATACTAGCTGTGTTCTGACTTACAGTAATTGTGTGCAGTGGAAGTTTTTTAAGTGGACGAAATCAACCCAAGAAAGGAAAGAAAATGAAACAGCAATCACAGGACCAGACGCTACAGAGAGATAAGCTGTAAGTTATTTTATTTGATTTTATTCTATTCTTTCTGATTACTTTAATAACTTTGCCAACTTATTTTCTATCAACTCAATGTATTAATTGAAAACATAATATTTTTAACAGTTTCTTATTAATCTCAAAAATGAACGTGTGCTGACAGGGGGCAGGTAATAAAATAGAAAAATACGCGGAATTGGAACACGAGAATTGAAACTAGTTAATACAAAAACAAACCAATATACAGGGTATACAAATTTCTCTTGCCGCTCTTTCATTTACTACTCGCTAGTGTATTTGTTCATTTCTTTATCAACATTGAAAAAAAAATTAAAAGTAGAAAACGTCATAAAATCGGCTAAAATTGCAATTTTTCAAAAATTCCAAGGGAGTATAATTTTTCAACAATTTTTTGAATTTTATAAATGAGTTTCCCAATTATAAGTGGATTTTACAAAAAATGGCACAATTGTTAATTAAGGATTAAAAATATAGATCGTTAATTACTCAATAAGTAATAAACCGATCCTGCTGAAATTTTTTGTACATTATTCGGTCAACATAGACACCATCTTTTAGCCCTCTATGTGCAGTTGTTTCCGAGTAAAGAAATAGTGAAAATAATTTATTTTGAAAGCTTTGGAAGCCATTTGTAAGTTAACAATTGCACCTAGCAACGTCTATCGTGCTCATTTTTTAGAGAATTTCGTAACGAACAGTTTTCCTAATGCATATGTTATACTAAAAGTTAGCAGGAACAGATATATTTAAATAAAGATAGAAACAAGGCCTATTTTACACACTAATTATTAATTTTTTTCCTTCTTCAATTCTTTGGGAATTTCACTGCCACATGTATGTTTTCTTTCTAAGCGGTGCTAGGGGAATCTACAAAATATATCACAATTAACCAGTATGTTACTGGTAAAAAAACCTCTACGCCCGTGACGTTTACGTCAAAGGATCAGTTAAAGGTTGGTTTTGATAAATAAACAACACAAATAAGTATAAAAACTTGAAATTAAATATTTCGCCGACGTTTCGGAAATCTAATCTGTTTCCTTTCTCAAGGCTTTTTTTGAAAAATCTTTTTTGCTGTGTAGGTATGACAAATACACAGCTCTAAGAATGTTTGTTATATTCAATATCCATAGATACTTACTATTTACATAGAACTGTTGATATAGTTAACAGTTTTTTAGTTTCTATACAATGTTAAGTTTGTGAAGTTCTTCTTTTAACATTGGCAGCCAAGTTGTACAGACATCTACGGAACAATTCGACACGCAATTATCCTCATTCAATAATATCATACACAGCAAAAAAGATTTTTCAAAAAAAGCCTTCAAAAAGCCACTTCAAGTCTTTTTTATCCTCAATTAAACAATAAGCAAATTGAGCTTTTAACCGAAGCTCTCAATTATTTATTAAATTTTTAAAAGTATTTATAAAAATATCTCGGCTTACGGCTTTAAAGTTTAAATAACTTATAACCCTTTGTGGATAGGACAAAGGCACTTTAAGTGTTTTTTATCCTCCGTTAAACAGTTAAGAAATTGAGCTTTTCACCGGATTTGGTTATCATTAAAAACTCATTTAAATAACTAATTGAGTTTTTAATGATAACCAAATCACTCAACAATCAAGTAACGCACATATTAAGAATGAAGAATATTAATAAATATATGAAATTTATCGTGTTATTTATTACCGGAAAAATCAATAAAAGGAAATCTGAAAAAATTTAATAACCTGATTATTACAAAGAACATACATTTCGAGCTAAAATAAATTTTTTAAGAGAAATTTTGAAAAATAATAGCCAAGAAATAAATAAATAATTGAGTTAGAGCTCCGGTTAAAAGCTCAATTTGTTTATTGTTTAACGGAGGATAAAAAACAGTCAGTGTCTGTGTCCTATCTCCAATAGATTATAAGTTATTTAAACTTTAAAGCCGTAAAAAAAATCAGATATTTTTATAAATCATTTAAAAAAGTTAATAAATAATTGAATTAGAGCTTGGGTTAAAAGCTCAATTTGTTGATTGTTTTACGGAGGATAAAAAAAGACTTGAAGTGTCTTTGTCCTATCTCCAATAGTTTATTGAAGTTATTCCAGTAACAATAATCAAAAATTGAAAGAAAGTGAAAAACATAAAAACACAAAAATCCAAATTATGTGAAAACTAGAGAAAAAAATTTTCACATAACCTACGACACATGGTTGTATTCATTATTTTTTGTAGCATTAAAAGAAAATTATAACGCGAAAATTAATTTGTTTATAACAAATAGCTTATTAAATAAAGGAATAAAAACAATTTATTTTTATTTTTGCAGAATATAGAAGAGCAATAGAAATTATGATTTAAAAAAATGGTTCCTTAGTATCAATATTTAGCAACAGAAGAAAATTGTTCATTAACAAATGCGCTTTGAGGCAATAAAAACACTTTTTGAAGAAACGGTCCATGTCTTAAACATCATTATATTTATTCAAATTCAAATTCAAATGTTTATTGGTCTTTTTTTGATCAAGTACATAAGGATTATATACACTGGGAAAAGTTGGCACAACAAAAAATGAAATACAATAAAGAAATATCAAGGATATACACACTGCCAGACTCAGAAACAGAAGAAACAGAAAACTCAGAAGTAGAATAGGAGAGAAGATGATCACAGACAGAAACTAAGAAGAAGCATATCACAAAAACCTGAAAGTAAAAAGAAGCACGAAAACCTAAAAGAAGCACGAAAACCTAAAAGAAGCATCTCACAAACGCCTACACTTTCCATCCGATGAAGACAGAAGGAAAACAAGAAGAAACATCTCACAAACACCTACACGCTCCATCCTATACTCCTACCCCATGCGTCATGCGGCTCTCGCTGCTGACAACAAGCATGTCCAATGTCCAATCCAGCGTATGCAGCTGGTCCGGCGGTATATAAAAGCACTGGGGGTTTGTTCTGGCACACGGTGGGATGATCGGTGGGCGATCGGGCTGCGTGGTGGAACAAATCTCCCTGCACCGGAATTGGCAGCAATGCCCACCTTACGCTGGCAAATCAATCAATCAATCAATCAAGTACATTATATAAGACAAGTCACACTAGTTAAGTAATACAACATAATATAAGCTTATACTAAGAGTCGAATACAGTGTAAAACACACAGTTGTATAAGACGAGGACACGGAACACTGAAAAATGTACAGTACAAAACTTGTAAACAAGACTAAAAAACAAAAAACGTTAACTTGCTGTGTATTAGTATACTTTAAATGCTATTGATGATTAGAATCCAAAATTTAAAATTTGGATTATCTTATAAACAATGCATTTGTTTACAACAATTATTTAGACAATAGGAGTAAAAAATTATAAAAATTCATTTTTATATAGCTTTCAATAATAAGAAAACGAACTAATCGGAGTATTTGAAGAAAAAAAAAATTCATTGCTTTATTTACGTGTTCCATTTTTCAATGGCTTCGATTGTTAATAACAAAGTGGAAAATCAAAATTTTTAATTTTTCCAACGGAGATCTTTTCTAAAGCCTGTCAAGAATAGCCCTAAATAGTGAAATCAATCTGAGGTTTTTAGTTTGACAATTATGAGGGTTTTTATGTTAATGTAAGTTAAAATAAGTTAATTAATAAAAGCATGTCTAATAAAAAAATTACGGTAAACATTTTTTTTCAATAGATTTTCGTTTATTCGAGTATCCAAAAGGTGTGTGAATTTTTCTCAATATTCATATTTAATGGGTTAAATAATTTTTATTGTTAGTGTCCGAATCGGTCGGCGCGCGCGGAAGTCACGTCACCCGTTTTTAGCCCTATTTTCACATCTAAATTAAAATTATAACTATTAGTGGTAGAGTTCCGGGAAGTAGGGCTTTTTCTACGAAATTTCGTGCTTTTTAAAGATCTTTTTATTTATTTCAGATGTCTTTAATAATTTCCGATATATTTACAAAAAACCAAACCACCTCTTTTTTTTACTAAATTGTTTATAACTTTTGTGATTTTTACCGGCTCAACTTTAATTTTCCTAAAAAGTTTCTAGATGTCACTCCGAATCGAATGAGCCCTAAAATGGCACTTGTTGACCAGACTACTACTTAATTTGAGGGCAGAATTAATAATAATAATAATAATAATAATAATAATAATCTTTATTTCTTCGTTGAAAAAAAATATATATATATACATGTAAGAGTATACACACATTAAATGAAGAATGTGTCACATAAGATAATACAAGCAATAGAAAAAAAGAAACCATCTATATAATATATATATATAATATGGGACACTATATATAACACAGTCATGAACGTTCCTACACACAAATACTTGTAAGTCAAAGTGTATTTAAGAATTCGTTAATCGTGTAACAATTTTTGGTGAGCAGTAGTTTTTTAAGTTTACATTTAAAAATCTAAACGCTACCAGAAGTCCTAATATCTACATCTAGTGAATTATAAAGTTTACACCCTTGACAAAGGAAACTTTTTTGATACATGGTGGTTCTGTATTGGTCAGGTATTAAAATGTTTTTCGATCTGGTTTCATGTGAATGATTAACCTGATTACTAGAAAAAAACGATTTATGCTTATGGACATATAAACACACTTCCAGAATATAAAGACTCGCAAGAGTCAAGATTTTTAAAGTTTTAAAAGCATTTCTGCACGTCTCTCTATTATTTAGGTTTGACAAGATACGGACTGCATATTTTTGTAATAAAAATACCCTGGCCACATTACTGCTGTTACCCCAATTCACGATTCCATATCTAAGATGGGAATGGAAGTTGGCATAATAAAGTGTTTTAAGAACTTCCTGGCTGCAGTGTTCCGATATGAACTTTAAAGCATAGCAGCTTGCTCTTAGCTTAGTACACAAATTTTCTATATAGTGGGTCCACTGCAAATGTTCATCAAAAGTAACGCCTAATAATTTATTGGCGTCGCAGGATTTTAACTCAGTGCCAGTATCATCAAAAAGTTTTAACCCTTCGGAATTATTATTTAATGTAAATTGAATGGTAGTGGTCTTCGTTTTATTCAGGTTTAATTTGTTATTGTGAGACCAGCGAATTCCGAATGATCGCGTCAAAAAATGTTTACCTCCAAAAGTTTCGGAAACTCAGTGCTTTGGTAGCGGTGATTAGTGCACCAATGCAAAGTCTTTACCCTCAATATAATTATACGTATTTTTATCATTATTATAAGTGATCTTTTGAGTTATTTAGTGAAATTTTCGCCACTAAAAATAGTTTGTCATAATACTTTATTTCTCTGTCATGATTAATAATGTCTCTATTGGATACAAATGTGTCAGATAATTGCAGGCTGGCTCCTGTACTACCACTTGTGTGTACAAAGTTTGCTTAGTTAGCGAATTATTTTTATAGCAAAACTCGTAAGAAATGGACTAAGTATTATTTCATTGATATTAAAGTCAGCAATCTAGTTTTCGCAGACATCTGTCCTTCCCTTTTTGTGCAGTGGCACGAAAATTGAGGCTCTGCAGTCATATAGGGTCATATTCCTGTTTCCAGTATTTTTTTTTTATATATTTTGGTATATCAGTGTGAAAACCTGTTGTTGTCTTGGGCAGCAAGTAAGTAGGTAGTTTACATAAATAATCTGTTGTATTCAAATTGGATAATTATTAATTTTATACCAAATAAAACAGTAAGCTGAAATAACATAGTTATGTGGTAGTTACCTATTTTATACATAAACTATAAATCATTTATGTTTATGAATTTTCTCATGAAGTTAATGTATTTAATAATTGTAAGTAGGCAAGCAAGAAATTAATTTTCTAGTAAATGAAATGTAGAATATTCGTAAAATGATCGTAAAACAAACTAGAAATAATTAATAGCCGCTTTATTATCCTGAGACTCAGTTTCTTAGAATTAATGACACTTTTTTTGTGATAAATTGTGAATATTTTATTAACGAATCAATTAGTCTAGTGATTAAAATATGTCTCGTTGACATGTTTAGAAAGTTTCAAATGTTAAAATGTAACTTCTAAGAACCTAAGTGGTTTAAATAAAAGATACATTGAAGAACGTCGAATAATGACTTATCCTTTAAATCGACTTCTGAGCTCGGTCCATATGTGTTGCTTGAAATAAGATCATCAAAAATTATGAAATAAAATTTGTGGTATAAAAATGAACAAATAACAAAATCGAACGTAATTTTAATCGACCTTAATATCGATATATATCGGTAGGTAAATAAGATTGAATTGGTCGGAGGACGCACAGTGATCCAGAAAAACATTTTTTTTCTTCAAAATTGACTAGAGCTTTTATTTTGCAACCGATTGGGTTATACATTTTTTAAATATTCGTGATTTAATTACGAAATGTCATTGTAGATGAACCTTGTATCGTTTGCTCTGATGGACACGACAAGGATTGTATATAATTTAGGCCGGAGCCGTGTCGCCGCTACGATACTGATCAACTCTACTCACAAGGGGGATTCAAGATACCCTTCAGACTTCCCAAGACGAAAATAGACAAAATTATACTTACTGTGATTGCTACAGCCTGCTCTCTCCGTCGAACTCTTATGTCGGGTAGTGCACTTTTAACGAATATATCCTATAATTAGCACTTTCTCAGAAACACTTCTTAATAATTAAGACCGTCGATGGATTCTATGAGTATTCGGACAAGTACACAGACCTGGTGGGATCAGAGGTGACCCAGGGAAAGCAATTGTCCGACTCACGACACAGAATCGCCAGTCGGTCACAAATCTTATAATCAGTGGATCAATAAGAAATCGGATTCAAAATATATTCTCATTTATTGAAATAATTCATAAAATGTAAAAAATATAAATATTCAATATTTAGCTAATGTGTATAAGGCAAACACCAAAGACCACCACCACACGGCAAGCCGTTACCTCCCGTAGGAGTGTAACTCATCCAGCGTCGAGAGAACTGTGACAATCGACTGTACAAAAAGTTTCAGACTCCCAATTAGTAATATTTTTAAAATGTATGCTAAACTTTTTGAAAATTATTCACTTTGAATTTTACACTAAAATTATCGGAATGAATCTCAGGATGCTTAAAGAAGCTATCTATATGAGTTCGATGGTTTTCCTGCTTTTATAAACATACTAGCGGCATCGAACACAAATATACTTTTTTTCCATCGACTCGCTTTTGAGCGATTAGTATGGCGTTGTTCGCCTTAGCCGGGATAAACAGTATTTTGGGTTCGTCGGAATCGACCCTCCGACTTTGAATTCTTGTAAGGCAAAATCCTGACGTGATGGAGTTAAGTAGACCTCGGACTCGGGTTCAGTGACCTCAAGAACATATAGTGAGCATGGTCATATTCCCAGGCCAGAAAGAATTTTTTTGTGTGGCTGTGCAATTAATGAAATCTTTGCATTTTTTCAATAACCTGAATTCTGGTTATGCTAGCAAATTAAAATCTTAAAATGAATTTGTATAATTTCCTATTTGAAAATTCTCATTCAACAACTAGCATCCACACAGTCCCCACGACCATGCAGATTGAACTAGTATCTACATAACCCCCTACGGCTATGAAGATTCAGTTAGAAATGAGAACAAAGGCCTAAAATGAATTTATTTACCTATCTTGTCTTAAAAATTTTTCATTCTAATGGATTACATTTTCATGAAATCTATCATTCTGTTCTGGAAATGCTTAGCCTTTGAAACCATTTTCGCTCTTATTCTGGAGCCCATCAGAAAGGCACAAAGCCACTCATAAAGATGTTTCATGCAAAAATAAGACAATTTCTGTGAATAAGTATGAAATAATTATATTTGAGACACTGACTGATGAAAACAACAGATCTTCACCTATTTATTAGCTAATTAGTATTGGAACCTATATACTCTATGCATGTTTAAAAGTGAATTATTATTACAGTCCCCTATGGCTATGAAGATTAAACTGGTATCTACATAACCCCCTACAGTCATGAAAATTAAGTTAAAAATGAGAACAAAGGCCTATGTCGCACTGTGTAAAATTAATGACATTTTTTCTAGTCCAAGCCCAATTTTTTATCAAATTGGATGAAAGTAGGTGCAAAATGTTCGAGAATGCTGGTACTTTATGAAGTAACTGCTGGTTGCACAATTAAGGTATTATATACCCATTGACAGCGGCCTAAACCAATACAAATTGCCTTGAACTTAGACCAGTATAGACCAAAATGATCACACTTTCGGCTAAAATAAATAATGGATTCGTAAGCGACCCAAAAAACATTCATTTAAATCATAAAAATCCGTTAAACAAAAACTAAGACGAAACAAATTTTAAAAAAATTAAATTTTTTTAAATTTTCGCAATTGGCATATAATACCTTAATTGTGAAATCAGCAGTTACCTCATTGAGTATCAACTTTCTCGAACATTTTGCGCCTAATCTCATCCAATTTGACCAAAAATTGAGCATGGGTTGGAATTTTGAAAATGACAAGTCATTAATTTAACTGTATGTCTGGTTCCCGGGCTCAGATTATTTTTTTATGTGTACCGGTGCACAGGCACACACAAAAAATAGTTATCTGATCCCGAGACCCGACGTATTTCGACTTTTGCTCCATCACCCACCAAGTTTTAGTAAATCGAGAAAATAACAGAAAACCCGAGAGAAATCCTGAATTTTTCAAGTTATTTTTGCGATTTACAAAAAATTGGTGGGTGATGGAGCTAAACGGACATCGGATTCGTGTTCAGCACGTCGAAATAAATAGGGATTACCATGTCAGGTCCCGGATTCAGATAACTTCTTTTTTGTGTGCCTGTTTTATTTTTTGTTATTCTTGACATGCAGTAAATAAATATTTTTTAATTATTAAAGAACATGCTTTTAAAAACAACTGAAACTGTTTAATGAAAAAATACAATTGAAAGAAGAAAATATTGTGAAATTGACTCTAATTAATAAACGTATAAACGTAAAGTTTTCCGTTATCCTTCACGCATTTATGTTTATTAATTAGAACCAACTACACATTATTTTCTTCTTTTTAGTTTTTTTTCCAGTTAGATTAGTATTTTTGTTCGATTGAGAAGCAGTGCCACAGATCAAATACATAAATCAGCCGTGTCACCTAGGCCCGGATGTACCATCTTGCTGAACTTTGGTTCACTGCTGAACAGAGATCAAGTAATGAATTTAAGTTGTACCATTACGGTTCAAGCGTTCTGCAGTGGATCAAGAACAATTTAGTTGAACGGTCCTTTTGGTTGGTTCAAGGAAAGTTCAAGTAGTTCAAGCCCATACATAACCTAACTGAATCTAAATTAAATTGTTATTTGCCGAGATTTCAAAATTCGAATGTCGTATCTTTGTATGTTGTTACCTAATAACTCCTCTTGTAAATACTCAGACTAATGCAGAGAACCTCTTTAATGAGTCGCAAAGTCGAAATCCAGTTGAGGGAATGTCTGGCATCTGGAAAAGACGTTTTACAGATGCCAAACATTGGTATTGTCTTTAGGTATTCGACTAAAATTCGACAAAGTTGAAGGTATTATAGTTACAACAGCTGTCCCTCATAATGTCGCTCAGTCAATGAATGTTAGAATTCCTCCAGTTGGTGATGATTTGGAAGCTGCAGTTCAGTTTGTGAACAATGTTCAGACACAAAATAATCCTATTAAAATGAATAACACTGCAAGAGCTATGTTAATTAATGAATACTTCCAAAAGCTTTTATGTATCTATATACTTCTACACATTCGATATGGTACACTCCGTTAGGTGAAATCAAGGGGTGCATGTAAGTGTTTAGTTCTCATGCCATTTTTTTTTTGTTACTTAGCCTCAGATTTTGACTACAATTTCCTAAAAACAGATTCTTGTCGAATCGGAATATTTTCTGCACAGTAATTTGTTGATTTTTGTTGTGGATTTTTTAATTATCTGTGATATTGCCTTAGTAGGACTTTAAACTGTTTATTATATTTTTGTAATAGCAAAAGTGGAGAGAAAATGTTACTTGGGCCCAAGTAACATTTTTTCAACTTTCTGTATTTAATATATTTACACTTTTCTTGTCAAATTGCGAATTTTAATAAAATGTAATAGGAAAAGTGTGAATTATTTCTTGACTAAACAGCGTAGTGAGTACATATTAGTGCCTTTACATTCTAAAATGTTTTTATATTTTTGAATGAGTGACATTAATAATTGTTTTTCAGATGCCGAGAAATTTGTCGTTCTATTAAATTTCACAGTTTTTTTCTCTGCCATCTCAAAGAAACTTATAACGTTATAATGCAGTTGGATAGAAACAAATGGCAAATAACATAAACAAAGAAAATTTTTAATTTCTCTATGGTAAATAATAAGTATAAGTAAAGTATGGTTAATAACGGTGGAATCTTCTTTTTCTGTTAGAGAATTATGCGCCATGCTCTGATCCAGTAGTGCCAACAAGCGATGGAATTAAATTCAACTGAACGAACGTTTAAAACTGATGATACAACATAATTGCTACTGAACTGAGTTCATCGTAGAACTGTCGTTCAGTTAAACTTACCATGAACGTGCTTTTGGTACAACCGGGCCTTAATAAAATTCGCTACCCATAAATGACAAAATCTATTTGTCATTTTAAAATATTTTAATTACCGATTTTTGAGACGGATTAGACCTATAAATTACAAAACTTCTCCGCCATATTGACACCACTATTTTGAATGGTTGAATGTCGATCAAATATGTACAGCCTGCAACCTTGATAACCCTTAGAAACCGACTTTCGCTCGAATCAGGCGATAAATGATAAAACTTATTCCCCATATTAACGCCGCCATTTTGAATTCTTGAGCGCTCGATCACATGTTTATAGTTTGTGACCTCAAAAAAAATCTCACATTATAATATTGTTATATGAATTATATACACATGCAAAATATCTGCAAGTTGGTGAAAATTGAGTTCCAATATTTTCTTACATAGAAAGTTACAGAGTTACAAGTCAAGCTAATAAGAGCGTGTTGAATAAGAAGACGCAACTGTGATAGACCTCAAATCTCATAAAACATGAATGAAATAGAACAGTGAAAACATTTAACATTTAATTATTTTATAAAACATTTCTCGTATCTCTATTATAGATTTCATTATCCAGCTGTGCATTCATAAGTATTTAGCAAAGAGGACATGGATAGTCTTTTCAAAGTATCATATTAATGTGTTAACGGCATAAAATATACTTTTATTAAAGATGAATATTATGTGAAAATGTGCTCATAAAGGAAGCATACATTAAGTGCATTTATTAAATTGATTGAACAATATAACAAATTGCCAATTTATTGCGCTTTCACCTGCATTTAATACCTCTGAAGGTCATGGTTGATATTGACCTTTCAATAAGTAGTAACAGGCACACTCTTTTCTATCATTAAAGAACAACCTTTCTTTCTACACCGGGACATATATCAGGCATCATTTAATTTGTTGGAATGCAAAGTAAAAACAATAGGAACATGATTAATACATTATTACACAGAGTAAGTATATGAATCTTCATCTTTACCGTTGTTTTTACTTCACAAGTACGAATAATAATACATAATGACGAATTACAGGCAAATCACAATTATTTATAATTCTAGTAAAAATTCTTCAAATATGCCTCTACGATTCTGTTTACTTTCACGTTAACTTATCTGAACAATTTAGATTTATTACTGGGAAATCCACAGTTTCAAATCTGATAGTCAAAACACACCACTGCACTAAACCCCTGGACGTAATCTGCAGTGATTTCTCCAAGGCTGTCGATATGCTAAATCATCTCTTACTTAAACATGAATTAACAGTGGTGGATATCTCTGCAGATCTTTTAAATATGTTGACATTGTTGACCTTATAAAGAGGTGACACGTGTTCAAGATGGGGGTTACAAATACAATACATTTTCTGCAGGATTCCAGAATTCAATTCTCAATACATTATATTTAGATATTTTCGTTCACGATATTTCTGATATGCTTAATATTAAATATTCTTTATATGCCGATGATATTGATTTTCTACTATATGAGGAGGTGATTTTCAAAACGCAGTTTTTGAAATATAACACATTTTGAAATAATTACGAAATACTGTAAGTGAAAATATTGTTGGTAGGGCTAAAATAGTAGAAATTGAGTGTATTTTTTATTTGAAAAGCAATCGATTTGCAGTATTAGCTGAAATCATTTTTTTGAAATTTGAGATACAAAAATTTTTGAAAATAAAAAAATTGCGTTTTGAAAAACACGATCAAATAGCTGCGTTTTGAAATTCCAATATCGCACAGAAAGTGCATTTTCAAATTCAGGCGAAGATAAAAATTGAGACAATTTTATTATTAACACAACAAAATAAACAATCAAATTTCATAAAGTAACGCAGAATGAAAAAATATATATTTTCCTTATTTTATTAGGTCTGATTAAAATAATTCGGTTAACATTAAGGTTATACTATAATAATATTGGTTAAACTTGAAGACCAATATCATCTTCACAACAGTCACATTCCTCTGAGTCATGAATTTCAGGATCAATATCGCCTCCAATAGCTTCATCTGAAGAACAAGGGTGATTTTGAATTATAGCCTTATACCACGAGAGCTTGACGTCTTGTTCCCATTTTTCATTACAACCACTCAGTAAACTTGCCACATTATCAAATTTAATTTTCGGAATTTTGTTTTCAAGGGGTAGTTCTTTTAGACAATAATCTTTCAAAGTTTTTCCTCTTTTCAGCAATGTGACGAATTTTTTTGTGCTATCATCAGATCGGTAGTTTATCTCCATTTTCATAACTGGATTTTGGTTATGCATTGCAGTTTTTTTTGTGATCAGGTTTTTTAATTAATATTCTCTTTGAATCCTTAATGCCGTCAGTTTTGTTTAGAATATCCAACATAGCTTTCATATCATACAATTTCCAATATTTTCCTAAAATATTAACCGACTTTCCAAATTCGTTGAAAAATTCCCAGTACTCTTCCTTTGTTAATATTACAGAAGGGTTCTGCATTATTTTTTCTAACCTGCCGAACACCCTATCTGCCGGCAAAAAAGTATGTCCCCTTACAGGAAAATATAAATTTATGTATTTTACATTTTGTGGTGATTTGTTGCAGAGCCAATAAAGCAGCATGTGTACTATGTGGGCATTTTTATTTTGCCCCCCGCAACCATCTGCGAACAACCTTATTGTGTCGCAGTTTTCAGGAATTTGCAATGAATTTAAAAAGTGGTATAAAGCCGAACCGACTTGTACGGCTCCGTGTCCCGATTGCACTTCAGTCCATGTGTATAGGTGGGCATTATTAGTCGATCTGTCTGTCACACACAAGTTGTACAATGCTAATTGACGTAAATAAAATGCCTCTTGAACGTTGATTTTAGGTAATGAATGAACTTGTTGGAGGTCAAAACAGAAACTTAGGCTATTTTCCGGTTCTTCTTTCAATAAAATATGAAACTGCTTCGCCCTAAGCTTGTGAACTCTTTTGTTTGTGATCGCTTTATTTTTTACTTTCTGACACTTTGTATTTTTAATTATGTTATCGAGCTTGAGGCAAGCACTGCACATATCTGTGGCTGGACTGTCAAACCCAATATTGAAATCATTCACGAAAATGTTATAGATGAATCTGTATTTCACTTTTAAATTATCTGATACTGTGTTGTTGTACATTGTATGCAGTTTAGCCACAGATAATTCAGACGACAGATACAATCGTTTAGATTTTTTGCGGTTATAATGGCTCTCCTTGGCCCGTAGGTTTCCTATGAAAGATTTTACTTTTATTCGTTTCTGTTCGTAGGATTTTGACCTATGATCGCCACCTCGGTTTTCCTTTATTTCCCCTAATATTAGTTTTTGTTTCGCGATAGTTATTACATTTCGCTGAGAAAGTCTAGTAACCGCCAGAAAAAATTTTTGGCAAACCTTGACTAAACCACCATCGTTTTTTTTTTAGTACATATTTAATTCGTACTTGTTGTTTTTCCTTAAAATTCTTCTTCACTTTAGGAGGTTGAACAGTCAGCATATGACTAATTTTTTCGTTAACAGCTTTTCTTACTGGATGGCTATGTAATTTTTGGCGAATTATTATAATATCCTGCTTAAGTATTTACAGTACTTGACATCTTCAGCTTCCGGGAAATGATTTGAATATCTAAAATAAAATGAGACAACTTTAGTGTAACCTAACCTCAATCATTTATAATTCGTTAATACCTAATTTTTTTCTCTCGATCTATTTTACTTTCACCTTGACCTCGTTTTCTGGACCCACGAGATCCTTCACTCACAATTACCCCTTCTTCACTCATTTTAAAAGGAGCAAAAAGTGCCAAAGCTAAAGAAACAACAGTAATATGAGAACACGGTAAACACTGACAATATTTTATAATCCCGCAATCACATCGATAATGCGTTTTGAAGGACAAGAAAAAAAACTGCACTTTGAAATACCAGACACCTTAGAAAAACTGAGTTGTTTTACAACTGAATTTTGTAACGGCAATTCAATGCGAAGTACAGCATTTTGTAAATCAAGGATTAGATTACCAGATAAAGTAGGTTTTAAGGTACGTAATGCCATCTCTATCATATTTTGTGTATTAGTGTCAAAAACTGCGTTTTGAAAATCACCTCCTCATATCAACTCTGCTGCTGGCTGTGCAATATTGCGAAATGATTTGGATCTAATAAACAAGCTAACTATCATACTTTTCGTCGATTTACTGCACTATTTATACACTCACAGATAGAAATATTGCATATTTTATTATTTTTCCTTTTTTTTTCTTTTACACTTTTTGAGTTTTTTATTGCTAGATGCCTTGCGCGGAGGGTTTTACGTATGTTACAGCCAAATAAATTACAAGCTGAAACTTTACAGTGGAGTCGTAGAAGAATGAATAAAACATTAAGAAAGGGTAACAATACCGACTTTATAACAATATTTTCAGACAAGATAATAACAATTTAGTTCCAATTTCCTCCTGTAGCTCGAACAATAGCATACATCCTCCTAGACATGCTCCGCCGAAGATCTTTGATGGTTTCTTGCGGAATTCGATTCCATTCTTCCTGTGCAGCAATTCTCAATTCTGCAATTGAGCTAGGAGCTGGACTTCATGCTCGTACATGTCACTTCAGGATGCCCCATAGATATTCTATGGTATTAGCATCAGAACTCATTGGTGGCCAGTTTAGTGCCTCAATCCGGACATCCTGAAAGTACTGGATCACTGTTCTTGCGGCATGGGGGCGGGCATTATCATGCATTAGCACAAAGTTATCGTACCCAATAAAGCTGGCATAAGGTAAAATATGCTCCTCAAGGATATTGCGTATGTACCAGTCAGAATTCATTCTTAAATTTACCTCAACAAGCTCCGTACGACTCTCCCAACTAAACTAATGCCTCCCCAAAACATAATGGAACCGCCACCAAAGCTAACATTTTGTGCTAGATTACATTCTGCTAACCGTTCTCCAGACCTTCTGTATACTCGACCACGTCCATCTGGATTCCATAATTTTATTCTGGTTTCATCTGTAAAAAGGATTTTTTCCCATTGATGTTCATTCCAATTAGCATGGGCTCTTACAAATTGTAACCGTCTGATCTTGTGACGTGGGAGAAGCCTAGGGACGTTTCGGATTTAAACCGACCTCCTATAGTCTTCTTATTACTGTGTTGACACTTATGTTGACTTGTCTAGCAATAAGTAATTCATTTTTCAGATGCGGAGTAGTATGTGAGTGATTTCGCAAGGATTGTAGTCTCAAATATCGGACATCTCTTGGCGTTGTACATCATTTACGTCCTTGACCAGGCGCCTTTTGTATTCTCCAGTCTCATTATATCGTTTTACGATACGGGAAACAGTCGATTGATGGATATGCAATCTCCGCGCAATATCTTCTTGTCTGCAAACCTCATTGGTTAAAGTAACAATTTGAACAGAAACTAACTCACTTAAATGTGGCATCTCACTCACTGAAACTACAGAAACAAGAAATAAATCACTGGAAATGACATGACAACAACAAACAAAAGAGCAGTCGTTGTTAGTCGCCAAGGCACACTATGATACATTTGTGGTATGTTTGTAATTTGAACATTATTGCTTATTCAGTATAAATGCTGTCTCTAAACATTATCTTATCCAAAACTAAATTAAGTTATACATTAAACCTTCCAGTGCAAGGCCTCTAGCAATAAAAAACTCAAAAAGTGTTAAAGGAAAAAAATTAAATAAAATAATAAAATATGCAATATTTTTGTCTGTGAGTGTATAATTGTTGCACATTCTATAGAATACTCGTCGCAGTTTAGTTATAAATAATATTAGATTTAAACATTTTTTACTTTATTACAAAACAAAAAAATATTTTCTTAAAACTTAAATAATGAATAACTTTTTATTTATTGATCAATTTTGTTAAACAAGGGTTCCTCCTCTAGCCAACATTAACTTACTGTCCAAATTTCAATGCAATCCAACTCTTCATTCTTAAGTTATCTTGCTTACAAGCTACGTGATGGACGGATAAACGGACAGAAAGACAGACGGACGGACGGACAAACTGACAGAAAGACAGACAGACGGACGAACATTTTAAGAGTTGTTCAGAATTCGATCACTAACACAGTGTTATGAAAATTTTATTTCTACGGGCTATATTACATATTTTAGAAATGCAATATACTCTTCGTTCTTGTAGTTGCGTAGAGTATAACTAGATACATAATTGTTGCACATTCTATAGGATACTCTTCGCAGTTTTTATGAATAATATTAGTTTTAGACATTTTTTGTTTAATTACAACATATAAAAAAAAATCTAATTTAAAAAATGTACAACTCTTTTGTTTATTTATCGATTCTGTTCAAAAACAGGTTCTACCTCTAGCTAACAGTAACTTACTGTCCTATAGTTTCAATATAATCGGACTTTTCGTTTTTAAGTTATCGTGCTCACAAGAAAAATGACGGACGGACAGACGGATGGACGGACATTTTGAAAGTTGTTCAAAATTCGATCACCAACAAAGTGATATGAAAATTTTTTCTCTACGAGCCATATTACCGGTTTCAGAAATGTGCCGACCGAATGCAATATACTCTTCGTTCTGTATTTGCGAAGAGTATAATAACTGGTGAAAAGCAAATAATTTGTTCCTAAACGCCAGTAAATGCAATGTTACGTCATATTCTCGTAATAATAAACACAATTATGAAATTGACGATGCATCGATTCACAGAACCGAGTGAACCGACTTTATCAGAGATCATGGGGGTACTTTTGTATACTCATTTCTTCAAGACATACTTAAATTGTTTCCAAGAACTAGCATACTCTCGTTAGCTTCTTTTCTTTCAAATGTTCAGTAAGTACAACTCAGTTAGATATATCTCCTCCAACTTTATCGGCGTTGACAAAAGGCTTTGGACTGGGAAAGATTTAACTGCTGAATTTTCCGTGGTTACAAAGGAGCGAATATTTACCAAATTAAAATTTGTAATATTTGACAAGCCTACAGTGTTTGACAAACAGTTGGTTCGTCTTAAAATTTTAATATCTGCTGATTTTATAGAAAATATAGATACTGTGTCCATTGCCCATTCCTGGTATTTACTAATAAACAAATCAGAATTCCTTGACACCTGAACACATAGCAAATGGCATAAGAATAAATGAGTACCTATGCCTTATAAATATTTTTTACTAGGAGTGTAGTTGAAGTGGAAGCTATTATTGTTTTTAGTTTTTTTATAATTACTTAAATCAGATATATGCTCTTTTTTAAAGTTGCATACGCAAAAGTGAAAAATAGGACGACCCTTATAGAAAGACTTGTTTATCAGTACATCCATCTGTTTATCATATTTATTTATTTTGGGAAATATTTAACTATAAACATGAAATTGTACGTATAGTTAGAGTTTAGTACCCTGCAGGATCCTCATGACTCAACACCTCATAATATTGATTTTTAGATTTTTTCTTCACACATTCATTTAAAATGTACATTTTTTTCTACTTCACCCTGTTATTTTCGAAAATATTAGGCCGAAAGTACTGATAAGAATCTGAAATCTCAGAGACCAGATAAAATTGAAAGGGAATTACAGCGAACTTTTTATTTATTGTTATTAATATTTAAACCATAATTGAAAATCCGTATATTCCTATAAAAGTACTGAATAGTTTTGAAGTTATTAACAGGAAGTACTGTTACTGTAGTTACTCTAAAATGGTAAGAGATATTTTTTTAAGTACTGAGAGAATTTACAGTACACATTTACATCAACACTCGACTCGAACCCGGGATTCAATAGCCACAAGCCTAATACATAAACGCACCAAGAGTGGACTGTCTCATCGGGACATTGGAACTATGAAAAATAAATTTAGAAATAGTTCAATATAATGTGAACTATGATCTTACTCTTCTTGATTACCGATACCGTGCTACATACAAATTTATGAAAATATATACCAATACGGTTATTTTATAATACCTAACGCTATTAGAAAATAGAAATCCCCGAAAATATAAATATTTAGATCAGACGACATGAGCGGCGATGCTACCAAATCTCCTATTCCTGCAGCGTGTTTTTTTGCCACAATCAATTCTTTGGCAGTATTTTTTAAAGAGTCGTATCAACGAATGAAAACATATTCAGAACAAATCTTTCCATCAGGGGCCCTATTCTTGACGGCGCGGCGAGAGAAAGGAGCGTTCCGCGAAGAACAATCCCTCATCGCTTTCTCTCGGGAGAATTTGTTGGTGTTCTTGAACACGAGTGAACATGGTGAAACGATAACACACAGTACAGGCCTATAGCTAGGGGTGGGCCAGGACGGGCTAAGCCCATCCTGGAATAATGTTTTCCCGTCCTGCGGCGACTGCAGAAGATAATTAAAATCACAGTACAACCAAACCACAGCTGGTAAATGGAAATAATTGTTCAGAGGACATAGACCAAGCCACAGTCATGGACAAAAATAAGGGGAATAAGGGGAAGCGACCCAACTGTATATTATTAAACTGTGACCAAGCTCCCACCGCAAAAATGGTGCCCAATCGAACACCTAAAAATGAAAATGTGAAAATGGTTGCAAAACGTGTAAAAATCATGTTACGCCCGGCAGACAAGTAAAAATTTGTTAATTGTTATTTTTTATGAAATAATAATAATACTAGATTTATTACCTAACAGAATAATCCTATTAAAGAATAATGTAAATGTCAATAAATGACAAAATAATTATAGAAAATACAAATACAAATGTTATCTAAAAAAAAAAAGAGAAATACTAGTACACATATAATGACGATGAAACATATTCTTTACAGGATTTTGCAAACAGCAGAAAAAACTATATATGAGAACTAAAAGAAAAACTGTGTAAAAATATTAATGAAATCTTTGCATTCTTTCGATAACCTGAATTCTGGTTATGCTAGCAAATTAAAATCCTAAAATAAATTTGTCTAATTTTTTATTTGACAATTCTCATTGTAACAATAGCATCCACATAGTCCCCTACGGCCATGCAGATTAAGTTAGTATCTACATGACCCCCTACGGCCATGAAGATTCTGTTAAAAATGAGAACAAAGGCCTAAAATGAATTTATTTACCTATCTTGTCTTAAATTTTTTTTCATTCGAGTGGATTACATTTTCATGAAAACTCTTTTGTTTCTTGGAAATGCTTAGTCTTTGAAACGTTTTTCGCCCTTATTCTGGAGGTCATTAGAAAGACATAAAGCCACTCATAAAGATGTATCATGCAAAACCAAGACAATTTCCATGAATAAGTATGAATTAATTATACTTGACATTGACTGAATCTTTATGACCGTAGGGGGCTATGTAGATAGATACTAGCTTAATCTGCATGGCCGTAGGGGACTATGTGGATGCTATTGTTACAAGGAGAATTGTCAAATAAAAAATTAGACAAATTCATTTTAGGATTTCATTAATATTTTTACGCAATTTTGCTTTTAGTTCTCATAGATAGTTTTTTCTGCTGTTTGCAAAATCCTATAAAGAATATATTTCATCGTCATTATGTATGTTGTAAATTTTGATTATTATTATTATTCTTATTACAATTATAAATTTTGTATGTTCAAAACTGTTTCTGTTAAGAAATTTAGCTATCTGTTTTTTACGGGGGTTATTTACAACTGAAAATAATAATAACATATTTAGGTTCACGGCCCCCCCCTGAAGGTTTGTTTGCCCGCCCTTAAAAGAGTTTCTAGCTACAGGCCTAACACATTAGTAAACGTTGCCAAGTGCACCATGAAAACAACAGTCAATAAAATTATAGTAAATTTTGACAACTTAAATTCAACAATAATTGCCATTGATAATTCATGTTTGTTCTTTACATTTAATTTTAACAAGTTGAGCGGTAGTGAAGCAATTTCTAATAATTTTCCATTTCTTGTATATTTTCTGGAAAATATACCTACCCATCTATTTAAAATCTCTTAGGAGGAAAGTGCAGCACATACTTCACTTATATTGCGGCTCACACTTAACTGACTTATACCAACAAAACTATTCGATCCTTTAATTTCTTGGTAACTACCAAAAAACCCAATAATCTAAGGGTGGCTAAAACCTTAAATAAGCCTATTTAAAAAAGATATTTATGATACCTATCTACTACGTACTTTTGTTTGAACAGTTAAAGCCGATCGGTGGTTGTAAATGTGGAGTAAGCATTTCAAATAATTCTCAAACTAGTGGTTTATAAAGTCTAAATAAATGTATAAATTTGTCATCTGATAAACTAAATGGGTCCATTTTATTTAAATTTAAACGTATTCTCTAAGCTTCTTGCTCTGCATCTACTATATCTTGCAGAATTTGGTCTGCGAACAAAATTTCATACGCGTCCATTAAAAAAAAACCTTTAGTAATTAGTTAAGCAACGAATTTAACAAAAAAACGCCTGCACAAAAATTAAAAATCTCGTGTCAAAACGCATGTGACAGATAAAAGAGTCTAAGGGAGTAACTATTCCCTTGCAAATTTGTAAGAGATGAAACCGGGGAGCGCGTTCTCCTACCTACCGAGAGAAGCATTATTTATTCATTATTCTCTATTCTCTATTCTCCAAGAAAACCACGTCCCCTTTCTCTCGGCTGTACTACTCCCCAGAATTCAAGATATGGTGCCTGAATACGATTTTCCATTCCCCAAGAGAACCACGCCCATTTTCTCTCGGCTGTTCTACTCCCGAAATTCAAGAATAGGTCCCTGGAGGGTTACAAAAGTGAAGAAAATAAGAAGTATCCCATGACAATCCAGTTACGGATAGTTTCCATAAATTTACTATACAAGTCCACAATGTTATCTTAGACATTGTAATTTAAATCACGACCATACGCTTTTCTAAAAACAAGATGTTTAACACAGATTTAAATTTTTTGTTTCCATCAAATTCTATTCATATTAAAGAAAAGAAGTTTTCTCTTAGAAGAAGTACAAATATTATGTTCGAAATTAGTAACATTCGATAAGGATGCTACAAAAGAAAGGCCATGCCAAAAGCTAATAAATATCGCAAGTAATTGAAAGAGGTAGAAAAAACTATTACAGACGAGTAGGAACAATATTATGAAGTTGAAAATGATGTGGAATAAGAAGATTCTCTAAAAGAAGATACAAATTTTAAATTATGTAGAACTTCGAAAACTTCTAAGAAATACGCAGTATGTTGTTACAGTGTGCTTATAGAATATAACTTATAGTGAATCATATTAACATTGGCTTACCAATATTTGTTGACGTCACATTCACAACATAAGTAACTTGTGAAACGTGATTTTCGACCCTAAAATTTGTGAAAACCAGACTAAGGAGCACACTCAGCCATAATCACTTGGAAGCATTTTTCTTGATGGCAGTAGAAAAAGATGTGTTGAATAACCTAGATAGTGATAAAATAAATTGAGAAAATCTCCGAGGAAAGCTGTTTATAAAATGTAAAGAAGTGAAATTTTGTTGCGGGTGTTATATTATTTCAATATTTATCTATTGCTCAAATAAAGTGTGCCGCCTTCTAAAAGCATGTTGCGTTTAGAATTAAAAACCACTGTGAAACAATTAGTGTGCCACCGTAACTACTATATAGGTATTAATAATGGTAATAATAAAAATAATAAAGTAATAATAGTATAGGCATTAGAGGAAATGTACTGACTCTTTTCAAGAATTACCTCGCAGAAAGAAAGCAACGCGTAAAAATTAATAATTGCATGAGTGACAAAAATAGTACGCATCGGCATTCCCCAAGGCACCATTCTAGGCCCCATTTTGTTCTTAATATATATTAACGATCTATGCAACATCGACATAAAAGGACAAGTACTATCCTATGCGGATGATACTGTTCTGATATGTGAAGATGATAATTGGGAAGACACACTGGAAAATTCAAGACACACACTTCAGAAAGTATCGGAATGGCTCAATAATAACTATTTAACACTGAATAAAGAGAAAACAAAATTTCTAACATTTGTCCCCACAGCCGCTGATACACCTAATATAACCAATATAAAATACTAAAATACTTGTTTAGAAAGAGTTAGAGACTTAAAATATCTGGGAGCCATTGTGGATGATTATCTAAAGTGGCATACAAATTCGGAATTAGGCGGATAATACCAAAATTCTATATGCTACGTGACATATTAACCAAGCAAACCCTATTGGTCGCATATAACTCTTAAAATATTGTTGAGGAGGAACGTACAGTGATGCTTACACAACTATTCAAAGCTTGCAAATTTTTTTATTAAAACTCATATTAAAGAAAGATAGACTATATAATACAGAGCAATTATACTAACAAAATAAAATCTTAAATATAAAAGGTCTTTATATATATATATTAGCAGCAATAACATTCACGCATAAAAAATCCAAAGAACCCTCAACAAATAACACGCACCATCATACACGATCACAAAGCAAAGAATTATTGAAAGCACCAAAATACAAAAAAAATGTTTGTCAAAAGTTCGTAAATTTTTCTGGTCCAAAACTATTTAACTTATTACCCACGACACTTAGAAAATATGATAACATTTAAAAATTTAATAAAACCGGAAAGAATTATTAGTTTAAGCGGTACATCGAGAAAATCGGCAAAATCTGACGGTTAATGCAGAAAGCAAGAAAATTTGCATGTGATTTGTACACATTCATTGTATTAAATTTACCCGCAGCACTTCAATTTCCGGACATGTAAATCCAAAATGGCGGCCAATTTGTAAAAAAGTAACTTTTATTACGATGTAAAAATTGCGTTATAACTGGGGTGATGATATGATGATGATATGATGATATAATAGAAGCATTTGAGTATATTGCTAGCCCAGGTCTACCCCCTACCAAACGAATAAATATTATTCCCTCCTGCAAAGCACCTTTTTAACGAGCCCCAAGTAAGAACAAGAAATCCAGTTGAAAGGTGCATCGATGTTTGGAAAATGCGATTTCCTGTTCTTTCCTTGGGGATTCGACTGAAGATCGAAAGTAGAAGCCATTGTTGCAGCAACTGCCATACTGCACAATATAGCATGTTTGCGGCATGAGGAAATACCACCAGTTGATGACCAACAGCAAGACGCTATTAACATTGTCAATGAAGTGGTGGTGGAGAATATGGGGAATAACAGGGTGATTGGCAATGATACAGTCACATTACAGTTAATGAACTATTTTAATGGACTTCTGTGAAAAATGTTATGTAACAGTCTTTTAGGTTATAAACTCTCCTAACAACCATTGTACATCATATGGTGACGAGTATGTTTGTTCGTGAGTGTAAAAAATAAAGAAATATTTTAAAAATTAATTTTGTATTTTAAGAAAACTTAGCTTTTACTTAATATCGTATAAAATGTGTAAATACAAATAAATAATTGATATAATAAAAAAATATAAAATAAAGGTAATTTTCTAGAACACGGCCCTCTGCAATTATAAGAGGTGAATTTGTAGATAATTTATAACTTTTTGTTAAGTAACGTCGCCTTGATTATTGATATTGTCTCATAAGCTCTGTTTCCACATCTGCTTTCCTCTTCATATTCATCATCTCCAATTCATGCTTTTCTCTCATAAATTTGAGTTTTTGGCATTGTTCTTCTTCCATAAAACGTGCTTCTACAGCAGATTTTGCATCTGCCCACTCTGCTAATTGCAGCTTCAGACTTGCATCGAGTATTCTACTTAAGGGCTTTAGACTTACTTGCCCTTATCATGGCCGGACTGTATTTTCACCAATTTCGTGATTGATTTTGAGTTTGAGAAACTACAAAAGTAAAAAAAAGTGTAAGAAAATCTGTGACGTAGGTACCTATTATTTACTTTTGCTAATTTTTGCTGTAATTTATATCTGTATTTCTTTCCTGTTTTCGGGTAGAACTTCAGTATGGAGCTGCGATGGGCTTAAAGTGCAGGGATATACTGAAAAGGAAGTAACTCGAATATGGAGTTATATAAGTAGTGCTAACAACTTACTGTGGTCTTCTAAAACGTCCAGAGATACAGCTTCTTCAATAATTATTTCGTTCAAATCTTCTTGGCTTGAAACAGACTTAAGAGCTTGATTCTGTCCATCGGATTGCTCCATTATTGCTGGAATAAAATGTTGAAAATGATTTGCAAAAGAAACTTAGTATTGTAGACTAACAATTTTTAAACAGATCTGTTCAAAGTATATTTGTATCAACTTATTTGTATCTCCATCAAACTGTGAAATGTCTCCATCAATTTTGCTCGAGCCAAGAAGTTCTTTGACTTCCTCATCCAGTATCGTAACTTTGGTTTCTCGATAAGGACAACCACCAGTACCTCGCAAATACAATTTTTCATCAGGGAACTTCTTTTTCGTTCCCTTTTTAATATTAACGTTTTTTTTTAGATCTTTATCATTACGGGAATTCTCTCCAGAAATACTGTTAAATTCACTTTCTATCTTTCGCCAAGTCTCTCCTTTCTGGAAATTTGCTTGGGAATCAGAATGCTTGGGAGTCAGAAAGCTTGAATTCGACGATATTTCTATATTTTCTTACCGAGGAGATTAATATAGACTCCTCTTTGGCAGAAAAGTTTGCAGATCTTTTTTTATCATCCATATTCTCTCAAAACAAAAACTAAGGTTCACGATTATATTGTAAAACTCTTGAATATGAATCACAGGTAACTATCATGAATGCCGAATGTCTAATGTCCACAAACTACCCACTAGTTTGTGCTAATGTCACATCAAAATCTACAGTGTGCAAACGCCGACACTACCAACTGACCTTTGAGAGTAACAGATCCTAGCGCTACTGAACCCGGACGAATTACGCTTTACAGAACGGGAATATACCTGAGCTCCGGTTCAGCTTGAGCCGTGGTTCAGTTGAACCTACGCTGAACCTGGTATTGTAAAACTGGGCCTTAGAGCAGCATATCAAGCAGGTCAAATCTAGGACAGATCTGATGTTTTGGAAAGTTCACCAGAGTCAAGTGAATGGGGATGGAAAATTATTGAAAACGGATGGAAGCCCATTTGGTCTAAATTACCAGGAATCTGGCAAGGTTGTAGAGAGCTAGAAAAATGCGGTTGTTCAAGCGATTGTAATACCATGCGTTGCCTATGCAGAAAAAATGATTTCCCCTGCACCCTTAAGTGCAAGAAATGCAAAGGAAAATGTAGCAGCAAAAGGTATAGGGCCTTCTACATTGATTAAAATACTTTCTTGTTAATTTCTTTTTTTTTAATTACAAGCCATATGATTCCAGTAGCGATGACGAGGAAACTATTATGATTTTATTTTGTATTTTGTTAATAAAAGCCATCTTTCTAACTTCAGAATTGTATTTTTGTTATAATTCCTTTAGAATTTTATTTTTTTGACATCACCGTTGGAATCAGCGACCTCAGATTATACTTAAACGATACCTCACATAACATTGCATTATTTTAAAAAAATGTTAAAGTTTAAAATAGCCGCCGAGTTTTTAAATAAATTCTATTATTCTTGCACTATGACTATTTTTGTTACATTTGCTAACCTTAAAGCGTTCACCTACAGTTTGATAACAATCTTTGGATATATTCTTCTTTTGTTTTTAAACATTTTACCCGAATTTTTGAAAATGGCTGCCATTTTGGTCTATGAGGTCAGGGGTCAAAGTGCTGCGGGTCAAATTACTCCTATAAATATACAAAGCATACATGCCAAAGGACTTGCTTTCTGCATTATTCGTCAGATTTTTGTGCGTACCGCTTATACTATATACGATAGATAATATAATGCAGTTCTCAATCATTGAATCATTGAAACAATACAGAAATGGTTAAATTGTTAATCTGTTATACATACAACAATAAAATATTTAATTCTTACTTACGATTAGTAGAAACAACAAAATTTAAGACAGTTCTACTGTTATTAGTACTGCTAGTTACATAAGAATAGAAATAGTTTTTAGTTTATAGTTTTATAGCTAAACAGGTTAAGAAAATGTAATCACATTCAAAGCGCAAAACAAGTCCCCGTGACTTAGGCGCCAGGTAATTGTAGTTGTAAGTTATGCTAATTGTAATTATAATTGTAAGCATATAAAAATGAGTTGTAACTTACAATGCAATAAACAAATAAATAAATAAAATAATTAGTCTGCGAGTTCTAAGATCCAGGTGCCCCGCACCGCTAAAGTGTTGTCAATCCGCCTTTGAAACGCACTACTCCATTGAGCCAATTTCTCTGATTGCAATTTGTACACTATGGTCCGGCGGCGGTGCTCCGATTATGGTTTCTTCAATATGTGTTTAGTATAGGGTAAATAACAATCGGAAAACAAACCCATTGATACTTCGGCGAATGCGCTAGGGACAAAATTTAAATTTCGTCGGAATTACATTAAAATTGGAACATAGAAATTTAAAAAAAAATCTGATACTGAATCTGATGTGAAAATGTTTAAACAAATTTATAAAATAAATATGTATTTATTACTTAGATATTTTACATGCCCAAGTTGGCTTTGGTTAAAGTTAAAACTTCTCCATCCTCCCATAAAAGACCGCACTATGGCTTTGCAAATTATTGCACATATATTTTGCAAAATTTTATTAAATAGTCGTAAGTAAAACATCTCTTATATTGCGCTAGTTATTTCAACGTTAAATTAATAGAAATGGATTTTGCAACTAAGTACATGAAAGTTAGGTTCCAAAGCAAAAAAAAGTATCATCAGAAAGTTCTAAATTTGGCTAAACAGATTTTGCACTTGACAGCATATCTTTGGAGGTCTATTATTTTTATTTGAAACAAAAATAGCTTAAATCTGGGACATTCCACTGCACCACCACAGACGATTGACTAGGAATTATATCAGTGAAGAACTATGAATTTAGTAGAGCATGAAAAATGTACCGAATACGTGCTTTAAAAAGTTCTATAATTGAGATTTTACTGAAACATTAAAATTAATGTAGTAGTACTTAATATAAATCACATGGTCTATAATTTTAAGAAAAATAATTTCGATGTAATTTAATTATAACGTGTAACGATTAAAATCTATTTAATAAATGTGTACGTCTAACAAATATATTTATGAACCTGTCAAAATTAGGAATGAAATATTACACAACATGTTTATGACGAATGTAGTATAAATAATTATAATATTAAATGAGTGGAGGTTGCAGTCGGGCGTGGTCGATGACGAATGTTTATTTGAATCATATTATGCTCGCATAATGTAGCGGTATTTTGATGCAAAGCAAAACAGGCCTAACCATTATGCTCTTCATTAGTGTTTGTTAGAGGAAGAATCCTATTGTTTTTAACGAAATTGCTCAATAAGTGAAAAAGTTATTAATCGTTTAAATTTAAAAAAAAATTTTTTATATTTTGTAATTAAACAAGAGCTATCAAAACTAAGTTATTTCACAGATATTGGAAAAATCATGAGAACTCTCTTTGAAGCAGCAAACATTATATGAAACGCGGTGCTATCTCATCAGAAATGGACATTTACAGATTGTATTGAAAAAAAGAGCAGATGGTGTAGTTCCAACCGTAGTCTCTTTCTACATGGTGCTGTCATGGAAACGGCGATATGAACTACATTTATGAAAAACAAGACTACGAATTTGAATAGGGCTAAAAGATTATCTCAAATATTTATGTATGAGATGGTTGGAACTACCCCCAACTCCCTTCTTCTCTCCCACTCTCCACGTCCCCTAACCCACAAATATCTTATAGATATCCTAAAACCCAAAACACAATCACAAATAGCAAGAAAAAATATTGCTTCAGTTTTTAATATACTCGACTCATTATCTACAGCAGGTTTTACTCATTTCTTTCCTGTAAATCTGAAATGTTACTCTGGTCCACATAAGTATTTTAAGTTACTGTTATTTTAATTCCTTTGGAACGGAACTAAAATAAAATACATATAGATCCTAATAAGTGTGTTATTGTAGAGGAAGGATTTAAACAAGCTTGACAAGGTCTCCAGCCACATCGGCACTCTGTATATTGTTTTAATAATATATATAATGTAGTACTTTTTAAACTTTAGTTACAATCTTGAAATGTTATACAGTTAAGCAAATTAAAAACAATTGAATATTAAAAAAATGATTGGAACTACACAATATACTTTTTATTTTCAAGAGAACCTGTGAATATCCATTTCTAATGAAATAACACCGCTTTTCTATAACATTTGCGACTTCAAATAGAGTTCTCATGTTTCTTCTCATCATTCTTCGAATTAGCTAGGGCAATATCTACAGTTGCTTATAGAGTAATCGCTGTGGCTCATTTACTTTTCTATCCATCTATCAGACTTTTAATCTCTTTTCACGTTTTTATTTATCCAGCATTCTTATTTGTAACTAATTTGCAATTTATATCAAGATCAATCATCGTTGTTAACAATTGCCATAATAAGAATGCATTTATTGATCACAAAAATTCTACATATTTTGCTTCATCCGAAATACATTGGGGATTTCTATCTGGGGCACGAGCAGATCGTTCTCGCAACACGTTAAATACATGTTTTACCCAGCAAGGTTTGTGATATAGAATGTCTTTTGTGTAAGGATCTCCTAGATCTGTCCAATCACTAAATCGAATTTTTATTTGCTTCTCTTAATTTCAGTCTGACAGAGTTTGTTTCTATGGCAATTAATAAATTTATTTTTTCTTCTTCCAGACAGAAAAAATATTTATTTTTGTCATCCGCAGGAATTGATCTTGTTATGTAACCTACATTAGTATCTTCAGGAGCGAACAAGAAGGCTTATTCTTTTCCCTTCCTTTTCACTTTGCTCCATTTGGATTTTATGGATACGCTTCTTGTAACAATCTATATGCCATGATGCGTTTTCATCTATCAATTTTTCAACAGTCACCTTTTTTCTTAATCAATTAACACGTATTCGCTACCATTCCATTCTGCACTCTTTCTAACACACTCTAATATTTTATCATAGTTAATAGAATTAATTAATGGTGAATTCTTCTTATTTTGGCATAAAATACACAGCTCGTAATTAGTCTGCAGCCTTGCCTTTTTGCAGATGGAGGCAGGGGTACTTGGAGACGAATTTGTGATGGACTACTCCACAACAGCACAACACATTATGTCCAAAGTTAATTTTAAATTACTGAAAGTACTAAACTGCTCTGCTCACAATTATAAATTCGTTTTGATCTGAAACAAACAAAAAATTGAAATGATACAAGTGATATCAATATTTAAAGTTTTTTTATACCAAACACCTAAATGGTAAAAGATAATGATCAATTCCTAAGGACCTTTTCTTATAGAGAATTTATTTATAAAATAAAAGGTTCAGTACAAAATATTAATAGGATGGCCCTATCAAGAGTTTTAATTTAGAACTTCCGATATTGTCTCAGGTGGCCACCATCTTGGATATATGACGGCCGCCTGTCACAAATTCAACCAAACACCTGGTGAGGCATTATAATGGACGGTATAAGGAATGTATTAAACTTGCTCCCATTATTTTATCATGAAACCCACGGTGTGTATATTTCATCAAGTATGAAAGATACAACTTGACATTTTTGAAGTTTGGTGGAAGTTTATGTTTAATGCACCAATTACTATTTTTTTTATATTTCCCAACAAGTGAATACATTTGTCTATACTGTCGATCCTGCGTGAAAGCTCTAGGCCATCTGACAACAATAATGCATCTTCAGTGTATCAAATTCGAAACATCACGCAACTTATTAATTGTAAATTCGATGATCTACCAGCTTCGCACATAATGGTGTTGGTATCAAAATTAAATGAAAAATATTTATCAATACAACTTAAGTTCTGGAACGTGTCACAGATATGCAATACACTATTATTAATTCTTGAAAATGATTCGCGCATGTAAGACAACAGCATTTTTGAAAATATAGAAAAATTCGTATTTGACGCACCAATAACTAATTTTCTAGTTTTCAAGTAAGCGACTACAATTCTCCATACTATCGATCCTACCAGAGAGCTTGAGACCATCAGCATACATTAAATGTCTGACAGTTTATATCATTAGCAATATCATTAACACTTATAACAGAAAGTAATGGACCAAGGACAGATCCTTGCGGGACTCCAGAGTTACCAATATGTTCGAAAGACTTGAAAGCATGCTAGACAGATATGATCGATCAAGAGATAATCTCATGTAAAGAATTTCAAGAACTCAAGCAAAGTTGCAGATTATAGTATATTAATTACATGGTAATTATTTAAAATAACAGATTTGACACCCTTTTTAATAATTTGTCAAACTTTCGAAAATCACCGCAAAAGAAGAAAATTACTGCATTTTAAAATTAGGTGATTTTGTTTATAATTTGATAGAACCAAAATGAAAATAAACAACGTGAAGTTAACGATGCTAATCACCATTTAGTTATATTGGCTCGATCAGTGTATCTATGATAAACATCATCCATTGCATTAGACAAATTTACAAAAGGTAATAAGAAATTTTCGTTTTCAATGATTTTAACCGCTTCAAGCCTAAAGTGTGTTGCATGAGGAATATTAATAAGTATATTTTATTGTAATAAAATAATCCTGGCATAACTAATTGATTTTAAATTAACCATGATTCAGGTATTTCCGAGGGTATTTCTAATTCCTAATAAGACCCCTAATACAAGTGCGACATAAAGGTGAACATAATTGTCGTCATTTCATTGGAATTACCCTAAAGGTGTCTATCATTATTGAACAGTCTTTGTTCGTCGATTGACTATTATTATAGATATAACTTATATTTCAAATGTTTATGGTCTGTTTGTCTATTGCACTGTTGATAATCTATAACCAACGGTATCAAATAATTCCAGTCAATTTAAAAACTGCATTATTTAAACTCATTTCAAAAAATACAATAAGTTAGTCTGTTACGACGCTTATACAATATAAAACATAAACGTTATTTGAAAATTAAACGAAGTAAACTTCTGTTTTGAATAATTTTGAATGTTTAAATCAGATCAGTTCACTGGTTAATATGGAAGTCTATGAAATACCATTGTTTGGGATCATATTGTACATTCAAATGACATTAATAGTAAATCAACCTAAATCGATTTTTGACAGCTTCCGCATACAGTATTACCACTGCAGTATTACACAGGTCTACAAAAAGAAAAATCTGCTCCAAGGACTCTACCTATCACGCCTTAAGTATTTTTGTGTGCTAAAGCCGAATCTTCAATTTAAAAAACCCTATAAATCGTAAATTTCAAGTAAATCTCGGTTTTTATTCCCTACCCTAAGACCTAATAAAAATTACTATTTTCTGTCTAATTTTGGTCGATGATAACGAATCCGTCCTCAAAAAAGAGAGCTCTGCCCCAGGGCATCTTTTAGTGATTTTTTACTGCGTATTCATGTGTTCCAAAAAGCCCTATTTTATATTTTTTCTGACTGATCTGATATTTTGATAGCAGCATCAAATACCTACTAATCACATCACATATTATTCTAGGATATGGCGTGCAAATCCGGCGACGAAAATTTAGCGTCTGCCAGTCGATAATCGAAGAGAGCATGGAATGGTGGGCGGATATGGGGGGAGGTATTTTTTTATTAATCAAATGGTTACCGATATCTTTTCGCATAGGAATGTACTCCACTTACCTCAATTACGCTGGCAGACGAAAAGAAATTTTAGTTACCTTACCAAACCTAACGCAAAATGTTTGTTTTGGCGTGTACAGGCTATACAGTACTATACTGTAGTGGGAGACATTAGAATGCCGCTGATGTGATAATTTTTACAAATAATATTGAAAGACTTGTACTGTTCATGTAGTAAATTATTACCATATAGCACAAAAAGTCACTTTGACCAAATGCATAACCATGCACCCGGCGCACAGTGAAAAACCGCTGCCTAAGGAATCACTACTTCCACATCCAGATTATTCGTCCAAGTCACTTTAAAGGAAACATCTTGACTATATTTGCACTCTAGTATGTGGAAACTATTGGTCATAGAATTTTAATAATATTTGGGGTAGATGTCATAGAAAAGTTTGAGGAGTTGGTTTCTACCATATCCGTTAAAAATGAAGTTTCTAGTTTACCGTACTTATTTTCCACTATTTACAACCTACCACCTCAATGGAGTCATCTCAATCAGATGTCACTACAATACATACGTGTACTAACTTTCAAGTGAATATCTCAATTTGATGTTATCAATCCCATTAATAATGAATAAGCGGAGGTGGTAGAGTTTGAAAAATATTAGAAAGAAATCTGAGGCCTTGGTTTCTAGTATATACACCGAATCCCAAATTTCTGTAGTCTTACCAGCTTGCATATTTAACCCCCAACCCTTCAACGGCATCATCTCAAATTATGATCTAGTTTCAGACGTCGCTATAATACATGCGTGTACCAAATTTCAAATGAATATCTCAATTTTATTTTATCAACCCTTTTCATATTGGAGTAGGGGTGGTTGGGTTGAAAAATATTATAAGAAAATCTGACGCTGTGGCTTCTAGTACATACACCGAATTTCAAGTTTCTGTAGTCTGTACCAACGGTTTAGTTATATTCCTCTATTTACCCCAAATTAACCCCCAGCCCTTCAACGGAATCATCTCAAAATATAAACTAATTCCAGACGTCGTTATAATACATACGTGTACGAAATTTGAAATGAATATCTCAACTGTATTTTGTCAACCCCATTAATGGGGTAGGGGTGGTGGGGGGGTTGAAAAATATTATAAAAAAATCTGAGGCCTTAACTTCTTGTACATACACCGAATTTCAAGTTTCTGTACTCATACCAGCTTGCTTTACTTATTTCCCCCTATTGACCCCTAAATAACCCCCAACCCTTCAACGGAATCATCTCAAAGTATAATCTAATTCCAGATGTCGTTATAATTCATACGTGTACCAAATTTCAAATGAATATCTCGATTTTATTTTATCAACCCTTTTAATAATGAAGTAGGGGTGGTGGGGGTTGAAAAATATTATAAATAATCTGAGACCTTGGCTTCTAGTACATACACCGAATTTCAAGTTTCTGTAGTCTTACCAGCTTGCTTTATTTATTTTCCCCTATTTACCCCTATTTAACCCCCAACCCTTCAACGGAATTATCTCAAAATATAATCTAGTTCCAGATGTCGTTATAATACATACGTGTAGAAAATTTCAAATGAATATCTTAATTTTATTTTATCAACCCTTTTCAAATTGGAGTAGGGGTGGTGGGGGTTGAAAAATATTATTAAAAAATCTGACGCTTTGGCTTCTAGTACATACACCGAATTTCAAGTTTCTGTACTCTTACCAACTTGTTTTACTTATATTCCTCTATTTACCCCAAATTAACCCCCAACCCTTCAACGGAATCATCCCAAAATATAATCTAATTCTAGACATCGTTATAATACATACGTGTACGAAATTTCAAATGAATATCTCAACTTTATTTTATCAACCCCTTTAATGGGGTAGGGGTGGTGGGGGGTTGAAAAATATTATAAAAAAATCTGAGGCCTTAACTTCTAGTACATACACCGAATTTCAAGTTTCTGTACTCTTACAAGCTTGCTTTACTTATTTCCCCCTATTTACCCCTATTTAACCCCCAACCCTTCACCGGATTTCCTCAAAAAACAATCCAGTTCCAGATCTCGTTATAATATATACGTGTACAAAATTTCAGTTCAATATCTTAAACCGTTCCGGAGAAAGCGTGCGGACAAAAAAAGTTACAGACAGACCGACAGACCGACAGACCGACAGACCGACAGACAGACAGACAGAAAATTTTTTTTCGCTCAAATTTAAAATCTCGACGTTTCATGACATTCTAAACCTATTTCACGAATAAAAATTTTTGAAATTTTTTTTGCGATTACTATACTTCCAATCCACTACGTGGATGTGAAAGTAAAATTTAGAACTCTTTTTGGACAAAAGTCTATTTGACGCACAGTTCTTAAGCGATTTGAATATTTCTCTTTTTTAAATACTCGTGAATGATTCTAGTTTACCCCCCAATTGCTACAATTTAAATATCTATTTTTCTGATTAACGTATCTGACCCAATATCAGAACATATAGGTTTTCAGGATCTTTTCGATATATAATTTATTACTCTAGGTTGTTTAATTAACTGGTTGTATGAATAAAATTAATTTTAAGAAGCCTAACAAATATAAAAATTAAGAAGATTTACTCAAGAATGACGTTAAATTCAAGATATATAAAATATAATAGATGTATTGTGTTTACAATTAAGGAGCAGATAAGCAATATTGAGGTTGCATATCCATGGGCCTCTTATACTTCCAACTTATGCTTTTCTAGCTCTAAAATTGAAATTTGGTTACTTTTTTACCTTCCTTTCGTTTTTAATTCAAATAATAGCTATTTTTAATTACATTATATATATATGATATCAATCAGTGAGCTGATTTTCAGATATTGGGTCAGATACGTTCTTCAGAAGAATAGATATTTAAATTGTAGCAATCGGAGGATAAACTAGGATCATTCAGGAGTATTTAAAAAAAAAATTCAAATCGGTCAACAGCTGTGCGTCAAATGGACTTTTGTCCAAAGAAAGTGCTAAATTTTCCTTTGTGCGACGTTCACAGATAATTTTTCAAATTTGCGCAGCTACTGTTCAGAAACTATTGGTCTGAGGGAAAAAATGTATATAACCTTTTTTTTATAAAGAATTTGATTATATCAACTTTGAATACCATCATTTGGAGCGTAGGGCTGATAGAAAATGAGTTATTGCACAAATACCTGATTCTGGTGCCTAATTTCAATAATAATAGATAGTTCCGTACCTCTGCACTTTGTACATTTTTGATACCTGACCGCAAAACAAAGCTGCCCAAAAAAAAGAACACTGCTGCCTCAATTTGTCATAGAAAAATATTTACCGCCTGACCTATAGTACATTTTATCTATATCATCTATATCATCATCATCAGCATCAAAAGACAAGGACGAGACCTGGGTACCCCCCAGTTTTCGAGGGTGTTGAATACAATGATGATATTTCTATGCCTCCTACCCCTTGGGAACTACCCCTAAACGCGAAAAGCGTGTTACTTTCTATTCTAGGCATGCTAGGGCTTGTCGGATCGGATTTCTCTGGTAGGTCGCATGGACTTTGACTATGCAACATATTATCAACCCCCTCCCCTTACACTAAGATTATCCCAAAAATTCAACACGGTGGTAACATAATTTCCTCTACCACCCTTCACTGAACCACCCTTAAATTCCCGAAACCACCCCCTCATATTTCTTGCTACTGGGCATGTGGGGACACGTTGGATCGGGGATTTATGGAAAAAATTACGAGAGGTCTGAATATTTGGAAGATTTTAGTATTAAGGGCAAGGAGGAAATTATGTTACCATCATGTTGAGCGCCCTCGAAAACGGGGATAAACAGTTCACAAAGTTTGAATATTTGGAAAGATTTTAGTATTGAGGAAGGGGGCAGTTTATACCCCGGGGGTGACTGCATGTCTGGGCACTTAACTTGCTTTACAATACCGAAATCTTGTCAAAAACCTAGATCTTACAATTCCCCACATGCGCAGTAGCCAGAAATGTAAAATGGGGATGGTTTCGGGTATTTGGGGAGGGTTAGTGGAGGGTAGGGGTTAGTGGAGGGTATGTATGTGTTAAGCACCATTGCAAACGAATGGAAACAATTTTGTATCAATTTTGAAATTTTTGGGCAGATTTTAGTATCGGGGAAGGGGTAGTTTTATCCCCGAAGGTTGATAATATGTTGGGTGGTGAAACTCTGTACGGACTGCCCGAAAAACCCGATACGACAAGCACTCGCATATCTAGAATGAAAGAAACGCGAATAGGGGACGATTTTTCGAGTTTAGGGGTAGTTCCCAAGGTGTGGGAGGCCGAAAAATATCAGCATCGCATTCAGGATCCTCGAAAACGAGGGATTTTTGCAATTTTTTCATGGATTAATAGGACATCCTCGCACTGATAAACCGGTCCTAAGCAGGCAAATCAATTATTACGTGTTAAGACACAAACGTCATAAAGATACATATTGTGTTTATGTACTAGAATTATTTACTCAATTACTTATGTTATTATGATATCGTTTATAAATGGTAAGAAGTTATGCTATAAAATCCATGTATCAATAAAGTATATGATTCACATAATTTGTTTTGATGGCATACAATTGCAATTATGTTCTCCTGCAATGTGGGCTTGTAATTTATTTTCAGTATAAACAATACTAATTATATAAGCTTCATTTACAAAACTAATAGACATAATGTCTAGAAGGTTATTACAAATTTCCGCCTGAACGGGTGAGGTAAGGTTATCACATAAGTATTTTAAATTTTATTGTGCATAATTTCTCTAGGTGCGTAATAAATGTACAGATTTTTTTCAAGAGCTCCTGAAAGAATTCAGATAGGTATGTGTTTTCATATTAATATACAAAATATCCTATGTATGATGGCAAGACGCGCTGTGGGTGTGTATATTACTCTGTGTACAGATACTCCGGGGCTGCGCGCGAGGCACCCTTGCAAACCCTACCTGCTTCGATTGAGCCATTCGAAACGAGCGAAGGTACAAAGCAACCATTTTGAAAAAAGTCCGTTGTCTAACAAATCACTACTTCCACATCCAGATGTCCTATCCAACTCTACTTAAACGAAAACATCTTGATACTAAATCCGCACTCCAGTTTGTGAAAATAATGTAATATTTAACGTCGTCTGTCCCAAGGTGGGATGGCTAATGCCAAAAATTGTTTTAAGGACTTTCATTCTTATAAACACACTAAATAACAATTCTTCTCTTGTTAACCCCTTCAATAATGAAGTGAATAGTAGTGAAGGTGGCAGATGTAATGAAAAACATTTAGACCTTGGCTTCTAGTATATGCAATGATATATACCGGGTGAGTCACGAATTGCGCTCGCCCCGATATTTCCTTAAATATTTGGAATAGAAAATTGAAATTAGGAGGCCTTATTACACGACTAAAATTCCATCTTTTCAATAAAAAATCAAGTTTCGTGCACATCCGGTTTGACCCGAAATGCCCACAACTTTCGATTTTTAAATGGAACACACTATATATTTTTACATTTTTGGAATCTAGAGGAAATTTTGAATATATCCATTTTGGTCACTTTTTGATAAACATTAAAAATTTTATTAAAAAATCTATTTCTGAATCCAGAGTGCTGTGATGCCCAAAATATATTTTAGTTTGTGTGCTACGTTACTATAAAAATAAAAAGAGCAACATGATTGCATTACTTAATTCTCTAGAGGCGTTTAAAATTTTTAAATGTGATTTTTTCCCACTAACTCGGTTTTTTTAAATGGGAATTTAATCGTTCACCAACATTTTTAAATATCTCATTTTCATACGAATCTAATGATACCAAAATTTTGAAAATCCGCTCAGAAATATTTGAGATTTCAGCCAAAATACAATGCAACCACGCTTTTAGGAACATGCGGCTAATAGATAATAGATTAGTGGGCTTTGGAAACTAAAATGGCATATTTCTGTGTAAATCTGGTAACCTAATAACATTGGAAAAATCATAGTAGCCATTGAATGTAATAAAACAATATCAGCTGTCAAACAGACTCGTGTAGTTATAGGCAATCTTGAGCTATCAAACATTTAATAATTGTGAGCGCAAAGAACGTTACAATTAAGTTTAGCATAGGTATGTGGAGGTAAACATAATTACATCCACAAGGACATTTGCAACAGAATGCGACATCAGTTCGGTTTTCAGAGTTTTATTTAAATGAACATAAATATCGGGCCTAAAAATAAATAAAAATCAATTCCGTTTGAACAATTAAACTTAAGCTAGGTAACAGTAGGTATCTTTAAAATAATTAATATAATTAAACCATAAATTGACATTTATAGATATTGTTCAAAATGTCCACCATTTTTTTCTATACACAATTCGGCTCTGCGTATAGTTGCTTGAATGGCTCTACGCAATTCAGCCGGCGTAATTTCATTAAGAGCCAGTACAACTTTATTTTGCAGCTCTTCACGGGTATTTGAAGAAGTTTTATAAACTTTATTTTTGAGAGTGCCCCATACATAATAGTCGAGGGGTGTTAAGTCAGGTGACCTAGGAGGCCACCTCATATGACCTTGATTTGCGATAAGGCGTTCACCATACAAGTTGTTTAAATATTCCATCACTCTTCTGGAATTATGTGGGGGAGGACCATCTTGTTGGAAAAACAGATCTTGTAAATGGGCAAGAGGAAGTAAGTCAAGAAATTCTGCTGTCTGGTTTTGTAAAAAGAATAAATATCGTTCGCTAGTAAGTGTTCCATAAAAAAATATGGGTGCAATTATTCGATCTCCAAGTACCCCAAGCCAACAGTTAAACCCAAATCTTTCCTGATTATTCCCCCGCCCTACCAACCTCGGATTTTCTTGAGCTCAGTACCTAGTATTATTTCTGTTAAACCTTAGTTCGTAAATCTACTTTCATCTGAATATAAAATATGAAAAGGAAAACCTGGGTTTTGTTGTACTGCATTTAAGAACCAGTTGCAATATAGTAGCCTCCTGTCGTTATCATCTCCATAAAGATGTTGGTGTATTTGGTATTTATAAGACCGAAACTTATGTTTCTTTAAAATTCTGCAAACCGAAGACTGACTAATGTCGCATTCCATTGACAATTCCCTTGTTGATGTTGTTGGGTGTACCATCACAAATCCTAATACATCAATTTCTTTGTCCTCACTTACAATAAATGTTTAATGGTCATCTTGTTGATTGGGTTCGTTTCTTAATTCTTGTTCCACTCTGGCAAACAAGTATCTGCTTGGATGACGTCTGTTGGGATATCGTTGCTGATACAGTTCTGCAGCTGCAGTTGAATTTTTGAGACGCTCTCCATATATCAGTAACATATCGACCTTTTCATTTCTACTAAAATTATTCATTTTCTTTAATTTTTACTCAAAGAGATTTCCGCAACGCTTTATTTTGTATCTGTCTGACAGCTGATATTGTTTTATTACATTCAATGGCTACTATGATTTTTCCAATGTTATTAGGTTACCATATTTACACAGAAATGTGCCATTTTAGTTTCCAAAGCCCACTAATGTATTATCTATTAGCCGCATGTTTCTAAAAGCTTGGTTGCATTGTATTTTGGCTGAAATCTCAAGTATTTCTCGGATTTTCAAAATTTTGGTATCATTAGATTCGTATGAAAATGACGTATTTAAAAATGTTGGTGAACGATTAAATTCCCATTTAAAAAAACCGAGTTAGTGGGTAAAAATCATATTTAAAAATTTTAAACGCCTCTAGAGAATTAAGTAATGCAATCATATTGCTCTTTTTATTTTTATAGTATAGTAGTACACAAACTAAAATATATTTTGGGCACCACAGCACTCTTGATTCAGAAATAGATTTTTTAATAAAATTTTTAATGTTTATCAAAAAGTGACCAAAATAATGTATTGTATTCAAAATTTCCTCTAGATTCCAAAAATTTAAAAATATATAGGGTGTTCCATTTAAAAATCGAAAGTTGTGGGCACTTCCGGTCAAACCGGATGTGCACCAAACTTGATTTTTTATTAAAAAGATGGAATTTTAGTCGTGTAATAAGGCCTCCAAATTTCAATTTTCTATTTCAAACATTTTAGGAAAAATCGGGGCGAGCGCAATTCGTGACTCACCCGGTATACAACAAATCCTAAGTTTCTGAACTCTTACTAGCTTGCTTTATTAATTTAACCCTATTTATCCCACCACCGTTCAACGGAATAAACTTAAAATATAATGTAGTTCCAGATCTTCTTATAATATATACGTGTACAAAATTTCAAGTCAATATATTTATTTTGTTTTGTTAACTCCTTTAGTAAATGAGTGGAGATGGTGGTGGGGTGATGTAACAGTTTTAATGCCTAAATATTAAGTGTTTCGCCTGTGCGAACGGCGGCTAATTTTTTGTTGGCGAGTATATGGGCGTGGGTTATGAGTGTGAACACTCAAGGGGCGCCACTGGGCTGTTACGAAATGTGATTATGTAATCTTGCCAGCCAAGGAACAAGATTAAATTTTTAGCTACACGGAATTCCCAAAATCTATCAATAATGTCAAAATTTACACTTTACCATCAAATCTCAAAATCTAGGCAAATATCAGGTGCACTAGTGCAAATAACAAGAACATGTAGACAATAAACATTTATTACGACATTAGTGAGATGTACAACAACAAAAAACAAATAAAATCTTCAGATGTTACCAATGGATGTTACCTAAACGTGCTTCATACACATTAAAGAAATTCTGTGTATTTGATTTAATAAAACTTCACTGAAAATATAACTTTACTGTCTGACTAAGTTTCTGTCGCAACTACGACTTATCTGATACCCAACTATGAGTTCTAACTTGCAACAGCAAATTAAAGATTTACTATGAATTAAATTTACAGCTCATCACTAAAATGTTAGGTAATAAACGAGATCTCATGAGCTGTTCTCTGCTTACACTTAGATGTTAATGAATGTTCTGAAATAAGTATATTCTATTAAAACTATTTCATATGTAACATAGTGGAAGGTAAATTAGCATCACATGGTACCATACGCTGCCTTCACAGTAAGAATCTTAAGTATTTCAATAAGTGTTCTATACATAAACTTAGAGCTCAATTTATAGTTGCAAGATTGTGGTACAATTTACTTTAATATATAAACAAAAATCACCGAATAAATCTATAATAGTTTCCTTTAAAAACATGTAACCAAATTGAAACAAAAAAACCTGTTTAGAGCCTGGGTATTCTCCTCGACTGCTGCAGCGTGACTTGTTACCACTTCTTTGACGTTCTCGATGTTGGCTTCGACTACAACTCCGTGCTGCACCAAAATTCCTGCGTTAAATCTCTTGGAGACTGCTGCGAAAACTCCTTCAAGCCAAAACTTCTCTGAATGTTAGCAAGACCCATACATAACCAAATATCTGAGTAATAGACTCCCTCCTATTACTATTCCTCTAAACACTAGACCCCATATAACCAAAATTACAGCACCAACCAGCTTGGCCCATACATTAACTGCTAAATCGCCTGACTCATACAAATTGTCTCTGGCCTAACCCAAACATATGCCTGTCCCAAATATAAGCCTATCCAAACACTCTGTAATAATTACAATAAATAAAAACTAAATAAAACACCAAACTGAACAAAGTGAAAGCTTACCTCACATAGAGAGTATAACACAACCTCACGAAACACGTGGCCTCAGAACTTCAAAAAACCAATGGACTCCTTCCTGGAATTGACAAAACGCTCACAACAAAGCGGTGAAGATCGTTGGGTACATCAAATCACATCCCAAACAGTGTTAGCGATGTAAAACCCAAATTCTTCAACACAACCGGGACCGCCGCAGTTCGCTTACCTCGTGTCTCTGTCAAAACGAGAGCACCTGAAATCTGTCAGAATTTCCTCAGTGTTGCCAACATGCGCACATAGAACATTTTCTCTAATCAATCATAATGCACCACCAAAGGACTTAATAATCAAAAGACTGAATTTCAGAATTATGTAATACTCAACTACAAGAATATACATTAACTCCACTAACTCAAATTATTTTAAAGAAAACATGTTTTACTTCATAGAACTTCACTTCGAAACTTAGGCAACTATCCACTATCAAAGTCTAGATCGTAAGTTGAGTGGGTTGCATACCTCTATACTCCAAGAAGTGAATTAATTAGAGTCAATTTACTGCAAATAAATCTAAAATTAATCATGTAGCTTTTTTAAATACTAAAGCGACAGATGTCAAAAAAAATGTGAGCATGACATGTACATACACAATTTCCAACTTTATGGACTCTCACTAGCTTGCTTTATTTATTTACCCCATTTACCCCCAACCCTTCAAGGGAATAATCATAAAATATAATCTAATTCCAGATCTCGTTCATAATAGATACTTACAGCAAATTTCGAGTCAACATCTTAAGGTGTCATTTCCAAGAAAGAGATATTCGATTTTGATTTATTATTTTTGACCATAATTTTTTTTCTTAGTATGTATATTTAAAAAACTATAGGACTGCCTAAGTAGAATCATAACAAGACTATTCACGGTGGGCCCGAAGCAAGTATAACCCAAAGTGTCTGTCACTCAAGATTTTCTATTTTTTCTATATTTTTGGATGTATGTAGAGCCCATTTCCACGAAAATTAAAATGGCATATAGCAGAATTTTTTTAAACCCATTTTACTTCTTTTGTTTGATTAATTTTAAACATTTGTTTACCAGCAAAATTGAGGTAAATTATTTTTAGATAATTTGACGAAAAATAACAACTTTTTACTCTTGTCAAATTTTCGATAAAATGCGTATTTTCCGAGATATAGCGGTTCAAATTTCTCCAAAAAGAAGGTAGGAGGAATAGACAGTGACGAAAAAAATTCTGGTGAATCTAGTATTAAAATAAAACACGTTTTCCTAAAGTGTTCAAGTTTTCCGGAAAAACAGGAAAAAAAGACCCTTATCGGAAAATGTGAAATTTCGTAAACTGTGAAATTTAAAAATCTGAATAGATTCGACTGGAATTATCGAGTGAAAACTCATAATAATAGTCTTGTCATGGTACTACTTATGTATCTTATAGTTCTTTTAAATATACGTACTAAGAAAAAAAGTTATTGCCAAAAATAATAAATATTTCCCAATCGGATGTCTCTCACTTGGAAATAGCCACCTTAAACCATTCCAAAGTAATCGTGTGCACGAAAAAAAAAATACTTACAGACCGACAGGCAGACAAGTAGACCGACATACATAAAGTAAAATTTCCATTTTCATGACATTCTGAACCTACTTCAACGAAAAAAGAATACATATTTTTTTCGATTACTTTACTTCCACTCCACTACGTGGATATGGAAGTAATTAACTAGAAACCGTATCAAGTCCAAGTCCACTATTTTTAAGTGTAGAATCAACCTTTAAACGGGCGATAGTAATTTTTTAACACCGTGTATGTAAAGTGTGAATTTTCACTCATTTAATACGTACACCTTATAACAGTATTTTTCATTACCATCTTATCTTTTCAGGCATACTGTTATTGATAATTGCTAGTTCTAATATGTCTATGTTAAAGTTAAGTTATAAGAATTTCAACTGAACACTAAGCTCACGCTCTTCTAGAGTCGGGTCCAGTTTAAAAAGACCGATGTATGAATTAATATTGCACATACATTTTCACTATCTCTTGCACACAAACTTAAAGCCATAGCCTAAAGACATTGTCAATGTATGTCTACCAAGATTCTTTCCTACTTCTTTTGAGACGGAAATATGATATGTACACCGAGGAGTGAGAAACATAGTCATAAGTTCAGCGATTCTCAAACTCTGTGAGATTTGACGACGAATATTATTTATTTCCGTGAACTAACACCACTCTAAATATGAAAAACGTCTTTATATGAAATATTTAAGTTATTTTTAGTGGTAAATATTGGATATTCATCCGTCAAACGAACAATGTCAAACCACTAAGTCTTACAATTTCCTAGTACGTAGATATTACACGTTGTAGAATAGAATAAATAGGATCGCGTAGCTCAATCGGTAAATGCTCGAACAGCAGTAAATATAAATGGGGTTGTTGCGATATCGATCCCCAGCACTTCTACCTTTTTTTTATTAAGCTCTATTAAAACTTAATAATTTTCCTTCTAAAATGTTTATTTTATTAAACTGCGCCGCAAGTTTTGTTAAAACTTTATTTTCCCCAAAAATGTGTCTTTTATTACTACTAGCGCGTGCTTATCTCTAATAAAATCTACTTTCTTACATTACATATTAATACACGAATGGTGAAACGTGTGTCGAGTAGATAAATTGTTCAAGTGTAGTGTTTTAGTGTTTATGAAAACGTGTCAATGCGTTGTTCTTTCAGAATTGTTTTAATTTATATTTATTTTAAAATTATTGTTCATTTTTTTAATATTTATTTTGTCAACCAGAATTTTTATTTATTACCGCTAAAAGAAAAATAATTTATTTTCGTTATTGTCATAGAGATTTCAGATTTTTTTTGTTATATGAAATATTTTGTTTTTACTGACATCGTTTCCTCTACTAATACTACGATCCTATCCTTTCCTGGCAAGAAATGCCCAAACCTTCCCGTGTTTCTTGCTGGACTGTAGCAATATTAGTCTGATTTCTTTTTCTGATCACTCATTGTTATTGACTGAATGAACTCATTTTTTGTTATCAGTTTCATTTGTGCCCGAACCTATATACCTACAGTGTTCGTCATAAAGTTGGCTACATATGGGAAAAATTTGCATTATTGAGATTTATAAAAAATACTATATTGTGGGTTCGTTTCTTTTTTTACATGCAAATACCTTTATTCAACTAAAATACATAAAGTTTTTGTCGAAACTAATCGAATATTTGTAAAAGAGACACAAGAGTTTATGATTTTTCATATAGTAATTAATGGTAGGGGTAAAATTTGCACTTTTTTATTTTCCTCATATCTGCTTCAAAATTGATATTAGGGGTCCTTGTTGTATTCTGTATGCACTTTTTCTTCATAAAATTTTTCGATATTTTAACAATTTGACCCATTTTTCGGCACCACCGTCAACTATTTTTTACAGTCCTGCCAAACCGAAGATCACATGACATGTGTGAAAATGTAATTTTTTGTTGTCGGACATGCATAAACGAACCCCCAATAGAGTTTTTTAGAAATGTCAAAAATACAGTTTCTTCCTATATGTAGCCAACTTTTTGACGGACACTGTATAATCAGAATTCCACTAAAATTATGAAGTTACTAAATTAATAATCTTAACATTTTATGATAACATCTTTCATCATAAAAATTATTTAGCGACATCATTGCTGAGAACTGGTTGAGAACTACTGGCATTTCTTATGCATCAGATAAAATCTTAGTTCTGACGTTTTAGCGGCCATGACACAAGTTAAATTGTACCCGACTCTAGGCATCTATACAAACTAGGTAATAAATAATTTTTCATTAATAACTCGGATTTTAATTTTTTTTCACTATGTTTCACCAATTCAACCGTACTGTAAATTTAACATATGATATATAGCCGGTAGTTAATCTTACTGAATTTTTCTTGTAACTGTCATTCCAGACATTTTAATAGGATTTTTTTATTTATTTCAACCTTTCTAATAAATCAAAAAATGGCACTATGACGTCCCTATAGTTTCGTTTTTGTTTCATTAAAATATATCAAGTAGTTAACGAGAAAAACAATTTTTAAGTTAATTTTCATATTTTCTGTACTAGAGGGGGGTAGAGACCTGAAATTACTCAAATAAGTACTTTAGGTGAAGAGCAACATTCAGTCAACAAGAAACCTAAGAGAGCACTTTTCATATGCTATCCGACAATGTCCTTTAATTGGCATTCCGCCAGTACAAGTTCTCTTACAGTGACGTTGCTCTGGATAGATTTGTATCAACGTATACCATTTTTGATTACTTATTAAAGGTGAAATGTTGTCAAATTTAAGTAAATAAGATATTACGGGTGAAACATTGATATGTCGTAGATTGAATTTTGCACAAAATTAATAATTAAATAACCACCAAAATAAATTATGAAATTTGCGGAACCGTACGCCCTTGTCACTCTTTTTGTACCTACTGAAGCCTATACCACCAATCGTACAGTATTGAGAATGTATTCGATTTGACCAGTTTTTAGGTAATGTAATGAAAATTAACATAACTGGGTGGTGAATGAGATGGTAAATTCAGTATTATTGAAATTAAACTAGCCGCTATTAATTTAATTACTGAGAGTGATTAAACAAATTTGCATTATAATAACCAAAAAGTTAGTTTTATTCCCATTAAAATAAATGTTTCGCAGTTAGACAGAATTTTGTAAATATGTGCAACTTATAGTGGTAGTACTGCTTCGTAGTTTAAAGTTTTCGGTTGTACAAGCATTTAAAATTTAAAAATGATTCAAGTGTTTAGTTCAAATAAATTGTGATGTTTGTGAAAGAGTGTTAAAATGGCTTCAACTATAAATTTAAGATAAATTTCGGTGACTATTTTCTATTTCTGGCTGATTAATAAAGGTAAAAGTAAAACTGTTGTATTATTTTTAAACGACAGAGTAACAACCCTGTAATAACCGCATCAATGACACGACAAGTGAACTTAATTTTCTGGTCTCGTCCAACTCCTGTTTATAGTTGTCCTATCTACGTTGAAAACGTTGAATATTTCCAATTAATTTTAAATAAAACATTAGATTTGAGCTAGAAAAAAAACTTTTTAAATTTCCTTTGGACCAACATACCTTACGTGTACACCAGACACCGTGTATCTCTTATAAATAAGACACAGACATCTTTCTGTAGTCAGCGAGCCGTACCTAATAATTTATTTTTAAGGCCTACTCATATACCTTTCTTATACTTGATGTGCCTCATTATTATGTCGATTTAAATTATTTTCCAACGTGTAATACTTTATGACATCCTTTAGAAAATGACGAGAATGCAGAAATGGCAATTTGTATGAAGCCTTGCTATTAGATGTGCAGTCAAAATCGTACAATACAACTGGAATGAGCCGTAATGTATGTTAATTGGCACCATCTTCACCTACATTTCTAAGTTAAACTTTTACTTTTAAAGCGGTTCGAGATGAGCAATTATTGCATGCATTAAGATACGTGAGCAAAGATAAACACTGACTTCCTTTTTGTAATTATTAAGAAGAAGAAAGGAATTAAACAATTACTATTTCATGCTAACTGTAGATGAAAGGCGTTGAACTAAGAGCAATCAGGGTGCTCTTAGTTGCAAGTTACTTTTTCTTATTTCGTTCCTTTTATATCCTTGGAATTTCTGATTAAAATAATACGTATAAAATGTGCTAAAAATATGTTCCTGATTAATTTTTCAAATTAAGTAGGAAAGATGAAGTAATAAGTAAATATTTGGATATACATAAAGCAGACAAGGAGAAATAAAAATGCTACAAATTAGAAACCGCGAAAATTCTGAAAAAATATACAAAATCTACATAAATACCGGGTAGATCAATTAACTTGAGTTCTTTTCTTGACTTATAATAATAATAATAATAATAATAATACCGCCGGCTACCGTGCATCCTAATACATCTGGATGCCGGAGAGATCTACACATACCTGGGTGTGGAGCAACATCACATCCAGGATGTGCAACAAGTGAAAGAATCTCTCCGCGGCAAGTACAGAAGCCTACTCCGAAAGATTTGGTCATCCGAACGTTCGGGGAAAAACAAGGTATCTGCCACTAATATGCTTGCCGTTCCTGTTCTGCTCTATTCCTTTGGAGTAGTCAAATGGACTGTAGATGAGCTGCGCCAATTGGACAGAAGTACCCGCAAGATGATGAATATCCATAGGAGCATTCATCCTAGATCGTCCGTCCTTCGTGTGTACCTCCCACGAAATCGGGGGGGCAGAGGGCTCTTGGGGTTGGTGTGTATACATGGCAGAGAGGCACTGAGCATGGCATGTAATGTCCTTAGGAGCTCAGACGCGCCCCTGCAATTAGTGAGAGATCTCGAAAACGCAGGGGTGGGTGCAGGATTGTTTAAGGCGGCAAAAAGAGCCGCAGATGAACTTGGTCTCGTATTCGACGATAGGCGAGGAGGCCGGCGCGGTGCTGATCCAGAGTCAGTCACTGAACTACAGCCAACGCGTCTGAAGGCCCAAATAAAAGCTGCCGAGCAGGAACTTCTGTTTAGGCAGCACGTCGATAAACCCGTGCACGGTGTATACTATAAGAACGTAGAAACACTGGGTTTATCGACCAGGCTGACATTTGCCCTTTTAAGGTCAGCCAGGCTAAAGTCGGAGACCGAGGGATTCATTGTGGCCTGCCAAGATGGTGTAATTAACACGTTGGTCTACCGAAGCCGCGTAATGGGTGTAGAGGTTCCTGATATAAACTGTAGGACCTGCCATCAGGCGCCGGTCATGCATTTACTTTCTGCATGTCCGGTGTATGCGATTTCGGCCTACATCCAACGCCATAACGCGGCATTACGGGTGCTGTACTATCATCTACGGCACTCGTACGGGATAGACCAAACACCAGTGCTGCCTTACGCCCCCGGAGATATTGAGTCCGTTGTCGAAAACGAGAGGTGCCGAATTTGACATAGTCCGTCTCGACCATCAAAACAAGGTGATGTTTGTGATCGAGTTCTCAGCACCTGCTGAGCCAAACATCGCTTTGAAAGAGGAGGAAAAACGGACCAAATACCGTGATCTCTGGTACAAGCTTCAAGTGCTGTACCCAGGCTACTCGGTCAAGATGGTCGTCCTCATAATCGGTGTACTCGGAGGTATGAAGCCTATGCTGCTCTCAGGATTGAAGATCATACCGGCCTGTCAGAAGTCTGCTGATTGGTTGGCAGGCCAAATGCAGAAGGCAGTCATCTTGGGGTCCCTTCGCCTGCTTAGAGCACATGATTCTGGAATCTACAGTCACTAACCCTGCGGGATGTGGGGAGTGGCTGTGGATATATTGCTTTCCGTGTGATGTCGGAGGCCACGGAAGACTGTCCAGCGTGAGGAAACCGAAAGACAAAAAATAGTAATAATAATAATAATACCGGCGGCTACCGTGTGGTATCGGTCGGAAAGCACGGAAGCCCTGTCCGGCAACGGTGACACCGAAAACAAAAATAATAATAACAATAATAATATTTATTCATAATATTGGAAACTATTACATTTACAAATGAAATAGATGCAATTAAATAAGTACACTAAAATAACTATAGAAAATTTTATATCGATTTTAACCTATAAAAACTTGTATATGACATTAGACAATTAATAATAACAATAATAATAAATAAATATGAATATAATAACAATAGCAAATATAATAAATATGAATATAAATATAGGTGCCCGTGTGTCATATTATGTAGATAATTACTCCACATTAAACTTATCACAAATTTATCATAGCACTTATATAAGATCTTCCTTGTTCCCTTGTGATTGATTGATTAATTGATTAGCTAGTGTATGGTAGGCTTTGCTACCGAACACCCGATCTGGATATTTTTATATCCCTCCGGCCATACGCCGAATTGGATATGGGGCATGCTTGTTGCCAGGAAGTGTAGGTGTTTGCCATATGCTTCTTTTAAGATTCTATGCTTCTTTTTAGTTGTCATCTATCATCATCGGATAGGAAGTGTAAGTGTTTGTGAGATGCTTCTTTTAATTCTTTCTGAGTCTTCTGTTTCTTCTGCTTCTGCATCTAGCAGTATACATTCCGCTCGCTTGCGTCCAGATATGATTTCGTGTTTCCCAGCCATTCACAATGGAAGTGCAAGGAAAAAGTCTCGAGAGAACCTCTGAGACAGATCGGTATACAGGATACGCCGATCTGCCGAGGTAAAGCAAAATAAAAAGTAAAATCTACAAAAAGTAAGAAAGAGATCTAGGAGAACATTTGGGACGCCATGTATGTCAAGCAGATGCTCAATTACTTTGACCTGAGAAATATTTTTGCATTCGCAAATGAGCCCAATACATGAACCACGTGACAGCTGCCAGTCGAAGCCCTCCTGTTGTGGGATTTGCCCAATATTTAATACATTTTCAGTTTTAAGAAATTCTACTAATACACTAATAAACTAATACTACTAATTAGCACTTATCTCTTTCGTTCGTGTGTATGTTGGCAGCTTCCCTCTCTGTTCTGTAGGATTTCCACACTCCACTTTCCAAAAACAGTTCTAGTTGGGGTTTTATTACTATTAAGTCACAACACAGCTAGAATGTCTATATTGCTTTATAAACACGTCGCTCACATGACACTAGACAACAATTTAGCATTCAGCCTTCTTTACCAATAACCATCCACTTGAAAGGATCCCAGGTATAAATCCATGGATCGGCCTATTTCCGTCGACGATGGTCCAACTAGACGCTGCACTAAACACGTGTTTACTTTATTTTTGGTACTATTAACAAACACTTTACCAGTAATTTTCAATTATTAATTATATAGTAATACTTTGTTCTTCTATTATGACACTTAACTTTACGCAAAATTTCTGACCTACAGATGACTTAAGTCTTATAGAGATTAACGGAGTTTTAACCAATTCTTTTTGTGTTTTATTCGGGAGCGTCCCACGGCACATCCACCCTCGACGCCAGCCACTCTCGACTTGAATTCTTTTCTTATTTGAAGAAATACATAAAATAATTTTATATATAATGTATTATTTAAAGGTTATAATTTAATATTATTGATAAATCTACAGGGTGTTTCGTTTTCGAGGGGCACGTTAGCTGGGTTATGTTCGTTAAGAAAATTATATTATAATAGATTCCATGTCTTTCCTTTAAATCGATGTCAGGTTTACTATACATTGTGCCTCACCACTCGCCTACAGACCCTCCCAGCTTCCTAGAGTTTTCTCAGATCAACTTCAAATTTTTGCAAGTTATGCAGTCAACAAAATCAACTATTTTTTTATATAAAACTAATTACTTGGTCGATCATGGCCTACCGAGAACCGTTATTATTAAAAAATACGAAAATTTAAAAAGGCCTGGTGTAGACTGAACACCACATACTTCTATAAGTTAAATTGAGTTCGATCAAAATGTATGAATTTATGATATGTTGTAGCCCGAGTCATTCTGATCCAAAATCATTAAAAAGTTACTATCCTCTACAGGTTAATTTCGGCGCTAGAGGGTGCCGAAGAATAAATTTGTTTTTGAGAAAAAATGCAACTTTTTCATATTTTATTAGTAAATATGTTTAGGTTTAGGTTAAGGTTCAATATGTAATCTACATGATAGTTATATGGGGTCAGCCAATAGTTAGACCACTAAGTATAACCTAATATAATTAATACAATATGGAAACGACACTATATACTAGGTAATACATAAGTAGGTACATATATACAATATACTTAACCATAATATTATTATACAATAACAGGCTCTGGGTTCTCTTCGTTCGGAGTATGTCTATTTGCAGCATCAGTAATGTCGAACAGCAGGTGTGTGTCCTGGTTCATTTATGCAATCGTCAAATTGAAATAAAATGGTCCCTATATCTTGCTTGTTGTCTTGTGCATAGGATGGGGCAAGTTTTATCTGGAGAATTGAAAATGTTAGATCTCTCAGATATTCCAATATAAGACGTGGAAAATCGAGCACCTGAGTTTCCCCTATAGGGAGCCATCTACCCCGTCGTTGGAGGAGTATCTCTTCTTCCGCTCTAACTTGAGGAGTATTAATTTCATTTGCCCTGTCTAACATTCTACGAGCCAGCACAGCATTTGCCCCCTCCATATTAATTGGCTCATGATATCTATTAATTATCGCACATCTTATTCTGATGTAATCTCTAAGATGAGAGACTTGTGGCGTTGGAACTGCATCTCTGAGGAATTTAAAAATACTCTTAATATGGCTTTCACGATCCATCTGGTCTTTGTGACCAACCGGGATGAATTCGCCTCTTCAGTGATAAGCTGATGCTGCTAGCGAGCAAGGACTACAGGCATTTTGAATTTTAAATCAGAATGACTCGGGCTGCAACATGTCAAAAATTCATACATACCTATAGAAGTGTGCGGTGTCCTTTCATTAAGAATAAATTTCCTAATCCTAAAGGACGTATGTGACAGTGCGTTTACAGAAAGTTTATAATTTTTCAAAAATCTATGACATCGGAAAAAAGTTACGGAAATCTAAAATGTGCTAAGTCATATTTTCTTCGATATTTTCTATAGTGTACATCGCGGTGGCTCAAAAAAACAATCTCCTCCAAGTTTGAGCAAAATCGGTTGATATCAACACGTGCCTCCGAGACCGAAGTATCTCGTGTATTTCTTGTGGGTAAAATATATTTTTTCGTAAAGCGATAGAATCGTGAATATATAGCGAAGTAAGTACCATATTCAGAATTGTGCAGAGGATATGAGTTGATAATTTCTGCAATATACCGTCTTGCCTCTCAGTCAAGTCACGGTAATTGCTGGGTTTGTCAAAGTCAAATCACAAATTGTTCAACACATTTGAAACTACTTCATGCTTAAAATTTTAAGTAAATTTTGTGTCAATTCACCAAGACCGTTCCAAGTTCTTCAAGCTTCTAATGTCATCCGTATCCACATTTCGTATCATAAGGCCTTATTTGCATGTAAAGTTGCATCCAGCACATAGAGCAAAATTTGAACACTTGGTTCTTTATTGTAAACATGTAAAAATCTGGAACAGTCCATGTTCTCTTACGTAGCTTCCGCTGAAGGTAACAACCAATTCCTTTTGGCTTTTAATTTATATTAGATCCGTACTGAGAAACCTGAAAATCTCTTATTTAATCGTATCTGTCCCTAAAAACGACTACAACAGATGAGGAACTAAGGGACAACTTTAAATCTGCTTCTGGTATGTACCACGCGCCTTTAGTGTAAAGGCTTCGATACTTCATGTGACAATTTTACTTTGAGTTTATGTAATATATTTTTTGGCGCGAAGCTTTGTTAACGTAACAAAAATAATGAGTTACCGTCTGTTCCTTTTGGTATAAATATACAGTGTGTCCCAGGATAGATGTAACATGAGGTGTAATGGACCAAACATTTTGGAATTTTAGAATGGTATTTGGGGATTGAGTCCTGCTTGTTATAAAACTAAGGTATACCAAAAATTACTTGATTTGGTGTTCTACAGGATGTTTTATAAGCAAAGTTGTAAAAATCACCAGTAATAAAGTACCTTTATTTTTCAAAATATGAAAAAATTACATCAAGAAAAGTTATTTAGAATGCAATTTTATACCTCTATACCAAAGTTTCCATTTTTTCAATAAATTATTATTTCATTTTGAACCATTCAATTAAAACTGCATAGAAATTATTTTTTGTGAATTAATATTTAAAATTATGTAGAAGCTAAAAGTAGGCTATGAGAAAAGCAGTGGATACACATTTATCATTTATTATTGACATATCTGTCAAACGTAGTCAATATTATCCTTAATTTCTGTTTCAAATTAACGAACCAAGCATAAAAAATTAAGTGAAAATGGTACTCACAGTGCGCGAAAAAATTTATATTGTGCAATGCTATGGAATTGGCGGTAAAAACTCGCTAAGAGAAGTGGTAAGCCAATTTGAAATTTCCATTGCTTTGTCACGTACTCAGGCTATGAGAATAATTGAAAAGTGTCTGGCTACTGGTAGTTTTCTTAACATGAAAAAGATAAATAAAAGCATATGTTGAAGACAATGTTGGGGCTATTATAGCTCATGCCTCTGTTATAGAAAATCCTAGGATGCCACTAAGAGAGACGTCAGCTCTTATTAATATTAGTCTGAACTACAAAGAATTTACGAGACAAAGAAAATTAGGGCATATAAAGCAAATTATAAACATACGCTTGAAGAGGGAGATGACGACCGTAGGTTGGATTTTTGTTTGACCATTGGAAAAAAAATCATGGAAGAGAGATTTTTTCATCATTTCATAATTTTCTCAGATGAATCCACATTCACAACCAATGGTGTTGTTTCATCTCAGAATTGTCGGTTTTAGGCTTCTGAAAATCCAAATTTTAGAATTCATTGTAGAAAACAATATTATAAGAAAGTGAATGTGTGGTGTGTCGTTTCTTATCACGTTGGAGTTATTGGACCTTATTTAATTGAGGGAAGGTTAAACCAGCACACTTATTTACAGCTTCTTGAAAGAACATTTAAATATTTTGAGAGATATGCCTTTAGTTCATTTTCAACATGATGGTTGCCCTGGCCACTCCACAGAAATGGTTAATCGGTGGTTGAATTTAAATTTTGGAGAAAATTGGATTGCCAGGAATGGAACGATCAAGTGGCCGGCGAGATCCCCGGACCTATCAATATGGGATTTATTTTTATGGGGTCGCCTCAAGCTGTTGGTTTACGCAGAACCACTTCCTAACGATGTAGCAGTATTGAAGCAGAGAATTACAAATGCCGTAAACTCCATACCGTTAGATCATATTCGAAACAATTTTAAGGACTGCAGGCGAAGGAACGAAATGTGTGTGGATGTGGGTGGTAACGTAGAATAATAAAAAAATTGTAAGCATTGTTTTGTGTTGGTCAATAATTAATTTGTTTTTGTATCCGTTATGTTTTTGACATTTATTACTTGTTATAATTTTTAAACCTCATTAATCTTCTGTTAGTAATTGTTTCTTGTTTTACAATTAGATCGATTAACATTATACCTTCTTATATCTCGTATATTTAATTTTTTATTTACCAATAGCCAACTTTTTGAGATGATTAACATTTGCTCCTACTAAATATGAATTCAACTCTTAATTCGCAAAAAATGAGAAGTTTCAAAAAAATAATTTTATATCCCTCTTGTTACATCTATCCTGGGACACAGTGTAGATATATTTAAAAAATTTACAGAACACTCAAAAAGCCCGAGAAACCATTAATATGCCACAAGAATATGTCCTCGTTTAAAGCACTAGCATCAGAGGAATATATTGATACATTATTTTTTAATTCAATAATAAATATCATAAATTATTGTCATCATAATCAAAGCAATGTATTTGCTGAGAATCTTAAATTCAAATTAATTAAACAGAAAATAAGTTTCAAGTTTCAGTTAAATTAGGATTTTAGGATTTATTCAACAGTTCAAACTACATACAAAGTTGATAAATCAATATTTATAGTAGTATTTTATTGTGATAATAGAAACAGATGTTTTACTTCTTTTTAAAGAATACTAATGATTTAGTTAAATGACTTTTCAACAGATACAAAGAATATCAATGGAGGCAAACTGAGCAAGGCGTAGTAATTAATAATAAATTATCTATTACTTCTTTCTCTAACGAGGAATATTATGCTTATTCTCCGTTTATATTTTCCAATACGGAAAAGTTATTATTTTAACCTCTTTACACCGCTCTCTCTTCATTGACATTCATTATATTAAATAAAATTTTGTATAAGTTATACAAGGTGTCCACCTGTGGGATTGGAAAAGGAACATGTCTATTATTTAGCATCTTCCCATGAAAAATCTTCACAATAAATACTTCTTTTCTTAAAACCTTTACTTTTAGAATCTCATATCGAGTGAAGGTAAACAGTTCTTCGTTCTTTGTTTAGTTACTTAAGAAAATAGTAGCTTTTTAACCAATTTTAAAAACGTTTTTTCCAATGCCCTCGACATGAAAGTATCAAGGTCAGATGATGTAATACTGAGCGAGAGCCTGTTACTATGTGGGAAGCGATGCGGTGTAGTCGGTCAGCACAGATCGGTATTGTACCGCCTGTTTCTTCGTGCTATAGCGATGTATGTCAACTCCTGGGCACGCCGAATTTTTATTCTTATTTTGTAACGATTAATGCATTTTTCACAAATTCCGGTTTGATTTGACGACAGAAATAATGTTTTCCTTCTTTTTCCTATAATGATTTCAATCTTTCATGAGATGGTTAGGTAGTTGGGTTAGTTAGATTGATTTTTATTTTGCTATCTAATTATTAATAACTGTCAGCGCCGCAGGCTGTATTAGCATCGCAGACAAAGAAAGGAGATGCGGGGGTGTCTTACCGCTTTTTAACATTGGAAATGTTAATGTTCGTATATGGGGTCAAAGTTACGAGTTTTATCCAAGGCCGCCTACATAAAAGAATCGAGAAATCTATGTTTTTTTTTGGTGTAGAATACAATAAAAAAAACCGCTGCCTAAGGAATCACTACTTCCACATCCAGATTCTTCATCCAAGTCGTTTTAAAGGAAACATCTTGACTATATTTGCACTCTAGTATGTGGAAATTATTGGTCATAGAATTTTAATAATATTTGGGGCAGATGTCATAGAAAAGTTTGAGGAGTTGGTTTCTACCATATACGTTAAAAATTAAGTTTTTAGTTCACCCTACTTATTTTCTACTATTCACCTCCCACCCCTTCAATGGAGGCATCTCAATCAGATGTCACTACAATACATACGTGTACTAATCTCAAGTAAATATCTCAATTTGATGTTATCTATCCCATTAATAATGAAGCGGAGGTGGTGGAGTTTGAAAAATATTAGAAAGAAATCTGAGGCCTTGGTTTCTAGTATATACACCGAATCCCAAATTTCTGTACTCTTATCACCTTGATTTACTTATTTTCCCCTAATCACTCCTAACCCTTAACCCTAACCCTTCTACGGAATCATCCCAAAATATAATCTAGTTCCAGATGTCGTTATAATACATACGTCTACCAAATTACAAGTGAATATCTCAATTTTATTTTATCAACCCCTTTAATAATGTAGTAAGGGTAGTGGAAGGGTTGAAACATATTGTTAAAAAATTTGAGGTCTTGGCTTCTAGGACATACACCGAATTTCAAGTTGCAATACTCTTACCAGCTTGCTTTACTTATTTTTCCCTATTTACCTCTACTTACCCCCACTCCTTCAACGCAATCATGTCAAAATATAATCTAGTTTCAGATATAATTATAATATATAAATGTACCAAATTTCAAGTGAAAATTTAAATTTAATTTTATCAACACTTAATAAGGGAGTGGGGGTGGTGGGGAGAAATAGAAAATACTAATAAAAAAACCTGAGACCTTCGCTTCTAGTACATACACCGAATTTCAAGTTTCTGTAGTCTTACCAGCTTGCTTTACTTATTTTCCCCTATTTACCCCTATTTAACCTCCAACCCTTCAACGGAATCATCTCAAAATATAATCTAGTTCCAGATGTCGTTATGATAAATATGCGTACTAAATTTCATGTGAATATCTCAATTTTATTTTATCAACCCCTTGAATAATGGAGTAGGGGTGGTGGGGGCTGAAATAAATTATCAAAAAATCTGGGGCCTTTGCCTCTTGTACATACACCGAATTTCAAGTTTCTGTAGTCATACCTGCTTGCTTTACTTATTTCCCCCTATTTACCCCTAAATAACCCCGAACCCTTCAAAGGAATCATCTCAAAGAATAATCTAGTTCCAGATGTCGTTATAATTCATACGTGTATCAAATTTCAAATGAATATCTCAATTTTATTTTATCAACCTGTTCGGGTTTCAATTAATTGTTGGGGTTGTTAGTTTAAAATATTAAATTTCTTTATCATTATTGTAACTTTATTCCATTTAAATAGCGCGTTTTGACTCAAGGTCAAGGCCTCTAAAAATTGATGGTTTTGCTTATATCAAAAAACACGAAGAAGATAACATTCGGTTCAGAGCACGCGAACGCGCCGCAGTTGCCTTTAAAATAAATTGTTTTCCGGGTAGCTGAAAAATTGTTATAAGTGTCGTCGCATCACTGTAATCTTACACAGTCCCCTAATTGACTGGTGCAAGAAGGACTCTGGCCCCAGGAGCTCCGAGAAGAAGCTAGATCGATCAGCAGGAGTCGACAAGGAAGCAAAGATCCTGTAAGTGATTACACCTTAATACAGTCTACTTTTCTTACACCATGATTCGGCTATCGAAGCCGTAACATTGGACCTTCGAACCGCGATTTTTTTGGACTCTTACGCTTATGTAATTAATCGAATTTTTGTGTTGAAAATTTTCGGTATCTTTGAATCTTATTTCGTTGCATTCTCCTTTGAAAATCAAGCATTTTTACTTAATTCTCATAGTCATAAGTTGAGTTTTACGCTAGAAAATTGAAAAAGTTTCTGTATTAATTTTGTGAAGAATTAAATTTATTTTATTCGCCATTTAAACTGTGAACCACGCAGAGATCTCTAGGTACGATTTAGTGGTGGGGGTTTAAGAGTTCTTGTTATTAGTTCTTGCACCGTCTTCACTTTAAAATTGTAAGGGTGGGGATATATTATCGATATCACTGCTATCAGTCAACTCGAGCTGCCAAGCGAGTGACTAGGTTAATTGACATCTTGGGCGCTTGGTGGGGTCGACGTTTAATTTAGCCGTAATTAAGCATTGTTTTGTTTTCTTTCGCTTGTACTTTTACGCTTATTTTATTATTAAAATTTTACTTAGTATGGCTGACAAACTAAGACGCTACCAAGCTATCAGGCAGAGTTGTATTAATGAAATTCAAACACTATATAATTTGGATGTGAAAGCGCAAACTGACACATCCCAGAGAACTTTATTTAAAATTCGCTTTGACGACGCTGAAAATGTTCGCGATGAATTCACCAAACAACATTCAAATATTTTACTTATACTTTCTACTGATCAGAACGCAGATATTAAGAGGAATCCTCGCATGCGGGAAATATACGTGAAATATAACAAACGCGCTGAGCTCTAGCAGCTTTATTTTTACAAGTATCACACTCATTTTTTTTTTAGAAGAAGTTAGCTACTAGTTCTACAATGTGACCATTGCTTTTTCAAATCCGGTGAACCAATCTTAAGAAAAAAAATCACAAACTTTATCATTTGATTGTCTGATATTTATTTAATTTTCACATACTTCTAGATATCATTCTCAAAAAAGCATCGGTCAGATAATTCTATCATCTTTTGTTTACACATTCGTTTAAACATAATTCAAAAATGTTAATTTTTTAATGAGTTATACTTCAGGGCAGTTACGTATGTAATTTAATAATTGTTTAGGCATGTTTTCCATCTCCACCTAGCCAGAGAGGCGGATCATATACGCATTGGCTCTTTGTCTAACTTGAGACTTCTCATTCTCTAGGCTTTGACTCTTACTACAGTAGAGAAATATATAAATGAGCTTGTTGCGTACCTATTTTAATTCAATTTTTACCGGAACACATTTAATCGCGTAATGGGTATAAACAATAGTTAAAGGCGCAAAGTGTATCAATATGGTACAAGAAAAAAAAGAGGAATTACTTCCACATCCACGTAGTGGATTGGAAGTACACAGCAATCGTAAAAAAAATCAAATTTTATTTCTTGAAATAGGTTTATAGAACTGCATGAAACGTCGAGATTTTAAATTTCAGCGAAAAAAAAATTTCTGTTTGTCGGTCTGTCTGTCTGTAATTTTTTTTTTGTCAGCACATTTTCTCCGGAACGGTTTAAGACATTGTCTTGAAATTTTGTACACCTATATATTATAACGAGATCTGTACTGGATTGTTTTTTGAACATATCCGATGAAGGGTTGGGGGTAATTAGGGATAAATGGGGGGAAATAGGTAAAGCAAGCTGGTAAGAGTACAGAAACTTGAAATGTGGTGTATGTATACTAGCAGCCAAGGCCTCCAATTTTTTAATAACAAATTTCAACCCCCACCACCACCCCTACTCCATTATTAAAGGGGTTGATAAAATAAAATTGACTTATTCACTTGAAATTTGGTACACGTATATATTATAATGACATCTGGAACTAAATTATATTTTTAGTTTATTCCGTTGAAGGGTTGGGGGTTAAATAGGGGTAAATAGGGGAAAATAAATAAAGCAAGCTGATAAGAGTACAGAAACTTGAAGTACGGTGTATGTATTTGGAGCCAAGGCCTGAGATTTTTTTATAATATTTTTTAACCCCCCACCCACCCTACTCCATTATTTAAGAGGTTGATACAATAAAATTGAGATATTCGCTTGAAATTTGGTACATCTGTATTATAACGACAATTGGAACTAAATCATATTTTGAGATGATTCCGTTGAAGGGGTGGCGATGTAAGTATAGGTATATGAATAGGGGAAAATGTGTAAAAGCAAGCTGTGTAGAGTATAAATACTTGAGGTTTGGTGCGCACCTATACGGGAAGCCAAGCCCTCAGATTTCTTTATAATATTTTTCATCTGATATCTAAATCTATGTTCTCGCATTTTTACGCCTCGACGCCGACCGACGCCTAGCATCATTTTTGTAAAACTCGTGTATTTGATACATTTTAATTCCTACATTCATATTCTTACGTCTCGACGCTGACTGATGCCTAACGTCGTTGTTGTAAAACTTGTGTATCTAAATCTATGTTCTTGCATTTTTACGTCTCGACACCGACCGACGCCTAGCGTCGTTTTTGTAAAACTCGTGTATTTGACAAATTTCGATTCCTAGATTAATTTTCTTGCATTTTTACGTCTCAGCGCCGACCGACGCCTAACGTCATTGTTGTGAACCTTCTGAATTTGATAAATTTTAATACTGAGAATCATATTCTTTCATTTTTTCGTTTCGACGTCGACCGACGTCTAGCGTCGTTTCTGTAATATTCTAATTTTAATAACAATAGGTATGGATATATTAAATACCATGTGACAACAAGACTACCTTGTTTGATTTACCAATACTTTCATTTTAATGAAAATCAAAGTAGAAATAACCTTAGAAAAATGCAATGGAATATAATTAGTCAACCGCCCAACCGCACTAACACTACGACGCTGCGCGTTGGCTCCGGCAATGTTGTATATTTTAATTATTGAATAAAATATGTTAAGGCAGTATTTTTTTGAGAGATATTTTTTAATATTTTTCACTAAATGCAAATGTGAGCTTTGGCAATTTAAGTAATGTCCGGCGGCTTATTTGAAATATAAAAAACATTTAAGAAAACGGTAATAAATTAATTAAATTGCGAAAACTGACATTTGTTTTGGGTAAAAAGAATTTAAAAATACATTTGGGATAAAAATACTGGACATTTGCTAAGTACATATTACACTTTTTTTTAACAAGATTACGAAAAAATGAATGTTTAAATCAAATATGTCCTGTACGTAATTTCTTAAAAAATAAATGCATAAGTGAGGACGTCCCTGTTTTTGCTGCCACCTGTCCTGGTAGGTGTATAACTGTATAATATGTTGGTAGGAAAATGTTAACATTCTTTTTCATAACTATAAAAGCAAATTTCCGGGTAATTTGTAAAAATTTTGATATTCATGCAATAAAATATTTAAATGGGGGAATGCCACTCAATTCTGGTTTTTGTTCAATAATAGGTATAAAACAAACAAATATTTATAGAATGATGTATTTCAGGATACTGAATAAAATATAAAAGTTAGTATCTGGCAATACGGTAAACTTTCGTCAAATTTACTAAAAAAATTCTTTATAGTATTTTATATCTTACATAAATACCCATAATGTTTTTTTATATATAAATGCCTATAACTTTTCTACAAACAAATAAGAAAAAAAGCAGAAGGCGCTAGGTTTTGAACCCAGAACCCCACGATTGAAAGTCTGATGCTACATCAGACCCACCACCTGTTCATGTCCAATAGTTATCTGTTTACACGGTTTTCACTTCAAATGTGATCCGTATCATATAAATTATAGGTTCTCAGGTAATAATGCTATGAAATAAATCTCTTGCCCTCTTCTCACTGCGCCTGCGGTTGAAAGAGAAGACGTATCCGTTCTCTCTTCACTAGCAAATAAAATGTAAAGTTATTTCTCCTACAAATGGTGTTGCCGGGGGTAAACTAAACGGTAATCCTTGAAACTTCGCAGGGGAACTACTAAGGGCATTCCTCTTAATGCGGAGGATAAAACCAAAGAAACTTTTAATCAGTCGTATTATTCAGCAAAAGCAATATATACAGAACTTTTTGAATCTGAGCACAGTCAACCTGCAGTCCAACCAGATGCAAATCCGTCTATACTGTCACACGCAAAGTTACCCAAGATAGAATTAATAAAATTTAGTGGTGATTTAATATGTTTTCCTACATTTAAAGACATGTTTGATGCTTTGGTTCATAACAGAAGTTCGCTAAAAGATATCGAAAAATTTAGTTATTTACTTTCGGCCCTACAGGGACCGCCGCTTTCGCTAGCAAAGCGTTTACCTATGGTCGCTGAAAATTACCAGACGACTTATGATACTTTAGTAAAACGTTATACTAACGTTCGCTTATTAGCCAATTCTTATTGGTCAGAAATTGAAAATTGTCGCAAAATAGATTGTTCTAACGCTCAAGATTTAAGGAAATTATTAGATACATTTGCAGAAAACTTGTCCGCTTTAACCAACATTGGCTTTCCTGTTGATAGCTGGAATTTTATTTTAGTTAATATGTTGATTAAAAAAATTGACTCTGAAACCGCACAAAAGTTTGAAGTAACGCATGACTCTACTGAAGTGCCGCAATATACAGCTCTTTTTGAATTTTTAGATAAACATTATGTCGCCTTAAACACAGTTTCCTTTTCGTCGCAAACTAATAAATTTAAACGCCTTAATAATAATAATAATACTTCAAAATCTACAAATGTAAATCGCAATAGCTTCAACCAATCATTTTTATCACGCACGGAGAATAGTCATTTAAAATGCAGTATGTGCGACGCTAACTATTTATTATTTAATTGTCCCGCTTTTATAAATAAATCGCCGTCTGAACGATTTAATTTTTGCAAAAGATTACATTTATGTTTCAATTGTTTGAGCCACATTCATGATTTGAAAACTTGTAATTCTGTCGTGACTTGTAAAAAATGTGGTTTGCGCCATCATACATTGCTGCATCTGGGCAAATCCAATTCTGCAGGGGGGAGCAATAATAATTTAAATACGCCCACAATATCACATCCACCTCAGGATGAAAATCAACCCTCTACGTCTCGCATGAGTATGACAAGTAGCGCAACCACCCCCTTTTCGGGAGTGTTATTGTCTACTGCCCTTGTAGAAATTCGTGACCGGTATGGCATTTACCATCAGTGTAAGGCTCTTTTAGATTCGGGATCTCAGATTTCTGTAATTTCCCAAAATTGTCACCACCTCTTAGGTTTGAAAAAATTCCGTCCATCATTTTCCGTTAAGGGCTTGGGACAAACAGTTCCTATTCGTAACGCTGGTACGTTGCATTTGAAGCCTGTTGGGCAAGAGTCTCCGGTTTTTATGTGTGACGCTTTAATCTTGCCAACAATTTGTGACAAGTTACCTTCTTCGCCTCTGAAAGCAACTGATTGGTCCCATTTGCATGGTTTAAAATTGGCGGATTCTGATTTTCGCTGTCCAAGAGAAATTGATATTTTGTTGGGGGCAGCTATATATCCTCAACTTTTATTGGATGGTCATGTTTCAGGTAAATTTGGTGAGCCATATGCTATTAATACTGTTTTAGGTTATGTTCTCTTAGGAAAAATTAAATGTTCACCATCTGCAAATATCAATATTTCTTTTCTTACTACATCTGAGGAAGTTTGTTGGGAATCCGCTATAAAAAAATTTGGGGAAATTGAAAGTGTGCCGGAAACGCATTCATTATCTCCTGAAGATCAGCAATGTGAAAATATTTTCGTAGAATCATGTCAAAGAGATGATACCGGGCGATTTATTCTTTCGCGCCCTTTTCGCGAATCATCTCCCACTTTTCCCGAAATACGCTCTCTTGCAATAAAACGATTTTTTTCACTAGAACGTCGCGTATTGAGAGAACCGCGCCTGCACGAAGAATATTGCAACTTCTTGCAAGAATATTTAGATTTAAGACATATGGAAGTTGTGAGTGACACGCGCCTTCCTGATTGTCATTATTTTACTCCACATCACTGTGTCGTTAAACCAAATAGTATTTCTACTAAGCTGAGGGTGGTTTTTAACGCATCAGCTCGCATGCCCAATCAACCTTCGTTAAATGATTGTTTATATATTGGTCCTAACTTGCAGAATGACATTTTAACCATTTTGTTGAATTTTCGTGTTCACAAAGTGTGTTTCACGCCAGACACCCTATGGCCTATCTCCACACTCTTGTCTCAAATTGGTTTACCACGTCGCCTAATAAATGATAATTTTGTTTCCCTGGAAATACATGGTTTTGCCGATGCCGCGTGCGGCGGATATGCTGGGGTAGTATATTTTCGAGTTTCTGACGAGCTGGGTAATTTCTCTACTTATTTTGTGTGTGCGACTAAGGTCGCACTCGCACCTCTAAAATGCATTTCTATTCCTCGCCTGGAACTTTGCGCCGCCTTGTTGTTGTCAAAGATGATTGCTTTTGTCTCTAAAATCTACAAGTCCAAGCTTGAATTTAATAATATTGTTGCCTGGTCTTGGATAAAGTCATCTCCGCATCGTTGGAAGACGTTTGTTGCTAATAGAGTGGCGTTAATTCAAGACAAAGTACCTCCTTCTTGTTGGCATTATGTTGAGTCACAAAATAATCCTGCCGATCCCGCATCACGAGGACTTTTCCTATCAAAACTTGTCAACCATCAGCTTTGGTTTCAAGGACCCGCATTTCTACGATCGGCCACCCTGTGGCCTATCTCCACAAAATTCATGCCATTTGAAAGTCTTCACGAAGAAGAACGCATCTCTTCTCTTGTAGCTTTTGTAGAAAATAATATTATGGATGATCTTCTAAATCATTATTCGTCTTTTTCCCTCCTACAACGTGTGCTGGCTTATATGCTACGATTCAAATTTAACATATATAATCCTACTGCCAAACGCATAGAACCTCTATTTTCTTCGAAATTTTCCGCCGCTTTAGTAGTGCTTGTCAGACACACACAAGCCCAGACATTTTCTAATGAATTAGACAATAAATTATTTTCAAAACCTTTGAAGAAACTAAACGCCTTTGTCGACGACGGAATTTTGTGGGTTGGAGGACGCCTAAATTACTCGCATTTATCATATGATAAAAAACATCCCATTTTATTACCCCATTCATCAAGGCTAACCGAGCTGTTAATAGATTATTATCATAAAAAATTTCGTCACGCTGGTCTTCACACGATACAATTTTTATTGTCTCAAAAATTTTGGATCTTGTCTCCAAGACGAGCTATTCGATCTGTTCTGCCTAAATGTGTTAAATGTTTCCGTGCCCAGCCTAAACCTTTTCAACCCCTAATGGGAAATTTACCCTTCAGTCGCATTTCTGAAGTAAAATCATTTTCACATTCAGTGGTCGATTACGCTGGCCCAATTTTAATAACAATGAGTCGCCAACGCGGATCTAAGTCCATTAAAGCTTATATTTGTCTTTTTGTTTGGTGCGCGACTAAAGTTGTTCACATTCAACTGGGTTCAAACTTGTCAAGTGACGCCTTTTTAGCAGCCTTGCGCAAATTTACTACGATTATGGCACTAACTTTGTTGATGCTGCTGCTGACGATGGAAGCAGCTGCCACAACTCATCTCATACAGGGAATTATATACAGTACCACAGTAAGAGCTGTCACGGGGACTTTTAAACTCCCTTTAGTTAAGTTATGTCCACTTCCGGTGGAGTAATAGATATAATTTGATTATTTAGGTTAGTTATTCATCACAGTTTTGTTTGTTTATTTTTCTTTCTTTTAAATTGTTTAAAGCTTTTTCAATTTTGTAAAATGCTTGTTTTTATACGCATTTTCGCGGGGGAGAATGTTCGGGTTTCAATTAATTGTTGGGGTTGTTAGTTTAAAATATTAAATTTCTTTATCATTATTGTAACTTTATTCCATTTAAATAGCGCGTTTTGACTCAAGGTCAAGGCCTCTAAAAATTGATGGTTTTGCTTATATCAAAAAACACGAAGAAGATAACATTCGGTTCAGAGCACACGAACGCGCCGCAATTGCCTTTAAAATAAATTGTTTTCCGGGTACCTTAAAAATTGTTATAAGTGTCTTCGCATCACTGTGATCTTGCACAGTCCCCTAATTGAATGGTACAAGAAGGAATCTGGCCCCAGGAGCTCCGAGAAGAAGCTAGATCGATCAGCAGGAGTCGACAAGGAAGCAAAGATCCTGTAAGTGATTACAACTTTATACAGTCTACTTTTCTTATACCATGATTCGGCTATCGAAGCCGTAACACAACCCTTGTAATAATGAAGTAGGGGTGGTGGGGGTTGAAAAATATTATAAATAATCTGAGACCTTGGCTTCTAGTATATACACCGAATTTAAAGTTTCTGTAGTCTTACCAGCTTGCTTTACTTATTTTCCCCTATTTACCCCTATTTAACCCCCAACCCTTCAACGGAATCATCTCAAATTATAATCTAGTTCCAGATGTCGTTATAATACATACGTGTACCAAATTTCAAATGAATATCTCAATTTTATTTAATAAACCCTTTTCATATTGGAGTAGGGGTGGTGGGGGTTGAAAAATATTATAAAAAAATCTGACGCTTTGGCTTCTAGTACATACACCGAATTTCAAGTTTCTGTGGTCTTACCAGCTTGCTTTACTTATTTTCCCCTATTTACCCCTATTTAACCCCCAACTCTTCAACGGAATCATCTCAAATTATAATCTAGTTCCAGATGTCGTCATAATACATACGTGTACCAAACTTCAAATGAATATCTCAATTTTATTTAATCAACCCTTTTCATATTGGAGTAGGGGTGGTGGGGGTTGAAAAATATTATAAAAAAATCTGACTCCTTGGCTTCTAGTACGTATACCGAATTTCAAGTTTCTGTACTCTTACCAACTTGTTTTACTTATATTCCCCTATTTACCCCAAATTAACCCCCAACCCTTCAACGGAATCATCTCAAAATATAATCTAATTTCAGACGTCGTTATAATACATACGTGTACGAAATTTCAAATGAAAATCTCAACTTTATTTTATCAACCCCATTAATGGGGTAGGGGTGGTGGGGGGTTGAAAGATGTTATAAAAAAATCTTAGGCCTTAACTTCTAGTACATACACCAAATTTCAAGTGTCTGTTCTCTTACAAGCTTGCTTTACTTATTGTTCCCTATTTTCCGCTATTTAACCCCCAACCCTTCACCGGATTTCCTCAAAAAACAATCCAGTTCCAGATCTCGTCATAATATATACGTGTACAAAATTTCAAGTCAATATCTCAAACCGTTCCGGAGAAAACGTGCGGACAAAAAAAGTTACAGACAGACAGACCGATCGACCGACAGACAGACCGACAGACCGACAGACAGACAGACAGAAATTTTTTTTTCGCTCAAATTTAAAATCTCGACGTTTCATGACATTCTAAACCTATTTCACGAATAAAAATTTTTGAAAATTTTTTTGCGATTACTATACTTCCAATCCACTACGTGGATGTGGAAGTAAAAAGTTTACAACTGTAGGAGTCACTGCACGACCCCTAAATAAATCGAAAATATTGGCCAAAATTTGATTCTTGACCAATAACTAAAAATATCAAAAAACTAATAGCACTAGGCGACAGAGGTGCAAATTATACATAAAAATAATATGAATGATTTCTGCGGAAATCTTTTGGGCGCGCACAATTAGCCATTCACAAGCAGATAAATGACCAAAAAAAACCGCTGCCTAGGGAATCACTACTTGAACATCCAGATTTTCCTTCCAAGTCTCTGTAAAGGTAAACTTCTTGACTATATTTGCACTTTAGTATGCAGAAATAATTGATCACAGAATTTTAATAATATTTGGAGCAGATGTCATAAGAAAATTACCGAAGTTGCAACTTGACATTGAACATGAAATTGGCTAATTCTCAAGAGTGACATGATCTTTACAAAATCTGCAAAATGTACAGGGGATAGAAATAAGGAAAAGTTTCAGAAATTTTCAAACGTTTATTAAGCTGCGGATAAAAATTTAAAAAGTTATACAACTTGGAGCAATTGTAATAGCCTTTATATTAATATTCCACAAAAAATGTGTTTCAACAATATACGAGAATATGAATCTAGATATCAAAATTCATCAAATACATAAGTTGTACAAAAACGATACTAGTCGTGACGTAAAAATGCAAGAGTAAGAATCTAGGTATTAATATCTATCAAATATACAGTTTTTACAAAAACTACGCTAGGCGTCGGGCAGCGTCATGACGTAAAAATGCAGGAATATGAATCTAGGTATCAAAACGTATTGACTACACAAGTTTTACAAGAACAACACTAGGCCTTGGTCAGCGTCGAGATTTAAAAATGCAAGAACATGAATTTAGATATTAAAATTTATCAAATACTGAAGTTTTACAGAAACGACGCAAGGCGTGGGTCTGAGTAGAGATGTAAAAATCGAGGCTAGGCGTCGGTCGGCGTGGAGACGTAAAAATGAAAGAACATGAGTTTAGGTATCAAAATCCATTTAATACACAAGTTTTACAAAAACGACGGTAGGCGTCGAGGCGTAAAACTGCAATAATATGAATCCAGGTAACAAAATTTATCAAATATACTAGTTTTACAAACACGACGCTAGGCGCCGGTCGGCGTCGAGAGTAAAAATGCAAGAACATGAATTTAGATATCAAAATAACAAATACAAGTTTTATAGAAACGACGCAAGGCCTCAGCCAGCGCCAAGACGTAAAAATACAAAAATATGAATCCAGTTATCAAAATTTATCAAATACACAAGTTTTATAAAATCGACGCTAGGAGTTGGTCGCCATCGAGACGTAAAAGTGCAAGAACATTAATTTAGGTGTAAAAATTGGTTAAAATATAAGTTTTATAAAATTCATGCTAGGCGTCGGCGGCGTCGAGACGGAAAAATGGAAGAATATTAACCTAGGTATCAAAATTTATTAAATTCAGAAGTTTTACAAAAACGGCGCTAGGCGTCGGTTGGCGTCGAGACGAAAAAATGGAAGAATATGAATCTAGGGATCAAAATTTATCAAATTCAGAAGTTTTACAAAAACGAGGCTAGGCGTCGGTCGGCGTCGAGACGTAAAAAGGCAATAATGCGAATCTAAGTATCAGAATTTATCAAGTACATTAGTTTTACAAATACGACGCTAGGCGTCGGCAGACTTCGAGACGTAAAAATTCTAGAACATAAATTTAAATATAAAAGTTTGTCAAATACACAAGTTACACAAAAACGACGCTGGGCGTCGGTCGGCGTCGAGACGTAAAAATTCAAGAATATGAATCTAGGAATCAAAATTTATCAAATACACAAGTTTTACAAAAAGGGTAATAGGCGTCGATCGGCGTCGAGACGTAAAAAAAATGCAAAAATATTATAAAACACCTGAGGCCCTCGCTTCTGATATATACACCAAATCTCAAATTTGAAGGATGGAAAATATTATATAAAATTTCGTGACCTTGGCTTCTAGTACATACACCAAATTTCAAGTTTCTGTATACTCTCACCAGCTTGCGTTACTTATTTCCCCTATTTACCCCCCAACCCTTCACCGGATATGTTCAAAAAACAATCCATTTCCAGATCTCGTTATAATATATACATGTACAATATTTTAAATCAATATCTTAAACCGTCCCGAAGAAAACGGTCGGACAAAATAGGTTAGACCGACACACAGAAATTTGTTTTCGCACAAATTTAAAATCTCGACCTTTCAAGACATTCTAAGCCCATTTCAAGAAAAAACATTTGAAATCTTTTTTACGATTACTATACTTCCAATCGTGGAAGTAAATGGTCATAGTTTGTAGCACATTGACCTTTTCGTATGTGATACTTATATTCGAATTCTACAAATAAAAGAACTTAAAATAAAACGGTATTTGGTACTTTAGATTTTGTTACTTAGATAAAAGGGCCCAAAATTACGAGTTTCGGCCAAAAAATGGTCATTTCTAATATTATTTAGGAAATTCAGATTCTGCAAGTCAAAAATCATAATAAAATAATTTTGTTGTCTGTATGACGATTTTGATTTGAAAATAACATTTTCCCTGTTACCAAATTCAATTACTTTTATCCCTTCGCTCCATAGAGAATCGTCGAAAAGTTTGTCTGCTATATTTTGATGGTGTCCCAATTTTAAAGGAACTAACCATTGCTTCTTTCCGATTTCCACTTAGCTTTTTAACAAAAACATTCTCGTTTTTAATACCATTTTTTATGGACTTTCTAGGAATTATGTAGGAAATAACAGTGTCTAGATTCTGCCTTTATAGGATTTTCACATAACTTTATAGGCCTTTAACAGCTGCCATCTGGCAAAAATAAGCTGGATTGCAATTTTCGTAGTTCTTCATTTAGGGGTTCAGTATTACGAAAATTTTGTGCCCAAATAGATTGATTTTGGTTGAATTATAAAGGAGAAGTCGAATTTTGACCTAAAAAAATGTCACACTGTGCGCTATGTATGACCCCCTAAGCAGGAAAGAAACCGCACCACTCAATTTTTGCATATTGAGTAGACTACTAAACGTTGATTAACGTAGAAATATCGGAAAACATAAGGGCGAGCATTAGTGACACACCCTGTACTTAAATTCATCAGATGACAAGTGAAATCCATTACACTTTCCTTTTAAGAAACGTATCAGTTAAAAAATCATTAATGTTGTAATATATACCATTGTTATCAGTAATAACTAGAATTTAGATTACTATTTCGAAGAACTTTCTCATCGGCAAGCAATGCATTAAAATACTAAGTAGGTTTCGTATTTACTGATAATAATAATTTACAAGTTGACAAACAGTCCTTTTTGCGAACGTTATATTTATGTCCGATGTGATTTACTACGAGGACTCAATACAGGTGAAAAATTGTCTCACAGATAAACAACAATGTTGAATTGAAAGGAACCTGAGTCTACATATGTATTGCCAAATTTATATATTATAATGTCTTTATGTGCAATACAAATATTTTTAAGACTCATATTACCATATTTTAAAACCTAGTATACTTTACACGAGCAGAATTGAAACCGATTAAAAACTAAAAGCCGGCAAAAACAGTCGGCAACTCTTTGTTGTACATGGACGGAGGTAAATAGGAATGCTTGTCATAAGAAAATGTTATAATTTTTTGAAAATTGTATTAATATTTATTATTTTTTGTTTATTAGATAGGCTATTTTTGTTCATTTCGCCAATAACATATTTTTGAAGTATTATATCAGTTTTAGATATGAAGGCTAAATATTTAAATTTATTGGGTTTAGTTCTAAAGTTATCCCATACTATATTGAAATATGTTATTGCTCAGCAAGGACCAATGAGAAAGTATGAACATATCCTTGCCAGGATGAGGGAATGACACAGGTTAGATTAGCGAGGGGCAATGGTGTTATACAGTAAAAAATAAAATTTAAGTTTCTTCTAAAATAAAAATAAAAATGTAAGTTTCTTAACCAAAGCAAAGAGTGCTGCAGTAGGAACAAAAATAAATATTTGTATAGATAAAACATAAATAAAAACAAAATTACAGGAATTTCCATATGTTATTCTCTCATGAATTTTAAAATGTCTTCCTTTCTTGTACTGGTATTTTATTTAATATTCGCGACTGATAAGAAGCATTATCTAATACAATTGTTGAATAGAGCGGCTGTCATATCTTCGTGATAGTCTACAGAAGACTGCGATATTTTTTTGGCCGACAAGTGCAACGCATTGGGTACAAACCCGTTTTCACTTCCGGCATGAAGTATGATAACGCGTTTTTCTCTAGAACACGGAGTATATAAAACACAATATTTGAACCGTCTACCCAACCATATGGAACAACATCATGAGTGTCAAACCACGTCTCGTCTAGATACACTATGTGCCTGTTTAGTTTACGATATTCTCTGATTCTTTCCAAATAATCTACCCGAAGTGCTACTATACGTCGTGATTCCATAATTACCACACGACTGTCAAGTTTTTTATGTTTAAAACCGCATTCTAATAAAACATTTCTTAGTGTATTTAACGAACTATAATAATAATCAGGATAATCGCTTAATTTTTCTCGAATCATTTTTAACTTAGGAACTAGAGTTTCTTCATACATATTATAAATTATACGCCGTATTGCATTTTTGGTAGCATCATCAATAATTTTTTATGTCGTATTTTTCCGTTTCCTATTTGTACATACCGTGATCTACAACATCTCCTTCTTTAATTACGCGATAAATTGTTGATTTCGATATTTTAGTTAATTCGTTAATACCTTCTGTTATTTCTTTCTCACATTGTTCACGATTTCCGCTTTTTAAACGTTCACATATATTTAAAATAATGCGTTGACTTTGTGCGTGTAAAACTTGATTTTTAAACTCTAAATTTATTTCGGCTTCTTCGACAATAACCGGTTCAACTATTTCGGGATTCTCTGGCGTCTCTATATTATCCTCTGTTTCAAATGGCCTCCAGAAAGCCATGGTAAATTAGTAAATAATAAAATATCTTTCCTTTTATATAGTAATAAATATTTATAAATATGAACAAGAAGTATAAACTGAACCACACTTGATATTATAATAGATATTTCTGCACTGCACTGGAAAAATGTTGAAGAATTCGCCGCATTTCACAAGTCCATGTTGACCGCTGAGAAACGATATACGGGTTTTTCTATGCTAGTGGACCTCTTCGTTTTATTATCTTTAAACCAGTGCAGTCGTAGATGGTTCATTCATGCTGATTACATTGCCAGTCTCGTACTCGCCTGCACAGTTTCAACTACTATTCGATTCTCGATACCATTGTTAAATACATAGGACAAAATATCGAGTTAAGTACGCACGGTCCTGTGCTTTAACGCTGACCAGTTTCAATTGACTTCGTAAACACTATAACTATAATGCTACTACAAATAGATGAAATACATTAATTTTGTGCTGAATAAAATATAAAATAAAAAAAAAATTTGAAACAAACCACCGGGTACGTTGCTTTACTGCATTATGACATTTGGAAAGATTGCAGGTAGTTTTGCAAAGTTAATATTATTTTCATCTACTTAAAACAGGCATAACAGGAATTAAACTGATCTAATTGCATTTATGCCATTTCTTAATTATTCCAGATCATCAAATACATCTGCACAAGTCTTTTTTAGCATTATTGTGCACCCCGTTTGGTATAAGCTCTATTCTCCATCAGGACCCCAACGCTCAGTTTCCCTGGTAAAAGTAAATTTTAATTGGTTGATTTTGCCAGGAATCGATTATAATTATGGCTTCTTGAACATGAATGATTCTGCCTTAAAAACCGGTAGCATTTTTAAACTAATTTGAAGTTCTGTTAACACGTTCACTGCTTTACCAGTTACATGTGACTGGTAAGTAGCTTTCTGTTCGGGCGGTGGAGAAATTAGAGAACATTGTTGTTCCCGCGGAGATGTTAAAAAGTTACTACTAGAAATAGGGCCACATTACAGGTACCTATATGATTATCGCGGTCTCTAGGATATGTTTGTTAAATTTCCTACGACCTGATGACGCTGTCCGATAACAAATTGCAAGGAAAGTTATTTGTGTGAATATACATTGTGCTCTATGTTTTTTGTGAGAAAATGGAGTATAGAGCTAAAAGAATAGTTCAATTGGTTACTGAACAGCAGACCAATTTACCAGAATAGAAGATTGAAGAGAATTTTGAGCTCGAAGTGCCAAATAACCGTAAGATTCAAGATGTAATTTGCATGATTCAGATATAATAAGTGTATAAAATACTTAAAATTTTATCATTGCATTTTTATGTTTGTAGTCCTAATGCTAGCAATCTTCTAAGTGAGAATGATTAACTTTTGAAAAACTCTTCACAATATTGGTGCAGGACTTCAATAATCTAATCCTATTCAGTTCCTAGAGTACCATTTTTCCATTTTAACATTTTTTTATTTTGTTTAACTATTACAATACATTTCAACTAATTAGGTATGTTGTGTTGTTCATGTGTTCCTATCAACATATTTATATTATACGTATATAAATAAGATATATTGACCGCCGTTGGTATGGCTGGAGACCTAATTAAATGTTGAATTTTGATTTATTCTACAATAAAACATTTCTACAAATTTATGTTTGATTTTTTTAATAATTTTTCTGAAAGAAAATTTAAATAAATAATAAATGAGTTTTAATTTGTTATCTAATATATTATACAGGGAAAATAGCTAAAACCCTGTTTAAAAAAATGGTGACTGATTTGCTGGGGCATTTAACTGCCTTTTTGTGGTATTTGTCTCTTGTCAGAGGGCTTTGTATTTTGGAGTGTATGCATAGGGATTTTGTGTGGGATGGGTTTTTGTTGTCGTGTTTTTGTCGGTGTTGTGGGTTTGTCGGGTGGAGTTACTGTCACCGTCTTTCGAAAAAGACGGGGAGTCTTTGGTGTATGAGGTGGTGAGTGTGTGTAGGGTTGTCGTGTATTCTAATTTGTGTTATGTCCGCGGTAACCTCAGATAGTTGAATTTTGGTCGAGAAAAAGGCTTGCGCCCTTTCCTCGATATAATCGCGTATCATTGCGAGATTTGTGGCTCGATGTAATTCCACTATCGGAGTGTACCTGTCTGCGTTGGTAAGTAGTCTGATAAGTTTATTTTGCGTTACCTGTATCCTCTTGTATTGAGAAGCTGAGATTAAGTTCCAGGCCGGACATGCATACGTCATAATCGGCCTGAGAATTACTTTATAAAGAGACATTTTGTTATCTGTTGATAATTTGCTTCTTCTGTTTACTAGAGGATACAGTCTGGTTAGTGTTGCGTATGTTCTGTTAATTGTCTGCGTAATATGAGGGGCGAAACTCAGTCTCTTATCCAGGGTTACCCCTAGATATTTGACCGAGTTCCGCTCCTCAATTTTGTGTCCGTCGATTTGTAATTTGGTAATAGTCTTTATGTTTGTAAATTTCCTGTTAAATGTTATTGTCTGGGATTTGTCATTATTAATTTTGATTTTCCAGGTTTCGAAAAATTGTAATATTTTTGTGAGATGATACCGTACTTTTTGCGTTGCGGTCTGCGCGTAGAATGATTGTGCATAAAGCACGGTATCATCCGCGTACAGTAGGAGGTTTGAGGTGGGGTGTGAGGGAATATCTGACGTATACAAGTTATACAATAGCGGGGAAAGTATTGCCCCCTGCGGAACGCCCGCTGACAAGAGTTTATGTGTAGAGTAGATATTATTTACACATACTGTTATTGATCTAGTACGTATGTAACTTTTCAGGAGACACACAAGGTAGTCTGGAATTTTACAGATTTTTTGTAGCTTGTATATTAATCCATTATGCCAGACAGTGTCATAGGCACGTTGGATGTCCAAGAGCAACAGGACCGTGCACTGTTTCTTGTTGTAGGAATTGTAGACATCCTGCACCACCCTGCACAAGGCATGGGTGGTACTATGCCCCTTCCTGAAGCCAAACTGTCTCGCAGGAATTAATCTATTTTTATCCACTATTTTAGTAATTATTCTCAAAAGTACTCTCTCAGTTAACTTTGACAGAGTATTAAGTAGACAAATAGGTCGATAACTGGATGGACAATGAGGCGGTTTGTTGGGCTTCAGGATGGGTATGACGATGCCTACTTTCCAAGCAGACGGGAAATATTGCAAACGTATGATAGCATTAATAATATAAGTAATTTGGCAGAGCATTTTTTGTGGTAAATTCTTTAATAAAATATTGGGTATTGTATCTGTACCGGGGGCTTTATTATTTGGTAGGGTACTAATTATTTTTGAAAGTTCAATGGGGTTTGTTATTAATTTTTCATATTTATTTGGGGGGATGCGGGAGTTGTCAGTCAAAGTAGATGTGTAGTGCGTAACTTCGTCATGAAACGGCAAGATATTTGGTGTGGTGGTATTGGTATTTTGTAGGTAGGTGGCTAATATCTCTGCTTTATCAATGTCTCTGTTATATGTGACATTGTTCTGTATTAATGTCGGCGTGGCAGCAAATGGCCGCTTTAACAAACGGGACATTTTCCACAGGGAGTTGTCCCTTCTCGACAGAGCCTCAATTCTGTCGTTCCAGGACTCCTCCCTGTGTTTTAACAGTTTATCCCGGATGCTGGATTGTAAATCCAGCATCCGAAGTTTGTCTATATTCCGTCGGTTATTTTGCCAACGCCGACGAATTTTATTTTTAAATTTAATTAATTGTAGGATATCTTGTGGGATAACTTCATTTCGGGGTTTCATTATTATTTTTTTAGTGGTTCTATTACGTGCAGATTGAATTATGTTTGTGATATTAGCCACCTCCTCGTCAATTTCTCTTGGAGATGTAATGTTATTATTTATTATTAAATTTTGTTTAATTATTTGTCTAAAATTTCTCCAATTGGTATTTTTATAGTTGTAATTATATCTTGTCGTTTCGTTTTTATTATTGTCAGGTATGTCGAAATGTACGGGATTATGGTCCGATGATAGGAGGGGAAGTGATATAGGGAAGATGGGATGGGGAAAATTTTTATTTAATATAATGTCCAAAACAGAGGGGGTCGTATTATTAGTAGGAAAATGGGTAGGGGTTTCTGGGGCGTGTATTGCAATATTTTCCGTCGCTACAAAATCAGAAACAGTGTTACCGTTCCTGTTGTTCCTGGAATTGTACCAGGTAACGTGTCTGGCATTTAGATCACCAGCCACAATTACCTTGGGTTCCTGAAAGAAATCTGTTAAATTGTTGTTAGTAATTTTATAGGTGGGCGAGTTATATACCCCTGTAAGTTTAGTACCGTCTTCCAATCTTATAGAGACATTATCTATATCGGATTGTAAGGCCGGAAGAGGGACGTGGGGGATGCTGTTATGGACCAGCATCGCCACACCCCCTCCACGGTTTCTTACTCGATCCTCCCTATACACTCGATAGAAAGGAAATTTAATTTTATGGTTTGGGCGTAATTTTGTTTCAGTTATAATTAAAATTTCGATATTTTCATTATTTAAATATAAAGAAAGTTCTGGGATTTTAGAAAATACTCCGTTCGCGTTCCATATCGCTATTTTAACCATTAATTTTATAGTTTGGTAATATTTCGGTGGTGAAGTATTGTAAAATATTTATCTTTTCTAATGGGTCAGTGGCCGGTTCTAAAAGATTGTTTAAATGTTTTATTGCAGCAATTGTTTCGCTGATATTAATTAATGAATTTAGGCGGTTCATTTCTGACATTAAATCGCGAAAATCTCCAGTCATACCTGTATTTAGTTGCGGGGGTTGGGTTCCTGGTGCTGGCTGCGTGAGGTTGGAGGCGGTGGGGGCGGCTACGGGGACAGGACCCCGTAAATTATGTTGTTGACCATGATCATCAGGGGCAGCTTGTGGAGCAGTCCCTCTTCTGGTATTATTTGAGCCGGAGGCGGTGGGGGCGGCATTACCTCTGTTGGAAGGACCAGAGGTAGCAGGGGCAGCATTTGCAGCAGCACGGTTGGACCAAGCGTTAGTAGTTGGTAATGGGGCCGGTACAAATTGTTGTGGCTGTGGAGGCGGGTCATTTTTTGTAATTTGTTTTATTCTGTATTTATATACTTCGCATTCTGTGCTGCTGGCAGTATGTGCTCCATTGCAATTTGCACATTTTGGGTCATCTTCAATGGGTTTTTGACAGTCGTACGAAAAATGGTCCCCTGCACATTTAACACATCGTGGTTTCCTGTGGCAATTGGAAGTGGCATGCCCCCAATTTTGACATTTTCGACATTGGGAGATCTGTCTCTCATTTATTCTACGCTCCCATTCTACTTTAGTATACAGGATAAATCTTATTTCTTGTTGTAAATGTTTTAGAGTAATATCATTTGACGTTACTACCAGATACAGTGGATTTATCTGTGGATTACGTTTTTTTCTCATTTTATATACTATTTTAATCGGAATTTTTTCTTCTAGTTCTTCTCTTATTCGATCTATATCAGGATCTCCCTGTAATCCCCTGAGGACAAACGCATGTGTTTTGTCCTCGGAAGAGGTATAAGTATGATATTCTATGGTATCCTGGTTAGATAATAGTTTTTGGTATTCTTTATATTCAGTTGGATCATTTATATAAAGTAGAGTACTTTTTGGGGCGTATTTTATATAAAAGCCGTTTTTTATTTCACGTGCTAATTCGGAGGTAAGATAATGATGATTAGCAAATAGGCCTTTTATTACAATTGGTGGGTTTTTGTAGCTTTTTTGTGTGTTACTTTTAGCTGGAGTGGTAGTCTTTTTCGTATTTTTTGGTGGTTGGGGAGGTTTATTTCCCCTGTCAGATGATGTTGGGGGTTGTCTTGATGTAGAGGGCTGGTTATCAACATTTGGTTGTTGTCGAGTTTGATTTTGTTGTTTGGAGGTTGACGCCGCCGCCTTCTCTCTAATAGATGTCTCGGTATCTTGTGTAGCCAAGGAATTGAAACGATTATTTGTTTCAGTGATGTTCATCATAGGAATATTTGTAATTCTTGTTGTTTTCTTTGGCCTAATAAAATTGTCGTTGTTTATTTCGGTTATTTCATCAATGTCCATTTGCAGCGGTGATTTTGGTGGCATAATAGAGGACATGTCTATTGTTTGAGAGCCAATTTTAATATAATTTTGGTGTAAAGTTAGCCTTTTTTCTCTTATTAATGTTGTTATTAATTGCATTAGCTCATCTTCGTTTGTTGGATCGTTATTTTGTGTTATGATATCAGATGCAGTAATCGGGTTTATTTCGATATTTGCAGGAGTTTGTTTGTTTACATTTGTGAGTATATTTTGAATTTCTGATATTGTTATTTGGTTGATAGGCCTGATATAATCAGTTGTAGTTTCTGGTTCGACGTCAAAATTATCAGAGGGCACGCCCATTGTAGTAGGCGTGAGATTCTTTTCAGGTGTACTTGTCTGCGTCGGTTGCGAAGGATTCATATTCTCTATTTCATATACAGAGGTAAATCTGTCCATCTCGCTTTCAGGGACATGTGAGGTTGTTTGTGGTGTCGTGTGCAACGATACACTCGAATTTTCAAGTTCAACTTCTTTTGACACTAAATGTTTTTCTGACGCACTTCTTGTTATTGTTTTTAAATGAGGTTTCAGACTGTCATGCACAATATTACTTACTTTAGCGATTGTTTGTGGATTTTGTTTAATTGCACTTATTTTAGACTTTACACCTAATAATTTATCTGTCTTTTTCTTGATTGTTATAGTTGATCTATTATCTGGCACTTTTAATTGGGGTTGTTTAAAACGTTCTGTGTGGGCAGGGGGGTCTAAAGTTATTTCTGGCACTAAAAATGATCCAAATTCTGAAACACTGCGGTTCGTTCCACTATTTTTGTCACTGTCACCAGATTTATCTTGTGTGTCTCTATCACTAGGGGTTCGCGGTGCACTTAAATTACTGCTACAACTAGGGTTTGTGTCTCTGTCACTTTCACTATGTGTCAATGTTATGTCTCTCTCACTATCTGATTCACTTGAAGTCGCATTTTTGCGCACTTGTTTTTTAGGTTTATTACTGCGGCTTGCGCCGGGCACTATTTGTTTAACTTTTTTAGTTTTCACTAAATTTTTTGGGGTAGAACTCGAACTTCTTAAAAATTCGCGTTTGCGATCAGGTTCTCGAGCTCCTTCCACTGCGGCTATCACTGTCGAACTCCCCTAGAGTACCGGTGAAGATTTAATTGACCTGGTTTTGAATTTCAATTTAAATATAATTACCTTTATTATTTAGAAAAGATCCTCCTCTGATTATAATCAGTACATAACTTCAGCTCTTAGAATAGAGAGCTGAAAAATTTAGTAACCTCACATATAATAAACCCTTACTTATAGAACAAAATACTCTGTGTTTGTGGGGAAATTCTATTTATTCATTTTTCAATTGCTCTTTTAATGTATATTCTCTTGAATATTTTCTGTGATCATAATGTAAGAGTTAATTCTATTTTGTTTAATAGTTTCAACTTATTTAACAATTTACATTATTGTTATCTTCCTTGTCGTTTCTATAATATTGCAGCATATAATTTGTATTGAACAACAGTCGAAAACACCCTTTTTCCTGCCCGTAACTTTGTCAGCACCCATAATTGTGCAAACGAATAACTAAACCAAATATATAATATTTACAGACAAAATTGAAATCAGGTAATCATAATACTCGTAATATACGTTAATAGATTGATGAAATTGCTTCCTGTTAACCGTAAATTGACATTCCTAGTCTCGGTAAAATAGAATTATATCTGCTCAATCATTGTTCATCCGTATAACTCATCTCAAGAAGATGCTAAAGAAATTGATAGCAAAATCGTACTGAAGTGTAAATAATTGCACGCATCTCAACATTCATCAAGATTTATTTATTAGATAATTTACTGCAAACGTATTAGTGTAATAAAGTTGAATGTACTATTGCAATAAACCATATACTCACATCTCCGTTAAGATATAAAGATATGTTTTATGTATCGTTATTTATTGTAGACTAAGTGATTATCAGGACATATATTTTCTCAAATAAATATGGGATTAAATAGTAGGGTGGGCCGAAAAACAACAAAGTTGTCAAAGCGAAACGCTATAGTAAAAAAAGTTGTGTTTGGTAAAGAGAAGACGTGGAAATTTTTCTTTAAATCGGTAAAAATGAAACATGGATAAAATCTACCCATTAGTCTGAATTTTTTTCTTGGTGACCGAAAAAACACTTACGAGGTCGCTATAGCGGGAAAGCAATCCCCGTTAGAAAGCATTACATTTTCTTTTTAGAAGTCTGTCAACGTCTTCCGTTTGAGCGTGCGCTTTAAAGATACACATTTTTGGTGAAATATGGTTTTATTTGTATATGTAACGGTTACATTTTCTCTGATAATTATTTTTCCTGAATGACTAGTTTCAAATTAGCTTTCTTAGAAAACCCTGGTATTATGGATCATGATAGCACAGTTGATCTGATGTTGCCATCTCTATTCTCCGCACCACAGACCTGGCCTGATACCTCGATGACAAGCTTTACACATCTCTCCACAGCTTGTATGTGACAGGGAAAGCTTCTTATGTTCCAATTTGGGGCAGTCTCACAGTGTATTAGTGATAAAACAGTGTCATCCTCAATATTGTGCAAAATAGGTGGAGAGAGCAACTTAACAGGAACTCCAGTCAATTGTTTCAAAGTAGTTTTTAGCATCAAAGTTTAGTATTGAAGGAAAAAATGACCTAATTGATTTTTCTTTAGCAGAACTTTGCCTTGACTCTATTATTCGTCTCAACCCAAGCTCCCTGATGTGCTTTCTGTTATCCATGACCATTGAGAGGAACAGGTTTTGAGGATGGGCAAAAAATGACTTGCGCTCGATTACAGGTTCTATTACTTGACGCAATCTGACAGGTAAATATCGTGAAGTTTGTGTTATCTTAAAAACGTGCTTTGGTTCATCGGCAAAAGAACTATTATTCTTAATACCAAACCAAACAGGCTTATTTGAGTTCAAAGTTAATAAAACTGTTTGTTTCAGTTCAAAAGTAAGACTTTCTGTGGATATGTACAAAGGAAGAAGGCTGTTAGCATATTTGCGCTATTCAGTCAGGCATTTGTTAACAAGATCTCGCTTGCCGGGATCCAGGACCTATTTCACATGCCAGATGTTAAACTGTTGCTGACAGAGTTCTTCGTTTGTACATATGCACAGAGAGTGCCACATTTGAACTGAAACAAACAGTTTTATTAATTTCGAACTCATGTATGCCTGTTTAGTTTGATATTAGTTCTTTTACCGATGAACTAAAGCATGTTTTTAAGGTAGTGTAAACTTCATGATACTTACCTGCTAACTTGCGTCAAGTAGTAGAAACTGGAATCGAGCGCAATTCATGATTTGCCCATCCTGAGAAACTTCTCTCAGTGGTCATAGATGACAGAAAGCACATCAGGGGTTGAGACGAATAGTAAAGTCAAGACAACGTTCTGCTAAAGAAAGATCATTCGGTAATTTTTCCTCCAATACTAAACTTTGATGCTGAATACTGCTTTGAAATAGTTGGCTGCAGTTCCTGTAAGTTGTTTTCGCCACCTATTTTGCGCAATATTGACCATGATACTATTTTCAGTAATACACTGTGAGACTGCCCCAAATTGGAACATAAGGAGCTTTCTCTGCCACATACAAGTTGTGGAGATATGTGTAAAGCTTGTCACCGAGGCATCAGGTAAAATTTTTGTGCGGGGAATAGAGATAGTACATCAGATCAACTCTGCTATCAAGATTCATAATGCCAAAGTTTTCTAATAAAGCTAAATTCAAACTAGCCATTCGGGAAAAATAACTTTACATATATAAATAAAAACCACATTTTACCAAAAATGTGTTTTTTTAAAGCGTATGCGCAAACGGAAGATGTTGACAGATTTCTAAAAAAAAATTGAGGGCTTTCTACCTCTAATAGGAATCGCTTTCCCTGCTATAGTGACCTCATAAGTGTTCTTTCAGTCACCTAAAAAAAATTTAGATCAGACTAATTTGAGAGCCATCAAACGGAAGATACCAACCGATTTTAAAAAGAAAATTTGCCTCTTCTTCTCTCTACCAAACACAACTTTTTTTTACTATAGCGTTCCGCTCTGACAACTTTATTGTTTTTCGGCCCACCCTATTAAGGAGTAGAGGAAAATTTAGAAAGTTTATTAAACTTTGACTCTTGATATTTTGGGCTAAGGTTGTTCAGATACTTAGTTTCTATAAAATTTAGGAATTGCAGATTAGTAGTTGAATTAAGGATTACTATAGAAAAGAATATTCTGGGTCTGTATCACTTTAACTTGACATTTTGAACCGAAAATTTTCAATTCGATTCGTATGTGTGTTCTTTTATATGTGTTAAGTTGTTACTATGGAATGACTTAAACAATGTCAATGATAATATTTTTTGCAAAGTGTAACCTATAGCTCGGAGATGGTCCCGTTGTAATTTCAAGTGGAAGTTGCATTAAAATTAGTAATTTGTTATTTTCAGAGCAGCAAATGTTAAAATTCAAAATGGCTGACTGAATTGCTAAACTTTTGCAGATTTATATAAAATTTGGTACTAGGGATATAAAAGGTTTCTGTAATAACGAGTATCACACTAAGTTTTAAATTTTCAAAACAACATAGAGGCCACTCAAAATCTTGCACCTTCGAAGGGTTCAAGCCTTCTAGCCACCTTTTGTTAGGTATCTGTTTAATTTGTTGTGTCATGTAAAGCTTCTCACTGCATGTCTAAACTATTTCCTAATTTCTCTACTCAAATTCTTTCTGAAATGCAATAGAGCGATTCTCGTTCGTCGACGCTTTTCAAAACCACAATGAAATCTGAGTGATGGTTCTTTGGTTGTTTAATGAGTGTGCTAGAATCTTAATTTTGTTAACAAAAAATCTAATTCTGGGTTGAGACGTTTATATGAATTCTAAGGAATGGTTTCCACCTGTAACAAGAGATTTGGGGAAAGGCAATGATCAAGTAACATAAACTTTATTCACTCTGAATGGCAAATTTTTAGCTGTAATCAGTTTTTTTTTAAGCAACAAAGTCTTACAATACTAGGAGGGTCGGACGTTTTCAAGAGTAGTTTGAAAGCGGGACGATGCGCGACGTCTTGTTATCCCTGTTAGGTTATATGCCGTGAGTATATTTCCAGAAATTGGAAAGGCTGACATGAATATTATTGTGCCAGCCGATTATTATCCTGTCTCCAGCATTTGTATATAGTTGAGTTTAAACATTTTTGTAATGTGTCCCATACTTTTTTCTTAGGGCAGTATGTGGTGGTAACTCCGAGAGCGCTGCAGCCGTGTAACTGATTGTGCCACTTCCCTATCTCATCCATACTATGCCGGTCATTCCTTATAGTCCATACTGTTCTAGTGTGAGGTCCGTGTGATACTATGAGCCATTTTCTCGCATTCCGAAAGCAATGGCTTCGGCATGCAGTATATCTCGATGATCCAGTTACGCATCGAAGCGATAACAGAGTTGGCAGTTGCTTAACTTTAGTGAACCTGTCTGGGTCGGGTTTAATACCTACCCGACTTCTTAGTTTGATCCATATTTACCATGGTATGCTATACAGATCTGAATTGTTTGAAAAGTTTCTATAAACTGAATTCTTTTAATCAGTTAATTAACGTATTGATTTAACTGAAATCTTTCAATCGTCCTGGAAGTGGCAAGAAACCGCCAAACATTTTAGAAGATGAAATGAACATTTTACGCCATCTTTATTAACAAACTTTTATGTGGCTGTTAGATGCGAGGCGGCAAGATAGTCCACAGGTATACTATATGGTATCGCTTGGATATCTACGCATCTACTTTATTCCATATTCGCCATATTAAATTTACACCTTAAATATTTTGAAGTTGACTGGACATCGAGTAGTCAATTACTTCCTATTTGTTGAAATATTTCGGCACCTTTTACTCGGAGTCGTGCCATATCCGTTTGTTTCTAATCTATCTGAATCTGTGCTCTTGCTGCATTACTAAATGTAGTGAAGGTAGACAGAGCACCACTTTGATGAATATGGTGGACGTTGTTTATATTTCACTCGTTATCCCTTGGCATGCTACCCTTTGCAGTTTCTTAGTTTGCCATCGACGTTTCTTTTCGGTTTTGTGCCACTATATCAGATTAAGAAGTCGTAGGTACCAATACCATTGGTACGGTACCAGAAACCTTTTGTAAAGCCAACGTACTATTCGGGGTTGTAGTTCCTAAGTCTTGCCCATACGCTTCTGTAGGTCCATAAGGCAGATGTGGCTCTAGCTGTTATTTTAACTAGAGGAGTTTTGAAGTTCACTTTGGTTGAAGATTTTATTTCTTTTTGAAAGTCATCAGTAGTCTATCCTGAGTTCTCGGATGGACCTCCCTGTGTACACTATTTGTCTACATTGCTGAGGCCTCTTTACATCACTTTCAATTCAGTGTCTTCAAATTGTTCCTATTATACTTCATACGATCTCAATTGGAACAGCATAAAAACGAAAACTCGGAGTCCACGTGGACTTGTTCCGCCTGTCACATAGAAATGTGGGCTGGATTAGATGCCTAGCTAGTTTCATTTGTCAACAAAATGTGACATAATATGACACGTGGATCAAGTCCACGTGGACTCCGAGTTTTCGTTTTTATGCTGTCCCAATTGATATCGTATGAACTTATACCTAGATAGGGATGTTGTTTCCATATCGTTGCCCATAATCCTTGCTATTTCAACTATATCAAGATACACCAGATTCCATAAAATGGATGAAAGGCCTATCTATCCCAATGTGAACATCCTTTAGCTGCAAACACATTCTCTGATGTAAATCCATGCGTGAATTGAGTAGTGATTTTATTCATCTCGTTATAGGTTGTTCGATCACATATATCTTCACTTATTTGCTTAGAGATGATTGGATACTCAAATGAGGTATTTTGAGGGCCCACTTTTATAGAAAGTAATAAAGTCTATAAATATGTACATTGTAATTATTATATCACTCAAGTCTACATATTGCCATCGTAATTCATTTATGTTAATGCAATAAACTCACGTTCAACTTGCTTGAAACTTTTTTTTAGGATTGGCAGTATTCGAGAAAATGCCGAACGACGTCGCGGATAGGACGACGCCGAGAACGGTGTAATCTTAGTAGACCGTAAACTTGTAGTCGCTTTGACTTTAAAACGCGACGTAGGTATTCTCTTTGGTAATTAATATCTCAGTAGTTTCTAATAAATCCTAGTAGATTTCCACGTTCGTCGTCATTAAACTAGTTTTGAATATATTACCTACGTCATTTCACGATGTCTTCATATTCTAATACTGCCACATAAGTATATTGTTTATAACAAAATATTTAAATAATAATAATAATTTGACTACAGACTTTGATAAAACAGCCTGTGGGGTGTACATTTTTGGTTTTACCACCGATATTTTGTTACATATTATTTAAATGAATATCGGGAATGGAAATAGTTTGTAACCATCTTTTCATTTCGCTATTTTGGTTAACGAAACATACGTTGACTGTTTTAATGTGAAGTCTACTGGCATCTGCATACCGTACTAGTCTGCTGATTATTATTATTATTGTAGAAAAATTGACAATATATTTTGTGCATGGCTATTTCTATAAAACAGATTCCTAACTTCTAAGTTCTATATTACTTTAGATAAATTAATTTAATTTCAAGGCTAACTCAACAATAATTGTAATATTTCATTAGTTAGTTTTGTAATTTATTTTTATAACGGGTGCTCAATATATAAAATGAATTATAACATTAAAATATACATCCTAACTTGGTTATGATTCGATACACTTCATAGTACATCTGGGTTGTTATTACACTGGTCAGTACTTTAAATAACAATAGTACGGTAATTTAAAGCAATGTTAAATATTATTAATTAAATAAAGCGAACTGTAAATTTGATTATGTATTAGATCTTTTGTTGTCGATAAACCCTATTAATAATAAAATTTCATATAATGTCACTAGAAACATTTGAAACTCTTTGCATATTTGCAAATTACTTATCATACTATTGCCTACAATACCATTGCGTTGCAACAGTCATTTTAACTAATCAGTCACAGTAATCCACAGCTGCCCCAAAGCACAGTGCTTAGCGCTCGTACACGTGTTCAAAGCGTTTTAGTGCTTGGAAACACTGTGTTTATGAGCACTTTTTAATATTGGTGCTTAGTGCTTCAAGCCCTCCTCAAGATGTGCTCGCAAGCATTTAATTATTTGCCAGTACTTGAATTATTCGCGACCACTTCATCTTTTCGCGAGTCCTCGAAGTGTTTGCAAACAATGCATATAGAACTACTATTTTTGCCTAAAAAACGTAACATAATTTTTATTATTGCTGTTAGCTTCAGGTTTTTGGGGTTCTAGAGCGACTTTTACTGATATTTTAGTAGGTGGACAGAGACAGTGGACAGAGGAAAGTTGACAATAAAATTAGTCAGGTAAGTATAACAAATTAAGATATAACATCTATATTAGTTCATATAAGCAGGGTCCTAATCTTTTTAAAACTGTTAACAGAATATTGACTTAAATTATGTCATTTCTCCTCGTTTTTATAAAGCAACCCTACATTTTTTCTTTATCGTTAGCATAATAGCAACATATTTAAAAAATACAATATTTTTTAAAAAATCTTCAGAATGAAATTGTATATTTGAGACACGTGTGCTTGTATACAGGGTGGACCATTACTAATAGGCCATAGTGCAGGGGTAAATTTTTTGGGCCTAAATATGAGAATATAACCAAATATGGTTTGGTAATATGTTGCTGTGGAAAAAGATACAAGGTGTCAAAATTCAAATTATTTTTTCGTTTTTTTGCAATAACTCAACAGCCTGTTGACTGTGTCTGATGCTGAATTTTTTCCATTTTTTTTGGACAAAACGTTGTGGTACTTCTGACCAGAAAATCTGATAGGGCGTCATTTCCAGGGGGTACACTTGGTAGAACTTGATAACTCCAACCGTTTTCGAGAAAATTGCCGTTAAACATTTGAATAATTTTTTGAAAGACCAATTCAAATTTAATGAAACAAAGTGTATTTATTGAAAAGTGTGCGTTGGTTACATTTTAGTTCTGTCATGTACGTAATTTAATCATTTTATTTTGTTCCTGTGTTCCTCGAGCTAATTTCTTTAACTTCTTTATTTAAAATGTCTCGACATAATAATTTTTCAAATACGGAAATGAGGGATATGATTATGTGTTTACGTACAAACAAATTTTAGCGGACGTGCTGCAGCGAGGAGATACTCATTTCAATATCCAAATATACAGCCAGACCATAACATTTTCAAAGATCTGTTTCTTCGTTTGGAAGAAACGGATTCATATCGCCATAAAAATGATGTAGGACTACCGAAGCGAATTACTCCAGATCAAGAACTAGAAATTTTAGTTCGTGTGGATGAAGATCCTCAAGTCAGCTCAAGTCGTTTATCGGCGGCAACAGGGGTGAGTAGACAATCTGTTCTAAAAGCCTTACGCAAAGAACGCTTCTACCCATATCACTTCACTCCTGTACAAAACTTACTTCGAAAGGATCTTCCACAAAGGCAACAATTTTGTCAATTTGTTCTAAACAAACACAACAGGGATCGAAGTTTTGTTAAGAATATTTTATTTATCGATCAAGCAACTTTTACTCGTCGATGAGTTTTTAACTGAAGAAATACCCATTACTTAGAAGTATCCTCATGCCATTAAAGGAAGGCATTTTCAGCACGAATTTAAGATTAACGCTCGGTGTGCTATTATCGGCGATTTGTTATTGGGACCATTTGTCCTTCCTCCAAATTTAAATGGACTGTCTTATCTGTTTTGTCTTCAAAATGCTCTTGCTGATATATTACATGCTTTCATACTAGACATACGGAACAGAATGCGGTTTTTGTAAAATGGAGCTCTCTCTCATTTCTCCAATGAAGTCAGGAATTATCTTGATGAGACTTTCCCATTCAGATGGATCGGTCGAGGAAGTAAGTTTGCTTGGCCGCCAATGAGCCCTGATTATAATCCGTTGGATTATTATGTGTGGGGACATATGAAGTCCTTAGTCTATGCAAATACTATCAATTCGAGAGAAGAAGTGTGGAAGAAAATACAAAACGCAGCCAATTTTATTAGATGACGGGAAAATGTTTTTTCAATGTAAGAAAATCTTTTATGAACAGAGTTAGAAAAGGCATAGAAGTAGGTGGAGACCATACCGAAAATTTCTAAGTTGCCGCAATGGGTTTTTTCATGGGGAGAAAGTTTATACAATAAATACCATTGTCATTAAGTCAACTTTTATGTTATTTTTTTGTCTTCTAATAAGATTAGATCCTTATTTTACAATCTTTTGATTTGTGTGTTTATTTCAATACCGTGAAAATACTCCATTAGTTCATAAGAAAGTGAGAAAGTTCATTATCAATAAACAATATTTATCGATTGCCGGGGGTGGGAAATGTAAAAAATACCATGGAAAGTCGCAAATCCTTAATAAACAAACTTGTTTATTTGTTTAAACAATTGCAAAATACATAAGATATTTACACCACTAAAAAAAGAAATTCTATGAAGAAAATGCAATATTTTGAGCATAATAAATATGATCTTTTGTTGAGCAAGAAAAAAATTGTTCATTTAGGTACATAATTTGTTTATAATAATGGATCGGTCAAAGATAAAAGATCGCTACAAGTCTGAAAAGACGAGTATCGATAAAATCTTCATTTTTTATATCTTGTCTTTTTTTCGTTTTCGTTAAAAAGTCAAAAGACATAAAAAAAAGAGTATTTTGGCTAAACACCATTGTTTTTAACAATGAAGAATAGTCAATAAAATTGCTGTTTTAAATTTCTGACCAAAATCGATGATTAAATATATAATATATTTATATACAAATTATAAATATTGAAAGTTTACACTGTTATTACGATTTTGTTTGCCCTTACGTTCTGTACTTTTTTCAGTAAATACACTTTGTGTCGTTAAATTTAAATTTGTCTTTAAAAAAATTATTCAAATGTTTAACGGCAATTTTCTCGAAAACGGTTGGAGTTATCAAGTTCTACCTGTTATACGTGGAAATGACGCCCTCGTCAGATTTTCTGGTCAGAAGTACCACAACGTTTCGTCCAAAAAAAATATGAAAAAAATGCGTCATCAGATACAGGCCCTGCAACGCCCTCTATGATCTAACGTGATGTAATACATAAATTACTGTTTCTTAGAATAAAAAAAGTTCTAGCAAATTTGGCGAAGATCAGTTGAATTATTGCAAAAAAATGAAAAAATAGTTTGAATTTTGACACTGTGTATCCTTTTCCACAGCAACATTTGACTAAAACATATCTGGTTATATCCTCATATTTTGGCCCTAAGAATCTACCCCTGCACTATGGCCTATTATTAATGGTGCATCCTGTATGTTTCGAAAACTTTCAGTTAAAACTAGTGTTTTCGACAACCTATAGCCATTACAATTTAAAAATCTTTATATTCAAGTTGGGTTGAAAAAGCTGCATGACAAACTACTTCTTGTGAAAAGCAAGCCTAGGTCTTCCAATTAAATCTACAAGGCAATAGAACAAATGTAATTTTTTTTATAAAGTCCTAACTTTAATTATTTATGTACAAATTAGAAAAAGTGTTCATCTTAACTTCAACAGTTGAAACGAAAGCTTCAAATAGAAGAACATATTGAAACTTATTCTTATAGACATGCATAGGACCTATATTGCTGATAGTTTTGTTCTTAACTAGCTTTTCGACAAATTCTTTGATTTTGACTCTGAAAAACTAGGTTTTCAGTATTTTTTTCAAAACCAACGGCAGTCTCAAACTGAACTGCAACATACAGACTTTTCGAACCTAGACATTTTAAGGTAAAGGAAACAGCGAACAGAAAACAAAAAACGAATTTTCAATAATTTATCGAAAAGGTAAGGAATGGTACCTGCTTTGCTCTGTAGATTGCCATAAGATTCTTGACAATGTGGAATGGAAAAAATCGTGGCCTGTGGAGGGGTTGTATTATTGGAAATAGCAATATCCAAACATTTGGTCTAGAAAAACTATACTTTCTTGAAAGTACACAACACAGAAGTAAGATTAATGGCGCTAGAGTAAGCACGCTGCTATACCTGCTGCTGTATATTTTTAATCAAGTTTAGGTATAACCAGGTTTAAATATAACTATTCAACACAATTTTAACAACAGTGATTTTAAGTGGCCTGTGCCGTTGTGCGTTAAAATATTATTATTCTTGTTACTATTTTATTAAGAAAGTTTATTGAAAGAAGCGAAGTAAACATACAAAATGGGACTTACCAATGCCGACTTAGAAAAGATTCGTAATATTATTACTACAACATTTTCTGATCAGTTTCTGCAAGAAATAACCGATAAGGTAGGAAAAATTATTAACGAAAAATATGAAAAGAAAATGAATGTCCTAGAAGATAAATTAAATAATATCAACAAAGGATTATGTGATCTAAGAGATAAGAACCAGGCAATGGAGAAACTTATTGATAATTATGAGCAATCTTCTAGAAGCCTCAATGTGAGAATTTTTGTGGTACCATATCAGGATGGTGAAAACTTGCATAATATTGTTCTCGACATATTCAAAACTAAAATGAAAGTTAATATAAAAGAAAGCGACATCAAAAAATGCCATCGTGTTTATGCAAAAAACCACAGAGACGATAGTGATAAGCCGCCGGCAGTCCTAGTACGTTTTTGCAATGATAGAACCCGTTTAGCGGTGTTGAAGAATCGCAAGCACCTAAAATCATCAGGAATTGTATGTAAGGAGGACCTTACGAAAATGAGACTCTCACTCATGGTAAATGCTATGGATAAGTTCGGTAATAAAAATGTGTGGTGTCTCTATGGTAACATATACGTGAAACATAATGGGGTTGTGCATCGTATAGATGATCTGGAAAACTTTAATGTGTAACAATAAGTAGGTACTCTTTGTTTACTACCTTTTTGCTTATTTGCTACTTGCATGACGTGCTTCTTGTCCATTTTACGTCATATTCATACAAGTAATTTTGTAGTGTATAAAGATAAATTGGTACACCTTGTTTATTATTAATCTAGCTTTCTTGCTGTTGCTACCTATATGCATAACGTGCGTCTTTGCTTATTTGCTACTTGCATGACATGCTCCTTGTCCATTTTAAGTCATATTCATACAAGTAATTTTTGTGTGTGTGTGTGGGAGGGTTTTTGGCTACAGAAAAAAAATTTCTCAGCCACAGAAAATTATATTATTGCTAATATTATATTTTTATGTTATTTGTTCTAATAAAATGTACGATTAGGTCAAAAATTTCCTTTCTATTATAACTTAGTAGGCTTGTTATATTTATTGGTAAATTGATTTCGAGATTAATCAGGTCATTTAAAAATTTCTCTATTTGAGCAGAATATTTCTTACACGCAAAGAATACATGGTTAAGGTCTCCCAGGGACGTGTTATCACATGGGCATGTAGAGGTGTTCTGAAGGCCTATCCTGCACAGGTGTGCAGGAAAGGCGCCGTGATTCAATTTGAGTCTAGCTATGGTAGAAGAATAAAACTTTGGAGTGGAGTATTCTTCGATGTATGGGATACTCTTTGGGAGGGTAGGATGTATAAGTGCGTAGGGGTTTTTTGTTGACCTGACATAATCCGTCCAGACGCATTCCCAATCTTTCCTTACTTTCCCCTTGAATTCCCTTATTATATCGTTTTTGTCAGTAGTTGGTTCAATTACAGTAAGATTTGTCGATTCCTTTGCAATGTTATCAACGATTTCATTACCTTCTATCCCTATATGTCCTTTTACCCATACAAATCTTATTATTTGTCCTTTGTCAAAAAGTCTGGTCAATTTTTGTTTTATTTTTAAAGTTCTGGAGTCTGCTTTTTTATAATCGCGGTTACCTAGTGACTGAAGTACAGACTTGGAGTCTGACAGAATCACGCACTTTTGGATGCACGCCTCACTCACCCAGTCTAGAGCGCACTCTATGGCATACGCTTCAGCTGTGTATATGGAGCTGATATCGGCAATACGCCTCTGGCAGTAATACTGATTGTTGGGAACATAGAAGGCGCTCCCAACGCCGATAAGGTTTTTAGAGCCATCTGTGTATATCGCTACTTCTTCGGGGTCACTATTTAATATACAGTGTATGATATTCCGATTGTGTTGTGGTATTTCTGAATATATGGGGAATATGATAGTGGGCATAAATAGTAGTATACAATAATCATTCTGAAATATGGATGGTGTTTTGCTACTAGTTAAAAATTCTGAGTAATTATTTGTTTCCAGCAATGCGTCTACAAGCGGTGGATTCTTTTTTATTTTCCAGTATTTATTCGTGAGAGTCTCTATTGTAAGAGAGTATATTACATTCAATGAATAAGTATTATCTTTGGTTCTTAGTCCAATTAAAAATTTATTTGCCAAAAAATTTCTTCTAATATTTAATGGAGGTTCTTGTGCTTCCGCCAAAATTGCAGGACAAGGTGACGACTTCATCACTCCCATACACAATCGAATAGCTCGATACTGTATGCGATCGACTTTGGTTAGATTTGATTGTGACGCGGATCCATACAGGATACTACCATAATCCAATATTGCACGTATATAACTTCTATAGAAAGTTAGTGCTGTTTTAGCATCAGCGCCCCATTTTGTTTTTGACACACATTTTAAGATGTTTAGACCTTTTTCACATCTGCCTTTTAAGTATTCGATGTGTTTTGTCCAGGTCAATTTGTTGTCAAGAATGACACCAAGGTATTTGTAGTGTGTAGTTATTGGTATTGAAATATTTCCCAATTTTATTTCATTTTCTAATTTGATTCTATGCCTGGTGAAGAATAATATGGCTGATTTTTCTGGAGCGAGGCTAAGTCCGTGACTTATTAACCAATCTTTTAAACAGTACATTATGTACTTTAGCTGTGTCACGCAGTTTTCGTATGTATCCTGTATGGAGTATAAACATATATCATCGGCATATTGTATACATTTAATGGAGTCGTCAAATATGTCATGCAAATCGGCAGTATAGATATTAAATAGAATTGGACTAAGAATAGCCCCCTGGGGTAATCCCTGGGATATAACTCTAGGCCCAAATAATTTGTTATTGTGATCTCTGATAAAAATTGTTCTATTTCTATATAGTTCCATTATACTTGTAGCAGAATTACTATCTATTTTCATCGACTTTAAAATATCATTCAAAATATTTAGGTCCACTGCATCATATGCCCCTTTTAGGTCTATAAAAAATGTTACTAAGTATTTATTTTGTGAAAAGGTATATTGTATATCAGTAACTAATTGAGTTATGGCATGAATTGTGCCCAGGCCCCTTCGGAAGCCATATTGACCCTTTGGAAGTAGCGAATGATATTCTAGATACCACTCCAGCCTTGCTTTGATCATTCGTTCAAATGTTTTTAAAATGCAGGACATGAGGGATATTGGGCGGAAAGATGATGGGTCATTTCCATTTTTATTAGGCTTTAATATTAGGCAAATTATTACTTCTTTGATTGTGTCGATATATTGGTTTTTAGTCCACCAGTTATTAAAAATCATAAGTAATAATTGCTTTGCAGCATGTGGGAGGTTTTCTATTATTTTGTAGGTTAAATAATCTTTGCCTGGAGCTGTACTATTTGTGTTTTTAATGGCAATATTAAGTTCGGTCATAGTAAATGCCTCACTAATAATTCTACTCTTGGTGTCGTTGTTGCGTCCTCTATGTTCAATCAGGTTTTGTACAAAAGGTGGTGCTAATGCGTCCAACATATGCTCTATTATTTGCTCAGAAATCTGAGGCTTTTCAGGTGAATATTTTGTGTTATTTAACTTTTTGACAAAGGACCATATTTTACTTAAGGGTGTATTTTTATTTAATTTATTTAGAAAATCTTTCCAGCACTGTTTGGCTTTATTTTTATACGTAAACCTAGCACGCGCGTCTAAGTTTTTGTACCTTAAATAATTATCCAGGTTTGATAACCTCTTATACTTATTCAGGGCTTCTTTACGTTGTTTTGATGCTATTGAGCACTGATCATCCCACCATATTGGCAGGTCTGGGGATGGGGTAAAAGGTTTTTTAATAGGTATAGCTGATGTGGCAGCGTCGTTGACCACATTAATAAACATCTGATATTGTTCGGCTAGGTTTAAATTCTCAGGTATTACTGTTAAGGAATTTTCTAATTCTGTCTGAAATATTAGCCAATCGGCCGCGTTATCCTTCCACTTGGTGGCGGGATTTATTTTTCTATAGTTCATACTGAAAAAAACGTCTATAATTATAGGGAAATGGTCAGATCCCAAAGGATCGGATAATATTTTATACTCGCATTGAGCGACTACGTCTGGTGAGACAATGGTCAGATCAACAACCGATTTAGGCTGTTTAGGGGGTGTGATTCTTGTGGCACTGCAATCGTTAATTACTACAAAATCTGTGTTATCAAGTGCATCTACTAATATGTTTCCTTGAGAATTATCATTGGGTGAACCCCATAATCTATGATGACAGTTAAAGTCTCCGCAAAATATAGCAGGAGAGGAAAATTGAGAGAATAGATTTTCCCAATCTTTTTTATTTGCAACAACATTTGGGGGTTTATAGATAGATATTATACTAACGTTATTATCCGAGAGTTTTATAGAACAGATTTCAATGTCTTTGTTAAAATTGTATGTTACATCAATAATACTATAATCTATATTTTGTTTAACTAGAATACCTACTCCACCCTTGCCGTCTGCTCTACATTTTTGTATTAGGTTGTAGCCATTTATTTTGAAAGTATTATGTGATTTTAGCCAAGTCTCTGACAGAGCAATTATATCAGGTTTTATATTATTTTTTAAATAGTTTAGTAGATTTGGTTTGTTGCTTATGATGGAACGCGCATTCCACTGAAATATGGAAAACATTTTTAGTTTTTCTTTTACTTTGCTTTTAGTATTCGCTATAGTCACTGAGACTATAGGCTTCCATGTTATTATTTTCTACACCTAAAATTGAAGAAATATATTCTCTGACTTTATTTTCATGTACATTGATGGTTTCCAACTCGGCGTTGGTTTGTGCATATATATTATTTATAATTTGGTTTAAAAATGTGGTGATTTGTCCTATTAATTTTTCTTTGTATTCTTTTAGTTCTTCCCTATATGGGTTTGGTATGATGGGGGTCGATTTAGATGGTTTATTTTCCGAAATTTTTTTTGGTGGAGGTAGAGGGGATTGACGATTTGGTGATCTGTTTTTACGCTTTCTTCGACTATTTGATGGTGGATTACAGAAAGTTTTATCATTATTGTTGTTACTAATATCGTTTTCAGGTCTAGTAGGTAATGGCGGGAAATTATTTATATTGCTTAAAATTGCAAATCTATTGTTTGTAGTAATTTTGGCATAAGATGGATTGTTTACCAAGGTTTCAGCTTCTTTAAACGAAGTGTTTTCCAGGGCCATTATTTTTTTGATGTTGTGTTGTTTTACATACATAGGACATAGTCTTGTAACACTTGAATGATCGTTTGTTTTGCAATATATACAAAAAGGTAGTTCATTTTCACATGATTCGGTATTCGCATGATTTTTTGAACATTTTTTGCATCTGTTATCAGTACTTTTGCACTGTTTTGAAGTGTGTCCATACCGTAGACACTTGAAACACTGGACTACAGGGTAGATATAAGGTTCTACTACAAAATTGCAACAATTAATTTGAACATTCTGAGGTATCGTGTTTCCCAGGAATGTAACTACTATTACTTGCCGTGGTATATATTTGACGTTACCATCTGGTTCAACGACTCTTCTTTTCAGCCTTTGTACTTCGACTACTTCCTTTGAGGATATTATAGCATTTTTTAGGTAGTTTTCCTCAAAGAAAGTGTCGATCATCTTAATTACTCCTTTTTTATGTGTGAAAAATTTTGGTATATATGCAACGAGGTTGTTGCTCTTCATAATGTCATGATTAACTAGTAAATTCGCGGTTATATAGTCTTTAAATATAACTTTTACCCTGTTCAATCCAATAGATTTTATATCAACTACTTTATTTTTAAATATTAAATTATTAAACAAATAGTGACCTACCCTTACAGGAAAAAGTCTTCCTATATTTTTATTCGAGTGTTCAACATATACAAAGTAAGGTCCTAGATCTCTCATACTATATTTGTTGTCGAAATCAATTGGTTTTTGTGACAAGTCCTTATCAGTATCATTTCTTGCGTCCATCACTCCGATATCGGGCGGCTCTAGGCCGCCCGTTGTTTCTCCCATTTTAAACTAACTTATTATCTATCACTTACCTGACAATATTATATATTATTTATATATAAATAATTGAATAGATATTTTAGATTCTAACAGTAGGATACGCTACCACCTTTGGCGATGTATTCTCTGTAATTAATCTATTACTATAGTGTAAAAGCAGTAAATTTCACTTGTTGATAACACTTCGATCTAAACAGTTTCACTGTCACACCGAGACTGACAAGTAATTTTGTTGTGTATAAAGATAAATAGGAACACCTTGTTTATTATTAATCTAGCTTCTTGCTGTTGCTACCTATGTGCATAACGTGCGTCTTTGCCACTACATGTATATTTGAACAAGTAATTTTGCTAAACAGTTTACGATTTGGTTAATAGAGTTTAACATATAAATATATATATGTATATTTTTTTTATGTTTATTAGCAGTAGGTATATTCTACTTGTGCGTATTGTACACGTGCAAGGTATCATTCTTTATTTTATATTTTTATAGTTTACATTAGTTCTGTCTCTCTTTCTCTCACTATTTTCTCTTCTCTCTCTCTCTCCTATTTATATCGCTGATCTGTGTTTACGTGTTCACTATCCGTACCTGTTGATTAAAAACTCATATAGGTTTTACTGTTAGCTGCATTATTTATCTAAAATCATACGCTTTGTTTTTGTTAGTTGACATATTTTTCGTACGAATTATATGAACCTGAACGTTGCACACATAAATGTGAGATCTCTTACTGCAAATTTTAATCAGTTTCAAGATTGCATTTTAAATTTAAACTATCATGTGATCGGGGTCACTGAGACTTGGTTACATCCAGGTATTGGCAGCAATGTTGTAAGTATGAATGACTATGTTCTTGTCAGGCGAGACCGGCTTGTTCGAGGAGGTGGTGTAGGTCTGTATTTAAAGAACACTTTAAATTATACTATTTTATTAAGTGAAACCCGTGATTATATAGAGATTATTATAATCAAAATATTAATAGAAAATCAGGCACTTGTTATCGCTAATGTATATAGGCCACCAAATTCCGATTATGATTCCTTTCTAAACTATTTCGAGGACACGTTTTCCAATATTTTTGCAAATTATGACAATATAGTGTGTTTAGGTGACTTTAATATTAATATGCTTGCTAACTACTCTGCGCAATTTAAAAATATATATCAAACTTTCAATTTTGTGCAAGTAATCAACGAACCCACGCGAATAACTGATACAACCATGTCATTGCTAGATTTAATTCTGGTAAATTTTGAAAGTGTTTGTGACGTTGGGGTAGTCGATGCACAAATATCCGATCACTTCTTAGTTCACTGCACTATAACGTTTAATGTTATGGAAGAACCGGAGAGAATATTTAATTACAGAGCTTTAAAGCATATAAATTTTGAACATTTTCAAATGGATTTAGAAAACATACCTTGGAATAATATTTTCTATATGAATAATATTGACGATAAAATTGAATTTGTTACTGATAATATTTTGCAGTTATTCAATACGCATGCACCTATCAAATCTATAAAATGCTCCAAAAGAAAATATGCTCCGTGGTTAACAGATAACATTAAATTTATGCAGAAACTACGTGATAAAGCCTTGGCAAAATTCAAACAAACAGGGCAAAATGGCCACTGGGTGTACTATAAACAACTTAGAAATGTAACTAATGCAGCTATTAAGGCTGAAAAGAAGGCTTATTTAAGATATAAATTTAATAATTGTAATATTAAAGAGAAATGGGGTGAATTAAAAAAATTAAATATTGCTAAAAATCAAAAGGCTAATATACCTGAACAGTTAAGTAATGTGGACACTATTAATGATTTTTTTATCAATTCCTCTAATAATAATGATAGACCTAAAGACGAGTTAATAAATTTTTATAATACCAATGTTAAAGAAGGCATAGACGGTTTATTTTCTTTTAAACTTATTTCTGATATAGATGTAATTAAAATCATTCAAAACATAAAATCTAAAGCTTATGGATATGATAGATTAAATATAACTTTAATACATTTATGCTGTCCTTATATAGTTCCATTCTTAACTCACATATATAATGTATGTATAAATACACACTACTTTCCTAAAGCTTGGAAAATAGCTTTAATTTTTCCTTTACCTAAAATCAGTCAACCTAGCCAATTGAGTCACCTAAGGTCCATTAGTGTTTTACCGGTCTTATCAAAGATTTTTGAAAAAATCTTAGAATTGCAAATTAGAGAATTTGTGAATCTCAACAATGTTCTACCATTAAAGCAGTCGGGATTAGATCTGGATTCTCTTGTGCTACGGCTCTTGCAGACGTAACTGATGACATCATTGGAGCTACTGACAATAACAAAATAAGTGTATTAATATTATTAGATTATACAAAAGCTTTTGATATGATAAATCACCAATTACTTTTTTCAATTCTACACTTTTGTGGCTTTGAACGAAATTCCTCCAGTCTAATTTTGTCATTCTTGTCGGATAGAATTCAACAAACAGTACTTAATAATAATATTTCACAACCACTAACGGTAGTTTCAGGTGTACCGCAAGGAAGTATACTTGGACCGTTATTGTTTACAATTTTTACATCGAATTTTCACACATCCTTGCAACACTGCAATTACCATTTATATGCTGATGATACACAGCTTTATTGTTCATTTCATGTTGAAGATCTACAGGAATATAGGAATTTAATTAACAGCGATATAAAGAATTTGGTGTCAGTTTCTACTGATCATCTACTTAAAATTAACCCTAGTAAATCATCTGCTATAATATTTTGCAATGACAATGCTCGTGAATTTGTGTCGAGAGAAATTAATATACAGATTGGAAATGATACAATTGCCTTCAATAACAGCTCTAAAAGTCTTGGTCTTATTATTGATTATAAATTGAGATTTAAACAGCATATTACGAGTAAACTAAGATCAGCATACGCTGCACTAAAAATGATATATTCCCAGAGACGATTTTTAACCATGGAAGTAAAAAAAATGTTATGTGATTCTCTAGTTTTGTCCCATTTTAATCATTGCGACGTGGTTTATGGCCCCTGTATTGACAGCATTGAGACCCGGCGCATACAAAAAGTACAAAATGCTTGTCTTCGCTTAATTTTTGGAATTCAACGCCGTCAAAGAATATCTTGTAAATTGAAAACTGCAGGATGGCTGAATATGTACAATCGCCGCAAACTTCACATGGCTTGCTTTTTTCATAAAATTTTAAAGTTTAGATCGCCACCTTATCTCCTCAACAAGCTCTCTTTTAGAAATGATATTCATAACATTAATATTAGACGAAGAAATATTCTCACCATACCACAACACCGTAAGGAAATATTCAAAAGGTCATTCTCTTATAACATTGCTGCTTCTATAAATACTCTACCCTTTAATGAACTCACCCTTTCGTGTGTAAGTTTTAAAAAAACATTTAAAAAATATTTAATGCGAAATCAGTAACAATAAAATCTTACCTTTTCCTGTAATTTCTCTGTTTTTAAACTTTGTTCCTTCTTTAATTTTCGTTGTTTCATTTTTTTTCTAATTTCTTTTCTTTCTCTTCCTCTCATTTCCTACTCTCCTCCCTCCTTCAGCTCTAGTTTGCCTCTTTTTCATTCTACTTTGACGTGATTTTTTTTTTAAATTTTTTTTTATGATTGTTTCGATATGAGTAGTATATTTATTTAATTTATCTACCTCTGAATTTATTTATAGGCAATAGTGGAAGAACAGTTTACTGGCTTGTCAGTAAACTGAACTACTCGCCTTTTATTTACCTGTTGTGTAAACAAGTATAATTTACTATTGTTAAATTTGTCAAATTGGGTAAATAATAAATGCTTTATTATTATTATTATTATTATTATTATTATTAACTCTTACAAATGCAAAGTTGGCAAAGTCATCAGGTAAGGCTGTGTTTTGTCACCCATTTAATACTATAATGGACACGTGTGCTGAAAGGCTGACAATGTGGGCTAGCTATAGGTAGAAATAACAAAATAAAAATATTAAATGTACACCAAATAAAAACAATCCAAATACATTAGGGAGAGGTGATTTTGAGGTAGTAGTCGAAATAGTATGCCCTGGAGTACTGGTGGGCAATATCGGCAACTACAAATGTGAGATTTTGGCGAAAAATATACATGGCAAGATCGCTACATACAGAAATATTACGCATAAAGATCGTCCTTAATAACTTCTTTCGTTACGTATTTAAGACACGAGTCATTATGGAGGTAGTTAAATAATTTTGAGATGCGGATCTGAGAGCATTTACTACGAACTTCCTGAACAATCCATCGCATCAATAATTCGATCCGAAAAATGCAACTCTCCAGCATCGTATTCTCCCGAATCCACTCATTTTATCGCCACAGCAACTTGCGAGAGAACAATTTGGTATGGATAATATTTCAGGAAAATCAAATAGCACGAGGTGGAGAGGATGCCCTTCAATATGTCGAGTTGATGTCATCAAGGAGCCGTTGGGAAGCTTTGATGAGATCATTCACCAAACGAGCAATCGTGACAGATGGAGTGAGGCCGCAAGAGTTGCTATACAACATAGAGAAGTCAACTAAAATAACGCATAGATCGAAAAAGGTTTGTCAAGATGTTTTCAATAAAAAACGATAATCAATATCAACACGTAGAAATAAATACATAAAGAGTCATCAGAAAAAATAGAACATTTTATTTATTTTTGTTGAAATCCGAGAAGTACCAAATACAACAGAATAAGCATTGAAAAGGGTACGCATTTTCCACTACTGTTTATGGTCCAAAATTTATTTTGAAGACATTTTTTTGTTTCTTTTTTTCACTTATTTCGAGAATTATTTTAAACATTAATCCAATCTAATTTAATTCTCATAAAACACTTTACATAGATTTTTTATTAAAACAAATAAAAGTGTACAATAATTAAAATCACTATAACCTTTAAAGCATTTTTTAACATTTACTGGCACAGTTACGGAGATTATTCGTTAGTTTCGTGTAACTCAATGGTGGCATTGTAATTGAAATTAAATTAAATTGAAATAAACCTTCCATCATTTATGATCTTATAGAGATTTCTCTTATTATCGCTTCAACAGAACATTTCCAAGTGCACATAAATTATCTTACTCATATTAATTATAACTTGAATTGACAGAAAAAATTCTAGTAAACCTCAATAAATAACAAAATTCTAAGAAAATCAGGAAAGCAATAAATATATCCAGTTTTAAATTCTCTGATTAAATACGGAAAGAGTATCTTGAGGAAATAAATAAATATTATTTACGATTGTTCACCTCCGAGCATGACACTGTAGCTAACAATTTATAAACTGAAGTGGTTAAACTCTTCTTTCCACTTGAATGCAGAACTGCTCTGTTTCTTGAAAATCTTAACTGCACGATATTTGTACACGATCTGACACCTGCTAGGAAATCAAGCACTTACAATTAGTACAGTCACTGTTAAACACACACTTTGAAATTTATAACAGTGTATGGCACACAAGGTACACAATATAATAAGAATTATTACAATTGGACATGATTTAAACATATACCTATTCTGTTACTTTTTTTTGTCTGTGGTAGGATAACACATTTAAAAGTCATATGACTAAAATAATATTTTTTTAAAAATGTCTTTAATAAAATAGAATTGTAGCAAATTAAGGTAAATGTAGCTGAAAATTGGTGTTCTCATTCACTTTTCCTTAATAATCCGTATAATAAGCTCGTATTGTCAATAATTCTTTTTTATAATATCCTGATATTTTCTTACTTTTTGTAACACTCCCCTTTTTTCAGTTGGCGGCTGAACAAAAAGGTGAGCGAAACTATAGCAACCAGCTTAGCTGTGCGGTTGGGCCGAGGTTCGAATTGAATCATTTTATTATTTTTGTTTTGTTTTATTTATTTGATTGCCAAAAAAACATATTTTGGGGTGCCAGCGTATTCAAGAAGGAATATTTTCTAAACAAACTTGTTCAGGTGGAAGCAATGAAACTCAACTTAAAAACAAACAATATATTGGGCAACAAGTGATAAAATATACAAACTCTTTACGGGTAACAGTTTACGAGAAAATTTAAAAATGACTATGTAAATATTTAATTTAAAAATAATTTAAGAATTAAATTGACTGGAAGAAAAATGTAAAATTAAATGAAAATATCAACTGGTTTACAAAATTATCTTCTAATCCAAAGTTGCTGCTGATATTAGCACAGTGGTAGTAGGCTTACGTAACTTGATAGTAGATGGCGTGGAATTCCGACGTGGTCGGGCTCCTGGAGTTGGCTACGGGTACCCGGTAATTGGAGATTTCAATATACTTGTCCTTGTTTACCAGGAAGTAGGTCGACAACACGTTTGGGAAGATGTCCAGCCAATAGTGGTTTATCTCTAGCCAATAGCCGGACTCTATCATGTGCTTTAATCCAGTTGATGGGTGGTCCAGGTATTTACATGAAAAACAAGAAGATATGAGGAGCCAGTTGATAACAAAAAAAAAGTTGAGAGCAAAAAAACAAAGCCTATAAATTTTGTCCAATAACTAGGACTATACAGAAAACTTTACTAGCAATTTCAAGGCAAGTGATTCCATAAAAATATCAAATTTATATAAAATTTATCAGAAAAAAGCTATAGATAAACCTTTGACTACAAAAAATGGCAAATCGATGAAAAAATATAAATTGTAAAATTTACGTAATGAAATATTACAAAGATAAAATGTGACTATTAAAACAAAATCAGAAAACCCTACTAAAGATAAATTTGACAAATTTAATTAAAACTACAGTTATCAATTTATGACAAAGAATCTGACTCTCTTCAAGATTGTAATAAAATTTTAATCACAATAAAACTGTGAATAAAATAAGGAGAAAGTTTATTAAATTAGTCACCTGGATTAATAAATTACAAGGAAAACAATATGCAATAAGTTGATTTTGGGTTTTGATATCTTAAAAATCAATAAGCAAGACAAAATATGAATGGAAATCCTAATTTATGGTGCGAAATCGTCTGTGCGACAACAAAAAATTCTAGATTGTTCTCTTGTGCAAATTATTAACTCAAGAACACAATTATTCGCATTTTTCTCTTAACCTAGAGCATTGCACAGAGATACAGGAAATTTCACAATAGCTGTGAGCAACACTGAACTTTACCATCAAGATGAGTGAATGAATATACAAATTTAATAATAGGTTGACCTAATTAAATAAAATAGATCACTCACCTTATGTAGATTTCGCCAGAGAAACAGTTCAGTGGCCGCTCACAACAGGTGGTCTATAACCTCGACAACGGACACGTGTTTCCCTCAAAAATATGATCTGCTCCTAAAAAAATTAAACACCAGAGAAAGAACTCTCCTAAGCGAATTCAACATTGACCTAATACCTAAATTTTCCTCAAAATTAATAATACTATTAATTTCTACACACGTGTTCTGCAATGTCGCAGAAACACAAGGTCACACACACAATGGTGCCTCTAAAATTGACAAAATACATTAAATACTATTTGGTAAACCGAAAATAAATGCTTTATAACTATAATCCCATAATAATCAATCACTTAATATCAATATTAAACACATTATTAAATGATTACTCAGATCAAATCTAAAATTACTAATTATGCACATCGGAAGAACATGTGTCACCTTCTTTCTCGAAATGACTGCCACCATTTTGAATATATATCTCACATCTACGGAAGACAGACTGAGCAGCTACATGGCACTCTGATGGTGTGATTCCCCAGACCGCTTGAACAATCCTTTCCTGGGGGGCAGCTTCGTCATTGACAGACTCCGTATAAGTCTTGTCAAGAAATCATACGGGGATAAAACCGAATATACTATTCAAATGTATTGACCTCTCACTTTAACAGCGACTATCTCAAGAACGTAGGAGCGGAGAAAATTGAAAAATTTATCTGTTCATTATGCATCTATTGTAAATCATTCACTAAAATTTGAATAATGTACATTAAATAGGTTTGAAGTTCTGCTAAGTTATATTGATAAATGTCCTACTTTTTAAGGAAATTTTGACCATACCAGTTTTAAATCCATTATATCTTGGAAAATATGCCTACTATGTAAATAATATTTTAGATGCTGATTAAGAACTGCATTTTTTATACGAGGACATTTTTTCATAATTTTTTGTTCTAAAATTTTACAGTTATTCTCAAAAAAGTGACCTCATGTTTATTCTGTTATTTACCAAGATATCTAAAAAATGATTGATTACATAAATTATAAACATTTTTAGAAAAAATAATTCTGTTGTATCAAGTATTAATTGGAGTTATTAAGCCCAATAGATAATATTAATGCGAGAGAGAGATGCAGATAAGATAGCGAGGTCGGCAGAATGTCTAAGTAGTAAGCAAGCAAGCCCACGCTGCACGGCACCTCACCTCTCGGGATCGAATAATTCATTTCCCTATTTACTTACTTCTAATGCTATAATTAAATAACAATTGATTGATTTTTTAATTTTATTTTTAATTGATTAGAAGTGAGCATGTTAAATCGAACGTTCGTCTCGTCTCCTAAGATAACTGAACAGATATAGCGGCACATTTTTGTACACTTAAAGTTTAATGTGACGAGAATCTCATTAAAAATGGATACATTTTGTGGTGTAAATTGAATAATTTTCATAACGTTTTAACCTAATTCATTAAAATTTCAATGAGTGATGTACCTACATTTCACATGTAATGAACACGTAATTTTACAAATTTTTTCCGCACCTTCGTTTTTGAGATATTCGCAGTTAAAGTGAGGGGTCAATAGATTTGAATTGCATATTAGCTGACTTAAGACGTCTTGAGGATCTGATCATGCTGCTTATTAGCTTGTCTCACTTGTTTCCCCTATTTACCCTCACCCCTACCACTTCAACGGAATCATCAGATGTCATTACAATACATACGTACACCAAATTTAAAGTGAATATCTCAATGGGGGGGGTTGAAAAATATGATAAATAAATCTAAGGCCTTGGCTTCTAATATACACACCAAGTTTCCGTATTCTTACCAACTTGCTTTACTTATTTTCTCTTATTTACCCCTACCTATCCCCACCCCTTCAACAATATCATGAAAAAGTTTGCCTTATAGGTAGAGAGCCGGCTGTATAGATTTTCTATGAATAAGATACACAAAAAACTTTATGTGAGCAAGTAAGTACTACCACAGACATACAGGGAACCACTTTGCATATAAGCAAATTTTGCCCGCGTCATGTAATTTTATCGGAAGTGGCATCAAAATGGGAGGATGCTGGCAAATAAGAAGAGGCAGCCTATTTTTTTTTAATAACTAGAAGGCTTGTACTTTAACTTAAAAAAGAAAAAAAAACATGTATTCGATGACTTAAGAAAACAGAAAAAAAAACTTTAATTGAGGGTGTCTCAGGGTTGCGGGCAAATTAAGCCTGGTAGCCCACTACAGTCTCATTGCATATCTCAAAACCTACATTTTGACGTATATTTTATTAATGTATTCTATGACACAAAAAATCGTGACCGGAAGTGACGTCAGAATTCCATGACGTGGGCAAAATTTGCAAAAATGAAAAGTGGCTCCCTGTATGTCTGTAGTAGTACTTACTCACTCACATAAAGACTTTCATGTATCTTATTCATAGGAAATCTATACAGTCGGCTCTCTACCTATTAGCTTCTAGTATTTACACCAAATTCCAAATTTATGTACTTCTACCAGCGTGCTTTACTTATTTTCCCTTATTTACCCCTATTTAACTCCCAACTCTTCACCGGAATCAGCGCAAAATACAGGGTTTAATTAGTTTCATGTCATTAAAAAAAACTGGTGGTAGGGAACGACAAGACAAACAAAAAACCTTATATAACAAGGGGTCTAAAGCTCATAGTTTTGGAGAAAAAAAATAAACAAAAATTTCGCAAATTTTCAATAAATTTTTTTGAGAACTGCTGGAATATGTGCCCCTAGAGGGAAAAATCATAAAGGTTTTTTGTTTGTCTGGTCGGTCCCCATTACCAGTTTTTTTAATGACATGAAACTGATTACACCCTGTATAACCTAGATCCATATCTCAGCATAATACATACGTGTGTGTACCAAATTTCACGTCAATATCTTAAATCGGTCCTGAGAAAACGTGCGCACAAAAAAGTTACACACTGACAAACCGACAGACCGACCGACCAACACACAGACAGATTTTTTTTTTCGCTCTTTACAAGCTCAACGTTTTACGACATTTTATGCCTATTTCAACAAAAAAAAAGTTTCAATATTTTTTTACTACTATGCTTCCACTCCACTATGTGGATGTGGAAGTAATAGTAGAAAATCAGATATCAGGAAAATTAAACTATAATACTTTCGAAAATAAATATTATGAACTTTTACCAGTATACCATAACCTTGTTTATCGTAGCTATAAGAAATCCATGTTGTAACTAATTTATAATTCAATTTTTACACATCAGTTATAGACAAAAGACTATTGTTTCAGTTCCATTATCTTTTAAATTATTTTTTTTCTATTTTGCTTAAAATCTACACATGCAAAATTACACAAAATATAGAAATGACCATAATATTTTTTACCAATTTATTGTCATCAATAATTAAAAAAAAGCATACAATGTTAAATATTATACAGCATATTCTGTTCCGCTATCCTCCGCGCTACGTTCACGTTGCAAAACTGCCTTCTAATGTGTACCTATATGTTAGAAATAAAATCAGAAACTGTAGTATCATCACGACGGATAATTCTGCATTAACTGTATCTATGACATTGACACTCTAAACTAAATCTAACAATAAATCAAGCTGTCGCGGACGTGCAAGAGAAAATGTGCTCAAATTGTTTCTCGTTTTTCAACTTATCTTGCGCGAATGTCGTGTGTAGTTTATGGTAAAGCATTCGGCTTTTAGCTCCATAAATAAACAATTCACATATTTTCTTATAATGGCGGTAACGGCCTCTTATTCTTTTCACAACTGTTAAAATAAAACAATAGATTTATCAATTTAATTTTACCTGATACCTAAACACTGTAATCTTTAGGAAATGGATGTCCATAGAGGTTGATTCTAACCAAATTTGCATTAAATGCAAATATTCACATCTCCAACAATATTATCTAATAATATATACAACTGTTTTCGCACTGCCTTGGCTATATTTATTCCTATTTGATTAAATCAAATAGATGTATTATAACGGGACACATTTTTAACAATCATTACTCGAAATATAATTTGCATAGGAATTCCTTTCATAATACGCGGAACTCTAGTATTGAAAAATGTTGCTTTGTCGGTGTGTATGTTTGTATATAGGTGGTTCCTACGATAGGTTTGGCAGCCGTGACCACGTGACAAATTTTTATTCATGTTTTTATTTAGCATCAATTACGAATAATTAGCTACAGTTACCGAAAATATTAAATAAATAGGTGCAGAGAGATCAACAAAAAACACGAGCAAGGCACCTGTGAAACTTCAAGTAGATCTCATTGAATAGTTTATACTGTTGTGACTTCATTGTTAAGGTGGCCATTTCCTAGAAAGAGACATCCGACAGGGAAATATTTATCATTTTTACCCATAACTTTTTTCTTAGTACGCATATTTAAAAAACTATAAGAGTACCTAAGTAGAACACTGTTACTATGAAGTTTCACTCAATAATTTCAGTGGTTTGCAAAATAGCTAGATTTAAATTTAAAAATTATGTTAATCTTCCTATTTCATACTAAGTTATAGGAAAAAAGAATAAATATTTCCCTATCGGATGTCTCTTTTTAGGGAATGACTACCTTAAGTTAAATTAGATATAAAGTTAAGTTAGGAGGAAAGACGGAAAAAATGTGTAATTAACATAAGGAATATCTCCGTACTTATTGAATAATGTAATCTCTCTCACTTGTTTAATGTCGTCCACTATTTACCTCAGTCACCGACGCCAGGAGACGAACTGTCCCCAAATTGAAAGTTGGGCGAAATCACTGTATATCCCTGGAGGGTCGCCTGTGCTAGCATTAACCGCAATTAGCATTGCTTAACTTTACTCGAAATGCGAGCGTATGTAAGGTGTATGTACACTCGCCCCATATAAACTCTTTATACATAAGTAAAATCAAATTGATACTCAAAATCCTTATAGTTTGGGCCACTCCAAACCTAAATAATATAGAAAGCCACTCATAATAATACATGGGATTAAATCAGACGACACATATAATGACTTAGAGGTCCCACAAGATTCAGTTCTTGGACCTATATTTTCTTATAATATTCACGTGATATCAGCGATACATGTCTAAGTTCTGGTAAAATGATTCTTTATACAGATGATACAAATACAGATGATACAGTTATTCTTATGAGCTAAGCAAGTATTAACACTCGTAAGAGTATGCAGTGCAGCTTCCATTAAGTTCATAGACAATGGTATAACGATAATGGCCTTTTTTTGTTAAACCTATCAAAAATATGCGTTATCTATCAACAAGTGTTTTATGGATCTAACGTACGAAGAATTAGTCATCAATGGGCCAGTCAAAACCTAAATAATTAAAAGCAAACCATAACAATACATGGAATTATATCAGACGACACAAATAATGACTTAGAAGCCCCACAAGATTCAGTTCTTGGACCTTTATTTTTTTATAATATTTGCAAGTAATATCAGTGATACTTGTCTAAGTTCTGGTAAAATGATTCTTTATATAGATGATACGGCTATTCTTATGAGCTAAGCAAGTATTATCACTCGTAGGAGAATGCAGTGCAGCCTCAATTAAGTCCATAGACAATAGTATAGCGATAATGGCCTTCTGCTAAACCAGTCAAAAATATGCGGTTCCCGCCAAAAAATATTAATTCAGACTTTAGCTTAAAAGACGACTAACAAATCATTTACATAAATTATAAGTATATTTGTTTTTCTCTGACGATGGTAACTAAACCGAGACTGAAGAAAATATAAGAATTTTTCGTTTAAACTGATAAAAGAATCCCAGGATATACATCAAGTTAATTTAATTATAAGGTAATAGTAATTTTATCACACGATATATGCAACCACATCTTTTCTCTCAGTTGGCTGCTGACGAAAAAAAGGTGAGCAAGAGTAGCAACCAGCTTAGCTCAGCAGTTGGGCCGAGGTTTGAATTTAATAATTTTTTATTATTATGATTGTCAATAAACAGATTTAGGGCGCCAGCGTATTCAACAACATATTATATAAGAAAGAAAACAGATAACTAATATTCTTGCAAAACAGTTAGAAGGAAACAATCAAAACGACAAATTTAAATAACAATCTATTGACAACAAGTATAAATTTTTCAAAAACTTATATATAAATACATTAATTTAAATTTTAAAACTGATTATGTATAATTATGTAATATAAATGACTGAATTGACTAGATAAGAATACAACAAAACATTATTTATTGAAAAAAGAAAACTTAAAAACATTTGAAAATAAGAAACATCGACTGGTTTACATGAGTTTATTCTTCTGACCAAAAATAGACACGATAATAGTAAGTTTGGCAGAGAGTGATGAGTACCAACGAGGTCAAACCCTGGAGAATTGGAGATGGCCACAGGTACCTGAGAATGAGAACTGAATGATTGTGTTCTGGTCAACGGTGATGTTCCAGGGAGACGTTGGTCGATCCAGGTTATTACATGAAAAAACATTGGTAATAAGAACCCAGTTGATAATAACTAATTAAATTGCCGATAACTAATAAATTGTGAAATTTTCTAAAACATCAAAGAACTACAAAAAAATCTAAACACCATTGGATATGGCCAAGGTCAAAAATATTATAAAAAAAACAATTCGAGAAAGAAATAGAATCTGCAAAATTTAATTATTGAAACACAGCAAGCTAAAGACATGACTATTAGCAAAAAGACTATTAATATTGATTCTGACAAAAGTTATTATTATCTTTAAGAGAAAAAACTGTTCAAAACAGAAAAAAATATCGGGGGGAGCCTATTATTTAATAATATATTCGACAAGATTATAATTAAAATTAAAAAAAAATCTTTAGAAATCTCCCGTACTAATATAATCTTAAATATAAATTAAACAAAATTAAAGGGACCTTAAGTTTCTATTAAACAATTTCAATAATATAAACGGAAATTTATTACTTAATCACCCGTACTATAATAATATTAATAGGATAAACTGGATTCCATGTCTCAAAAGTTAATAAATTTACTAAAATTGACAGAATATAACTGAGAATAATGTCTCGTACTAAAAAATTGTTAATTTGACAAAATCAAACTGAATAAACTAAAATTGTTTTAATCAAAGAAATTGACTTTATGAAACAAAATTGACTTACTGAAAGCAAATTAATTTAAAAAAAAAACTTAATTTGCCCTATTAACTTAATTTGGGGTGTGGAGATGCCAGCTAACAACACAAATTCTAGAATATCCTCAGCAAAGTATTAACGTACGACAAAAAAAATAACTGTAGCATTTACCCAAGGGCATGGCACAGAGGGTTGTGAACCACACTGGACTCCACCCTTCAGATGAGTTATCAAATTAACAAATTCAACAAAATGTTCACTCGCCTGAGGTAAGACATTTCCATAGAAATCCAGTGGGCCGTCACACGTGATCCTGCCATAACAAATTCAATCATCATCTCCTGTATTTTCCTGCAGCCACTTTGCCCCTAAAACATTACATAAATGAGAAAAACCCCCCTAGGCCAATTTACACCAGACTTAACCAATAGGTCTGCCAAAAAATTGAGAATTCATCATCTCAATATACACGCGTCCTACAACACTGCAAAGAACACACTATCACCCACAGTGATAAACCAAACATTCGCTAGATTAATAAATGCTCAATAAACTACAAAAATATGTACGTTAGCACTATCTGTCTTGGTAAATACCTTCTGAGCGAGCAGGCTTTGTTAAAAACATAGTGAATAAATACTAAATTTATGATAACTTATCGAGAACGGCAGAGGATACTACGTACATATGTATCTACATGTCGAAGATTTTTGACAATAGGGAATGGAGTAAACTGTGAAATATTTTTTTGATAATGGAAACACCAAAACACTTGGTCTTTATTATTGGCCGGCTGTATAAAGGTAACTCTGCTTAGGTGAAAGTTGAGAATACTAACTAACAGCATCGCTTTCTCCCGACTCCTCTTATTTCTTAGCCACATCAATCGGAGGGAGGATAGTATAAAATGACTGATAGTTTAGTTAGACCCAGACAGCAATAAGTGAAGAAGACACTTTCCAAAATCTTAGCTGGTGTTATCATTTAGCTGATGGGTAGTAGATTTGATAAGGCCATGCAGCTAACAGACAGCCACGACAGGTAGAGAGTGTTTCCACCGAACGCGTCATAAAGAAAAAGAAGTCCAACTAGAATATTGCAAGGATCACAAGAGATGTGAATAAGAATATGAATAATTTTATGGCTTTAAGGTTGTTATCAGATTTTAAATGAATATTTCAACTGTGTCGAAAGTGACCTCAAGAAACGACTAAAATACAAATTATAAATACAAATATGCATTTTCCGATACATAGGAATGTGGATTTACATTAATTACAGAACAATTATAGTTTTTGCTATTATAAAGATCCGTTTTGTGCTCTTAATAAAATCCGATTTGACTACGTCAAATAAGTAGGTATAAAAAGAACCAGCAACGATATCTCTACCTAACCCAAGATCAATAGAAGAGTTCTAAATTTGGACTAGAATTTATGACTTTGACAAAATTATGTAAATATACAGCAGACATTTTAGATTATATAATAGATATCGTGATGTTATAAATGTGGAGGTGTATTTTTCTTGTCCTTTATGTATTTATTGTAGTATAAAATACTACGCTACATTTCTTCTGTTAGTAAATATACAGTGTGGAGCAATAGTGTGTCGGACTTCGATAGCTCGAGTTCTATAGCTAGTAAGCTAGAAAGAATAGTTTATAACCGGAAACTAATTTCGAATATACAGTATGTGCCACTTTTCATAACTCCCAGCTCTCTTATTTACAATGCGATTTTTTTAAAATTTGGGTGGAGATTTTACCAAGGTAAAATATTTTAAAATCCACCAGTAACGTCCCTCGTTATGAAGTAAAATGTACCTAATTTAAGAAAAAAAGAAAATATTAGGCAAAGTTTTAATTATAAAGCAATCTCATAATCTTATTCGTTGTTAAGAAAAACTCACTGAAACCGAATTTTAATAACATGGTGTACTTGGTGTTCAAGTAATAGGAAAATAAAATTTCCCTTTTTAAAGTACCAATTATTACAGTCATAACTTTATTTTCGGACGTAATTAAGAGTTAATTAAGTTAGAGGAAGACAGGCTTTCCATTTAGAATTAGTCAAGTGACGTCAGACAGTTTGCTTAACGGTCAAAATCAAACAATAATTGACTTGGAAATTGAAAAAATTCAATTTTAGATAAATATGATTCACGAACAATTCAATAAATAATAAAATGTACATAGATAACTAATTCACAGTTTGGTCAACATATCACATGATGAATTCTAAATGGAATGACCGTCTACGCGTCTCTCTTCAGCTTAATTGCGTCCGAAAATAAAGTTATGACTAATAAATTGGTATTGGTATATTTTGATAACAACGAATAAGATTATGAGACTGTTTTACAGTTAAAACTTTGCCTAATATCTTTGTTTGAAAATTTTTTCTTCACAACGACGGATACCACTAGTGGATTTTAAAATATTTTACCATGATACAATCTCTTGATGGATAAGTACTTTCTTACCAAATTAAAAAAAATATATATTGTAAATAAGAGAGCTGTGATATGGGAGTCATGAAAAGTGGGACATACTGTAGAGGGCAAGTACAAACAAGTGCTTTTTCTTAAGTGGAATGCTATATACATCAGTAAATTTTTTGAAGGCTCTTTCTAGGCTACTTTCGCTGCTATATTATTATTGACTATCTCCCAACCATTTGTATGTAATCAATTTTTTTTGTTGAAATAATGCCATCTGCGGTTGAAAAAATCAATAGAGTCACAATTATGAATTTATAAAACAAAAATATGTGAATACTAGTTACGAGATATCTCATTAATGTTTTTGAATCATTTTTATTTCCTAATAGTTTACACGGTGGCCAAAAGTGGATTTTCAATTTAGATCTTTCTGAACTGAATTTTCGCAATTTTTTCAAATGAAGCACCCTGCATATTTTTCAATGATGTGTTGTAAAAATGATAGACGAACATTTTTGTGTGTTCATTCCTGTGGCTATTTGTAACCATTTTTGATTTATTGAGCAATAAATGCAACATTCAAGAATAAACTTTAAAAACAGAGGTTCTTTCTAATATAATAATTTAACAGAAGAAATTGCTCGAAAGTGCTCCACATGTTGCCCATTTTGATTGACACACATCTCTATGCTCTTTTGAAACGAGGTTTTTACTTTTCCTAAAATTATCGGTGTGATAGATCTAAAAGCAGTTACTATCCTTTCCTTCATATTTTGGACTGTTGTTGGTGTGTCTTTATGAACAATTTCCTTCACGTATCCCCATAAAAAGAAATTAATTTTTATATGATCTGAAGATCTAGCAGGCCATGTAGTGGGACAATTTCTTCCAATCCATTAAAGTGGGTAGATATTATTTAAGTGGTCCCTTACTGCACTTAAATAATGTGGTGGAGCACAACCTTGCTGAAACCACACCCTATTTCGAATCCTTTCAGGAAGGTTCACCAATATAATTGTGGCAGTTAGTTATCCAGAGAATGAATACAAATAGTTTCAGTTCATCAAAGAAATAGGCCCTATTACATGTTTTCCAATAATCCTTCCCCAAACTCTTATAGACCATATGTGCTGGTTATCAACTTTCCTAAGAAAGCGAGGATTTTCCGAAGCATAATAATGGAAATCGTGCCTGTTAATAAATCCATTTTTGTGAATAGTTGCCTGATTAGTGAATAAAATATTACTGAAGAAGGTGACATCTTGAATTTTATCTCGGCCCAGTTACAAAACTGTAGAGGTCTTTTAAAATCATCGTCAGATTGTTCCTGGAAAATTTGGATATGATATGCATGAAACTTACTTATTCCTTCTAATGAGTTCACTTCTCTCTGACTAATATGGGAATTCTCAACCGGTACCAGCACCACAGAAAACTCATTTATTCGTTCATAACATGTTTTTCACTAACCGCAGCCTAAGGAATCACTATTTCCACGTCCAGATTTCCCATACAAGTATCTTTAAAGAAAAACATCAATACTATATTTACACTCTGGGATGTGGAAATAATTAGTCAAGGAATTTTAATAAGATGATATGTATTTGAGGCAGATGTAAAAAAAATCGAGGTGAAGGCTTCTAGCATATGTGCCAAAAGACATCCGTGTACTAAATTTTAAGTGAATATCTCAATTTTATGTTATCAACCTCTCTAATAGTGGAATAGAGGTGGTGGGGCGGGTTGAAAAAATTATAAAGAAATCTGAGGCCTTGGCTTCTATACCTATATATGTAAATTCAGCTAATCCCAAGTTTCTGTAGTCTCACCAGCTTGCTTTACTTATTTTCCATTATTAATAGGGGAACTATTTAGCCGCCAACCCTTCACCGGAATTAGCGCAAGCGATAATCTAGTTCCAGATCTCATCATAATACATATGTGTAGCTAAGGCCGGTTTTAGACTTATTTTATTTTTTATTTAAATTTTAAAAAATCATTTTTTTATCATCTGTTATCAATGTTTAATTGATTTCACCCCAGTCGGAACCTCCCCCCACTCACATATACCTCTTCTACCCCTTTAAATATTAGCTAACGAGAATCCAAGAACGGTATCGCTAATTTTCTTTTTCATTTAAAAAGTGTAGAATACTCCAAAAGTCTCTTTTCAAAAAAGTTCATCTGGACTACCTTTCCCACTAATCTCTTTCCACCACCACGCCTACCTACCCACCCAAACCCCCATCTTATAACTCCACTTTATAACCATAGTTATATAATGGAACTACAAGGATTCTTTATTTTTATCCCAAAAAACATTATTTTTTACACCTACTATCTTCTAATAAAATCTAATTATAAGATAAGGGTCTGGGTGGGAAGTAGGAGTAGTGGGGAAAAGGATTAGTGGGGAAGGCAGTCCAGAGGTACTTAAAAAAAAAATAGCTTATGGAGGGTTCTAAACACTTTTTGATGCAAAATAATTAACGATACCGTTCCTGGATTCTGATTATCTAATACTTAAAAGGGGTAGAAGAGGTATGTGCGAGTGGGGGGAGGTTTCGCTTGGGGTAAAATCAATGAAATATCGTTGACAGATGATAAAAAAATGATTATTTTAAACTTTAAATCCAAAAATAAAATAGCACGAAAACCGACCTTAGCTATCCTCCTCCTTTGGGTCAATATTCTCGTCAATATCGTATAACGCTCCCGAGGAAACATGAGCACAAAAAAAGTTACAGTTTCCTAACATTTTAAGCCTATTTCATGACAATTTAAACCTATTTCATTAAAAGAAAATCGGTAAAGGTATTTACACTGAACTTCCCTCTTTATTCATACAGGACGCTCACTCTAAAAAATTATTAATTAAGAAATGACATAGCAGAATAATAATCGCAATGTAGTTAGCCCTACTATTACAGAGAAAACCTGATAACTTTTTCCCACCATCTACTCTATAGTGGTGGGGGAAAAAAACTTTCAATTTTTTTCTTTTCTTTGCAATATTCAAATTTTTATTGAAATAGGTTTAGAATGTAACGAAACTAAACGTGGAACTTTTAAATTGGAAAAAAAATTCCCATCGTCTATTCATTTGTAGCGGTAAAAAAATTTTTAATTTTCACTTGTATATCCCTAGTGCTTCAAAAATTTACGGACATTAATTTAAGCTCGTGGGATATTCAGTAAGAAAATATCACACCTAAACATGTATTTTTATGTCAAAGCAAATGTCAATTTTGACAGAAAATTCTCATTTATTTATTTCGCTCAGGGAGGATATAAATTCCGGAAATTGTTTGGGTTGCGAAACCAAAAACAAACTTCTGATTGCCTAAAAAAGTGTGTGAAATTTTCAAAACAATTTTTTTTGGAAATTTGTTTAGAATGTCATGAAACGTGGAAATTGTAAATTTGAGCAAAAAAAAATTATTTTCCATCATCCATTTTATAAAATTTTTTTTTTTAATATGTCTAGAATGCGATGAAACGTGGAAGTTTAAAATGTGAGCAAACACATATTTTTCCACCATCCATTTTATATGAAATACTGAAAGGGAAGTATTTTCTTTTAATTCTCAAAAAAAAACATTTTAAATAGGTTTAGAATGTCACGAAACTAGGAAATTTTAAATTTGAGCCAAACATTTTTTCTTCCATTATCTATTCCCTTTAGACGGTCCACCTTGTATATTTTCCAGTCCAACCATTTCCTCGGTGGCAGTACCTACCAAATTTGACTGGTCTCCGTCAAGTAGTTTTTTTAGTTAATGCACCAACAGACAGACAGACAGACAGACCGACAGATGGAATTGAAAAACCTATATTTTCTTAATCTACACGATCTGAAACGTGAAAATCCGAGAAAATCTCTAAGGGTGATTTTTCTTCGAATACAATACTTCCCTTCGGTATGCGACGGAAGCAAAAATTTAAATTTTTTTTACGATCACTATCCTTCTACTCCACAACGTGATGTGGAAATGCAAACACAAATGATAACTAACGACCGATAAGTGCGATTGAATTGTGCCGACATACATGCCTAATATCATTGTCGGTATTTCCACTCGGTTTAAAAAATCAGTTACACTACGAGCAGTGTGCAGTAATCGTCAGACTTCTGGTTACAAAGCAGATTTTTGAAAAACATCGAAATTGAACGTATGTCGCAGTGGGGCTGAAAAAAAAGTATCATTCATAATTCTCTACAGCCTTTGATTTTTATCCAACTGCAATATTTTTTTTCTAAATAGTCGTCAGACTTCTGGCTACAAAACTGTCGAGGCAGATTAAAAAAAAATTAAACTGAACTTACACATACGTCGTTATAGTTGATCAAAATTGGTCGAATAAACGGAAAGATTAAAATAATAATTACATACATTAACAAAATTACGGCTACTTTTCTCTGTTCTTAATCGATTTTGAGCAAATAATATAAGAGTAAGAATATACTCTAAAAGAAAGTGTTCTGAAGCTATTCACCAAGAAATGGGCCAAAATATGACCAAAATCAGTCAAAAATAAAAAATGTTCCCGAATTATAAAAATATTTACTTACTTCTTTTCATAGAAATATTTTATTTATAGCTCTACTCATTCTAAAATGCATCATCCTTGTTGCCAAAACTGTAAGCCAAAAACATTACCTTAAAATGGCAAATAGGATTACCAGAATTATTATGCAGCAGAAAAAATAAATAAAATTCACTTTTAAGTGGACTATAGGTCAACTACACCCACGTATGCAAGTTCAATTATGATGTTTTTAAAAATCTGACTCGATAGTTTTGTAGCCAGAAGTCTGACGATTATTTAAAAAAATATGTATTGAGATTGATTGATTGACTGATATGCCAGCGTAAGGTGGGCATTGCTGCCGGTTCCGGGCATCAATGGAGGTTCGTTCCAACAAGCAGCTTGGTCGTCCGTCGGACACGCCCAACGGACGGCCAAACTGCGCGCCGAAACCAAATCTCGGATGTTTTATATACCGCCGGGCCGGCTGCATACGGCGGGTTAGACATTAGACATGCCTGTTGTCAGCAGCGAGAGCCGCATGACGCATGGGGTGGGAATACAGGATGGGAAGTGCAGATGTTTGTGAGATGCTTCTTTTAAGTTTCCACGCTTCTATTCAGTTTCCATCTTTCATCATCGGCTGGGGTGTGCAGGTGTTTGCGAAATGCTTCTTTTCAGTTTCCATGCTTCTTTTAAATTTCCATCTATCGTCATCTCCTTATTTTTCTTCTTCTAAGTTTTCTATTTTTTCTGTTTCTGAATCTGGCAGCTTTCATTTTTATTTTTTTTTGTTTTTATTTATTAACCGTTCCACAGGTAAATATCCATTTACGGTGGAGTTGCTCGGAAGGGCACTATCTCGCGGTAACGATATTTTTTGCGCGTTATGAGAGAAAAGGCCCGAAGGGATAGTTTGCTCAACCTGTAGGTATGTCGTTTCTTTGAAACAATCGGTTTCAATTTACAGTAATTATTTTCAACTGCCACCTTCCAATTCCGGGTATTTTCTATTTCATTACCTAAATTTTTTTCTCTGTTGTTTAATAAACTGTCCTGTGATAAGGATTAATAAACCAATAAATGAATATCTTTTCAATATTAATTTCTAATTTTTCAATTTAAATAAGGAAATAGACTTCATTAATGAGCTAAACTAAATTAAATAAAGTGAACAAAAACGTATCTGTTTCATTTACGTTCAGCTGGCTGTTGCTTATTTATATCACCCATTTGAAGAGGGGATCGGATCCATCCAGGTATAGATTTTATGGTCAAGCAATACACTTTCTCGGGTTGTTTATATACACTCTTTTGCGTTGCTTTATTCAACCAACACAAGTTATTCAAATATCAACTATATGAAATAGCCAGACTTGTAATAATTTATTTCAATCAATGCAGAATTGTTTGCGCTTTAATTCAATACGATCTCGACGTTTTGTTGTCGCTTTATCCGGATTTATCTCGAGATCTTGTAGGAGCCACGAAACACACGTCTGTCACCGAATTCGACACACTTTTAACTCCCTCAAAAATATGTATTGCAATTGAATGATTGATCGATTGATTTTCCAGCGTAAGGTGGGCGTTGCTGCCTATCCCGGGCATCCATGGAGGTTCGTTCCAATACGCAGTTTGGTCGTCTGTCAAACACGCCCAAGGGACGGCCAAACCGCGTGCCGGAACCAAATCTCGGATTTTTTATAATCCGCCGGACCGGCTGCATGCGCCGGGTTGGACATTGGACATGCTTGTTGTCAGCAGCGAGAGCCGCATGACGCAAGGGGTGGGAATATAGGATGGAAGGTGTAGGTGTTTGTGAGATGCCTCTTTTAAGTTTCCATGCATCTATTAAGTTTCCATCTGTAATCATCGGTTGGGGTGTGCAGGTGTTTGCGAGATGCTTCTTTTCAGTTTCCATGCTTCTTTTAAGTTTCCATCTATCGTCATCTCCTTATTTTCTTCTTCTAAGTTTTCTGTTTCTTCTGTTTCTAAATCTAGCAGCTTTCATTTTTTAATTTTTTTTTGTTTTGTTTGTATTAACCGTTCCACAGGTAAATATCCATTTACAGTGGAGTTGCTGGGAAGGGCCCTACCTCGCGGTAATAATATTTTTTGCGCGTTATGAGAAAAAAAGAGGTCCGAGGGGATAGTTTTCTCACCCTGTATGTCGTTTCTTTGAGACAATCGGTTTCAATTTCCGCCTTCCAAATTAATAATAAAATATTATGTTTAGAATCAATAAATCAAGCCGATAGAAATTAAGATGGTAAAGATCAGAAAGAAAGATAGAATAGAATAATGTCAATTAAATCAGATAAAATAAAATAAATAAATTTATAGCTTATCCGTCTTTCTGCAGCGTCTTGTGATTGCTGTTTTATTTTATTTCCTTTCCTTTTCTTTCTTGGGTTGAGTTGATTTTGTCCATTTAAAACTTTCCACTGTATACAATTACTTTAGGCCATAACAGCTATATTGCTTTGTAAACATATGTGCCTCATTTTGACACTGGCTGTGCTATTATTTATTGCCCGTAAACCACTTAAAAAGTATCTTGTTGGGTCGTCTACGGTGTACGTAGGGACACAGCAGTTCACATAAGCTTCTTTGCTTTATTTCATTTAATATTATTAGAGAATCTTGTAATTAGTAATTCCATATGAACTCTGTGTTTCTATTGAGGCGCTTCATTTCACGCAGAATTTCTTAATCTACCGGTGGCAGAAATTTTTTCGAATTTGACGAGATTTTTACCCCTTTTTGGACAGCATCTTAAAAATACGACGACACTTAACCCACTTCTTCCTAAAAAACATGTATTGCGATTGGACAAAAATTAAAGGTCGTAGAGAATTTTGAATGGTAAATATTTTTTTCAACCCCACTATGCATTGTTTGAATTAAGAAGAAATTTTCTGCTATATGTGGAGCGAAAGATATATTATGATCTTGCAAATAATAATAATCTTTAAAAACAAATGAAAACATATTACCAGAAAATACTAGTAACTTTTCAAACTTTTACAAAATAGTTATCACAGATAAGTTTAAAACATATCCCTCTTATGACAATTAGAAGAAAAAAAATATGTCCATTATGAACAGCACAACTGTTATCATAACGTTATTTTTAATTTAAATTATCCTGCTCACTTATAATTGTTATAAGAGGGATGTATGTTTTAAACTTATCTGTGATAAGTATTTTGTAAAAGTTTGAAAAATTACTAGTATTTTCTGGTAATATATTTTCATTTGTTTCTATTGTTATAGAGCTTTTACGTTCCAGGAAGTTGCATTTGCATATAATTATATTGATAATAATCTTTATTGCTATAGATCTTACAAGGAAAAAAAAGACATTAACATTGTCAAGAAGTGTGTTCCTTGCCAATTGTATTAACATATGCTAAACATTATTATCATTTTCTCATTTTTTTCATTAGTTATTCTCTTTAGGCAGTTTACCTGTATATTTTCCAGTGAAATTCTACCCGTTTCATCGCTTCACCTACCTACCAGATGGCAGGCAGACAGACAGACAGTGAAAATCCGAAGAAATCTCGGAAGGCGATTTTTTCACGAATACAATACTTCCCATCGATAAGCGAGGGAAGTAAAAATCATTAAGTTCAGAATATCAGATTAACACAGATAAAAATTTAATATTACTTTAAAGAATCAATTAAAATAAATTATTTAAAATTATGTTCTTTTAATAAGCCTAATTAAATCAGAAAACGAAAAGTTCTCTTCTCAGAATGATTACGTAACAGAGAAAATAAAATTTTATTTTCTTTAAATTGTCCGCGCAATTGAGCTGATAAAGATGTAAATGGCATGTAATTTAAATATTTGTGTCAGATGCTTGAAATATATCTTGCTTTATATACGGTTACACTACATTATTAAAACTAGAACAGACATATAGAGTAATACTTAATGTCATTATTCTCCGCTATATGCTTAAAAATGGATTTAATTGCTATTAAAACGACTGAACTTCAGAGAATGAACAATTATAAACGTCGGTCTACTTTTATAATATTTTAGAAAATACACATTAAAGACGCATTCCCTTGATTACCGCCGATATGATAATGAAGGTAAAAAATCGCACGAGCCGCTACTTTGTCCCGAAACAGAAGAAACCATGCAGTTTGATATAATTCTGCCATTTTTTTTCTCCAGGAAATGCCGACATTAATTTCGGACATTAAATTTAATTAACTTGATTAATTGGTCCTTCTCTGTCATTATCGTTACATTCTTAAGTAAACGCCAGGAGAATACACATTATAAAACAGTTTTTCCATAGGATGTATTAATTAAGCGAACACACTTTGCATTTATAATTTTTTAATCAATGTGCTATGTAGCTCGTGGCTTTCTCTGATTCGGATTCTAATAAGGATTGCGCACAAATCTCAAAATCAATAAAATTAGTTTGTCCCTTTGATTATTAATCTCATAAGGAGATCTAGAACTGGACTGTTTTTGGAACTTATTCGGTGAAGGGTTGGGGGGTAAATAGGGGAAAATAAATAAAGCAAGCTGGTAAAAGTACAATAATTTGGGACTTGGGGTAGAAGCCAAGGCCTCAGCTTTATTATCACCACCTTCCAACTACCACGACCACTCCATTATTAAAAGGATTGATAAAATAAAATTGGAATTATGACTTGAAATTTACATGTAATTATAACGACATATGCAATTAGATTATATTTTCAGATGATTCCGTTGAAGGGTTGGAAGTTAAATATGGGTAAATATGGGAAAATAAGTAAAGCAAACTGGTAAGGGTACAGAAACATGTGATTTGGTGTATATATTAGAAGCCAAGTCCTCAAATTTTGATCGTATTTTTCAATCCCTACAGCATCCCATTATTAAAGGGTCTGATAAAATTAAATTGAGATATTCACTTGAAATTTAGAACACGTATGTATTATAACGACATCTGGAACTAGTTTATATTTTAAGATGATTCCATCGAAGGGGTGGGGCGCGAATAGAGGTAAATAAGGGAAAATGAGTAAGGCAAGCTGGTAAGAATGCAGAAACTTGAGACTTGATGTATACGCTAGAAGCCAAGGCTCCAGATTTCTTTATGGTATTTTCTAACCAAAAGACGCAAGAGAAGGTAACATTAGAAAGAGAGGCCAATAGTGAACAATGGACAACACTGTCCTGAACGACCGAATTCAGCTGACTGTCAGTACCCAAGGTCACTAAAAAAAGCAGATTTCTTTGTAATATAATATGTCACATGAAGTATTTCTATATTTATATGTAAAAAGAAGAGCCACGCGCAGCTGTCATCGAGGCCTATACGTGACGTAGCACTTGCCAACTCTAATAAGCTAACCTGTCTTTTAGTAAGCTTGGGCAAAATCATTTAATGTGTATTGTGTACCCCAAAAATTGGATTTCACAACTGTCTTCGTCTATGTCGTCTTCTCCGTCTGACTCTCCCATCTTGTTAGTGCCCTAATCTTTGATTTAGATTCAGTGAGTATGAGTCAGTTCCACTGCAAATTAAGTGATTGAGTTGGTTATGCATGCGTGAAAGAAGACATAATAAATACTTGTATCAGATAAGTGGTACTCTAAAAAATATGTTAAATATGTTGATCATCTAATCTGCTAATTATTAAATTCAATTTAACAAAACATTGTCAATATCGAGCAAATTATAATAATTCAACATTTGTAAGACAAACAATTATGAATTAATTTAGAACTGGTTTTAAAAAGTAAGTATACATTTTTAGTTTTAATTTTAACACATTCTATTAAATAAACCGCTACCTAAGGAATCACTACTTTCACATCCAGATTTTTCATCCAAGTGACTTTAGTATGCGGAAATTATTGGTCATAGAATTTTAATAATATTTGGAGCAGATGTCATTGAAAAGTCTGAGGCGTTGGTTTCTACCATATACGTTAAAATTGAAGTTTTTAGTTTACCCTATTATTTTTCCCTATTCACAACCTACCACGCCCCACCCCTTTAATGGAATCATCTCAATCAGATGTCATTACAATACATACGTGTACTAACTTTCAAGTAAATATATCAATTTTATGTTATCAAACCCATTAATAATGGAGCGAAGATGGTGGTGTTTGAAAAATATTAGAAAGAAATCTGCGGCCCTGGTTTCTAGTACATACACCAAATCCCACATTTCTGTACTCTTACCAGCTTGATTTACTTATTTTCCTTTATTTACTCCTATTTAACCCTCAACCCTTCAACGGAATCATCTCAAAATATGATCTAGTTCCAGATGTCGTTATAATACATACGTGTCCCAAATTTCAAGTGAATATCTCAATTTCATTTTATCAACCCCTTTATTAATGGATTAAGGGTGGTGGAGGGTTAAAAAATATTACTGAAAAATTTGAGGCCTTGGCTTCTAGGACAATCACCGAATTTCAAGTTTCTGTACTCTTACCAGCTTGCCTTACTCATTTTTCCCTATTTACCACCAATTACCCCCACTCCTTCAACGCAATTATGTTAAAATATAATCAAGTTTAAGATATCGTTATACGTGTAACTCATTTCAAGTGAAAATCTAAATTTAATTTCATGAACTCTTTTAATTGTGGAGTGGGGGTGGTGGGGGGATGGAAAATATTATAAAAAGCCTGAGGCCATCGCTTCTAGTATATATACACCAACTCCCCAATTTCTATACACTTACCAGCTTGCTTTACTTATTTTCCCCTATTTACCCCTATTTAACCCCCAACCCTTCAACGGAATCATCTCAAAATATAATCTAGTTCCAGATGTCGTTATAATACATACGTGTACCAAATTTCAAATGAATATTTCAATTTCATTTTATGAAGTACTACATACACCGAATTTCAAGTGTCTGTACTCTTACCAACTTGCTTTACTTATATTCCTCTATTTGCCCCTATTTAACCCCCAACCCTTCAACGGAATTATCTTGAAATATAATCTAGTCCTAGATGTCGTTATAGTAAATACGTGTACCAAATTTCAAATGAATATCTCAATTTTATTTTATCAGCCCCTTTAATAATGGAGCAGGGCTGGTGGGCGGGTTGAAATATATTATACAAAAATCTGAGGCTTTGGCTTCTAGTATATACACCGAATTTCAAATTTCTGTATTCGTACCAGCTTGCTTTACTTATTTTCCCTTATTAAACCTTATTTAACCCCCAACCCTTCAACGAAATCATCTCAAAACATAATCCAGTTCCAGATGCCGTTATAATACATACGTGTACCAAATTTCAAATGCGTATCTCAATTTTATTTTATCAACCCCTTTAATAATGGACTATGGGTGGTGGGGGGTTGAAAAATATTATAAAAAAATCTGAGGCCTTGGCTTGTAGTGCATACATCAAATTTCAAGTTTCTGTACTCTTACCACCTTGCTTTACATATTTCCCCATATTTACCCCTATTTACCCCCCAACCCTTCACCGGATATCTTCAGAAAACAATCCAGTTCCAGATCTCGTTATAATATATACGTGTACAAAAAATTTCAAGTCAATATCTTAAACCGTTTCGGAGAAAGCATGCGGACAAAAAAAGTTACAGACAGAATTTTTTTTTTCACTCAAATTTAAAATCTCGACGTTTCATGACATTCTAAACCTATTTCAAGAAAAAAAATATTTGAAAATTTTTTTACGACTATACTTCCAATCCACTACGTGGATGTGGAAGTAAAACATATAATACGTATACTAAAAAAAATGAGTGATATCCTGGTTATTCAATATTTTCTAACTTTAAATACGATAAAGAAATGACGAGAGATAATAATATAGTTGGGTTATTATGAAACTGGCTATGATGTTATGTTAAATAGCATAAAATTACGGTAATGAGTGACCCCAACGACGCGCCGTGGAAAATGAATTAGTTCAATTAATCCAGGGTTAGAGTTTAATGTACTTTTATGGTTCTAAAATAAGCATAATTTAAATTCGTACCACATGAGCCTTGTTTAAATATATCCTAAAATTAGTAACCTAGTAATACCACTTGCCAGTAAAACATGTTCTCCTCAACAAAAAAATTGTATTACTTTGTCAGATAAAAAATCTGTATGGGGAACCGTACATTCGAAATAGCGCATATTTCCAAAAATAGCTAATTTGATTGAAACCAAAATCAATAGGTTCGCATTCAGACAAACATCAAAACTGATGGATTTTTGCAAAAGTTATCATGAACGGAATGAAACTACACACACCGACACACGCGTTTAAGTTTATTATGTTTTTCTATTCCGCTTCCTATTTTTGTATCAAAAACTTTAGTAATATTTTGTTTAAAAATTATAATAAAATATATTCTATACAACACACGACTGTTTTCACACTTCTGGCGATCACCATGTATGACGAATATGACTCGATTTCAATGGTGAGTATTCTAACGTACAGTTTTCATATATTATAAATTACAAGGAAAAAAGTTGATCAAGAAACGATGACCGATGACTATAGGGATTTTCAAAAATCGCTTACGAAGTTCGATCTATCCGCTATCCGAGAAATGGGTAGAGCAGATATATTGGTAGTCTAACAACGCCAGTAAATATTCAACAGGAGGTGTCATGATGGGTGCTGATGGCTTTAATTTAACGAGTGCCAATGGCTGGTCAATTTTTCAGCACACATGTTATAACACGTGTGCTGAAAAATTGTATCTTGCATTGGTATGCCGATACAAGATACTGACAGTCTAACAATGCCAGCAGAAGTTCAATTGGCTTCAGGAGGTGTCATGATGGGCACAGGAAATTTTACCAAGAGCCATTTATAGGTCAATCATTCAGGAGAGCGCAAGGAGAAGTATTCACGGGCGCGAATCGTAATGTGAATTGTTATCGTAACTCTAGTGCTTGAAGCACACCAAGACATTACTGCCTTTACCAAACCGACCTTGCTCAGTATTACGAAAACAGTCAAACACTAAGTATGTCTGTAATAGCTCCAAGACAGCGTAGAGAGTTATTGGACGAGAGACTATACCACTCATCCAAGGCATGCATAACGCTTTAGCTGAAAAAGCAACAGCAAAATTACTGCATTTGTTAGAAAATGTCGGTTGCCTTTAAGGGTTTATGCTAATAAAACATATGAAGCCATGGAGCCATATGTTCAATATTGAAAAGAAACAAATGAATTGCCTGCTGTCATATGGTTGTCGATTTATATGCCCTCAGTTTGCAAACATTTGACAACTTATGGCAAATTGGCAAATAATTGGTTAATTAGCATATTTCAACATGTTCCGTGCTTCGGAGACAGCTGCAAAATGAGATTTTCAAGTTTCGTTACTTAACCTGATAAAGAAGACTTGCCAATGCCTTTTCTTTAACCCTCTGAGACATGAACTGTTAGGGAGGCAGACAGACAGCATATTTATATTTTCGAAATGAGAATATCATTCTTTGATCACATCACCGGAGATGGCAATATAATATGGAGTGGAGCTGATGAGAAAGAGCTTTGATGACCCCGTACGCTTAACAGTCAGCTGCCTGCGCCATAGGAGACATGAAACTGTCGATCTTGCTATACAGCAAAGTGAGGTCAACTAGAATATTATGTAATTACAAAATATCTGTCGTCAAGACATTGAGAGTAGCTTAGTGCTAGGCGTGCATATCTCCCAAAGTGAGTTTCCACCCAATCCAGAATAGAACGATTTTCCATATTATTTATTAATACCCAAAAAGTGGTTAGAATTTCATTAGAAACTGTAGATTCCGACCACTCAAACAAATACTGATCTCTTAGATTTTAGTTTCAGGAAGATGATTAACAAACAGTGTAATGAAGCATATTTTGTTTTAAGAAACCGCAACCCAAATTACCGTCTATTTTCATAAACAGGATATTTATTAACTATAGGCACAGAATGCAAATAGTTGTTTGTATTTAAAAGCATTATCAGGTTGAAGTGAACTCCACTAGGTGGCGCTAATTCTCTACCACCAACCAATAATGATCCATCTGTATCGAATACTCGGACGAGCCAACAGTATAGTGAATTATTAAAAATAATTCTTGTCCGACGCAACTACCGACACCGCCCACCGAGACCTCTCCAGGTAAAACCGATTAGGGAAAGTCACCAGTAAGGAAGTGAGTATATTAGAGGATTTTGGTAAGCAGCTTGGTCCGTGTTAAACACAGGTCCACTAATCATACCCTGATTTTCAGTTATATGTCTGGTGCGCCCTTGGACGCTCGAGTAAGTATAGGAATATCCGGGGCCGAGAAAGGTCCTGAGGTTTCTGGCTGGCCTAGTCCCTTCAGCTACTCAGACATTAAAGGCCTTTGAATATCTTGGACATTATCTATCCTTGCTCACCGGAGTGTTCGTTCGCAGGGTGGAGGTGTCCTGGGTAGAGGCAGGTCCTGTGGTTTACTGGCCAAGTCCCTACAGCTGGTTTCCCGCATCTCCTCCACTCTCGTGTCCGCAAACCCTGGAGGTTGGTTTGTCCCTGCGGATGGATTAACCAACAACGAACCGTAAGCAGGAGCGTTTCTGTGTGAAAATCGTCGAAAGAGATATCTTGGGTATAGGAAGAGTCGAGTAGTTTACTGGCCTAGTCCGTTCAGCTGGTTAACCGCATAGACTTTTTGGGTACCTGAGATATTTCTTTCTAACTCACCGTTGAGGACGCACGACCGATTCTTAGGAGTTTTGGGTCGATAGGGTGACTTGCTGGCCTTGTCCCTTCAGCCGGTTCGTTACATAACCCCTTGACTACCCAAAATGTCCACGTATTGGGATGAGTACATCCTAGGGGGCAATTTAATGCCTAGGTCTAAATTGGCTGACAGGGAATAGTGAGCAGGAATGGGTAATTCATCTACATGTGCATTCTGAGTATTATATTTTCTTCAGCTGCGCACTAGCCAAGTTGCCTAAATGTTATTTTATATCGCTTGTAGATTTGGTAATTGCTTCCTCCCCGCTTGGTAATTACGGCCCATAATAATAGTCCCACTTTCTGTCATAATCTGCATCGCCTTACTGTAGTCAATTAACTGTATTAACCGCCCCTCTCTTTCGCCATCTAAACCATCATTTACCGTCACCCCGCTTCAATCCGTGGTTGTTTTTGTGTAAATAAGATAGTGTAGTAGAATAGAGCCGAAAATAGTAGGATATTGGCAATAATAAATATGTATATTATCTAAACCGTGCCTCTTACTGTGTGTGTGTGAAGTTTGGTATCCCTAGACCCCTGGACGTACCGTGTCTCCTCTGACGCTATCCCAGCCCTACCGTAACAGGCTGCATTAAGAGGCTAGTGTGGGTCCTTTACCCCACGAAAAACAATTGTAGAGGTGGCACCCGAGCTGACACTGACAACCAAGTGTATCGCCATATTGTTTGTTTACGTTATTCACTTCTTACGAGTAGGTACCGATTAATGCTATCAAATTTCAGCCTAATTTATTTGTTTAATAGGTGTAGAAGAAGCATAGTATTACATTCGCGATTATGACCGTTATTCATTCGGAAGAATTGCGCCACTCGCCTTCGGCTCGTGGGCTCAAACATCATCTTCATGAATGGCTATTATAATCGCTCATATGATAATATACTATTATAGGATTTTGCAAAACACCACAAAAAATAATAATCTATGACAAATTAAAAATCAAAATATATGTTGTTCTTCTAATCTACCTAATCAGTTGAAAAAACGTGGCAAAAAAACATTATAGATACCGGCGTTTTGCCTAGTTAGGGGAATGTCGAGGAGGCACAGAGCGGACTTTAGTTTTTTCTAAACATTGACAATTCACTTTGAACCATACTTGATACCTGAATAATTAATTCTTTATATCAGATCGAGAAGTGTTAAAACAAATAATTACTGATTTAATACTGTAGACGTTTAGTTTTAATTTTAATCATATGAAACTGATAATGTTTAAATGTTTTAATTGCACCATTTAGTCAACAACCACCTATACGAAACAAAGCCGATTCTGTACTGCGCTAGCATGTGCCTGTTTGCGTACAAGGTCACACTATGCGACACGGTGGATAGGGAGGACCTGCGTAATACTATTGAAAACGACTTGCAGTAGAAATACAACATAGAATTCGTCCAGGATCATAAGCTGTAAAAGTAACGTACAATGTAATTATTATCTTTTAAACTAGAATATGGCCATTCTGTAGTATTTCAACCTGAAATTAAGGCGCTAACACACTTTTTCATATTTCAAATTACATGTGCGAATGAGTCCACTTGCCCCTCCAGAGCGAGAGGCGGAGTTCCGGCTTTCTTTGCAATTCTTTCAACCGACTAAATAGACGAGAAGAATTGTTTCTATTAAAAAATATATTTTTTCAGTCTGCGTTCTTTTGATAATTTATATACTGACTATACATTGAAAGTAAAAGGCCCCAATATGTCGTATTGACCCCTCAATTTAACCGCGAATATCTCAGAAACTGAGAAGCAGAAAAAATTGTAAAAATTATGTGTTTATTATTAGTCTATTCTAAATCAGGCACTCAAATTTGAATAATGTACATTGGACAGTTTTGAAGTTCTGCTAAGTTATATTGAAATATGTCCTACTTTTTAAGGACATTTTGGCCATACCAGTTTTAAATCCATTAAATCTTGGAAGATATGCCAACTATGTAAACATCATTTTAGACACCGATAAAGCATGGCATTTTTTGTACGAGTAAATTTTTTCATAATTTTTTATTTTAAAATTTTGCAGTTATTCTCAAAAACGTGACGTCATATTTATTCGCTTATTTATCAATGTATTTAACACTTTTTTGTTAAAATAGTTAATTATATAAAATGTAAGCATATTCAGAAAAAATAATTGGTATATATCAAATATTAATTTAGTTATCAAGCGTAAAGGATAATATCATTGCAAGTTTGCAAGAATATTATCTATTACGCGTGATAAATAAATTAATATTTGATATATACCAATTATTTTTTCTGAAAATGCTTACATTTTATATTTATAATTTTATACCATTTTAACAATAAAAATTTAAATACATTAATAAATAACCGAATAAACATGAGGTCACGTTTTTGAGAATAACTGCAGAATTTTAGAACACATTGTCACTTTGACACTCGAGCTTACCGTCACCGCCGACTGAAGGCTCGAGTGTCAAAGTGACAATTCACTACTCGAAAGAGTGAATTAAACGTCACAACAGTGGTGGCTTAACCCTTCAGCTACGGTGACCTCATTTGGCGCCGTCACTCAGGTACTGATTGATTTGCCGCTTGCAAACATATTCGTCTAGAGGAGTTTGGGCCTTTTTATTCATTCGTAATTACCTACTGTTCGTTTTAAGATATTGTAGAAGAAAAAAACATATAAGCACAAATTAGTTTTATTCTGGCAGTTTTTACCAAAGAAGTATAAGAAATTGCCTCTCTGTTAGACGTAATTCAGCATTTTCATTCTCAACTCTTCTCCCCACTGGTTGAATAGAAAGTGGCATATGTATGATATTTTATAATTATTCCTCTGGTCATTATATTCGTCTACAGTAACCTACATCCATTTATTTGGTACATGCGAATATATTCGCCTAGAGGAGTCTACCGCACGGCGAACATATTCGTCAAGAGTAGCGAAAGAGTTAATGCCCTTAAACTATGGTTCGACCCCATATTAAAATGTCTAGCGTCTTTGTACTACTTTATAATTTACCGCTTTTTAATATATAAATGTAAATGTATGTAAATGGTATACTGTAAAAGATCAAATGGAAGAATAAACAGAAATAATTTATTGTTAATTAGGATTACGGTGCGTCAAAGTGGCTACTGGTTTCCTTAGCAACCGTTAGTCGAAAATAAATTCAAATCTGGGAGATAAACTATTGAAGGTGATTTTTCTATTACAAAGAAACCATCATGAAAATAGAATTAAGTCGTACCCCAAAACACTGGTCACGTTCTAAAGGTAAATATTCTTCAACATAATCGAAGTTTATATTTTCTTACATGACACCTCATTCATTTGTCTACAAAATTACTTGCAAAACGATTACTAAAAATTGTAGCATTCTTTTTTACAGAATTTCATTCTTAACTGAATTTCAAAAAACGAGAAGGTTCCCAATCCGACCCCCATGCATTTTATCTTTACGTATGTCCAATCATCATTCTGAAACGGCTTAAGCGATTTCTATGAAGTCTTTTGGAGTATAGCTCGACAGTACCTTTGTTTCATTTTCGAAATATTGATATGTTTATACACTGAATCCACCCACAAACCAGCTTTCCTCAGCCACATGCTCCATCGCATTCTTTTTTGCAATTGCTTGAAGTTGATTTGAATAGGGTCTCGAGTGCTTTTACTCTATTATTGTTACTGGGATAATACAGTGTAATATGTGTTTGTTTATAAAATTTACCAACAAAAATGAAATGTTACCTTTTTTTCCAAAAATCTTTATCTTTCGCCGCGCCGCGCGCCGCTGTATTTCTGATAAATTCATTTTAAAGTTCTTTGTTCTCTACCATAATAAGATGGCGATCAGAGTTACAAATATTTAAATATTAATATTTTAATAGAGAGATTTTCATTTTTGAGTGATTATAGATACCTAATATACGATTGAAATGTATAGACCTCTCACTTTAACCGCGAATATCTCAGAAACGGAGGGGCAGAAAGAAATCAAAAAATTATGTGTTTATTATGAGTCCATTCTAAATCATTCACTGAAATTCTAATAATGTACATTCTACACTTGAAATTCTGCTAAGTTGTATTGAAATTGTCCTACTCTTTAAGGAAATTTTGATCATACCATACCAATCCATTATGTCTTGTACATATGTACATAATATTTTAGACGCCGATAACGCACCGCATTTTTTGTACGAGAAAATTTTTTCATAATTTTTTGTTCTAAACTTTTGGAGTTATTCTCAAAAACGTGACCTCATGTTTATTCGGTTATTTATTAATGCATTTAACAAAATTTTGTTAAAATAGTTAATTATAAATATAAAATGTAAGCATTTTCAGAAAAAATAATTGATATATATCAAATATTAATTTATTTATCACGCGTAATAGATAATATTCTTGCAAACTTGCAATGATATTACTCTGTACGCTTGATAACTAAATTAATATTTGATACATACCAATTATTTTTTCGGAAGATACTTACATTTTATATAATTAAAAGTAACTATTTTAACAAAAAAGTGTTAAATACATTGATAAATAAGCGAATAAATATGACGTCACGTTTTTGAGAATAACTGCAAAATTTTAAAATAAAAAATTATGAAAACATTTACACGTACAAAAAATGCCATGCTTTATCGGTGTCTAAAATGATATTTACATAGTAGGCATATCTTCCAAGATATAGTGGATTTAAAACTGGTATGGCCAAAATGTCCTTAAAAAGTAGGACATATTTCAATATAACTTAGCAGAACTTCAAAACCGTCCAATGTACATTATTCAAATTTGAGTGCCTGGTTTAGAATAGACTCATAATAAACACATGATCTTTCCAATTTTTTCTGCTCCTCAGTTTCTGAGATATTCGCGGTTAAATTGAGGGGTTAATACGATTGGGGCCTTTTACTTTCAATGTATAGTCAGTATATAGGTTATCAAAAGAACGCAGACTGAAAAAATATATTTTTTAATAGAAATAGTTCTCGTCTATTTACTCGGTTGAAAGAATTGCAAAGAAAGCCGGAACTCCGCCTCTCGCTCTGGAGGGGCAAGTGGACTCATTCGCACATGTAATTTGAAATATGAAGAAGTGTGTTAGCGCCTTAATTTCATGTTGAAATACTAAAGAATGGCCATATTCTAGTTTAAAAGATAATAATTACATTGTACGTTACTTTTACAGCTTATAATACGGGACGAATTCTATGTTGTATTTCTACTGCAAGTCGTTTTCAATAGTAATACGCAGGTCCTCCCTATTCACCGTGTCGCATAGTGTGACGTTGTACACAAACAGCCACATTTGGTAGATTTCTACTTTTTTAGTAGATTTTGAGAAATTTTTTGTAAAGTTTGGTAAGTAAAACTTGCTGGTAGATTTCTAATAGATTCTTGGGAATATATATTTTTAATTGCTTGACAATATATTTTCCTTTTATATATAAAAACATTAAATATGATAAAATGAGGAAGTTGTTAAAGATATTAGGTCAGTAGATCTGGTTAAATATTTATTATTCTAGTTTTGAGAAAATATCTTTTTTTTAAATGTTATTAATAATTAAGTATTTAATAGAAACGGTTCTGTTTTTTCTCTACTAGTCTTATTAAGATACATATATAGACAATGATTATGTTTTGTAATATATGTTAAGTTCTGACATGAATTAACCGATTTTATGACTTTATCCCGAATTCCCTAAGTGTACTTTTCCTTTCTTGTGTCGTCTTTTATTTTCCCTTAATTTCTTATGGTTTTGTTTATCTTTTAAAATTAAATTAGACTATATAATTATATTTAAAAAATCAATAACAACTTCTTACACGGGATATACAGCAACCGTAGATTTCCCGTATTTTTAAAAATTCTTGTGGTAGATTTTTAGTAGATTCAAGCAAGGAAATTAGTAGATTCGCATGAAAAAATGTGGCAACGCTGCACATGCTAGCGCAGTACAGAATCGGCTTTGTTTCGTATAGGTGGTCGTTGACTAAATGGTGCAATTAAAACATTTATTTAAACATTATCAGTTTCATATGATTAAAATTAATACTAAACGTCTACAGTATTAAATCAGTAATTATTTGTTTTAACACTTCTCTATCTGATATAAAGAATTAATTATTCAGGTATCAAGTATGATTCAAAGTGAATTGTCAATGTTTAGAAAAAACTAAAGTCAGCTCTGTGCCTCCTCGACATTCCCCTAACTAGGCGAAACGCCGGTATCTATAATGGTTTTTTGCCACGTTTTTTCAACTGATTATGTAGATGAGAAGAACTACATATATTTTGATTTTTAATTTGTCATAGATTATTATTTTTTGTGGTGTTTGCAAAATCCTATAATAGTATATTATTATATGAGCGATTATAATAGCCATTATTCACGAAGATGATGTTTGAGCCCACGAGCCGAAGGCGAGTGGCGCAATTCTTCCGAATGAATAACGGTCATAATCGCGAATGTAATACTATGCTTCTTCTATACCTATTAAACAAATAAATTAGGCTGAAATTTGATAGCAGTAATCGGTACCTACTCGTAAGAAGTGAAGAACGTAAACAAACAATATGGCGATACACTTGGTTGTCAGTGTCAGCGAGTTGACTGACAAGCTGCAGCACGAGTTAATCGCGGTCGATTTAAAATATCATTAGATCAGTGAACGGTGCATATGGAATTTGCATTTGTGATTGGCCAGATGCACTGAATTGTGAATCACTACAGCGAATTATTGGTACAATTATTCATAAAAAAATGCTAATAATTGTCATATAATTAAATAGGTGTAGAAAAAAGGATTTTACTACCGTTCTGTTAAATTGTGTAATGCCCTAGCACTTGAACATTTACTAGTCTTTCTTCTTTTTTCTACAGAATATATTTTGTACAAATTTAGTCTTGCACACACGGAGATGACTGTGCCTCAGGAAGTGCAATCTTCTACCTAATGTGAACTTAAAGCTTCCTTTATTAGGTTTTATGGCGGGTACGCCGTAATAACGAGAATAACCCACGGAGATGACATGGAATCGTCATGTTGAAAAAGAAACGGGTATTTCCTAACCATAAATTACAGTTCTTCGTAAATATTAATTATATTATCTCTTACTACGTGGGCAGTGGCCATATCTCGCTAAAATCACAGAGTAGAACAACTAGGAAATATCTCAGTTTAATTATATATCTTTCAATCCACTAAAATATGAACCCGCACGCAAGATGTGTTTAGTTATTTATTAAGTGATTTCTCGCATATAAAAGTTAGCCAAATGTACCGGTTATGAAGATAAATACTTTTTTAAATGTTGCATAATTTGCCATCCAATTACTTTACTTTGTCAAGTACTCATCTTCAAGTGAATCTTAACACACCCTTCTAAAGCCTATTCTACAGTGACCGCCAAAAAGTCTGTCCCTTATTGAAAACTTTCTTATTAATTTGTTATTTAAACGGATTTCAGCATTAGTTTTAGCATGATTAATAACCACAAAATTACCAAAAATAGTTGTCATGTCATAACTATGATACCTCCAAAATGTCATTAGAAATCTTAAAATGACCTGAGTGCCCTTATTTATCTAAATATGGAAAAGCACCGTAAGGAATCTAAATGTGAAGTTTGGTTTGGAAATTTCAACGTTTTAGTTTTTTCATTTCTTCTTCCAACAATGTCTGGAAATACATGCATTTTTTATTGATTTTTTGTTTACAGTTTAGTTACTCTTAGTGTGGAATTTTGCAGGATAATCGGCTGAAATATTAAAGAAACGATTGTTCATTTAAATCAAATTCAGATCACATAAATAAAACTTAAAACTAAATAAAAGTTCAAAACCTTAAAAGATTTATTTAATAATTTTAAACCATATTTGCCAACTATATTCTTTTAATCTAAATACTATATTTCTGTATGTCTCCCTTCTCTTTCATGTTGCAAAATTCTTTGGTTACATTTCTCAAAATTATTGGGGGTATTTCAAGACAGATATCTCTGATGGTGTTTCTAAATGATCGATATTTTGGAAGGGTACTAATGTGTACCTGTGGGTTCACTCGCGTAGAATTATTAAAGTTGACATACACCCAGCTTTTTCGGAACACCCTGCATAAAAAAACATGTTAAGAATATTTAAAAAAATAGTATAAAAATGACGTATCCCAGCATTTTTCAAAAACTAGCCCTTTTTAAGATAGAAAAATATTCAAGTTTTACATGAACTAAACTAAAAATATGAAACATATTCTTTATTGGATTTTGCAAACAGCGGAAACGAACTATCTATGAGAACTAAGAGAAAAACTATGTGTAAAAATATTAATGAAATCTTTGCATTCTTTCGATAACCTGACTTCTGGCTATGCTAGCAAGTTAAAATCTTAAAATAAATTTGTCCAATTTCCTATTTGATATTCTCATTATAACACTAGCATCCGACATAGTCCCCTACGGCTAGGCAGATTAAACTAGTATCTACATGACCCCCTACGGTATGATGATTCAGTTTAAAATGAGAACAAAGGCCTGAAATGAATTTATTTACCTAGCTTGTCTTAAAAAAAATTTCAATCCAATGGATTACACTTTCATAAAATTATTCATTCAGTTTTTTGGATGATAGAGAATGTCAAATAACAATTGGACAAAGAATGCAAAGATTTCATTCATATTTTCACACACAGTTTTTCTTTTAGTTCTCATAGATAGTTTTTTTCCGCTGTTTGCAAAAATCCTATAAAGAATATGCTTCATTATTATAAGCAAGCAAATAATATATAATTCACTTTTAAATAAACTAAAAATAGTTCTCTAATTTTTAATTGTTGCTCCGGACTGCTAAATTTTTTACAAAGCCTGTAATTTCCTAAAAACTAATTTCCCCATATCTTCAGGAGTTGTTTTCGCCCTTTTAAATACTTTAAGCTGACACTGATTAATATTTTGCATTCGTATATGTTCCGCAGTTTCTATTGCAATATCATAGTATTTGCATTTATCATTTTTGAAAGCTTTTATTTGACTTGCTTCGTATGTATGTTTGTTTGTTAGTGCGCATGTTTAGGCGTATGTTTAGGCAAACAAAATTTCGACTAGTTCTAATTAAGCTAGAGCTTTCAAAGGGTATCTCAGGATAAGATAGGTGAAATGCCCCTTGACACGGACTTTGGAATATAAACCTCATAGGATCGTTCCTTGGGCTTACAAAATAAGATCAACAGGGTTCGTATATCAAAAATGCCCCCCTGCCCAAGAGAGGGATCACTTCAGTTTTATTTTTTCTTTTTTTACAAAAATGGAATCAGTATAACATTCTGAAAAAATTCGTGGGTGTAGTAATCCCAAAGACCTATAGGCTCTATTGGACCCCACTATGGCTCTTAAAAATATTTTTAAATTTCTTTATGTCTGATATTTTTGTTATGATAAAGAGGTGCGGAAAATTTTATTTCGTCACATTATTTGTGACCAAATATGTCAATTTTTAAGGTACTTTAGGAATGTTCAAACCCCGTGCGTCAGGCCCAAAATTCAATTTTTTCATTTTTTTTAACGAAAACTCACGTTAATTACCCCATTGGGTTCACCCCTTGGGACCCAAAGACCACCGTCTTTAGTAAAAAGTTTCCCTCTTGGGATCAAAAATCGTCCGACATGAATGAATAGCCTCCTAAAGAGCACGAAGGCACGCATTGGGCAAATACCCCCCCTCCAGGGTAAGTGTTAATACACTGGATTGAGTATGTGGTAGGTTCCTTGTGAAACATCTTTAGAATAATTATTTTTAGAAAAGGGAAAAACAATGCTTTTAGATGTTTCAAATAAAAACTGTATTTTTATACACTCTACATATGTTTCGGCTTGTTAGGCCTTTCTCAAGAGCATTACAGATGAATACTAAAGCTATGAGGGTGGTTGTTCTAAAAATAAATGCAGTAATACCCAAACATGTGGAAATTACGGGGATTTCAAGTAATAAAACTAAGGATCTACCTACTCGGAATAATTCAATGGGCTATTCTTAGAACCTTGTCTATTATAGGAGTGTTTATGAAATTTAATTGGTCATTGGTGGTACAAGTATTGCTTTTAAGGGATTTTTTTATTTCTAATTGTTCAAGGAGGTTTAAGCGTTTTCCTTTTCTTTCTGAATGGTTTAAATTAATATTCTCTGTATCAATAAAATGATTATTTTCAATGCAATGTGTTGACATTCCTGTGTTTTTGGTGTTATTTAAAATGGATTGTTTATGTTCTTTTACCCGATTAGCTATACTTCTACCACTTTGGCCAATATATACCGCGTTACAGTCCTTACATTTAATTTCATAAACCCCCGATTTGTTGACTTTACTTATTTTTTCTTTATTGTTAACTAAAATACTTCCTAAATTTGTTTTGTTTACACTTATTGTGGAGATGCCTAACTTATTTAGTTTTCTACTTATTTTATCACTAAACCTAGGAATATAATTAATAAAATTGTACTTTGTTGTTTTGTTGGTTACAGTAAAAAATTCCTTTTGAAGTAATTTTCGCTGTTTGTTTTTAACCATGTTCTCTATTAGTGACTCCTTATATCCATTATTTATTGCAATCTGTTTGATTATGTTTAATTCTTTATTAAACTCATATTCGTCTAAGGGGAAATTTGTGAGTCTATGTATTAGGCTATGAAAGGGAGAGAGTTTAATTTGCCAAGATTGTTGTGAATTATAATGTATGACTGTGTCTGTTGTAGTGGGTTTTCGATAAATACTAAATTTTAATTGATTACGATGTTTTTTAATATTCATATCTAAAAAGTTTAATTGACCATTTTTTTCTTTCTCTAATGTGAACTGTATTTTACTATTAAATGAATTCAATAAATTAAGGAAACTACTTAAATTCCGTTCTGTACCGGTCCATATGCAAAAAATATCATCAACATAACGAGTAAAATAGAAAACATGTACATTTAGGTTGCTATTACTACTAAAAATTACATTTTCAAAGTTTGCCATAAATATCTCTGCTAACAACGGAGAAATAGGGGAACCCATTGGTAAGCCGTCTTTTTGTTTATAAAATTCACCGTCAAATTGAAAATAATTTTGTTCAATGCAAATTCTTAATATATTTTTTAATTCTATTTTTTCTGTTATATCAATCTGTGAATTATCTATTAAATTACTTAGAATTAATTTTAGTTCCGTAAGCGGGATAGAGGTAAATAAACTTTTAACATCAAATGAGATTAATTTAGCGTTGTCCGGTAAGATAAGATTTTCTGTGTTTTTAATAAATTCGAAGGAGTTTTTGAATCTATATATTCAATCAAAAACTCCTTCGAATTTATTGAAAACACAGAAAATCTTATCTTACCGGACAACGCTAAATTAATCTCATTTGATGTTAACAGTTTATTTACCTCTATCCCGCTTACGGAACTAAAATTAATTCTAAGTAATTTAATAGATAATTCACAGATTGATATAACAGAAAAAATAGAATTAAAAAATATATTAAGAATTTGCATTGAACAAAATTATTTTCAATTTGACGGTGAATTTTATAAACAAAAAGACGGCTTACCAATGGGTTCCCCTATTTCTCCGTTGTTAGCAGAGATATTTATGGCAAACTTTGAAAATGTAATTTTTAGTAGTAATAGCAACCTAAATGTACATGTTTTCTATTGGACTCGTTATGTTGATGATATTTTTTGCATATGGACCGGTACAGAACGGAATTTAAGTAGTTTCCTTAATTTATTGAATTCATTTAATAGTAAAATACAGTTCACATTAGAGAAAGAAAAAAATGGTCAATTAAACTTTTTAGATATGAATATTAAAAAACATCGTAATCAATTAAAATTTAGTATTCATCGAAAACCCACTACAACAGACACAGTCATACATTATAATTCACAACAATCTTGGCAAATTAAACTCTCTCCCTTTCATAGCCTAATACATAGACTCACAAATTTCCCCTTAGACGAATATGAGTTTAATAAAGAATTAAACATAATCAAACAGATTGCAATAAATAATGGATATAAGGAGTCACTAATAGAGAACATGGTTAAAAACAAACAGCGAAAATTACTTCAAAAGGAATTTTTTACTGTAACCAACAAAACAACAAAGTACAATTTTATTAATTATATTCCTAGGTTTAGTGATAAAATAAGTAGAAAACTAAATAAGTTAGGCATCTCCACAATAAGTGTAAACAAAACAAATTTAGGAAGTATTTTAGTTAACAATAAAGAAAACATAAGTAAAGTCAACAAATCGGGGGTTTATGAAATTAAATGTAAGGACTGTAACGCGGTATATATTGGCCAAAGTGGTAGAAGTATAGCTAATCGGGTAAAAGAACATAAACAATCCATTTTAAATAACACCAAAAACACAGGAATGTCAACACATTGCATTGAAAATAATCATTTTATTGATACAGAGAATATTAATTTAATCCATTCAGAAAGAAAAGGAAAACGCTTAAACCTCCTTGAACAATTAGAAATAAAAAAATCCCTTAAAAGCAATACTTGTACCACCAATGACCAATTAAATTTCATAAACACTCCTATAATAGACAAGGTTCTAAGAATAGCCCATTGAATTATTCCGAGTAGGTAGATCCTTAGTTTTATTACTTGAAATCCCCGTAATTTCCACATGTTTGGGTATTACTGCATTTATTTTTAGAACAACCACTCTCATAGCTTTAGTATTCATCTGTAATGCTCTTGAGAAAGGCCTAACAAGCCGAAACATATGTAGAGTGTATAAAAATACAGTTTTTATTTGAAACATCTAAAAGCATTGTTTTTCCCTTTTCTAAAAATAATTATTAAGTGTTAATTGTGATATACAAGTAAAAGTAAGAAACAACTTTTGCCAAAATTAAATTTTATTATAAAAAATATTTAAAAATTAAAATATTTCAACACTAAACATAACATGTCTTTGAATATTTACATTAGTATGTCTAAATATTCAAAGATATATGTACATCGTTAGGGCATATATTAGCTGTTCCCATACATCTCTTAAAGTGACAATTTACTTTCATTTGATTATTAGTTACTGCCTCCTCATACATGTGATATTAATATTTAAAAAAATAAAAATACATTTAGTATTGTGGTGTTTGAATATAGCAATACAACTCACAATATTGTAAAGTTAGCCTGCTTGCTACAGATGCTATACAAATATTGACCCCAGGGGTTTCTATTTACTAACTCTGGAGGACTTCTTACCTCGAGGAGGGGGCTCTTTGGGTGACCTTTGGCACCAGGGGATTCCTTTTGACCTTTGCTTACCTTTTTGCTCTCAGGGAGACTATTCAACCATGCCAGGTAACTTTTGACCCCAACAGGATAACATTTTACAAAAGAAGGTGGTCTTTGGTCTATAGAGGGTATATTTTTATCCCAAAAGAGTGACTTTTGGTTCCAGGGAAGTGTCCTTTGCCCCAGGGGTTGATTCAATACCCAAGCTTTCAAAGCTACTAGTTCTATCTAATTAACGTGAATTTTCGTTAAAGAAGTGAAATATTGAAGTTTGGAAATCTTTAAACTACCTTAAAAATTGCTTTATTTAGTCGCAAATAATGTGATGAAATAAAATTTTCCGCACCTCTTTATCATAACAAAAATATCCGACTTTAAAAAATTTAAAAATATTTTCAAGCGCCTTGGTGGGGCTCAATAGAGCCCCAAAAAATTGAGGCTACAGGTCTTTGGGATTACTATATGCATGAATTTTAAATTGATCCATTTTTGCAAAAAAAAATAAAAACTGAAGTGGGTCCTCTCTTCCGCAGGGAGGGCAATTTTGATATACGGACCCTGTTGACCTTATTTTTCAGGCCCAAGAAACGATCCTATCAGGAGCTCCTTATCAAGCAGACTGAAAGTCTAGTATGGACATGTCTGGATAAGGAGCCCTAAGGTACAAAGAAAGAGTACTACAATAGACCTCTACAGGTCGCAGCCAATCGCCAGCTCCTCTAGCTAAAATCTAAAAAAAAAAATCTAAAGGTATATTAATATACGATTCAAATGTATTGACCCCTCAATTTAACCGCGAATATCTCAGAAATGGAGAAGTAGAAGAAATTGAAAAAATTATGTGTTTATTATGAGTCTATTTTAAATCAGTTAGCGAAATTTGAATAATATGCATTGGACACTTTTGAAGTTCTGCTAAGTTATATTGAAAAATGTCCTACTTCTTAAAGAAATTTTGACCATACCAGTTTTAAATCCATTGTATCTTGGAAAATATGCCTACTATGTAAATAATATATTAGACACCGATAAAGCACGGCATTTTTTGTATGAGGATATTTTTTCATAATTTTTTATTTTATAATTTTGCATTTATTCTCAAAGACGTGAGGTCATGTTTATTTAGTTATTTGTCAGTGTATTTAAAAATTTTTTGGTAAAACAGTTAATTATATAAAATGTAAAGTATACTTCATATTTCCAAGTCAGATAAAAAATTTCAAAGCTTTGCCGCCTATTACCACTAGGATAGAGCGGGGCATGGATTAAAATAAGAAATTAAGGGAATCTCGCCAGTATCAGTTATAATTTCTAATAATTACGCCACTCACTCCTAAAATATTTTACGATCTAACGGTCACTACTGTTTACTTAATTTTTTACACACATACATAATGCTGTAAAAGGGCAAGCACTTTTATGGCCGAGTTTTATGGCTTTTTTGGGTGTCTCGCGCCGTTGGATGTCTCCTTTGTCGGTAATTTTTTATTTGACCTAGAAATATGAAGTTCACTTTAAGCATTTTCAGAAAAAAAATATTGGTATGTATCAAATATTAATTTAGTTATGAAGCGTAAAGGATATCATGGCAAGTTTGCAAGAATATTATTTAGTACGCTTAATAACTAAATGATTATTAGATAATAATATATACCAATTATTTTTTTCTGAAAATTTTATATAATTGACTAGTTTAACAAAAAAATTTTAAATACGTTGATAAATAATCGAATAACGTTTTTGAGAATAACTGCAGAATTTTAGAACAAAAAATTATGCAGTGCTTTATCGATGTCTAAAATATTGTTTACATAGTAGACATATTTTTCAAGATATTTAAAACTGGTATGATCAAAATTTCCAAAAAAAGTAGGTAGGACATTTTTCAATATAACTTAGCAGAACTTGAAAAGTGTTCACTGTACAATATTCAAATTTCAGTAATTGATTTAGAATAAACTCATAATGAACATATAATTTTTTCAATTTCTTCTGCTCCTCCATTTCTGAGATATTCGCAGTTAAAGTGAGGGGTCAATCTACCTATTCTATTCTATTCTATTCTATTCTATTCTATTCTAAATCCAATATGTCGGACGCCTTAGGATGGTGGATTACCTTTTTCTTCGCAACCCCCTTGACCTGAGTATCAGATGAAAGAGTTTTGTATGTCAGTTTGTCTGTAAAATAAGGACTAAAAAGTAAATAATAAAATTATGCATATAAAATATTGAGGCTTTTATTTACGAAAATGTACTAAGTTTAAGAAACCAAAAGATTGGATGATGGATTATTAATTTTTTTTTACTTTTAATATATATTTTTTTTTTAATAAAAGCTTTTTTATGTTTTTTATATAATTTTACATGCTTCACCAATGTTCTTAAAATTATAACTCAAGGAGCAGTGACCTGTTAGAAGACCTGTCATCAGCCTTAAGGCCCATTTCTGGAGTCCAACTAAAATGAAGTAGAGTAGAGACAAAATTTTCATATCACCATGTTGGTGATAGAATTTTGAACAGCTTTCAAAATGTCCGTCCTTCCATCTGTCTGTCTGTCCATCCGCCATGTTTAATGTTTTGTGAAGGATTTAAAACAAGAATAAAGAGAAAATTCTTAGTAAAATCTTAAAGTTTAGATATGAATAAATATTCTTACCCTGCAAAATCAGTTAACAGTCTCTAATGTTTATAAACTTAAAAGTAATAAATTTGTTACAAATGCCATAAGATTATAAACCGAGCATGGCGGCTTAAATGAAAACTAATAATATTTACGATAATATTTCGAAGAGTATCCCATAGAATGTGCGACAGTTATATAAAAAATTCAATAAATCTGCAAAGAATATAATGGTAAGTTTGAATTATTTTTTTTGAGTATTATTTTAAAATTAGACGCAAATTATATATTACGTTTTTCATACCCATGTTAATTGCATATTAGACACATGGTGACCATTATACTGTTCGCCGATTTAATGCACTTTTTATATAATTGCACCGTCTATAGGACACTACTCGCAGTTTCTTTTTGGAAATAATATTAGTTTTAGACATTTATCACAATGCATAAAAAAAAGATTTTTTAAATTTAAAGAGTTAATAACTTTTTTATTCATTGGTCGATTCTGTTAAAAGACAATAGGGTTCTTCTTCTAGTTAACATTAACTTAGTGCCCAAATTTCAATAAAACCGGACTTTTGGTTTTTAAGTTATTGTGCTTACAAGGAACGTGATGGATGGACAGAGACGAAGCTACGAACAAACTGACGGACGGACGGACAATTTGAAAGTCATTCAGAATTCAATTACCAACACAGTAATATGAAATTTTTTTCTCTACGAGCGATATTACCGATTTTAGAAATGTACCGATCAAATGCAATATATTTTTCGTTTTGTATTTGCGAAGAGTATAATAACTGTAGATTAATAGCGTATTGCAGTTAGCTATCGAAAATTTCTGAGATTACGACGAGTTTATACTCATCGTAATCTCAATATAGTAATGCAATTCTTACGAATCAATAATTATTTATTGATTCGTAAGAATTTCATTACTATATTGACGTCAGGTATAGATTTCAAATACTTGGATGGGATTATAGAGACTATGCTGTTCAAGCTAAATATATAGGCAGTGTTTATATGTTAAACATTTTTTTTTATAAGAATCTTCAATACGAATACTTAATCACATATTAGTACACTGCATGTTTGATGGGCAGAAAAAAGACAGATTAACCTGAAAATTATATGGGACCAGTTTTTTATGCGTTAATCAGTTTACCGTAACTGTCAGTTAAAAGTTTTAAACTTCTATATTGTTAATAATACATTCAATTTTAATGCCATTTTTTTAAATTGAAATTCAGACTTTACATTTCGTTCGACATATTTTCCTGCCGCGGTAGCACAGTGGGTTAGGAAATTTCGTGTTATATAAAACTAACCGCACAGTGCCGGATCTAGTGTTTTTTTTCTAGTGAAGCGAATAGCTAATCTTGCGCCCCTATTTTACCAAGAAATTAATTGTAGTGAAAAAACTCTAAATAAATTTGCACTTAAATAGAATAAATAAAAACAAAGAAATTATTTAGTAATAATATCTGTATTTTGTATTTACGGTTGTTGAGGAAAATACTATCGACGCATCAAAATACTAAAATAAATAATATGAAATTAATAACTAGTAACACTATAAAAAACATCAGATCAAGTAATAAAATACTAGAAATATAAACCAACATAAATAATACAAATATCAGATTGTTTAAATACTAATCGCCCGTACATTTAAAAAAATGTACTATAACAACTAACGTTTTAAATGAAAATAAAGTAACAACTAACATTTCCAAAAATATTAAATTTAAACATTTACTATACTGAAGAAACTAGTACAATACAAAATATTAAAAATTGCAAGGTAACTTTTTGAACTTTCTGTTTTGCAAATTCATCAATTACGTCATTAAAGCTTAATTTTTGAACTGTCACATTCAATAAATAAAGTTCCCAAATCAGTTAACCTTTGCTGTGCCATTGTTGAACGAAGAAAATTTTTAATGAATGTTAGTTTGGAGAATGATCATTCTCCGCCTGGCAACTGAAACAGGTAGGGTTAACAGGATCCGTAAACTTATTGATAGATTGGATGAATTATCTTTTAGGTTTTTTTTTAAATAAAATTTAAAATATCCAAAGGTGAACTATTAGTTTTTACCAAATTTCTTAACACAAGAACTTCACTATGCAAATCAAAAGGATGTATGTCATCAGTTAGAACTGTATGTAAATCCTGACAACATTTTAATATCGTGCTGCTATGTGTTTCTTTAAGAGAAGAAAAGTTGTATAAAAATCCCAAAAGTTCACTATGGTTATTTAATTGCGAAAATCTCTCTTTAACAGAATTTATTCACACATCTAATATACGATTCAAATGTATTGACCCCTCACTTTAACTGCGAATATCTCAGAAACGGAGGAGCAAAAAAAATTGAATCGTATAATAGTATAAAATTAAAAAACTCGACTTCAAATTTTTTTTTGGGCGTTTGGATCATAATCAATCATTCCTTTATTTTGCATTTTCGCTGTATAAATTTAAGCTAGTTGTTGTGTCTACCGGTTAGTTGGTTAGATTATGAATGAACAATATCAATATCAAGAATTATTACTGTTTTGATTTGAGGAATTGATTCGCAATATCAATATGATGGATAGGATAATGAATATTTTTAAAGATATTTTTACGTGAGAGCGCTTTTATATTATATTTTACATTAAAATTTTTAAATTTTTCGTTCTTCTGCTGGCCTTAGATTTGTGCCCTCCTGAATCTGGCGCTGAAGCGGTCGCTTCACTGCTTTGCGCTGGATCCGCCACTGCCGCTAGCTATTATGTGAAAAGAAGTTCAAATGAAACCAGAAATCGTTTTACGTGCAAATATCTATTCCTACGTGTAACTTGTAATATGAATGAAGGATGTTAACAACAGTACATTCAAGCAAGACAGTTTCTAATTAAAAATTCCACCGACAATAATTTATTTTTGAATAATGAAGATAAGCAACAACTCGATCCGGTCGATCCTTTCAATTGTTTAATTACTGGGTGATTTTCAGAAAATCACAACATCGAAAAGTGTATAACTTGCTTAATATCTGCCAACTTCGTAGTATTATATTTGTTCGGAAAAATAGCACTCTTGCTCATATTGAAGAAATAAAATAACTCAGCACTAGCTTAATTACACGGCCACACACACAAAAAAAAATGTTCGCTTCCACCAACGAAACCTAGTACACCCTAGGTTTTTGGGCTCGATGAATCCGAATCCGGTTTGTCTGTATCAGGTCGCGTTAAGGTCATTTCAAGGTCAAATCATTAGGTTTCGACAATAAATTTGAAAAAATTTGTATATAGGTTTTTGAGGTCGCTGTATCCAAATCCGAGGACGGTTTGTCGGTATCAGGTCGCGGTAAGGTCTTTTCAAGGGCAAAACATTAGATTTCGACTGAAAAATTTGAAATAAAATTGTATATAGATTTTTGAGGTCGCTGATTCCAAATCTGAGGTCGGTTTGTCGGTATCAGGTCGCGTTAAGGTCATTTCAAGGTCAAGTCATTAGATTTCGACAGAAAAATTTGAACAAATTTGTATATAGGTTTTTGAGGTCGCTGAATCCAAATCCGAGGTCACTTTGTCGATATCAGGTCGCATTAAGGTTATTTCAAGGTCGAATTGTGGAAAAATTGACAAAAATACTCACCTGTTATTTCACGCATAAGCAGAGGATGTAAAAGATATATAACATGTATACGATCGCGTAAAAAGCTAGATATGTGATATATAAATATTGATTTGTACCTCGACAAGCTGATGAGTGAGTCATTCTACACATACCCTTTCGGGATAGTTGTCACCGACATCGCACTTGACGAGGCAGCAGGTAAAGACTAATTTGCCAAAAAAAAAATGCTTTACAGTAGATTTATTCTTATTTATTACATCATTCATTTACAAAATTTAAAGATTCATAAGGAATGACTTAAATATTTTTACAAATGCTTAATGAAATCAAAATGCACTTTAAAAAGTTTACAAAGGAACAATATCATAAATAGGAGTAGATCTACCATAAATATATTTTTATCTTGAAAGTGGTCTCATAAAAGGTATTGCTAAAGCTACGAGAATAGCTCTATATTGAAATCGGACACTTTGTCCAAATAATAAGTAATTTTCCACCAAATGTCTAGAAAAGCAAAATGGTTCAGGCAGGCAAAAGAATCCATTTTTGTAGCATATGAGAATAAAGTGGACATTAGGACTACAACACCCTCGATTTCAATATATGGACACGCTCGACAATGTTCATAGCTCGTAAAATTAAATTTCCGACCTCGGATTTGGATTCAACGATCTCAAAAACCTATATACAACTTTTCTCAAATTCTTCTACCGAAATCTAATGATTTGACCTTGAAATGACCTTAACGGGACCTGATACCGACAAGCCGACCTCGGATTTGGATTCGGCGACCTCAAGAACCTATATACAATTTTTTTCAAATTCTTCTGTCGAAATCTAATGATATGACCTTGAAATTACCTTAACGTGACCTGATGCCGACAAACCGACCTCGGATTCGGATTCAGCGACCCCAAAAACCTAGGGTGTACTAGGTTTCGTTGGTGGAAGCGAAAGTTTTTTTTTGTGTGGCTGTGTTACTAATCATTCCATATTTTTTATTAGATAGCAGAAATAATTAAATTTCAATTCATACATGGTTCTAAAATAACTTCATTATATAAAAAAAATATTATTTTAATACAGATATACAACTCAAACGTATTTCATTTTACTTCAGGCTACTACAAATCTTCGCTAAAAATCTGGTCTTCGTACTGAATCTAAAACTCTCATTATTTATTATTCAATTATTCATTATCAAAATGAACAAGTTCAAATCAATTTTCATGTGAAGATCTATATCCCTCACCTCGTGATTATTTTTAGTCAGATACATCAAATTGTAACTTCCGAGAGATCTCTATTCCAAGTATCAGCCTTCATAAAATATAAGGTCTAAAACTCAACCATTAGATGCAATCTGTAATCGAAATTATGACTAATAATATTAAATCATTACGGATGGTCAGCAACAGCGTGTTATCGAGAAGCCCATTCGATTGGAACGGTTACCATTAAGTCAAATGATTAAGTCTATTTTGCAGTTAATAAATGCACTATACATAACAAACGCAATGTATATATCATTCCTTAGAAACTAATAAACTTTTACTGTTAAGTGGACGGAGTGCAATGCGACTTGCTTACAGTACTTGCGTATAAATTGGTATCCTCGTTTAATCACTGCAATCCAAATAACATGGAGTGGTGGGAGATTTATGTTAAACCTAATGCGTGAGCTTTATTCCTTATTTGTTGCAATTACTACTTATTGACTATGTTACGGATATGTCGAAGAGTGCTTAAGTATACTTAAGTTACCCAACATAAAAAACCATCTTTTGCTAATTTACTGGAGCTAGTCTAAACACGGAAACATGTACGTGATTGTATATCATATCGGAATTAATTATTTAAATGCATTTCTTCTCTCGACAAACTCAAATATACTTGATATTTCTATCGGCTGCAAATGATTTGTTAAGTTAGTTAAAAAAATAATTATCTAGTAGTGTAAGTCATTCTGAATCATCACCCGATAATATCAACATTGTTGGTGAAACGCGCGTCGACTGTTAATATTCCAGTGTACTATTCAAGCGTATCGATGTTTGTCAAAACTACTTCAGAGATAGTAGAGAAAAGATGGTGCGATGGGTTTAAGAAATACGATATTGGAAAATATACACAATTTTCTGTTGTAAATGAAAATCACCCAGACACATTAAGATTATGCTAACTGTGAGGTCTTATACAAGATAGTTTACATTGCAGTCCTATTGGACAACACCGAGAACTGCGAATATGAGATTCGACGAATACAAATGACAAATCTACAACTCCTAGAACTAGTAGTTTCTGATTGATTGATTTGATTGATTTGATTGATTTGCCAGCGTAAGGTGGGCATTGCTGCCAATTCCGGTGCATGAAGATTTGTTCCACCACGCAGCCCGATCGCACATCGATCATCCCACCGTGTGCCGGAACAAACCCCCGGTGCTTTTTTATACCGCCGGACCAGCTGCATACGCTGGATTGGACATTGGACATGCTTGTTGTCAGCAGCGAGAGCCGCATGACGCATGGGGTAGGAGTATAGGATGGAGCGTGTAGGTGTTTGTGAGATGTTTCTTCTTGTTTTCCTTCTGTCTTCATCGGATGGAAAGTGTAGGCGTTTGTATGATGCTTCTTTTAGGTTTTCGTGCTTCTTTTTACTTTCAGGTTTTTGTGATATGCTTCTTCTTAGTTTCTGTCTGTGATCATCTTCTCTCCTATTCTACTTCTGAGTTTTCTGTTTCTTCTGTTTCTGAGTCTGGCAGTGTGTATATCCTTGATATTTCTTTATTGTATTCCATTTTTTGTTGTGCCAGCTTTTCCCAGTGTGTATAATCCTTTCCTAGCTTATTCATAATCCTCTCGATTGTTGTTATCCATGTGTAGCATGGCCTCCCTATTTTCAGTTTGTTGCTGTTCATTCGCAGCGCTTTCTTTAGTAGGTGTGTCGAGTCCCGTCTTTGGACGTGTCCCCAGTATTTCATTGCGTATGATTCTATTCTTTTGATTATTGTTCTTCCCTCTAGTAATGTTGACGTTTTCTGTCGTTTTTGTGGTTTTCCTGTTTTTGCTAGCAGTTGGATAATATCCCTTTCACCTCTTCTCAGGCTTCTTCTGTTGGCTTTTGTCGCTGCTGCGTTTTTGACTCAATATATCATCGTAGGCATTATGATGGTCGTGTATATCTTTTTGGTTAGGCACCATGGTGGTTTGTTGTCCTCAATGAAGGGTAGTAGAGCTCTTGTGACTCTGTAGGCTGTTTTGATTCTTTCCCTTACTGTTTCCCTCCTTTTTAGTTGATTCGTTAGGTATGTTCCTAGGTATTTAATTCTATTCGTGGTTCTCAGGGTGTAGTCTCCTATTTTGTATTCTTCCCCACTTGTTGGACTTGTTTTTGTCAATGGGTCTTGGACCATTATAAGGCTCTTCTTGAAGTTTATTTTCATTCCAGAGGAATCCAGATGTGGTGTCATGTTTCTTAGAAATTTAACGATGTCTTGTTCTTCCTCGGTGATGATGAGTATATCGTCGGCGTATGCAAGTACGATGGGGGGCTTTATCGTTCCATCGTTTCCATTGAAATTCTGATTCTCCTTTATTTTGCTTTCTATCACTTGGTCCAGGACTGTGGTGAATAGTCGGGGGGATAGGGGACATCCTTGTTTGACTCCTATATTCTTCATTTTTGATTCCGTCGTCTGTCCAAACCATTGTATTGCAGTGTTTTCGTGTAGGCATGCTTTTATTATTCTGTTTATTAAGTAGTGCGGTACTCCCCTGTTGAGCAAAGTGTTGACTATAGCCTCATGCCTTATGGTATCAAATGCCTTTTGGAGGTCAATTGAGACTATATATAGTTTTGTTCCTTCTTTCCACTTTTCTTCCAGGATCCGTCTGGTGGTGTACATATGGTCGTCTGTTGATCTACCCTTGATAAATGCCGTTTGATAATCTGGTAGTTCGCCGATGTATTTTTCCATTTCTCTGAGGAGGAATTGTGCGTAGTATTTGTACCCTACACTGCAGAGTGTTATTCTTCTGTAATCGTCCACGTTTTGTGGTGTTCCACTCCTCAGGCAGGGGTGTGGTTTCCGTCCATGCGTTGGTGATGATTTCTAGGGTTATCTGTTTTATGTTGTCCGGTCCATAGTATACTAGTTCGTTATTTATTTTATCTATTCCCGGGGCCGTGTTTCTTTTAGCTCTGGCCATTATTTCTAGTAGTTCATCTTTTGACGGTGGCTTTCCCAGTGGCCAGTGGTCCATTTCTTGTATTGGTTCTATTTGACTTCTCTCCGCGTTTCCTTCTTCTAGTTTCCTGACCCAATGCTGCAGTGGTATGTATTTTCTTGGCTGCGTATTGTTGTTTCTCCTGTATGTTTTAAGGTGTCTAAAAGTTTGGTTTAATCTCTGTCCTGCTGGAGTGGATTCTATGTTTTCGAAGAATTCCCTGCATTTTTTCTGTTCGTGCCTCCTCTCTGCGTCTCTTTTTTCTTTCCCCGCTTCTATTATCTTTTTGTCTATGTTTGGAGTATATTGTTTTCCTGTGGCCTTTATTTTCTTTAGTTTTTCGTAATTTCTTTTCATGTCTTTTCTTGTTGGGCTCATAGGGGATTTGTTCCTTTTCAACGTTTTCCTCGCCGCTATTTTCATTTTTAAACCCATTGTTGACCAATTTAGTTCTTTTCCTGTTAACTGTTTTTCTATCTCCTCCTGGTATTTCTTTTTTATTTCTTCGTTCTGTAGCAGTGAGATGTTCCATGTGTCATTTGATGTTTCGTTGTATCTTTTTTTTGCTTCTTGTTTCTTTATTACTAGTGTTCCATATAATATTTTGTGATCTGTTTTGACGTTTGTTGCTTGTTTTGCCTTAATGTTTTTGACCCTGTCCCTTATTTTTCTATCCACTAGGATATGGTCTATTTGAGAGTTGATGTTTCCTTTAGTCCAGGTATTAAGGCAGGTTAGGTTCTTGCTCCATGTGTTTCTAACTGTTAGATCGAACAGATGTGCCAAGTTTTTTAGCGAGCTTCCATTATCGTTTGTCCATGTGTGAAGTAAGGTTTTTCCTATGATATTCTTGTCTTCATGTGTTTGGTCGTCCTTTCCTATATGCGCGTTGAAGTCTCCTAGTATTATTATGTTCATTTTTCTATTCCTATTTCTTCTAGTCTCTTGGGTGATCTGTCTGAATACTCGTCCTGCCCGTTTTTCGGAGGGCACATGTACTCCTAATATGCATATGTTTTCCTTTCCAATTTGTAGGTATGCCATGGTTATGTTTTCGTTTACTTTTCTTGTCTTTATCTGGATAGGGGTGTTCCGTCTTATTGCCCATGCGACTCCTCTGCTGGTTTTTTCTTTGTCCCCTCCACTTAGATGCCATTTGTAGTTTTGAGTAACTGCAGTTCCGTCTATCACGTGTGTCTCTTGTATGCATGCAACGTGTATGTGTTCCATCATAAGAGCCTCATCGATTTTTTCTCTTTTCTCTCTCGTTATGCAGCCTCTGATATTCCATGTCGCCAGGATGATGTCATCGTGTTGTAATTCTTGACTGTTGGCTTCCTCTGTTCTTTGTGATATTTGGTACATGTTTATGTGCGTTGCTTCCTCTAATTCTGGGCGGGGTGTTATTGCCCCAGTTCGAGCGTATGTTTCTTCTGGTTGTTCTGCTTCATGTTTTTCTTGTGCAATAATCACGCTATCGTAGTGATTTCTTTCGTTTCCGTGCTTCCTATATATTATCTCTAGTGGTGTGTTCTCTCTTCCCTGTTGGTTAGTAGGATGGAAGATTATATGCTCTCCTTCTTCTTGATGTACTATTATTGTCCTGTTTTTCATATTTGCTGTTGCTGCAATTGTTTCCTGCCCCCCCCCCCCAAAAACCTTCTCTTCTCAGATCTCGAATGAACGCATTTATTTTTCCCGTATTAGAGTTGTATCTATTGTAACGGGGTGCTAGTTCATGGATGGATGCCTGAATGAATGGCATGAAGTGGTCTAAGTGATTTTCGATATAATCAGCTACTTGTTTTCGTAGGGTTTTCGTCGCATTGGTATGTGCCTGTGATGTTATATTTTCTCCCTCCAGTTGGTGGCTTAATCTCTCTTAAACTCTTAGAACTAGTAGTTTCTAATCAAATATTATAAAATATTCAAAATGTAACAATTAGCCGTGTACATCCGTCAGGATTCAGGAACAAACACTCCTGCGAGACTGCGTTACAGTGTGTAATATTTGATTGGAAGCAGGATATAAATCATGGACTTGACATATGTGCTGTCTTCATAGACCTAAAAAGAGCTTTTGAAACAATTGATCGTCATACGCTAATTAAAAAACTTATGGATTTTCTGGCACTACTGTAATATGGTTGGAAAGTTATTTGTCATTTAGATGACAAGAAACAAAATACGATGCTCAATATTCTGAAAGCAGCTATAACAACAATGGAGCCCCGCAGGGGAGTGTTCTTAGTCCTCTGCTATTCATCCTTTATATTAATGATTTGAGTAAAATATTGATCAACTGTAAAATACATATCTGCAGATGACAACGCTAATCTATTTTAGATACAAAGATTATAACATTCTGATTTCCACTGTTAATGAAGATTTAAAACGCTTACTCAAAAATTTAATGCAAACAGGCTAAACATAAATGAGGCAAAATAAAAGTGTATGTTTATAGGATCCGACAGGGCGTACAAAAATTTTCGTTATTTAGAAATTAAAGTTAAAATTGGCAATAAGGAGCTGATTTTTCAAAATGACATTAAATAACTGGGTTTATTAGTAGACAGGAACTTAAAATTTAAGAATCATATGGATTATATTTCTAAAAAATGGGATACTTTTATCGAATTAGTAAACAGGAAAGTAACACTATATCACAGCATTATTATACCCTATTTTACCTACTGTTTGTCAGTTATATAAGTATCTCAAGCAAATTCTTACAGGCCCCAAATTCTACAAAATAAAGACATGTGCATTATTTTAGCAGTTTACACATATTAATACCATGTTGTAAATATTAGTTATGATATAAAAAAGAATATCTATATTCAAACAAAATATTAAATAAGATCGTACCAGATTATCTATCCTCGAGCCTAGTGAGTGAAAATGGAGTCCATTCCTAAAACACTAGAAATAAGAACAACTCTTATGTAAATAGCACAACTAACACTCTCACGTACAATAACTTGTTTCATAAAGTTATTATTGAATATAACTCTTTACCAAACCACCTGAAAACTATCAATGACATTAATTTATTCAAATCAAAGGTTATTAAGTATGTAAAGGAAAATATGTAAATATAAATATAGATATAACATATATAACATACAAATGTATGTTATTCGTATGCTGCTTATATTGATTGATTGATTTGCCGTCGTCCACCGAACACGCCCAACGGACGACCAAACCGTGTGCTGGAACCAAACTTTGGATGTTTTACATACCTCTGGACCGACTGCATACGCTTGATTGGACGTGGGACATGCTTGTTATCAGCAGAGAAAGCTATAGTACGCATGAGGTAGGAACATAGGATGGGAAGTGGAGGTGTTTGTGAGATGCTTCTCTTAAGTTTCCGAACTTCTTTTTTAGTTTCCATCTGCCATCATCGTTTGTAAGATGCTTCTTTTTAGTTCCCATGCTTCTTTTAAGTTTCCATCTATCATCATCTCCTTATTTGTTCTTCTTCTAAGTTTTCTGTTTTTTTCTGTTTCTGAATCTAGCAGTGTACACCTCATTCTACCAGCTTGCGTTTACATCGTTTGTCTGCCAAGATATACATACACACATTCACTCGCCGCAGGGAGCCTCTATTTATCAACCATTCCACAGGTAAACATCCACTTACGGTGGAAGTGTGTCTAACAGGAAACCAGGATAGATGCTGTGAAACTATCGGAGATGCCAGGGAGGGAGAACTATAACATTAAATGAATCAAAAAACGTTTGTCAAGACGTTTTGTGAATAAGGCGAAGAAGATTTGCAGTGGTTAAAGGTTGATATTGGGGAGATTAGAAGCTCGGATACTTGAATTATCATCCCTATGAAATTAAAATATGAAGCGCTAGCCTTCAAGCATTCTTGAACGTTGAACCAAGATTCTATCTGACAGCAACTCGCAAGGTGAGAGGTACGATAGGCTATGGAGATACAATTTGTTCTCTAAACGCAAACAGAAACTCCATTCAAATGACTGGTCTTTTAAATTGGCCAACATAAGTTACTTTTTTAACACAACGAATGCATTGAATGTAATCAATATGTTGAGCCAAAAAAAAAATGCTTCGCAAACTCCACAGCGGTCATTAATGATATCATCAAGACACCAGAGAAGAAGCAAAGCAATGTTACTTTTTCATTTCTGTTAAAATACTTTGAAGTTTTTGCTAGAAATGGTCACATTTATGTCGAAAGTACTAGAAATTCTAAATGTAGGAATGAGTCAGAATTATTTAAAAACATATGATATCCAAGATCACTGTCACAGCAAAAAATATTGACGAGGCAGTCAGGTCCATCAGGTCCGCTAATAAGCATATAGATATATAATGCAAATAATTAAGAGCTGATCGGTAGGCACTTAGAGAACTAAATTAATGAATTAGTAGGACTCTAAAACCAATTTTTAGATTTTCATCAAAATTTTAAGGGAAGATGAGAGAACCGTTCAGTAATTTTGCAGCTCTATAGACGTTTATATCATATCAAATAAAAAAATAATTATGCAAAGCATTATATTGCATTATCATTGTTTATACCGTAGCTCTTTAGTCTCTTAGATAAAAAGCATGTTAACAAATTATATTATCTCTTTGTCATTATTATCGAAGTATGTTATTTTATTAAACACAATAATTTCAAAATGAAGTCAAAGTATAATTCAATTTTCCATTGTATTATACTAATTGATTCAATTTTAATAAGAAAGAACTAGGAAGAGATCATGATGCACGTGTGACCCAAAAACAAAGTAAAGACAGATTTTTAAATATAGTATAATGTTCTGAATTTTAAAGATAATGCTAATAATAAATAACGTCCAATCGAGTAGTATTTGATTTATCTTGACAGCGTATAAAAAGAAGGCCAGGGACGGTTTGAAACATTTGTTTAGAAATGAATTGAAATAATTGAATTATATTAGACATTAAAGTGGTCTATACAATTCATCGAGTATAATTTGGAGGAATCCCTGTATATTGGGTCATTCTTTGACCAAAGATTAGAGAATTAACAAAATAAGATAACCGGCGAAAAACCTTTGACTTAGTAATGGCGCTATTGACCTCGCCGCTTACATTAAAGTTATCGAGCAGTTGCCACAATGTATCAATCAGGTGGAAAAGGTAAAATTAGAGAAAGAAAAATCGACAACACTGTCCTAAGAAAGGAACCGAACTCAGCTGATTGTCAAAACCCAAGATTATTAAAGAAATATGTTGTTTGGTAACATGCGTCACATAAGGAAGTATTTCTACGTTCGTGTATTTATTAGGTATTTATTTAATGAGTATAGAATTATTCATTTACAGGAAGTATACCAACAGTTTTAAAACTTTTTTCTGCACTTTATTTCATAAAAAAACAATGACACGCGGCTGTCATCGAGGGCTACACGTGACATATCACTTGCCTATTCTTACGTGGCACTTATCTTGTTAATTCTCTACTTTGCTTTGACTCTGCTTCGTGCTTACTTCACTAATACTCTAATTCTAATAACTTTCTATCTCGAACCTTCAGAATGTTCAAGTTTCCAAATTTTATTGATTTTTAGGATCTAATAAATTAGTCGTTACCAATATAGCTAAATTGATAGTAGGGATTGCTACTTATCAGCTTCAAATTTCATCCAATTAGATTTAGATGTTACCTTCTTATTTAGTCTATACATATTCTCACATATATTTGAATTTGCACGAGGTACGCAATAGCTCATGCACTCTTTACATATGCCCTTAGTATTATGATTCAAGAAGGTAAAACATTTTCAAGTACATAATTTGAGGAGGTATTTGAAATATTGTCTTAGATTCTCTAGTAGAGAATTCAAAGAATTTACAGATTCTACGAAGACCATATCGATAAGCTTTCAGGATGGAGTTAACTAACGCAAACTTTTAGGTTTCTAGTTTGTCATCTTGATTGAAGGAGCCGTTACTCCGTGGTAGTTAATCATTTTGCACAAATAACTAAATAAAACACGCTATTATGTTTTCTACCACTATGTACGGAGTGATTCGTTGGGCCTTAATTTCGGCCTTATATAAAAAAATATTTCAATAACTGTTCATCATTTCGAAATGATTTTTTCTCAGGAATCCTAAAATTTTATAGAAAAAAAATTGAATGTAAAATAAAAAAGTTATAGATTAAATTTATATTTTCTTAAATGGGACACCCTATATATTTTTAAATATTCTCATAGAGTGTTTTTAATATTTAAAAATCACATTATCAAATTAAAATTATTGTTTTGTCTCATGAACTACCCACAAAAATTAATAAATTGTTTTTTAACAATGTGATTTTTAAATATTAATAACTCAAAAACGGTTAAAAATAGCATATATAAGGGACATATTTTTGAAATCAGAAAAAAAATACTTATTTAGTTATTTATATCAAGCAATGCAATCTATTGGCAGAAGCCGGTTCTGTCTGATAACAACTACAGAGTTCCTCACTGGCATTGGAACTGTAATCTGCATGTTAACGGGTATGCCTCCTTCCAAATATGGCATGTCTAGACTGAATACTGAAATAGTGAATGTTCAGTCATACTAACAGATTGATCGAAATTCTAATAAGATCAATTAGTGGTCTAACAATCCAGTTGTTGTTTGAATTTAGCATATCGTAAGATTTGATTAAGCAAAATAATTCTCCTCTGAATTAACTCTACTTTTTGTGAGATGAGAAAAGTTGAAATCTGAATGAGAAGTTTCTACAGATGTTAAGGTGATAATGGTGATAATAATTAATGGAGAAAATAGAAAACCACAGAATTTTCACACATCCTACTAAGTATGTGATCGATTCTCGCTTGGCGTGTCCACACTCAGTTTCATCACCTTTTATTCTGGAAGGGATAGATTTTAATTATACTTTTTTGGAAAGAGAAGTCTACTCTAAGAAAAATTGTTGAAAGAAAAATGGAGCCGAATTACTTTCACCATTTTCAGTGGTCTCGTATGTAGTTTTAAAAAAGTAAGAGAATATCTCCTTGTAACAAATTCCATGTAAATCTGCAAAAGTTGTGGCAATTTTGGCAGCCCTATTAGATTTTTCATTTTGAATTTTTAACTATTGATATTGTTATTGAACCCAGTAAAACAATCCATTTGAAAAATATCCAAATTACTAAGAAATTAAGTCCAGACCAAAAATCCCATGAAAAAATCAACTTTGGAAAATTATCACAAAAGACCGATAACCACCTTTGGCATCGTGTTTCATCGAAATCTGCAAAAAAAAATTATTTCACTAAAAATGACCAACAATTTTTCATCTCGAGGACGACGGCCAATCGCCTTTGGGCTCCGTCGTTCGAAAAATAAATATTTTCGAAAGTACCTAAAAAATTTCAAGATGCACGGGGCGGAAAACCGCTATGCCCGACAAATGTTTACGAAAGTACCACGAATTTGGTTTTTCGAAAGTACCACGAACAGGATCGCACACTGCACAGGACAGAATCCCCAGTCAGGATGTAACAAGTAGCTAGCTATTTTAAACGTCAAAATTTGAGAAAAAAGCAATGGGACGGTTTTCCAATAAAAGCCAAAAACCTCATTTTTATTTTGAAAGTGGGGGAGAATAATCTTTGTCCGAACCACAAGAACGTACCTAAAAATAGTCAAAAATTCAAAGTCGGAGAGTCGATTCCGACGAACCCAAAATATCTTTAATCCAGGCTCAGGCGGACATTGCCATGGTAGTCGCTCGAAGGCGAGTCGATGGAAAAAAAGTATATTTGGGTTCAATGCCGCTAGTACGTTTATGCAAGCAGGAAAACCAATGAAATCATATAAATAGTTTCTTTAAGCATCCTGATGAGGATTTCAAGCATTTAGATAATTTTAGTGCAAAATTAAAAGTGAATAATTTTCAAAAATTTCGACATACATTTTACAATCATAACTAACTGGGAGTCTGAATCTTTTTGTACGGTCGATTGTCATAGTTCTCTCGACGTTGTATTAATTACGATTCTACGGGATGTAAAGGTTTTCCAAGTGGTAATGCTCTCTATTGTTTGCCTTATATACATTAGTTAAGTGTTGAATATTTATATTTTTTTATATTTTATGAATTATTTCAATAAATGAAAATATATTTTGAATTCGATTTCTTATTGATCCACTAATTATAAGATTGGTTACTGACGTGCGATCCTGTGGCGTAAGTCGGATAACTACGGGTCACCCTTGATCCCGTCACGTTGTTGTACCTATCCGAATACTCCATCGACGGTCAGTGTCAGTAGAAGTGCACCGCTCGACATCAGATTTCGACGGAGAGAGCAGACTGTAGCAATCACAGTAAGTATAATTTTGTTTATTTTCATCTTGACTAGTCTGAAGGGTAACTTGAATCCCCCTTGTGAGTAGAGCAGATTCTGTATTAGCTACTCCGATAGAAATTTTTTTTTCCGATTTTTGCTCTCTTATGTAGTTTGGTGAAAGCTAATATGGAACCATCGCCGAGCCATACTCTACAGTATACAAAAGGTTTCCATAGAAACCGCTTAATCGATTCCGGAGTAATGATTGAATAAACGTAAAAACATACAAACGGACGAATCGAGAACCACCTCTTTTTAAAAATATTTAAAATTGTTAAAAAATTGTTCAATTTTTAGATTTATTTGAATTTCTAAGTTCTAAAATTGCTATTAACAATTGCCGTCTTCCTCAGTTAGTGCGTACGAAAACACCACATAGTTCACAATCCTAACGGGTTAATTTGGGTTTTTGTAATCCCTTCAATTATAATCGGAACAGAACCTTCTTTAATTTCCTAACAATGTGTCGAATATTTTAATTATTATAAACAATAACTTATCACCGAGTTTTCGTGGATCATTTCTCTCACTCTCGTCGTATATTGGATAAACAATTCAAATTAAAATACAAAATAATTATTCCATTTACTTAACTCGTTCTAATTCAAAAACGGAACAATGAATTAGTTTCTAATTTTTGCACTCGCTGTGACATATTCATGCCATGACTGCCGGCCCCACCTGACCGCCCAACGGACGACCAAACCGAGTGCCGGAACAAACCTTGGATGTTTTTATATACCGCTGGACCGACTGCATACGCGGGATTGGACATGGGACATGCTTGTTGTCAGCAGCGAGAACCACATGACGCATGGGCTAGGAATGTAGGATGGGAAGTGTAGGTGTTTGTGAGATGCTTCTTTCAGTTTCCATGCTTCTTTTTAGTGTCCATCTGTCATCATCGGATGAGAAGTGTAGGCGTTCGCGACATGCTTGTTTTTAGTTTCCACGCTTCTTTTAAGTTTCCATCTATCATCATCTCCTTATGTATCCCTCTTCTGTTTCTTCTATTTCTGTGCGTCCCATCCCGCCCGCTTGCGTCCATATATGGTTTCTTGCTTCCCAGGTTTTCGTTTCAACGTCCTGCATCAGTGCGCCATGCGTCCACTTTGTTGGTCTTCAACGTCCACTTTGTTGGTCTTCAAGGTCGCAAGGAGCTTTTATTTATTAACCGTTCCACAAGTAAACATTCATTTACGGTGGAAGTGCAAGGAAGAGCCCTGTCTCGCGCTAAAAAAGAGCTTTTTTCAGCAGGTTATGAGAAAGAGGCCCGAGAGAATATTTTGTACACCCTGAATATTGGTTTGTTTTTGCAGTAATTAGTTTTAATTGCCTCTTTCAATTCCGTGCAATTTTCTATTTCATTGCCTATGTTTAATACCTGTTCAATTTTACTTAAAAAAAAAAATCCGTTTTGATAGATAAATACTACTACTACTACTACTACACTAGCGAGTTGCAATTTAGAGAGAGCGACCCGAGAATATATTTTTTTATACCCCGTGTATTGGTTGCTTTTTGTATTAATTAGTTTCAATGTTTGGTCTCCAATTCCGTGTATTTTTCTATTTTGTTACCTGTCTTCCGTTTAGCACAGGTTTATTTTTGAGATTAATAGGAAACTGTATAAAATATTATGTTTTGAGTTAATAAATTGAATTGATAGAAATTAAGTTGGTAAAGTTATTAAAGCAATCAGATAGAAAAGAATAAAATTATATAAAATAAAATAAATAAATTTACAGGTTTTCTTTCTGTAGCGCCTGGTTTTGTGATTGCTGTTTTATTTTCTTTCCTTTTTGGGTTGACTTCGTCCACTTAAAAAAAGTTTCATTGCACACCACCGTGATATCGCTGTATATTAGTTAACAAAATGTGTTAATGTAAGGGTCATATTTTAATAATTGTAGGTGGGGGTGACAGATGTCATAAAAAAGAGTGACCGCAAAAATCGTTTGTTTCGTGGCCCTTGAAATCGAACTTAATTTTAGTTCTAAATGATATTTTATGGTAAAATGTTGATCAGTGGGAAAAGGGATCTTACCATAATAAGACTAAATTTAAGATTTAGGTTTCAAGGGCCACTAAACAACTGATTTTTTACCTCTTTTTGCGGTGACTCTTTGAGCCCTTCGCTGTTAGTATATACTCAAAATTCCTCTTACTCTTACTTGCTTGCTTCAGTTATTTTGCTCTATGTACTCTTATTTGCCCATCTTTTTTCCCCAAACCATCATCGGAATAAGTTCAAAATATCTTAAAACGTTCTGGAGTAATCGAAAGCACAATAAAAGTTACAGATGGACCAACAACATAGAATGTCGAGATTTTAAATCCTTAAATAACTTATTTTAACAAAAAAAAATATAATTTTTTTTACGATGACCGTAGTTCCACTCCACTACGCAGGTGTGGAAGTAACATACAATTCAGGGACCGACGAAGCGTATAATGTTTACATCTAGTTTGCCTTTGATTCTATATTACTACTTGCTTGGTTGATCGCTCTGTTATCTACTCCAAATTTTGAAATATCGGAGGAAATGGTTAAAAATATAATATTTGGAAAATCGTTTGTTTAAGCCTCTCAATTTTTGGGACTTCTAGATTTCTAGGATTTCTCGGAAAGAAATTTGTTACTAATGTTTTATATTATAAAATAGTTCATATCTCTACGAATGAAAAAAATGACGTTTAAATGTTATAAGCAACCAAAGCTATATTTTAGTTGTGCTCGATTAGACGAACGGTAAAAGCTATCAAGTTCACATATTACCATGAATGAGCTTAGACACATTTTTCTCTCTAAATCAGTTTACAATACTGACTCTTATAAGGTTTAAAATGTAATTTTCTGCTACACTTCCTTAATTAACGAGGAGTAAAAATAAACAATTTATGTGTTACTGATTTTTCCTTTTAACTCATTACATTTTCACATTCTTTATAATACATGTACGTGAATGCGTGTACGTGTGAGAACAACAAACACAAACAGTGCTTGCTACCACACCTTTATATGAAGGTATAATATCAATGTTTGGAGACAGTGCTGAAATATTTAAAAGTATATGATTCAAAAATTTTCAATCATCAGAGAAAAGAACTTTTGCACAGAAATTTATTTCGAGTCTCGCGCCGCCCTATATCCGAATAAAGAAAACGTAATTATATGTGTCTGTCTGTAGATACAGGGTGTCCCAGAATTGAGTTCCCGGACGGAAATCTGTGATTCTTGGGTTCATTTTGAGCTCATATAACTCAACTTACCTTAGTCCCAAAATGCACCCCTAAGGAAGTACATCTTCTTAAACTGAGACAGAAAAAAAATCTCTTCCAATAATTTCCATAAAAAAATAGCAGATATATGTTTAATTTCGGTAATCTACCAGTAACGGGTTGGGTTGTAATTTTGTATTATGAATCAATTTAGTTATGAAGAAAATGCTGATATGCATTTGATATATGGATAAATAAAGTATAATTCTCAAGCTTCTGAGCCGAGGTACTCCCAAAAGTACCCAAACTGAAGAACACCATGAAAATTTCAAAAATGCACCTTCAACAAAACGGATGTTGTTGGAAAAAAGTTTTTTCTGTCTCACTTTAAGAAGATATACTTCCTCAGGGATGCATTTTTGGACTAAGGTAAGTTGGGTTATATGGACCTAATATAAACTCAGGAATTCCAGGCTGCTGTCCGGGAACTCAATTCTGGGACACCCCGTTTAGGCATACGTCTTTGTATGTCATTATGTGCAAATCGCTTCTTTTAATAGACCAAGTAACATGGTCTTTATGCAAAGTCGTATCCAGATTCTCATATAAAATGCGTAGTGTCCATATTTCGTGTGGAGAAAACAAATAACAAAAATGTTGCGAGATTTAAAAAGTGAGACTTTTGGATTTTAAGATTAAGAATGTTGAAAATAATCCAAGTTATGAAAACAAGGACATATGTAGTTCTGTAAATCAGAAAATTTCTTTTAATAATAATTGCTTAAATAGCACGGAGGGTAGCTGCGTTTTACTGGTCGCGGTCGTGGCATTTTTGTGAAACTGGTAGCAGCTATAGAGACGGAAGAATCATAAGGCGCCATTTAGCAAATACGTCTGCAAAAAGGAGCTATCTTTAATTCCCTCCCTCTTGCGAGACATGATAACGTTCGTGAGGCCTGCTTACATGAAAAATGTTAGTTTGAAAATACTATCCTTCCCCCATATTTAAGAATTAAAAAACCGCTGCCTAAGGAATCACTACTTCCACATCCAGATTTTTCATCCAAGTCACTTTAAAGAAAACATCTTGATTAGATTTGCACTCTAGTATCTGGAAATTATTGGTCATAGAATTTTACTAATATATGGGGCAGATGTCATAGAAAAGTTTTAGGCGTAGGTTTCTACCGTACACGTAAAAAATGAAGTTTCTAGTTTACCCTACTTGTTTCCCCTATTCACAAACTATCACCTCCCACCCCTTCAATGGAATCATCTCGATCAGATGTCATTACAATACATACGTGTACTAACTTCCAAGTGAATATCTCAGTTCTACGTTATCATTCCCATTAATAATGGAGGTGGCGGGGTTTGAAAAATATTAGAACCTGTGCCTTGTGTGGCGTGTGACGTTTTCCTTATATTTCAGCCTTACTGATGAGTTCGCGGAGTAGCCACGGAACGAAACGCTAATATTTTCTAACCCCACACCTTGCTTTCTAGTATATACACCAAAACCCAAATTTCTGTACTCTTACTAGCTTGCTTTACTTATTTTCCCCTATTTACTTCTATTTAACCCCCAACCCTTCAACGGAATCATCTCTAAATATAATCTAGTTCCAGATGTCGTTATAATACATACGTGTACCAAATTTCAAGTGAATATCTCAATTTTATTTTATCAACCCCTTTAACAGTGGAGTAGCGTTGGTGGGGGGTCGAAAACTGTTATAAATAATCTGAGACCTTGGCTTCTAGTACATACAGCGAATTTCAAGTTCCTATACTCTTCCTATATAAACATTATAAAATTATTTTAATACAACCAGTAAAAAATAAACGTGTTCGTTCAATTGTTTGTTACTGTGCAGTTGCAAATGTAAGTTGGTTAAGTTGTTTTGAAGTTTGATTTGAATAGTTTATAAATATAAATAAAGTAATTTATATTATTGAAGAAGAACACGAAGATATTATTTAAACAAAATTTTTAAGTTCCTATACATTTTTTATGACTTTGGAAATATGAAAAATCTTTTTATTAAAAATGTGGTTTATACAACATCATTAATTAAAAATATATAAAGCTAAAACGCCTTGTAACTTTCTGAATTAAAATAATGAATATTTTCAATTCAAAACCACTCAAACTTTATTCTATTGATGTATAATATAATTTTTACATTTCTTATTCAATTACATTATATTATTATTATGATCAATATGCATATTTATAAATGAAAATGTGAAATCAATCAAAAATATAAAATATTTGGATTTGAGTAGGTCGCGTGCGCGTCATCTGCGCAGACGCGCGGCTTCTGCTTCCCTAACCCCCGGCCGTCATGTTATTTGCTTTGTTATTGTTTTGATTTTCAATGGTACCTACTTTTCTAAATTCAATTTTAATTAATCTTAATGAGCATAATTCTACACACAAAAAATCACACCTAGTAGATGAACTGCCGTTTATTTTGGCGTGTGCAGAATTACTGTGCATTCAGAAATTATTGAGAAAAAAAATCCGAAAGGTGTTTTGTGTTTTTTTGTTGAAAAATTGGCCATATCTCGGAAACCGTGCATTTTTTCGAGAAAAAGCCAAGAGACAAAAAGTGTTTATTTTGGTCGGTTTTTATTATAGAGCGATTTATTAAGTTTTCTTTTTTTTTACAACATTTTTGTTTATAACTATTGAAGGACAGCCTAAAAAATTATGCAAAAAATACGTAAATTGTCAGAAAAATATGCTCTACAATGCTGAAAAAGTTTCAAGTAAAAGTCATTTATTAAAAAAAATTTAGTCGGTAACTCGCTTTTCTAAGCGTCTTTTTAGGGGTGAACCGCTCGCCTATTATACTCTACCGAACTACCGAACAGAATTAATTGTCTCTAACTGATACAAATGTCAGGTAATTGCACTCCTGTTGACTAAACGCTATTTAGAACACTATGAAATAAAATATTTTACTTAATGATGAATCGATTCTACTACGCATGTTTGAGGAAATAAGGGAAGTCTATAAAATGCGTAGATATTATATTACTTAAATGCTCCTACCAGCTTGAACAAGAAGGAATGCCTTGCATAATAAGCAGCCATGAATACTTTTATGACTCTTATAAAGCATCATCTCATTTTGCTACTAAAAATGAGTAAAATAGAATTTCTAATTACTATACTACTTAGTTAATTAATTTAATAAGGAACATCCTCTCTATGCAGCAAATTTCCTTATGTTTATACCATATTTAGTTGCTTGAGTTACTTGCATGACACTTAGGAAAGTGGGCTAATAAAGTGTTACTTTTAGAAAGATGAGCAATAAAATAGTGAAAAATTATCTCATCATAAATAAAAATAAAAAATTCGATAGTAAATTAGTATATAATTTAATTTGTAAACTAATAGGTAGCTTTCTTTATGACTATTCATAGATACCTGATATTAATGACGATTTTCTTTCATTTTATTTTTATTCTACTGATTACAATAATTAAATAATTCAATATACACATTACACTCGTTTTTCTCTTTCGATGAAACGGTGGATAATATCTTCCGGGATGGATACTAATAGTTCTAGTTTATTAACAACGTATGCAAATTTTCTAATATAGGTAGATGAATCATCACATTCATCACACATGGTATGAGGTTAATATAAATTTTAGAATACAAGCAACACAATTAGTTCCATTTGATCCTTTTTAAAGATTAAGTGCCACCACATATTACTCAACTACTATATAAAACAGTACTTGATATTCTTGTGAAGATTTAGATCCTAAATTATTAAAATAAATATTTTGCAATAACTGTTTTGATCAGCTCATAATTTTGACGGTTTGAGAAAAACGAAATTACGATATCTCTTTTCGCATTGATGATATCGAAAACATTTACAGTGTGATAGGTTCACAAAATTCATATCTTTGGTACGTGTCATTTTTCAAAAAAATCCACGAACGGGTCGATTTTAATTTTGTAAATGCTACATTTTGTCACTATACCAATATTTATGACGTCATTGGTTTTTGAGTTATGACGCCATCATAAATTTTTTTTAACGGAAACAGACATTTGTGTTTACTGTTCTTGGTGACATATTCCTTTAGCTTTATGGTGATATAAAAAAAAATGATATTATCTGAGCCATTCTTTTGGAAAAATTACATTTTATGTAAAAATAGCTTACCTTTCGCAAATTCACGAGTAATGTTCCACTTTCTTATGGACTGATAAATCTTGTCGCCTACATTTTTGTTTTAACTAGCATGAAAACATTTGACATAAAAACAAAACAAAGAAAATAATCAATGACCTTAACAACAGAGAGATACAGGCCTTTTTGTGTAAAGTATCGTTAACTTTTTTATTCCTGGCACGTGTGGAACCTCAGTTTTGTGACACTTCTGAGACAGTGTAAAACTAGTGAATGCAATACCACGATTGAGTGAAAGAGAACGCGTAGACCTTTTGATGATGGTTGGATAGATAGATAGATAGATAGATGTATTTTTATTTGTTCATGTATAAAATTTAACAATACCCAGAGGGTGTAGAACACGTCAAAGATTACAGTAAAAAGACTAACAAAAGACATATACATAGTACAATATGATTAAAAATTATAATGACAGACAATAATAGACACATTAAAAAAATATATACAGACTGTCTATTTTACGAGGGTCACACCAAATATCTCGCTTAATATCTATTGTAGAAGAATAAAGTTTTAGAAACAGTTATCCCATTTTTTGTGAGCTATATTTCGGTAAAAAGAAATTTGAAATCCATAGCCTACTTTATGAGATATATTACAAAAACCTGAAAAATAGGAAAACCACAAACGGTTATAGCTTCCTTATTTGAGGAGATACGAAAAAAGGTAAAGGAATGAAAGTTGACGGCAAAGACAATAAGAATAATAACGTGTAACAAAAAAATCGAAAAATGCAGTTGGCTTTGACATACGCTATTGTGCAAAAATGAAAAATACATATCTCAAAGTAGGCCATGGCGCCATTAATTCCGTTATTTTTTTCTCATTCCAACGATATAAAACATGTCACAGAAATTTTAACCGATAGTGTCAATATTTAATATTTTACGAGTCTGTATATTGTAAAGTTAAGTAAAAAATAATTTCGAATAGTTTCATGGTTATTATTTATTTATTTTTTAACACTTAGTAGAGTGTATCATTGAAGCATTCATCTATTGTGTAATATGTCCTTTCTAGAAGCATGGCTCGCAACTTTACCTTTAGTTGTTTTAGTGATAGATTTTTATATGCATCAGGTAGTGTGTTATACACTTTAATTATTGAAAAAGGTACATTTTTTTGCATGTATGTGAAGTTTGCCTTAATGTTTAATAACTCGTTGTTCCTGGTATCATAGGAATGAACTCTATCATGGTCTGCAAACAAAGACATATTTTTTGCCACAAATATCACAGCTTATTAAGGTAAGTATATGTTGTTCTTTAAATATTGGTTTACAACTAGTTGTCTGTTTAATATTAAGTATCTTTCTAAGACATCTTTTCTGTAGTACAAATATTTTATATACGTGATTTGTGCCTCCCCAAGACTATACCATATCTAATTCTAGATTCTACATAGGCATAATAAGCCATAAAAGCTGCCTCAACATTAACATTTTGTGATATAACTTTTAGAGCGTAACAATACTTAGCGATGTTTTGTGCAAGCTGATCAGTATGGGATTTCCAGTCAAGCCTAGAATCTATTGTAATATCCAGAAAGGATATTTGAGATACAGTGTTCAAAGTAAAGATACCATTGGTGTAACTTTTCTCAGCATTAGATTTACTATTTGAAAATGTGATAGCTTGCGATTTTTCTTTATTCAACCTAAGGTTAAGAGGAGTATAGTATTTTTCTAGCATGTCTAATGCCGAGAAAATTTTTTGTTCCAGGAATATTGGATCAGGAGAGTTAATGATTAAGGAGCAATCATCTGCATATTGCACTGTATATTCATCAAGTATCATGGGTAGGTCATTGGTATATAGGATATACAGTAATGGTCCTAATACTGATCCCTGTGGGACCCCTCTCTTTATTACCAGACTTTGAGATTTTAATAATTCACCACTGCTATCTGTTTCCACAACACACTGTATTCTGTTATCTAGATAAGAAGTTAATAGTTGCAACGTATTTCCCCTAATTCCATACTTTTCAAGCTTCTATATTAAAATATTATGGTCCACACTATCAAAAGCTTTGGATAGGTCTAATCTTATAGCAACTGTATGTTCTTTATTATTTAGTGAATTAACTATTTTGCAAAGTGTTTGGTAGCCTGCCCTGATTGAGGATTTATTTTTTCTAAAACCGTTTTGTGTATTATTTAATAGTTCATGATTTTCCAGATAATTCATTATTCTAGTGTATATTATTTTTTCGAAAATCTTACTTATATTCGATAGCAGGGCTATGGACCTATAATTATTTAGCATATTTTCGTCGCCTTTTTTTATATATTACTTTCAAATAAGCAATCTTAAGGTCTTCTGGAAATACTCCTGTAATAAGTGATAAGTTTATTATGTGACTAAGTGGACTAGATATTTCTGTAGCAACATATTTTAATAGTTTTACAGGTATCTCGTCTGCACCTACCGACTTCGTATTTTTTAAATTTTTTATAACGTTACATACTTCTTCAGGGTTAGTAGGTAATAGAAATATACTTGTCTCTGTGCGTGAGATGTGATTTTCAAAACCAGTATTGGAATTAAAAGAGAGATTTCATTTTTAATTTTTGAACCAGTGTATCTTTTGACTAGCTCCCATATTGCCTTGCTTTTGTTACTTGCTTTATTTATATATGAAATATTTGTGCGTTTTTTTGCCTCTGATATGACATTTTTTAAAATATGACACTATGTTTTATATGTAACATCAGATACTTCACCTATATTTTTATGCCTTTTGTAATCCATCCTTTTTGTTTATTTGTTCCTCTTATCATCCTTATGGGAAATATGATATTTATGGTTTCTCTAATTTTATTTATAAATATTTGATATGATTTGTTAGAATCCTTACAGCATAAAATTTCATGCCAATTAATATTTTGTATTTTCTGTTTAAAGGTCACAAGTTTTGAATCAGAGAAAATTATTTGTTTGCATCCATTTTCATTGATAATTTTATTTTTTCCAGGAAAATCTATTCTGAGTAATTGAGCTTCGTGGTCAGATAAAGCAGATGTTATTACTTCATCTATGTGGGTATTTTCAAAATTAATAAAAATATTATCTAATAATGTGGCTGAATGCTTTGAAATTCTAGTTGGCTCATGTATTTTTTGAGTTAGGTTGTATATTTGTGACAAGATCAAAAACGATTCATTATTTACATTATGAGTATCCAGCAAATTTAAATTAAAATCTCCACAGAGAATTATGTTAAAATTATTGTAGTTATTTTGAGCAATATCTAATATTTCACTTAAAATTAGGAAAAATGATTTTAAATTACCTGTTGGTGGTCTATAAATACATATAATAACAAAACTTGTAGCCTTACATACAATAGATGAGCACTCAATGATACCCTCTACACTTTTATGTTTCAATTCTTCAAATTCCATACTATTCATATCCATGTCGTTATCTACATCTTTACGGAGAAAAATACAAGATCCACCATGGATCATATTTTTTCTAGAGTAATAGGATTTAAAGTTGTAACTCTCAAGTTGCATTGATATTTCATCTTGAATTGAAGACCAGTGTTCAGTAAAACAGAGTATCGTAGGCTGAATTTCCACACTTTTTACAAAAACTTCAAACTCTAATAATTTATTTTTTAAGTATTGTATGTTTTGATGCAGTAATACATATGTATTTAGCATATGGAATGTAGTTTTATTTGGATTTTTGATGTGTTTAGTTTTGGTAAATAAGGTTTCATTATCCATCTTCTTCACAGAGTTTATAGTTTGTAGGGTTTGTTTATCTAGTAATATTGCCTTTTTACTTTTCAAAAATCCTTTTCATCTCCTTGTCGAGTTCTCGCTTCAAAGTCGAATCTTCTATATGCCACTTTTCTTGGCCAGAAATTGTGCTCATATACCCTTTCTTGGAATTCATAGTTGAGACCCACTTTAAAACATTTGCAGTCTTTTCGAATGTCATCGTATTTTGTTTTCAAATTGTCAACTACTATATCCTATGAAGTCGTTTTCGGCATCTTGTATATCTGCTCTTCCAATATTTATATCCCTCCGCTTGGTCTTTGGTCTATTATTTACATGTGATTTACGTCGTGATTTGGTTATTTTGAGTTTTACCCTGAAGTATAGCCTGACGATATGGATAAGTGCTTGATAAACTGTTTCTTGGTGAGCCAAATTCTGCAGATTTCATATCTGATTGAACATTACAGTGATCAGCTCTTTGAATATTATGCTCTGGCCAATTGTTTGAGATAGATGGTTCTAGATTTATAATATCCTGCATTATTTCGAATTGTTTGTTTTGTAGTGCATCTAAATTATCATTCTGTGTTTGTTTGACCATTAATGTTTTTGAATTTTTTCCTAGAGATATCTCTTTGGTTTGTTCAGACAGAGTTTTTGCTTGAGAGTGTTTTTTTGCAGTTTTTACTTCTGACTGATTAATGTTAGAATTACATTCCTTTGAATTTATATTTTCAGACTTCTTATTTAAATGTTGAATCTTTTCTTTTAGTAGAATGTTGTTTTCTTTGAGAATATTGTTTTTTTCTTCCATCTCACCCACTAATTTTTTTAAATATTTGATTTCAAGTTCTAAGTTTTCTTCTTTATCTATTGGTTTTTGTTTCTGTATGTCTACACTGTTTTGTAAGGCATTTTTTTCACAACAAATAACCTTATTTCCATCAATAATTTTTAAATTTGTGGTTCTTTCTGCACAGCTTTTGTGATAAATTGAATAACAATTTATGCATACTTTTACTGGACACTCTTTTGTCACACAACATTTATGTTTTCCTTGATTTATATCACAGTTTTTACTTTGTTCTTCCACACCAACCACACTGGTGGCGGCCATCTTTATAAGTGGTGATATGGTGGATATGGTGATAGGATGAGAATTCATCAGGAAGCATGTGATGTTTTCAATGCCAAGTATCCCGAAAAGCAAATTTCTAGATCCACTGTAAGTAGATTGGTGGCTAGATATGATGAATCTGGCAGTGTAGCTGACCTCCCTCGATCTGGTCGCCCTAGCACAAGCAACGAAACCAAATTAAATATTATTTTAGAAAGTGAGGAAAACCACCATCTTTCGACAAGGCAGCTGGCTTTAAATCATAACGTGAGTCAAACTTCTGTTGTACGTACGAATTGATTGAGGACGATCCAGATCGGCGCTTACAGTTTTGTGAACAGTTGATGACCTTGTGCGATGAAAACCCAATTTTTTTAAAGAACATTGTTTTTTTCTGATGAAGCTACATTATTTATTACAATTACCTACTACAAATAGCTAATGTTCTCTCTAAACACAATCTAAAAATAGCTTTTAAATCACAGAGTAAATTATCAAACATATTATACAATGCAAAAGACCCAACACGTAAATTTAACAAATCTGGAGTTTATAAGTTAAAATGTACAGAGTGTAATAGTATCTATATGGGGCGAAACGGCAGAAATTTCAAAATACGGTATCAAGAACATCTTAGATCATATAGGTTACAGAAAACTGATTCAACTTTCGCGAACCACTGCCTCGAAAACAACCATAGTTTTCCAGAATTACACGACATTGAAATTTTACATTTCTCAACAAAAGGCTTTAAATTAAACATTTTAGAATCTCTGGAAATTCATAAACACAATAATATCAAGGATTATAATTTGTTAAATGATCAATTAGATCTCATATATTCACCTTTCTTTACAGCCGGCAGATCCATAATTGAATATTCATAATTAAGCATATTATTGTCATCTACCTGCCTAAGCCCTTATTGTACCTATCTATCCAACCAAAATTGTCTATATATAACATTTCTGTGTAATTGTAAATCAGTCATTTTTGATTCACTGCTTGACAATGGCTTTGTAAGTCGAAACTGCAGTCACAATTTTTATAAATACATAGTGGTAGAAAACATAGTAGTATGTTTTATTTAGTTATTTGCGCAAAATGATTAACTACCACAGAGTAACGGCTCCTTCAATAAATTGTTTAAGCTACATTTTCTTTAAAGGGGACTGTACATCGGCATAACTGTAGGTATTGGTCACGCAAAAATCCTCATTGGACTCAAGAAGTCCATAAACAGCGACAAGGCAAAGTAAACGTGTGGGCAGGTATGATTGGTGATCGTTTATTGGGACCTTTTTTTTTAAGAAAATCTTACGGCCGCAGGATGTTTACAGTTCTTGCCAGTTGAGTTAGTGCCAGCCTTAGCAGTTATGTTTCCGAACAATGAAGATGAAGATATTCCCGCTGAAAACGTTTGGTTTCAGCAAGACGGGGCCCCACCTCATCTTGGGATAGCAGTGCATCAGTTTTTAGATGACACTTTTACTGGAAGGTGGATAGGTCGTCGAGGTCCGATTGAGTGGCCCCCGCGTTCACCGGATTTAACCTCCTTAGACTTTTTTCTTTGGGGTTGATTAAAGTCAAGGGTGTATTTTAACAGACTGGATACCACAGAAGAATTGAAAGACAGAATTGGCTTGGAAATGAGACGAATTGCCCATGAGATGATTCAGAACAGCGTGCAAAGTGCCTACACCCGTCTTGATCAATGCCAAATGGTTGGAGGGTCGCAATTTGAGCAATGCAGATGATTTTTTTCTCACAATTACTTATGTAAGAATTTTTTTGACAAATGACATACCAAAATTATGAATTTTGTGCGATTCTTTAGGGCCACACTGTATATGGAATGGTTGCCGAAAATCAATTAAACATTTGACTTGTATCGATTTTCAGTGTAACATTCGCACTTAACAACGGAAATATCATATCGCTTAATTAAACAAAGAATAATTTAAAACTAAAACTAACAAATTAAATTCTATCGGATATAATCTTTTTCCACTAACCCATCGTCGATATGGATGTACTTTTCTCTTCTTAATCGGGCTGTGTTGATTTAATTTCAGGTTCCGGTTCTGGCACAAATTTCATCACAATTTTGGGGTTCTGCATTGCATACCTCATTCTATATTTTTCCCTAAAAATAAACATCCAAAGGAGTAATGATGGCAACCTTGCTAGCAAGGGCACTATAGGAATGCTCCTCTCTATCTAGTGTTGCCGAACGATTCTAGAGTTATGAATTGATGCTCTATCTAATTGGAAATATATTTCACGTCTCTCTTCTCATGAGAGATTTTCAATTGCTTCCAACAAGCCGCTGTCAAAAAAATTATCTATCGAGCAGCGTTTAAAGTTGCGTGGAAAGAGAAGGGCCAAATTACTCGCTCCCAGAGAATTGTACACCACACGCTGACCTACTGGTAATATTGGCTTTCACAGTTAATTGCCCAATGAGAATTTCTTATAGCCCAATATTTCAAAAAGTTTCCGTGGGTCCAACAACAATAATCGAATGTTTCATTTTCATCGCCTTCCATCAATATATGTAAAAATTTTAACTTAGAAAGCTTTGTTTTATGACGAATAAAACATCTTCTTACGTGATCTTTTGAAAGATTCAATCCTAATGACAAATTCCCTGAACTAGCTCTTGAATTTACACCGTTACCGCAAAAATATTTGCGTCATATAGGTTAGATTTAGATTTAGGAACGTGGAGCTGGCTGATTGGCCTTGATCACCGCGACCCCCATGGATCTATTGTGGTACTCCTGTTTGTTTTCTTTAGAGCTCCTTATTCAGCATTGTCCCTTGCATTAGACTTGATAAGGACCCCTTTGTATAGCTATCAGCTCTTGGTATTTTCTCGCCGAGCAGTCTAGCAAAGCCTTCACAATGGCATAATACTTGGACTGAGGCTTCCTCTGCCTCTGCATGTTGTGTCATGCGTCAGACTCATTGGAAAATGTTTATTATGTCGGCGATGACCAGTTAGAAGACCCACTATTATTTGAACGACCTTTCTATTTTGGCATAATAGGTCTTCCGTAAATTTGGCTGATTGATCTTTAATGAACTCTTTGGCCTGTCTGTCGTGGAAAACTTTTACGCCATTCGAGAGATATAGTTTCTACTCATTTATCATTGAGTGAGCGTATGCATGGCTTAACTACATCGCAAATCGGTTTGAGGCCTATGAGGGCCCTTTCATCGGCATTTTCATTTCCCTTGTGTACTAGTACCCACGCCACGGCTACTTTATTTTAACTTCCTAGGTCTATTAGACCCTAATAAGTAGGACATTTATGCAGTCCGATACAAGTCCCGACTTGACGCATGGAACTGATTGGCAACAGACTGGTTAACAGTTCCTGGCCTCATAATTTTCTTTGCATGTCACTGTATTACAGTCACTTCATCCTGGAATACTGTGGCGTATTTTCCTAGACTTATTGGGATTTTCATAAATTCCAACACCCACTCCCTGTTCTGTCTTTGAGCCATCTGTATACCAGACTGTTTGTGCTGGTATACAAACTACTGGGGGGCCGTTTGTCGAGTCTTCCCTGTCTGGTATTTCGAAATTTTTATTGAATTTATACTTTGGGACCATAATATCCATAAGCATTCCGAGAATGCGATCCGCCTTCAGCTCTAAATATAACTTCTGGTGCTCTGTTCCGTGCTGCTGGCTTATTGGTGTAGAGCCTTGCATTAGCCTGTACAGTTGTACACCCCTGAAGTAGCTTCTCTTTCGATAAATATGTATAGTGGTGATAAGACCAAGAGGACCTCCAATAACACATTTTTATTGGAGAGGTTTTTATGGACCCCGTGAGGGTTCTGTCGATTTCTGCGTGGCGAGTTTTCTAGAATTTCTGTTACTACACAAGTAACAAATGTTTCGTTTCTGATGTATTTTGTCACACAATAAGTAGATCTTTGGATATAATCAGAATTAAAACGAGAGTATTTATAAAAAGCATAGGTAATTTCTTATTCTTATTCTTTTTTATATTAGTTATTTGATATTGAGTACGTGGAAGTAATTCCAAAATAACATTTTTCAACAACTCTTATTCTTAAATGCTTTAATAATTTTTCTTAATCTATAATAACAATATTTTGGCTGTGCTACACTGACAAGGAGCAAAAACTTCAAAACACATACAGGCTGTCCATTTTATCGGGACCATCGAGAATATCTCACTTAATATCGATCGTGCAAAAAAATTGTTGGAACGAAAATTGTGCCGATTTTTATAAGCTATAAAATGATTTAAAGACATTTGAAATCCATGGCCTGCCTTAAGAGATATGACGGACAATATAGAAAATGCGGAATATGTCTAAGTAAAATATCTCCGTTATTTGGGGAGATATGTCGAAAACTTTAAGGCGAAATTACTTTGCAAAACAGAGTACTTCAACGAGGTTTTGTCTTAATTTTTCCAATCCGCTGTATTTTGAGATTTACTCTTCAGGGCGTTAAAAAAATTTTTTGAAACTGGCGAGAAATAGTGGCATTAAATAGAGTATTTTTCTCCCTTTCAACGATATATCACATGCCATATTTATTCATTGGAAGTAAGCAAGTAATTATAAAGACATTTTTTAAACCAATATTGTTTTTTAACTAGCGTCATACTTGCTGTGGAGAAGTATGATTAAATGAAACTTAAAACAAAATAAAAATTCAGCAAGGTCTTCAAATCTTTACTATAATCAAACATTAACACAAAAAGAATGAAGTATATTCAGCTAACAAAAAATTAATAATAAAAATGAATATAGCACACAGAACATTAATATTTATGTAATCCTCAAAATAAGTTTTAAAATGTCATATCAAGTGTTCAAAATGTCCACCGCGAATTCTTATGCACAATCGAGCGCGGCGAGGCACTGCATTCAAAACATTACTTACCTCCTGTAACTGTATACATGCCTGTTGAATTTTAGCTTTAAGTCCTCTACATTTTGCGATGTCGAAAACACCTTATCTTTAATATACCCCCATAGGAAGAAATCCATTGGGGTTATATCTGGAGAAGGGGGTCATCGAATAAATCCATTGATACCAATGATGAGGCAAAACTTCGTCTTAATAATCTAAGCAAATAAGGAAATTGTGGGGAGGAGCTACATCTTATTGAAAATATTCAAAGTTTATGTCGATTCACTAAAGGTACGTCATCTTGGAATTCATTAAATTCATTCCTCAAAAAGTTTAGGTACCTTTGGCTACTGAGGTGACCATCATAAAAACAAGGACCTATTAAATTTGCGCCTAAAATACCTATTCACACATTTATTTAAAAAACGATTTTAAAACGCAGTTGTGTGTATTTTTAACATCATACTGATTGTTTCCGACATATTTGAGATTTAAACATTACATCTCGACTGATAAATATTCGAGCGCCATTTTTAAACTATCATATTTTTAGAACTATTCATCGTACAGAAATAAACAAAAAATAAAACATTGTATGTAATATCATAATCTTATTTTTTGTACCATATCATGTAATCTTCAAATCGTTATAACTTGGAAAATATAAATTTTAAACCACCTTTCTCTTACAACATGATTTTATATCAGATTCGGTGATTGCTATTTAACTTTTTTCGAGAGATAAAAATATTTTTAATTAGGAAATTGTCAAAATTGTTTTAGAGACAGTTAAAACACACTAGTTTCAGTTATTGTAAGTATAACTAATCTAACCGAGTTTCGTTCATTCATTTTTCGTAGTAGCGTTTCATTTGCAAAAAAAATGTGTCTAATTTTTTATTAACAGAACGATTATAAATTTACTGAAGATAAATATCCCACAATAAATAACTCTTATGGAGAGTGCAACGGTAATCTTGACCTTCATTTTTCATGCATTATTCTAGTTGGCCCCTGTTTACTGTATGGCACACCTTACAGCATCAAGCCATCTATCACGATTGTCTATTATTTGCACACCTAAGCTCGTCCAATCAGATCTATGATGAAATCAGCGCAAGGTTTATGGGGATATCACTATCTTTGCTTCTTGCAATCTGTTTTTTTCTGAACTATCAACGTTCTATATTATCCTCTTTTCCACTGATGACATCAAACAAAGAGAGAATTCGGGTACATAATGGAGAGTCAGTTTTGGATGCGAATTTCTTGCGGTACATTCGTACTGTCACTTTTCCGTTGCAGTTCATAAAAATACTTTCATAGTAGTTTCTTAAATTTACTAAGTACTAAGGAACATCGTTGATGCACCCTGGTACTTCCGTAACACTGATCTTCACAGGGAACTTCATGTAGAGACTCTCGACCAGGCTATAGCTAAATTTGCCAGTAGTCACCAACAACGGCTGCTCCAGCATGTGATCACCGATATTATTCAGCTCCTCCACAACACCAATCTATGAGACGACTCAAGAGAATCAAGCTTTTTAAGTTGGTTTAGTGACTGTACTAGTTAAAAGCAGAGCATAGTGCGGTTTAGTATTACATGCCAACCTTAGTTTAACTAATCAAATGATCAGAGTTTAAGGTACACTAGTGAATAGGACCATAGTCTTTTAAAGAACTTTCCACACTTCTAACTGGGTTAGAATAAAATTGCTTATTGATTTCCTTGATCACATTGTAATACTTGTAAAAGCCCTGCCATGCGCCAGGGGTACTTGCTTTAAATAAAAAAAAGGAGTAGTTTCCAAAATATTCCTGTTTTGAATTTGTTTCTGATGATAGGTACTCTTAAAACTGTTTTAATTCTAAAGACGTATTTACGTCATTTACATTATAAATTTTAAAAACAAAAGTTCGATATCGCTGCATTCTTTAAATTCGTTATCAGGAAACGTTTACTGTTTTTTTTCCTTCTTCAATTCTTTGGGACTTCCTGCCACATGTATGTTTTCTTTCTAAGCGGTGCTAGGGGAATCTACAAAATATATCACAATTAACCAGTATGTTACTGGTAAAAAACCTCTACGCCTGTGACGTTTACGTCAAAGGATCAGTTAAAGGTTGGTTTTTATAAATAAACAACACAGATAAGTATAAAAACTTGAAATTAAATATTTCGCCGACGTTTCGGAAATCTAATCTGTTTCCTTTTTCAAGGCTTTTTTTGAGAAATCTTTTTTTTTTTGCTGTGTATGACAAATACACAGCTCTAAGAATGTTTGTTATATTCAATATCCATAGATACTTACTATTTACATAGAACTGTTGATATAGTTAACAGTTTTTTAGTTTCTATACAATGTTAAGTTTGTGAAGTTCTTCTTTTAACATTGGCAGCCAAGTTGTACAGACATCTACGGAACAATTCGACACGCAATTATCCTCATTCAATAATATTATCGCGGATTCTTTAATTTTTTTTTTTTTTGCTATCTGCCTCTTTTGTTAAAATTTTTGCCGAGTCCCAGTTTATTCTATGTCCGTTCTCCCACGCGTGCGCAGATCTTGGACCTCGGAATTTCATTTTTTTCTGATATAATTTTGATGTTCACCCAATCTTAAACTAAAAGGTCTGGATGACTCACCCACGTATTGTTTGTTGCACTCACACGGAATACTATAAATGCAGTTTTTTGAATTTTGCTCGTGGTTTGTTGGTTTCATCTTTGTCAGAATAGATCTTAAAGTGTTGCTTGTTTGAAATACCGTCCTAATATCAAATCTATCACCGATGCGGCGCAACTTTTCGGATAATCCGCATACATAAGGAATTAACGCTGTGTAACGTGTTTCAGGTTTTTGTCGTACCTAATTGTTATTGTTATTATTAATAACCAATACCCTGGGGGTTTTGTCGATAAAACCTTCATAAATATTGAAAATAACAATCAGGTACGACAAAAACCTGAAAAACGTTACACGTGTACAAGTGTAAGATTGGGTGAACATCAAAATTATATCAGAAAAAATGAAATTCAGAGGTCCAAGATCTGCGAACACGCGTGGGAGAACGGACATAGAATAAACTGGGACTCGGCAAAAATTTTAACAAAAGAGGCAGATAGCAAAAAAAGAAAAATTAAAGAATCCGCGATATTATTATTGAATGAGGATAATTGCGTGTCGAATTGTTCCGTAGATGTCTGTACAACTTGGCTGCCAATGTTAAAAGAAGAACTTCACAAACTTAACATTGTATAGAAACTAAAAAACTGTTAACTATATCTACAGTTCTATGTAAATAGTAAGTATCTATGGATATTGAATATAACAAACATTCTTAGAGTTGTGTATTTGTCATACACAGCAAAAAAAGATTTTTCAAAAAAAAGCCTTGAAAAAGGAAACAGATTAGATTTCCGAAACGTCGGCGAAATATTTAATTTCAAGTTTTTATACTTATCTGTGTTGTTTATTTATAAAAACCAACCTTTAACTGATCCTTTGACGTAAACGTCACAGGCGTAGAGGTTTTTTACCAGTAACATACTGGTTAATTGTGATATATTTTGTAGATTCCCCTAGCACCGCTTAGAAAGAAAACATACATGTGGCAGGAAGTCCCAAAGAATTGAAGAAGGAAAAAAAAATTAAGGTAATGCCACAAATAACATTTAGACAAACGTTTACTTGTTCTATGGCAGGCCATAATTAAAGGATAGATTATTTGGAACAAAATATGAGGATATAACTAAACGTGCTTTAGTTTTTGTTGCTGTTGAAAAAGATACAAGGTATCAAAGCTTTTTTAGCTTTAGGAATATTTCAATTACCTATTGACCGATCTTCTCCAAGTTTGGCAAGGAAACATTTTCTAAGCTAAGAAACAATAAAAAATACAACTTTAAGTTGGTTTTAATTTTCTGGAAATTCAGAACTGCATAATTAATTCTTAAATGACACCATATTTCTTACTCGTGTTGATGACACCGTGGGTCTTCAAGGGCTTCGCTGCAGTTTCTTTAATTCAAGAATAAAGTTGTGATACTTTCTTATAAATAAAAAAACTTAAAATCCACTTTTAACATTGGAAATGTTTATGTTCATATATGGGGGTCGAGTTACCAGTTTTCGTTCAAGGTCAAAAGACAGCGGTGTCGCGGTCGAGTGGGACTGTCGTATATGCAACCGCTGATATATGCAAATGTAATGTGGGTTGCATATATCACAGGGGGTCAAGTTACCAGTTTTCATTTAAGTACAGCGGTGTCGCAATCGAGAGTGGATCGTAGCCGTTTAGTTTATGTTTTATGTATGGTGTTATCATTTCCAATGTCCCGATGGTTGCAAGAATTGCGAAATCTGTGTTTTTTTTAGTTATCTTAGCCCTTGAGTATACGGGCAAAATCGAGGGCGATTCGACGCAGTACACATATATTCATAGATACAATGTATTTCGAATATTTGACACAGGGGCAAAAATCGGCCATCTAAAGTGCATTTCATCATTGAAAATGTGAGTGCTGTGCTCAGCTTGGCCTTGCCCTTGAGTTTTACTGTATTCTTAGGGGTTCATGAGACTGAAAAAAAATCGATACGATGAAGATACTTATCTACATAAATGTTTAGTAGAGTAGTTACAAAAAATGTTCGAAAAATCATTTCTCAGTTTTAAAAATTATTTGGGAATTTCCGGAAACACGACGATATCTCATTGTATAAGAACCTCAGAGATCGATAATCTATAATAAAAGTTCGAGTACCAAAAGTTTTCATTTATTTCGCCAATAGTGGAATTTTCTGTGATAATCTTACCTAAACAATTTCGTCCTTCCTTTTGACCGTTTATTATTTCAAACAATACACCACGACCAACTTTTTTGAAAAACTTTCTGTGTTCACGTACTCAAAAAATTGTCAATATTATATAATAAATAACACACTTGTTTTTGGATAGATAGAAATTCTTTTTCACCGCGAACCGACCTCAAACTGTGAATTCAGAATGACTTTCTTACTAAGAGTGTCCACGTGTCCAGGATGAACTGCTTTGTTTTATAGATAATCACCTGATGAAAATAACGAAAACTCGTATTGTATGTGTTAATACTAGTTTCTCAAAAAGTATTTATGATCGTGTTTTATTGAAATGTTACTATAAGCTTGAGATGATACACACCTCGATTTTTGTAACTTCAATTATTTTTTTTAACGCCATATCCTAAAATGATATTTATTTGATAGTTTCAATGAATCAAAACAATATCATTATTGGCAAGTGAAAAATAAAGAGAAAAGTGTGAAATAAAACTCATTATTTCGTTGTTTTATTATTGGTTTTTATGGAAACAGCAATAGAATTCGGTCATTACGACAAGGTAAGGTTTGTCAATTTGCCGTATAATATTTGATTTTCCATAAAACCAAAGCCAACTGGAAGGTTTTTTTTTTAGTTTAAAAACGCGATTTCGTGATTTGGTACGATCTTTGGCACCATATCTCAAAACGACGACCTTTTTGGACCTTGGCTGTGTTTGAACATTTGTTCATGGGGTTGAGAAGAACATTTTTACGTGGGTTAGATTAAATTTGACGGGAGGCAGAAATCCCCTATATGATGTGCGGGGTTCTTTAAGCAACACATCATGCTAGCCCGTGACCTACCTGATGATCAATACTTTTTTTCTTTTTTACGAAACGTTGTCGCACTTTTAACTAGAAAATCTCATGCAGGAGACATTTCTGCTTAAAAAAGGCACACTTGATAGAACTTGAATATCCGACAGTATTCGAAAAAACTGCCGCAAAGGACTTCAAGAATTCTTTGAAAACAAACTCACTTTGAAAAGGACAAAAAGTTACACAACGTTACATACGTATCTTTTTCCAAGCAACAATTTACTAAAGTTGTTTAGTTACATCCTCATATATTGGTCCAAAGCATGTGCCGTTGAACTATGGCCTATTATTAAAAGTCCATCCTGTATAATTTCAACATCAATTTAATTGAAACCTAAAGCAAAAGAAGTATACCAAAGATTAAAATCGATCAAGATGTGGGCCCAACGATGAAAGATAAGACCCTGTTATAAATTGTAAAAATATCTTTCACGTGTTTTTCAATACCCATGATAATATTTTCTAATCATGAATAGCACCAGTGAAGTGAGAATTCATTGCAGGTTAAAATTTAAGTGGGTGCTATTTGAAAAACAAAAGTCGAGGACAGTTTCTTAAAGGTTGTAAGATGCAAGGTGATTTCTAAGGCACAATCAGAAGGACTCTTAAATGTTTTCCATAATATCTTTTGGTTCATTTTTATATTTTCTCAAATAACCAATTTGTGATTGCTATCAAGATTCTGTAACACCCTGATTGTAAATTTAATTGCACTATTTACTCTATCAAAGGAAAGGTTATCTTTTGCTCTCTTTAGAATTGTATTCGCCTTTTTTAAATGGGATAAAAAATAAAAGTGTAACGGGTTACTTTTTGTCCATTCAATAATAAATGCAATTTACCTAAAATACTGCTTTTATTTAATATTTTGTTCTAAAATTACCTTAGGCATACCCTGCTAGCGCGCTAGAAATCCATGGCGCGATAATCAACTGTCATTTTATAAATAACCAATCAAAAACTATCCCGCTATTTTTTGAGTAAGTACAGTGAATCGTGTCGAAATGCATTATTCCAGGCAGGAACCCGGGCCCGGGGCTGTTCTGCACGAGAATTGTCGTAACACATTACAAAGTTTATAATATTGGTTATCCAGTCTACCTGCCTTAGTAAATTGATACCTAGAATTAATGTTATCAATATTTACAAACTATACAGACTGTCTATTTTACGAGGGCCACACCAAATATCTCGCTTAATATCTATTGTAGAAGAATAAAGTTTTAGAAACAGTTATCCCATTATTTGTGAGCTATATTTCAGTAAAAAGAAATTTGAAGTCCATAGCCTACTTTATGAGATATATTACAAAGACCTGAAAAATAGGAAAACCACAAACGGTTATAGCTTCCTTATTTGAGGAGATACGAAAAAAGTTAAAGGAATGAAAGTTGACGGCAAAGACAATAAGAATAATAACGTGTAACAAAAAAATCGAAAAATGCAGTTCGCTTTGACATACGCTATTGTGCAAAAATGAAAAATACATATCTCAAAGTAGGCCATGACGCCATTAATTCCGTTATTTTTTTCTCATTCCAACGATATAAAACATGTCACAGAAATTTTAACCGATAGTGTCAATATTTAATATTTTACGAATACCACAATTCATATAATTGAATCGTAACAATCAGCTGTGCCATAATTAGTGAAAAACAATGTATACAGTTATTAATAAATTTGACAGATTGTCACTGTTGTATGTTGTATGTTGCGTTGTCGACTTCTAAGACAAATTTTATATCAGTAATTATGGTGTACACCAATAATAACAAATTCGATATGATTAGCATTTATTGTCAGTGCAATTTTGACGCTGAGATGGCAGTCACGGTTTACGGAGATAGATTTCCAGATGCTCCGCAGCCAAATCGAACTATGTTTAGGAAGTTAGTTCAAAATCTAAAAACGCACAGTTCATTTTCAAAAAAAGTAGTAAGGCGAGCGCATGTTGCGGATAATGTAAGAAAAGTGAATAGAGTAATGAATTATGTTAACCAAAATGACGAAACCTCTTTGAGACAAATTCAGAGAAACTGTCGCATAAAAAAAGACAGTGCAAGAAAAATATTGAAAAAAAACCGGATTTCGATGCTACAAAATGAGGAAAGTTCAACATTTAAATGAGGGAGATAAGCCAAGGAGAGTAAGATTTTGTAGATGGTTATTAAATAAGAAAAGGAATGACGCGCTGATATGTAGCAAAATTCTTTGGTCGGACGAATCAAATTTTTCTAATAATGGATTTTTCAATAGAAATATGCATTATAAGTGGACACGAGAAAATACACATTGGTGCAGAGAGACTGCTTTCCAAGAAAGATTTTCTACGAATGTTTGGTTGGGTCTTTTAGGGACTAAAGTAATTGGACCTTATTTTTATGATGGCAAATTAACCGCTCGTAGATACCTTAATTTCCTGCAAAACGAATTTCAAGATTTTCTTTATGAATTAACAGTGGCAGAAAGATTAAATTATTCATATTTTCAACAAGATGGGGCTCCACCTCACACTGCTCTAATATGTACAAATTATTTAAATCAAGTTATGCCAGATAGCTGAATAGGCACCTATGGACCCATTCTATGGCCAGTTCGATCACCAGATATTACTCCCTTGGATTTTTTCGTCTGGGGTTACATTAAAGACAAGGTATTTCAAACTGCCCCTGAAAATATTGAGGACATCAAAACCAGAATTCGAAACGCATGTGAGGCAATTACTCCTGAAATGCTCCAAAATGTAATGCGTGACGTGTCTCGTAGAGCACGTTTATGTGTCAGAATGCATGGTGCACAATTTAAGCATTTGTAGTTAGAAAAATAAATACACGCAATTTCTTTTCAATATAGTAGTAGGTAGTACTGTTATACATAGTTTTTCGTTTTTTTGTTTGGATGTTCGTTTTGTACTTGTATTTTTATTTATGAGATATTTATTGGTTTGTATTAAATTGTAATAAATAATTACGGAATTATAATTATTATAAAGTGAATTTTTACTATTATGGCACAGCTGATTGTTACGATTCAATTATATGAATTGCGGTATTCGCAAAATATTAAATATTGACACTATCGGTTAAAATTTCTGTGACATGTTTTATATCGTTGGAATGAGAAAAAAATAACGGAATTAATAGCGTCATGGCCTACTTTGAGATATGTATTTTTCATTTTTGCACAATAGCGTATGTCAAAGCCAACTGCATTTTTCGATTTTTTTGTTACACGTTATTATTCTTATTGTCTTTGCCGTCAACTTTCATTCCTTTAACTTTTTTCGTATCTCCTCAAATAAGGAAGCTATAACCGTTTGTGGTTTTCCTATTTTTCAGGTTTTTGTAATATATCTCATAAAGTAGGCTATGGATTTCAAATTTCTTTTTACTGAAATATAGCTCACAAAAAATGGGATAACTGTTTCTAAAACTTTATTCTTCTACAATAGATATTAAGCGAGATATTTGGTGTGGCCCTCGTAAAATAGCCAGTCTGTATATAGTCCAGTCAATGAACTCTCAAAAGTGGGGTGTAGAGGACATGGTCGGGAACAGAATTTTTGACTTCGGGGCTGTGTTTGGAGTAGTTAGGAGGTAAACATACTAAAAGTCCCCGAATCTACGAGGTGAGCGGAGTGCAGGGGGGGCCATTGAAGGTCACTTTTTTTGGCTTTTCGCTGATATCTCGAAAACAGTGCATCGTAGCTAAAATATTAATCTATTCAAAATAAAAGCTGACAAAATTTTCTACAATATTGTTATTATTCATTATTCTTCTATTCCCAATGGCTTTCGAGATATTCACTGGCGAAAATTACCAATTTTCAAAATACGCATTTATGCCTCACGCTCCTCGACAAACTTTGCCTTCTAGCGCCTCAGCCTTTAGTTTCACGGTAATATCTTCACAGTAGAGCATTAGTTGTAGAGCATTCAATTTTTTTTAAAGTGAGTTGGTATTAACACTTTTCTATTAGCTTGACCAGTAACATTTTAAGCAAATCTTACAACTCACTTTTCACACACTTCCAGATGTAGGATTGACTTGAAATTTGGGACGTGTATATGGTTCACGTAACAATACAATTTGGCAACTTTTATAAAAAATCCAAGATGGCGTTTCGAAGATGGTGGGTACTATATTGCCACTTAATATCCGATTCTACTGAAAATTGGTATTCTGGGTTTCTAGAGGTCGCAGATTACAGACATCTCATCAAAACTCAAAAATTCAAAATGGCGGCGTCAATATGGCGGATGGGTTTTGTCATTTATCATCTGATTCGATTAAACATCGATATCTGAGCATTATCGAGGTTGCAGAGGACAATTATATATTCTGAATTTAATAATTCAAAATGGCGGAGTCAAGATGGCGGTTAAGTATTGTAATTTATAGTTTGATTCGCATGAGAATTGATGTCTGCGGATTTTCAAGGTCGTAGATTATAAATATTTAGTCGAAATTCAAAAATTCAAAATGGCGGCTTCAGGATAACGAATAAGTTCTGTCATTTATATCTCGAAAACAGTGCATCATCGTGAACAGGTTATTCTGTTCAAAATTAAAGGTGACAAAATTTCCTACAATATTCAATATTCGTCTATTTCCAATAGCTTTCGAGATATCAGCTGGCGAAAATCGCAAGTCTTCGAATAACTTTTTTTTTGCCTCACGCTTCTCGACCAGCTTTGCCTACTAGTGCCTCAGTCTTTAGTTTTACATCAATGTCCTCACATTAGAGCATTAGTTGTAGAGCATTAAATTTTCGAATTGTTCCGTGCATGTCTGTACAACTTGGTTGCCAATGTTAAAAGAAGAACTTCACAAACTTAACATTGTATAAAAACTAAAAAAAACTGTTAACTGTATCTTAACAGTTCTATGTAAATAGTAAGTATCTATGGATATTGAATATAACAAACATTCTTAGAGCTGTGTATTTATCAAACATAGCAAAAAATATTTTTCAAAAAATGGCTTGAAAAAGAAAACAGAATAGATTTCCGAGACGTCGGTGAAATATTTAATTTCAAGTTTTTATACTTATTTGTGTTGTTTATTTAAAAACAGCAACCTTTAACTGATCCTTTGACGTAAAAGTCACAGACATAGAGGTTATTTACCAGTAACATACTGGTTAATTGTCATATTTTGTAGATTCCCCGAGCACCGCTTAAAAAGAAAACATGCATGTGGCAGGAAGTCCCAAAGAATTGAAGAAGGAGAAAAATAAATTAATAATTTCAAAAACACGTATTTAAACCCCCTGAAACTGTTAAAAAATGCCATAAAAGTAAGAAAATAATGTTAATAATAAAAATAACTATGTTAATAAATGCAAATGCGTAGGACGCCTGTTGGCTAAAATTCTCTGTTCATCCAGATGCTTTGAGCTCCCCACGCCTTTACGTTTATTAACATAATTATTATTATAATTGGCATTAGTTTCTTCTTTTAGGTGCATTTATTAACAGTTTCTGTTTAAAAACGGGTTTTTGATTTTTTTTAAAATTATTTATTTATTATCTTCTTTTTAGTTCTGTTCCAATTGGAATAGTGCATCTATTCGATATAATTCTTTCTCTATAAATGACAAGACCTATTCGTCATTCTAAAGCCACCATTTTGAATTTTTAAATTTCGACAAAATATTTATAATCTGCGACCTTGAAAATTCGCAGATACCGACGAATCAAACTGTAAATTACAAAACTCATCCGCCATTTTGACGCCACCATTTAGAATTATTAAATTTAGATGAGATAATTATACTCTGCAACCTCGATAATGCTCAGATATCGATTTTCAGTCGAATCAGACGATAAATGATAAAATCTATCCGCCATATTGACGCCGCCATTTTGAATTTTTGTGTCTTGATCAGACGTCTGTAATCTGCGATCTCAAGAAACCCCGGATACCAATTTTCAGTAGAATCGGATATTAAATGACAATAGACTACCCTCCATCTTCGAAACGCCATCTTGGATTTTTTATAAATTGTATTGTTACGTGAACCATATACACGTCCCAAATTTCAAGTCAATCCTACATCTGGAAGTGTGTGAAAAGTGAGTTGTAAGATTTGCTTAGAATGTTATAGGTCAAGCTAATGGAGGAGCATTAATAACAACTCACTTTTAAAAAAATTGAACGCTCTACAACTAATGCTCTACTGTGAAGATATTACCGTGAAACTAAAGGCTGAGGCGCTAGAAGGCAAAGTTTGTCAAGAAGCGCGATGCAAAAATGCGTATTTCGAAAATTGGTGATTTTCGCCAGCGGATATCTCGAAAGCCATTAGGAATAGAAGAATAATGAATAATAACAATCTTGTAGGAAATTTTGTCAGCATTAATTTTGAATAGATTAATATTTTAGCTATAATGCACTGTTTTCGAGATATCAGCGAAAATCCAAAAAAGTGACCTTCAATGGCCCCCCCTGCACTCCGCTCACCTCGTAGATTCGGGGACTTTTAGTATGTTTACCTCCTAAGTATTCCAAACACAGCCCTGAAGTCAAAAATTCTGTTCCCGACCATGTCCTCTACAACCAGTTCATTGACTGGACTAATAGTGAAGTAGTGTGGTGCCAAATTACACAAGTATTAAACTGTAAGCACGTTTATAAATTATCTGTCTACTTCGTTTTTCTGCATTGCAAATGGCCGACAACGTTTGCTAACGCATTTAGTTAGTCACGATCCTGTAGTCCCTGGATGTTCAGTAATCAGAATTATAATTTCCGGACATTGTATCCTATTATAAACATTTATTTTTCATCGATGGTTTTCCTGAAAACTGATTAGTGAAAACGTCGTGAGTGTTCGAATTTAAACCTCGGCGTGTTCTCAAGTAGCTCTCTTTCATAGTCTGCGAAAATATATGTTAATTCGACAACTAACATATGGAATATTAACTTATCGGTTTCATTTTGTAACTAGTTTATAGATTCTGATATTGTTGTAAACAATGTTATCATTTAACTCTTGTTTCTGTAATAGTAAACCATTTATTTTACGCGGAACTGGCCAGACGCGAATGTTTGAGTTTATATTTTGCATTTCCATCCAATAATTTTTTGTATATGTATTTATTATTTATGCTATATTGTTTTTGTATATTTAACGAAAGTGTATTGTTTTCACTCACTGACGTCTCATGCTCCTTTAATAAATAGTTATTTGTAGTTTGTTTGTTTCATTTTTTAAATTAAATTTTCAGGTATAATTAATCAGCAATTTTCTAAAGATATTAATGAGAGACTTAAAAACTTTTAAGTTTCAAAAGTTGAATAAATTTTAAAGTATAACCTATCTTGAGATTAATAATCTGGTTAAAAATCATATGTCATTTTGTGAAACGTAAACGGTACCTGTGTAATTACATCTTAAATTAGAATAAAACACGTAGCTAGCTGTGAGGACTATAAGGTATTAGATTTAATACTCCTACATAAAACCTTTAAATCTGAATTTGTTACCTATTTCATAGGCGTACATTATGCATTTCCTGGTACGAGTGTAAAACTATATTTTTTAATAGTAAAGAAACTGTTTCATCTCATTTCTCAAATACGGACAGATAGAATTCATAATTTTAATACCTAATTTGCAATTAAATGACGTGGCCATTTGGGGGAGTCAAAGGAACGAATTTTATCAAATCAATTTCTAATAACAACAAAATTGTGCCATCTGAATCCGAAACCATTACCTTCAAATATTTTTTAATTATTATGATTTTAAGAGCGTATTAACTTTTAGTTTCTGGAATTGTCCAAAACTTGCAATTATTTGTAATTTTCAAAAATGATTTAATGTTTTTTAATCATATAAGTAACGCAATGGCAAAAAAGTAAACAATTATTTTAAGTAAATTTCCACATTTTGTTCCAAAAGAGTGGAGGAATCGGTGCAGTGTACACCATCACCGACGCGAAGCTGGACGTAATTTTCCGACCCTATCAAGAATGTGTGAAACGTGGTGTGTAAATTACGCAGTGGAAGAGAAAAGTATGAAGTTAAATTCAGACAAAACAGCAAATAGAGTAAAAATTTGTGAAAAATTAATTAATTATTTTTTTAGAACCGAGAAGTTTTTTCAGGAGAACTTAACTGCAGCTGAATTTAGTGGACAGTGTCCGCTAATTCGGCGAACAGATTTCCAGAAAAGACCGATCCTACATGCAAAGACGGATAAAGGGATTTTTGGAAATTGATTAATGACTGTAATAACTCCTATTATTGAGAGACAGTTATTTTGCGCACTTATAAAGTCTCCTTCTGCCAATACTCATTGCTCAGAAATAAATAAAAGCTCATCCGAGAACTCATTGCCAGAAGGATACTAAAAACTTGAAAACCCCTTATTAAGGAAGCTCACCATGGATTTTTGAAGTGCCCAAGATAAATCTGACCACTAAATCATATATTGATGTTAATTGGAAGCAACAATATTTTGAACCACCGATTCCTCGCAATGTCACTGATGAGAGCTCTTATTTTCAGAAGCCAAAGAAGATACCAACATCATCTATTTGAGGCTTCCGTGTCGTTTTGACTGGTTTGAGTCTGTGGAATGTTCAGTAAAAACTATTACAGAGGCATTAAGAGAGCAATGTGAGCTAAATTCTGCAGGTAGATAGCGCTAGCGAGTGGTTATTTAGTTTGTAGTTCGTACTTTCTCTGCACTCCGGTACACGTCTGAAATTCACTATACGTCCAAAAATTCCCATTTTCTTTCGTTCGTGTGGGCTCGAAGTTAATATTTCGCGGATGCAATTTACGATGTGCCGGCAACGCCAATTTCGATCTGTCGATCGCGATATAATACGGTCTTCCAGGTAGCGTTTTCAGAAAGATCCAGTCGATTAAAAAAATTGTGTTTTCAGCTCTTCGTCGCCTGGTTCCATCTACTAAAATAGCATTGTACTAATATGATTAACAATAAGCTGTTTTTTGGAAAATTGGGTGATATTATTTACCTAAAAATAGATGTATGTTGTACATAAACATATACTGCAGGATATTTTTTGCTAAAATTGACTCATTAGGGAGATCTCTCTTCACTTAATGCTTTGCCCCTTGTTCCCCACTGACCTTGCCGCATTGTTTCCTTTTAATCCATTTACGTGAGAAAGTCAAGAGAAGGTTTTACATTCGTGCAAGAGTACATTCCAGAAACTTGATGCCAAAATTTTATAGGAAATGATTTTAATGCGTCTTAGGAATAACTATAAGAATGTAATTATTATTAAACCTCAACTAACAAATTATATACTTTAATGCATTCTGTTAGTCGGATTGAACCTCGAAAAATACATTTTTTTCTAGCCTAACGAGACCATGTCCTCTCCCCGTTATCGAGGATACTGAACACGATGGAAGTGGTTAAATCTCTCTCCGAGGTCACCCCACTCCCAAACGACCAAAAACTACCCCCGATAGGGCTAAACAGCGTATCCGCCGTCTCCTACCAGCCAAACCTGTGTTACCACCGTTTTCGAGTATGCTGAGCACGATGGTGATATCTGGACCTCTCTTCGACCCCCGCCAACGTCTCAAGCAGCCAAAAACCACCCCTCAAAGGGGTGAAGCGTAGATAGGCCGTCTTCTCTCGGCTAAACCCGCGAAAACCCCCAGTTTTCGAGGATGCTGAACACGATGGTGTTTTCGAGACCCCTTCTCGACCCCCGACAACCCCGATAGGGATAAACCACGGATAGACCTTCTCCTTCCAGCAAAACTTGTGTTATCCCCCGTTTTCGAGGATGCTGAGCACGATGGTGATATTGGATCTTCCCCACGAGGTCAGTCGTGTACGCATTAACAGTAACTAAATTCTTGTTTTTATGCCATTTGGATGCTGGTGGTGGATTTACTTGTGTTATTGAGACCATAAGAGTGGGTTAGAGTAGGGTTGCGTGAAAGAATACGGTTGCAGTAGTGCCAATATGTGTAGGCAGTAGAGCAAAAAATAGCGGCATGCTCGTCAAAGGATAGTAGCTGATATATAATACCTAAGCGGCATCCCTTTCTACTATATAATCCCACATATTCGATAAGTTTTATCCGCCTAACAGAGATGAAAACCACGACTAGCTCATTATGTGTAATTGCTACAATAGACCAAATAGAATAAACGTTTGTATGTGATGCCTTTATACCTAATAATTTGTTCAACTACTTGTGAAATTCTGATAAACAAACTTCACGAAGTTAACCTAAGCATTCAGTGGTGCCACATATATTTTTTACAACAGTAACGGTTGCGGCGGCCAAATATTTGCGGTTGTACTGCTGCAATACGCCGCTTTCTCTACTGCCTACATTTAATGGCCCTGGTATAGTCATTGCAGAGTGAGTTCGACACTCAGCTGCGGCAGACAGCAATGTCGCGGAAAATGGTTGTTATGTTGTCAGTATGTGTGTGATCTGGGTGAGTGGTGGAATATCTATAGCTACAGTTTGCCACAACGTTAATATAAATAGGTCATTGAAATTTAAAAAAACTTGCAAAATTTAATAAATAAATGTCCACTCTGTTCAATTAAAATTTGCAACTCTGTAGGTATTGAATTAGTTGCATCAGGGAGGAAAAAAATATTTTAGTTACCTATAAAAAAAATGCATCACATTGAAATATCCAGTAAAACAGACTATGTTTCATTGATACGAAAAGCGCCCGCAGCACTAATTACTTCACCGTGAAAACAAGAAGCTAACCGATGCCACTATACAAAATATATTCTCTTTTTCGTAATTACTGAGTTCACTCATGGATACCGAGATTAAACAAATAGTGAACAAAACCAAAGAGAACAATAAAATGCTGCCTTATATTTAGCACATCAAAACAACGATATGTTAAAGTTTTAAATCCAGTATAGCTAATATTATAATACCCAGATAATACACATAACACACAACGCATCAATCATAGAAATATCCCAAAATTTATAAGTGCCAATCAAAATTACTACTTACGATACAATTCCAGTCTTATTTTGATTATGTACTATTATATTCATTTGAATTAATAAAACAGGTAATCCCCAAAAATTTGAAAATAGTGCAGTAAGAATTATTTTAAAATATAATCTACATTCAAAAATGGCACTTTTTCTTTGGAAATACTTCAATGTATTGTACATCACACAATGGAGTATTAGTGCTAGAGATGCTACTATAATTGAAGACCCATAGTAGGGGGGAGGTCACTATTCAGTGCTCTATTCCAAATTAAAAAAAATATTATTATAATTTCAAAATGTGCCATCATTTTGAAATTATAATAATATTTTTAATCGGCTTTACTAGTATACTGGCGCATGGTCAAAATATTAGAATTGTATGTAGAAAGTTATCTGCTAAATACCCAAAATAACATTTTTCAGTGAAAGTTAAGTGCAATGATCCTCACGAAAAATTAGGGAATAAAATTTAACCGTCGTTTGTTTAATCTAACCTTATTACCTAATATCTTTGTGGATATCAATGTAGAAATGCACAAATAAATTAGTCAAACCTATATTAACTTCAGGCAATAAGGGTCAATTAACCCGGTTCAATTTTTGTCCTCTTATGTAGTTTCTACAAAATTAAAAAAGTGTCTGTATGCAGCAAATTTCATGTAAATCTGCAAAAGTTATTTGCTATAGAGTTGACTGACGCCGTGTATAGACGTATTGTAGGACGCTCCCGAAATGAGCGCTAAAATAACGGTTAAAACCCCGTTAAACTCGATAAAATTTAAGCCACCGATAGGTCAAGACACTCTCCGTAAAGTGAAGCATCATAAAGAGGAATAAAGTACATACCGAATTAGTAATTGAAAATTACTGCTAAAATGTTTTTAATAGTAATAAAAATAAAGTAAGCACGTACACGCTGGCCGTCGGCGGAAACAGACCAATACCCAAAAACCCTTTCAAGTATTTGTTGGTAAAGAAAGTGTTTAGTATCAAATGAGAGACATATGTTTATAAAACAGTATAGACAATAGCTGTATTATAATCTATAAGAGTAATAACAATAAAACAACAACTAGAAATATTCTTGGAAAGTGTAAACAAATAATAAGTTTTTGTGTGCAGTGGAGAAATAAACCAGCAATCACAAAACCAGGCACTACAGAAAGCTAAGCCATACTGTATATTTTATTAACATTATTAACTTATTGTATTAACTCAAAACCTATTTTTTTAATCCTTAATAATTGTTAAACTCGATTAAATTTCTTAAAATTGATGGTGTATTAATCATAGGTCGGGTCCCACAACAGGAAGATCTGGACTGGCAGCTGACGCATGGTCCATATAATGAGCTTACTCATTAATCGGGATGTATGCGATCGTATTTTTGTAATAACTATGGTATTAATCGATAACAAAGAAATCAGCTTCATACTTCTTTGTCATGTCCTGTGACATAGCTTGCAGGTCTGTCACTGGATTTCCACCAACCGAGATGAATGCCAGTTGTATTCACTAAGTGATATGTAATCGATAAAAAAAGTATTCTCTTGATGCAAATACCTGTAATATTTGTAACATTTGTAAAAGATATTTTGGGTTATTTGGTGTTTCCACTACTAAGAAAATTTTTCTAATTATTTTCTTTGTTGGCCAAACTCTAAGCAATAGGATTAATAATGTCTCTAGTGGTTATAAATGTGTCAGGTAATTGCACACTGGCTTCAGTACTATAAATCATCTTCTACAGGGTATCAAATACATTCAGAATTTGACACCATATTAAATAGTAAACATTTATTCTTTTATTTTTCCGAACCTTACTCTTCCTAGTCGTAAGGGGCTATGTGGATACTAGTGTTACACTGATAACACAGGCACACAAAAAAATGTCCTGATACAGAAAGGTGAAGTACCTTCTGGTACGTTTTTCGGTGGGCTAAGAACGAATCTCAGGTCAGGACTAACTCATTACCCTTAGATTTCACCCCAGCACACCCTAGCACCCTCCCAAATTGTCAAATTTTTACATCATATAAAAATTCAAAATAAGTATCTCATTCTACGTTTTTCAATGTAATTTAATAGTTTTAATTTTGCTATATCTCCCCACCCCCCCCCCCCCCTTCACCATATGGTTATATTTTGACCCTTGGAACTTTGTACCAGTATTAGGATATGACAATTTTTCATTTCCATGCGATGAAATCAGGCAACAGAATCATTCCTAGAAAAAAATGCTTCTATATTAAAACCCACATAAATAAATTTAAAATGCTTGGAAGACATACTGTATTATCGGTGTCAATATGTGACCGTAGGTAATTACCTACGGTCACTAATGATTCCTCATAATTTTTTGGTTGCTCTGCTGAAGTAAGTACATTGTTTAGGTTAAACAATCAAATAACGGAAGTAGACCTGCATTAAAAACTCATAAATTAATGAAAATCAATAAAACCATTATATCTTAAAAGGAAGCTCTGTGCACTGTTGCATAGCATATTATTATAAAATCTTTCATAGCCATAAAACAGGGAGGTAGGAATCCGCTTAAATCCTATCAAGATTGAAAGCTCAGTTCGAAAATAATAGTGTAGTCAAATAATGTAAATATTATGCAAAGTACAGAATAATTAGGGACTATTGTTTCTATACCCAACTTGTAAATTTGTTAAATAGGTCAGTCAAATCAGAAAAATGTGTTCTAGTAATGGAAATAATTTGTAACAGGTTAATAATAATAGTAATAATAATAATAATCTTTATTCCCATAAGATTCCGAGGAACATTGGATGTGTCATAAGTGGCCTTACAAACTAATAAAAATAAAATAACAGAGCTAACGAAATACAGTAGACAAATAAAAAGGAAGGTTCCCCCCACAAAGACAGTACATCGATACCTTATGCATATAGGAAAATCAAGATTGAAAATTAGGTTTTCAATACAATAATTTATTTATTCAGTAGATCACAATACATAATAATAATAATAATAATAATAATAATCTTTATTGGCCATTTCTGGCACATAAGTTGTGTATATGGTACGTCATTACAAATAACATTAATAGTATAAATATCATACAGAAAGTCAAATAACAAATTATAACAATCACAACTCTATTGTATACATACATATTTACATATACCTATATCTAATTAAAATTATTACAAAGTAGTGATAGGAATCTTACAGATTGTCATTTAAAAATTCACCACCATGTGTATTGGGGATTTTTATTTAAGGGATATCAAACGGTCTTCGCAACAGTATTTAATAACAATCTAAACAGTTTAAAAGGAAGAATTAAGGAAAAACTATTTGCAAAGAATTCAATCTTTGGAAAAGACTTGAAAAATAATTTTGCAGTAGGGGTCAAGATTTTGAAATTGACCATAACATTTCTTTTAATATCATTTTTCAAAATATTCACAGATGAACTTCAATGTTTGTAGTATTTCACATTTTTGCAATATTTGGCAGTCTCCACATAAATTTTCAAAAATAGTGTTATCATTGCACTTTTCAAAGCAGGCGTTTTTTCCACATAAAAGAAAAGTTTTCCCTCTTCCGAACTCAGTATATTTCTATAAAGTGTTTCTTTCATGTTCTAAAGGAAACAGAAATATCGTATTAAAGTCAAGAGAATGAGTTCAAGATCAGAACCTGACTGTAACATTCACAACATTAAGAAAAGTGGTTTTTCATATTATGGCTATGTGTGTGTATCAGATTCTGTTTACGTCTGTTTGTGGAATTTTTTCCCACCTACGATAATCATTAAAATTATTCATCCATTTTGCTCTTTTTAATGTTTGTATCAATAAAAACTTCAGATCTTTTGCTTGCTCTGCCGATCAGTAGAAATAAGTCATGCATGTTTAAAAGTGAATTATTATTAGTTTACTTAATTGTATTGAAACATATTCTTTATAGGATTTTGCAAACAGCAGAAAAAATAACTGTCTATGAGAACTAAAAGAAAAGCTATGTGTAAAAATATTAATGAAGTCTTTGCATTCTTTCGATAATCTGAATTTTGGTTATCCTAGCAAATTAAAATCCTAAAATAAATTTGTATAATTTCTTATTTGAAAATTCTCATTCAACAACTTGCATCCACACAGTCCCCTACGGCCATGCAGATTAAACTAGCATCTACATAACCCCCCTTTTAACTGAATATTCATTATCGTACCTAGGGGTTATGTAGATGCTAGTTTAATATGCATGGCCGTAGGGGACTGTGTGGATGCAAGTTGTTGAATGAGAATTTTCAAATAAGAAATTATACAAATTTATTTTAGGATTTTAATTTGCTAGGATAACCAAAATTCAGATTATCGAAAGAATGCAAAGACTTCATTAATATTTTTACACATAGCTTTTCTTTTAGTTCTCATAGATAGTTATTTTTTCTGCTGTTTGGAAAATCCTATAAAGAATATGTTTCAATAAGACATGCATGATTCCTCATAACGATATCTTTCTTTTAAAATGCACCATGCGTAAGTAGCGACAGAACTGCTAGTGAATACTCTATGCAGCATCATGATAATAGAACAGAGGACATACGCATTTTATAAGATAGGACCAGTGACCAATGACGTCACTCGCTGGAAATTTTTGATTGGAGTTAGCACTAGCCTCTTCAAGCAACCAATCTACATATATAATTACTAATCACGATCCTCTATCCGATGTCAGCTCAAGAACATCTTGAGAGCAGGTAGTCCTTATCCCAAAGGAGTGCATTAGTACCTTGACATGCCAGCGAAGAATGAAGACCAAAACAGAAGAGCGTCAGAAGAACGACGCCAATATCGTCCGCATTTGCGGGGGGGATAGGCGAAAAAGCAGGCCCATCCCTTACGAGGCCGGTCCAGGTCTACAGCGATGATTGGGGCAAAGAGCTCAAGCTCGACCCCTAATCATCTGAGACCGCCATCTTTAGTCAAGAATATTGGCGCGAGTACCTTGATATCCCGACACTTCTTCCTAGGTTGAGGTACCCCCTCCCCTCTTCCAATACATCCAATGTCTAAGTGTTAACTTTTTCGCAGTTCTCAGCGCAATTTGTCCGCAAGGGCATTCAGCACTTTCATCTGCAATTTTCATGTCATTGTGTTGTATTATCCACTTGATTATCCACCTATTCTTATACTTCTTTAAATATTTTCTTTTGAGTATGATCATTACTTTTTGTAATTTAGTTTTCAATTAATACGATTCTACTCTTTTTATTTTTCAATTTATATTTTTCAACAGAATTAAAAATGTATACACATTTCTATATTGTGTTACGTACTCCATGTGTGTTGGCTACTGCACTAACTTGTCCTGTTTTGACTTCGTCTAGATATTTATTAAAACATGCTATAAAATAAAAGCAAACACCAGATAAATTATATATTTTCAAACATAAGATGCACAATTTATGACCCGATGGAGGAAAGTCACCTTTGAAAAACTACATCGAGACCCTACCGAAGCTGGTGCTTTATAGGCTAGTATGTCCAAAATTAAGGGGTAGAACTGAATAATTGCGTTAAAGGATGTTTATTGTTTAATATGGTATTTTGACACCTAAAAATGATAAAATCACAAAATGCTGCTAAATTCCAGAGTGCGTTTTTGGGAATACAATATTTATTTATTATCTTACAATACGTATTTATTTAAAAATCAGTTTATTTTAAATAATGAATAAAAGTTAATTTTAATATTATAAAGCTCAAATACAAACATTAATTGTTTATAATATTACTTTTTCGTAAAAAGTAATCTTTACTTCATTTATATTATAATTAAATTCTCTTAACCCATTAACGCCGTGCGTTGCCATACGGCAACGGTAAACACATCTCTTTTTGATATCACCCCTGTATGTTATACGTGCCGATAAGAGTGGGGAAATATGTTATTTTATGTGTCAAAACATGCCTAACTTGGCACATGTTCCGCAAATTAATCTGCGGTTGACAGTAATTTAAGCATTTGTTTACAATTTTGTGGTGAATTACAAATGGCCGAAAATATGGATGTATGTTTTATGTAAGTATTATATTTTTCTATACAGTGCTTCTTAAATATATTTTTATTTATGATGGTATTTTATAGACTCGGAACTTTGTTGTTTTAACAATTAAAAAAAAATATAGCTTTTATTACATATGATATAGCTGTTCAAACTTGGGTGTTGCCATATGGCAACGCTAGGCGTTTGTAGTAGCTTGAAAGGTTTTCTTTCTTTCTAGAGACGAGTTGACTTTAGCAGAGGCAATGGACATTGCATTGCTCTGCATTATTTTCATATATGAAATTTCGTGGCTATTCAGCAATTGGCACAATCCGCGAAAACAGAACTCTAAAATTATGTCCCCTAACAATTAAAAAAGATTCTATAAAAAGAGCGTGGTTATTACGAATCAGCCATAGAAGCAAATTATGGTAATTTTTATGTACGTTGGTTTGATAATGCCGCTTTTGCTATGATTTTTTCTTCACATGGCACACAAGAGAATACCCAGACAGAACGGTTTTCACAAAAATTCAAACGTCCTGTCATGGTTTCAAGACGCAAACTCATTACAAAATACAACCCATTTATGGGAGGGACAGATCAAATGGATCAAACTGTCAGTTGTTCTCGTATTGGAATACGTGGAAGAAAGTGATACTGGTCTATACTTACCTGGCTTTTAGATTTAGCTTTGCAAAACAGTTGGATACCATACAACAAATCTGGGCGAAAATTATCACAATTTGAATATAAACGAGAAATTACTAATGCCTATCTGAAGAAATATGGTGTGCCACATAAAGCAACTGGGAGACCTTCAGCGTCACCTGCAGCAGTCGAATATCTAGATACTGTCAGATTTGATGCCATCAATTATTTTATTCGTCACACCATTGAAAAAAAGAAAATTGTTTGTGTGCAAATTGGTCTTTGCATAGACTTTTGTCCCACTTCATTCACAATAAATATGTTTTAATATTTTTGTGTATCCTAAATTTTGTAATAAAATAGTTTTTTAATAATAAAGTCATGTAAATTAAATTTTTTAATAATTATCTAGAACAATATACAAAATTGGGGTTTTCTTAAGTTACGGTAGCCCAGACGCCTAGCGTTGCCATATGGCGACGGCCAATATCTCATTACCTGTCAATCTGTCAAAAAAAAGTTTACATAATTTTTTGTTCCTTTTGTCCAGTGTAACACACCTAGTACAAAAAATATATTAAAAACTAAAAAAAAATAATTCCGGCACTAATGGGTTAAAATTGTTGTTTTATTGCACAAAATAAACTGATTTACTGAAAATTAAAAGAAAGAATATATGATAGCAATGGCAGTACAATATGGCAAGAAATTGTCAACTTTGAATGGCGATATCTCGGTCACCGTTGGTCGTACGGAGCAGAAAGAAAGCAATTTCTTTATTTTTCCAAGAACTTTTTTTTGTCTGAACTTTTATATACACCTACGATGCCGTAAAAACAGTTATGGACGAATTACTGTAAAAGAAAGCAGTCGCGTCATTTTGGCATTTTACTTCTAAAATAGAAGGTACAGGGTTCGTCAATTGACTTCATTTTTGTTGCAAAGAGTTCAGAAAGGTATTTAGAAAAAACGGTACCTTTTCATTTTTGGCGGAAATGTTTGATTTCATTCTTTGTCGAACAATTGGTCGATATTAATGTCCAATTTAATTAAATTAATTGAAAAATTTGTTATCATACACAATATGCCATAGAATTAAAAGGGGGTTTCTGGAGTCGTTGATCACGAATCTGAAGTCCAGTTTGGGAAATTCTAAATGGCGGACCGGAAATCGGGCCATTTTCCTGAAGAAATGAGAATGAATATCTTGACCTTGAAAATCTGTACTCGGGGGTGTTCGAAGTCGCTGATTGCGAATCCGTGGTCTAATTTGGTAAATTCAAAATGGCGACCGCAAGTAGAGTCAATTTCTTAGGAAATTTTTTTCGTTATTATGCTGAAAATGAGTATTCGGAGTTTTTTTGAGATCGCTGATTACGAACCAGGTGTCCAATTTTCGAAATTCAAAACGGTCAATTTCTCCGGAAAACTCGTATTCTTTTCTTTTTTGTGCTGAAAGTGGGAACTCGGAGGGTTTTCGTTATCGCTGATAACGAATCTGATTTCCAATTTATGGAAAATTCAAAATGGCGAACCGCAAGTAGTATATTTTTCAGGAAATACTCGTATTTCGACCCCAAAAACCCTCGAGTGGCCATTTTCGTCTAATTCTATGGCATGTTGTGTAAGATAACAAATTTTCAATTAAATTAATTAAAATGGCCATTAATATTGGCCAATTATTGGACAAAAATGATGCAAAACATTTCCGCCAAAAAATAAAAGGTACAATTTTTTCTAAATGTCTTTCTGAACACTTTGCAACAAAAATAAAGTCCATTGATCCTATACCTTCAATTTCAGAGGTTTTCAAATTTGTCATGCTAAAATGACGAGACTAAAGTGAATTCTCGTAAATTTTTTACTTTGTTCTTTAATTATTTTTAATACAGAAATAGGGAAAAAATTAACAACGTTTTTGGATGGGCAATTAAATTTTCTACAAATCGTAAAAATCTCCAAATGTGCATGTTTTGAAATTTATTTTGAAAAAACTAAAAAATGGGCTCCTTCAGTTGACTCTCAAAAACGCACCCCGAAATTTAGTTGCACTTTGTGATTTTATCATATTTATTGTTCGTTAGGAAAAGACATTCGACAGCCTAGTAACCCAAACCATGATATTATCACACACAACGCGCCACTGCATTCCCATGGTGGCAAATTCTTATAATTTTACTGTGCTTGATTTTTCTATGTTCGCAGAGGAAACCGAAGTTTAATTATTCACCTTTTAAGCGAATTTTCAACAGTGTCTAAACCTTAATAAATTATTATATAACGGAAATATGTAGATCAACCAATAGAAGAGTTTTCAAATAACGTTATGAATGGTTGATTTCCAAGAATAAACTAACATAAAATGAAATGAAGATAAATACTAGAGCTACTTTATGGCTGTCTATATAAATAACAATTGTATGTATTCATGTAATTAGAACTACAATTATTCTGGGACAGATGTCATTTCACAGTAACATGTTTTATGCCGATGTAAAAATAAATGGAGTTGAGAGACATGCTAAACTTATTGATCAATCAGTCTTTGTTGTTTATCGATTAAAATGTATACTCCGTATCTGTTTGTTTGTCTTATTTACAAATCTTATTTGTTAACTCCCTTAAGTCCGTATTACATGAGTGGTGTTAAAAATTCAAAACTAAATACAGAACAATAAAATTAGCGTTATACTCTTCGCAAATACAAAACGAAGAGTATATTGTATTCGATCGGCACTTCTAAAACCGATGATATCGCTCGTAGAGAAAAAATATTCATATCACAGTATTGGTGATCGAATTCTGAACAACTTTCAAAATGTTCGTCCGTCACGTTTCCTGTAAGTATTGAAATTTGAGGAGTAAGTCAGTATTAGCCAGAGGAAGAATAATGTCGATCAATAAATAAAAGAATTTAGTTATCTAGGTTTTAAAATATCAATTTCTTTATGTTTTGTAATTAAACAAAAAATGTCGGACACTAATGTGCAACAATTACATAAAAAGTATAGTAAATCGGTGAAGATATAATGGTTAGCTTGTTAGTAGTTTGAATTTCGAAAAATGAAAAATAGTGACGTGAGCAGGTCCTCATTCAGAGGCGATATTTCAGCAATACATTAGGAAGCAAGACAAGTCACGAGGGCCTCGTGCTTTTTGGTGTGGTGTTACAAAGAGAAAGAAAGAACCATTATAGCGATCCATAAGCTGATTTCTTGTTATCGATTAATTACAAAAATATGATTGGCTTACATATTGGTTGGCGCGTTCTCAGTGATAAAAATTGTTAACCTGCAAGGTATATAACTTAGCTGAAAGAAGATATTCGCATAATGATGACACTTTCATAGGCGCATTCATCCTTGAGACTAAGTTAACTAAATGTACCTAAAATATCTAAGAATGTACCGAGAAAGTGCAAAAATTGTAAAATGGTGTTGAATATAGCGAAGAAATCAAATTAGAGCAATCTAATAGAGGGATCTATATAGGCAGCAGCATTTGATAAACCACTTCAATGTGTGTTTTATAACGATGTCAATAAGATATCTCATCCACAATGCGTCGATAAATGCATTGCTTTGTTGAATTACACGTCTGACGGCATCACGCCTTTTTTCACAGTTGCCTAACCAAATATTTTGGAGGGCGCCCTCTTGACCTTGTGGATGAACTTAGCACCCCGACACGACAAAACTTTATAACTCTCTGGCACCAGACGTGTCGTCACAATGGCCTGTGGCTATCTCCACTTTTAGGCGGATTCTTATATCTCTTAAAATCTGCCTTCCGACGTATCTTGTCTAGCAGTACAGTTCTGCTCAGACTGTCGTCTTATAAATTAGCACATGAGAAACACTTCTTAGACTATTACAAGCATTGATAGATTCTGTGAGTAATCGGAATACTGTTATATACGTGAGGGGATTAAAATTGATCCGTGGTCTCAGTTATCCGATTCATGCTACAGAATCGCACGTAGGTCGTCAATCTTAAATACAGTGGATCAAAAAAGAGTCTAATTGAAAACACACTTTCGTTCTCTATTAGTAGTAAAAATACAATAAGTATAACAATTGAAATATTCAATATCGGCTAACTAATTGTATATAAAGTAACGTAGATCAGAAAGAACCACTCATGCCAAGGCATCACGTTTCGAGGACTTAGTTCTCGAGGACTCATAACTCATACAACAGCGAGAGTAATATAAAAATCAACTTATACAAACAGATTTAGAATTCCAATTAAATGTGTTTGTAAAATTTATGTTGGAATTTTGAAACTTCTTGACTGCCTGTTAACGCACTTTAAATTTCGAATTATTTTGGTTCGTTAATATATTCCTTATGGGCGATTGTATTATTCGTTAGGATAATTGCTTCGACAAGTTATATATAAGTTCTATGTGGCTTTCCAGCTCTATCAAACGTTCTAATGGCATAGAGCCCAATAATACTTTTATGGTGCCGCACCGCCTTCGAGCGATCCCTATAGCTATGTCCGCCAAGATCGCTTTTGAATTTTGGAGCTAAATAATGTTTTCCTCGAACTTTGAAATTGGCTATTCTAGTTCATGTGCATTATAGTGGGTCGATCTGGGAGTATTCTTCCTCACGAACAGATCGGCAGAATCTCTTGCTAGTTTTACGGTAAAAATTCCTCCTATAAACTTTTTCTAAATTTTACTTTTTGACTTGAGTTTGACGCTACATCCTGACAGTGATTTATATCCTGCGCCACCATACCTTGGGGTATTTTCGAGAAATATAACTTTATGGTAACTTGTTGTGAAAAGTCAATCTTTTGTGCAGTTTTGGATACATTTATTTTTCCTTCATTTTTCGAATCTTTTAACTTGGACGTTTTTCGTGGGTTTATTAACAGCCTCTGGTTATCTGATTAACCCTGAGCTATCAATAATTCTGTGTCCTTATCTTCTGAATTTGAAATGAAGATCGCGAAAACTAATGTAATGTACTAAGTCAGGCGTTATCAAATTTATGGACTACTGGCGACGCACTGTGATTGATGTGGAGCTACGTATGTTCTCCTGTGTATGCCATCATGTAATGTGATATCTGCATTTACTTTGGAACCTCAACAATATGTTTAGAAACTATTACGTGTGATAAAATTTATGGCATTCGTCTTATATTTATTCTATTTCAGCGATTACTATTCTCTTATCTAGTTTTACAACAGATATCATTACGATCAATCAAACATTGTGATATAAATTATATGAGCTAACTAAAACGGTTTTATAATCTGCCCGACAATTAAAATATTTATTTATTTACTGTTTTCGTCATCATTTAATATTTGTACTATCATTGATTCAGCTGCAAAGAATTATTTTAGATTGCTTCGTTAAAGGGAATTTCAGCCAGAAGAAAATCGTAGGGGATGCTCATCGAATTTCACGGGGTGCCAATTCATTTGCAATTTAGAAAATATGCAAATGAGTTCCATATATGTAGGTTATGTTGGAGTTTCTTCAGGGGGTGCGCCCCTGGCATTCCCTTGGCTGCAGATCTAGGGAATTTAATTCCAAATATTGCCAAAATCACAAAAGAAATTGCCCCTTATACACCTTCACTACGTCTATGTTACCTTCAGTATGAAATGAATGAGGCACATTTTGCTGCAGCCCACGCTTAACACCTTTCGTAGTTAATATGTAAATGACCCCATCTGACGAGTGTATTTATTTTTCTGTAATTTTTCATTCTTCTCCTGCATTTCATTGCATCAAAGTTTACATTTTTATACAACAGTTCTGACGGTCATCCCGGAACTAATTTATAAACGGATATTACCCACCACTGTCCGACCCTAAGTGATTACTTTCGTAGCTTGTGGGGTTTATTTTACAGGTTTTATACTTAAGCATCAGTGTTGACATATAATATGACACAGCCAACCCTCATATCGTTTTTAAAGAAATCCTCTGCATGCTAAAATAATCCTAACCCTAATGGCGTATCACGTTGCCATATACCATAACCATACGTCAGGAATGGAATAAGGAGAAATATAATATTAACTATATTCATATAATGAGAACATTATTTAGTGTTGAACAACAATATTAAAATTTTAGAGACGATAGTCTGGGCAAGCGGTATAAAATCAGATCATTGATATAATTTTTTGTAGATATTGTTCTCTGGGAGAGTATTTCAGTGTTCAATTATTAGCATTTAGGAGTTCACAGTTTTAAAAAAAATCATGCAAATTTCTCTTTCTAAGAAAATCAATAAAGGTATTAACGCAGAACTTCCATATTTATTTATACAGAGTGGTTACTCACAATATTACGACTTAAGTAACGACATAGGAGAATAATAATTTGAATGTAGTTATCACTATTCCTATAAGGAAAATCTGTTAATTTTCGGTTAAAAAGATATACAGAGTGGTCATCTGACAAAAAAGAATAAATAAATAAAAGATGCTAAACGTTGAAGGTTTGCGTAATAATCTTTACAAATTTCAGCCATTGTTGAATTATTTCTTAGTATTTCATTAATTAGTATAGTAGGTGCCTTCCTTGCCAATTGTGTAAGCTATATGCCAAATCCTATTACCATTAGTCACAATTTTTTCATTATTTATTTTCTTTGCGAACCCTGTATATTCTCCAGTAAAATTCTATCTAATTCTTCGCTGGTAGTAGCATCAACTGCCTAAAAAATGTAACTGTTCTTCGTTCAATTGTTATTTAGATACAGCGCCAACAGACAACAGACGGACGGACAGACTGATAGACAGTCAGGAGGCCTATCTCGGCAAATGACCTTCTTGACGTATACTGATCAACACGAGTGTTTTATTTGCCAGCACCTCACTGAAACTATATTCTTGACAAGCCTTCGCTTGTTGAAACGTATATGTTTAAAAAGTGCGGGTTGAACATCTGACACCACTGTAATCTTATTAGAAGTGAAGTTGTTATTAATATTAATAGAAGACAGGAACTATACAGAAGCGAAAGCTATGTTTGTGACGGAACCAAATATGTTCATAGTCACCATGGTGATAAGGTATATATCTAACAAAAGCTATGCGACAATTGTTGACCTTGTGCGACTGACAATCTTACAACGCTTACACGGTGGTTGGTGATTTTGCTAGGTTTTTCGTTTAAATTTCGACACTTCATTATTTTGGTTTTATTTATTTATTTGATTTTTGGTGTATAACATGAATCCTGAAGGGTATAGGGGGTGCGCTTATCGGCCATGCGAAGATAGGTGAAACAATAAGATTCTTTATATTTCGAAAAGATCCTGGAAGGTAGGTGCAAATTCATATTATAGTTCAGTCAGTAAAGTAAAACATACACCAGAAGCTGGCAAAAAATGTTATCTGAGTTTTTCCTTCAATAACTGTTAGTGGGAGGATTAAACATCACAAAACCACAAAATCAGTTCGGGGGTGCCGCGGAACACCCCCCCCCCCCCCAAAGATCCACCACTTCGGTGAAAAAAGTCTTATTTTACTAAAAAATGTTTATTATAAAAAGGGAAGCTTGACGAATTGCCTAAAAAGAAATCCTCTTGTAATTTTCTTGTATGTGCCATGGTTTTCGAGAATATCAATATTGACAAAAATTGATAAATTTGCATTTTTAATGCGCACGAATTTTTGTTTATTTGAAATTTCTTCCGCGCGGGGCAATACAAAAAATGGAATTTCTCGAAAACCAAACAAGCTGGGAAGAAAAATCAAAATGGGTTTTAAAGGGGATATAAAATACTCTCTTCTGTTGCCATTTTTGATGGCTATTGATATTTATTAGTACATGCAAAGTAACAATATAATATAGTTATCTCTTGATTTTTGTACATCTAACTATTCACAGGCTGACTTTGATATAAGTTATAAATGCATTGTCTTTTAGTACTTCAATGCAGAAAAAGTTAGGAATAAAAATATTCACATTTGCAAATTTACCAGCATGTTGAACTTAGCCAAAAAAAATCCAAAAAAGGCTGCATATTAAATTTTTTGATAATATTTTTTTATGTAATTTTTTAGCTATGAGATTATTAGAAACAATAGTTACATGATATATAAACTCAAAAAAAAGAAAAAAATTGAGCTGAATTTCAAGATGTTTGGGTCTTTTTTTATTTTTAAGAAACAATAAAAAATTTGCCAAAATTTGGTTAATTTCAGCATGCTGTTAAATTTGTAAATGTGAATATTTTTATTACTAACTTTCTCTGCATTAAGGTATTACCTTGAACTAAAAGATAATGCATTTATAACTTATATTAAAGTCAGTTATTTTTAATGAGCCTCTGAATAGTTAAAAGTTAAAAAAATCAAGAGGTAACTATAATTTATTGTTATTTTTATATACCAATAGATATCAATAGCCGTCAAAAATGGAAACACAAGAGAGTATTTTATATCCCCTTTAAAACCCATTTTGATTTTTCCTAGCTTATTTGGTTTTCGAGCAATTCAACATTTTCTATAGCTCAAAAAATTTGAAATAAAGGAAAATTCGTACGCATTAAAAACACAAATGTTGCAATTTTTTCGATATCGATTTTCTCTAAAATCATGGCAAATAAAAGAAAGGACTCTTGTAAGGACTTTTCTTTAGGAAATTAGTCCAGCTTTCTTTTTTACAATACGCAAGTTTCTATATCTTCAGCGGTTAACGAGTTATCAGTAAAATAAGTCTTCTTTCACCGAATGGGTGGTTTTTTGGAGGGGTTGCGCGGCACCCCAGTACTAATATTTGTGGTTTTGTGATGTATAATCCCTTCACTAACAGTTACTGAAGAAAAATCTCTGATAACATTTTTTGTTATGCAAATCTTTATACTTATTGGACTATTATTGAAACAACTAGAAAGAACTAAAAAGTAATGTTTGCTAAACTAAATAAATAGCAGTTGAAAAAGTTATATGGGGCGAAAAATTCATTCATTACGTACAATATTTTTTTCACTGTACTATTTGATTTGTAATATTCTATTTAACACTATTGAAAACATATTCTTCATCAAAATCGTGTTTCGTATTTGGCTGCATCATTATGCCTCTTTCATATTGTGTATCTATACATTATAATTCCTTGACAGTAGTCTCTTATTATGGATATTGGCAGCAGTATGAAAAAAATTGTCCTGCTTTCAAAGCGCAGCGATAGATATGAATAATGCGAAACTACAATGTAGTTATATCGGAAGACAAGCTCGGTTTATGATTAATGATGCCTGAAATACGGAGTATAAATATAAATTTTCACTTAATTTTTTTAATATTCTGCAATACAGCCGTAACATGTGTCCCCAACTACTCTAATACCATATATACTCATTCACATCGATGTACCTATCTATTAAATATAAAACTAGACAGTTTTCTCAGTGTACAGTATGTTGGACTGAATGTTGATATATTTTGTGTGTACACTATTTCTCTCAGTATAGTACGACATATTACTGGGCACTTCTTGGTCCCAGAAATTAGACCCTTCAAAGATACTACGGCAAGCTTTCGCCTCTGTACAGTTCCTGTCTTCTGTGCTATTAGTATTAGTAAACTTCAAATATGCCACAAGTAAAAAACAAATGTCTCAGTTAACTGAACATAAGAAGAGTTTTTAAAAAGAAATGTTGATCTTCAGAGTGGGAAATTCTTTGGATATTTTTACTTACAAAGATGCCCAACGCAAATGGACAGAAATTTACATTATTTTGAATAGTACTCTCGGGATACCACAGATTGAAGAAGTTGGAGGTAAGTGAACTGATAATCATAAGTAAGTTTGCGTTGATTCATTCTATATCTCCTACTGGAGACTTGGAAAGACCTGAAATCGCAAACATTATCTATATTGTAACAGTTATGGGTATAGTCGGTCTTAAAGAAACTACAGAATTAATAATAGATTTCGACTTTGGGGAAAATGAAGCTATAGTTGACAACTTACATTCCAATTAAAGAGTAATGATAGTGGAACTAAAGGCAGTAAAGGCGGTCAAGTTATAAAAAAAATCAAAAGATGCAGTCGCCAAAGAAAATCAGTTCCGAAGAACAATAGAGCTCATGGCATGAAAGAGTTCAAAGAAGCAATGGATAAAGAGACTGCATGGTTGCTGATGACAGAAGGCCCGTTGCTTAGTAAAGGATTGCCCATGCTTTAGAATTAATTATTATATTGCAGATAAATTTGTTCATTTTATATACTTAGTGTTATCGATCAAAGAATGTAATTTATTTGTTTTGATATTGAATAAAAATATAATTAAAACACTTACTTATCTGCTGTCAAAGTTGCCCTATTTAAATTTATTATACGTCAACATTTGCGAAACGAATGATACAAGGCGCTCGCTGTAAACGTTCGCCTTGAGAACGTATACTTGGGCATATGCATTGGTCAAGAATATCAAAACATTCCAACATTTACTTGCTTATACGCTGGAAATATCCACTTAACGAGAATAGCACTCCTGACAGACAGACTGACGGAATTGAAAAACCTTCATGTTTGTAAGTAAATCTACATAGTCTGAAACGTGGAAATCCGAAGAAATCTCGGAGGGTGACTTTTTCACGAATACAATATTTCTCTTTGGTAAGCCAGGGAAGTAGAATTTTGTATTAGTCTCAATCCATGATATATTGTAGGAGTTGAAATCATGCATACTTATCAGGTAATATTTTCAAGAGACCGCTCTTGCTCAAGCAAAAATAATATTTTGAAAAAAACAATTATTTCGTGTTGTAGTTGAGGGACAATTATAGGTATTTCATGCAAAATTTTTTATACTTTAGTAATACGCATCAAAACATCTCAAGGATCGAAGAGGCATCTAAAGAAAATATAAAAATCAATAAAAGGCAGCATTAATGGTCCTTGATTCTTTACATTACATGAAGTTCATCAAGTAATACTATATTTAAAAATTAGCTAACAAGGAAAGAACCTATTCAAATATGATTAAAAACTGCCTACGGCGACGGTTTTCATCACTCTTTTCTTACAAGCGAACATTTCTGTTTACGGTGAAACTATACTATTTACAATTGTGGTAATTCTTATCTATAGGGTTGTACTAGTAATAATAAAAATTGAGACTTTAATTTCTACACACAAATCTAAATTTCTGGACTCTAGTACTCGTTTGCTTTACTTATTTGCCCCTATCTACCCCCCAACCCTTCACCGGAATAAACTCAAAATAAAATCCAGTTCCAGATATCGGTATAATACATATGTGTACCAAAAATCAAGTCAATAGCTTAAGCCATTTCGGAGAAAAAATACGCACAAAAAAGTTACAGACAGACCAAGAGAATTTTTTGTCTCTTCAAATTTAAAATCTCCAAGTTTCATGACATTCTAAACCTAATTAAAAAAAAAATAGAAATTTGAAATTCTTTTTACAATTTTATACTTTCACTCCACTACGGAGATGTGGAAGTAATAACGGATACGGCAGCCACCCAACAAGCAAAAATATAATGAGCAGATCAATAACATCATTATCACAGAACGAAATATCTTATTTTCCTCACCTCATTAAAAAGTTTAAATAAACCTTCCACGCCTTGATTTAATTCTATTTACGTTAGTTGCTGACGATATCTCCTATAAGAACAATTATCCAGAAATGGTTGAGCTTTGATTCAGTTAATCCATCAATCATTAAAATTACTATCAAATAGTTGTCTAAGAATCTAATCCAACGTATTTTTACTCGGCGTATTGATTCTCGGTTCTTTGTGAAACATGCTTACTTATGAATGGTACTGTATCACTTTAAGAACAAACTATAAAAGAATTCAGAAGTAGAAATATGAATCTATATATTATTTAACTTCAATTATTTCTATATCTCATTAGCCAAGCTCGTATGTCAAAGCGCAAGTTTACAATTTATGTGGGGTGGACTCAGACGTATTTGTAAGAACGGTTTCCCTTTGTATGTGTTTCAAGTTCAACAATGATACAATTATACCTAGTCAGAATGATGACGCTAAAACTTATACAAATATACACAATACAAAAATTAATATTAGTATACCAACACCATTCACAATAATAAAAGTTAATAAATTGGAGTTGCCTCAAATGTCGAATACACCATTGCATGCCATCACGACAGATAGATTACCTTTGTCGTCGATTATGCAGAAACGCTAAGGTTTTAATAGTTCCCACGCATACAACTTTGAACGAATTCCCTAAGAACGGATTAATCAATTTATTCCACGAAATATTACATCCAGCCATGATTTTCATTAAATCTAAGTTGAATTATAGCTCTAGTTCACTTAAAGTACGCCTCAGATAACTTGTTTTGTTACGTTATTTTTTTAACAAAATGAGTTACTCTATTTACAAATTGATTTAGATACGGACAAACATAACAAATATGCTTCAAAATATACTAATTTGACGATTTCCTTGCTGTCTCCCCGAGGCTTCGCAACTGTGAATAATTAACCAATTTGCCTCTATGGCAGAACGTTGCAGAGTAACGTCACTCAGCGAGGGTTTTGATTAACGTACTTCCTTTATTGAACTGAGCACTTATCACCATTTCTCTCGCAACACCAACGATTATTTGTGCGCATCCAACAAGGATAGCGTTCAGCGATCAGTCAGTCAGCAGTTGAGATGAGAAAAGCGTTTCTCTCATTTAACATCATAAGCATGATCGCTTCAGGAAAGTACCCCGACAACATTACTTTGGAACGATCGAATTACCCAAATGGCTTTGGCTTCAACTCCCGAAAGCCATATGTAGAATGAGTAGTGAGTAGAGAAGCCCACAACTAATGTTCTCGAAAGACGTGTAGACACGGCTTGTCCTGTCGCTTATCGTTGGTTACCAGTATCAATTATTTTAGCACTGAATAACTTGACGGTATGTTATGTAAAAATACCTGAACAAAATAACAGTAAGGAAATAGCGACCCATCTCTAGCCAACAGCACATTGTAAAAGGAGTGATTATTTACTATTGCGAAGAGTCGATTATAGACCAAGATCCCAGAGCCGCCAGACCTACGTCATTTTAGCAATGCTAATATTTTGACAATAAATAGTGTTATATGTAATTAAGGATTTTGCTAGTTTGAAAGCGGGGCCCTTTTACAGGTAACAGGTACAAAATGTTCAAAAAAACCTTACTTACCTACGTTAAAATATAATAGAACAGAACACTGTTAAGAACCAACGTTCATTATTGCCAGACACTTTCTATGGGCCGTAACTTCCACCAGACGCTTTAAAGTTCGAGAATAACCCAACCCAACCCAACATAATATTTTTTTATTTTGTATCATTTTTTACATATTTGATAGTAGATATGATTCCACAGTTATGTTGGGTTAGGTTAGGTTGGGTTTTTTGAGCTTTAAAGCGCCTGGCTGAAGTTAGGGCCCACGGAAAGTATCTGGCAATAATGAATGTTGGTTTTTAAGTATTCTGTCAAACATATGTGAGAACCAGCTATCATACTTTAACGTAGGTTAATAAGGTTTTTTGTACCTCCTCTACCTGTTATCTGTAAAAGGGCCCCGCTTTCAAGCTAGCAAATATGCATACGTTCTTAACTACATATCACACTATTTATTGTCAAAATATTAGCTTTGCTAAAATAACGTATATCTGGCGGCTCTGGGATCTTACTCTGTTATGTTTATCAAGGTAAAATATTCATACAAATGTGTCTGAGTTCACCCCTCATAAATTGTAAAATGGCGCTCTAACATTCGGGCTATGATCTGATCACTAGTAAGTAAAATAACAAGGCAAGCAAACACATTATTAAATTTGTCAGAAGCTAATATAAGCGTTAAATAAATATCAGGAGCAGCACCCCAGGCACAGAAAAGCTAGAGTGACCCCTATAGCGCATACCTTCTGGCCCGCATTACGACATTGAAGTCATCTTTATTTAATTAAATTCACTGCTTCTCATTATGTCTTACTACCCATCTTCTGTATGCAAGCATACGTTATATGTTTCACGTGTCTGTGTATATGTATATGTATGTATGTATATCCTATGTTTACATGTTACCGTTTAGAGTAAATGGCTAAACCGATTTTGAAAAATGAGGTGTTGAAAGGTTCATCTCTATCGCGCGAATTATACTGAGCATTAAAAAAAGGAATTAAATGGAATGCCGGATGTGTGACGTATTACTCTTCATATTTTGTAAAATAATAATAGTAATTTGTTTAAAAATACATATCATTTGACATTAGTAACCAATTATAAATCGCATATGCGTTGATAGCGCAACTGCCCAGTAAATTCGTTAACCTCATAAAAGATATCCTCTTCATTTTATTTTAATTAGTGCCACATTTCTAGGACCACTGTAAGCCAATGGTTCTGGCCACAACTATACATAAGGCAGGGCTCATTTTCTTGTTGCCAGGGAATATGATTTCTAAAACGCATAGTAACATTTTGCGTTCACCTGGATATTTTTAACAGGCCTCTAATATTTATAACAAAACAGGCCCTGCTTTCCCCTTTAAGATTATGGCTCTGTCAGAGGTACCCTATAGGTTCTGATTACTATGGGTGACGCGATATGTGTCAAATAGCAGACAAATCGTCATTACAACAAAAAGATTGTGTAAGTGAGACGGTATTTCCTCAAGAAATTACAGACCTTCAAATACTGAAAACACTGTTTAGATTGCAGTCCAATGAGAATCAAGTAAATTTTCACAATGCGGGAGTTATACATGTAGTTAGAGAGGCTATAGCTTCTCTTTTCAGATTCCATCACACCTCAACAAAATGTGTAAGTTCAAAAATTAAAAAAGCATATGTGATCTAGGATGAAGAAATTCTAGAACCAGTTTCTCTGAGCTACGAGTTCGGACGCAAAGGAGGCGAGTTGGAAAAATATTCAGATACTGACACCTGACATACTAAAAACTGAGATAATATTTGTATGCAAATCTAACAAGACTGCTTCATTTTTGTTAACAGACTTTTATAACAAAAGCAACTCCAGGAGGGAATTTGACAAGGTTTAAACATTTCCAGCGCACTATGGGTGATTAATATAAATAAATCATCTGAGATTGACGTTGATGATTTAGTTAACATTTTCTACCACGCGAGGCCTGTTTTCTAAACTGGAGTGAATATTTTTTCATATAATATACGTAGGTTGTGTTTTCCTTCTTTCCTTGATTAAATTTTTCATATTCGAACCCAAAATGTATTAATGTTTTGGGCCACCAAATACAGTAAGTTTGTAACTTAAGGTGGCCATTCCCTAGAAAGAGACATCCGATAGGGAAATATTTATTATTTTTGGTCATAACTTTCTTTTTCAGTAAGCATATTTTAAAAAACTATTATTAGAGTACCTAAGTAGAACCATAACAAGACCATTACTATGAATTTTCACTCAATAATTTCAGTGCTTTGAAAAATAGCTAGATTTAAATTTAAAAATTATGTTAATCTTCCTATTTCGTAGTTTTGAATCTAGATATTTTGCAATCCACTGAAATTATTGAGTGAGAATTCATAGTAATAGTCTTGTTATGGTTCTACTTAGGTAGTCTTACAGTTTTTTTTAATATTCGTACTAAGAAGAAAAAGTTATGTGCTAAAATAATAAATATTTCCCTATTGGATGTATCTTTCTAGGGAAAGGCCACCTTAAGTCAGTGCGAAACAATTAGCACATTTGGACTAACAATTTTTAAATCTAATAATTTTTAAAATAATATATAATTTATTATTTACATTTATTGTAAATTCATCAATAATACAAAAACAGTTTTTTGACATGTACATTTTTAGTTCCTATTAGTAAAATTAGGGAATGGATCGTTTCATCCCACTTTCATTTTTAGTCAACCCCAAATTAGTCCTTTTGGGTGAAATATGCAATTACAGGATTCAATGACATACTTTATCAAAATTCTATACTCCTAAAACGTGTGGCAAATATTTTTTGTAGACTGTTTTTTAGTATATTCATAATCCAAATAAAATCAACACAAAATCATTTACTTATTACTGTATTAATATAAAAGTTATATATTTATTCCATGATATTGAAATGTGCGATTCTCGATTCCGTCTTTGTTTTCCAATAGTAGGCACTAATTATTATTATTATTAAATCATTCACAATAAAGAAACCACTACTTTCGCCACACTTTGTTTACTTTAATCATGTTTAGTGTAACTGTTTGTGACTTCAATTATCTTTGGTTATACTGCACCTAATAATTTTGTTGAATTTCCTGCGGTTATAGGTTCATTAAGAAAGTAAAATTTAAAATTATGTGAGGTTCTTAAACTGTTTCCAATTTCAACAGATATTTTTTAATTTACGATGTTTTTTTAAATAAAATATCTAATATTTCGTAATTCAAGCATTTTTTGGGGGGCGATGGCGCTGTATATTTTATTTTCACTAAAATTATATCAGGGCCTGATATAATTTTAGTGAAAATAAAATATATTTAGAATGTAGTTAAGTACATTGCTAAAGAAGGAAGCCTGATAATCAGACTTCCTTCTTTAGCAATGTACTTAACTACATTCTAAATATTGTTTTCCTTCTTCGCTTTAATAATAAAATATCTTTTAGGATGACCACTATGTATGTTTTCGAAGTGTCCATCCTTTAAATTTCTCATTAAAAGTATGACACAATTATTCATCGGCAATAGTGTCAATTACCTACCAAAGATTATTTTTCTTCATCAAATAGGCTTGTAGATATAGTGCGACCCGACAGACAGATATCAGACCGACATCAGTCGTTATAATTATTGACATAGACTGCTATGTTAAATATTTTCATAAGAAATAATCTAATGAAGACAAGTGAGGTGTACGTGCAGGCGAAGCTATTGGTCAACACGGACCAAACCACTTATTGGGGAGATGACCATCAAAGCTATGTTCTGACATGAATTGTTGAAAGTGCAGGACTTTCGTCTTGATAGATTAATTTTCTTTGAACTCTAAACTTTCATTGTCTAGTTCTGTCAAAATAAAATTATGTATAAAATCCAAATACGAATTTTGATTAAAATTCTCTTCCAGAAAGTAAGAACCAATTTGTTTTATGATACATTCTACATCATCATAACATGAACTTTATAAAGTATTGACTATTACTTATTAACCAACAATTTGAATTCTCTTTAGCTAAGTATCTACAATTTTGTGAGGAAACCACTTCATTAGTTAAAAATGCTGATTCAGAGGTTAAAGAAGATTAGAGGCCTTGTTTTCTAGTATATACACCAGATCTCAAGTTTCTGGACTCTTACCAGCGTGTTTCACTTATTTTCCACTAGTGCTTCGTATTTGCCCTTCCCTTCAACTCTGCAACGGAATCATGTCTACATATAATTTAGTTCCAAGTGTCGTTATGATACATACGTGTACCAAATTTCTAATGAATATGTCAATTTCATGTCATTAACTCCTTTAATAATAGAGTGGTGGTGATAGTAGGGGGTGACAAATGTTATAAGATCTCAAGCCACCAAACAGCTTTACAAGATTTTTCGTTCTCAGCTGAAATTTTCAGAATGTTTTGTTTGCTTAAATGTGGGGCAAACTATACGTACATAGATGATTAATCTAACAAGACATTTAGCAGCAAAATATATTTGAAAGATATGGAGGAATTCAATTTTGTTACCACAAATAAAATCATGAAAAAATCTAATTGAGGCAAACAGAGAGAGTAAAAAATGTAAATATAATAAAGGATGAAATCTAAAAAATATAGTCATTCAGAGAAATTCACCCTCAAATGTTTTCTTCCTGTACAATATACTTATATAAAAACCGCTGTCTAAGGAATAACTACTTCCACATCCAGATTTTCCATCCAAGTCTCTAAAGAAAAACATCTTGACTATAATTGCACATTAGTATGTGGAAATAATTAGTCACAGAATTTTAATAGTACTTGAGGCAGATGTCATAAAAAAAAATTGAGGCATATACGCCAAAAATGAAGTTTCTGCAGTCTTACTAGTTTGCTCTACTCATTTTCCGCAATTTACAATCAGATGTCACTATAATACATACGTATACCAAATTTCGAGTGAATATCTCAATTTTATTTTATCAACCCCTTTAATAATGGAGTGGAGGTGGTGGGTGATTTGAAAAATATGATGAAGAAATCTGAGACTTTGGCACGTAGTATATATACCAAATCAAGTTTCTGTACTTCTGCCAGCTTGCTTTAGTAATCCCCCATTTACCTCTACTTACTCCCCACCCCTTCATCGGAATCATCTCAAAATATAATCTACCTCCAGTTGTCGTTATAGTAATACATACGTGTACCAAATTTCACGTGAATATTTCAATTTAATTTTGTCAGCCCCTTTAATAATGGAGTGGGAGTGGCGGAGGGGTTGAAAAATATAATAAAAAACTATGAGGCTTAAGCTTCTAGCATTTACACCAAATAAAAGTTTCTGTACTCTTACCAGCTTGCTTTATTTATTTTCCTCTATTTGCCCTACTTACCCCCGAACTCTTCACTGGAGTCATAACAAAATATTATCTAATTACAGATGTGGTTATAATATATACATGTACCAAATTCCGAGTGAATATCTCAATTACTTCCACATCCACGCAGTGGATTGGAAGCATAGTAATCGTAAAAAAAAAATTCAAATTTTTTTTTTGCTTGAAATGGGTTTAGAATGCCTTGAAACGTCGAGATTTTAAATCGGTCTGTCTCTAACTTTTTTCGGCCGCACGTTTTCTCGGAACGGTTTAAGATATTAACTTGATATTTTGTACAAGTTTATATTATAACGAGATCTGGAACCAAATTTTTTTTTGAACATATCCGGTGAAGGGTTGGGGGCTAAATAGGGGTAAATAATTAAAGCAAGCTGGTAGGAGTACAGACACTTAAAATTTGGTGTATGTACTACGAGCCAAGGCCTCAAACTATTTAAAAATATTTTCCATGCCCCACAACCACCCACTCCATTAGTTGATAAAACAAAATTGAGATACTCACTTGAAATTTGGTGTACGTATGTATTATAATGACATCAGGAACTATAGAGTATATCTTGGGATTATTCCGTTGGAGGGTTAGGAATAAAATAAGGGGAAATGGGGGAAAATAAGTAAAGCAAGCTGGTAAGAGTACAGACACTTGAAATTCGGCGTATGTACTAGAAGTCAAGGCCTCAGTTTTTTTATAATATTTTTCAACCCCCCACCACCCCATTATTAAAGGGGTTGATAAAATAAAATTGAGACATTTACTTGACATTTGGTACACGTAATTATAACGACATCTGGAACTAGATTATATTTTGAGATGATTCCGTTGAAGGGTTGGGGGTTAAATAGGAGGGAATAGGGGGAAATAAGTAAAGCGAGCTGGCAATAGTACAGAAACTTGAAATTTGGTGCATGTACTAAAAGCCAAGGCCTCAAAATTTTGTATAACATTTTGCATCCCCCCACCACCCTCACTCCATTATTAAAGGGATTGATAAAATTAAATTAATATATTTACTTTAAAAAATCAGTAGAGCAAGCTAGTAAGAGTCCAGAAGCTTCATTTCTGGCGTATGTGCTAGAAACCAATGCCTTAATTTCTAGAATTGAAAATTTTTAACAATTTGAAGATGTAGCGGTAATACGAGGGTCCCGCAACGATTTGGGTAACACTTGGAAATTCGGCTGTTTTTTTGGACACGAAAGCGTTCAGAGTTGTTATATCGCATACTTTTTGAAAGATCCAAATTTGATTTTGAATTTGATAAATTTTGATACCTAGACTCATATTTTGCATTTTTACGTCTCAACGCCGACCGACGCCTAGGGTCGTTTTTATAAAACTTGTGTATTTAATTAATTTTTATACCTACATGCATATTCTAGCATTTTCACGTCTTGACGCTGACCGACGCCTAGCGTCGTTATTGTAAAACTCGTGTATTTGATAAATTTTGATGTCTAAATTTACGTTCTTGAATTTTTACGTCTCGACGCCGACCAACGCCTAGCCGTCATTTTTGTATAACTCGTGTATTTGATAAATTTTGATTCGTAGATTTATATTCTTGTATTTTTACGTCTCGACGCCGACCGACACCCAGCGTAGTTATTGTATAAATTGTGTAGTTGATGAACTTTGATATCTAAACTTATGTCCTTGTATTTTTACGTCTCGACGCCGACCGACGCCCAGCGTAATTTTTGTATAACTTGTGTATTTGATAAACTTTCATATCTAAATTTTTGCTCTTGCATTTTTACGTCTCGGCGTCTAGCGTCGTTTCTGTAAAACTTCTGAATTTGATAAATTTTAATACCCTGAATCATATTCCAGAATTTCTTCTCCTCGACGCCGACCGACGCCTAGCGTCTATTTTATAAAATTTGTGTATTTAATAAATTTTGATACCCGGAGTCATATTCTTTTATCTTTACGTCTCGACGTCGACAGACGCCTTTCTTCGTTTCTGTAAAACGCGTATTTTATTAATTTTGATATCTAAATTCATGTTCTTGCATTTTTACGTCTCGACACCTACCGACGTCTAACGTCGTTTTTATGAAATTTGTGTCTTTGATAAAATTTGATATGTAAACTTATGTTCTTACATTTTAACTATCGACGCAGACCGTCGCCTAGCGTCGTTTTTCTAAAACTAGTATATTTGATAAATTTTGATAACTGGATTCATATTTTTGCAGTATTACGTCTGGACGCCGACCGACGTCTAGCGTCGTTTGTGTAAAACTTGTGTATTAGATGAATTTAGATACCTATATTCATGTTCTTTCATTTTTACGGCTCTACACCGACCGACACCTGGCGTCGTTTTTGTAAAACTTCTGAATTTTATAAAACTTTGATACCTAGAATCAAATTCTTCCATTTTTCGTCTCTACGCCGGCCGCCGCTTAGTCACGATTTTGTAAAACTTGTGTATTTGATACATTACGATACCTAGATTCATATTCTTGCATTTTTACGACTCGACGTCAACCGACGCTCAGCGTTGATTTTGTAAAACTCGTGTATTTGATAAATTTTGATTCCTAGATTCATATTCTTGCATTTTTACGTCTCGACGCCGACCGTCGCCTAGCATCGTATTTGTAAAACTTATGTATTTGATAAATTTTGATACCTAGATTGATGTTCTCGCATTTTTACGAAACCCATTTTTTTGTGAAATATTAATTACTACCAGTTGTGTAACTTTTTAAATTTTTTATCCGCAGCTTAATAAAAGTTTGAAAATTTCTAAAACTTTTCTTTATTTCTATCCCCTGTATATTTTTCAGATTTTGTAAATATCATGTCAGGTTTGAAAATTAGCCAAGTTCATTTTCAATGTCTTAATGAAGTTTGCTAAATTGCAACTTTTTTAATGACATCTGCCCCTAATATTATTAAAATTTTATGACGAATTATTTCCGCATACTAAAGTGCAAGAATAGTCAAGAAATTTACCTTTAATGGCACTTGGAAGGAAAATCTGGATGTGGAAGTAGTAATTCCTTAGGCAGCGGTTTTTTATGTTATCCCATTTAATAATGGTGGTTGGGGGAGTTGAAAAATATTATAAAAAATTCGAGGCCTTGACTTCTAGTATGTACTCCAAATCTCAAGGTTCGGTGCTCTTACCAGCTTGCTTTACTTATTTTCTCCTAATGGGCTTGTTCGGCATTTTTTTTTATTTCATAAATCGAAAGTGCAAGTATAAATTAATGGATCTGCAAAAAATCAGAATCTTATTCGTACGTTTAGTATCTTAAAAACTATTACAAATTTCCATCTCGCGAAAATGGGGCGTGGCCAGGCGCTACGTCACTATACGCATAGACTCGGCGATCTCAATAGACTTGATGCTCCTTATTGGTTATAATTATAAGTGTTTTCGAAGTATTGTTTGTTTTGCTTACTACTTGACAGTAGGGGAGTACAATTTGGTGAAATGTCAAAAAATTACAATTTTCTCTCACTCCTGCCAGAAGGAATTTTCGATTTCGACCCTGCAATTTACGATTATAATTCATCGCTGACCTTCTCCTTTCCGTAGACACATAGAACCAACTTCCACTCGACGTATTTATTCAGTTACCAGCGTTTAAAAATTCGACTCTTCAGGTTAAATTTGAAAGGTCCCAGAAAGCCATTTTTCTTACGTCACTTGCGTATAGTGACGTCACAAATAAGCGCTCGGTTTTTGCAACTATTACTAATTTAAACTCCTTATATCTCGAGAACGGAAAAAGTTAATAATACGAAATTTTAAGTGTATAATGAGAATATCGAGTACTATATGAAAAAGTGTAAAAACCATATAAAAAGAATATCATGGAACAAGCCCATTACCTCTATTTAACCGCCAACCCAACGGAATAATTTCAAAATATGATCTAGTTCCAGATGTCGTTATGTTGTTATAGTACTAGATTTCAAGTGAATATCTCAATTTTATTTCATCAACCCCTTTAATAATGGAGTGGGGGTTGTCGAGGGATCTGGAATATTATAAAATAATTTGGGGCCTTAGCTTCTAGCATATCCACAGAATCTCAAGTTTCTGTACTCCTACCAGCTTGCTTTACTCATTTTCCCTTATTTACCCCTATTTACCCCACAGCCCTTTACCAGATATATTCCAAAAACAATCCAGTTCCAGATCTCGGTATAGTACACACGTGTACAAAATTTTAAGTCAGTGTCTTAAACCGTCCCAGACAAAACGTGCGGACAAAATAGTTACAGACAGACCGACAAACCAACAGACCGAAAATTTTCGCTCAAATTGAAAATATCGACGTTTCATAACATTGTAAACCTATTTTAACAAAAACAATTTTTGAAATTTTTTTTATGATTACCATACTTCCAATCCAGTACGCGGATATAGAAGTAATACATATGTACTGAAAGTGTAATTTGATATACTTCTTTTATAGATCAATTCCAGGAGCCATTATTTACGTATATAAGTATCTGTGTCTAATCATCAAATTATCATGGATTTTATGTCTGGCTATAAACTAATAAAAATGAGCATTAGATTAGATTTGTTGTATATCCGATAACCCTCGTACCTTTATATGAAACAACATTCTTGCCGAGGCGACTCCATCCTATTTCCGACTGACTTGATGACTTCCGCATTCAAAAGCGAAAAGCCACAACCGGACAACACACCCCTTGCCCATTAGGCCCAAATAACTAAAAAATATATATAAAGAATCCATAAAACAAATGATATCGTATGGCCGAGTGAACAGCGCGGCTATATAACGAACTGCAGCCCAAAGCGCTGTCAGTCGACAGTCAGCTGTTCACTTATTCCGATCGTAGTAAGCTCTGCCCGTGCTTTCATTTGTTTCGTTACCGGTGTCTTCATTTAATTGTTTATCGTTTATCAGTGGTCATGGCTACTTATGCAGCTTACAGACACATCGAGCTTGACAAGGTTGGCTACAGCAAAAAAAGGTGAGTTTCTGTGTTTTAAGGCGTAAGAATTAACGATCGCAGCCGGCCAAGGGTGTTCACCCCAGTTTTCAAGTGTACTACTTGTGGAAGGTGCAGTTTGCAGCTCACGAATGTATGCTAATGAATGCATAATTTTGTAGATTCATCTTTAAATCACTCGAGTTCAAAAGGGTAATTGAATTTTGCCCGTTTCAGGTTTTCAGCCATTGTGACCTGACATTTCTGAACAAAAAGTCATGGCCTATTCACAAATAAAAAGAGTATCCTTACTGAAAGGTCTGTAGTTACTTCGTTACCAAACCGTTGACAGCTTTGGCTATTAATTTTCATAAAAAACAGATGTTACAGTTAGTTTAAAACATATTTTTCATTTTTCTATTTTGGTATTTAGTAAGATTTTTTTAAATCATATATATAGGTACACACATTCATTTCAGGCTTCACGTTTAAAAAAATAATAATCTGAATATAAACTCAAAATGAATTTGTTTAAAATCAATATTAAACTAGAGTAAATATTATACTCTTCAACAGTTTATTGAATTATTAATATAATTCTTAGACATTCTATATAGAATACTCTTCGCATATTTTTTAAAATATGTTTAAACATTTTTTAATCAGTATAAAATAAAGCATAAAAAGAAACTATGTGGTTTCGAACTGGCGACCCTTGGATTTCGAATTTTTTTTTAACCTTAAGAATTATGATCCTAAATCGTAACCCCTAGACCATCATTTGCTTCTTAAATATGTGTTAATGTCCTAGCACAACGTCTACTGCTAAAAATCATATTTCGATTGTTGGAAATCAGGTACATTATAATGAAATGTATATTAATAAAATAAATAAATAATTATAGGAAATAATATCTCACAAAATTTGTATTAAATTACAATACAAAACATAAAAATTTAGAGACATTTAAAAAAAATTAATTGTTCTTTCTCTAGCTAACACTAATTTATTTTACAAATTCTAATGCAATTTGACTTTTCTTCCTTAAATAATAGTGCTTACAAGAAACCTGACGAACGGATAGACGAACGAATATTTTGAAAGTTGTTCAGAATTCGGTCACTAACAATATTATTTTTATTTCTCTACGAATGACATTTACGGTTTTCATATCAGCTACAATATTCCCTTCATTTGCGAAGAATAATAGTAAAATTATTTTTTTGATGCCTCACCAAATAAAGAAAACAATGTGAAAATTGAATCCGAAAAAAATGTTTGTCATCATGTACTGACTATCTGTATTAACTGAACTAATCGTTCAAGGTAGCCCAATTTCTTGATACAGAAAAAATCGCTTAAAACTATAGTTTGTGCAAGAGGATATTTGTCTCGTTTGTTTGAAAATTTCACCACATAATACTGAAAATGACCACGAAAACAAGAAATTAAACATGATACTGCATCAACTCGTCCAACGTTCTAATAAATAATACTTTAAATGTATTACAATGTTGGAAATTCCTATAAAGGCAGTGTGTATTATTGTTAGCTAAATTTTGATCAGAACGAATCTAGTTATTATTAATACCAAATTGGGAAAAATCTATACTTATCTATACTCTATGATACATGGTGTCTCGGAAATATCGAGCGCATATAACTTGAGTCAAAATAATACAAAAAGCACCCATGCATTTTTTTCGTGAGTCCCTTTCTAAGCTATTCATTTTCAAAAGTTAAATCTTAAGTAAATTTCTGCTCATAACCTTCGAACTACCGTATCGACTGGTACCCAATTTCGTCAGTATACATACATATACATTAATATCAGTGATTAAGAAATGTGGCACTTTTCATATCTTCTGTAGGAAGCCAGGGGTCGTATTCTCAATGCTTTTTACCTATAATCTCACATAGACATTTTCTTAACCGTTTTTCAAGTTATCGGGGCAATTCCTTGAACATTTAGGATTTTGTGAGAGACAGAGAGGAACGGAATACATTCTTACTTTCAAGACAATTTCTGAAAAGCACATATTGCCTAATATATCATTTTCGTGTTTTCTTAAAATTAGGTTATCTAATCTTCCATCCCCCGTTGGTATTCTGATTTCATTTTTAATAAATTTTTATAAACTACTAGCTAAGATTGACTTATATTTTACCACCATATCCTTGATATTTTACATTGTATGGTCATCGTTCTTAATACATAAATATGACAATATTTCTAGCTGGAATAATGATGTGAATTGTTCTCTATTTGAATTCTCTATTTGGATTCGTCTTCTGTAGTGCAAATTGGAAAATGTCTGTAAAACGAGAAATATTGAAAACAGCAGAAGATATTCGTCGAAATTTTCATCAAGAAGCTAACACAGTCGAATTTATTTTATAAAAAAACTTGAAGTTGAAGTCACCTGCATTATCTCTGGTGTAGTATTTTTTGGCTTCAATCTTCTTCGGTGCTTTCTAAACATGTGTCTTCTAAATATGCTTTGGAATATTTCATCAAACTCATCGAGTTAGGTAATTGCAATAGACTTTTGAGTATAATTGGAAATCAAATTTTATTTCTAAAAAAATGGCGAACCACCTTCCATAAGTTCCAAAGCCAGCTAAGTTATTAACTAAGACAGAAACCTAAAATACAAGATTTATTTGGATAGAGTAGCGAGAAACTTTTAATTGTGTCCATATTATTGCAGTTTTAGTTTTTATATATTAAAAACTGCTGCCGTATTTTCCCAGCTGACTAGTGTGTTTCTTCCAACTACTTCAGGAATTGGGGTACTCCGTCCAATTCCGTTCGTGGTTTACTGACGTGAAAAAAATCGACAATTTTGTTTTTCTCGAAAAGGACCAACGATGTTGCTTAAATTTTGCACGTTAATAAAACATTATAAATCTAACAAATGCCCTTATTGAGTTTTCGCGGAAAATTCACATAAATGCAGTTTACTAATAAACATATAGAATTGATATTTTTAACTCCTAAACCAATTTTTAAAAAAGGATAACGATAAAATCCCTCTTCGAAAAAATGTATTTTTCATATAGGAGGCTATTTTAAAGATTCAAAAATTGTACGTAGCTACAAGGAAACAGTGTTTTTCTCAAAAATACTCGTGTATTCACGAAGCCGTATTTACGAACAATAGAAATATATGTTTGAGAATAAAGACAAAGAATCCTAATAATAAAAAAATCTGAAATACAACGTGCCTGAAACATGCGGGAAAATTATTGCAAATGTAAAATTTGGCAAGTAATAAATAAATAAATGATAATTACATATTCCTGATCTCTTACGAGTAAAATCAATTCTCGAAAACGGATCTTTATTTCTGTATCAAACATCTTTTATTTAGAAAAGTGTTTAAAAATTACATCTTAAATTCCAATAAATAAGTTTAGGGAGAAAAGGGGCTAGGGCTATTCCAATTCTGTATTCCCAAAGAAGATAAGAAAATTTCCATATTTCTCAATGATAGATACGTACTTACCATGTTTACCTTCCACATGTGTTTACAATGGATACAGAATTTTGCAAGTTATGAGCAAAAGGATCTTAATATTTAACTCTTAGGAAGAAGAACATACAGCTACTTTTACTGTTATTTTGACATAAGTTATACATTACTGCTTGGATACTCTGTATAATTAATAATATAACTAAATTCCATTCATACTGCAATGAATCTAGATAGATAGAAACGATTTTTTTTAAATAATTTATAACTACTTCAGCCAGTGGCATTAAAACAGGCTTCCAAAGCCGTAAAATAAAATAAAAGAGAATTGAATTTGATGAAGACTTTCACGCCAACTGAACTGTTCTGGAAATTTCTTAATGAGATTGTTAATCAAAATCTGAGACAGAAACGGTAGTATTTCTATTTAACTATTTTTAAACAATTATCTAACAATAAGTTTCAATAACATGCGCTTTCTTTTAAAGAATACTTAATAAATACATTACAATTTTGAATAGCTGCAACTGGGTGTGAAAAGTTGGAATGTACACAACTCGAAGTAGACAAATATTAAATAAAAAATTGTGTATCTTCTAACGAACGTATGACTGTTTCATCAAGCGGCAGGCACACTTGACCTAGTGTCTGAGGTTCAATCCCATGAATGAAATTTTTCAAAATAGAAAGTTCTAATAGTATTTCAACTTAATGATGTGTGTGTCCATTGTCTTTGCAAGTATAAGCACCTCTTGCGAAAGTTATTTTTAAAAATAAAATAAGTGTGATGTACAAGCTTTTTAACATACTGGGTGTCCCGTAATTAAGTGCCCTTCTTCCAGAACGTCATAGACTACTAGAGTTTTGTATGTAATCAGCTTCTACTGGAGCTACAACCTCTTAATATGGAACATTTGAGAACTTATTAATCTAATAAGTACTAATTCATATTTTGCCAAGTTTTTTTGTGTGGGTGTAGCGGGTCTAATTGCAGGCTATGCAAGGCCTAGGCAGGAAACTCTGTGCCAAGGAATTCACAATCAAAGGCATTCAATGGGCAAAGATCATATACTTTCAGATAACCAGGAAACGTTGATGGCTTTCAGGTCTACACCTTGAATCTGGAATTACCTGAGATTGCACATCTTTTAAGCAATTGGCAAAAAACAATAAATTTCCTTTGATGTGGATACCAGGGCATGAGGGACCAGAATGTAAGGAATTAGCTGACAACCTTGAAAAAGAGGTGCTACAGTCCTACTGGAGCAACACTCTAGGCCAAAGACAAGAAAAGAAGATAATAACTTATTCGACAAAGAATTCCACAAGGCTTCTAGAATCGAGAAGTCTGACTTAAATATGTTGATATGCCTTCTAGCAGGCGATTATATTCTTTGAGATAACATCTTAAGAATATGAGCCAGATATAAAATAATAAATGTAGATACTGCGATACTACAACCACTGCGGAAGATATACATTGCTGTGTAAGATATTAATCCGTATTATTTGCCAAGTTTTAATCGAACTATCTTCGTAAAAGTTCTTATTGAGTAGTAAGTTCTTGTCATAATATTTTGATCCTATTTTTTTTGAAACGTTTAAAACGGTTAAAAACACCAATATTAAGAAATGCTTAAAACCGTTAATACTAATAATAATATCGATAGAAGCCATCATTTTGTAGTTTATATCTAAATACCGATATACAGAATAATTGAAAAAGCTTTACATGAACAAAATATTATCACAAACTAGTCTGTTATGTCGGAGAAAACCTTAAAATTATTCTATAGTGCTGATCATTTAAGGTTAACAAGAATTATTTTCTGTCATTATTGACATACATGAATATTTCGAAAGCTGAAATAATGCAACCATACCGAAGCCGAATGTCTTTTTACTGTAATTAGAAGATATTAAAAAGGATTGTTTATCCACTTTGTGTATTATGTCCTAAACATTATACGGAATAGAAAACCGCACCATTTGCTTCGGAAAAATGAAAATCATAATATTTTGATCAGAGAATTCTAAGAGGCACCAAAACACTACATGTCAGCATTTATATCAGCCTTTTCATATCCAGCTCTTTATGTGATGAATAACAAGGGCTTGCAAAATTTTTGTGGTTAAAAATTATCTGATATTCTGATTTCAAATACAACCACCAAGTATTTCCAGCGGAGAAGAATTTTTCACAAGGCAAATATGAAAATATGAGAAAATATAGTTTCGCCTGTTATACAGATTAAAACATTTCTTTTTGGTAAATTTTGCTACAGCTGTATTTACAAATTTCTTTATGGAAAGCCATTATCGATACGTTCTAGGTTTTACAAGTCCTTATGGACTGTCTTCTCCTTTTCCCTTCAAGCTCTTTTCTCTTGTGGACAGCTTTCGGATCTTCTCTACTTAATATCCAACTACTGTTTCTCCATAATGCCAATGTTCCAACTCTCCTGGTAGCTGCATTCGATCTCCTTGATGTTTTGATGGAATTTTCCCCCCTAATCTTCCCTCACAGCAGAATTTCGGGAAGGTAGTCTAAGTGGTTATTCAGGAAATGCACCTTCAAGTTCATCGACCCACCCAAGTCCATTAGCATATTTTCGGCTTTACACTTGAAGTTGGAGGTTTTCATTATTTCCAGTAAAATTCGTTCCAACTTACTTTGAAAGTTTCTAGGCCTCTTCTTCAACCATTTCCGCTATAGTTACATCTCCCGGAATCTTCTGATTATCAGAACCGACAAATACACTTGCTTTCAATTTAGCTTCTGATAATCACAGACATTTGTTATACATGTATATAAAACACTATCCTTCCTATGACACAGTCTTTATAAATTGTTTCTTCAAACCAATTTTGATGTGAAGTGGAGGCACCAGGTCCTTCTCCTGATCAAGTAAAGCTTCTCATACTAGACTTTGTCTCCAGTATAACTAGCCTTCGCCCCTACGAACTATCTTTATTCTAAAAATAAACATAGTCAAACGAAGAATAAAAATTAAATGTTCTAAAAGATAGATAATGAACATTCTTGCTTAGAACTTTAATAGAGTAATCGGTGTGTATTTAAATACGATATTTGAATGTGAAAAATGGTACGTGATGGTCCGAACCCAAAATTTTACAAGAATCAGTGTTCAGTTTTCAACAACTGTTTTCTTTAATGTTTAACTCTTTATCTCTTACTTATATATTTATGTGTGTTGTTGTAACGTAACGTAGGGTGAAGTTTGTAGCAAAATATTTTGTTCTTAATCCGTTTGTATAATGATATTGTATATTATTTCCTACATCATAGACTTTTTGGATTTAAAACGTGACACTAACAAGATTTTAACCCACAATCATTGTTCAAAGATACAGAAATTCCTTAATTTTGATTAAGTTGTAAATCAAGAGTTTACATAAACAATTTTTATGATGTGTAATGTTTAGGAATTTACGTGAATGTTTACAATATTTAAACGCGTGTATTTTTGTGTGTACACTGCGACCTCACACTTATTTTATTTATTTTAATGTTTTATCGTGCACATTGTAATGATGTTTTCATGTATATTTAATTTCTTAATCATTTTTTTATCTACTTATGTTATTTATTTTACTATTTTATCATGACCACTATAAGCCGTTTGTCCGTATTTATTTTTCCTGTAATTTTATCGTGGATTTTTCGACATATTTTAAAACATTTACTTTGTATTAAGTAGTAAGTATTTGTATTCTTTCTGCTGCCATACTGCATAGACATTGTTGCAATATACCTTGGGTAATAAATTATTATTATTATACCAGAACCTCGTCTAACTTAAAAATGTAATAAAATAGTAAATACATGATGCAAGTAGTTGAGAATCTAAAATGATTCTACACATAAAATTTGACGTTGCACATTCTCAATACAGATACATTTTAGTCAGATACAACACATTCTCAAGCCTGAAAATACGTCTCCTCTTTTATTTTATGTTATTTTTAAATCGGTCATAGGATATTACAAGAAATATTATTTAAGCTGAAAGATGTTTTGTGAATTACTCTCTAACTAACTGATATTCAGTTTTCCTGTGAGCTAATTTTCCTAATCTTGCGGCTCTAATTCTTCTAGTGTCAATTCTACCTTTAGCTTTTGTTCTTCTGTTTCAAGTGCACCATCACAGCACATGATATCAAGGCTGTAAATGATAAATGCGTGCATTATCATTTTTTTAAATTATATCTCAAAGAGCAATGGTTCGTTATAAGCCTTGTCATGGGCCTGAAGGCGAACGTTAGGGGTTCTCTGTCGAACACGTTATGAGTTATAAGCCGTTGTTTTACAAAGACATCAATTATTTTATCACCGTCTGTTTCCTCGAGACCTAGCACCACATTCAGATAATCTTGTTTCTGTTTGTCAGTTGCTTCGGAATTGTCTGCACGCCCAGAAAACTTTAGAATCAAAGGTATAAGACCTCAGAAATTTCAATGTTGCCTGACAATCTGAAAGATATTAGCCCTTGCCCAGAATAACCTTGTTTGCGTATCCCCGGGTATATAGATCTATAGTACCTATACATTTCTGTTAGGAAGATGGATATGCTACTTTGAGTAGTCTACATTTAGGCCCTATTACATTCAAATCTATCCCTTCAATTATCTTGAAACCTTGTAAAGAGTTAAAATCGAAAGTCATAAAATCCAACTAGTTAACTGAAGATTAGTCAAACTAAAATAAAGCACGTCCTGGTTTCGAGATCACCGTCCCTTAAATAATTACACAAAGAGAATTTATGTATTGTTATTATGTTAAAAACTGGGCCCAGTACTGTACCTTGTGGTACACACATTTCAACCACATCTGATTCATTAACAGTGTTACTCATTTTAACACAATATTTTCCGTTTTGCAGGTAATATGTAATAATATCTATCGCAAGACCCCTAATTCCTATCATCAATATATTATGAAATATTGTATGAAATGCCTTGACAAATACAACTGGACAATTTTTGTTACTATTCAGATTATTATTAATGAAGTCAATTAACTCATAGACAACCATTTCATTACTGTTGCCCTTTTCGATATCATATTGTGGCTGATAATACATTTTTTAAAACATTTGCAACATTATTTATTAACGAAATGGATTTGTAATTACCAATATTTGTGCAACTTCTTAATTTATAAATTAGTACAGCTATAGATTGTTTAAAATCAAGTAATTGTTGATCATTACCCCGCACATCTTCAGAAAACGACTGTTTAAATTAATTATTGCGATTAATCGTTTTATTCGATATTCTCACGAAATAAATATAGGAAAACCCGAGGAAAACTGTTTCTGATTTTTCCACCTTCATTAGAAGTTCTAAACTAAATAACAATACTGAATCATCAATCAAACTTTCATATTAAATTTTCACTAGCTACAGTTTGTTGCCCTTAGAAAAATCAATAAGCAGTTCCTGCGATGGACATCGATAAATATGATTTCACTAAATTATAAAGACAAATGATTTAGCAAGTTTAATAGCACAAGCAGTAAACACATTTTATTAAATAACTGTGTTTTAGTGTGATCTTATTGTATATTTTATAAATCGACGCGTTGATGGAGAAATAACTACTTAAATCATATATTTAGTAAATTAATAGCCATGCGCCCTATTTTTCATGCAGGGGTATTAGGAGCCAAAGAGGGTTATAATTAGATTTGCGTGTGTTGTGCTTATAGCTTGACATATTTTTTACTGGACATAGCGCCATGAAGTACTAAAGAATATTTATTTTTAATAAACACTAAATCTTCGTGTGAGAAAAAAGATATTAGTCTTTTTGTCTCTAATATTTTGTATTTAAGGACTTGAAATATAGAATAAATGGCAGAAAGTAAAGAAATAATTTGATAGCGTTACTTTGTTCGAAAATATTTAATTTTTCGTTAGCTCTGCATTTCCAATTTCAAGTTTGTTTTTCATGAAATGATTTGAAAATTAGATGGTTTTTCGCAACACATCCAATCTGAGGCTTAAATGATTATAACTGAAGATAGATCTGCGTTTTTGCCTCACTCGTTTAGTAGAAGAAAATATAGTTTGGCGCTGAAAAACTTGCAACACAAATATTTCTTCACCAAAATGCCCTGCAATATTATCCCCCAAAAATCATCACTGCCCCGACTATTTGGGACAAATGTCCGCCATTTTGCTAACTAATATACGATTCAAATGTATTGACCCCTCACTTTTACCGCGAGTGTCTCAGAAACGGAAGAGCAGAAAAAATTGAAAAAATTATGTGTTCATTATGAATTTATTCTAAATCAGTTACTAACATTTGAATAATGTACATTGAACACTGTTGAAGTTCTGCTAAGTTATATTGAAAAATGTCCTGCTTTTTAAGGAAATTTTGACCATACCAGTTTTAAATCCATTGTATTCTGGAAAATATGCATACTATGAAAATAATATTGACGGTGACGAGGCCTGCCGTGAACAATTTTGCAGTCAGGCCAGTAGCTGACACTTTCTTCTATTACCGAAACAGTAAATTCCCAAAATGTCCGGTGCTCCAAACTGCAAAAATATTTTCACCAATTCTATAGCCACCTCCGCAGCACGTTTGCTTTGTAAAGGGCGGAGATGCAAAAATGTTGTGGCATGGTCTTGATAGCTGAGATGCCATTTATATGTCATATCAGGGGCAGATTGGAAATCTATCAAGTCTACTTGCCCGCGGATATTAAAATCTTTAGAAAAAATTGGACGCACAATTAATCCCTTGTGGGGTTGCGATTTTTTAAGTTGACACACCTTGCATAGTGAAATGAAACTTTCGATCGCTCTTCTGGGAATGTTATTTTTATTTTTTAAGGCAACTAGCATTTTGTCCCTACCACCATGTCCTGTATTTCGGTGACATTCTAACAACACATCAGAGTACTGTTCCATGGGTATTATGTAACCAATAGGTTGGTCAAGAGAGGTTCGTTTTACCAGTAGATGTTCATCAACACCGACAGACAAAACATCACATTTTCTCATTAAATGGTACTGCTTATTACTCTTTTTGTTACCTGTTGAAACAGCTAATTTACCACCCTTGATATCTTCAATGACTCTTTAACTCTATCAGCCGTCCAAGACTTTTTAATTACATCTTTCTCCACTCTTTCACTATACAACTTCTGCAGCTGTTCGTTAAATTGCACTTTGATAACTTCTAAATCTTGTTTTTCTCGATTTGCACTTCTTCGCGGTTATCGCTCATTTTTATGTGTCTGAACGGACTTCGAAATGGATAAACAACACAACAACGGCCACGTTTTTGTTTACCACATTTTAGGTTATGTTAGGTACAGCTGATCGGCGCGAACTGTATCGGGAAAGCAATATTGTGCGTTTTGACTACATCGCTGTAGGCAAATTGTCAAATGCCTGAGAATAATCAGTCAGAACGAGATATACATTCCTCTGTTCGCATTTTGCCGGCATTTTATCAATTTATCGTTTTGCCGGCTTTTTGTAAAATCCCTACGCATTTTATAAAAAGCCTAATTTTACATTATGACTACGATATATATAGTAATATATCAGTATTCCATTTGCTTCATTAGTATAACCGAGTACAACGTTTTTTTTTTAGCTTTATACACCACGTAGTCGATGTCGAACTTATAAATGCACTTCATTAAATAGCTAATAGCAATAGGTACCTACCTAAGTTCATTTGGGTCATATACATTAGATGTTTCGCAGATTTTATTTCTCACAGGCAGAGGCTTAAATCGTGATTCCATATAGGTAGTCTGAACCGAAAATAATATGTAAATTTCTAATTCTAATCCAGTAGTTATTCAGGAAAATCACGATTTACGACTAAATTATTGCACGCTATTGCTGCAATTATTCGCTTAATTGAGATTATTACAATTTATAATGCCTATTTTATTACTTTCATTGATATATCAACTTGCCGTGTTTCGTGATCAAGAATTTTACACTTACATTGACAAAAAAAAATTAATAACAATTATTTGTATTAATGGATCCGTGACAGAACTGTACTCAGTGTCCACTGTGATTTCTAGGGTTTGGTCAACCCGTGAATAATCAATCTGATAAGTTGATTAAATGATAGAGAAAGCAGTTGAGTTTTTTTAAATTATAGTTCTCTCCAAATTAATCAAAATAAAAACACCTAAATAAAACAAGATTGCGTCAGTAGTAAAAGTAACTAAAAAATAAATTATATGGTGTAGCATTGAGTATTGATTTATTACTGTGAAATGAAATTAAAATCAATACTTCCTAAAGAATGGCACAGTAACTGCTTGACCGCAAGTGACACGAAAAGACAATATTTTCTTTTCTCCGCGGTTGATGTAGTCACTGGTAAAGCACTTGAAAGTAACAATGAGGATAAATAATTGGCATTAGTTGTATGTTATGCACAACAATTCAATTATATAATTATGTAATTATGATAAAACTGATTTTTTAGAATCTTTAATAGACGAATCAAAGAGAAACGCAATCAATAAATCTTACTGCTGACGGTTAGAAGGTCTTTAAAATAATTTGACAATTTTCATTTAGAATTAAAGTTTTTCTCTTTTTCCTACGTTTCGAGGTGTCAGCTATAGTTGATAATGCTTTCTTTCACATCACTGAATATGAGAAAAGGTATGGGAAACCTAGCAAATATTTGAGTACAATTTGGCGTCGAGACTACTAGTATAAGCTCCTATGAAACAAAAGTCAACACTGCTAAAATTTTATTTCTAAATTAAACAGAAAATACGATAGAAAAGATCGACGGCAACCCAATTTGATTTTTTAGTTAGTTTTAATTAGATTAGTTAGTAAGTAAACGTCAGTATGTTGTATACAACTCAGCTCTAGTTAATGAAATTTATGCAGATTATAGAGATCAATTATTTCTGACTTAATCTGTCTTGCCTTATTTTCTTTAGTTGATGATATAATTGGCCTACTGAAAATGTTTCATTTGTAAGAGGTATACAGTAGTTGACTCTATGGAGAACGAGAACATAGGGGTATAGTTCGCTAGATATGTTTAAGACACATAAAAAAGCCATAAAAACCTACCGTAAATCACTGTCCTGTTAGGATAAGGTATATCCCACAGAGCCGCACTTAAAATTTGTATGCACAATTACAGTAGAAATTTAGAAGTATTGTCGTTCTTAAATAAATTATTTGGTAGTGATAAATTAAAAAATTTTACTCTGTTTTGCTTATGTCAAGATAGGAATAATATCTGATATATTTGTGGAGCAGCATTGACAAATTCGATATTCCATGATATACCGACAATATTAAGTTCGACTCTGTCGAGGGTACATACCTGCTGTAAACCGTTACATCCTAAAATAATTTCGGTATGAGCGAATCGGGTAACTAGGTATATCAAAACAATTTGAAATTGTAATTCAAACAGGTGTGTATCCGTTAATTTCTTATTTTAATCATGCCAGAATATACTTCACATGAGAACAATGTTATTATTATTATTATTATTATTATTTATACATTATATTATACAGGGCAGGGTGGATACCCTTAAAACAATTAAATAAGAAACGATGTTAGAAAATAATATTTGGAATGTAAACGAGCTAAGCCTGTTTAAAAATTAAATTAATTGTGTTCTATTTGGAAAACAGGTGAAGAAATTAATAGTGTCATTTGTCAATTATTCCAATGTCATTTTTCTTAATATTTCCTAAAAATTCACACTCTCCAGGAGAAGGAGTAGATTCTTCGGATTCCCATATTGATTGATTCATTGATTTGCCAGCGTAAGGTGAGGATTGCTGACGATTCCGGACATCCAGTTTGGAGGGTCACTCCAACACGCAGCTTGACCGCCGAACACGGTCAACGGACGGCCAAATCGTGTGCCGGAACCAAACCTCGGATGTTTTATATACCGCCGGACCGGCTGCATACGCCGGGTTGAACATGCTTGTTATCAGCAGCGAGAGCCACATGAGGCATTGGGTAGGAATGTAGGATGGAAAGTGTAGGTGTTTGTGAGATGCTTCTTTTAAGTTTCCATCTATCATCATATCCTTATTTAGTCTTCTTCTAAGTTTTCTGTTTCTTCTGTTTCTGAATCTAGCAGCTTTTATTTTTATTTTTATTTATTAACCGTTTCACAGGTAAATATCGGTGGAAGTGCTGGAAGGGGCCCTATCTCGCGGTAAAAATAAGAGCTTTTTATAGCCGGTTGTGAAATAGAGGTCCGAGGGAATGTTTTGCAAGCCCTGTATATTGGTTTTTTGAAGCAATCAATTTTAATTTTCACTTTTCAATTTCGGGTATTTTTCTATTTCTTTTCCTATATTTAAGTAGTATTCCTACACTACTTGCACTCGATTTCATCCTTCCAGATGTTGTTAACTGGGTACCATCCACTTCACCGTGGGTAAAGCTTCACTGGACCCTTGCTTTTTTATGCACTTTTAGCCACTATTACGTTTCAAGATGTGACCGACTTATTCAGATACTATTCACTACACTATATTATTAATTATTAATTTTGCTTGAGTTTAAACTTATATTCGTCAAATATTGGTCTTTTTGGATTTAAATTCTGATTCAAATATTTAAATGTGAATTTTAATTTTAAATATCTATGGAGTGATATTTTCTATAAATTTCATAATACTTATTAGTTTATGTATATTCTAGAAGCGTAATAATATTTGAAAATAAATTTAGAAAACGTCTAAAAAGATTCACAAACTTGCCAAACAAGCAAAGCATCTGTTACAAATTATGAATATAATCATAATATGCCTGAAATTTGCAAAATATTTTCAATTAACTGTCAGAATTTCGGAACTGACTCTTCGCCTCATTCTCATTCTCAACTTGGTAGCGCTTTACCTTAAAAAACAGTGCACCAATATTTTAGAAGCACGTTTTCTATGCGCTAAGAATTAAATAAATATTTTATCCAAATTGTATTGATTGCTGAAGTTGTTTTTAGTAAAAAAAACTGACTCCATGGGAGGTTAAATCACTACGGTCTACATCTACGATGCTGACTTGCATGTGCTTTCATATTACCCACCTAACTTGAAAACAAGGTATTGATACTGATGATGAATAAACAAAGTAGGTGCTGAAAATATTCTTTGCAAAAGCAATGTAACTGAATTTTATTTAAGAAATATACCTGCAATAGAATATAATTCGAATAGAAAAACTATCTGTAAAGATATTATTTTTGAATCTTTGCATTCTTTCGATAACCTGCATTCTGATTGTGCTAGCTAGCCTGGCTCTAGTTATGCTAGCATATCCAGAATGCAGATTATCGAAAAATGTAAAAATTGGAAATTAATGTTTTTATAGATGGTTTCTTTTTCGTTCTCCTGGATAATTTTTTCTGCTGTTCGCCAAATGCTACAAAGAATATATTTCATTAAAATTATAAGCAAATAGAAAATTATTCACTTTTTAACATACCTGCAATAAATACAGAAACTTCTGAAAATATTTATTCAATAATTGAACTTGCTCGTTACTTTTTAATAGGATTCCCATGACAATGTTGCACTATAATAACTTCTCACACAAGATAGTTTAAGGTTTTTATATCCCAATAAAAAGAACATTTCATACTTTGTATCCTGTAATAAGAAAAACTGGATGTCTATGTATTTCTAAAAGCCAAGCATGTTTTTCATTTCATCCGGTTATTTCCATTATGGTCCTTTTAATAATAGCGTAATCAGCCACGCAAAAACGGCTCGGCTCGTGGGATTTCCTCAACAGTCTCAGAAAAGGGAATTTATTTAATTTTCAACTTTTAATAAAAAGGAAAATACTTTTACAACAATTTTTTTAGATTAAATTCGATTATGGTCTCAACAATGAAATTTTTTCTTATATCTTGACCAAGCTAATGAAAAATTGTCATTGAAGCGGCTTAACTTTTAAATACATAAATATATTTATAATTCTAATTTTATTTATTTAAGTTAACTCAAAAACAAGCTAACCTACTCTTCGCCGATTTACTCTTTATAGGATTGTTACACAGTTTATAGAATACTCTTCGCAGTATTTTTTGTAAATAGTACTAGTTTTAGACATTTTTTGTTTAATTACAAAACGTTAAACAAAACTTTTTTATTAAAAAATTCATAACTTTTCTATTTATTGATCGATTTTGTAAAATACAATAGAGTTCTTCCTCTAGCTAACACTAACGTACTGTCCAAATTTCAATCGGACTTTACGTTCTTAAATTATTGTGCTTACAAGAAACATATGGCGGACGAACAGACAGACAGGCAGACGGGCATGTTCAGAATTCGATCACCAACACAGTTAAATGATTTTTTTTTCTCTACAAGCAATATTACCGATTTTAGAAATGTGGCGACCGAATGCAATACACTCTTCGTTCTGTATTTGGGAAGAGTATAATGCATACTACATATTTCTAAAAAAAAAAGATATTTATTAAAGCTTGTGGAAAGGACTAATGCCAACATTTCATTTCCTAATAGCCCTATACAAACATTTATCACAAAGATTTTTTTATAAAGAATTAATGCGTTTTGATTTATCGCTGTGTACAAATATGTATAGCGACATATAAGGCTTAAAGCAATCTAATATCGGCATGTGGGGGTCACACAACAGCTGATTTTTAGATTTAAGTTCACGTTTTTTCTTGCCAGCGGGAGGTCTCCAGAGTTGGTAAATAAGCTCTTAATTAATGTAAATTAATGAACGTTGAACTGTACCTAGTTATTAGTTACATGGAATTCGTCGTCATCCTCATTTGTTGTTCCTGTCATATTAAAAAAATATCATTACTTATATTAGAGGCAAAACTGCAACAAATAGTTTTTTCACTAAAATATTGGGGAACATTATACTCGTCATTCTCGGTATACATTGGACAAATGTCCACCAGCTTGATAAATGAGTTTCCCGATTAATTACTCTCGGTTATTGTTGCCCTAGTAAGAAAAATATCTCAATAAGAAATTAAAGTACTTTTCTTTGCTAATTTTTGGCCTTGGATAGTTTCCATCAGCCAATTCGGTTCTCTACAAGAAAGCTTCTTTCCATTTTTTATTGTAGAGCCAATTAAAAAGTTATAGCCAATTTGCCTACCACCCGACCATAATTATACTCGAATTTTCGTTCTTAGTTTCGATAGTTACATTTTTGTCTTGCAATATTTTAGAAACTACTTGGTTCATTTTGAACAATAAGTCTATTAAATGACTTTTATCGTAAATCAGAGTACCGGTAATGCAAGTGTAAGATGTAGTATTGATTTATAGACTTCTACAATATACCGGTTTTCCTATAACATTGTACTAATGTTCAACTGAATTGTCGTGTAATTATTTTACATGTGATTGATTCATTAATTTGTCAGCGACTGGGAGGCCTCACTCGACCCCCAACTGACGAACAAACCGAGTGCCTGAACCAACCTCGCACGCTTTTATATACCTCCGGACCGGCTCTATACGCTGGATTGGACATTGGACATGCCTGTTGCCAGTAGCGAGAGCTACATCACGCATGAGGTAATAATATAGGATGGGAAGAGTAGGTGTATGTGAGATGCTTCTTTTTAGTCTCGGTCTGTCATCATCGGATGGAGAGTGTATGCCTTTGAGAGATGCCTCTTTTTAGTTTCCATGCTCCTTTTAAGTTTCCATCTGTCATCATTTCTTCTTCTTCTTCTTCATTTAAGAGAAGTATCATTTAAAATCCTGAGAACTAAACGACAATAATTTGTACTTGTACCTATCTCACATAATTTCAACTTATATAATATACAAGAATTATAGAATCAGATATTATAAATAACAACAGAAATGCAAAAGAAAAAGTGAGAAATGACAGATAAGGAACGGGATGAGGATGAAGATTCATTAGATGTTTTGACAGATATTATATAATGCTTTATCATGACTGCGTATTTGCGTAATACACTGAATTGTTCTATAAGAGAACCTGCTGTGCCACTACGGGAGCTTCGTGGTTGTAAAATGTCAGCAGAAAAAACTGAATTGCTCATCAAAGTAAATTGCGGCCTATCTGTATAAATGAGAAGTGCTTGTGGCTGTATAATAACTGCATAACGACACAATTGTTTTATGGCAATACCTGCGACAGTCTTTATACAATATAACGAGTGTAAACTAATCTATTACATTATTTATATGGCAAAAAGTTGAAATATGTATGATTACGACCGATAAAACCCAATTATCATTTAACACACTTCTCAACAATCTTTATGCTACTAGAAACCTTTTTATTGCACCCGCTGGTATAGGGCAAACAGTTTTGTAAAAGTTATTTAATTCGAACTGAACATTATCAATAACTTCTCACAAAGCCATTGTCTCTTATATATTAGCAATAGAATTGTTCTATAACAGAGGTATTTAGTACTGCTATTGAGCGATCGCCGAGCATTACATCTCAGCTACATTAAATAGAGTAGGTATCTACATATTTTTGTTAAATAAGAACTAAATAATTACCTCTGCATTCACCCAGTGGAGTGAAAGTTTTCAATAAATTTTTTTATTGAAATAGGTTTAAAATGTCATGAAACGTTTTAAATTTGAACCAAAATAATTCGTTTTGCCAAGTGTTGTAAATAATAAAAATAAAAATAAAATGAAATCATTACAGTTGTAGTAATCCATCACAAGTAAGATTTTTTTCAATATAATAATATGTCCTTCATTGGGAAAGCGGCAAAATGGTGAATATGAGGTCATCCTGGAAGAATAACAAAGAAATATATATTATTAACGCCATGAAGTGTTTATATATTATAAAGCAAACAAACTGGCAACAAACAACAAAGTAACAGCTTGTTCTACTGAGTACTAAGTGTACTGGTCATTTCAAAGTATCATAAATAACTTTTATACCAACAATGTCTGCATTTAATTTATGACTTGAAAGTTTTCAAAATAAATGTACGTTCAGAACGATATGAATATGAATATTGAATATGACTCGATTCAAATTTCAGAGATTATTCGTTGTACAAAATGGTGGTGTTATAATGTTCTGAGGGACATTTCTTTACGATCTGTAAATCGTGATGTAAATCGTGAGTATATTAAAAAAATCCTAATTTCTGGCATTTATCGAATTAAAAATATTATAATACTATATATTTGTTTATGATATATATTTGACTCATTTTCCTTCCTCCCCTCTGTATCTCTTTTTTCCTTTAAACAATGCATCAGTTTTGTATTACGTTTATATCTGATGCGTTATTTAACTGAAAAAGAATTTGAAGAGGGGGAAGGAGAAGAGGAAGGTGGTTAATATATTTTACCAATCCATATAATATTATAAACAGCCAAATAATAATGTAAAATCTTTAAATTGAATAACATCTGAAGTTAAATTTTGTCACATATATGATTTCATTACGAATTACAAATCATAAAGAAATGTCCCTCAAACTAATAGTTAATACCGACAATTTCTAAAATAATCTCCATTTGACGCGAGACAACAGCTTTGTAAGACAATCGGTTCAAAAGTTATGATACGTCATATTCCAAGAACCAGTGACACACAAAAGTTTCTTGCATGTAAACTGGTAGTCATTCTTATAGGCCGATTCAGAAAGGTATCGAGATACTTTGTTGAAAATTATAAAGTGTTTCCTGTCGGCGTTTCCCTGTAGTGGGGATTATTTAAAAGTCTACTTTTTATACAAACCCCAACTGATAGGCATTTGTGAAATATCTTCAAGTAAGGAAATATAAGAATTTCGATAAAATTGACTGCTTGCTATACAGGAGTGATTCCATGTAAAAGCCGAAAGAAAAAAGTTAACAATTATGTCATACTCCAACCACTTGAAATTGGTGTCATTTTGTCAGATTTATTATCATCTTACGCCAAATCAAGCGACTGCTTGATCGGTTAACTCTTTATTTATTTATTCAACTCATAAAATTTTTTAAAAAAATGATAAAATTTTCATCTGATAATATGTCGCAATTTTACCAAAATTCTTATATTTCCTCACTTGAATATATTTTACAAATGCGTATTAGTTGGGGTTTGTATAAAAAATAGATTTTTAAATAATCCCTACCACAAGGAAACGCTGAGGGCAACACTATCATTTTCAACAGAGTATCTCGATACCTTTCTGAGTCGACCTATAAAAGTAAATATCAGTTTACATGTAAGAAACTTTTGTGTTGCTGGCTCTTGGAATATCAAAGCTGGTCACAAATAGTATTTTTGATATGTTTGAGCCACAATATCTCAAAATTGGTACTTGATAGAGATGTGGAAAAAAAAATAGTAGTAATAATCAAACTACTCATAATAACAGATCGGACATAGTGCTTCATGATAGGATGAATAAAACGGCATACATTATGGATGTAGCTATACCAAACACACACAACTTAACTACCACAACAGAAGAAAAAATAAGATAATATTGTGCCAATTGTTATATCAACGAGAGGGGTTATATCAAAAGAACTGCAACAAAATTTAGAGAAGATTGGACTTGAATCAAACATATATCTTACACTACAATATTAAATACATGACGTATGGTCAGAAAAGTCCTTGAGGAATAATAATGAATCAAAATAATATCCATTTTGATTGAACCCAGCCAAAACGCTAAGAATGGGGAAAAATAATAATAATAGTAATAATAAGCGGCAAGTACAGATACCCACCCCGAAAGACTTGGTCGTCTGAACTTTCGGGGAAAAACCAAGTGTCTGCAACTAATATGCTTGCCGTTCCTGTTCTGCTATACTCCTCTGTGATAGTCAAATGGACTATAGATGAGCTGTGCCAACTGAACAGAGGTACCCGCAAGATGATGAATATTCATAGGAGTATTCATCTTAGATGTCCCTCCCACGCAATCGAGGGGGGGGGGTGGACGAGGACTCTTGGGGTTGGAGTGCATGCGTGGCAGAGAAGCACTGAGCGCGGCATGTAACACACTTGAGAGCTCAGACCCACTTCTGCAATTAGTGAGAGATCACGAAATTGCGGGGGCCCACCCCTGCAGGACTGATCAACTTGGTATCGTATTCGATGGTAGGTGAGACGGCCGACGCGGTGCTGACCCAGAGTCGGTCACTGAATTTCAGCCACCTCGCCTGAAGGCTCAAATAAAAGCTGCCGAACAGGAACGTCTGTTTAGGCAGCATGTCGATAAACCCACGGTGTATACTATAAGAACGTAGAAACACTGGGTTTATCGACAAGGCTGACATTCGCCTTCTTAAGGTCAGCTGGGCTAAAGTCGGAGATCGAGGGATTCATTGTGGCCTGTCAAGATGGTCTCATTAATGCTTTGGTTTACCGAAGCCGTGTAATGGGTGTAGAGGTTCCTGATAATAACTGCGGGATCGGCCGTCATGTCAGGCGCCGGAGTCGCTCATGCATACACATGTACTTTCTGCATGCCCGGTATATGAGATTTTGGCCTACATCCATCGTCATAACGCGGCGTTACGGGTGCTGTACTACCATCTACGGCCGTCGTACGGAATAGGCCAGACACCAGTGCTACCTTACGTCCCCGGAGACATCGAGTTCGTTGTCGAAAACGAGAGGTGCCAAATTTATTGGAACTACTCGTTTCCGTCAGGCTAATTCAAGCCAATAAGCCTGACATAGTCCTCCTCGACCATCAAAACAAAGTGGCTTCTCGGTTAAGATTGTCGTCCTAATAATCGGTGTACTCGGAGGTATGAAGCCTACGCTGCTCTCGGAACTGAAGAGCATGTCGGCCTGTCAGAAATTTGCCGTTTGGATGGCAGGCCAAATGCAAAAGGCAGTCATCTTGGGGTCCCTTCGCCTACTTAGAGCACATGATTCTGGAATCTACAGTCAGTAACGCCGCGGGATGTGGGGAGTGGTTGTGGATATTTTGCTGGCGCTCTTTCCGTGTGGTATCGGAGGCTACGGAAAGAGTGTCCAGCGTCAGGAAACTGAAAAAAATGCGTTTATTAACTATAATTATATAGTATACATGCAAAAAATAAAATCAAAATGAATTCTGTGTGTAATTATTGCTAACTGGCGAAGTTCACAGAAATGAATGATGATAAATTTTTGGGTCTTGTGGCCATAAGAACTTTCGATCAGTAAGTCGTAAACTAAAACATACTGAATTTTTAGCCAATTTAGCCAAGGGCTACTTTGCATAAGGAATGGGTCCTTTCCAACTTTCCCTTCTTTAAGGTAAGGCAAGGGGCTAGATAATACCGTCAAACGGTTAGTAAAAGCATGACATGCATTTTAAATTTTAAAATGAAATCCATTACTAGAAAAACATTAGGATACAATAATTATTTATTTGAAATCATTAAATGTTAATTTCTATTATCTGTTCCACAATAGAAATTGTTATTATACCAAATATCAATTTAAAACTCATGTTCTCTAATTCTTCACTTTTATTCCCATTATAATAATTATTAGTATGCATCCTCAGGGTTCAAACGAATTAAAGAATTCCATGCCCATCTGAAGGTTAATTAATTTGAAACTACTTCTTTAAATCTATATAATTTTAATTTAGGTACTTTCAAACAATGAATATAACAGTATCCGTGTATTATGATAATTAACTTACAACCTATAAACTATTTTTATAACAATTTAAATTTATTATTGCTGTTACTACTCTCGCCGGCACGCCGAGCCGTATCCAATCTATAAATAAACTTTCATTTGGCATTGACAATGAACTTAATTTTGGGTTCAATACCATATAAATAAAGGTATTATTACAACATGTGTACAGTGCACATACTATACAAGTTTTTATCTGAGTGATATGTTAATTGAAGGTTCAGTTGGAGGTATTCACGGACAAATGAGTTCAGAATAATAACCACCATTAGACAACGCCATGGGCATGACAATGTGTCTTGTGTAACTGAGATAAAACAAATCTGATTTATTTATCAGGTATGCCGCATTTTACTGTGTAAACAGCGGTGTATGATCAAGATATCTTTAGGCTCCCGCATCGCTGAATCACCGTTCGAATCTTACTGGTATTATAAATTTAATATCGCCTAGATCTTACTTACAATTACAATTTTTACGCGAACTGGAAAATATATCGAATCCAGATTAATCCTTTACTGCATGATTTTTATTTCCACTTAAAAAATATAAGGCGCAGGAAGTAATATTTAAACAACAAGAAATATGTTTTAAAAATTATTTTTCAAGTTCGAAAAACTTATACAGGAAAATGGAGTTTGTACTGCATATGGTACAATATGCAACTAAAATATATTTTAAACTATTGATTATAAAAGGCATAAAGGCAATGTTTATCTTTGTTAAGATGCTTCATATTTCTCATATCATATGAAACTTTTCCCAATGCACCCAGAACACTTGTATTGCACCTTTGTCTTCGACTTTGCCAATGCCTCTAATGGCCAATACTATTTGTTCTGACCCCACGAAGTGGGAAATGAGCTGTTGAGCCTCGATGCCTTTTAGCCTGCAATTCACGTGATGATCTGGCCGGACTTCTTGTTTTGGAAAGAAAAACTTCTTTCTAAAATTTCCATTACCAAGGTCATCTATGGCCAATTTGAAGTCTACCGAAGCCAAATTGTTACATCATTTTTTTCGCCTTCAATGAACCTAAACCTTGACACACAAGATCAATTATGTGGAAAAGTATATCACTTTTTAACGTAATTTTTTAATATCCCAGCGTGGAATTCAGAAGATCCTGTTCACCCTAGTATTTATAAATTATTAATGTATAATACCTTTGGACATGGTACAAAAATATGTTTTCTGCATAATCGTTTTGCTTCAATGTTGAAAATACTGCAAACTAAAATGGATATCATAATAATGACTTTGTTGTCATACCAGGAAGTGACAGATATTAGAATATACACTACAACTACTTACTACCTTCTCAATCATACTACCATGACCCATTTTTCTTATCTTTGATTCTCTTGGCATAGTAGACAAACATATTTTGTAAAATATGTCATAAGTGGAGTATTGGTAAACTAGTTATCATAAAATATTTTGTAATTCTGGATAATTTATATTTTTCATAAAATCTTATTGTATTCATAATACGTGGAGAACAAAACCTTTTTTAGTTAGTTAGTTAGTTAAGAAAATTCAAGAGAAAGTAATATCGTAAATGAATGCTGTGCCATATATGGCACAGAAGCATTTTTTATAACAAAAGTATGTTTGTTCACGTCAGTAACCTATCGCCAATACTAAATTTTCGATCACTAATATTTTTTGGCAAATGTACATTTTTATGACTGGCATCTGCTGTTGTCATCTATTGCACATCATTTTGGAACTTTCGAAATTCAGTACTAGACTTAACTGAATGACGCGGAAGAATGAATGCATATGTACCATATGCGATAATCTGTGCGTTGTATAATACTACCAGAAATACCAACCAACTATAAATAAGTTAAAACTGCTTTGTGTCATATATGGCACAGTATTCGGTAACGGTTACAAAATATTGGGTTAACTATTTCTTCTAGGTAACAGGTCTCCTGTCGATTTTTTAAATATTGTTTATAAACAATAACTCACAATGGTTGAAATTCAGTTCATTCGTCAATCAATAATATTATCGGACTGCCTATGCTACGAACATCAAGTATGTATTTTTCTCCTCATGTTTTCTAGATTCTCTTTCATCGTCATTATAATCAATGTAATTGTCTTGTGGTTGTGATTCAGAATTAACAAAAAACTCAAACTGTGTTCCTAATATATTGATTTTCTGAGTTCGATATTTCAGGATATTCATTTGAATAACCAAGTCTTAGTAGATGTAGAAGACTTGTAGGATGAATGGCTATAGGTAGAAGCAACATTTCTAAGTTTAAATTTGCAGATGAAATCATCTTAGTTGCAGCAAGTGAATATGAGTTCTTAAACCCGTTCGACAGCCGTTAAACAACAAGCACTTAATACGGTTTAAGTTAAGTTTCAAAAAAACGAAAATTTTGATTGTGGACCGAGCAAATGGAAACCATTCCAGCAGGTTAAGCATTAATGAATGTGAAGTTGTTAACAAGTTGGTATACCTTCGAGTGTCTGTTTACTATACTGTGAGTAAGTGATCCATTAAAGAATACAGATAACACGATCGAAAACTTGCCAGTTGAAAAAAATTGGCATGAGAAATATCACTAAACGCATATTATCAGACTTGCCAATGTTCCAATTTTCTCCATCATTCTTTGGGTCTCTGAGACTTGGATTGTTAAGCAAACAGACAAGTGTTGTGCCCTAGAACGTGGTAACAAATATTTGAATAGTTGTTAGTACTCTATAATCTTTAAATTATTTTAAACTGACTATAATATCTGCATATTGAATTATATTTCGTTTTACTTTTGATTAATTAGAAACTAATATCTCTTCAAAGTTTTAAAACTGTTCTTAGGCTTTTACAATATAACATAAAGCATCTGAAAAGAGTAATACAATATTTGAAAAATCTCGATCATACGGGGCAAAAAACTATCCACATGTGCAAAAACAGCCTTTGAAAATAACAGAAATCTAGATTAAATCTCACAATGCCACAAACTTAACCAACTTATGAGGAACGATTTTCTTTAAAAACTTGATTTTGTAGATTTTGGATGTCGAAATGCTAACACCACAGAGTCACACCCAATTTACAAAGTTGAGTCATTGACATCAAGTCTCAAGGAACGCGGAAATTTCGGCAATTTTGTTTCGTGCGAATCCAAGTGTGATAATAATAATAATAATAATAATAATTTATTAAACCCTTTTTTGCCAATTACAATGAAATGGATTAGGTACGTCAAATGTGGGCTAAGGCCACGGTTAATACATAAATAGTATATAAACAATAACACAATAAAACATCAATAGTATATGAACATTGACAGACAAATAAATGTAAAGTCATACATAAATATATTAATAAAATATGGTAAGTATAGCAATTAAGTATACGACAAATGATACACAAACAAACAGACAAGATATTACAATACATTGGTGAAATGAACAATATTTAAGTGAATTTTTTACCTTAAAATGGTTTAAGATAAACCATTCAGTCAACCCTACTTGTTTTTAGCACAATATAATTCAAATTCGCTAAGGTTGTAGAAGCAGTTTTCAATTAGTAGGGATTTAAGAGAGTTTTTAAACTTCAGCAATGGGCATAGCTTTCTAACTTTTTCAGGTAGCATGTTAAAGAAATTGGATCCCGCATAATCAGGAGATTTCTTGTAGAATGTATGCGTAAACTTTTCAATATGTATGTGGTCCTTTATGCGTGTTGTATATGAATGAAGGTCACTATTTTTCAAGTAGTTATCTAAATTTTTATAAATATGCTGTAATAATTTGAATATATACACCCCCGTAAGAGTTAAAATTTTATTATTTTTAAATGTATCCCTACATGATTCACGAAACGATAAACCAAATATAAGGCGAATTATCCTTTTTTGCAGGATAAACACCCGTAGAACGTCTGTTGCTTGTCCCCACGATACAATGTTATAGGAAATCGAAGAATACACCGTGGCATAATAAAAATTCAGTAGAGATTTTACATCAAGAGACTTTTTTAATGTAGCTAAGGCAAAATAAGCGCTGTTCATTTTGGCACAGACGCAGTCAATCTGGTTACCCCATCCTAAGAAGTTATCAATTGGGGTACCAAGAAATTTTGTAGACGTACTAGATGTTATATCAAAGTTACTTACATTAAAATTTAGATTTACCGCTTGTTTTCTGTAGGGATTTGTAAATTCCATACAGACTGTTTTGCTTAAATTGATAATTAAGTGATTTCTTGTACACCACTCAGTGAAAGATTTTAGTGCTCTACTTGTAAGAATATTTATTTCCTCTCTAGTTTTTGCAGCTAATATTATTGTAGTGTCATCAGCGTACATAAACAACCTCCCCTGTAATGATACATGACAGACGTGAGTGTAAGCTGGTAATTCTAGGTATAAGAAATTATTCTATTTAACCTTCATTATTTCGAATTTTAACGAATTGTTAAAATCGCCTCTGTGTGGAGTGTTAACACTCTCAAGTAGTTGTAAATACGTCGGTTACCGATTCCTTGGATAATTCATGTAACAAATCGATTTTTCAAGAAATATTTCCCCAAAGCGACTCTCAAGCTTCGTGTTCCTCCCACAGCTTATCATTTTTTGATTACATTTGATAGGAAAGATATAGTATAGAATATTAATGGTTCACGGAAATCCGGAATTGGGCCGATGTTTGACAACACAGCTGGAAAAGGGATTTATTGAGTCAATACGCTTACAGACAACCGTAATAAATGACGTAATGCTGTGGGGCACAGAACGTATGCTAAATCGTTGGGAATAGAAGAAGAAGACATATTATTTGCAGTTACTACATCCACAGCTCGTTTGACTGTATGTTCTTATCCAATAATGAAAACTGAATCGATAGATTCCTGCTAGATACTATCAGCTGCCGTTGCAGGGAAATTCAATAGTTTAATTGATTTCTGCAATCGCGCTTTTGATGAAGAACTAGCAAAAGAATGGAATTATTTGCAAACGATAACGTAAAAGTAACATCTCATAACAAACATTTTCCACGTCGATTACACATTTACTTATTGTACTAAAAATCGAACGCCTTATTTCTTGTTGATTAGTGTTTCCAATTATTTTTTGTATGTCTATAGAATAATGTTACAAAACCCCAGAAGGACACTCCATCGAGTCCTATCGAATTCAAGTTGAAGTACTTGTAATTTATTTGCACGTACTACAAGCGTGTTGAACAAAATAGGGCACTACTCGAACGGACTACTATCTGTAGTATTCATTTGCAAAAATCCGTTCACAAAAGATACAATGTACAACTAAGCGTATAGATGAGACGTTAAAAATATTATTCATTGCAGGTTATAGTTGTCAGTTTGTTTAATTCACATAAAAAGGGCCATAAAAACCGGCCTTTAAAATATCAAAGTCGGCGCGCTATTACATGCTTACAAAATATTACAGAACCGTACTTCACATTTTGCGTATTAGAATGACCAAATAATAGATTTGAAAATCATATTTCGGTAGAAACTTAATGACGTTGTCTGTTTATCTGTTCCCTGGATATGACGTCCTAGTTAGGGGTGATTTGTGTAATTATATCCTAAACATTAGAAATCTTAATTAAAAGAGGCATGTTTCCGTTTATTTCTAATCTTAATCTATAGCAGTAATGATGTTTTACCTAGTAAGTAATGCATTAAAATTATTAATTAATATAGTCTATAAAAATAAAGCATGCTCCGGTCTCTCCTTATCTTAGCTCGATCGGCAGCTTTCAATTTTTTATTTGCTATAGATACTGTAAATATGGAGTGAACTATACATTTATGCTATATGCAACGACTTTAATACGACTATTAGAGCTTTCCAAAGAAATCTTGTCTCATCAACCCACAACATTCCTACTCAAGTATATTTATTCTCAAGTAAATTTAAATCACCATCTTCGAATGCCCTGCCACCATCTTTGACTTCTCTCATTCATTAGCAATGTTTAAACGTTGCACAATGCCACAAATTATAAAGTACTATCTGCAGACTAAGTGTGGTAGTTTGAAATGTTAAAAAAATACTTTGCCTAGAAATCAACTAGTGACTGCAAGAAGTGATTTGATTGTAAACAAACACCTTAAGTTTAATGGAAATTTCATGTTTTAATATCTTGTCAAACAGAATAAAATTTTAAGGAATTTTTGGGAAAAATCAACCCCACTGCGGAATTCTTATATGGTGATCTACATTACATTTTCTCTATTTGTGTATGTTGCATTTAGATTTTCTATATATTTTCAATTAATGTTTACATTACTTTTTATTTAAATATCTTTTTTAGGAAATAATAACCCTATATTCTACCATCGTGTTTACCGATCTATTTATACTGCTCACAGTACCGCATTTAACTAATCTCTATCATGTCTTGGATTCGAGCCCAAGTTTCGGCATATAGCAATGTCGATAGGATATGGTTGTTTGTCTATTTATTTTTAAATTTAACCATCTTCCGCGCCTTTTGATTAGGTCTTTTTATAATTTAGTAGTGTGTATTTTTTTCGTCAGGTATTACAAGTATAAAGCAATAAAATGTATAAATAAATGTTGTCAATCATAGTTCTTATATTTTACTTCCACATCCACGTAGTGGATTACTATACTAATCGCAAAAAAATTTTCAAAAATTTTTATTCGTGAAATAGGTTTAGAATGTCATGAAACGTCGAGATTTTAAATTTGAGCGAAAAAAAAATTTCTGTCTGTCGGTCTGTCGGTCTGTCTGTCTGTCTGTAACTTTTTTTTTTTGTCCGCACGTTTTCTCCGGAACGGTTTAAGATATTGACTTGAAATTTTGTACACGTATATATTATAACGACATCTGGAACTAGATTATATTTTGAGATGATTCCGTTGAAGGGTTGTGGTTAAATAGGGGTAAATAGGGGAAAATAAGTAAAGCAAGCTGGTAAGACTACAGAAACTTGAAATTCGGTGTATGTACTAGAAGCCAAGGTCTCAGATTATTTATAATATTTTTCAACCCCCACCACCCTTATTTCATTATTAAAAGGGTTGATAAAATAAAATTGAGATATTCATTTGAAATTTGGTACACGTGTGAATTAAAACGACATCTGGAACTAGATTGTATTTTGAGATAATTCCGTTGAAGGGTTTGGGGGTTATTTAGGGGTAAATAGGGGGAAATAAGTAAAACAAGCTGGTATGAGTACAGAAACTTGAAATTCGGTGTATGTACTAGAAGCTAAGGCCTCAGATTTTTTAATAATATATTTCAGCCCCCCACCACCCCTACTCCAATATGAAAAGGGTTGATAAATTAAAATTGAGATATTCATTTGATATTTAGTATGCATATGTATTATAACGACATCTGGAACTAAATTATATTTTGAGATGATTCCGTTGAAGGGTTGGGGGTTAAATAGGGGTAAATAGGGGAAAATAAGTAAAGCACGTTGGTAAGACTACAGAAACTTGAAGTTCGGTGTATATACTAGAAGCCAAGGTCTCAGAATATTTATAATATTTTTCAACCCCCACCACCCCTACTTCATTATTAAAAGGGTTGATAAAATAAAATTGAGATATTCATTTGAAATTTGGTATACGTATGAATTATAATGACATCTGGAACTAGATTATATTTTGAGATGATTCCATTGAAGGGTTGGGGGTTAAATAGGGGTATATAGGGACAAATAAGTAAAGCAGGCTGGTAAAAGTACAGAAATTTGGAATTTGGTGTATATACTAGTAGCGAAGGTCTCAGGTTTTTTATTAGTATTTTCCATCTCCCCACCACCCCCACTCCCTTATTAAAAGAGTTTATAAAATTAAATTTAAATTTTCACTTGAAATTTGGTACATTTATGTATTATAGTTATATCTGAAACTAGATTATATTTTGACATGATTGCGTTGAAGGAGTGGGAGTAAGTAGAGGTAAATAGGGAAAAACAAGTAAAGCAAGCTGGTAAGAGTACTGCAACTTGAAATTAGGTGTATGTCCTAGATGCCAAGGCCTCAGATTTTTTGATACTATTTTTCAACACTTCCGCTACCCTTACTGCATTATTAAAGGGTTTGATAAAATAAAATTGAGATATTCACTTGTAATTTGGTAGACGTATGTATTATAACGACATCTGGAACTAGATTATATTTTGGGATGATTCCGTAGAAGGGTTGGGGTTAATAAGAGTAGGGAAAAATAAGTAAATCAAGCTGGTAAGAGTACAGAAATTTGGGATTCGGTGTATATACTAGAAACCAAGGCCTTAGATTTCTTTCTAATATTTTTCAAACTTCACCACCTCCGCTTCATTATTAATGATATTGAGAACATCAAATTGAGATATTCACTTGAAAGTTAGTACACGTATGTATTGTAGTGACATCCGATTGAGATGACTCCATTGAAGGGGTGGGAGGTGGTAGATTGCGAATAGTGGAAAATAAGTAGGATAAACTAGAAACTTCATTTTTAACGAATATGGTAGAAACCAACCCCTCAAACTTTTCTATGACATCTGCCCCAAATATTATTAAAATTCTATGACCAATAATTTTCACATACTAGAGTGCAAATATATTTTAAACTAAGAAGAGGGATGCATATTAAAATCATGATTAGAATCAAGCTACAGCCCTTCGTCTTTGTTTACGACTTAATAATACTAAATATTATCCCACCGTTATTAACTGTTTCATACTTTACCACGTATTATCATCACTATTGTTATTAGTGGCAACCGTTAAATGAATATTAATTACTTTATTTATTTAGTGTTAACACTCACTCATGATTTCACACATCATAAACATAACAGGTCGCATTAGACTTGTATTCAATGTTCATGGCATGACTATAGGTGTTTTAACTTTTAAAAATGTATTTGTTACAAGCATGGAACTGCTTTTTCAATTATATTTTATTCATGTAGTCGTCAACTAAAATGTATACAGCAAGTAACAAAATAAAAACTTTATATTTCTTTCAACTGTTGACTTGAAATATTAGTATGGTTGGATTGTATTAATACTTTATAACTTGTCAAAATAGAAAGATATCTAATAGTACCTACATTTAATTCATTATTTTTATATTTTAATTTATCACAATGTATTTCTGGCAACCGCACCGGAGTCAATCATACACCCGTGATTTTCAGCAGTTCTTGGCAGTTAAAGAGTTGGACGAAACGGAGCCGGATCAACGTAGCGAAACTAGTTAAATAGAACCAAGAGTTCTTTCATCGGAGAGCGAATTAAAAAAGGTTGGAACATTTCAACTTCCAAAAAGAATAATAAAACTTTTGTGCTGAGAACTGAGAACAAATTTTGTGTGCTACTACAGGAAATCTAACTTCTTCACGGGATTGGTTATGGGCGGAGTGAAAGTCTAGTTTATAATTTGTGATTTAAAATGTGAGTTTTTAAAAAGTTACGATTTAATAAATATGACAATTGAGATGAGATAATTTAAAAAGATAACAAAAAAGTACAGAAAGAGATGATGCAAAGATAGGAAAGGTATAAATAAAGTCATGAACAGGTGTGTTTTATTCAAAATGGATCTAGTACACTATAAATAAGCTCAAATATTTGAATTTGTTCTGACAAAACTTATTCCGATAGATTAAAAACAGGAACAATAGGTAATATTGCCTAAACAATATTTTGGAATATGTTTTTCTCAATAAAATCGTTTATTGTTTTTATTAATATTATATTATGTCGGAGGCATATCTCTGATTAAACTACTAGTACTGCTGTGTTATTAATGTCATGGAAATGCTCGGTGTTTGCAAAGTGTCGGTTGAATTGGTTATTAATTTTTCGAAACCAAAATTCTTCATCTAAAATAAGATACACTGTTAGGACAACTGCGATCATGTATAAAAACTTCTTGAGTATCTAAGACGATGCAAATTATCTAATTATAATAAGCTGTTTCTCAAAAACTGTTCTATTTTGGAGGCCTTGCCCATTGTGACTTTTCATCAAGAACATAAGCACCACAATATATCAAAATTATGGAATATATCGCTGAAATCCAAATTCCATTTAAATTGAGCGGAATTCTTTGTAAATACTTTATAAGTCAATATTTAACCGTGCTGTATATTTATTAACATATCTGCTGAGTATACCAGATAAATAAAGGCCCTAACACGACGCTTTGAGGCGCACCTGATAATATTAACAGAAGTAATTACTTTCGTATTACTTGATTTAAAACGGGATGTCCTTAAGAACACCATGCAGATATCACCAGGAAATCCAGTTCAAGGTAGTACTTATATTTTACTATTGATTTGATTTCTTATATTTTTGTTATTTTAATTATGCCGAAAGTACTGATTTTTAGCATATGGAAAACGATTAATAATCATATGGACAGACAATTTAAAATTTTGAACCACAACACGTGATATAGTGCTTATTTAGTCTCAGTTTCTCAGTTTTGCATAATACGATGAGTACCATTTAAGGATCATATCTACGCTTTCAGTGAAATATTCGCCAAAGACACATAATCATTGAAATATTATTAGTTGTCTCTTTTATTCCTATCTCAAGAATCCGTGACTGGTGCTATCAGTTCTTCGAACAAGTGAACGGTTTAATGTACTGGACTTTACGAACATGTCCGTAATATTTGTATTCATTATTTCACCTGTGAAATTTTAGAACGATGGGTGGCATACTAAGCAATCAAATTATGCAAATGTCCACAATAGATTAACGGCGAATACATTATTAAATTTATTCATGGAACAATTCCTCGAACGTTTGATCGAGTACACCTGAGGTATATTAAAAATCACTTAGAAAAAGAACTGAGAAAGAAATTTAACAGGGCGTAGATTCAACACATCAAAAAATATTTAAAATTGTAAAATCAAAATGAGGCAGCAAATTGATAATTTGTTATTTTCTTTGATAGCAGAACGCTTGAGGCTTCCTATTGCATTTTACCTATTTGTTTAACGGTTCACTCTTAAGATAAAATGGTATGATCTGATAATGTACTGTAGGGTTCCCTCCCCGTTCCAAATAGGGTTGTAGACTAAATGACGATAGGTGTCCAATAAAAATTCACTAGACCTAACTAATTCTGTGGAGCTGGTATAGTTGCCTTCATATTTCTAAGGCACATAAAAAATTCCCGTCAAAGGATTCCGCGCGGCGGTATCATTGAATAGGTAAATATGCCGGCTGCCCCCTTTGTAGTTACCGCATAAATCGACATAAATTCTTTGTGTGTTGAGCAAAGATAAAAACGTAGTTAAATTAATTTGGCCGGCAGATCTACAGGGAGACATATCTTAATTACTGATATATTTTTTTGCATACATCTCAAGAAACCGCAAAGGGGGAATATAAATAACAAGTTACCTTCCACTTAGAAAATGGTCGTTTTTAATTACCATCGGGAATTTCAGACACTCGAGAAGGAGCATTCAATAATTCTCTCAAACATCACACTCAAAATGCCTCCGCTCTCCGCTTTCTTTCCGAAAACTCTATTATCCCTTCCTGGGTTTAGAGATATGTGTTCTGTCATTCAAATAGATCAATCATATTTTAAATGGTTTCATGTCGAGAAACGGGGTCTAACGTTGTCAATTCACATATCACAGTTAAAAACCTTGATACAAAGAATATGTGATAGCTATCGAGGACCAATAGAATTATTTTAAATAAATATTAATTCAGTCACCACCTTCCAAAATAAAAACACAACTGTTCTTATTATACTCTTCGTAAATACAAAACGAAGAGTAAGTATATTACATTTTTGATCGGCACATTTCTATAACCGGTAACATCGCTCTTAGAGAATATAAAACAATTATTTGAGCTGTCATGCAACATTTTACAACACCGTTTAACAATTTAAAATTTAGATATTTGTATTCTGTTTATCTTTCTTTTATATGTGTTATCTATTATTTAAACCAAAATATCTAAAAAAGTTGATTCTCTATTTTTTATTATCTCATTAAAAAATATATTTAAATTTACTGAGAGACAAAAGTATCATCTACATAATATCTCCACCTCTACTCTTTGTCTCCACCATGCAAATAGGTTTATAAATTAGTTTATCACTATTATTTTCCTCAAATTTATACTAATGTATTTTGCATTCTAAATCCAGTAGTAAACAAAAGGGAATAGATTACTTCCTAAAATGTATACTATTTAGTTACTGTAAAGCGTATTACCAGTTGTAACGTTATCTTATACTAGCCGAGCCATGTCAGTTGAGATTTCAGACGCTTTGTAAGAACCTATAATTTCTCCAGATAATTATCATACCAGAATTAATGATCATGTTAATCACGTTCGAATTAATCAAAATTCACATGTGATTAAACCTGCACAATTGTAGTGTTAATGGGTGGCATACTAAGCAACCTGAGTTTTGATACGTGTTACAAAACAACCTAACGGCACCCACATTAAAATGCACGAGGCACCGCGGGGTGCGTTTTTTGCAACTTGTCTGTTATAATATGGTAAACATTTGAAAATATATCCGCGTAATAGACATAATATATTTAGAGACACGCAATTTTTAATGTTCTTTTTCAGTAGATACCTTGAATACTTAAGGTGGCCATTCCCAAGAAAGAGACATTCGATAGGAAATATTTATTATTTTTGGCCATAACTTTTTTCTCTTAGTACGTATATTTAAAAAACTATAAGAGTACCTAAGTAGAACCTTAACAAGACTATTACTATGAATGTTCACTCAATAATTTCAGTGGTTTGCAAAATAGATAGATTTAAATTTAAAAATTATGTTCATCGTAGGTTTAAATCTAGCTATTTTGCAAACCACTGAAATTATTGAGTTGAAATTCATAGTAATAGTGTTGTTATGGTTCTACTTAGGTACTCTTATATTTTTTGTAAATATACGTAGGTACTAAGAAAAAAAAGTTATGAGCAAAAATAATAATTATTTCCTTATCAAATGTCTCTTTCTAGGGAATGGCCACATTAAGCTGGTTTAAGTTGCTTTTCTTTTGGAGCCACTTTTCTATTAATCATCACTATTCGAATTGCCACATTTGGCTTATTAGTGAATCTAACATACAATTAAAACTTATTTGCGAAATAGATACCAATATATTCAACACCGCGATTACAGGTCAATCGAATACTCCAAGGCTCTATACTGGGTCCACTTCTCTTTAGCTTGTTTGTGGACGATGTTACGACCGATCTTGATGTCGAGACGTTGCTTTATGCACGCGACTTAAAAATATTTCTCAATATAAAGTCAATCGCAGACTGTGAGAGATTGCAAAATAATTTAAATAAACTTCATGACTGATACATTATCAGCTATAATATCCCTCATTGCTAATGTACGAGATAATTTTATGACAATTGAAAGCACGTAGAGATTGTTATAAAATTATGAGGCATTTGCTAATGTCAGGGGATATTCGGTCAGACATTTTTTGAAAAAATAAAATCAAAAAGTCGCAACACAACAAAATTTGGCAGTTATTATGAAGTTGTCAAAGTTAAATAATTGTTTCTACTCCCTTATGTATATTTGCTGTTTTCTGTACAGTCTATAGAATGGATAAGTAGGCCATTCCAGTTATATAAACGGATATGTTTCATATCCTATCTAGGACGGATCTGAAATCGACCAATCACAGTTCGTGTATTAAGTACATAGCCAACTATTCGTTTTAAAAAAATTCAAGTTAGTGCGTAAGCTGTCAAAGTAATTCTCAGTGTGTATGGGTGGGTGTGTGTGTGTGTGTTAATGTTTACTAAATCTTTAAGAATTTTGTAGTTTTTTCTTAAGCTGGTCGTAGAAAAAGTATACTGTACAACTCGAGTGCATTATCCATATCGCACTCGAAAGATTGACGTACTCCGCCTGCGGCGTCGTGCTCAGTCTTCTTTCTCGTGCGATATGGCTATCATATCCACTCTTGTTGCACAAACTACTGCTGTTGTAGTGATAGAAAATTTTAATGGATTGCGTTATCAGTGTAATGTTAAAATGATTGGGTGATTTGTGTCACATGACAACAAATAACGAAATTTAATTCGTTGTTAGAACTGGCAAAACATTTTCAATAAACTGCCACTGATGACACAGAAGTGTAATACCTTGTCGTTTACTAGAAAGCATAATATTTCTCTATGATTGTAATCTTCAGGGTGTCATGTTGCACAAACCAGACTCTTTTAAAGACTTATTAGTTCACTTTGATGTTAAACTTAATTTTATAAAACATATAAGTACATTGTATGTACATTATACATAGCTATAGATGTAGAATGTTTTTTATGTGGTCCTCTCATCCACTGATTATGTTCTAGTATAAGAAGAAGAAAAATCACACCAAATTTTTAGTGGTTAGTTTAACCCCTTCCCGTGCCACAAAAGGAGTGAATTTTCCTATGTATTTCTTATGGGTAAGAGTCACTTTTTCGTAAATTTGCGATAGAATCGTCAAAATGTTGTGTAGTAAAAATCGCACGCAAGTCTCCTCTTCAGAATTATCCAGAGGATACAAATTATTCTTTTCTTTTAATTACAGCCTCATAAGACTCTTTTATAAGGCCCCCAAGTGGATCACACCACGACAACTTTACCATAGCCTGGCACGTAGTTGCAACCCTTCAAATCGCCTGGCATAACTTTTTAACATTTAAACATATGTAAATTGAAGCATATTAAAATTGTACCTTTGTAGAAGCACATTTATTTTACTATATTTTTTATATTTTCAAAAATTTAGGGGATGATGACGCAACGCGAGGCGCCTGCCATTTCATTACTTTCCTAATTAACTAGTACTAAAATATTAATTTACAAATTTTTAGCCTTGTGCTAAGCGCGTTACTCAAACCGTCCGGTAGCTTTTAAACTATATCGTGAAAATCCGAAGAAATCTCGCAGAGATTTTTTCGCGTTTACAATACTTATCTCCGGTAAGCAAGGAAGTAAAAATGCTATCTGGGAAAAGGTAAGAATCATGTGGCACAAATAACTCATTATTTTGAAACCCATGAAAGCCACAATTAGTATTAAACAGAAAAGTAGAATCGTTTACTGCATACTAAACAAACATACTTTACTCGATCCTTAACTATTGAATGTTCTTATTATGTTCCACATTAATTAACTACTCTTTTCCTCTCGTGAATTAAAAGTTTTATACAAATACCAATCTCAACTTGACCTTTAATAACTTGAAAGAAATGATATCTCGCCCCAGAATTCGTCACGATTCATTTATCGGTCGACAATTCCGGCGGAATAGCGGTGTAGGAAAGCATCCGGTGACCGGTTCGTCGAAACCGTACAAAACGTAGAGAATGCGTGCTCTGTTATGTTATAAACAATGCCCTTTTCCTTTTAAAACTGCTTATTGTTTGATGTTCTGTGGTTGCCGTTCACACATATGCTCTCTGTACTATGCCCATTATGCCTGATATGTACGAGGCTCTAAAACACAGCAGCATGTATAAAAATAAAAAACTGAAAATAAACGCTCAAAAGGAGACCTGAAAAGAATAAAAGTTGTGCTAATTATCTCACTATTGATAATAATTTATATTGTTCACCACACATTAATGATGTCAAGAAAGCTTATGGCGATTAAAATATCTATATAAATATAAGTAGGTACATATTAGCACTGATGTCAAACTGAATCTTGCAGATTCATTAATATTATCCCTTTTTGATTATTGTGGCACTATTTATGGGCCGTATCTCACAGATAGCTTATGGTGTACATAGAGTACATATCGTACAAAATGTTTGTATGAGATTTGCTACGAATGTTAGACGTATTACCCCCTTAAATAATCAGCATGGATGGAAGAAAATGTATGTGCGTAGAGATAGATATTCACTACTGGTGTCTTATACATAAAATTATTCACACCAACAACCCGCCGTACTTTAGGTCTAAAATGATTTTTGGCGAAGAAGTCCACAGCCGTAACATGCGAAATATATACATATGCCACATCCCTCCTCAACATTTTCAAATTACTCAGCTAATATTTATAACAACATACCACATTCCATAAAAGATATACAAAATTATGCTAGTTTTAAAAGAAAAACTAATGAATATTTTAGTGCACATTAATATTTAAATAAAGTTATTGTTTCATCGTTACCAGTAACTATATCTACTCTCAAATGTAGAAAAAAATCAGTTTATCATTGCTACCTTTACACAATGTTAATTTTGTAATTAGTTATCATAAGGTATACAATACTGCATCTTAACAAAATTTGCAAAACTGTCTAGATTGGGCTAAAGCATCCTGTGGCTGAGCCCCGCCTTAAATAAAGTCATTATACTCTTCGCAAATATAAAACGAAGAGTATATTTCATTCGATCGGCACATTTCTAAAACCGGTAATACCACTTGCAGGGAATAGAAAATCGTATCAATATGTTGGTAATCGAGTTCCGAACAACTGTCAAAATGTTCATCTGTCTGTCTGTCCGTCTGTCTGTCTATCTGTTCGTTAGGGACGAAAAGTCGGATTTTAGTGAAATTTGGACAGTAAGTTAGTGTTAGCTATAGGAGGAACCGTACTGTTTTCGATCAATCGATCAATAAATAAAACAGTTATTAATTATTTAAGTTAAATTTATATGTTTATATTATATAATATTATTATATAGAAAAACCGCGATGTAAACTTAACAGCAAATGCGACAAGATTATGAACCAAGTTTTGGCGGCCTTCATTCATTTCGCAGTTAGACAAGGCCGTCATTCACACCTAACCTAACACAACATAACATTATTATAGTCTTCGTAAATATTTCCTTATTTTCGAAAAAAATGCGAAGAGTATTCTATAGAATGTGCAACAATTATATAAAAAGTGCAATAAAGAGTATAATAGTTAGCGTGTTTATTTATTTATTTATTTATTTAATAACGTACACACATATACAAAAATAAAGTGGACAGTAATACATAACAAAAACAGCATAAACACAATCAGAAACTGTAAAACCAAAAAACTTTTATAACGAAAATAATATCATAGTATTACAAGAGAGATAAAAGAAAAATATAAAATATTATTGTTATAAAGCAAGCGGTGAGAGAAAATATGAAGAATTTAAGCTTCTTAGGTCAAGAACCTGCAAGAAATAGATCTCATAAAAATTACTTATTAAAAACCGAGTGTTATTAAGAATAATCCTAGTAGCACAAACTTCATTTATAATTTAAATTAATTATTTAAAAAAAAATCAGTTTGATATTTACTGAACATGACTGTTTGTTCTTCCTTTCGATTATTGTGGACTGTATTTTGTTATGAAATATGAAATGATGCACTTCACTTTGTAAACAACTAACAACTTTATTTAATACATACAGTGAGGTTAACACTACATGTGTACATGTACGAATTGAGAATATTATCGTTCTGACTTAAAAACTCGAACGCTCTGTTTCTTTTACACCCTTAAGCCACCCGGCTCATGCGTAGTATTATATAAGAATAAGACAGGGTTGCCTCAAGGGTAACATAATTAATACATGAAACTGAACATGCCGCCGGCCTTGAAATGACCGATTTCAAAGTAATACAAAATATAAAAAATATGAATAAAATATAAAAATATGAATAAAATATAAAAATATGAATAAACTTAATTAAGATCTGTCTGAATTAAGAGTCATTAATTGGTAATGGACAAATCTTGCTAATGGCACGTTTAAAAATACCACCGTCACTGGTTCGAACTGATACTACACGCACTAGTTTATCTGAACCTGGGTGAACGGACACTACCCGCCCCATACGCCACTGTGCAGGTGGAACATTGTTTTCTTTTAGTAGAACTAAAGTGTCTGGTTTAATATTTTCGCTGCTTACACACCACTTGCCCTTCTGTTGGAGAGTGTGTAAATAATCTCGACTCCATCTTGCCCAAAAATTTTGAACTAGCTGCTGCAGTTGCTTGAAGTGATTTAAACGATTGAATGGGCGTTTTGTTACGTCTTCTTGAGGTGCGGCTACCAGACTGCTTCCGATTAAAAAGTGTCCTGGGGTTAAAGCCAGTAGGTCAGTAGGATCATTGGACAGAGGTAAGATGGGTCGGGAATTGAGAATGCCTTCAATTTGCGTCAAAACTGTTAGAAATTGTTCATACGTTAAATGTAATTCGCCGATGACCCGTTTTATATGATATTTGAAAGACTTGACAGCAGCCTCCCAAAGGCCTCCAAAGTGTGGAGACAATGCAGGAATGAACTCCCATTTAACCTGATTTTCAAGAAAATAATTGTGACTTTTCTCGCCTTTGGAAATGTTTTCAATGAGTTCGTGTACCTGTTTTAGATAATTATCTGCTCCCACAAAATTTTTAGCGTTATCTGAGCAAATACGCCTACACAAACCTCGCCGAGACGTGAAACGTTTGAATGCATTTAGAAAGCTTTCGGTCGTCAAGTCGGTGACTAGCTCAATATGCACCGCCTTAGTTGCTAAGCATACAAAAATACACAGATAAGACTTTATCAATACCCTGTTTCTAGTTTTTCCATCTTTAAGTAGGTAAGGCCCGGCATAATCTACCCCGCAATACGTAAACGGACGAGAAGCTGTGACTCTCGCTTCCGGCAATCCACTCATTAACTGTGTGAATTCCGGAGGTTTGACCCGGAAACATGTTATGCACTGTCTAAGCACGCTTCGAACCTCATTGCGACCGTTTATTGGCCAGAATTCACTTCTAATTTGAGATAGAACAAACTGTGCTCCCGCATGCAAATATTTGTGGTGAAAGTGTTTTATAAGTAAGCGTGTAAATTTATGTTTGGCAGGAAGAATTATGGGGTACTTTTTATCGAAAGACAAATTAGAATTTACTAAACGCCCTCCTACGCGAATTAGACCGTCGGAGTCCAAAAAGGGAGTAAGAGTGTATAGTTTGCTATTTTTGTTAACAAATTTTTTGTTTTGTAGACTCTTAATTTCATCCGAGAAGCTACCTTGTTGTACAAGTTTGCATAACTTAATTTTTGAGTCCTCTAATTCTTTAGATGATAAGAAACCTTGAATTTTGTTTTTTGACTTGCAGTTACGAATGAACCTAAGAATAAGTGCAACTACTCGAATTAGTTTATGATATATAGAAAATGTTTCAAAAATTTCGTGATCGTTTAAAACCTTGAAAGATAAAGATATGTTTTCTTTTCGTGCCTCCGGTATATTCGTTATCTCGATAACTTGATTTTTTGGCCATTCGTCAGGCTCCTTTAATAAAAACTCTGGACCGTGCCACCAAAGTGATTCGTTTGCTAAAGTTAAAGTGTCACATCCACGAGACACTATGTCTGCTGGATTGTTTTGTGACTGGATATGTCGCCAGGTACCGTTTTCCGTTAAATTCTGGATTTCTGAAACACGATTTGAAACGAAAATCTTCCAACGATTAGGTTCCGCATTAAGCCAAGAAAGCACTATAGTTGAATCCGTCCAATAATTTACCGAATCAATTGAAATACGTAAAGCATTTTTTGTTTTTTGCATTAACTGTGCGAGCAGTAAAGCCCCACACAACTCAAGTCTTGGTAAGGTAATTGCTTTTATTGGAGCTAATCGGGATTTCGCACAAATCAAGTGAGAAACCTTATCACCCTGTACATTTTCTGAACATAAATAAATACAACAGCCATACATGTATTGTGAGGAGTCACAGAATCCATGAATTTGATATGATTTCGCCTTGGAAATAACTATACAACGAGGGATGTTTAGTACATTAAGACAATTAATATTTGAAATTGAATTTTGCCACTCTGCTTTCATGAAATCGGGAATTGTTTGATCCCAATCGATCTGTGCTTGCCACAGTTGTTGAAGAATAACTTTTAATTTTACTATACAAGGCGAGATAAGCCCTAAGGGATCGAATAGTTGTGCTACGCTAGATAAAATTGTGCGTTTTGTAATTTCTTCTGATTTCATCGAGATATTAAACGAGTAGTGTAACAAATCATTTTTTGAGTCCCAATTGATGCCTAGTGTTTTAGTTTCCGAGTTAATTTGATAGTCAGCTTCGTTCGAATTTAAATTGTCGCCTTCGAATACCCGTAAATCGTTGGATATCCATTTTCGTAGCTTAAACGATGCTTTTGCCAAAATGTGATAAACGTCATTTTTTAGTTTTATGGCATTTTCTAGAGAGTTCGCTCCGGAAATCAGATCGTCCATATAAAAATCGTTCATGATGACTTCGCTAGCTTGGGGATTAATTCCTTTAATTCTTAGACCGATTTCGTTCAACGTGCGCGTAGCTAAAAATGAAGCACTCGCAGTGCCGTACGTTACTGTGTTTAGGGTGTAATGCGATATTTCTTTATAAGGTTCGTCTCGCCAAATTATTCGCTGAAGATTTTTCTGAGAATCGTGTATGTTTATCATACGATACATCTTTTCTACGTCCGCCACCAATACTATTTCATGCTTACGCATGCGCACTAAGATGTCGAATAAATCGTTTTGTACTTTGGGTCCCACCTTTAATATGTCGTTCAAACTAAGACCTGAAGAGGTTTTATTTGATGCATCAAATACGACGCGGACCTTCGTGGTTGAACTCGTATCCTTCACGACTGCATGATGCGGCAAATAGTTGTGAATATCCGCGGGATTGTCTAAATTTATGTCAATTTTCGACATGTGGCCCAACTCCTCGTATTCCTTTAAAAAATCGACATAATGTTTACGTAAGTCAGGATTTTTTGATAACCGATTTTCCAATGAATGTAACCGATTTTTGGCAATTGTTAATGACTCGCCTAGTTCTTTGTAATTATCTTTTAATGGTAATTTTACTGTGTATTTTCCAAATTCGTCTTGTTCCACATTTTTTCGGAAATCTATTTCACATTCTAGTTCTTCGTTGGATAATTTAATATGCGATTTGTCAATATTTTCTAATTCCCAAAATTTCTGTAATTGTTCGTTTAATAATGACGTGGACAAAAGACATTTAGACGGGGCTGCTTCATTTTTATAAGGCATTATTTGAACTGGACCCGCTAGTATCCAGCCAAGTTTCGTGCTTTGCAAAATAGGTTTGTTGTGACCTAATTTTATTTGACTGTTATTTAAAAGTTCGAAAAATATCTCTGTGCCTAACAAAAGATCAATTTTTTGTGAAAGATTACACTGTGGATCCGCTAAAATGATACCACTTGGAATATTTAATTGAGACACATCGAATGAATTTTGTGGTAAGTTGCTTGTGATGTTATCGATTACTAATAATTGTGCATTTGTTTTATATGAACCATCGATCGCCCGTATTTGACATCGTGTTCTATAAGTGATATTACATGCTGTTTGGCTTATACCTGAAATTGGCATATTTATTCGAGTACCTTTTAAATTTAAACGTTCAAATAATTCCTTGGTACAAAAATTGGATTGACTTGCCGAGTCTAACAATGCGCGACATTTGATCATTTTGTTATTATGATCGACTAAATGAACTATAGCTGTAGCTAATAATATTTGAATTTTATTTGGATAATTTTCATTTACCTCATGAGACGCCAAAGTAACTTGAGAGTTTGTTTGTAAATTTGTCGTATTATCGCTATTATTTTCGGATGTGCCAGTAGCGTTGCTATTGCTTTCTTGCACCGAATTGTTACCCAAATTAATATTGCTGACGCCGCCGCCGCTTTGCGTCTTACCTTGTTGAAAATTGTTGTCATGCAATATGGTATTATGTCGTCTATGGCAAATTTGACATGTTTTGCCATTGCAATTTTCCACGCGATGCCCTGTTCTCAAGCAATTTGTACAAATTCCTGCCTTTTTTAATTCGAAATAGCGTGATTTATACGATAATGCTAATAACTTTTGGCATTTATAGGCTCCATGGCCTCTTTGTTTACAGAATATGCAGTTAAAGGTATTGCTATTGGTATTCATTTGATTGTCTGTTGAGACATGAACTAAGGCCTTGTTGTTACCGTTCGAATTACTGCCCTTTGAATTAGATTTATTTAAACCTTTGTTGTCTAGTGATTCAAGTAACTGGCATTTATTTTTTAAGAATTTCAACAGATCATCTAATTTTGGAACATCTGTTTTTATTGAACCTTCCCACTCGCGATTACTTTGTGGGTCTAATTTCGTCGAAATAAGATGAATAAGTAAGGTGTCCCAGCAGTCGACTGGTTCGCCTAAACCTTTCAGTGCCCTGAAATTTCGCAAAAATATATCCAATAAATTTCTTAGAGCTAAGTGAGATTCCTTTAATAGTACCGGCATGTCATAAATCGCTTTCACATGACTTCGTGTTAGCACCCTTTTGTTCTCGTAGCGTTCTTTTAATAATTCTAGTGCAACCGAGTAATTTTCTGCTTTAAATTCCACTGACTGAATAATACTGGCAGCTTCGCCTTTTAAACGCGACTGTAAATATTGAAATTTTCGGATTATGCTTAGATTTGTATCTTCGTGTATTAATGATTTATAAATTTCAAAAAATGGTAACCAGCCTTCATATGTACCCTCAAATTGTGGCAATTTTATAGATGGTAAACCAGATGAATGAACCTTTTGTGAATCTGTTTGAGTAACTGTAACTGCTGGTGCAGCACTTGTTCTATCATTACTACTTGTTACCGATTCAATGATTTCTTGAGCCTTTGTAATTGTACCGAAAAAAATGTTTTCAAACGCCTCTCGCTCCAGCTCGTGATGGGTAGTTGTATCTAGACATTCAATAGCTGATTGAACCTTTTCGAACTCATTTAAAACATCTTCAAATCTTTTCAACCGTATTTTTAATTCCGTGACATTTTTACTATGATCTTTACTGTCGACAAATGTAGAAAATCGTGTGACATGAGCTTTTAATTGACCTCTACGAAAAATCAGATTTTTTAACTCTGCGTTAGTGTCCACGTTCGCTTCGCTTGGCATTTTGTTTCTTTAAATCTTGTATATATATATATTTATTTTTTAAATTTGTATCAAGCTCGTGCTTACAGTGCACGAAAAGTGTACTAAATTGACGATTTTAACGCAAATCGAGGGTAAAATGAAATATGTGAAAGATAAAATGGAATAGACCTACTTGCTTATCGTTTTCTTAGCTGTCAAACTTCCATCTGTTGTTTTGCTGTCGCACTCGTCTTTCGCTTCTCCTTGTTCTCAACGCCTAGTTTTGCTGGATGGAGCCTTGGGTTCTGCTAACCTGTTGCCTCTCGAGATACCAGAACCAGATGCCCACGCTTATTCCAAGAACAGTCTTGTGACGCCGACAAATTATACTGTTTTTTCTGCTCGCTAACACTAGTTATTTTGTTTTAATTTTGCTTTTAATGTTACTTTTCCACTGTTCGTTTGTTATTTTTGCACTGGAGAAAACTTCACTGTACCTACTTTGTTTTCTTGATGGTTTTAAGTTGCTAATTTCTTTATTGTTTTTGTTTTAATTAATTATCGAATTAATTAAGCAATTTCGCTCTAAGGACCAAACTTTGTTTGTTCTTCCTTTCGATTATTGTGGACTGTATTTTGTTATGAAATATGAAATGATGCACTTCACTTTGTAAACAACTAACAACTTTATTTAATACATACAGTGAGGTTAACACTACATGTGTACATGTACGAATTGAGAATATTATCGTTCTGACTTAAAAACTCGAACGCTCTGTTTCTGTTACACCCTTAAGCCACCCGGCTCATGCGTAGTATTATATAAGAATAAGACAGGGTTGCCTCAAGGGTAACATAATTAATACATGAAACTGAACAATGACTAAAAAGTTGACATCTTACAGGTTAAAAATATCTGCTGCTGTACCTTTACTAACCGGGAAGTGTGCCCGCCTAAGGATATACACTAATATACGAATATAAGTATTGACCCCTCACTTTAACCGCGAATATCTCAGAACGGAGGAGTGGAGAAAATTGAAAAAATTATGTGTTCATTATGTGTCTCTGCTAAATCATTCATTGAAATTTGAATACTGTACATTGGACAGTTTTAAAGTTCTGCTAAGTTATATTGAGAAATGTCCTATTTTTTAAGGACATTTTGAGCATACCAGTTTTATATCAATTATATCTTGAAAATTATGCCTACTGATACTAATACTAATACTAATAATAATATTTTGATACCGATAAAGCATCTTTTATATGAGGAAATTTTTTCAATATGTTTTATTCTAAAATTTTGCAGTGATTCTCAAAAACGTGACCTCATGTTTATTTGATTATTTATCGGTGTATTTAATTTTTTGATAAAATAGTTAATTATATAAAATGTAAGCATTTTCAGAAAATAGAATTGGTATATATCAAATATTAATTTAGTTATCAAGCGCAATAGATAATATTATTGAAAGCTTGCAATAATAATATTATCTTTCTCATCATTTTCGTTGTCTGCCTTGCTCTAAGGAACAGGATTAACAATGTCTCTAGATGATATAAATCTGCCGGTAATTGCACGGTGGTTGCTATACTACAAGTATAGTACAAGTGTATTATTTCTTTACTTTATTATTTACCTTTTTAATAATTTTATTTTGGAATTATTCTATCCAATGTAATACGGTTCAAAGGAATAAATTTTATTTTTATTATTATTAAAATTTCTGGTTGGCCGAAAAGAATTTTTGTGAGAAATTCTTTTAGTTTTTTATCTTGAGCTACTATCTACACAAGATGAACCTACTACAGTCGTTACGATCATAAATAACTATTTACACTTCCTGTCATTTTTGAAAGGTTTAGTAATTCAATCTACATAGTGTTGTTTTAAGAATATTACGATATCTGCCTTCGATTTACAACCACACGCACCCTTAAACTTTATTTGTGTAGTTAAGTGCTAAAAATATAAAACTGGATGTGATAGAAGTTGTTATAATAGCTCACTAGACAGTTATTACCTAGTTAGGTATCATAAATTAAGAAATGTTCATCTTAGACTTATGCTGAGAGAACTCATAAGATACAAAATAAATAAACAATCTTGCCAGAAAAGCTCCCCTTTTAACAGATTCAAAGAAAAACATTGATTCGCAGAATCTCTAAAAGTCTGCGGAGTATCAGCGGGTATTACGTAACCTTAAATGCAATGAAAATTAAAAAAAACGTTGCAGCGTGATTTTTCCCATAAAAAAATGGTGGATTATTAGCTAACAGATAGCTTACGAATAAATTAAAAACTGGAAAATGATAATGAAATTAGAGATCTGTTCTCATCAAGTTTAATTTAGAAATGAATAAGAACATCATTCCTTTCTAAATTATTTCTTCTGTGCACATCATAGTACAACTAATAAGAAAAATGTTGAAATAAACTGTCCCTAAAAACTATGAAATAAAATTTCAACGTCGCCTCGTTAATTGTCCCTTATTACTTATATCTATATTGAGGTCGATTAAAAACACATTCAATTTTGTTATTTTCTCATTCTTACATCGATATACAGTAACAGGGTGATTCGCTAGCAATGCGCCATAGCCTAATGGCAGATAGAGTATTTCAAGGCAAGTCTAGATTAACAGGGTAAAAATGTTTTTGGCGATTAAGAAGGTACAGGGTGTTTTATGCATTTGGTCTGAAAATTCAAAGAGCTATATCTCTGCAACAATTGAATGTAATCGAATGAAATTTACCAGTAACATTTCACAGCTGGGACTTGTCACATTAGCCTAATTGGTTTTGAAAAATTCAGGGCCGGACTCGGAAAGAATCTGCCCTCCTTATTTTGACCAATAAGTCCATTTTTCTAATAGCATTTCTGGAAAACTATTAGCGGATTCTGAAAGTTCAGAAAAAATGCTATAAGAATAGTGATTCAATTTTGACGGCACACCTAAATTGTTTCGGCAAAAAATCACAAACAATTTAGCGCATCAGGACTAATAATTTGACCGAGCATTATTTATGGAACAGTTTGATATTGTCCATTCAAGTGCTTCAGATCCACACCCCTTCTAATACTGCAGATAATACATGTGAATAATATACCTAGGAAAAAAATACAGGGTCGTACTTGTGAAATTTTTTATTTATTTTTGAATTTTTTTTTTTTATTTTAATGCCTTATTCATATTAACTTCCTGGCGAAGTTTAGCTAATTGCTACTCTACTGCTTAATCAGGGCGGCGAAATGAGATACTGGTCACCCATCCAAGTGCCGAACTCAAGCAGCGAGCCTTACTCACTGATCGATTGCGCCACTGAAACCGGTAACCGATACCACACCTCCGAATTATTTTATCTAATCTAGATATAATGATAAAATTTGAACGGATTATGGGTTACAACCTTCATAGAAAAAGCATGCACACATAAATGTCATAACCCTTTTAATAATCAAGCAAACTTAACATCATAATATTACATAACAAATGCTCCAAATCTATATGAGGTTCTCAAAATGTCCTCCCCCAACTTCGATACATTTCCTGTACCGCACCAATAAATGTCGTGTGGTCTTCCCGATGGTTTGTCTCTGGTTCCTCATGTCATCAAATTCTGTCACTACCCGCTGCCGTAGTTCCTCTAATGATGACTTCTGTGCTGTACACCGATTATTTCATGTGGCCTCAAACATAATCAAAAACAGTTAGGTCAGGAGACCTAACTGGCCAAGCTTGAGTGCCTCTGCGACCGATCCAGTGGTTAGGAAACTCATTGTTGAGGTGCTTCCGGACCTGGAGTGAGAAATGCGGTGGTGCCCCATCATGCTGGAAATGAAGACCTCTCCTGTTGACATTTTGCGCCAATAATAAATTGGGCAAAATGTTCCGGAAGAAATATAAGTAGATTTCTCCAGTCAATTGGCCTTCAAAAAAATGCGGTCCTACCAATATATCATTCGCCACTCCCGCCATACATTAAGTGAGAACGTGCGCTGGGAGTTTCTCTGGAACGCCGTAAGGATTATTGTGCTCCCAAATGTGTGAATTCCTAGAATTCCAGACTCTGTCTCGGGTGAATTGGGCCTCGTCCGGGAAAAGAATTCTGAGCAAAGTTCTTGGATGACGAATTATCCAACGGCGGAACGTAAGACGTGCGACTTCATCACCTGGTTCGAGACGCTGGACCTTTTGGATGCGGTGAACTGCAAAACTCTGCTGCAGGTGTGCGCAACGGTACTCGTCGAAAAGAAAATCTTCGCTGAAATTTCCTAATGGCAGCCCTTGTATTACCATCGCAAAACCCATATAATTAAATGATATCAGTGAATTCAGCATTTGTAAACTTAGTTAGTCTTTAAAACACGAATGAAGTGAGGTACAATTGGATAGAACACCAAATTTTCAAAATAATTATTGCTGTCACAGAGATAATGATAAATACATAAGTTACTATTCTTTTCGATTTCAAAATAAAACTGTATAAGTATCTTTCTTAATTTATAGATAGATAGGTTATCTACTCTTATTTACGTCGTGACCGTGTTTTGAGAAAGTCCTGATGCGCTAAATTGTTTTGTGATTTTTTTTGCCGAAACGGTTTAGGTGTGCGTGAAAATTGAATCGCTATTCTTATAGCATCTTTTCTGAACTTTCTGAATCCGCTAATAGTTTTCCAGAAATGCGATAGAAAAATGTACTTATTGGTCAAAAACGAGAAGGCAGATTCTTTCCGAGTCCGGCCCTGAATTTTTCAAAACCAACTAAGCTAATCTGACAAGTCCCAGCTGTGAAATGTTACTGATTTGATTACATCCAACCGTTGCAGAGATATAGCTCTTTGAATTTCCAGACCAAATACATAAAACACCCTGTATCTTCTTAACCACTGTCCAAAAACATGTTTTCCCTGTTGATCTAGACTTTTCTTGAAGTGCTCTCTCTGCCATTAGACTATGGCGCCTTGCTGGCCAATCACCCTGTATATACAAAGCTCTGAAAGAGACAAATAATAAAATAATTTCTTTTTCTGATATTCTTTGTTGTAAATGGATCTTGCATTATATCTCGAAATTTTAATTCGACATAAGTATCATTTCAAAATTTCGAGTTATAAATCGAAATTTTAAGATTTCGAAATATAATTCTAAATTTTGAAGTAAAATTCCCAGTTGTAGGTAACTCGAAAAATTTTCATTGCGACTTATAACTCGAAATTTTAATTAAGTTATTAATTGGAATTTTAAAATTTCGAGATATGACTCAGAATTTTCTTTTGATTTAATTTAATATTCCCAATTGTATATCGAAATTTCACCATTCCAATTCATAAATCTTAAAATCCTGATTTATATTTCGAAGTTTTAAAATTTCGATTTAGAGCTCGGTATTTTCAAATGAAATTGTGACTCATATTATAGGTCGAAATTTTAAAATTTTGAGATATGATTCAAAATTTTGACTTGATATTACCAGTTACAGCACGGAATTTTACAATTATTTTATTTTATGTGTTATTTCCAGAACTTCGTAAATATATAAATAATAATTTTTATAAAGTTGGCAGACAGAAGATGGTAAACCGCAATTATAAGATCACATCTGGTTACAAGGCTTTGTGAGGATAAATAAATCGTTAGAGATAAGAAAAAAAGTAACAGCGGATCACACATATTTAAAAACATATTATACTCTTCGCAAATACAAAACAAAGAGTATATTGCATTCGATCGGCACATTTCTAAAACCGGTAATTCGCTAGTAGAGAAAAAAATATTCATATCACTATTGTTATATAATATTGCTACATTGCAAAACCGGCTAATTAGGCAATAGCATACTTAACAGCAATAAATCTGTCACAAATGCGATAAGATTATGGATCAAGCTTTGGCGGCTTTCATTCATCTCGCAGTTAGACAAGGCCGTCTTCATTATTTTTTATTGGTGACAAAATGCAGAGAGTATACTATAGAATGTGAACAATTATATAAAAAGTGTAGTAAATCGGCGAAGAGTATAATGGTTAGCTTGTTATGTTTTAAAGTATCAGCTCAAGTGGTTATGTGTTTTGTATAACAGTAAAAGTATGTATTAATTGAAACTCATGTACCGCACGCCCGCGAGATCAGGTAGATCACCAATTTTTTTATTTTATTTTTCAAGATAAAAATTTGAAATTAAGATACAGGATATTTGACTCATGAATAAATTTTTTGACATAACCAGACCCAAAAATTCACTTCACAAGTACTACTAACGTTTTTATTTTAAATGGCATTCTATATATTTTTACATTTTAACGCAGAAAGTTTCAATTACCTTTACAGTGGTTTTGTCAAGACCAAAATCGAATCAGATTTGATCTTCTAAAATATTATACTTGTTAATTACTGACAAAAAATGCTAAATCTGTATTGCCATCTTCAACTTCAAACTGTAATTTCATATCCATTTACCGATCGATTTTAAAATTGCGTTGAAAAACTAATTTAAAGCTCTACCGAAGGGATGGAAAAGTTATACAGGGACGTCATTTAAAAAATTGAATTTTGGGCCGTTTATTTTTTACAAGATACATATTTTTAAAAACGCAGTAATAGTACGGTAGCCCGTTACCAAAAACCCCCATCAAAACAGCGAGCTTTACCGCAGGGAACCTCGACGATATACGATATTTGGAATTTTTGAATATAACTCGCGCTATCTCTAAAACTATAAAGCGATGAAGCTCAAATTTTCGACGGAGGTTAAATAATGTATGTCGATTACGATAGCAGTGTTGAAATAATATATTGTTTATTTATCCTCCAAGAAGAGATGGAAAATTGTCAGTTTCTCTTTTTTTACAATGACATGAAACGTGGAAATTTTAAATTTGTGCGAAAAAAATTTTTTTTCATTATCTATTCCCTTTAGACGGTCCACCCTGTATATTTTTGTTCGAGTCTTATTACAGTAGATATAAATAAATTGTAATATAATAGATATATGTAATAATATAATAATTATAAATGCCAATATTTCACATGAAAGCTCTTCTGGATCCAGAATAACATTCAAATGTACCTTTGACCTATAAATTAAAATCCAGTAAAATAATGAGAAATATATTTCGACCCAAGGGTTTCGATATGAAAGGGGGGAAAGGGGATCGGCATGCGGTTAAAAGCAGGTAGATAGATAGATGTTTTTGTTGTTTACATTATTTCGATTTGGAACACTTGTTATTTGGATTGCTCAAGCGAAGTAATGTTTACAACTGGATTAGTTTATAGGATTCTTTATTGAATTTTCACGAATAAACATCTATAGTAAATGATTCGTCCGCTACCCGCTAGGTACCACCACTTAACGGATGGTTAACGACTACCCTTTTCTATGACGTTGTCGAGGTTGTTCTCTTTTGCGAACATGGCGCCCTTCTTTCTTAGTATTTGAGATAATTAAGAAAAACTAAGGTCGTGCATTTTTTTAAATTCCTCGTATTTCCTTGTAAATTATTTTAATTTACACGTTGCGCAGGCACGTATTTAAATATCTTTACAGAAGGGGGAGGAAATTTTTGTTTTGTTTTTGAGATATTGACTGCAACTTTTTTTTTATTGGCGCCGTGCCATATTGAACTTATCGTGTATTCAACAGTACTTTTGACCCTGTTTTCAAAGATGTACTGCAATATAACAAATTTAATATCTTAATTGGTTGAAAACAGACAAAACCTATTTTCAATACTAGGTTATGGTTTAGTGTTCGAAATGGACACACTAATACAGGACATTGAAAAAAAACACGAAGTTCTAGGAAACCTGAAACCGCATCTGGACGCAAACGGGTAAGACGAACATTCAGGCAGATCATCAAGAAATTAGAAGAAATAATCATAATGTTAGACGACTTCAACACTCACGCAGGAAAGGACAATCAAGCACATACAGATAAGAACACCATTGGAAAACCCCACTTCACACATAGTCAAACGTAAATGGAAACTCACTAAAAACACAAGAACCACACGGAGCAAGAGCCAAACCTGTCTGCGTACATGGAGCAACGCAAACACCAATTCCTAAATAGACCGTATCCTGATGAATAGAAAAATAAGGAAAAGGGTTAAAAATATTAAGGCAAAAGGAACAACAAGAATCAATACAGTCCATAAAATACCACACGGAAAACTAGAGACAAAGAAACTGGAAGTACGTAAAGGATACAGCAAAACACCAAATAATACTTGGAACGTTTTCCTACTATAAAAAGAACAATATAAAAATAAATAACAGAAGGAAATGAGAAACGATTAACAGGTGAACTGCGCAGAGACGCAGTCGTGTAGGAATCCGAAAACCATCTTGTGATATTTTAAATGTTCGTTAAAAAAATCGTGCCTTACGCTACAATACAACTGTCATTTTGTTCATTATAGTTTCGAAAAGATTCTTCAAAGGCATTTTTTAAATTAATTTTTTATAATAATTTTTCAATGTTTCCTTTAATTGTTTAAAACTGTTTTTAAAACATTTTTACGTCTTCCTTTTACGTAGAAAAATGTTTACTTTATCCTACGACGAGACCACGTAGTATATTAATGCCCCTGAAAAAGAATTTGCAATAAGTAATTATAGATTATGTAGATACACATTAATCATGAAATCCTTTTCATCTAGCGTAAGGTAATTGCAAAATTATTCTATAACATTTGCTTCTAACAATGCGCAATTTTCACAGGAAATTGTAAATTTGAAAAAAATCGTCCTATTATGAGATTTTTCCTTTATATAAACTAACGGTTTCTAATACGATCTCTTTGGAAACTCTTATTTCCACATGACCGTTACGGCATTTGTAGTATAATGCATAGCTATACTTATAAATACGGTTAGGTTAGTCTTCACTACACTGTCTGGTAATTTCAAGAATTATCATAAAAACTTGTTGATAAGTGTAGAAAGTATCAAAGCAGTTTTACATTACAAATTCTTGGAACAGCAACTAAAACTGTAGTATCGGCTATCAGGCGAATTGAGCATTCAGGAAAGCCTGAAAATTATCATAATCGACAGTTTTATATCGCTATACATATAAAATTTACCGCTTAATCTTGTTCTTCGGCATCATTACAAAGTATTTTTATATTCTTCCGCTGATTTAACAACTGACACTTCTTAACAACTGTCTTACATGGCCTTCTTCAATAATAATGCTGCGTCGCTTTTTTAATGTCCGTTGCAAATACATACAAGTATCTCACAACGATAAATATGTTATAATTAGATACAGGATGATGAATATTCCAGCGGAAATGGGAGGGATTAGAGCAGATGATTCACTAGGTATGGCAATGAATTCATCTGAGCTCAATAATAAGACCAATAATTGATACTACTTATGATAAGCATGTTTGGCATCGCAACGTTGTATGACACATTTTCATGCGAACGAGGAGCTTTGGTGAGGCTGTGCGCGTAACAGGCAACCGCGGCAGATGGCATGTTGCCGTAAGACGTGCTATGTAGCAAACGGGAAAGCTCTAATAATGCATACATTAGATTTTTTCTATCTGCTCTGTTCGATATTCAGAACTAGATCGTTGAATTTTGATAAAAAAGTGTACAAAGCTCTAAGTATGATTTCAAGGAGGTTCGGCATGTTTTTACTATTTTAGGAGTGTCAGACGACAGAAGTTATGTCTCCATAGATATCATTGTTTAAAACTTTTTCGAATATCCCGCATGGTGCACCATTCCTCATAAATTGTTTTGCCGAACTATTCCACTATACGTAAGATTTCACAACATTGTAGTTTCCTTTCAGACTTTGTTAAAAGCCATTTTTAACACTTAAAAAAAATAGAAGTAGGTAGTTCTCAATTCGACTTATATGTATTTTTATAATATATTAGTTCAATCATTTCTCTGAAATGAGTTAAGCGACTCTATGCCTACGAAAAAATGTTTAAAAACTGTAAAGTGTGGTTTGACGGTGATTCCTCATCAGTTTTATCAAATTATATCTGGCAAAAGTGAGTCAAAATAAAGAGAAAATATATTTATTCGAGATTATGTGAGAATATGGCAAAGGATCCGGGAATAAATTGGGTTAAAATTGGTATTGGTTAGGTATTTTTAGAGTAACTGATGCTGATGAATAACTCAAAATGGCGAACTCAGTAGGGCTGCCATAATTGCATATCATGTGCAGATTTTCATAAAATTTAGTCACTAAAAAGAATTTTTTTAAAGTTTTAAAAAATTGTACCGTTTTTAAAAAACTGCCACTAAAAATTTTCGAGTATATTAATAATAATATGACAAATATACAAGGCTTAATATGTGTGTTTATTATTAGTAATGGATTTATGATATTAGATATGCGTCCTTTAAAAATGGGTATCTGACATATGGTTTAGATCAAAAATGAAATGCAAGCGACTAACAAAAGAGTAAACAACTGATGGCGCCTAAGTATTTTCGATAATAAATAAACAATCTTAAACATGGATAGAAAAGTAAGTACGGCGACTAGTATAGGAAGTAAAAACCATGTGTTTCTTTTTCCAGTCATTGTTGAAACGAATTTTTGCACAAACTGATATCAAGTATTCTGTAAAATCAAATTATAAAAAAAATATTTAGAAAAATTGAATCACCTTAAAAGAAAATCGGTAAAAGTATTTACACAAAACTGCCCTCTTTATTTTTAAGAGGCGGTTACTATAAAAAGAAATTAATCAAGAAACAACACAGGAGAATAGTATATGGAATGTAGTTATCACTACTGCTACAAAGGAAACCTGATAACTTTTAGTTAAGAAAATATATACAGTGGTCACGCGACAGAAAAAGTAAATAATAAATAAAAGGTGCCAAATATGGAAGATTTACGTAAATCCCTTTACAAATCACCATCGTTGAATTATTCCTTAGGATGATGGGTAGGCTATATTTTTCACTAAAAATAGGTGTCTCCCTTGCCAATTGTGTTAACAAGTTGCCAAATTTTATTACCGTCTGTCATATTTTTTCATAATTTATTCTCTTCAAGCGGTCTACCCTGTATATTTTCCAGGGAAAAATCTACCCGTTTTGTGGCTGGCAGTAGTGTCAACTACCTCCGGAGTTTGACTTTTCTCCGTGAAATAATATTTTAGATATTGTGCCAACAGACCTACAGACAGACAGATAGATTTAAAATACCTCCATATTCGTAATCTACATAGTCTGACACGTGAAATTGAGAAATCTCGGAGGATGATTTTTTCACGAATACAATACTTTCCTCCGGTAAGCGAGGGGGAGAGTGAGAGTGAATCTCGTTGATGGTGGTTGTACCGTGTGACGCTCCCGAAGAAAACGCAAAAACAATCGGTTAGAAGCATTAAACTCGATAAAATTTAAGTCATCGATGGGTTAAAATATTCTGCGTAAAACGAAGTGTAATAATAGAAGAAAAAAGCACACGCCTGGTTAGAAATTAAAAATTACTATAAAGTGTTATTAGCATCAAAAATAAAGTAAACACGTGTCTAGGGCAGTGTCTAGCTGTGCCGTCGCATAGTAAACGGAAAGGAACTGACCCACACATTTATACCTGGGCCCCTTTCAAGTGGATGGTTATTGAAATGATCGACATCTGTTTATAAAGCAATATAGACATACCAGCTGTGAATGAAAAAGATAGGTTTTTAAATTTTTAATTAGTAGTATTAGTTTACTAGTGTATTAGTTTATTTATTTATTAAAATTGAAAAAAAATAAAACTAAAATTGAAAATGTATTAGACATAGGTAATAAAAAATGGAGAATGCCTGAAATTGGAAAAGGGCAATTGAAACTAATTACTACAAAAACAAACCAATATACAGGGTGTGCAAAATATTCTCTCGGGCCTATTTCTCATAACCCGCTGAAAAAAGCTTTTTTACCGCAAGACAGGGCACTTTCTTTCACCGTAGATGGATATTTACCTGTGGAATGGTTAATACATAAATTAGGGCTCCTTGCAGCGAGCTAATGATTGGATATCCGGAATCAGCAGCAATACCTACCTTACGCTGGCAAATCAATCATCAATCAATCTATACAATACTTCCCTCGCTTACTTCCCTCCGAAGCGAGGGAAATAACAATTATGAATTATGAAAACTGGTCGGATACAAAGTGTCTGATTTCGTTTTCAACAACTGTATATGATGAAGCAATGGTCAAATTTAATCCAAAACATCTCATTGCACTCTGGTTGAGTGGTGGAAAAGCTGTAGTTAAACTTCGCCAAGATATTATTATAAATCACTTGAAAAAAAAATGCAGACGATAAAATCGCTGCAAAAAAAGAATTCCATTTAGAATTTTTTGACTCCAGTACCACTCTCTACAACCATATTTGGACATTTTTTATACGTATGATTAAAAGAGATTACGGTATTATAAAAAATTTAAAAACTATGATTTCTGGCTACAAATATCAAATAATTCGGGCTCTTTGGAAAGGCGTATGTTGGAAATTATTAAGACTATAATATAAATTTTGTACATCTCTACAGCAGAATTCATCCTTTTTCATATTATAATAACCAATAATCATTTGTACGTTAGCGACATTTAAAAAGAAATATTTTCTAAAAAGGGATAATCCTGCTAAACATGCTCCAAGAATGACTGAAAATGGTCTACGTTACGAAGTCATAACTTGATCGTGTATTCGGGGTAAATGTTTTTTCTTTATGAATAGAAAATTTTGTATTCTTTAACTCACTTTTAGGAGCAACCATACCTCAAGAAATCTGAGTAGTAGAACTTTTAAGTGAAAAGTGACAAAACATTATGGTGATGGAGCCGTGATAACTTGATGTGATATAACTGTACTACATATTTTAAGAATAGACAAACATTCATAATTACCTACAAAAATAATATATTTCGGTTGCCCACTGGGCTAAAGCGTGTTTTGTGGCATGTACGCTTGGTCAACACTATCTATCGTGTCCCGAGTTCGATCTTTAGCTTCGATATCGGCAATATGTTTGGGTAATGAATGTTGTATGCGTTTCTTGAAATGTATAAACCCCTTCCGGGCAGCCCTTGGCTTTGAATTTAAGGATTGTTGATATATGTGTTATGATTTATTAAGTAACATCTTCAATTGTCATTCTGTCATCCAACATACCTACCTGCTCGTTGCTGTAGATCATTTAGATTTTCTTTGCTATGAGTATTTATTTAAATTTTGATTGTAAGGAAATGTTGCTTCTAAAGAACATTTACACACAATTTTTCAACCTAAATCTTGCCGCCTCCATCGCCATCAATAATTTTAATAGGCAATAAAATATGTTGAATACATTTATTACTAACCTCCCAACTAAAGCGTTTATATTTAGCATTGTTGTTGTAAGATTTGTAATGCATTATTCATTTGTAGTAATAAAAAAAATGCGCCCAACTGTTCGTCAAAACATTACAAACACTTTAAACTTCATTAGTCATTGATACTCCATGTTACAACAGAAACAGTCATACAACAAAAAATGTGTCACAAAAATCATAAACGTCTTAATAAATTCGTAGCATGATTAATAAGGCTGCGTGAAATGGGGGCCAATGTAAGCCTAAACGGAGTCAGACTCTGGCCCCATAAATGCATGGTACTTAAAATTAAGGTACGGCAAGCAACGTTTATTTTATGAGAGGTCTTTGTGTGTACACTGAACTACATAGATATAGGTCATTAGGGCATTTTGATACACTTACACAGTTTGTTTTTGAATTTTACTTTGAGAAGCTGTCAGTTACTGGAACAAAATAGGCATTGTGTTCAGAAATAAATGATCTCTTATGTTAAATATTCGAATCTGATAATGTTTATATATCCAAAATAGTATTTTTCATTTCATTTTTAAAAGAGAAAGAGATACATATAAATATAGTAGGTATCTAAATGTAATAACATCAAATAGGACAACGACGAAAAATAATTACCGACTTCAAGAAGTATTTATAATTTGTTACTGTTATTGTTAATATGTAAATAGAGTTTTATATTTTTATAAATAACAAAAATACCATATTTGTAAGTAATGGTAACATTTAGTGACAAAAAATCCATATTAGGTGCCTATTCTCCAGACTATTCTATCCCACATGGATAGCTGCGTCACGAAGACTTAGTGTTGTATGATGGATTATTATGAAAATTTTAGTTTATGATGCAACAAACTTTCAACAGATTCTGTATTATTAATTATAGCTCCATATTATTATTAACAATGATTAATTATTGTTATGAGGAATTTTTTAACAACTTAATTTTCCTAATAATTTTTAAATGCACAAAAGGTTGTTATTGTAACCATACCGGAGGAATCGTGTTAAAGGCGCCGAATTTTGTTTCAATGATTAGTTAAGTTATATTATGTACTATTACCAAAGATTAGAGAATTAAAGATAGGACAGCCGGCGAAAAACCTTTTATCTTTTAGCAACGGCGCCACTGACCTCGACATTTACATTGGAGTTCTGGCACAGTTGCCACAATGTGACAATCATACGGAGAAGGTAACATAAGAGAGAGAGGCCAATAGTGAAAAATCAACAACACTGTCCTAATAGAACGACTGAACTCAGTTGACAGCTAGAACCCAAGGTCACTAGAGAAACAAGTTGTTTCATAACATATGTCACATGAAATAATTCTCTGTGCGTGTTAGGTATCTATTTAGTTAGGATAGGATTGTTCATTGACAGAATAATTTTGAAACTTTTTTTCTAAAAAATGAAGAAAAACAGCTACATGCGGTTGTCATTGAGGTCTACATGTGACGTAGCACTTGCCGACTCTAATCTATCTTTTAGTAAGCTTTAGTAAGCTTGGTCCAATCCATTTAGTGCATACCCAACAAATCCCGAAACCGTTTCCGCAGGATGTCGTGTCCCTTTAAATTGGAGTTCACAACGGTCTTCGTCTATTTCGTCTGACTGTCCTATCTTGGTAATTCTCTAATCTTTGGTATTACCCTAAGGCCGATACCACACGACGCGCGACACTCGAATGTCCTCCAATATTGGATGATAGTTTCCCCCCATGTTTAAAGAACAGACACACGATGCGACAAACTATTATGTGTCCAGCGTTGGATGGCATTCGACGCATTGTGTGGCACCGTTAAACTTTCCTAGTTGCACTTTGTCTTCTGCATCTAATCACATTCATATAATTTTCACGGTGTATTGTGTTGCAAATCGCTGATCGGCCAGAATGCGCGAAATATGCACTTATGAATTTAAAACAGAGAACTACGATAATTTCATTAAAAATTGTTCCATTATTTTTTGTAGATTTCAGATTATAGAAGTAATCATCTATCTACAGTGATTTTAAAAATACCTCGATGCCGAAATTTACCCTGCACTTTTATTGTAGTACGCACTATTTAAATAAGTACAATAGCATTTATTTGTTAACAACAATTTTAAGAATAGTTGACATAACCTGAATCTAGAAAAAATAGACTTTCCAACGATTTTAAAACAAATAAGAAATGTTAATAAATAATTCTGTAAATGTGATGCAAATAATAGTGAATCAATTTTCCATAATACAAAAATTTTTGTAAAAATATTTTTTACGCTTTTTTTATAGCTTTGAGTGCACACTCTAAATTCGAATTTGTGGTTTCTGATTTCTGACTATATGCAGGGTGGGGCAATAGTGCGTCGGAACTCGATATCTCGAGTTCTACGACAACTAGAAATTTTAAAAAAAATTGCAAGTAGACTAGATAAAAAAGTCTATAACTGGAAATTATTTTCGAACATACAGAGCGAGCCAAAACGAAATTACAGGACCAAGTGTTTTTTTTTAATGGAATGCTATGTATATCAGTATATTTTTTGAAGCCTCTTTCTAGGCTCTATTCACTCCTATATTGGCATTGAATATCTCCAAACCACTTGGATGTAATGAATTTTTTTGGTGAAATAATGCAATCTGCAGATCCATATTAAAAAATCGGTAAAGGTATTTACACAGAACTTCCCTCGTTATTTGTGCATGGCGGTCACTAAAAAATTATTAAATATGAAATGACATTGAGAATAATAATGGAAATATAGTTATTGTAATTATTACAAAGAAGTCCTGATAACTTTTGGTCAAAAAAATTGTGCTCATCCAACAGCAAAAGTTCAATACTAAATAACAGGTCTACCATGAATTATTTCTTGGGATGACCACCCTGTATATTTTCCAATAAGTATAATAGCATATGCCAAATATTATTGCCATTAGACACATTTTCAGTTCCACTTTCACGCAGTGAAGTGGAAGTATAGTGGTGGTTAAAAATTTTTCAAAACTGTTGGTTAAAAATTTTCAGTCTTTTTTCTTCTGCAATAGGTTCAGAATGTCATGAAACACGGAAATTTTAAATTTGAGCAAAGAAAAATAATTTTCCATCTGTTTCAGTGGTTAATTTGTTTTTAAAAATGTATGAAAATAATTTTCAAATTTTTTTCTCTCAAATATGTTTAGAATGTCATGAAACGTGAAAATTTTTAATTTCAGGAAAAACAAATTTTTCCGTCTATTCTAATGGTATTTTTTTCCAAAATGGTAAAAAATGATGCAATTTATTTTTTCCGAAATAGGTTTGGAATGTCATGAAACGTGGAAATTTTAAATTTACACAAAATTTTTTTTTATCTATTCTATAGTAAGTTGTGAAATAGATTTTATCAATTTTTTTTTAAATTTGTTTGAATAGGTTTAGAATGCCATGGAAACGTTGAAATTTTAAATTTGAACAAAGAAAAAAAATAATTTTTTTGAAATTTTTCCAAAATGTTGGTTAAAAAGTTAAGTTTACAATGTCATGAAACGGGTATATTTGAAATTTGAGCAAAAACATTTTTCCAACTATTCTAGTGGCAATTTTTTTTTCCAAAATGGTAAAAAAATGTTACAATTTTTTTTCTTCCGAAGTAGTTTTGGAATGTCATAAAGCGTGGAAATCATAAATTTGAGAAAAAAATATTTTCTTCTATTCTATAGTAAGACTTAGTGATGAATACATAAATTTTTTCAAGAAAATGTTTCAGAAAAATTTCTAAATTTGTTTTGTACATTTAGAATGCCATGGAAACGTGGAAATTTTAAATTTGAACAGAAAAAAAATTCCACCTATTTTAGTGGTAAAATTTTTTTCCAAAATGTTGGTAAAAAAATTTTCAAAAATTTTTCTTTTTTGAAATACGTTTAGAATGCCATGAAACGTGAAAATTTTAAATTTGAAGAGAAAAAAATGTTTTTCTTCCTATATTTTAGTGGTAAATTTTTTTTCAAAAATGATTGAAAAAAATTTTCAAAACATTTTTTTTTCAGAAATAGGTTCAGCGCGTCATGAAACGTGGAAATTTTTAATTTGAGCAAAAAAAAATTTTTTTTCACTATTTATTCCGTTTACACGGTCCACCCTGTATATTTTTTAGTGAAAATTCTACCAGTTCTTCGCTGACAGTAGTGTTAACTACCTACCAAATTTGACTGCTCTCCGTCAAGTAGTTTTTTTAGTTAATGCACCAACAGACAGACAGACAGACAAACTGACGGAATTGAAAAACCTATATTTTCGGAATCTACGGGTTCTGAAACGTCAGAATCCGAAAAACCTCGGAGGGTGATTTTTTCTCGAATACAATACTTCCCTTCGGTATGCGAGGGAAGTAAAAAATCACCACAGTAACAATTATGGGTTTTAAGAAAAACTTATGTGAATACCAGTTACGAGACATCTAATTAATGTTTTTGAATCATTTCCTAACACTGTACAGGCTGGCCAAAAATTATTTTTCAATTAAGAACTTTTTAAATTGAATTTTCTCAATTTTTTCAATGAAATCCTCTGTATAATTTTCAACTATGTGATGTAGAAATAAAAAACGAACATTTTTTGTGTACTTCCCTATAGCTAATTACAACCATTTTCGATTTATAAATAAATAAGTGTCAAATCAAGAATAAAGTTTAAAAAAGAGGTTCCCTGAAATAATTCATTAGAAAAATTTATAACAGGTATTCGACGTGTAGCCCATTTTGATTGACACACGTCATTATGCAATTTTGTAAAGAGGCCATTTAGTGGGACCATTTCTTCCAATCCATTGAAATGAGTAAATAGTATTTAACAGGTCCTTTACTGTAATGTTTTTTTGTTCATTTTTTTGGCGTTTTCGTTATTCGACAAGCAATAAAACCTCAGTTTGGTATAAACTGTCGTGTACAACGAAGCATTTATCACACTTATCGGTCGTTAGTTACAATTTGTATTGAATTTAAAATATTTGGAATTTTACAATATGAATTTTAGTAAAGCGGAACTTGTAAACATGACTTTTGTTTTGGGCGAGTCAGACAGAAATTGTTTACTTGTCAATAGAATTTATCACCAACGTTATCCTGAAGGAAGGATTCCTGATGTCAGCAGCTTCCAAAACCTTCTCGATAGATTTGCATTATATCAACAAAAAAATTCATTACATCCAAGTGCTTGGGAGATATTCAATGCTAATATAGGAATAAATAGAGCCTATAAAGAGTCTTAAAAAAATGTACTGATATACATAGTATACATAGCATTCCATTAAAAAAAAGGGCGCTTCGTCCTGTAATTTTGTCTTGGCTCGCCCTGTATGTTCGAAAATAATTTCCAGTTATAGACTTTTTTATTTAGTTTATTTTTTTTTAATTTCTAGCTATCGTAGAACTCGAGATGTCGAGGTCCTACCACTATTGCCCCACCCTGTATAAATAGACTGCCCACAAAATGAAAAAAGTGTTATACATTTTGGAGGCCCATTGGGGAAAAGTTTTTATTTGGTGTAATTAGAAAATCCAAAAATTTTGGTACACACATTTTTAGTGTAACAGGTCGCTAGTATCGATTCTCTCTCTGAAATATGGATTTCTTAAAGCTGACAGGGAATAGAGCGTGTCGAATCGCAAACCAACCTCAGATTGCTTCCCTCATCATTAGATTCTATGTACTTTATGATGAGGAATATGTTGACACTGGTTTAAAACCCCCAACATTACACCATCACATGTTTTTCGTCAAATAAATGAAAAAAGCAACGAAAAAAACACAAATTTGCCATTTTTACGGAGATATTGTGAAAAGCAAGTTGCTTATTCAAGTTTTCAACTATACAATTCAGTAACTTTGCTCTTTTTCGCGTTTGCTCAATGAGTTGTAAATGTTCTGCGACGATGCGGATGGGTTTAACGGTTGGGAGGAGCTTTTGTATATGATAAACAACGATTTTGAATAGTTCCAAACTTACGGACGCAACTTCCTTTTCACAATATCCCCGTAGAAATTGCAAAATTGTGCCTTTTTCATCGTTCTTTTCATATTTGTAACAAAAAAACATGTGATGGTGTAATGTTGGGGGGTTTTTAACCAGTTTCAACTTATTCACCATCATTAAATAGACAGAATCTAATGGTGGAGAAAGCTACCTGAGTTTAGTTTGCCATTCGACACGCTCTATCCTCTGCCAGCTTTTTTTTTTTTTTTTTTTTATCCTCTGCCAGCTTTAAACCAACCATTTTTCACTGTTACACTAAAAAAATTTTGCACCAAAATTTGGGGATCTTCTAATTACACCAAATAGAAACTTTTCCCCAATGTGCCTCCAAACTATGTTACCTTATTTATTTTGTGGGCAGTCTAAATAATGCTAGTTTTAGTTTTCTTGTTAATTTCGTTAGAAAGACCAGCTGTAATTACTTTAATCAATATCCAAACTTAATTTCATATGAAAGAAGAGCTTGAGTTTCACAATCACTTGCTATAAACAATACCTAGTAGACATAATAAATTAATGATTGATGGACATCTCTCCAAAATAATTCATCGACTATTGATTTGTGTAGGACGTCCACTATCTATGGCTATAGCTATATCCCATATGTATATTGAACCATTATTCAGATTAATAAAGTTTTTAGTCAAAGGTACACAAATAAGCAATAAGATATGAAGAAGCTTCTGCGTATGCAGATGACGTAACGGTATACTTAAACGATAAGGAAGTCGTAATACACTATTAAAGTTGTAAATATTTACGAAGACATGTCTGCCACAAAAGGAGAGATAAACAGAAATTCTGGTATATATTCTTTATGGTTTCTTACACTGGCTATTTACGTTTCTCTCTTATGAAGGTTATGGCAAATTCAAGTTAGAGAATGCTGGCCCTTCTTGCGTGGTAAAATAGATAATAATGAAACTAGACACTTTCTGCACATCTATAACTTTCTTGCACTTATCTGAATAATCATGATTTCTCCGTTTACGATAATTTAACTGACGTACATATTAAAACACTTGATAATGCCAATCCATTTTCCTAATGATGTTTATCTGTTTGTTTCTGGCACTTTGTATTATTTGATAAATAATTCAATAAGTGCTCATGGAAGATTTTAAATTTAAGATTTTAGGTAAATTTGTGGGTGACATATTAACTCTTCTGATTGTTATGCCACGAAACGTGTTTCCTACTGTTATAGGAGAGGTTTTTCCTTGTATGTATTTTATTTAGGAAATAAAACGGTTTATGAATTTCTTTTCAAGAATAACGTTAATTTTAAAATCGTGAATAAAAAAAGTGCACGCCTTGCACGTTGTTTCAGTAAATTCTATGCGTATTGTATTACTTCATTAGTCAATTTTTTTCGCGTGAGATTTTCTCGATATCTGTTAATCTTAGGAAAAAAAGTTTAAAATAAAAACGTTGACCTCTGCGTTTAACTATATTATATATATTTTAGACCAATTCATTGCTTCGTGTCTTTTGTTGGACCGACTTAAACTGAAAAACTGTTGTACCTTTTTTTATTTTTAATTATTATTTGTCCAACAGAAGTCAAGAACAAGAGAAATGGTCCGCCATAACTCGGTATTAAATAATTACACAGACCTACAAGGATCTTCTTCTTTGAGGTTGAAGTATTCACATTTATTCATTCACTAGTTGGTTGGGAAGTATTAGATAAGGAGTATCTAGAATTAATACTAAACTCATTAAGCCTTAGATAGTCGAGTACACTCTCTAAGTGTCAAACTTCCTCAGTACAACACACGCTGAGAAAGGCCAGAGTGACAGAGATGGTTGGGTTATAGGTACCTTAGACAAGCTTTGTTTAATTTGAAGTTCTACCCATTCAATGTAAATTTAAGAACATCAGTATACTGTTATGAATTACACCACCTTGAAACTGGAGACTGATATACCCATGATAGTAATAGCTGAGATTAATTAGGGACCAATGGTTAGGCAACCAAGAATACATGCTATCATCTCTTTTGGAAGCTTGTAGATGCTGTATAGTTCTATATTGTTCTGGAATTGGAAATCTCTGGATGGATCTAGAGGCAATTGTGGGATATATAAGGCGAAATGGACGGCGGAGAAGGAGAAGTTTTACTAAAGTGAAGTTTGGCAGCGATAACTGATGTTAAATAAACAAAGTATAAAGGTTATTTTGGTTAATTAAGAAGTATTTTCCAATCAGTAACTTATTAAATAAAGTGTTAGTGGTTACCCCTTGTTAAAATTATTAAGAACCCACGAATTTATACAGGGTGTTTCCTAAGAGGCGGAAATACGTAACAGTACCTTAGTGAAAACGAGCTTAGCGTTGTTACTCTTAATATTGGAAACGATGGCTAATTTGAAATTGGTTAGGTTCTAATTTTAACTTATTAAAAGTCAATCATTTTCGGAATGGCGTTAGCATTAGTATCAAATTGGCATCATGGCACGACCTATGTCAGATTGTCACTGATGTGAGATAGAAAACAGACATTGTTAACCTCAGATTTATTTTGTGATAGTCTGGTATAAGAAAGTAATGTGTTGACTACACCAGGTGGTTATTAACTCTATTATTAATAAAATATACATTTACAATTAATCATTTATTGATAATGATTAACTTATAAACATTATTATTTTTTCAGTCGAAGCTTTGAACAATTATATACCAGTACCTCATGTTTTTTAGACCAAGGCAATTTATTTTTATTGCAGTAAATAAGATAATGATATAACTGTGCAGTTTTTATTTATAATTATTCGGCTTTTTGTTAACTTCCTTTCTGTAATTTGTTCTAACAGCTTTTATGAAAGCACACCTGTGTTCAACTTAAATTTCAATATGAACTTAAACAATATAATAATATATAACGTAATGATTATATTTTTACCTAGTGACCAACAAAAAACACAATCTAGAACACTTATATGTAGGTATGATTTCATTGTTCTGGCAGATTAAAGTGTCAGGTGCTCTCAAAGTTCTGTTAAGCCGGTTACTGATTTTTGAAATCTTTTCAATTTCAAAATGCTTCCGTTGAAATAAAATTTTTACTGAAATCGATTAAATAATGAGAATAGAAAAATGGACGCATGCGCACCGTAATTTTACGCGATATTCAGGTAAATATCCAAAAATTGGCTACTATTATAAAGAAAACAGTGAACAGTAAAAACACAGAGGATGTAGTCTATAATGTTAGAATTATGATGGAAAATGATTCTTCTAAATATTTAAGGAGTTTGAGCCAACGTTTTTTAAATGCAGTTCAGTTTTTCAATTTCTCTTTTTAATTTGTAATTATTATTTCTTTTCTTTTCTCAATCAAATCTTTTATTATTATTAATAAGGGAGCGTGTTCAACTACAGTAGCTACAATCTACGTTTATATAGAGAGTCTATGAAAAGACTGTAACTGCGAAAAATCCTTTTTGGATTTTCTCAAATCTCAAATCTGATAAATCCATAAGCTCTACTGAAGTTGTTGCTGCAAGCATTTTGGGAAGTTTCGGGTACATTTGTGTGTTTAGAAAGAAATTATGATCAAGTGTAATAAACATTTCCTCTGCAGATCTCATTTTCAAGAATGTGGTGACCTTAAGCTCATTAGATTTTATAAAATGATTAGGTCCAAAACTAAATTTTTGAGTGGGTGATTGTCGTATAGGATATAACAATTTATGCTTAATAATATAAGAGTAGATTAACTGAAGTAGTTTTCTTCATAAATTGAACCAATTTTTTAAATCAATAATTTAGAAATAATTACCTCATTGACACAGTAATACTCTATTACACTATTGTAATATTATACAGAAAAACATTATATTTTTGTGGCCTGTAAAAAATTTTATACGATTATGATATTTCGCAGATTTTGCTTGTTATTGGTAACATGTATTTGAAATAATATAGTAGTTACTATATATAGAAAAACATTGCATATTGTTCGATAATAAGTATTGCAAAATATGTCTATTGTATTATTTTGTATTGATAGAATTTGTGACACTGCGGCTAGGCGAGGTGACTTAGCAGTAACTGGAAGCACCAAAGTTAACAGAGACATAACTTAAGTTACTAATAACCGAAATGAATGTAGGGTGGCGACACATGGAGTAAGAAGTAGCCATCCAATCCAATAAACACGTAGAATATTTTTAATTTACAAGACCGTAAAGAACGTGCTTAAAGTATTAAAGAAATATATTTCCCCTGCAGTAGGCTTTCTTCACACTTGCTTGCTCTACAAAACAGTGCCTTCCGTTCCAATTCATTTTACTTCATCTTCTATCCTCCTAGAGAAGAGAAATTTCCTTTTTTGATACAATACAACACATGTACTGAAAAACACTCAAATCTAAGAACCTGTGTTTGTTGCCGGGGGAATTTATTCCTGAAGGTAATATGGAAATAACATTCCCTATCGATATTCCCATCTGTCGGAGCTAGGGTTCGAACCCAACACGCTCTTTAACAATTAAAATGAACATGTAGAGAAAATCTTATGATGGTTGATATAATACAAAAGGTGGATGTGTAAAAACTATACATTTTAAATATACTATATGCCTGAACACGTGGGAACCAAAGATTAAAAATCTGCCCTAGATATTTTTTGTAAGAGCTAGTAGGCTATGCAAGACCGCATAATTTGTTGCACATGATTTAGATTATATTATTTATATATACAACTTTATATTATTATTATGTTATTATTTATTAACCGAACTGAATGTATGACGGCGGCACATAGAGCAAGAAGTGACCATCCAATCCAATGAACACGTAGAATATTTTTAATTTACAAGACCGTAAAGAACGTGCTTAAAGAAATATATTTCCCCTGCAGTAGTAGGCTATCTTCACGCTTGCTTGCTTGCTTGCTTGCTTGCTCTACAAGACAGTGCGCCTTCCGTTCCAATTCATTTTACTTCATCTTCTATCCTCTTAGATAATAATAATTTCTATTTTTGATACAATACAACACATATTGAAAAACTCCCAAATCTAAGAACCTGTGTTTGTTGCCGGGGTAATTTATTCCTGAAGGTAATATGGAAGTAACATTCCCTATCGATATTTCCATCTGCCGGAGCTGGGGTTCGAACCCAGGGCGTTCTCTAACGATTGATATAATACAAAAGGTGGATGTGTAAAAAAATATATATTTTAAATATACTATATGCTTGAACACGTGAGAAACCAAATCTGCTCTAGATATTTGCTGTAAGAGCTAGTAGGCTATGCCAAACCGCATAATTTATTGTACATGATTTAGATTATGTTATTTATATATACAAGTTTATATTATCATTAAGTTATTATTTATGGTTAATAATATTATGTTCATACAGAAAGCTAATGTAGGCGCAAAGAACAAGTAACAAGGAATTACAAATAGAAATTAATAAGATAGGCAAAAGTTGAAGATGGAAATTGTGTTGGATATTATTAGGTTAATTGTGAATGTTCTGCGCATATGTTCAGTCACGCAAGTACAGGATGTCGACCATTTTTAACTACTTTTTGTTTAGAAACATACGTTGAACCAATGAATTGCAACAATATTTGTTTTGTTGTGGAAGATGGATACAGTGATACATGGCATTTCTCAAAATCCTTGCGACAAAGCAAGATTTATATTACCTCATCGATCGAATTTATATATATAGAAACAAAATGTTGAGAAAAATGACTGTTATCCTGAATATGTATGCGCAAAACGTTTATAATCACAATTATATCTAATTATTTTTTGTCTGTGTCGGAACGTGGGAAAGCACCACACAACCCGCTGCAACCAACCATCTACGGTACCATGGCGGTATGTTCTTAATAATTGTCCTAAATTAAAGTTAAAGTCTTAAAGAATTATGCTATATGAAAATTAGGTTTAATGGGTGGTGGTTGTATTAGGATATAACCATTTATGTTAAGTGCACATGTTAAATTCCAGTGAGGTATTTTTCCTATATTATACAATTGTTATAATGCTGTTGGAAATGTATGATCATTGATCACGCACTACTTGGCTTTTAATGATTGTGTATATGCTATACCCACATCTTATAAACGTTAATAAACATATTAGTTTATAAGAACATTTAAATTTATGAATATTAATGAGTGAAGCGATAAAAATCTTAAATATAAGTATCGTGGAGCAGAATCGCATATTCACAACTTAAAAAGTATTCGTGGTTAGGACAATGACACGAAATTTTTTAATACTACTTAAATTGGAATTCTAAATTAAGTTCAAATTAATATCACTAGAGAGTTATTGCAACTTCGGTTTACAGATCCTTTAATAAAAGTTTCCTTTAATTTGACATGTACGCATGCGCATTGAAAATATCGTTAAGCATTTTCTTTTAATAAAATACAGGCATCCCGTATTTAACTTAAATACGGGCAAGGCTTTCCTTTATTAAAAGCACCTTAATTTTGACACATTTAGGAACTTTTGCATCAGACGAAAATTCCCTAAGGAAATTGTTACTTTTGTTGGCGATAATGGCACAAGAAAAAGATAAAAAACGTGTGAGATTCAAATATGAGGACAATGTAATTTCGCAATCGTATTATATCCCATCTTTGAAAACGAAAATTAACTTCTATTTTATCGTCAGTCATATTATTTAAATCGAAGTTCACGGGGTCTACGGCGTTAATTTGTTCATTACCGATATAAATATCAATTATGTTATGTAGAAGTAACATTTCAATTTCTTCATCATTAACACCAGCTAGGATAGCTACTTCTAATAATTGTTCTTCCATATTCATTTTAAACTCGAACAGATGATGATAATACCGGCAATGCCCAATTTGGATTTTTTAGGTTAGGGAAAATTGTCAAAATAAAGTATCAACATAAGGTATGAGGAGGACACCGTTGCAATAACTCACTTTAAAAATGGATGATAAATTGGAATACAGGATACTTTATTTAAAGTTTCTTTTAATAAAGTCAGCCCCTTTTCGTTTTGCAATAACTCTCTATTGTCTAATAAAAATATTTGGCCATTTAAGGATTACATCTTGACAGCAACAAAGCTTCTTGATCACTCGAAATTGAGAAAGGCATTCAAATATCTTTACATGTTTTTAGTTGGACTAAGAAAAGAGCAAAATAAACAGATTTTATCCACAAACGCATTATAATTGGAGTTTTATCCACCCTATGAAGCATATAAAGTACCACTTTATCTACTAATGGAATAATGAAAAATACAATTTTAGATGATTTACATTTTATTTAATTTTTATTAATATTAATATTAACATTTATATTAATAGACATTTCCTTATTTGTTTTATCGTATTTCATTTCGTTTCCATTAATAACAAACTTGTAGTTGTCATCGTTTCAGAACGCATAGTGCTTGTCGAAGTTTTTGATAAACCTGTAGACATAATGGATGTCTCGTTTCCTCTTGTAAGGAACGACTAGTACCAGGAGTACTCTTGGATTTTCCTTGCGATGTTAAGCTTATTTGATATAGAATTATCGACATAACTTTCTGCTACAGCGAAACTTCTCCACTCACCATGTCGTTTAATTGTTGTGAGGTCAGCACCTTTATTAGCCAATAAAGTTGTTGAAGTGCGCCTCATGCAATGGCAGCTACAAGCTTCTGCATTTGCCAGATTCAAAAATGAAGTAACTCTTGAAGGAAGTTTCGACAACGTGTTGATTCCAACAGGTTGTGAAGTACATTTTTGATTAGTGTATCGTAAAAACAATCTGTCGTTGGATAGCTTCTTCGGACGTAAGGACATATATTTTCAGCACATCTCCACAGTATTAACAGAGAATCCTTCTTCCATAATTGTGTATTTTCGCTGGTCTTGGTATCTGGTATAGAAACAAGCAGATATGCGCCCCTGTCTTCTACATCGTTGATTTTCAAATTCGTCAATTCACAGCAACGACAGGCACCAGTCACCCCCATTATTAGTGCAACCTAAAATATTTCAAAGTTTATTATCTCCAATGTCTAAAGGGTTTTAAGAGATATTACCTTAATCATCAAATATTCTTTATCGCAAGCCCTTGTCAAGAATTCTACCACGTGTACTCTTTCCAATACCGCAGCTTTCTTCGCTTTGTACTCTCTCAAATCACTCTTCAGATAGGCAGTGAGCTCACTATATTTTCCAATGTCTGTGTTTTTATGGACCTTTATAGCGGCCTTCAGCATCGAAGACTTCGACCACATGGATGAAATTGCATCCTTCTTCTTCAAATTTAAGAAATACGATAGCAGAACTTCCTCATTTATTATCATTTACACCCGTTTTTCTTTCCATTCGTTAAATTCGGAAAACAATTTTTCATAATATTCCCCGGACTTCGCAGGCAATAATTAGAGAGTTGCTTCTCAGCTTCCCGAAGGATTCTCTCAGGAACAAAATCGCTTTCTTGCATTTTTCAGTAACTTCACAAATTTTTGCAAATGGAATCGATAAACAATCAAAACTAAATAGCAACCATTCAACACTTCCAAGTTTTCTAAATTAATTTCAATAATTTTTGACGTTACAGCCGCTGACAGAGTGAAATGTCAAATCATTTCTTGATGAAATTTGATTCTAAATGACCGTGATTGTGGATAAAATCGTGTTTTAGTCGCGCTTTATCCACTCAAGAAAATTAAACTCTCGAACTTCGTTCTCGAGTTTAAACTTTCTTGCGTGGATAAAACGCTATCTAAAACACTACTTATAATAACACTTACAATAAATAACTATAATATAAAACGGAAGTATATGAATAAAAAATTAGAACATGGAGCATATAGAAATTAAACTGTTTTGTTATTGTGTTTTCTTGTCTAACAGTATGTTTGTACCAACGTGTTAAAATATGGGATGTTTTTTAGAGATGTAAATGAAAGTGATATGGTTTTGTATTGAAAAAAAGAAGCAAGGTAAATAAATGCACAACTCCAATTATGACTAGTATTAAAGTTGTTTTAAATTATACAGTTCCGAATTTTTTGTTAAATTCACAAAGGTGTAAAGATGGACTACTTTGAAATAGGGTGCCATAAAAAGAGTCAGACAGATAACATCATCGGAGAATACCACCGGGAGTAGAAATCGTTTGTCCGATCTTTGTGCGTCTGTGTATTCTTCGTCGAATTTCATATTTACAGTTGACGGTATATTCACAAGGGTATGCCATCTTAGACCTGGAATCTTCGGTGTAATGCTGCCTTTGAAGACGTAGTTTCCGCAAATGTCAAAACTCTTGAACACGGGAAATGATTAAAATTTAGTCGAGTGTTGCTCCTCAGAGGTATACCATCTTGTTTATTGGCTCACAATCACCTATCCTTAACGTGTCTGAATGGTTTTTGTTTGCTTGGTTTAAAATGGTAATAATTAATTAAATGATCCATTTTCTCATAATTTTATATTTGATAAAGATGTATTAAGATACATGAAAAATGAAAGTAACATCTCGTAGCCAAAACAAAAATTGATTTAAGAAAATATTTTCATATTGTCAATTTTCTTCTTATCGGAAAATAAAAGAGACGAAAGCTGATTCCGTCTACAATGCTTCATAAAAAATATAAATGTAGGTCTAAAAATAAGTTGAAATAACAACATTCTTTTTTCTGATCCACCATGTACAGTTGTAATTTGAACCGCAACTGTTTCCCAGAATTGGTAGGATGATTGATAGTTGGATAATTATATTAATAGAGAAAATCGTGTATCAAAATAACAAGACACAAAATAAGTAACAAAATTTAATGGTCTATTTTATGACGAGCAAATTGAGCCGTGAAACTGAAAATATGTCCAAATGAAAGTATATTTAATTAATAATATATAAGCATAGCAAGTGAAAGGAATGAGATAAATGCATACCTTCCATCAAATAAGTACACGGTGTTTTGTAAATTAAAATAAGGAAACAAGATTAATTACGAAGTGTTCGATAAGAGTGCCCGTACTTATTATCGTACTGTGCTGTTATAAATAAATTCTAAGCCATCTACTTTTGTATCTCTATTAAATATCAGTAGTAAATTATTGCGTATTTCACACGTAATATAACTACATACAAACATTCACCAAACTGCATCAAATTATGTAACCAATACCATTGCATCAAAGTGTATAATAAATTGACTACTAATTTGAAAAAGTAACTTGTGAGATCTTTAAAGAATATTAGGACTCACATCAGGCAATGGATGATTTTATAGTTATGAAGAACTCTTATCTGCGTTCTTTGATTAATAGGAATATATTATTTTATTGATTGTTTAAAACCAAGTTATTTCAAAAACTCGCCTCATGTTATAGTCCAATAAATATAAAGATTTCCATAAAGTAAAATGTGATCGGAGATTTTCCTTCCGTAACTGTTAGTGGAGGGATTATACATCAAGAAACCACAAAAGTCAATTCTGGGGGTACCATGCAACCCCCCCCCCCCCCAAAAACCCACCCCTTCGGTGAAAAAAGCCTTATTTTACTGATAACTCGTTAACCGTTGAAGACATAAAAAATTGCTCATCAAATCAAAATGGATTTTAAAGGAGATATAAAATACTCTTTTGTGTTTTCATTTTTGATGGCTATTGATATCTATTAGTATATAAAAATAACAATATAATATAGTTACCTCTTGATTTTTTGCACTTTTAACTATTCACAGGCCTATACAAAATTACTGATTTTAATATAAGTTATAAATGCATTATCTTTTAGTTCAAGGTAGTACTTCAATGCAGAAAATGTTAGGAATAAAAATGTTCACGTTTAAAAATTTACCAGCATATTGAAGTTAGCCAAATTTTGACCAATTTTTTATTGTTTCCTAAAAATTTAAAAAGGACCCAAACATCTTGAAAATTTAGTTCAAAATTTTTTTTTGCGTTTACATATCATATAACTATTATTTTTAATCATTTAATAGTTAAAAAATTGTATTAAAAAAAATATAAAAAAAATTGAATGTGCAGCCTTTTTTGTTTTTTTTTTGTTAACTTTAACATGCTGCTTTTGTAAATGTGAATATTTTTATTTCTAACTTTTTTCTGCATTGAAGTACTACCTTGAACTAAAAGATTATGCATTTACTTATATTATAGCCAGTTATTTTTTATTGGCCTGTGAATAGTTAGATGCACAAAAAATCAAGAAATAACTATATTATGTTATTATTTTTATATACTAATAAATATCAATAGCCCTCAAAAATGGCAACACATTTCTAAAAGCGGTAATATCGCTCGAAGGAAAAAAATGCCAGAATTCGATCACCAACAGTGAGTTGGTGATCGAATTCTGAACAACTTTCAAAATGTCCTTCCGTCTGTCTGTCCGTTTGTCTGTTTTCTGTCCATCCATCCGACACCTTTCTTGAAAGCACGATAACTTAAAAACGAAACGTCGGATTCTAGTGAAATTTGGACAGCGAGTTAGTGTTAGCTAATGGAGGAACCCCACTATTTAATTTGTTAACAAAATCGATCAATACATAAAAAAGTTATTAATTATTTTAATTCTTTAAATTTATATATTTATATTATATAATATTTCTGCATTGCTAGTTATTATTTTATTTGAGGTAATAATGCGGAGAGTGTTCTACAGAATGTGCACCAATTATGTAAAAAGTGCAGTAAATCGGCGAAGAATATAATGGTTAGCTTGTTTATTTAATACAATGATTAAAGTAAATACATAAAAGTTAACATCGTTGTATTTAGAAAATTATATGATAATGAAAAAGCTTGGTCAAATTCATTCAACAAATTACCTAATATTAATATATTATATAAAAAATAAATAATTCTAAAAATTTTGTTCACGAATGATCTGCTAAGAATACATTTAACATTACATATTGCTGCTAACTTTCGCGTATTGATGCCAGAACGAATATCAGTTTACGTTTAGCGTCTACTAGTATATTTTCATCGTCGAATTATTTCGACAGCGTTCGATATTTCTACATTTATTAAAATTTGATCTTCATTTTTACAGATTTTATTAACAAATATATAATGATAACACAGACACACAAAATAAAGAAAAGGCCATGTACTTTTGAGTAGAGTATGACACCCCCTGTGTTTTGAGCAGCTGAATCTGATACCGCCGTCAGAATTACTCCACTATATTGGGATTTTTTCCTAACCTCAAAAAATTGATAAAAATCAGTGAAAATCTTAATTAGGAGGAGATTAGGAAAAATCCTGACGTCATGGAGTAATTCTGACGACGGCATCGGATCCAGCGGCTCAATATGCAGGGGGTATCATGCTCTGTTCAAATGTAGATGGCAATTTTTTGTTTGGATGTGTTGTTAAATTACACTGGGCATAGAAAATGACCCCGCACTAACCTTATAGAAAATGGCCCCTTAGTCCCCTCTAATTAGTCAAAAAATCGCTGTTTTAATGGAAAAATTCCCACAGCTATGAGACCTGTAAAAAGTGAAGCATTTGGGTTGTCTAAACATGATTTTCATACCCCGCAGTTCTAACACAAGGGTGGCCTTTGAAAAATATATACATATATCTGAATTTTAGCGCTCTTTCTCCTTTTTCTGTTTTGAGGAAAAACTATGCATTTTGATGAAAAATATCACGAGAGCAAAGTTGTAGAGCATAAAATTTTGTTTTTACATTTTGTACAAATTTCGCATAGTTTCGCCGCTAGAGAGCACGAAAGATATATATAAAGAGACTCTTGCGCCTCTTTTAGATTTCCAGCCAAAATTGTGCACTTTGGTGAAAAATATCAGAAGAGCAAAGTTGTAGAACATTAAATTTTCTACAAATTTTGTCTCTTCGTTTTTTTTTCGCGCCCTCTAGCGGCGACACTATGCAGAATTTGGAGAATATTTTATGGCGTACAACTTTGCTCTCCTGACATTTTTCACCAAAGTGCATAGTTTTTCCTTAAAATAGAGAAAAAAGGCGAAACAGCTCTAAAATTCATATACAGGGTGGACTATTAATAATAAGCCATAGTGCAGGGGTAGATTCTTTGGGCCAAAATATGAGAATATAATCAAATAGGCTTTAGTAAAATGTTGCTACAGAAAAATACACAGAGTGTCAAGATTCAAATTATTTTCTCGTTTTTTTTCAATAACTCAACGGCTTCTTGACAGATCTTCGTCAAATTTACTATTGGACCTTTTTTTATTCTAAGAAACAATAATTTATATGTTACATAACGTTAGATCATAGGGGGAGTTGCAGGATCTGGATCTGATGATGAATTTTCTTCATATTTTTTGGACGAAACGTGTGGTACTTTTGACCAGAAAATCTGACGAGGGCGTCATTTCCACGTATAAAAGGTACACTTGGTAGAACTTGGTAACTCCAACCGTTTTCGAGGAAATTGCCGTTAAACATAAAGTAAAAAATGTAAGGGAAAACAAAATCGTAATAACAGCGAAAACTTTTTCTCACTTTCTTATCAACTAATGGAGTATTTTCATGATATGGAGATAAATACATAAATCAAAATATTGTGTAAAATAAGAATCTAATCTTATTAGAAGACCAAAAAATAATATAAAAGTTGACTTAATAATAATAATTAATATAATATAATATAACATTCCCCCATGTAAAAACCCAATTTCTGCAACTTAGAGTAAATTTTCGATATAATCTCCACCAACTTCTATGCCATAAAAGATTTTCTTACATTGAAAAATACATTTTCCTGTCTTCTAATAAAATTGGCTGCGTTTTGTATTTTGTCCCACAGTTCTTAAATTGACAGTATTTGCGTAGACTAAGGACTTCATGTGTCCCCACACATAATAATTCAAAGGATTATAATCAGGACTCCTTGGTGGCAAAGCAAACTCAGTTCCTCGGCCGATCCATCTGCGTGGGAAAGTCTCATCAAGATAATTCCTGATTTCAATGGAGAAATGAGGGGGAGCTCCATCTTGTATAAACCACATTCTGTTCCGCATGAAATATGTCATCAAGAGTATTTTGAAAAAAAAAACAGATAAGACTGTCCATTTAAATTTGGAGGAAGAATAATACCACACCAAACATTAATCTTTAATTCGTGCTGAAAATGCCTTTCTTTAACGGCATGAGGATTTTCTACTTCTCAGTAATGTGTATTTCTCCAGTTTAAAGCGCCTTGGCGAATAAAAGTTGCTTAGTCGGTAAATAAAATGTTCTTAACAAAATTTCGATCCCTGTTGTGTTTATTTTGAATAAATTGACAAAATTGTAGCCTTTGTGGAAGATCTCTTCGAAGTAACTTTTGTAAAAGAGTGAAGTGATATGGGTAGAAGCGTTCTTTACATAAGACTCTCAGAATAGATTATTTACTCACCCCTGTTGCCGCTGATAAACGAGTTGCACTGACTTGAGGATCTTCATCCACACGAACTAAAATTACTAGTTCTTGGAGTAATTCGTTTCTGTCGTCGTACATCATTTTTATGGCGAAATGAACCCGTTTCTCCCAAACGACGAAACAGATCTTCGAACATCTTATGGTCTGGCTGTATTCTATTTGGATATTAAAATGAGTATCTCCTCTCTGTAGCACATCCGCTAAAGTTTTTTTGTCCGTAAACATATATATCCCTCATTTCCCTATTTGAAAAATTATTATGTCGAGGCATTTTAAATAAAGACGTTAAAAAAATTAGCTCGAGGAACACAAGAACAAAATAAAATGATTAAATGACGTACATGGCAGAACCAAAACGTTACCAAATCACACTTTTCAATAAATACACTTTGTTTCATTAAAGGACCCCGCACGGAACATATGGAAATTGGCCCTCGGTTAAAGTGTTTGATACTCGGGGATATTATCCATATATCGATGTTGATCAAAAGTCTCTATGGGCTCAAGGTCGGAAATTGGACGGTTTTCCAGATATCGGGGGTGTAAAGGGGGATGCTCATTTCTTGTGGGAAGTGGCCCCCGCTCCAGTAAAATTCGCTGGAATCGATATATGTCATTCCTCTCGACCTCCTGATCAAAAATTCTCAGGGGCACAAGTATGGAAAATAAAAAGTTTTCTAGATATGGGAGGTACAAAGGGGGGTGCTCATTTTCTATAGGAAGTGACCGCCAGTGAATTTCATTGGAATCGACATATGTTGTTCCTCTCGACCTCCTGATCAAAAGTTCTCATAGACACAAGGTCGGTAAATGCACAATTTTTTAGATATCGGGGATTCAAAGTCGACTTTGCAACCCCCGATATCTGGAAAACTGTGCATGTACCGGCCTTGTGCCCATGACAATTTTGATCAGGAGGTCGAGAGGAACAACATATGTCGATTCCAGTGAATTTCACTGGGGGTCACTTCCTATAAAGGAAATAAGCGCCCCGCTTTGCACCCCTATATCTAGAAAACTGTCCATTTTTCAAACTTGTGCCCCTGAGAATTTTTAACAGGAGGTCAAGAGGAATAACATATGTCGATTCCAGCGAATTTTACTGGAGCGGGGGCCACTTCCCACAAGAAATGAGCATCCCCCTTTACACCCCCGATATCTGGAAAACCGTCCAATTTCCGACCTTGAGCCCATAGAGACTTTTGATCAACATCGATATTTGGATAATATCCCCGAGTATCAAATACTTTAACCGAGGGCCAATTTCCATATGTTCCGTGCGGGGTCCTTTGAATTTGTCTTTCAAAAAATTAGTCAAATGTTTAACGGCAATTTTCTCGAAAACGGTTGGAGTTATCAAGTTCTACCAAGTGTACCTTTTATACGTGGAAATAACGCCCTCAGCAGATTTTCTGGTCAGAAGTACCACAGCGTTTCGTCCAAAAAAAATATGAAAACAATTCATCATCAGAGACAGGTCCAGCGGCGTTCTCTATGATCCAACGTGATTGTAATACATACATTATCGTTTCTTAAAATAAAAAAAGTGCCTCTAGCAAATTTGGCGAAGATCAGTCAAGGTGTTGAGTCATTGCAGAAAAACGAAAAAATAATTTGAATTTTGACACCCTGTATCTTCTTCCACAGCAACATTTTACTAAAGCATATTTAGTTATATCCTCATATTTGGCCCAAAGAATCTACCTCTGCACTATGGCCTATTATTAACGGTCCACCCTGTACATGTATGTATTTCTCAAAAACCACCCTTTTTCGTACTGCGGGGGGGGGGGGGGAATCATGTTTACACATCTCACATGCTTCACTTTTTCGATGTTATTCCTTTCGAGCTCCTGATCAAAAGTTCTCATGGGCACAGGGCCGGAAAATGGACAGTTTTCCGATACACTGCTATCCACAAGATCCCGTAAAATCGACTTTGCACCCCCTAATATCTGGAAAACTGTCCATTTTCCCATTTTCCGACTTGACTTATTGTTTTATTTCCTTATCCATTAATATTTCTAACTTCATTGTTTTGACTACTTATTTTCGAATTGAAGAACCTTTCTGAGTCTTCAAATAGTAGCATGATTCAAGAAATACCTTTCCACAAATTTTTTGGTTCGTATCAATATCATCCAGGCTTAAATATATAATTTTAGAAGATAATTAATAGGTTATGTTCAAAATATTTAACAAGAGATATTCTCTCATGAAGAAATATATTGATTAAGTATAGAAAAATAACCATAGCCTTTATTGTGTAATAACTAATAAGACAAATCCTAGTTAATTACTTGATGATAAGTTGAATTTTAATTAAAAGTTGTATCTTCTATAGTTATACTATCTACACATTCTTGCCTTTCATTCTGTACAAATTTAAATTATATTTTTCACTGGAAGAAAATATTAAAAGCACAAGTATTGTTGACTGCTGCGATAAAGTTGTAATAGAAACATGAATTTAATTTGTCGAGCAGTTGAGAAACATAAAATATCAAAGCGGATTAATTAAATTTTATGAGGGATACGAAATTTCATAATATGATTGCCTATCGGTGAGCGTAAGATTAACGTAAAATAATTTCACGGCTCGATAGACAATACAGAAAAAAATTATCATGTTAAATTAGTAGTTTTTAGAACTAGAAGTATTTCAGTATGTATGCCCGTGTTGCAAGTAATGTAAATAAGTAAATTAGATAACAAAGTAGTTATATAAGGCGAATCAGTTTTTGTGGTAAAAAAATGAGAATTATAGATAACATAAATAATTGTGATTTACCATACAAACTTACCGTTTTTGAGGTATGATGCAATATTGCCAACAAACGCCTTTATGCAATTTAGTTTCCAAACTATTAATCTTAAAATTTGGTGGAGAGCCATAACTGTGTTCAAATGAATAGACTTTTGCTTATGTTTCCAACAGTTTTGCATGTTCCTAATCTATAGCAATAGATAAAATGGGTGGAAGGTACTTATCCGTCAGGAGATTGTATCACGGTACCACCACCAGTGGCTCCGTCGTTATGAAAAAAAAATGTACCTAACGATTTTAATGATGTGCAAGTGTATAGAATATGGTTTCGTTCTCCACTATAAATGGGATCATTTTTCAACCTCATTATATAAAAGTGGTTATCTAGAGGACATTGTCTTTTTATCGAGACTACTATTCGTCTCAGTCTGTCTCTATCGAGCTCAATCAGCCACTGCACGGTTGAGTCAGTTAAAGACTGTTTTATATGATGCCTTGACTTCTTCATTCCGGGGGCTTGATCCCTATATAGTTATTGAATTGTACCTTGCTTCAATCTTTGCTAGAGATCGGGAAAAGGAGTTTTTGCTTCTTCTTTCGCCAAATGGCCTGCTTGTTCATTGCTCTCCACGTCATTGTGTTGGAGCATCTATGTAAGCTTGACTGAGTTATGTTCACGCAACCCAATCAAAATATTCCGAGAGTTCAGAACCTAAGTGGTGACCTGATTCCTTACAGGTGGTGCTAGAGTCTTCGTGTTCCCCAGACCTTGGCCCGTCGCATTTCACGTTCCCTTTTTGAACAGAATACTTGCTGCTTTTTGGTTTCCAGATCCAGATATGGCAAATAAAATAAACGTTAGCAAAACATTAAAACGCAGAAACCTAAATTGTAAAAACATATTTCTCAAACAGACCTCCGAAGACGGAATAATAAAGAATCTAAACGCTTTGAAAAATAAATCCTCCTCTGGAGAAGATAAGATATCCTCATCTATATTAAAGTTGCTGGGTCCTGTTATAGCTAAACCACTATGTTATATATTTAATTTATGTTTTGAAAAGGGTTGCTTTACAGACCTATTTCGGTAATAAATAACATCGCGAAAATATTAGAAAAATGTCTCAAATCTAGGTTATTAGAACACTTAAACTATAATAAAATAATTTTTTAATAAAACTTTTTGAAACATTAAAAAGCATAATTTTCCTGTATATTTCAATTATTGAAGAATGTTTCACAAGGAACCAACCGTAGAATCAACCCAATGTATAATAAAATACTTTCCCCTAATCAATATGGCTTTAAAGAAGGTATGTGTATGGAGGACGGCATGTATGAGGTAGTAAAAACTATATATAACTCGGTGGATGGTAAAAGAAAACAAATTGCAATATTTTTAGATTTGGCTAAAGCCTTTGATACGGTGTCCCACAACTTACAAATTACTCAACTCAATGAATATGGTATAAAAGGTATTGTTAATAAATTGTTCAGTAGTTATCTCCAAAATAGAGAGCAGTGTGTAAAAATTGGTAAAAGTAAAAGTAATTTAAAAAAGATGAAATATGGAATACCACAAGGAACTGTTCTAGGACCAGTTCTGTTTAATATTTACATAAACGAATTACTTCATATCCCAATGGACGGAAAAGTTATAGCTTACGTCGATGACACTGTTCTCCTGGTTGAAGATGACTCCTGGGAAGATGTAAAGAACAAGGCGGTTCTAGAATTTTCGAAACTACAACATTGGCTAGCCGAACACCTAACAGTTAATCTGGAAAAAACTAAATTTATGTGCTTCGGTATTTATGATAAGAACATACCAAATATACATACACTGCAATTACATACGTATACGTGCTTAAATAAACAAAAATACAACTGTGAATGTGATATGAAGTTATTCCAAACAAAAACCACTAAATATCTTGGAGTTATAATAGATCAAAACTTAAAATGGACTGAGCATATCCAACAATTAAATAATAAAATACATAAGTTAGTTTGGAAATTTTACCATTTAAAAAATACAATGCCTTTCAATATCTTAAAAACACTATATCATGCCTTAGTCGAATCAATTCTTAGATATGGAATATTGATATGGGGAAGTGCCTATCCAACAAATTTAGAACCTTTAAATATATCACAAAAATATATAATCAAAATTATCTTAGGAAGAAATAAACAATACTCCTCGGAACTATTATTCAAACAGTTCAATGTATTTAATTTGCAACTTTTATATATCAAATCGGTTCTCATATTTACTTTTAAACATAAGAACATATTAAACACAATACAACATGAACATAATACAAGGCAAAAACGTAATCTAAATGTGATAATACCTAAAAACAGGTATACAACAACCTAAAGATTTATAACTTATTACGGCCCTAAATTTTATAATGTTTTACCAACACATTATAAACAATTCAACAATATAGGTTTATCTTCTCATAAAGTGTCGGAATTCTTAAGAATTAACAAAGTTAGATTTATAAAACTATTGACAGGTGGTTAAACAAACTTACAAAGCATACGGCCCCTTAATTCTGCACGTATATGTGTATACGATGTTATTAAATAAGTATTGTCATGGGTACACACACAGGCTATATGTATTAGACCGGTAGCACGGGAAAGATTCTGGTGAACAATTAGCTAACGTCTGCGTCTCATGGAGACCTTTCTTAAGCACGTAAAATCGACTACGAGATATTTTTTATAATTATCACTGGCGCAAAACAATTTTTAATTGATTTTTTATTTTGTAAAATAAATGCATCATTTTTGTCAATTAGTTAACGTCTGCGATGTTAATATTAGTTTACTTTAGGAAAAAGAAGTGACAGGTAGCGCAATCGCAGACGTGTAGGTGGCGCACTAGTCTTTGAAATCGGCAATCGCATTTGCATCGAAAACCGGCTTTTAAAAACAATCGGTTCACGTCTGCGAAAGGTGTCACCAGTTATATAATGTCTTTTTAGGTACTTGAACAGTCTCCCAGACGATTTAGCTGTGTATGTGATATTTTTATACATTTTCGATTATGCTACCGATTTCGATAATTTTGTACGATTGGCTAACGTCTGCGAAGTGCATTATCAAAAACTTTGAGCCCAAACTGTTGTGTCAAATTATTCCCAGACGCGTAGAACAAGCCCAGACGCTTGTCTGTACGCTTTTACTTTGTGAAAAAAAATTTTTTTCTTGAACAATTAGTTTACATCTGCGAATGGTTTTTTCATGCAAAGTACGTCACTTTTAGGCCACGAGATTATTCGCAGATGTGTATATTGTGCATAGTTGCTTATATGAGTACGATCGCATGAATTTTATTTACGGTCGCTTAAAAATAATACTGTCAAAGAAAGAATTTTTGTTTGATTTTATAGTCGGTCAAACAAACATTTAACTATTTACTACCGTGACAATGGCAAGAAAAAACCAATTCTTATGAAGTGTGGTAAAGAAAAGGGGGATGGACGCGGCAACACCCACGTCACTTGTTGAAAGCATTTTCGTTGTCGCCAGGATTTTGTAAAATAAACGATTAGGCCACAATGGGTGTTAAAAACCAAAGATATCTGCATTACAAAAAAAAAAACATGTATTTGTAAATTATCTTGAACACGAGTAAAACATTCATTCATTCGTCATCATCGTCATCATCATCATCCAGTTCAACACAGCTCTCCTCATCCTCATCCACAGCGATTATATTGTCGTCCTCATCTGTTGGTAAAAAAATTGCTTGTATTTGCTTCATTATTTTGCAATTATTTTATCGTACGTGGAGCTTAAGATTAGTCGAACATTAAGCTTCCTTAAAAACGTTTGTGATTATACGTATTAAAATCAATTAATTGAGAACTGTAGTCAGTTTGCTTGTATGTGTGTATTAACGTTTCGACAATAACTTTCATGTAAACACAGAATGTAGAGGTGTTTCAGAATCTCATGAGCCGCGAAATGCGCAAAAGGCAAAGTTTAATCTAAGTTATATGTATGTTTTTGAAGACACTGGAGGCTGCCTTGCTGTATACATAAACAAGAGCTCGGGATAAATTGTAAACAATAAATATAATATTTTTAAGAAGTGTAACTGAGTCAACAGGACGGATTATGTCTCTGCGCATATGAAGGTCACAGCTCATGAGGTTTTAAAACACCTATAATACTAATAACACACAATCGGCAAATGATGCTCCTTGCACATGTTTAATTTTATTGAAGTTGATAAAATAGTTTAATAAGTCTCATTTAAATACGACTCTTAATAAAGTATTTTAACATTGGAAACGTTTAAGGAATCGGGAATGTAATGGTAGATATACGGGGACATATACATCGAAAGTGAAACATATGTTCGGGCGTCACCGCTGGACGCAGGGGTGATCAGATCGGAGTGATTTGAGTGGCGTTGTGTAGGTTGGACCTCTGTGTATCGAATACAAGTTATCCGGGCATTCAAAGTTTACGGGGGCGGCAAGGGGGAGGTCAATAGTGAAGGTCTGCGTTTTGAACATTTTAATAAAATTATGCCGAGGTTTAAGTGCGATATAAGAAAATTAGGGTGGTCAGATCGGGATGCTTTGAGTGACGTGTGGGTTGGACCTTTGTGTATCGAACAAAAGTTGTCCGGGCATTCTAAGCTTACGGGGGCGGCAAGGGGTAGGTCAATAGTGATGTTTTACGTTTTGACTGCTTAAAATCATTGAATGGTTATAAAAAATAAAAACTTTTGGGCATTGAATTGGACGTAGAACGGGGCCATAAGACCGATGCTCATTTTTGAGATTTTTAGGGAGGTAAGAAGGGCGGTGGGTGGCAAAATGGGATGCTAGCAGAGCAGACAGGTAAGTAAATATAAACAATTTGGGCAAGAGACTACGAATTCTTCGGTATATGTTTTACACAGATGTTTCAAACTATTAATGTGTAGTGTAGATGGCATTTACACACAATTCATATATTTATATAGGTATACATAGTAATTATAATACATTTCATGACAAAGCAAGACCCATAGAATACACTAGCTAGAATGATAACGTGCGGAACGTTCGTGAGCACCTGATACATTAATTTTATTGAAATATATGCAAGTAGTAGGCGTCTGCAAAATTCACTATGAGTGAGCAGAAATCAATTATTAACTCGGTTTGCACACACAGACGTGAACTGATCGTTCCACTGTGTATATGGTTTTCAAAGTTCTTAATCTTAACGTTAAAAATATTTATGCGGACGCTAAACGTCTGTGAAAAATATTTTAATATTGTTATACCATTATAGCAATAAACAAGTTATTCGCAGACGTGAGTTGATCGGTAAAAAATGTGTGTTATTTTTTACAAATTAACTTTTTCTTTACTTACACTTATACACGCGCGCAACGTCTGCGAATGCGTCCATAAGTATCGGTATATCAAAAAAATTTAATATCTATTTGTGTGAAAAGTGAGCTTATTGTACAAAGTTACCAGAATCGATAGCATAATCGAAAATGTATAAAAATATCACATACACAGCCAAATCGTCTGGGAGACTGTTCAAGTACTTAAAAAGACATTATATAACGGGTGACGCCTTTCACAGACGTGAACCGATTGTCTTTAAAAGCCGATTTTCGATACAAATGCGATTGCCGATTTCAAAGACTAGTGCGCCACCTACACGTCTGCCATTGCGCTTCCCGTCACTTTTTTTTCCTAAAGTAAACTAATATTAACATCGCAGACGTGAACTAATTGATAAAAATGATGCATTTATTTTACAAAATAAAAAATTAAATAAAAATTGTTTTGCGCCAGTGGCAATGATAAAAAATATCTCGTAGTCGATTTTACGTGCTTAAGAAAGGTCTCCATGAGACGCAGACGTTAGCTAATTGTTCACCAGAATCTTTCCCGTGCTACCGGTCTATATGTGTAGTCTAGGTGTACACTAAATGGAGGAATAATAGCATATGCATATACATATAAGATTAGGTAAAACTCATTTTTATAATTTAGCAATTAATGATAAGAAGCATATTCTAGTACTAATTTTGTATTCTACATTGTATTTGTATTCTATATTGTATTATTAATTATAAATAAATTACTTACTAAATTACTTACTTACTTCAACGTTCAAGGGAGTCCAAAAATGGCCTCCATTGCAGCTGGAGTGGCCCTGATTGCTTCTGGTTTTCCTAGACACGCTAGCCTTTGAAATAGCTAACACCAACTTGCTGTCCAAATTCAGTAGTTCTTTTGCCTCTTGAGTTATCATGCTTACAATTAACGTGACGAGCAGACGAACAGACAATTGCTTTGAAAATTGTTCAGAATTCTGGATTGATTTTTCTCAGCGATATTTAGGTACGGTTTTAGAAAAGTGCCGATCAAATGAAATATATTCTTTATTTCCGTATTTGCGAAAAGCATAATAACACAACATTACAGCAGTTAAACTTTTTACAGAAATATAATTGTAACTTTACTACCACAAGTGGAAAACAGCAATTCTTTGATAGAAAATCTGTTATTTTACAGCAAATAAAGTTAGCACACTTTACGATTGCAATAAAAATTAAATACCGACTTAACGGTACACAAACACATAAACACACGGTTCGTGGTTTATTTTAAAAGTAAAACACTAAATAAATTAATAGTCTGAGGTCTAAAATGGAAATTAAAATAGATAAACATAAGCCAACATTAGTCCACGGCCTGTAGCTTGTTAGGAAATGCGTCATGTGTGGCCAACAATAAGAAACTCAATTTTATTAGGTTATCAATACTCCTATCTGATGTGCGCTCGCCTACATTAGTTAAGAAGAAGGAAGGAAATTTAAGATAGCTAATTTAAGTATACTATTTATTACAAAATAATCCTGATTGATTAACTTACAGAAATTTATCATTTTTGGTATTTAATCAGTGACATGCCGAGCAGGTCGTTCATGCCTTTCGAATATTTTATGAAAAGCACTAACCGATGTTTAAAATTTGAAATAAAGTACGTTCATTTTAGATTTTGACATTTGCCTGAAGGTAAGAGAAATTCTGTCTCTGGTTATCATTTAATGACTTTTTCACAGTTTTATGATCGTCAGAAAGTCGTTTATTGTAGGTTGACAAAACTTTTATCGAGTCCTTATTTCACGCTTTTATTCAACTTCACATGTTCGTCAGTGCGTTTAGGTAAAATTTTAGAAGTTAATTTTGAACTACTTCCGCTTGAGTTATTGCCCTAAAATGTTGCATGCATATCTAGTATCAATGTCAAACAATTTTTCAGAATAAAATCCATAGAAAATAGACTATATGAGTAAAAATCGACAAAAATAGGTCGTGTTTGCATCGCCGGCGACTCCAGCAAAAATTGAAAAATCAAATATCAAAATATCTGAATTGGATAAATACGTGAAATGCTGTATTTAGTCTGTTTACGTCATAATTTACCACTTCTGTATTATTTTTTCATCACTAAAATTGTGAGGTGGGGTTGATACAATTTTTAAAAGATTTAAAGCCTTAGTCAGCATATATCTAGAGGATTTTTCTAGAAGTTTAATATAACTATTTACAGGATCAGATGTTATTGACAGCATCCTCAATAAGTCTTTATTGTTCATTTAAAATGATTTTATGGTTAGATGTTAAATTTATCAAATTTCAGGAGCTTTTCATTACGACTACTTTATTGTAGGCACGTCAAATGTTGAAACACTCCATATTGAGACAATTCGTGCAATGTGTTTAAAAAAAAATTTTAGTGCATTGCAAAAAATAAAAAAAAGTTATATACAGCCAAGAACAGCATACTTCACGCTACAAAATAAGCCGAAAACCACTGTACTACCTTATAGGATACACAAAGTTTCAGTTTACACATTTTTTACTTTCATTGTGCAAAGATATTCCCATCTTTTAAAACAAAATAATGTCTAATAATAGTCTGCCGAAGCACACATTAAGAAACAAGATTTAGATACCTATTGAAAAAAATCTAGTTTTTGCAAACGGTTCCACTGTGCGACGTTATAAAATATACAAAATAATTTTTATGTACAAATCCGGAAATAAGCGTTTAATTTTTATTTTTCACTTCCTTGTTTCAAGTCCAAGTTCTCCATTGATTTGTGCTGGCACGAATCCACGAATCCAGGGTATTATCAATATCCTTCCATATATTAAAACCAGATTCGTCAATAAAGCCGCGCATATGTCACAGGGGTAGAATGAAAGGATAGGCGATTTTCTATTTTAAATTGGTTTCTAATTTAAAAACCATTTAATAAGAAATATTTTTCCTATGGCACGCCCCTTGAATATCGCTTGGATGCACCCTCTGAGTCTGCAGAATTTTGTAGTTAGTCAGCATTTCCCGGAAGTCCTGGAAATAAAATAAAACTTCATTGCGAAACTCGACATAAAACTAGAAAACCAGACGTACTGTCTGCTTTAACACTGGCTTTGAACTGTACAACAAATAGAGCAATATTAAATTTACAAATGAGTGATTGTGAATGCATTACATGATAACGATAGCTGTGTTTCTAAGTGAGATGGCAAGAATTGCATTTCTTACAGCCAGGTGCGACTTGCATAAGAGTCAATTGCAGATTAGTTATTGGCATACTCATAACTTTCAATAGTTGCACGTTGCTGCTGCTGGTGGCAAGCCGGGATTGTTAGCCAACGATTTGGAGGAATATTAGGAGATTCTGTTACCAGCGCAACTACTGGGAGTGGGGCTAAGGTGGCTGACGCCCCCCCCCAAGTAATGCATATAGGGTCTAATAATGCTCTTTTTTTAAAAAATTTATTTTAATGGCGTTATTTATACTAACGTCCTGGCGGAGTTCAGCTGTTGCTGTTCTACCACTCAACCAGGACATGTATACATAGACATCAACACAACAACCATTCCCTACGACATTGCCATCTACCGCAGCTGAGACTCGAACTCAGGAGATATAGCAGCGACTAGACATGTTATGCCACTCAACAGCGGTCTAACTCACTGCTACCATCTCGGTAACACACATGAATAACACCACTAAACGTCCATACCCTAGCCAGGATTCGAACCCGGGAGTCCATGGTCGCAAGCCAAACACCTTAGCACTGCGCCACGGAGCTGGTTTTCACACATTTTCAACCTTAAAAAGAAATAAAACCTACTTAAGAAATACAATGAAATAAAGCAGATTAAACGGCCTAGCACATTTAAATATCCATCGAGAAATATTGGTTATCATCGATGTAGTTATTCACGAACTTCAGCTCAGAGGTCCACGTCGACTTAAATTCAATATATGAAATTTGTAAGTCTGTATACATTGTATTTAAATAAATAAGTAGAATTTTGTTTTTATCTAGAAGCATAGATTGATATTATTTCAGCAAGGAACGAAATCCATTGGGCCATGAAATTTTTCTGTGACTCCACTCTAGGAAATATTTTTCTCCAAACCATACCATTTAACTAGAAACATTTTCCGTTTCTTACCATTTTTAGGAGAATGTTTTGCTACGTAAGATTAAACTACATGATTCTCGCATAACAATAAATATTGTTGATGTAATATACATTAGATTTTAGTATGACGGTTAAAAACCGCAAAAATGTTAATGATTGAAAATGAACAGAAAAATAAATTCTCAGGAGGAGATCAAAATGTTATAATTGGCTATGACTTTTAATCCATAGCATTTTTTTAACACAATTTTTCAGTATTTTTACAATTAAAGACTTCTCTCTTAGTAGTTTTTCACATTTTTGCAAATATTTAGCTGTGTACACATTTTGAGGAATAGTATTATTTTCGGACTTTTCATATAATGCAGGCGTTTTTATAAAGATTGACGTTACCTCGTAAACTTACGGATAAAGAAGTTTTCCCTTGTCTGAACTCAATACATGGACACACTGTATATTCGAAAGTTTAAATAAAAAAAATCATTTTGACAGAAATTATCGTGATTAATAGATATTTACTGTCGGTGACATCCGAAACATTTTAATAACAAATAATATAATTTTCAATAGGATTCTACATAAACAAAAACATTGCATAGTATAAAGCCAAGCGTTTCGCCAACAAAGCTGGTGCCATCGAAATATTCCGATTTGTTCACAGTTTTACCAAGAAATGACATATGTTCAAAAAACTATACTTAGAATGTTTAACACACTATATAGAAATATCCAATAAACCGGCGACACGTATGTTTACATTTAATATTCGATTCAATTTATTGAACCCGCACTTTAACTGGGAATATCTCAAACACTAAGGCCACGGCTAAAAAAAGGTGAAATTCCGACTTATTATGTTGACATCTTGACTTTTTTTGTTTTCAATTAAAATTTCATTTTCTCAAGCGGTCTATTACTTAGACAGACGATCATGCGTTAAAGACAAATGTCAAAAAATTCAAAATAATATTTTTAAAATGACATCTTATACAATAATTTAATTAAGTACCACTCCATAGGGTCAAATCTCAATTTTAATTGATTGATTGATTGATTTGCCAGCGTTAGGTGAGCATTGCTGCCGATACCGGCATCCAGTCTGGAGGTTCCTTTCAGCACGCAGCTCGGTTGTCCTCCGAGCAAGCCCAATGGACGGCCAAACCGCGTGCCGGAACCAAACCTTGGATGTTTTATATACCGTCGGACCGGCTGCATATGCTTGGTTGGACATGGGACATGCCTGTTGTCAGCGGCGAGAACCACATGACGCATGGGGTAGAATATGGGATGAGAAGTGTAGGTGTTTGTGAGATGCTTCTTTTAAGTGTCCATCTATCATCATCTCCTTATTTATTCTTTTTCTAAGTTTTCTGTTTCTTTTGTTTCTGAATCTAGCAGTGTACCTCCTTCTGCCAGCTTGCGTTCACTTTGTCTGCCAAGATATACATACATTCGCTCGCCGCACAGTGGGAAAAATGTGCCCTTATTAGGACAAATATCTGCCGACAGTAGATGTATCAATCAATTTAAATTTTAAAAAATGAAAAATGTCCTTAAAACATTGTAGTATAGAATAATGCTGCGGCAAAGTGGCTTAATAACATTCATGATCCCTTTATTCGCAGATAATGTTGGGATAGATTTAGGTTTATGACTTATTTAATACATATAATTTTTCACTTATAGGTTATATTAAGTTTAAAGCTGCTAATTAGGTTAGTCTGAATGCTAGGAATAAAATCATGTGGACAAAATACTATCCTTATTTTTACCTGTCAGTAAAATATTATTTACAAGTTCAAACGCAACTAGTGACGAGTATTTGGAATATCGTAATTTTTAGACCGGCCCCTGTTTCCATTCCTTTGAAGGATCGATAGGATTCGAGTAATATTAAAGATGAGATCAGCATCAAAGAACCTTGAAGAACAACTTTTGATCACTTAAACTTCATTTCACTTGAATCTCGAATGTTTACCACCTTAAACCTTCAACTCCAATTTTAGCCCCTTAAACAGGTTATGGTTCATACGTCAAACTTTGCCGCAGCATTACTCTAAAGTACAATGTCTTAGCGGTATTTTCCATTTTTTTAAATTTAAATTGATTGATATGTCTACTGTCGGCAGATTTTTGTCCAAAAAAGGGCACGTTTTTCCCACTGTGCGCCACAGGGAGCTTTTATTTATTAACCGTTCCACAGGTAAATATCCATTTACGGTGGAAGTGAAAGAAAGTGTCCTGTCTTACGGCAAAAGAGAGCCTTTTACAGCGGGTTATCAGAAAGAGGTCCGACAGAATATTTTATACACCGTGTATATTGGTTTGATTTATAGTAATTAGTTTCAATTCTCGTTTTCCAATTCCGCGTATTTTTCTATTTTATTACCTGCCTCCATTCAGCACAGGTTCATTTTTGAGATTAGTAAGAAACTGTTTAAAATATTATATTTTGAATTAATATATTGAGTTGATAGAAATTAAGTTGATAAAGTTATTAAAGTAATCAGAAACAACAGAATAAAATAAAATAATGTATAACTTTTCTGTCTGTAGAGTCTGGTTCGGAGATTGCCGTTTCGTTTCCTTTCCTTTCTTGGGTTGATTTCGTCCACTTAAAGAAACTTCCTCTGCACACAATTACTTTACGTCACAGCACAGCTAGTATGTTTATATTGCTTTGTAAACACATGTGTCTCATTTTTAGCTCTCAGCTTTCTTTATCGCCATAAACCACTTAAAAAGGGGTCTTCAAGAGATCGTCTTGGATGTAGGTAGAGACGCTGCACTTGCATTTGTCTGAATTATTTGATGCTATTTTTGGCCCATAGGCGAGATTATTGTTGGAATCGCTTCATTTTAGGGTGTAGCTGAACACCCTATGTTTGCTTACAAATTAGTGAACCGCTTGATTTTATGAGAAAAATAGGTTCTTTTTCTATATTTCTTTAATCTGCTAACTTTTAGTATAACATATACATTACGAAAATTGTTCGTTATGAAATTCTCTTTATAATTATTCGCAATTATTCACATAATTTTAATTTTTTGCGTTTAAATCCCATTTTCACTTTAGTGGTTTACGGTGGTTATGAACAAATTACCTTAATCATTTTAAGTGCTACAAATTTTTTTATACTTGACGTTTGAATCATCTGGGCTTTTACTATGGTTAAGATATAATTTGTGGATTAGGTAGGACTTCTAACACTGTATATATAATGTACATATTTAATTGATTTCGAGTATTTAAAAACAAATAATTTATTCGTCTATTATATGTAACGGAATAAACATATACAGGGTAATTTAAATAGAGTTTCATAAATTCTATGTAAAATATTCTTGGCCCATTGTCACAAAAAAAAATGAATTTTTTTTACGATTACTATCCACTGTCCATTCTACTATGTGTGTGTGGAGGTAATAAATACGCCCGTGTTTTGATAAGTATCCTGAATGCTACTTGACATTCAAATTTTCTGGCCCATTGCAAAGATTACTTTTTATTTTGTTTTAATTAAATTATCAAGCTCAATAGATAATACAAAGGCGAAAGAGAGATCTAATACAGATATCGAATACTTAATACATTTTTATCGTATATTTGTTTCCTCTTGACGTTACCGTATAAAATCAATGAATCTGAATTTCATCAAATTAACCCATTTCTATGATTATAAAACGAATATACAGACAGGTTATTCCTTTATAATTGTTCTGCATTACGGTATGATTGATCGGCAAAAAGTGTAATTTATTTTTATTGCTTTATAAAAAAATGTGAAATAATCATTTATATTCCAAAGATAGGTACAACAATACACTATTTTCTAGCAGAATAAAACAACAGATAAAGTCATTTGGTAGTCAAATGAGTTTGCAAATGCGAACTTTTGTGTTTTGCATTTCTGTAGGTCAGATTTACATCAGTTCTTTTTTATGGGCCAATGAAAAACTGTAATATATCATTAATTTGACTCTTGCCTATATAAAGTAGTTTTTTTTAAGTAAAAGCATATTTAAATTTATGATTTACGTATGTAATGGTATTATACCCTGAGGTATATACTTATATTTGGACACTAATGTTTCAAGAATATTTTAAAATGTTAATGGAAAAGTTTTATTCCATGTTTACAAAATAATACCAAGTCGTTTTCGTCCATATTTCAGCATGTTGTTCTTCAAATCGGTCTTTTTTTCCACTCAACCAACACGCAACCATTCCCTATAACATTGCCTTAGCTAATATTCGAATACAGGAGCTCAGCAGCGATATACGTGTTGTTTTACTCAACTGAGGTCTAGTCCAATGCGTTATGCTATAAAGTGGGACTAAATGTTTTTGCATTTAAGTTCTTCAAAGCTTTTTATGTGCATTTTTATGCCAATTATTATAACTAAATACATGCTATATTAATTGCACAATATTAGGCAGAGAAATATTATTTTTAACAATGTATATAGAGAAACAGAAAATAGAGAGAGCAATAATTTCAAGTGAATGAAATAACCTCAGACGTATTTAACTGTAATATATTTTTTTGGGTACAGACTTCATTGAGAAAAACATTCTTTGGGTATTATGCAGACAACTTGTATACTCTCCATCTAATATTTAGTATAAGAAACAAGAGATTTTTATTCATTATGTATACTGTTGATCTAATTCTGACCACACTAGCATACTACTTAAGTCGAACAATGCCATCATTCCAAAATTATAATAATGCATTTTTATCGGAATGACAACACTAAAAGACCTACCCCTTACGACAGCCCCTATGTGAGTCTTGAATCTGCATTTCTAGCCTTGCCTAGAGAACATTTGAATACGTGGCAAACCATATCATAAACAAACAGTCGTTCCTTTGAAAGTTAGGAATTATTAAAAAATATAAAGGAAACAATAAAAATAGACACTGATGTCATATCCAATAAAATACTCCCTCACTAACTGAACAGCCCAAAATTTATGTAAGTTCTTTCATTATTATTTGAAAGCTTCAGGACAGTATACAGACTATTTGATATAATATTACTATATTATTATAAACTGTATAATACTTTAAGTTTAGAGTTGACAAAATAAACAAACCTGGTAGATCCATTATACTTGTTTCTCTAAACAATAGTTCTGATATTCTTCACATTCTAAACTTCTTGAAAATGATTTTTGTCTCTTTTGTTAACTGATTAGTAGGCTTAAAGTTGTAAAGTAAACTCATCTCCATAACTCCATAACTTACAACTGACTCTGCTAAACGTATATATACAGTTTTTCATTGCTTAATATTGAAAGAGTTTCTCAGCTACTAAAATGTAAGTATTAGCCTGCGTATCTTATTATTCACAAACTTAAATTTATATATTTTCTTCTATTTTTCATTTGCACAAATATCGTAATTGCAATGGTCTAATTATAAGACTCAGTGTTTGATGTTTAATGACCAATTTCATACAACAAGATCTGTGTCCGCCTTTCTCTGTTATTTTATTTTACATCGAACTGAATTAACAAAATGTTTTGTTAAGTAAGCAAAGCCTAATGATTAAATCAGTGAATTGTTTATTCAGTGGTTTATTTGTTGTTATGCTCTAATATTTGTAGATAGATGGTTGTTTTTGATTATTTAATTTCATTTTATTGTTATTGCTACGATTGAAAGGAACAAACGGCCAGACTTTACATTTGTAATATTTTTTGAGATAGTGTTTAATCTAGTTACTCCTTGAAATCGATTAAAAAGGCAATCTCACATAAGTTCGTTAATAACGTCTTGTATAGCATAACTTTATTTTTTCAATAAATTTCTCATCACACTCAGTGCGAAAACCTTTATAATAACACAAACATTTTATGTTGAGCTTATCAAAGCCTCTGTGAGAGTGTGAGAGATAGATAACATGCGTGTTATAAATAAGATTCCGTCATAGAGCCGAGTCTCTCGTAAAGTCGTAAGTTTCTGATTCAAAAGAATTGAAGATTAAAAGATTGCTCAGAAACAGCAGCTCATATAAGTTAATATTGTTATGAATTACACCCCCTTGGAACTGGAAATTGATACGCCTATGCCTAATAGTGAGTGACTGGAATCTTGCAGAAAGAAATGGACTTTTTCTAGAGTATGGTGAGAAGATTCTTGATTGTTTCTGGATGAATCTAGATGCAATTTCAGAGTATATAAGGCGCGACTAACGGCGCAGGAAGGGAAGTTTATTAAAGTGACGTTCTGTATAAAGTGGGGTTAAATGTCAAGTAAACAAAGTGTAAAGGTTATTTTGAAGTATTGTATAGTCAGTAAATTGTTAAATAAAGTATTAGTGGTTTATCTCTTGGTTGAAATTATTTTAGAACCCACGGATTCATACAGGGTGTTTCCAGAGGTGGAAATACGTAACAATATGTTTCAGCTGACAAATACACTATTTCCTAAGCACAATATTTTAATTAAATTAAAATTGTATCATAAAATCTTATGCCTTTAATCAACATTTTACAACACCACATAATAGAACTGCAAGAAAGATGCTATCATCTAAAAGCTAATTTCTCACTTTCATCGATTAGGTCACCATGTATAATTTCTACTTGCTTATTCATGTAGTGTGTAAACGGCTACTACATCATAAAACGAATACAGAAGAAGTTCATTGAATCGAAACTTAGATCGAAATCGATAGTTGTGAGAATTACTTTTTTAGATTTAAATGGGTTTATGTACTCGTGAACAACAGCAATTTGAAAGGACCACTCTCTTCTTGTAAGAGTTTACATTTGAACTAACTAGAGGAAGTAGTAATGTGAAAGGGTACTTTATCCGTTTTAAAGACACATAACAGATTCCAGACGTTTTCTATTTTGATTTCATTACGGCATGCGGCACGACAAAAATGTGTAATAATTACTTATTATTAAACAACAAAGATCGATCATATATATTATAAAGAAAGTTATAAATGACACAAAGTTGAGACAGGCAGAATCTAAAGTGAAATATTTATTTAAATTGATTGATATAAAAAATAAATGATAAAGATTGAAATGGAGAAATCTCATCCCATACCCATTTCAATATTTAATTTGCAAAAATTTACGAAATGTGTGTGGTGAAAATCATTAAAAGTTATTGTTTAAAATGTAGCCAATTATGCATCTAAACTATAAGAACGAATGTCTCGACTGGCAATAATAGTTTGCGGCGCCATGTCCAGAATATGTTTATTAATAGTAAACATTATTATATTAGTACTCTTAGCATAAATGTTAAATTTTCAAGCAATGTGGGGAAATCAAATTTAATACTATAAAGAAGATGAGTTAGAGGAAACGTCAAAGTATGTGATATTTGAGAATTGGTGTCACTCAAATAACACGAAAAATATTCCTTAATTCAAATAATATTTCAATTTAAAGCACAGTATACACTGAAATATGTTTCTTCAATAACAGGTGGGCAGTAAGCGTTGGTAAAAGCCAACTTTAGAGAGTGGGAAAATGGTTACAACAAATGCGGGATAAATACGTATTGAATCCTAATATTAACCGAAAATTTATTGTATCTTTCTGATATCAAAACTAATAGAAATTATAATTCTTATCTACCTCATGTTAAAGAGAACTGCTGCCACATGATGATAACTATAATTAAACGTAAATTTAATATTAAAACGTAGTTAATTAAGAACCCCATCGGTACTGAAGGAACCAGATAGTAAATTAGAATCATTTTGACGTAATTTTTTGCTGAGACGTTACATGATTTTGACCTGAGGAAGACGTCATTTTGTGACGTTAGGTTGAGAAAATATAATAACCACTTGTACACTGTTGGTTCACATTCCAGAGGAGTTAACTTCAAGACAAAACAAAAAAATTAAAAACAAACAACGATTTAGAAGAAAATTAACTTTAGTTAAGGTAAATTTTCAGTGGTGCGTTATTTTCTATCACCAATGTATTTTCACACATAGATACCTTCTGACAACCTAGGTTTACGATTTGGGGATTGTCTACTATATGTGATATGTTTATATAAAAGGGAATGTCTGTTGTAAACAATTTTGAAGAGAGAGTGATACAAATAAACAAGGGTTTAAAAAACCACACCTTGTAGTTGTTATCAGGGTGAAGATCTCACTACTCTTTATATCGAACAAAGGATATAATTAAAAACACATTAAACAACTGTGATATTCTGATATAGTGCAGCATTTTACCCCTTACACAGTCGACAGAGGATTTAAATTTCGTTACAATAAGTGTCTACATTAATCAACCTATATACTACACTCCCTCTTTCTTTATAGCTTACGGTTCTTCTAATTTAACAACAGAAATATGTTTTTCACGCCCCCTATAAAGGGATTAATTCCATTAGGGAACAATTTATGATAAACGTTGCTTTAAGGTGTTTTACGTATTTTAATACAAAGTTTAAATGATAAAATACGTTTAGATGACGAGTGTCTTTACTCGGTGATAATACCGAAATAAAAATAGATACTTACTTTTTGGATTCAGTTTTCACATTATAATGTATACTATTTAATTAACATGACCTGACATAGTCGTTCTTTAATCAACGATGTTTCTTATTTATTATTGATTTCGAACTGTGGAGCCAGTACCAGATAAAAACAGTGAAAAATTAAAAATTAGGATAAATGTTATTTCTTTCGAAGATATTATTAAGTAACATTAATTTTTATTTTTAGTGCATTTTTAAGAGTCAGTTCGTTTTTAAAAGTATTATTATTATTATTATTATTATTATTATTATTATTATTATTATTATTATTATTATTTATTTATTTTCTTTTTTTTGTCCCAATTAAAAATTAATCCAGTGTGATTGTTCTATTTAGAAGTGACAGGTCTACAGGGTGGTCCTCTAAGCGGAAACGTTGACATAGCGGCTTTGCGGTTGTAGTAGCAAAAAAAATTGAATGCTGATAAGATGGTATTTTTTCCTAGCATTCCGAATCTCTCTCAAAAAAACAATAGAACATCAAATGGTGAAAATATTCGCGAAAAATATGTTCCGAAGAAAAAACACCTTGTATGGTTCTACGGGAAATGAAATGTTGTGATGTTATCAATGATAATAAGTATTCTAATTCAACATTTGGGTTCCAGTTGGTCGCAAAATCGCAATGTATTGCGTATTTTCTAATCAACCCTGTATAATTTAAAAAAAATCAGATTTAAATTTTTTTCTGATTTCAACGATATACTACAGATAGTTGCTGAAATATTCGAGAAAACACTGTACACAATATATTTTATTAACAACTAAATTACAAGAGATAGTAGTAGGCTATGAGAAACATTGGTGTTAAAGCATTCCTTGCATTTCTACTACTATATGAACAGTGAGTAGGCACCAAGTTGGCTTTGGAAATTAAGCATAAATATCAAGCATTCAAATTTTTAACATTGGAAATGTTTATGTTTTCGTATATGGGGTAGAGTTACCAGTTTGTGTTCAAGGTCAAAAGACAGCGGTGTCGCGGCACAGAGTACAGAGAAGACCAGTAGGCTCCCTTACTCTTGAGATTTGTTGTAATCGATTTTATTTTTTATGAATCCACTGCGCATCCGATATTTGTATGCTCATCTACATATACACTGCTCGAGCTAGAAAATGCTAATAAACTGGCCAACACTTACAATGACACTAAATTATTTTTGTTCGAAGATATCCTTGGCAGATGATTTATTTTGCGATTAATTTAATGTTTACTGGTTAATCAATAAGTAGCGAATTAAAATTTGACCCGCCTTTACTTAAATTTATTACATAACATCCGCGTCTGACTTTACAGACTGAAAATGTATGACTTTATATTATTCAAGCAAAAATTTGTACATGGCTACCAAAAAGGCCGCGCCACTATCGATTAGGCTGCTGCGCTTGCCAATTACGTTACCTACCGTGTCAGGAGATTACCTAAAAGTTGTACAGCGATGCTGACGGTAGAACACAAAAGTGAACAACTTGCTACAAATAGGTGCCTGCTTGCAAATAAATGATGTGTTAGAATTGCAACTAACTGATATAGGTTGTCTGTTGTACAAATTGAGTGACAATGATAATATCTCTTTATTTCAAAGTAATGTGTCGCGCTCGATTGAGACTATCATATGCCACAGCTGATATACGCAAATGTAATATGGGTTGCATATATTACATGGGGTCAAGTTACCAGTTTTCATTTAAGGTGGAAATACAGCGGTGTCGCGGTCGAGTGAGACTGCGTATATGCAACGGCTGATATACGCAAATGTAACATGGGTTGCATATATCGCAGAGGGTTAAGTTACCAGTTTTCATTTAAGGTGGAAATACAGCGGTGTAGTGGATCATGCTATTTCCGGACGAGGCGAAAAGTTGAAAAGTTGAAAAACTTTATGTTTTATATATGGTGTTATCATTTCCAATGTTCCGATGATTGCAAGGATTGCGAAATCTGTGAATTTTTTCCTAATGCAACCGTAAAGCCGTTATGTCAAAGTTTTCGTGTAGATTAACCACCCTGAAACAGATATCAAATACATAAATCCAACGTGTCACTTAATGAAATTATCTACCCATAAATAACAAAACCTTAAAAATAATTCTTAACAGCTTCTCAAATTACCGAGGTAACTGCTTGAAAATCTAGAATAATTTTATGTTAGGTAAAAGGAAACGAGACCCTACAGTTTATAGAGGAGTTTGGACCACTTCGTGGGGATAATTTTATAATTAGAATTATTTCGCGATAAGCAGGGTTTGAACTTGCTGACTTTCAAACGAATCAGACCATAAATTATAAAGCTTATCCGCCATATTGACGCAGGCATTTTGAATTGTTAAATTTCGACCAAACATTTATAATTTACAACCTAGATAACCCTCAGATACCGATTTTCAGTCGACTCAGACGATAAATGATCAAACCTATCCGCCATATTAACGCCGCCATGTTGAATTTTTGAGTTTCGATTACATGTTTATAATCAGCGACCTCATAAATCCCCAGATTATTTTTAGTAAAATCGGATATCAAAGTTATGTGAAGTGAACGGGTGGACCAGGGGAAATCGTTTAGCGGGACGGTAAATAGGAGGTCTCGACCGATCAGCTGATTAAGCGAAACGGTCAAGTTTTGAAATGCGACTGTAGCAGTCGGAAACGTTTAGTGTTTAGTGGTTGGTCGGCGTATGAAAACATCACCTATCTGCAAAACAATCGTAGTCTACATATTATTATAAAGTCGGCTAAAATGCAAAAAGTAGAGATTGCATCTATGAAACACTGGAGTGAAATTTAATACTTTTGTTTCGAGTTATGAAGTAAATCGAGCAAACGTTGGTAATTATTTTATCATCTTCCTCGGAAAATAACTGACAGGCAGCTGAGATAACTATTTCCGTTTTAAAATTCATCATATTGTACCAAATATAATCAACTACAAACATGTACACGAAATTATTAATTGACATCAAACAGCTGATTGTGAATTGTGACCATTCATATATGTAGAAGTCGGTTAAGTCGAACGTCTACCCCTGCTAATTCTACCTCGCACACTTACCGCCCCTAAACGACAATAAACTGTCTGCTATATTGGAAACATTATCTTGGATATTTCTATAAAAATGTCAAACTGAATTGTCTTGTGAACCGTATACACATGCAGAATTTCAAGTCAATAATGAATCTAGAAGTGGGTAAAAATTGAATTTAAGATTCTTTTTTAAAACTATTATTGCAATGTTAGTTTGTCTAGGTTAAATCTTGCAAGCTGAATTAGAAACACTTCACCTTATCCTACGGAATTGAAATTGTACACGTTGATTCAGTTTCGATAATAATGCATTTTTATGATAGGCATGACCTGATTCTACACCCAGGATATACAGTGTGGTCGATTAAGTGTGCAGCAAATGGAACATTTTTTTTTAGTTGCACAACCAAAGTTCAAATACCACCAAAAGTTATTGCATGTCCGATAATCATTTCAGGTGCACTTAGAATGGCTTCAAGTTGAATAGTATACAGGGTAGGGCAAAAAATATGAAAATCGTTCAAGAGTAAAGTGTGCTTATGCTAAAAAAATTATATAAAAAAATGTTTTTAAGAAAAAGCTGTTATTTAAAAAACTGTACTAAAAAGTAAAGAATAATTTTTTATAATTAATTTGACAAAAACAAGTCCAACAAGTGGGGAAGAATACAAAATAGGAGACTACACCCTGAGAACCACGAATAGAATGAAATACCTAGGAACATACCTAACGAATCAACTAAAAAGGAGGGAAACAGTAAGGGAAAGAATCAAAACAGCCTACAGAGTCACAAGAGCTCTACTACCCTTCATTGAGGACAACAAACCACCATGGTGCCTAACCAAAAAGATATACACGACCATCATAATGCCTACGATGATATATGGAGTCAAAAACGCAGCAACGACAAAGGCCAACAGAAGAAGCCTGAGAAGAGCTGAAAGGGACATTATCCAACTGTTAGCAAAAACAGGAAAACCACAAAAACGACAGAAAACGTCAACATTACTAGAGGGAAGAACAATAATCAAAAGAATAGAATCATACGCAATGAAATACTGGGGACACGTCCAAAGACGGGACTCGACACACCTACTAAAGAAAGCGCTGCGAATGAACAGCAACAAACTGAAAATAGGGATGCCATGCTACACATGGATAACAACAATCGAGAGGATTATGAATAAGCTAGGAAAGGATTATACACACTGGGAAAAGCTGGCACAACAAAAAATGGAATACAATAAAGAAATATCAAGGATATACACACTGCCAGACTCAGAAACAGAAGAAACAGAAAACTCAGAAGTAGAATAGGAGAGAAGATGATCACAGACAGAAACTAAGAAGAAGCATATCACAAAAACCTGAAAGTGAAAAGAAGCACGAAAACCTAAAAGAAGCATCTCACAAACGCCTACACTTTCCATCCGATGAAGACAGAAGGAAAACAAGAAGAAACATCTCACAAACACCTACACGCTCCATCCTATGCTCCTACCCCATGCGTCATGCGGCTCTCGCTGCTGACAACAAGCATGTCCAATGTCCAATCCAGGGTATGCAGCTGGTCCGGCGGTAGATAAAAGCACTGGGGGTTTGTTCTGGCACACGGTGGGATGATCGGTGGGCGATCGGGCTGCGTGGTGGAACAAATCTCCCTGCACCGGAATTGGCAGCAATGCCCACCTTACGCTGGCAAATCAATCAATCAATCAATCAATCAATACACCTGGAAACCAAAAGGTCAAACAAATGCGTAGATTCCTTTAAAAGTTTAAAATATAACTTCGTAAAAAGCACTCAAAGAATCATCAAAATCTTAGTGTCAGTTTATAAAAAAAATTAGACATCTGTTTAATTTGCGTACTTGTACTAAATCGGCATTTTATTTATAGTAAGTTATTTATATTTGTTGATAATTTCAAAAATTGCAAAGCTTTATAGAGCGATTTATAGCTTCAGATTGTATGCCAAGTCAAAATGCCACTTTGAGAAACACGAACAAACCAAAATGAAGTTTTTAAATATCTTTACACACTTGCCGTGTTTTCGCATCACTTGGAAAATAATTATAATTGGCTAATTACGCGGAATCACGCAACGTGATTTAGTGCTCCGGTGTAAAACTACATCGGGGAGAGTTATGTAAGGTTAAAGCTAAATGTAAGAGGCAGAGAAAGAACATACGATGGTAAATGCCATCCAGGACCGAAATCCAGGAAAACATTTTGAGGGCCACTGCAAAATTAGTCTAAAAACAGTGAGAAATTGAGGCAACATATGATGTTATAATAATTATACCTACATACACACATGGAGGAACGGAGATATAATGACATTTGTTTTTACTTATTTGTCTACTTTTTCCCTTTTCCCGAATTTGAAGTTCTAGATAGCCATGAATTTCTTGTTACAATGTTTGCTCATTGTGTACATTTTTATCAAGTTAGTCAATGTCAAACTGGATGTCTCGTATAAATATGCATTAGTTGTTACGTTACATTTAAAACACGTATTTTTTCTACAATAAAGTTCGTTGTCTTTTCATAAGCGATTTTTTAAATTTGTTTTGTTTTCGTTTACCAATGACACACCTTGATTGTGACCATAAAGGGTGATTTGGCACTGACTGAGATTGCTAGGGTTGCAGCAAGGATATTTCCGATATGTTTGGTAAATCAAAATCGACGATCCATCGCAATGTTGTACATTATTGGAGACAAACTGAAGAGCATGCGAGAAAACGAGGTCAAGACATACAACGCTCAACCACGGTTGTAGATGATGAGAAAGTAGCAAACACCCCGAAACAATTCTTGAACGGTAGTACAAATAACAAATGAACTGAAAGAGTTTCGTGGAACCAGAATAAATGAGCGGACAGTTAGAAAAAAACTGAAGAAAGTTGGTTTGAAATATTGTAAATCCAAAAAGGCTCCAAAACTCCAGAGACGTCATTAAACAGTCCTCAAAATTGGAATGATAATCAGTGGGGTTAAGTTTTGTTCACAGATGAGACCCGTTTCTGCGTAAATTCGATTGTTGATAGGGAAGCAGAGCATTGACGTCAAGGAGAACAAAATGCACAATTTAGTTTTACTCCTGCTGTCTTTTTAGGTGGAGGCACAATTATCGTGCTGGGCGACATATGTTTAGGGGCACGCATAGAGTTGGTGATAAGTACTGTACTACTGTGTGGAGTGTTCTGCAATATCATGTGCTATATTGCGCCCCATATATTGTAGAAAATTTCCTTTTAATTCAAGACCATGCTCGCCCGCACACCGTTCGTTGTGTGACTGACTTTCTAAACCGAGTGGAAATACCACAATGATTCGGCCTGCATGTTCCCTGGACTTGAATACAATTGACCATGTATGAATACAATTGAACATGCTAGGCAGATAACTTAGATAAAAAAATCCTGCTATCCAAAACACAGAAGAAGCTAGAGCTGTTCTAATTGAAACATGGGAATATTTTCCTCAAGAAATGATCGATAACATCATGATACACGTGGATAGAAGGAAGAGTGCAGGCATAAGGGCTTGTGGAGGACACACACGTTATTGAGTCCTTATAATTTTGCTTGACCATTAAATGTTTAAAATAAGTCTAAATGTACTATTTATTTTTTACAAAAACGCCATTGTTGTATTATATTTTTTAAATGGACTTCAGAATGATATGCAGCTTTGTAAAACAAACTGCTATTATCTAGCTGCTAGTTAACTTGTCCTTTTAGGAGATTCCGTTCAGATATGTTAGGAAAAAACATTATTTAGAAAAAATGTCAATTAATCTTCGTTCCCCTAAAACCGTTGTGTATATGTATACATATTATAAGTAACATCAAATGAAGTTATGAGCTGGGTTAGGTTCGATCACTTAAACAGCGTTTAAATTATGAGTATGAATAGACAGTGAAAAATTTACATCATTAGTCAACTTTCTTCACTTAGAAAATAATAAAATGATGAATAAAGAATGAAGGACAACTAAATTGCCGCGGTTAAGAATACATGGGCGAGGTTTTAAACTTTTTAATAATATGTTATATTCTTAGATATATACTTTTGGTAAGATTGGAAATATGAGACATTGATTTATTAATAAACTTGTAAACATATACCACGTGTGTAAACGATAAAGAGGTTTTAAATCTGGAAGATATTTTATAGATGGGGATTATGACGGGTCAAGAGCTGGGGCACACAAAGGCTCTAGCTCTATCACAGGTCGGCACTCAGAAGATGGCCGGTGTTTTCTTTTTTAAAGAAGTGAAAGTGAAAGTCCTAGACGGCTTGTTAGTAGTAACGGTATGCAGTACTATTCTATCTGAAAATAAAAATGCTTTACGTATTTTGCCATTTTCGATTTGTTATATAAAATTATTGCAGTTTTTACAATACAAATACGTAATTCTACAAATACAAAATTCGTTGTGGACAAATAAATTAAAGGTTTTAAGAAATAAACAAAAATGAATTTTAAATAGAAATTATTAGAATAGATGCTCAAAAATATCCCTTTCTTGAGAAGAACAATATACCAATCCATAGTTGAAGCTTCTTCTGATATTTGATGGTAGAGCAAACCAGTATTTCTCATATTTCTCTATCGTCGCGAATGACAGGTGGTTTCATTTCATTTTGCTCCAAATTTTTAATCACTCTATGCACTGTGGACTGAGAAAGTACGGACCAATTTGCGAATGTCTGTGAATTATTTGTTTTCTTCTAAATTATAAAGTTCAATTTTGCTTAGAAACGAATTTAAAATTTTTAAAACTCGCATGCTTCGTTTCTCAGAGCAAAATCAACGATATCATTGCAACACCATGATTTACTAAAATCTACTAAAACCTCCTAACTTCGTTTGAAAAGTATACTAAAAATCTACTTTACACCAAATTTACTAAAATTAGACTAACTAATAAAAAAGGCAACTCCATTTCGAATGTGCATTTTGTGGTCTTTCGTTAATCAATTAATTAATGTCCCTAATTCTCTAACACAATAATATTTATTGACATTAATTTCATCTATCCCAGAGCGAATGCTACTAATTGTTACAAAATTACCGTAGTGTCGTTAGAAGGTGCAAATGATAGTTAATGGTTAATATAAATTATTCGTCGAGATGGAGGTAAATTCTTTTCTCTAAGGTGTCGACAAGAATAATTGATTATAAAATCTGAAAGCATGTTTTGAAACAACGCCTTTACTTTTTCATTAAATCAGTGCTTAAGATTTTTAATATAATTACGATATTTTCACCATATGAATCGCAGTTTCTCGCACGTTTAGAGAATTGTCGATATCCCGAACAACTAACATCCAGTAATGCTACAGATTTTGCTTCTACTAAAAAACACTGTAAAATGTTAAAAGTATACCAAAAAAGTAAATCTCTACCAAATATGATTACGCTGAATGAACATGAACACAAGCAGGTATCCGCCGCGCGTGGGAAATCGTCGCATCCCAAATCGACTCGTACCAATGTAGATGAAAATCAACTGGACATAATGTATCCGTGTTCATAGTCACATTGGGCTGGCCAGATTTGTATGTTATCTTACTATGTACAAGCGGACATATACAAATATGTTTAGATGTAGAAGAATAGAGTTTATTTGCTTTGAACCATTTCTCTGTCCCCGACTTAATCTCACGCACTACTGCAGGAAGTTGTCCAATATTGCTATTTTGATCCAAATAGTTGTTTTGCCTGCAGGAACTCTTCACTAGATTGTGCATTAGAGTTTTGAAAAGCGTTTATATCGAGCCTTCTTTAACATGATATGAGTTACAAGTTTAAAGTCTAATAAGGCTATTGCCAAGCTGACACATTGCTAAATCAAACATTTAAGGAAAACTTGTATAACAGGCAATTCCAACAGATAATAGAAAATGAGTTGGTAATGAATACATAACATGTGAGGTTGTTGCCCCTGCTGTTCGATATACGTAAACGCAGCACACCATTTTAACGATTGCGATAAACATTTGCTTCTTGAAAGATAATCAAGCGCGGGTGGCTTAGTACCTATTCCGGCCCTGATTTCATCTACAAATATAGACGGCCAGCAGACAACTCGGTTCGTAAATATAGGGTGCTGAACATCGCGTGCTGCACCAAGACTGTGCCAACCTTAGGTCAAGCACCCCCAGTCAGTGTCCTCAGCGTCTCACCCGTGCCCATCATCGGTTGGGGTGAAATCGAGACCTAAATATTTAGTGAAACTAAAATCTAGTCGATGAAATATTTGTACAGAATGTTGCCGGAGTTTGTAAGGGTTGGATATAATTACATTACGATTCCCCGGTCGATAGGCATATGTCGCGTATATTTCATTAACTTGTATGGTTTTACATTCACACAATCATATGGTTAGCGTTGTATGTGTCAGAGATAAATGACACGCTAATAATAGAATTGATTATGTACACTTTGATCATGGCTCTTTACTACTGCGGGAGACGTAAAGCAGAACTAGGTATTTTATCAAGGGCTTATGGTTTCATAATACAAGAGGTAGCTTGTAATTTATTAAAATTCCACATTTTTTATAGCTCCCATAGAATATCTTTAATATTTAATATTCCAGAAAATTTAGTTTATTACAAAATTTAATCATATTCAAGTATTATCATTTCATTTCATATCAACTCAGAATTCTGATATAACTCAATGAAGAGTCGAGGTTTTAAAATATTGATGTCAATTTATTATTCTGACATCTTATTATAACTTCAGGTGATATATAGCCTGTTTCGGATTTTGACAAATTCATGTATACAAAGTCTTTTAGCAAGAGAGATTAGCGAACATTACAAATGAATCTAGAGTGTTTGATAGTTCAGTTTCTTCCAATAGTACACCAAGTTGATAATGTACCTACTGTTCAGATACCATGTATATTAGATTTTAAGTAATTGAGAGTTAATGCTAATTGATAATAACTGTACTTAACTTGTAAAACCAATTCCATAATCCAATTTTGTAGCAGGTATAACAAAAATCTTTTTGTTGTAAGGTCTCGAATTTGGTACTTTTGTGAATAAATTAGACTTTATTGCAAATCAGCTTTGTAGGTTAACAATCTTCTTGTGTTTGACAGGTGTTTTTTTGGTGCTGTGATTCGGCATGTTAATAATAATCAACTGATAGCAAATGTTACATTAGGACAAGACAAATATGATCAAATGCTATCAGAAAGTAGTCATATTGGCTAATGTCACGCTGCGATGCTAATTTTTGTGTTAACTATAACATAAAACTATTCCAAATATTCAAACTTTATCTCATAGGCGATTTAATTTGATTCATGGAACAAGACTTTACTTAAAGCAACATTTTGTATATATTTATAAAACTGGCTGTTACAACCATAGTTGTAAGTCAGAGTTCTAATTTTTCTTTAAATAATGTTGTGGCCCTTCTGTGCTTTCGAAGATATGCAAATAGAAGTACCTACTTCTGTGAAAAATTGTATAAAATAAAGAATTATGAACGAACATCACCTACACCGTCCGCATTTGAGGGTGGGGTAGGCGAAAAGCAGACCCACCCCTTACGAGGCCGGCCCAGGTATACAGCGATGATTGGGGCAGAGCTCAAGCTCGACCCCTAGTCATCCGAGACCGCATCTTTAGTCAAGAGTATTGGCGCAACAATGAATAAATAAGGTCTGATTTGTTTCAGTAAAAATGAACTGAGTTAACAATGCGCTAATATTTTAAATTTATTGCTATACTACCACATTTAATTTCGTAACCTATAATTTGTGACAACAAATGTCATATATCTAGTGCACCGTGAAGTTGAAATTAATAAAGAAATTCAGCCTTGTACTTAGAGAAGTTAGATCAATAGATCCAAGTAACTGTGGCGTGCAATCGCCAGATAAATTGCTAAGAAAAATAAGACAGATAAATCGTACTTTACTTAACAGCTGTTCTACCAAATCAATATGTAGATTTCGTTTGTAATTTGTAATTTATTGATTTAGATTCAAAAATGTACATATGTATTTCATGGTTTCAGAACAAGTGATAAATATTAACAAGCTTACCATTGTTATTTTCGCCGATTTACTGCACTTTTTATATAATAGTTGCACATTCTATAAAAATAATAATAATCTTTGTTAATAGCAAAATTCTAACAAAGTGGGAATAAATATTTGTTTACCTATAAGCTAGTTGAAAAATCATAAGTTGTTAAATTATCTGAATTACCTATTTATTACCAAAGTATCATTTGACAAAAGTTGAATTTTACATTTTTTAAAAACTTTCACTATGTCATTTATATATATTACAAATAAGTTGGGACCTAGGACAGTTTCTTGTGGTACCTACCCCATATGTAGTCTGCCTTAGTGAAGAAATACATCCATTAAATTTTGTCACTTGAGTTCGGTTATTCAAATAGTCTTCCATCCATTGGATTACAACTGGTCCAAAACCAGACTTTATTAAATTTTTAATCAATAATTGCCTATTAACTGCCTCAAATGCTCGACGGAAGTCTAAAAATACAACACCAATAATTAATTTTTGTTCCAAAGCACTTTTCCAATTGTATAAGGTTGTTTGTAATGCACTCTCACAAGAGTTTCTCTTTCTAAATCCAGCTTAGTTAATATATTATTTTGTTTCATATATAGAAGAGATCACAAAACATAAAAAAATAGATTTAAAAAATAATCAAGCAATAAGTAAAAAGTTATTAACTATTTATATATTAAAAAATATTGTTATGTTTTATAATTAAAGAAAAAATGTCTCAACTAATATCATTTACTAATGAAAAAACTGCGTTTTAAGAGTAACCTAAAGAATGTGTAACAATTATATAACAAATACAGTAAATCAGCGCAGAATATAATGGATAGCTTGTTATAAGTTACTTACGCTAATTTTCATGAACCTATTAGGTGAGAACAAATTGGAAAAACTATTTTTTAAATCGGTTTAAAATTTAGTGATATCGTCAACAATCACAAAAGATTTCTGACCCCCTGCTGATGCCCAGGAACTATTCTTAACATATTTTTTAGTAGAATTTTATGCTCGTCAATTTTCACTGCAATTATTATCTTTTGTACTTTGCGTTTTAAAAGTTATTTCCAAAAAAACGTCATTTTGTTATGTGTTGCGACTATAGTAGACTTAAGAACTACTTTTTCTGCTACTAAGAATCTGACATACAGATTTTGTCAGACCAGATTTTGCCCTTATTTTTTCACTGAGGACTGGGCTATGAGTGGTCTATTAGCATTTAATAGACATGAACTAACAAGGATTGATAACCAATACTTATTGTAATATTTCTCATGTCACATGTACTTTGTATTTTTTTTGTCAATCTATTTATCTATCTATCTCTGAAAAAGAATTGTGTGTCTGGGAATACCTCTGACAGTTGCTTTCAACAATATCTTTTCTATTTTCTATTCATGTTTTCCAAATGATTTATTTTTTAAGTTTTAAATTTGTTTGCAATAACTAGTACACTCCCGACAAGTCGTTTTTCTGAAATGCATTTTGCTCCGATTATGGTCCATCGATTAGTCATATAATAAATACTTTAGATGTCAGTTTCTTTAATACTAAATACACCTTACTAGAGATAAAAAAAACAAGCATAAGGGCGACAAGCGATTTAACGTCGGAAAGGTACTCATACGCTTTGCAGATATCTCGACTGACAATTTGTTACACATCTGTGCGAGGTTAAATACCGTTACATGTGTATAATCTGATCAATTAATCTATACCAATTTATCGGTTGCCAATATGTCTCTCAACTCACCAAATTTGGAAAGAAGTACTAACCAGCTGATTGGTATGTCCAATTCGGCTTTACCGATAAACTGCTCACGTCACAAATGACTTAGCGTACATGCAGCTACTAAATAATAATTCGCCAGTAGCTACGGTACTACATAATTATTGCTGCTTAATTAAATAGCACTCATTCGGAAAGGAAGCATCGGATCAAATTTTACTCGATATTTCTGAAGACACTTTACCAAACAGTACAAGAGATACAGAAGATTAATCAACCTGATGTCAGTGTAAAGTCTTCTGCATTATGGTTCTTGATATCATCAACAGGAAAATAAAACATAGGAGGGCGTATATTAATATCTCATCAAATATGAATGTTGTAAAATTATTGCAATAACTTATTTTAAAAAAAGCGACATCGACATGTTAAGTAAAAAGACCGCTACAAGTGGTTTATAAGGCGCTTTTAACAAAAATCAGATCTATTTAAAAATTAAGAAATTTTTTGCAGATTCTGAAAGTGAAATTGTCAACCATCCCATAGAGTTTTTAAATTTACAGAATCTTCCAAGAATGCTTACTGATGAATTTACTATAAAATTTTTGACAAAAAATTAGACCTCCTAAAAACTGTCACTAAAAATCATGAAGTAAAATGCCCTTTGAAGTGAATCAAATATTGTCTACAATTGTTTATTTGTGGCATATTCAGATTTTCTTGCTTTTTGTTGGGTACCTTGCCACTGAAAAATATTTAAAAATTTTAATGAAAAAATCTCTGCGCCAAAGGGATGAGACAGAGGTTGGTTCTTGAATACTTGATTATTACAAAATGTCTACACCTAATAATATATAAACTAGAACAATGTTATACACGAAAAAATTGAAAATGAGAGCTAAAGACGGTTAACCTTTCGGAAAAATTACTACTTTCGTTCTCAAAACTTGGCCCTCAACCATGACAGTTCGTTGTTTATGTATTTCCATAGTCACGTGAGACATTAAATTATATTTATCTTATTTTAACTTACTTCGTCTCTAAGGATGGGCAACCTACACTAGTATAAAAGTATATTAATTAATTAATTGAAACGCCTATCCTCGTTTAATGAAATAATCGCGGGTTCTTTTAGTTCCGCTACTCTCTTTTTCCAAAATCTTCGCCGAGTCCCAATGAATCCTATGATTATTATCCCACATGTGTTCATAAATTTTGAATTTTTCAAATTTTCCCATTCTAGCGTAATTTCTATGTTCACCAAGCCTTGCGTTGAAAGGTCTATGATTCACCTACGTAATGTTTTCCGCACTCACACGAAACACTATAAATACAATTTGTAGAATTTTGAACAATGTTTAAAGGTTTCATTTGTGACAAAACCGATCTTAGCATCGAACCCGTTTGAAAAACCATTCGCGGGGAAAACCTATTCCCAATTTTTCGTAATTTTTCCGATAAACCGTGTATGTATGGAATTACTGCCATAGACCTAAATACCTCGGGTTGTGATAGTATATTCTCTCTCCTACCAATGTTCAATAACTAACTATCAATAAAACTGTCAGGATATTGATTGTTTAATAAGACAGTTTTTATAAACTGCTTTTCGTTCCTTAATATTACATCATTTGAAGAATTAATTTTGGCTCTGTCATACAAACACTTAACAACACCATTCAACACACTAATGTGTTGATTTGAATTGAAATTTAAGTATCTGTTTGTGTGTGTTTGTTTTCTATACACACTGGTTTGGTATGTGTTACCTAATTTTTTAAATAAAATATTTAAGAACGGTAATTCATTATTATTTTTCATTTCTATTGTAAATTTAATTAAAGGTCCTTTTTCGATAATCTGATTTAAAAATTACTTAAACATTCCTTACTAAAAGGTCATATAGCAAAAATGTCGTCTACATATCTCCACCATTATAAGCTAGATTATTAATATTACTTTCCTCCAAATTTTCAATGAAAATGTTACTTAATATTGGAGATAATGAAAAACCCATGGCCATCCCAAAATTTTGTTGATAGAAGTCATTATTTAATTGATAGTATGTTGTTTTAATGAATTTTAAGTGAAGTGTAAGTAATCACATTATAGTTTCAATGCTTAACTTAATTTTATTCGCCAAATTCCCATCATGTTGCAATTTGTTTTTAATATATATTAATAATTTTTATTAATTATTCCTGTTTTCCCTAATTAGTTTATTTATTTTTTTCAGGTAATTCAGATCCTATTGACTACAGAAGTGAAAGTTTGGTGAGTAACTTACATGTGCGTTCAATATGCTGATAAATCTATGCCCACTATTAGAACCCTTAAGTAATACCATTTGTGAGGAAAATCAGAAATAGAAAATTTCACTTTTTTATTATATATAATACATTTTTTTTTATTTAACGAGACCCAAAAACCCAAATTCACTTCAAACGCAATTTTAAAATTCACCTTTCGAATAAGAGTGAACACTACGTATGGCTAGTGGATAGGGGGATAAAGCGCCAAATGAGGAGATATCTCCCTAATTATCAAATTTTAGCCAAAAATATCTTCAACTATCCTGTAGTATTTATTTATGTACCACTTACACTTATTTTCAGTTAAATAACATCACCCAATTTGCAAGAAACAACTTATCGTTAAACATTAAAAATACGATTAACAATAAGCTGTTTTTTGCAAATTGGATAATGTTATTTAACTGAAAATAAGTGTAAGTTGTACATAAATAAATACTACAGGATTGTTGAAGACTATTTTTGGCTAAAATTCGATTATTAGGGAGATATTTCCTCATTTGGCGCTTTATCCCCCTCCCCACTAGCCTTACGTAGTGTTCACTCTTAAGGTCTGCTAAAAATCATTCCCTAGAAACTATCCCTGGCCATTTTTAAAAATTATTTTTGCCGTATTCTTTAGGTAATTTATAAGGTTACTTTTTGAAATTCTCGAACCACTCTGCATTGAGAGCATAATCACATTTATTGATTCTAATATATAAGAGCGCTACACATAGCAAACAACACCAAATCCAAAGCCTAGGCTGTTTTGAATGTGGTTGCTTATTTGGAATAATGCAGACAACATCCATTACCCACCGACATTCCCAGTATCGGAGTTGGTGATCGAACCCAATGCATATAGACAGAGTAACAGAGCGCGCTCGTCACTAAGACGGTTTAGTCCGAAGCGCCAGCATGTTGGTTTACACATATAATTGTAGTATAATGCAACAGAGCATGAAAGTTTAATTAATTTCATTATCAAATCAATTAACATACTTTTATTAGGTGTATTCGGTACTGCTAATAATAATGCACAATTTTTTATAGAAATTGGTTAGTAAGAGCTACAATTAATTTTATTCGACTTTGTAACATATAACTGACTAATTAGTGGCAATTATTTGTAAACTACTAATAAAGAAGCTCTAAACATTTACATAAAACTGTTTAGTATAATTTATACAGCTTCCTATATTAATATTAATAGAATATATTGATTATATGGCATGATATGAATACATTACGAAAATATTGGAGTTCCTATGGTTACAAAAAATTGAAATCACCATAAGTAATGGGTCAATTAGAATACTTCAAGCGTTTTATTAAACTTTTTTGTCATATAATCAATATAAGGTAAAAGAAATATTTATATAATAAATTACGTTACATCCTAAAATGTGTATTAAAACATATTCTTTATAGGATATGGCAAAGAACGGAGAAATAATCTATGAAAAATAGAAAGAAAAATATCTATAAAAATATTAAAATCCAATCTTTGCATTCTGTCGATAACCTGCATTCTGGTTATGCAAACTATTAAAACATTCCAAAATGAATTTGTGTATTTCTTATTTGACATTCCTAATTGTAAAAACGGCTGCCTAAGGAATCACTACTTCCACATCCAGATTTTTCATCCAAGTCACTTAAAAGGAAACATCTTGACTAGATTTGCTCTCTAAGTATGTGGAAATTATTGGTCATAGAATTTTAATAATATTTGGGGCAGATATCATAGAAAAGTTTGAGGCGTTGGTTTCTACCATATACGTTAAAAATGAAGTTTCTAGTTTACCCCACTTATTTTCTCCTATTCACAACCTATCACCTCCCACCCCTTCAATGGAATCATCTCAGTCAGATGTCATTACAATACATACGTGTCCTAACTTTCAAGTGAATATGTCAATTTTGTGCTATCAATCCGTTTAATAATGGAACGAAGGTGGTGGGGTTTGAGAAATATTAGAAAGAAATCTGAGGCCTTGGTTTCTAGTATATACACCAAATCCCAAATTTCTGTACTCTTACCAGTTTGATTTACTAATTTTCCCCTATTTACTCCTATTTAACCCCGAATTCTTCAAGGGAATCATCTCAAAATATAATCTAGTTCTAGATGTCGTTATAATATATACGTCTACCAAATTTCAAGTGAATATTTCAATTTTATTTTATCAACTCTTTTAATAATGGAGTAAGGGTGGTGGGGGGTTGAAAGATATTACTAAAAAATCTGAGGCCTTGGCTTCTAGGACATACATCGAATTTCAAGTTTGTGTACTCTTACCAGCTTGCTTTACGTATTTTTCCCTATTTACCTCTACTTACCCCCCACTCCTTCAACGCAATCATGTCAAAATAGAATCTAGTTTCAGATATCATTATAGTACATACGTGTACCAAATTTCAAGTCAAAATATTATAAAAAATTATGAGGCCTTGCCTTGCATCAAATTTCAAGTTTCTGTACTCTTACCAGCTTGCTTTACATATTTCCCTCTATTTACCCCTATTTACCCCCAACCCTTCACCGGATATCTTCAAAAGACAATCCAGTTCCAGATCTCGTTATAATATATACGTGTACAAAATTTTAAGTCAATATCTTAAACCGTTCCGGACAGGCCGACCAACAGACAGACAGATCGACAGACAGAAACATTTTTTTTCTCTCAAATTTAAAATCTCGACGTTTCATGACATTCTAAACCTATTTCAAGAAGAATTTTTTTTTTGCGATTACTATACTTCTAATCAACTACGTGGATGTCGAAGTAAAACTAGTATCTACCTTCATAGCCCCTTGCAAATATGAGGAGAAACCTTAAAATGAAAACAAAAACCTATCTATTCGATCTAACTAAATGTCAGAAATAAACTTTGTATTCTCTGACAACCTGCATCTGGATGTGCTATAAAGTAAAAATACCCTAAAATAAACTTATTTACAAACTTTGTCTCTCAAAGAGAATTATTTATATTCGAAATGTACTTGTCTGTCATTCTATGACTTGGAAATGCTTAGCCTTTGAAACGTTTTTAAACTTTCTCCTCATATTCGTAAGGGGCTATGTAGTTATTAGTTTTACGATGAGAAATGTCAAATAAGAAATAGATAAATTGTTCCTTCACTTTTTTAAGACCAATTTGGATTATATCTTTTTATAATCAGGATAAAATATTATACACATATTTCTGTGTATGTATGCTTTTTTGCCGTAACTTTGTAGGCACATTTGTCTAGTATGATTGAACTAACAATACAAAGTTTTAAAAATGTATTTTAGTAAAAGATATAGGATCCTTTCTATACATTATATACTTTCTTACCGATAGTTTTCCCATAATTTTTTAACTGATATTATTCAGGTACTTCTTTATGTATATTGCTAACATATTAAAAAATGTGGCATAACTTGAATAAACATTTATAGTACCAAATACCCTTATCGTTAGATATACAGAATACGCATATATTTGAAAAATGAGAATATGTTATTTGATGTTATTTGTTGTTTTATTGGTTTTATTTTTACATGACTAACGTAAAAATAAAAGCAATAAAAACGACAAATAAAGTCGAGTAACATATTCTCATTTTTCAAATATAATGCGTATTCTATTGAACATTCTAAACATTTTAAGTATATCTACAAATACTACAAGATCCAGTGTATTGCCTAAGTGAATATTTCGGTTTCAGATTACAATTACTAGAATGTGAAACTCAGATCCTGTTAGCATTAATGGCATCTACAACTTGTCATGTTGTTAATGGTTTTAACTTTATAATTTCACTAACCATTAGATAAGAAGACATAAAGAATTATTTGGAATTTATATCTCTTTGGTTTGAAAATTAATATTACCCTGAAAAAGTATTTGGCGGTTCCTCTGGTACCACAAAGTTGTTGATTTCTCTAATCCTGAATCCATGCATTTCAAGATTCTATGGATATCGTCTTATCATAAATCCAACAATAACCCTTTCCAACATCGCACATCTTCGAACTCGCATTGTCAATGAGGTTTGCAATACAAACAGTGCGATAAAGCTAAAGTAAGTTCGATGGAAAAAGCTTAATTTTCTTTGAATATATTCCTGTCAAATACTCCAGAACCAGTTAATATGTTTATTATGCCTATTATTATTTACCATATTTTCATTTTAATTTTTTTTGTCTTACTAGTATTACACTAAAACTAAGGGCTCTAAATTTCCCAAAAAGTAACTGTCCTACTATATCAATAATTTTTAGTTGGAATTTAAGGTTTAAGCAATACAAGAAGTGTAGTAAAATGTTTTGAATAAATTAAATTAAGTTGAATAAAATTAAGTCCTGGAAAGCTTTTGTTTAAACAGAATAGTTTTGAATAAATTAAATTAAGTTGAATTAAATTAAGTCCTGGAAAGCTTTTGTTTAAACAGAATAATGTACAAAATTGTTTTTTTTTGTTGAGTTTTTTCTTCAATTTCTCTGACCATATAGACATTGCAATTTAATTGTAACGCGGTAAATTTGGTTGGGTCTTAATAATAATGGTTGAATTCAATTTTTCTAAAAATATGTTTTATTATTTCCATCTCATCTCAATATTAATTGCACATAATAAACAGGACAGTCAGTGATGATTTACAAAACAAGTCTGAAAGTAGTTCTTTGAACTTTATTTTTTATATATTTACAACCGATAACCGAGACACATAAGTAATAACTATTTTACAGAACATGATTGATGCCTTTACCTAATGCACGCTGAACTAGCGTAATTTAAAACCATTACTTCCTATTCGTACAGCTTACAATATACTCTAATTCCCAGCAGCATTCTTTAGTTTGCATGAGCGACCATATAATTTTATTTACACACATCAAGAGAAGCTAGAGAACATAATAATAAAGTGCATTTCCGCATTTATTCAACGAAAACGACAAAAAAATATTACTTTCCATACGTAAACATAGAAAACAAAAAAATGTCATAGAAATAAAAAAGTGGCATGACTTCTCCGGTTACTAATCACAGCTCTACACTAGTTGGACAAGCTGCAATTGTATTTGTTTATTACCCTTTGATCATCTCCAAGTGTCAGTCGAACAGTTACTGCCTAATCTGAAACATACTACTGGTTCAATAGCCCATTATATTCCACACGTTTTCAATAGGAATGAGATCTGGAGATTACGCAGGCCACGGTAAAATGATAATTTCATAATCTTACAAAAACTCATATATTACCTTCGCTGTGAACAGGAATTATCCTACATGGTGAGTGGGGGGGATTCCAAACGCCGACAGTGTATACTACACATAAATGTATGACTAAAAGACTCAAAAGTTGTGATCAAATTTTTATTTGTTTTCGAATTGCGGCGTCTTATACGTTTATTAACAAAAAAAATGCGAACAGCTTGTATCGATTTTTATAAGTTTAATCAAGTAGGCTAGCATTTTTTAAGTGTCAAGCAATAATCTGTCACTGTTGATTGATTGTTTACGATTTTATAAAAGAGATAGACCATGTCACACATTTTCTCGCATGTTAAATATGCAAATATGGTGTTTATTTATGGTTTTTGCAATGAAAATACTCGTGCTGAAACTAAAGAAAATTAACAACGATTTCCACACCATAGAATTCCAAGTAAAAACGTTTTTGTCACGGTATTCAACACATTATGTAATAGTGGTAAACTTCACAGTGCTCAATTGAACGTTCCTGTAGACAAGACGTAGCTGAAGTGGAAAACATTGTCGATTTACTTGAAGAGAGCCCTGGTACTAGCTCACGAGGAATTCCCGTCCAACTTGAAATTCTTCGGACAAAAATGTGATCCTCACTCGATATTAAGCAGGGCTTATATCCGCACCACTTTCAGCGAGTGCAGGATCTGCAACAGCCAGACCATACTAGATGCATGGAATTTTGTAGGTGGATTAGATACTAATCGTTACTTGGTTTATAGTATTATTTTTGTCGATGAAGCTTGTGATGGCGTCAACAACACTCGTAACTCTAATCATCGTCGAATGAGAATCCATGTAAAACAGCACCATTTTTCACTTAAAGTATGATGTGGAGTAATTGATAATTACTTTGTTGATCCGTTCGTTTTTGAGAATCGCCTATTAGAAGCAAATTACCTGCTACTTGCAAAATAATTTACAAACATGATTAGTGATGTTCCTTTGATCCCGTTGGTTAGCGGCAAGGTCTCCAGGCCTTACACCATTAGACTTATCTGTGTGGAGGTGAAGTGTATAAACAAAAAGTAGACAATGCATTAATTCTTCGTATTTTGAATGGTACCGTCAAGATTATCTAGAGAGAGCAACACTCTGTTTTTGTAAACAAGCCATAAAATATCTGAAGGTCCATGGACACATATTTGAAAATTTATTGTACATTAAACGTTTATAATGTGTCTAATTTTTTTGTTATTAATCATTTAAGACCTAATTCAAAAACAAATGAAAATCGAATTACAATTATTGGGTTTTTAGTAATATACTTATGTGTAGTATACACTTTTGAAGTTTGGCATTTTTCTCTGGGCTAACTCTATATATTGGTTTGAGATTTGGACATAACTTTGCAGCATATAGAAGTGCAACGAGTTGCAAAATAACATCTCTGTAAGGCGTTTAGGAAACCAAGACAACTAAATTGGTTCATTATTACCAAAACTAGTTTAAAGTAAGATCGACTAAATTTGCGGCAAATCTATTATGCCAAAATAGAAAGACCAATAGGATAGTGGTGGGTCACTGTCGTCTTAATAGACGTATGATTCTAAGGGATTTGCCAAGGGGTGGAACATGAAGATTCTGTCAAGAGACTATGGAGAGACGTATGGAATACAAAAGACGAAGTAGCTCTAAGAGAATCTAGAACAGGAGTGGCATAATAGATCAACAGTCTTTCTTCGTGTTGAAACTAACCCCGTATTAAACCTGACCGTTTGACTACTCACATAAGATGTTATATATACGTTAGAGCTTCATTACCAACCAAGGTGCTGTACATTGAATCAAATTCAAAGAATCTTAATCTGCCTTAAAATGTATGTGGCTACAAGAAAAAAATGTTTAAAGTACAGCGAGGCGCAGAATGTGATAAAGCCCTAAATTACGGTGAGTAGTTTTAAAGTTGAGGAATCATTGAAAAATTGGAGATAACTTACGTGAAAATGTAAAGATTAGCATATATTAGCAGCCAATTTGTTCAACACAAATACACTCTAAACAATCGATTTATATAAATTTTAGAGCTGACGCTATTTGATTCAGGTTTGTAGCTCAATACAGACCTTTATTTCATTTCATTCTACACACATCGATCACCTATTTTTAAACGAAATGTTCGCAGTTTAAATATGTAATAGTTTTAAAAAATAATGCGATGTTGAACATATCCAGAACAACTCTCTTCATAATTAGTTTAGTTAATGTCTTCTCCATATACTTCAAACACTACAATTCGCTTAATCGTCCTGTCTTCATGGTGATGCGCTTAAGGCCGATAAGTCGATAAGGCTACTTGCTCAAGACAAATAAACCTATAAATACCCTTTTATTGTGACGACTGGCAGTTTCTCTATAATTGTACATTATATTGTCTTACAAATCCCTTGTAATCAGCTGATCATTTGCTACTTTGGCAAGAGATTTCGGTTCTTGACTGACTTCATACTGTAGCAGTTCATTCTCCAAGTACCTGCAACCGACGGGAGCGTCGCGTCCATATACGAGCTTAGTGATTCTTGTACGTTGTGTGTATCATTTTCTAACTTATCCCGTTTCACGATATGTCCTCCATAGTCGATTGCCGATATATGAGGGCTTCAAAAATTGCTTTTTGATGTGCCCGGTTCAGCCGCTCCAGTTTCACGTAATTGCGTATTACGTTTGAAGAGTTCTCTTTCTATTTTTGAAAATCAGAATTGAATTACATATACTCTGCTAAAGTTTTGTTCTAGAAACAGCAGCTGCGAAGAAAGTAAAGTTACAGGTTAACATCGCCAAAACAAAGTATATGAAAGTTTCCAATAGTAACAATTTAGTCCCACCCGAAGATCTGGTGATAAAAATAGATACATTTGAAGAGGTAAGAGAGTTTATATATCTTGGACCTCAAATAAATAAAAATAACAGTAAATACTGAAATCAAGAGAAGAATATACCTGGCTAATTGAGCATACTTTGGGTTAAAAAATCTTCTAACATAACAAGCATAGTAACCATATTGATATATAAAACCCTTATTAAACATGTCCTCACCTACGCGTCAGAAACATGGACGATGACAAAAAGCGATGGGGGGGCTGCGTGGCTGCTTTGAACTAAAGATGTTTCGTCATGTATACAGGGGTTTGCAGGAGAACGAGAAGTGGCGCAGGCTTTATAATTTCGAACTCTACGGCCTCTACGAAGAGCCTAATATTGCTCAATCCACCAAAGTCAACAGATTAAGATGACTTGGCCACCTAGAAAGGATGGATGAGATGGAACCTCCAAAGCAGATATTCCACCAAACACGGGCGGAAACTCGCTAGAGAGATAAGCCCGGAGAACGCTGAGAATTGGAATGTGGAGAGAAAAAGCAAGAAATAGGAAGGAATGAAACTAATCTTGGAACAGACCAAGACCCACCCTGGGTTGTAGAGCCAAACATAAAAAAAGGTTTATTCACCATCGGTCCGAGGTTGGAAGAACAATATGGCTGGCTCAGATGCTTACACGTTAGGCTTGAAATCATGGCGCTTCAGGTTCGAATGCCGTCTAGGATACAAATATTTAGTGACGTCTTTAGTGTGTTACCGAAACGATATCAGTAGGCTCGACCACGATTGGGTGGCACACCACAGCTAGTCGCTGTTATCTCTCCTGAGTTCGAGTCTCAGCTGCGCCAGATGGCAATGCCGCAGGGAATGGTTGTTGTGTTATTGTCTATGTATATGTGTCCTTTAACTATAGTTAATAGCTAAACTCTGCCAGGACGTCAATATAAATAAGGCATTAACATAAACATTGACACAGTCTTTATGCTCGACCTTTAAAGAACCGAATCGATGTTTTTCTTTCAATGCAAAAATTTCAACAGTTTATTCTAGCGCACATCGAAAATATCAGTACAAGATTTTAAGAGATTACGAGCTGACATTAAAAAGTTTCATACAATTTCGTCGTGTTTCCTTTGTTTTTTTGCTGTGTATATTTATATACTGTTTTATTGACACACTTGTCCAACTTAAATAGATCATGTAATTGATGTAAATTGACAGACACACTATTCTTAGTACGTTGACTGTTATAAAATTCATAGAAATGAATTATTACATAATTCATTGACCTCTACCAACATTTGTTTTACACGACTAGAGCTTTAGAAAATCAGTTCCAGGCTTTGTGATGATAATATTATGGAGTAAATATTTTCTAACCGACTTTAAAAAGATTTTAAAAGGGAGAGGTTCTAATTTCGATCCGTATATATGTTTCTTTATGTTTGTGCATTGATTTTTACGGGATGGCCTAAGCGATTTCTATGCAGTCTTTTACAACCTATAAAGTGTGACTCCGCGGTGGAGTCATAGTTTTTTCATCAAGCTTTGTCTAGTATAAGATGAGTAAAAATCGAAAAGAAGTACTTTTGAGAATGTTCAAAATTATGGCGAAGGCGCAGGTTGAAATTAAATAGTCCAGCATTTTAGGTAGCTAATACTGAATCTGATATCAAAAGTTGAAAATTCAGAATGGTGAACTCAATAAGGCTGCCATAATTACCATACCTTTTCATTAAAAATTATGAAATAAGATTTCATCGCCATTCGTTCACTTGAACTTTATTACCTAATATCGGTAAAAATTCGTTCGATTTTGTTATTTGGTAATTTTTACTGCCCCAATATCGATATTAGGTAACAAGGTTTAATTGACCAAACAACGATAAAGTTTTATTTTATAATTTTTAGTCACTTTTTTTATAAACCTTTTCCCATTTTTTGGACCAATATATGCTCCAGTTCCCTGTTAGTATATTTTAACAGAAACAAAAACAGTTATCACTGGATTACAGAAAATCGGGACAGGAGTGGAAAATTGCGTGATATGCTATGCATCGAAATAAGATAATATAAAATAACTTAACTTTTTTTTATTGATTTGCCACCGTAAGGTGGGCATTGCTGCCAACTCAGGACTTCCAATCTGGAGGTTCGTTCCAACACGCAGCTGATGTCCGCCGAACGGCCAAATGCAGTCGCTCAGTCGTCTGTTACACATGGCGCATGATGTAGGAATATAAGATGGGAAGTGTAGGCGTTTGCCAGATGCTCCTTTTTAGTTTCCATGTTTCTTTTAAGTATTCATCTATCATTATCTCCTTATTTATTATTCTTCTAAGTTTTCTGTTTCTGAATCCAGCAGCGTGCTCCTATTCCTGCCCGCTTGCGTCCACATATGGTTTCATGTTTGCCAGAAATCTGTGTTTTCGTTTCAATGTCCTGCATCAGTGCATCCACTTCGTTGGTCTGCCAAGACCTACATACATTAGCTCGCCGCAACGAGCTTTTATTTATTAACTGTTGCAGAAGTACATATCCATTTATGGTGGAAGTGCAAGGAAGAACCCTGTCTCGCGGTAAAAATGAGCGTTTTACAGCGGGTTGTGAGAAAGAAGCCCGAGAGGATATTTTGTACACCATGTATATTAGTTTGTTTTTGTAGTAATTGATTTCAACTGCCGCTTTCCAATTCCGGGTATTTTTCTATTTAATTACCTATGTTTAATACCCTTTCAATTTTACTTCTATTTTTTTTTCAATTTCAATAAAGAAATAAACTAATACACTAATAAAGTAATACTACTATTTACAGAACTTATCTTTTTTCGTCCACAGCTGGTATGTCTATATTGCCTTATGAACATACCTTTCTTTGCAATTTAAAAACTTGTACAAACCCATTATGATCTCTATCTAGAACAATTCTAAAATTAATATATGATATAATATTCATTCAAAATATAAGTATTTAACGCTAATTGGTAAACTAAGCATACATAATTCTTAGAACCAAATATTAACAAACTGGCTTGCTGGAAGAGAAGAAATTAATTCATTTGAATTTTATTTGTCCCACATGAATTTCTTCCAATGTGGAACTTAAATGGTAATATTTTCAAGTTCAAAGAGAATTGTAAATAATTAGAATAAATAATACAATTGCATTGGCATTGAACCAACATTTTTGAATTCTGACCCCTTTTACAATGAAATGCATAACAAATTAAACACTTGCTATTTAAAATGTATGTAGGTTTTTGGTACTTTCACTAAATCTGCATTTTGATTTCTTTTATGTATTCTTTAGTTGTAAAAATTGTATACTGATCGATCATCAATGATTTCGTTATCGTGTTAGGTACGCACCTTGGGGGCAACAACTACAATTTAAAATTAAAATTTATACCCGCCTGGCACTCCCGAGATGCATAAGAATTTTGTTTGTTTATTTTTCTGGCCGCTCTTGTTCCATTTATATTTTTCAACAGCTGTAATCGATATACTTAGTAAAGCTTGGAAAAAATTTAAGAAATATACATGTTTAAGATAATAAATAATCCCGTTTCTGATGTTTCCGCGTAAGTTATAATTATATTTTTAATTATTTAATTATGGTGTATATGTTAAGTATCTTACACTTTTCAATTAATTTTTGCCAAGGTTGTAGATATATATTGTTGGCTCGAAAAGTGCGTATAGCAATTTTGAGATATCGAAATATAAATTACATAATATATTTAAAAAAAGTACGCCGCTGCGTTAATGATTCATTTTAAGTATTTAAATCATTATTCTACTTTATTTTAATACACAAAAATATTATATTTATACTTGTACTATGTTTTAAATAAGTATGGCAGTTTAATTTTTAATTGTATATTAAAGATGGAGTAGTTTCCACAAATCTGAACTCTACACTCGACACGCGTTTCGTCAACCACATTAGTATTATTTGGAGATAATTATATTGAGTTTTTATGACATATACCAATAGTACTAAATTTGTACGGTGCTTCGAAGAATTTAGTATTTATCTCACCCACCTCTAAAATATTTGTCCAAATCCCAAAATAAGAACAATTCCAAATTTGGTTAATATTAGGTATTAGCATGTATCTCCATTGCCACGAAATTTCCCTTGTGTTTTTGGAATAATATTTGTGATAGATTCGTGAAAAACTATCAATCATGAAAAATCCTAAGATAACAATGTGCTTATATACTACACTGACAGACATAAAAAGTGGCGCACTCGAAATTTTACTCAACTTCAATCTGTCATAATTTCTAAACTGCTTGATTGATTGCCACGAACCTTTTTTTATTTTGAAGAATGATTCTTTAAGATCATCATACAGGCTCAAACATTTTTATTGATTAAACTTTTATAAGTGATAGAGGGAAAAATAAAAGTGAATGTTTTATTTAGGAACTTTAAAACACGCTTTAGATTTTTTTCGGCATTTGGAATAAGTTTAAAATACCATCGGCGTTTTAAGCGCAATTCAAATTAAATATTTTGTTTTAATCACCTCTTTATCTTGCTTTGTTTAGAAACTACACGATTGTAGGTGAAACAGGTACAATTAAAACATTTTATTGAATAAGATTACATTATTACATTATTTCATAACATTACATTTTACAATTACCAACACGAAATCGAATAAAGGTGGAACTATCTCAACGGAGAAAAAAGATCAGTAGCGTGTGTCACCTCGTGCCCTCATTAAAATCTCTGTTCTTCTTGGCATGCTTCTGATTAAATTTGAAATATTGATCTGTGGAATATTATTCCGCTCCTCCATAAGCGCTTCTCCTAAAGTATCCAGAGACAAGACCTAATTCTTTGCACCATTTCATCCCAAACGTATTCTATGGGGTTTATATCGGGACTGTTTGCTGGCAATATCGTATGGTATATGCCAACTTATCGAGATATTCATTTACGATGTGACCAGTGTGAGGGCGCGCATTGTCATGATCTAGTATAAAATCGTTCCCCATAAAGAGTGCAAATGGAATTACATAGTCTTGTAAAATGTTCACGATATACCTGTTGGCCGTGAGGGAATTACCTGGGAGCACGTAAAGTTCTGTGTGAGCTTCTAATGATATTCCTCTCCAGATCATAACGGAACCTGAGACAAAGCTTTCTTTTGTGCTGAAAAGGCTCTGCTCATATCTTTTTCCAACTCTTCTCCGTACCCTTTGACGGCCATCGGATGAAAACAAACAGAATGGAGATTCATCAGCGAACAGGATCCGGGACCAGTTTTGTTCATTCCAATCTGAGTGTTCTCTAGCGAAGTTGCGGCGTGCTCTTCGATATTTTGCAAGTACAAGTAAACCATTGTAGGATGGCCAACAGCCGCGCAGAGAGAGAAGAAATATCGCCGCTGTTGAATAGAGACAAGTTTCTTAACTATGAACGTAGTACAGTCGGGGGAAGAAGTTCAAGTAAAAGGTGCTCTCTTATTCCCCAACAATCCGGGTATGTCGCAGGCCAATTGATGTTTTCGATTGAACAACAATTCTTTGTACACGTAACATTCATGTTTATAAGTAAATACTTCTAATAGTACCTATATATTAAATAGAAGTTATACACTACAAGCACTTTTGTCAAGACTGTACCGATGTTTACACGAGGAAGGAACATAAACAAGTGAGCTCCGTAAAGGTGGGGTGGTTTCAACTACTGCGCATCCTAATCTCGTTGGCCATTCTAGGATGGTCGACCTGTAATATTGGTGCAGTTGCTGGTCCTCTAAACCTGAAACTGCCTACCTTCAATCTCCGAATTACTGTACGATCACTTACAACTCTTCCTCTTACTTGCCTCGAATGAATATTTGTTTGAACTGCTGGATGAAAGCGATCGTAGAGTATGAAGCCGAATAAACCGATCATTAGTAACGGTTGTATATCTAGAACGACCTGATTCAGCTCTTCTACGACAATGACCAGTCTCTCCGTATTTTGCCTATTAAAGCCATAATTCGGGCTACTTGCTCCCATGTTATTTGCTGAGGCATTAATTCAAATTAATCAACAAACACGACTTTCGATCCGAATCGCGACGTGGAGAAAAACTTTTTCAATATTTTCTACAAAAATGAATTGCGAATCGTAATCGTTGTCGAGTGAATGCCTGATGTTGAAAACATTTTGACACCTATGTTTTAGAACAATGTGTAATCTGTTCATGGCTCTCTTAAACAAAACAAAATAGCATCAATCAATTTTGTTAATACGCATTTGACATTACTTTGCTTAAACGTGTGTATTCTCTAAACAAAGCAAGATCAAGAGGTGATTCGAAAACAAAAATTTAACTTAAATTTTCCCTGTATCACTTATAAAAGTTTAATCAATAAAAATGTTTGGGCCTGTATGATGATCTAAAAGAATCATTCTTCAAAACAAAAAAAAGGTTCGTGGCAATCAATCAAGTAGTTTAGAAATTACGACAGATCAAACTTGAGTAAAATTTCGAGTGCGCCACTTTTTATGTCTGTCAGTGTATTATAATAAGACAAATAATAACTTACGCTTCGTCGCTTCGATTGTTTGGTGCACTGCTGTAGCCAAACTATGCATTAAATCGAAACTAGCACAGTTTCAACGACTTGCTTGATAGGGAGTCACGGGGGCTAGACACACATCTCCCACAGCCGCTCTGGAGGTCATTCTGGACCTTATGCCCCTTAATCTGGTGATTGATGCCGAGGCTCGAAAGGCAACCTACAGGCTGTGGTAGTTAGTGGAAGGTAGCCTTATCCAACTTGATAGGGATGTAGTCACTCCTGGAGGCCAGGAATAATCGCCAAAAAAATGACTGCAACCCACCCAAGGATATCCGCGGACCTGCCGACATCAGCTGTCTTACAGATGAATCTAAATCTGAGAAAAGTGCTGAAGTGAGAATACACGGTGAGAGAACCAGTGTTAAATTATCTTACACCCTGGGTAAATTTGCCGTGGTATTCCGGACCGAGACCATTTTGGTTTGCACACAGCAGAGTAACCAGTATTCAAACTTCTCTGGGTATCTGGGCACAGTAATCTTGATCGCGACGAACAGTTTGACGCTCTAGCAAGAAAAAGCTCTCAGCAGCTCTTACTAGATCTTGAGCCGGCTCTCGATTACTCGATTAAATGTTTAATAGAGAACTTGACTCGTTCCCAATTTGATGAGTCCTGGGCCTCCCACTCAGGACTTCGGCAAGTGAAGCTTCTTATTTCAGGACCCTTGCCGACGCGAGCAGAGCAGATCGCTGGACATGTCGATTTCAGGAAGCACCTGCATGTTGCTGGTAAGGTCGATAATCCGATTGCAGGTTTTATGCAGAAGTGAAGGAAGCTTCCATGTACATCACATCTTCCAGTCAGATCTTCTGACCTTGATGCGTAAACACCTTCGTATTTATTTTCTCGTGCTGGAGAAAATAAAGAATATATAGGGTTAGGTCTTATAGATCTAGAACAATTTTATATTTTTTTGCATTGCGATTACCAGAAATATAGACGATCTCTTCTTCTTATCCTCCTCCTCCTTCTTCTTCTTCTTCTTCTTCTTATTCAGAACTTTTTGACAGAGGTTTTGTAATTCATGTAATTCTAGTTGGCTTTCTTCTGTTATATAGCATATCCGAAGCTATAACGCCGTATATTACGGCTATCTGTTAGGTGCGCGGCCTCAACGAAACTCTTTCCCGTTACTATTTGCCATCAGCACAACATTTTAGTGGTCTCTTCCTCTTTCCATCTAGTTTTCTTGGGATAATCAATCGTCCTCTCTCTGGTTGATTTGATCAAGAAATGAGACAATTTCTAGAAAATACAATGCTGAAGAGTAGCTTTGGTGAACGTAGTTCTTAAAGAATCGAACTGTTGGTGCAAGGGGCTGTCCAGAGAACTCGTAGCTAACATCTTCATCATAGCTAACATCTCCAGACCCACATTTCGGAAACATCATCGCCTGTTTGCTGCAGAGACGTGAAGAAAGACAAAGAAAACTAGAGCGTTAGCCAGTGATATTCCTGTCACGCCAAATTTTGCTCAACTGTGAAATTGCCGATCTTGCCACCTGTATTCTTCGTCAAATCACATACATGTAGTAGTGCTGTTCACAAAGGGTCCAAGGTAAACTATCTACTACCTAATAATAACCCATCTTTAACGTGTGTGAATAGTATCAATTTGCTGGGTTTTCAATCATAATTTGTATTTTGTTGTAACTTACACTCAATCCGTACTTAAAAGGCTGTCCAACAGACCTGAACTGATATCAAGCAAATTTTAATTTTATTGGCTGAATGATCTAGGTTGATGGCCTTTTAATTGTATTGCACTACATTGCAAACCAATGCAATCAATAAAAAACTTTTGTTATTATTATTATTAATCTTAGGTTAGTGCATTATAAATTTCGTTAGTGGCTGGAATTATTCCAATAACTGTGTCTCGGAAATTATTGGGATTAGAGAACTAATATTCGAAACAGCTGCTATCTATTGTGAGAGCTTCAATATATTTAAAGGGCATTATCAAATTCCAATGAGAAAGCCCCTATTACGTCTAATATATTTGAATTCTAGTCAAATAAATACATATCCGTCAAATATACAAACTAAATCTGTTCTTGTAATTAACTACATCTGACAATTGCCGTTACGTAAAGTATTGCATGGTGTACAAACAAAATGCGATTAGACATTTGGCGGTAAAACAGACTGAAGTTCAAATCACTGTAATTATTTACCCGTTACGCCATTATTGGGCTAGTGTTGAGTAAGTAGTAGTCCATGTTTGATTCCTATAATTATAAATTCAGCCGTGTTAACAGAACTATAGCGTTTAAATTGGTCTACAACGAGTTGATTACCTACTTTTCCCGTAAGAAATTTAAATTCCGAATAAGTTTATGCAAGATGAAGAAAGAAAATGTCAAATGGAATATTAGAAGCTCAGACATGCTGTATTGTATTGGCAAATTAATACTCATTCACTTTGATCGAACCGAATGAAATGTTTCTATATGCAAACAAGTGACACTTTGATTATTGTCGTCGCACACATCTTCTCCAACGCACGTCTTCAGAGGTGCAAATACATTGCCACTCTAACCACAGTAAAATATATTTAGATAAGATCGGACTGTCGCGCGTCGAAACAGTAGTCATTGACAGTTAAAGATTATAAGTATCTACTGAATTATTAAGGCTCATAATCAAGAATTTTTTCATATTTTAGTTATTTTGAACGTTGAAATGAACGATCAATAGTTAACATAATGTTATGATAATGGAGTCAGCCAACACACAAGGAAGTAAATTCTCTTCATGCGGCGATTTGATTGTAATTTATTTTCGGTCTATCGACAAGTGCAATGAGAAGATTTGGATCAAATCTAACCATTACTTCATATAAAATCGTCTGCTATTGTTCTTATTATCTCTGGTCCATTTTTCCTCTTACAGCGTTTATAACTCATTTATTAGTGATGCTCCCCTGCCTAAGGAATCACTTCTTCCACATCCAGATTTCCCATCCAAGTCTCTTTAAACAAAAACATCCTGATACTATATTTGCACTCCAATATGTGGAAATAATTGCTCATAGAATTTTGATTATATAATATTTGAAATTGTCTACTCCAAGGTAATAAAGGAGGTGGCCGATGCCAGAAAATATTTTGAGAACTTTTGTCCTCATACACACATTAAATTGCAATTTTATTTTCTTAACTCCTTTAATAATGGAGCGGGAATATTGGAGGTGGTGGTGAGGGTGGTAGATGCCATAAAAAATTAGTACTTGGTGTCTAGTATATGCACCAAATTTCAAGTTTCTGGACTCTTACTGGCTTACTTTATCTATTTCCCCTTATTTATTAACAACTTAACGCTTCAATAGAATCACCTTAAAATAGAATCTAGTTCCAGATGTCGTTACAATACATAAGTGTATCAAATTACAAGTCAATATCTTTATTTGTTTCAGGGAAAACGTGCGCACAAAAAACTTACAGACAGACCGGACCGACTAACAGACCGGCAGAAATTTTCATGACGTGCGAAACCTATTTCAACAAAAAATTATTTAATTTTTTTTTCACGATTTACTTGCACTTCGCTGCATTACGTGGAATTAATATTTTATTTTCTCTAGAATATTCTCCTTCATATAGTTCTTGTTTCAGCTCGGTAAGTTAAGTATCAACAAGGATTCATATCTATTGCAATTCACCCATGCCTATAAATAGCCTGTATTTTGCCACTGTTGAGGAAATTTCCAAATATTATCCAGTTTTGTAATTTTTTATAAATATTTTAATACGCACGCCAGGAATATCGGCCTGGAAATAAACACTACGAAAACAAAAGTACCAACTCAAAAACTAGGAAACAGGGTCAGACACATCGCAGTACATAACGACATAGAGTCAGTCGAGCAGTTTGTTTATCTAGGGGTCGAGCTAAGCACATATGGAACGGAAGATAGAGAGATACTTAGAAGAATAATCCTTGCTAATAAAGCATATCGCACTATCTCACGTATTAAGATAAAAAAAATGTTCATCGTAATAATAAACTTAGAATCTATAAATCAATTATAAGTCCCATTGTATGTTACGGAAGTGAAGCATGGAAATTGACCGAAAAGATAAGAAATAAGTTGAACATTTTTGAGAGAAAGGTACTGAGGAGAATACTAGGACCAATTAAAGACAATAACGATATATGGAGGCTTCGGTACAACAACGAACTGTACCAAATTCTCAGAGAAGCCCCCTTCACAGAATTTATCAGACTTCAAAGGCTTCAATGGGCTTAACATGTGAGTAGGATGGAAGACAAGAGGCTACCGAAGAGAACTCTCGACTCTAGGATGTATGGGAAAAGATCGGTAGGAAGACCCCGAAAGCGGTGGGAAGATGAAATCTCCGAAGACTCACGTGATCTCCTAGGAATAAGGGTATGTAGGAGAGCGGCAGGAGAGTGGAATGGAGGCAGAAAGTAAGAGACCAATGCCCGACTTGGGCTGTAAAGCCATGGGGAAGAAGAATTTTAATACCTCTAATGGAAGAAAACAAACAGAACTAATTTGTAAAGTAAGAGATATAAAATAACTGAAATGCAATTAAGAAGTTTGGGTGGGGTTACCTAATCAATAATGAAAGAAAATTGTTATTGTAATAAAACAAATAGACGGACATGGTCGACTGCGAACACTTATTTAATTAACAGTTTACTTAAATACGGCAATATTGACTTTAATGTGGTGGTACTACAGCCAATATATTTTTATTCTTCTTGTTCAAATTTGTATAGAAGCCTGTCTCTGACTGACAACATCAAAGCCCAAGATACAAATGGATTAAGATGTATTTGATAACTTAGAAGCGAAAGCAGATGGCAGCAGTAAAACCTTTCCATATATATTATGATTTTGGAAAGTGTTATTTAAGACCCCTTCATAGAAAACTGCTACCCCTCTTCATACAAAACTTTCAGCTCAACGTTATCCGATTTATCTAACCCTGGAAAACTCTACGTACAACTATCTGTAACTGTTTTAGGCAAATATTCTTGATCTTAAGATGAGACCTTGCGATTTATTACTCGTAATAGAAAACTTTAATCTCACCGGGAATTATCTTCTTATAACACAGGTCTGATAAAAAAATTATTGTTATTGTATTTTCTTACTGCGTCAATTCTGAGATTTGATCTTGGGTTTCACGATACCCTGAACCCTGTCCACGTTCCTCTTTCGATAACAATATTATACGGCCTTCTAGCTTCAAAGAAGCACAGCTAAACTTCACCGTCTGGTTTTATCTACCTCTGTGAGGCTCTAGATATATTGGGAAACTACGTTGACGGACAAAGACGTCGAGAAGAGATTCTAATAGTCTTTATTAATCATCATTTTCGAAGAAACGCAGCTAAACTTTACCGTCTGGTTTTATCTATACCTCTACAAGGCGCTAGATATACTGGGAAGCTACACTGACAGACAAAAATGTCGAGAAGAGATTCTAACATTCTTCATTAACCATCATCTTCGTTTTGATGTAATTTACCACTATAATCAAAGCGTATTGTCTGAATCCTCTCCATTTCCTATTTCTAACATTAGTTAGCTTTTAACGCTCGTTATGGTCTGGCTGTTTAAGAGATGCAAAAAAATGATTTTTTTTAAATCGCAAGTAAATATTTAGATTAAAAAAGTGACCAAAATTAGCCATTGTTTGTGTCGTCCCACGCTTCCACTGTATATAAACAATTCCTACCGTAAATTAAAGTTATTTTTAGACTAATTTTAAATGATTCATCTACCTATTTCTCACATAAATTACATAGTTTCTTCATAATAATTATCAAAAAAACGATTAAGGTAAACAAACTATTACACTCAAGTTGGTCTGTTCTCAGATAGGCTAATAAACATAAATATGTGGTGGATATACATTAGCGTGTTTGTGAAAATGATTACTATTTATTTTTAACCTATTTGCCGCAGAAAATGTATCACTATTAGTGATATGTTACCATTACTACAGGCGTTGTGGGAATTTTAAACAAATTGAATAATACCGATTAATGGTTAAGATAAAAAGTCTGCACGAATATTACCATACGCTAAGCTACCTTAGTCGCAGAATAGCGTGTGTATTTGTATATTTTACTTTGATTCTATTACAACAAATAAAGTAATAGCTCCAAGAAAGCGTGTTTCTAGACTGACTTTTATTGCATTTGCGTTCTCGTCATACTTCTCCTATTTTATGGCTGTATTCTGTCAAGTTGCAAACTTTTGTAGTACAGATTATTTGGAATAAAAATTGACCAAACCCTACAATTTAAAAGTTGATTTAGGGAATATGTGTAAACTACATCCTAGAAGAGTATCATAAAACTACAATTCTATTTAGATGTTTTGAGAAGCAAGCGTGGCCGAACATAATTCTGCAAATTGTAGTGATCAATTTTCTAGGGGTGTTAATGTCCCTGAAATATGGTGATTTGGTATAGGATATCCAAAGTCAGTTTGAAATTCATAAAAAAGACCGACAAAGGTATTGTTCATAATAATAAGATGCCATAAGCGCCGACCGGCAATTTTTACTACCACTTTTTAATTATTGTAAATATGTCGAGAATGTACCTGGAAGTAAGACGTAATGTTAAAGTTAAGTTATATATAATTTAATTTTTCGTGAAATATTTTCCCCAAATATCACTTGTGCACCGGCTCGGTGGCGCAATGCTAAGGCGTTTGGCTTGCGACCACGGAGTCCCGCGTTCGAATCCTGGCCAGGGTATGGATGTTTAGCGGCGTTTTTAATGTGTTGTCGAGATGGTAGCATGTCTAGTCGATGTTATCTCTCCTGAGTTCGAGTCTCAGCTGCGGTAGATGGCAATATCGCAGGGAATGGTTGTTCTGTTGATGTCTGTGTGTACGTGTCCTGATTGAGTGGCGGAATAGCATCAGCTAAACTCCACCAGGACGTTAATATAAATAAGACGATTAAATAAAAAAAATAAATAAAAAAATATAAACATCTATAAATGTTTTCTCAAGCTAAGTTGCCAAATAGTATAATATAATTCGTGTAAATTAGCAAGGCCTATTTTTTGAGAGGATGTTGAGAGAGGTATAACTAAGTGGCATCCGTGAGAATTAGTCCGGATTCCAGTCGTAAGGGGGTGGCAGAACGCCCCCAATGTGTAAAAAAAACTGCATCTTTTTATTATTTAGTTAAGGTTGAAATTTTTTCCAGTACTCCTTTGATAGCCCACAAACATCGATCTAATATTGGCAGAACGATTGGCCAGTCTTAAGAGGGTGGCAGAACATCCCCAACATGTCGTGGGAGTAATGAACTTTTTATTATTTAGTTAAGATTCATTTGCTGCGAAAAGAGCTTGTGCTTGCCTTTTTAATTGTTTTTTAATCTGAACTGGCCTCATCTCGTCCAACCTTTCAATTTCAACGATGCTTCGCACCGTGGATGTTTGGCTGACTCCGGTTGGCGTGCCTAGCAAAGGGCCAGATATTCCTACCTTCACTAATTTGACGAAAAGCAGAACACGATGGTGAGAAATTTTTCTGTGACATTTATTAGTCTTAGATATTCATTTGCAAGAGTTTGAAGGAATTGTCTATCTATATAAGTATTTTACACATTTAATTATTTCACCTTAGTGTCCGTTTGTTATAATAAGTCATATTAGATGGCTCATCTTGCAATTTATTTGATTTCAATTGCATAGAAAGAGAAACATGTACTTGTTTGACTGTACTTACCTTGTCTGTACTGACGATGGCCAATGAGCCAGAAACTTCAGTATACACAAAGTATTCTTATTTTTATAATAATAATGCTCGAAACTATGGATTTAGACAAGAATATTCTTGCATATGTAATATATGTAACCCCCAAGGACCTTGTCAACAATTGTGTGTTGAATAAAAGTATATTTATGGATACAATAACAGGGCATTTTAAAAATTTTAGGGATTACCATTTCCTCCTCCTTTAATAATACGCGCCCTCTACGCGGTGGCGTAGCTATGAGGAAGTGATCCATTTGTATCACGTGAATGTACTTTACAAGATCGAAAAAAAAATTATTTTTTCTAATATTTAGCATCCCGCATCTCGATAATGAAGTATTTGCGGGTTCATTTGCACGTTTTTAAAAAGATGCAGCGTACTTTTACTTCCACATCCACGTAGTGGATTGGAAGTATAGTATTCGTAAAGATCAAAATGTTTTCTCTTGAAATAAGTTCAGAATGTCATGAAACGTCGAGATATTAAATTTGGGCGAAACAAATTTTTCTGTCTGTCTGTATGTGTTGTTAAATAGGGGAAAATGAGTAAAACAAGCTGGTAAGAGTGCAGAAACTTAGAATTCGGTGTATGTACTAGAAGCCATGGCCTCAGATTTTTTTATAATATTTTTCAACCCCCCCACTACCCGTACTCCATTGTTAAAGGGGTTGATAAAATAAAATTCCTATATTCAGTTGAAATTTGGTACACGTATGTATTATAACGACATCTAGAACTAGATTATATTTTGAGATGATTTTGTTGAAGGATTGGGAATTAAATAGGGGTTAATAGGGGAAAATAAGCAAAGCAAGCTGGTATATATAAGAGTACAGAAATGTGGGATTTGGTGTAAATACTAGAAGCGAAGGCCTCAGGTTTTTTTAATAATATTTTCCATCCCCCCATCACCCTTATTAAGAGAGTTGATAAAACTAAATTGAGATTTTCGCTTGAAATTTGGTGCACGTATGTATTATAACGACATCTTAAACTAGATTATATTTTGACATAATTCCATTGAAGGAGTAGTAATTGTAATGTCATCTGATTGAGACGATTCCTTTGAAGGGGTGGAAGGTGGTAGGTTGTGAATAGGGGAAAATAAGTAGATCAAGCTAAAAACTTCATTTTTAACGTACGTAGCCAACGACTCAAATATGTCTAAGACATCTGCCCCAAATGTTATTAAAGTTCTGTGACCAATAATTTCCACATACTAGAGTAGCAAGTAATTGCTTTAAGTTGTTAATATCTTGTGGGAAAATAAGACTACATTTTTAAGATATACATGTATATGACAATATCAAATATTTTGTTATTCTTAGTGCAAATATAGTCAAGATGTTTCCTTTAAAGTGACTTGGATGAAAAATCTGGATGTGGAAGTAGTGATTCCTTAGGCAGCGTTTTTTACCCTTGTATCTATTTACATGCGCATATTTGAAAGTATGGACCATTATTTTGTCTGAAAATAGAGAAGCACTATACGTATAATAATAAAACAAAAAAGTTACATCTTAAACGGTTAAATGAATTCCCACATTAATGCTCAATTGTAGTAATAGTAATAAATTGAGAGAATATACTTATGGCCATATGGACTGATTAACGTTGAGACATCTGGACGAGTATAGTTTTATTTTTATTTCTGGACCCATCGTGACTAAAAATAGCCCATACAAACACAAGGTATACACAGGGTAACTGAGAGGGAGATCAACAGTTACACTAAATATCCAATTAAATATTGATTGCAACCTCTTCTTTATTAGTACGATAATAATGATAATAGTACCTAAATTTAAAAAATATTAATATTTTTTACCATGAGATATTAATTCTTATTTCAGGTTAATTATCGTGTCGAAAAGCCATACTTTTCATCAATCAATAATTCCACTGCAAGTAATAAATAAAAATAACTTTAAACAATCGCAAATCACTTCAATTAAATGATAGGAATGACAAATATGAAAAAAATATGGAAGACATAAAAATACTTGAAAAGCCGGTTAAGTTTGATGTTAGGACATTAGGAAAGGCTATTAGGGCTTCGGAAAGGAAATACTGGATATTAGTTGAATAAATACAGATTCATGTTGACCCTATAGGACCTTTCACACGATTAGTGTTAGAACTACTGAAGCAGTATTACTATTAATCCAATTTTAAATGGAATTACCAAGAGCGTTTGTAAATATTGACAGTATTAAGGACGTTGAGGCGTTACAGTCCCAAGCAAAAGTAAGTCGAATTTTAAATCGGAACTTTTCCATAATAAATTGTAACAAAAGGTTATAAGTCGATGATACCGATAATTATTGTCATAAAGGCATAAATAAATCATTTTTTATTATTAATTAATTGTTTAAGTAGAATTAATTATTTTACTTAATGAACTAACTTTTTTGTCCAAATTTATTTAAAAAAAAATAAATGTATGTAAACGTCCGTGTATTTTACAAATTTTCAGTAAATAATTTTTAAAAATGAGGAGCAGTAAAAATTAAAATTAAATCATTAAATAATTGAAAAATCAATTAAAAATCGTTAACGAAAAGAGAAACTTGATAGTTTACAAACATTTAATTATTTTTTTATTCATTAAAAGTCTCCTAATTAAATTGGAAGCAATATTAAAATATGCTTTACATAGTTAGTTTTCGGAACTGCTGACATTTGGTTATTTGCTATAAATTAAAATGTACCGTTTGCATGCTGGGTTGACATATTTTCCATAAGACCACATGTGAATTTTTTTTTTATTTTAACTTTATGAGTTTCCTAATGACTTTGGATTTTTACAGAAAATTGTGTCATATAAAAATCTATTAAAAAAAACTTTGTTTCAGATTTTTTCATTATTTTTGTCTAACGCCTCAACCTCGTTTTAAGTTCTTATGAACCTTCAAATGAAAGTCTTAATGAAATACTTGAATAAAATCTTTCGCTAGATCAGTGATAAGACAATTTCACATATATCTTGTAAGTATATTTCTAAATAAAAAGTATAGTGAATTCAAGAGGTTTTTATTATTTGTTATTTTACTAAGGCAAGAGTGTGAAAGTGTACCCTAATCAATTTGTCTAGTACATACTTACAGACGCATGAGTCTAGACAAATATTCGAATCAATTTTTATATGGTGTTGTGTTCAAGCTGAAGCACTAACAGAAGTGCGTTACCAGCCGAAAACTTTCTCAGATATTGTTTTAATAAATATTGATTAATCAATTAAAAAAACCGCTGCCTAAGAAATCACTACTTCCACATTCAGATTTTTCGTCCGTCACTTTAAAGGAAACATCTTGACTTATTTTGCACTCCAGTATGTGGAAATTATTGGTCATAGAATTTTAATAATATTTGGGGCAGATGTCATAGAAAAGTTTGAGGAGTTGGTTTCTACCATGTACGTTAAAAATGAAGTTTCTACTTTATCCTACTTATTTTCCCCTATTCACAACCTACCACCTCCCACCCCTTCAATGGAATCATCTCAATCAAATGTCATTACAATACATACGTGTACTAACTTTCAAGTGAATATCTCAATTTTATGTTATCAATCCGATTAATAATGGAGCGGCGGTGGTGCACTACTTCCGCTCCATGAGGTTTGAAAAATATTATAAAGAAACCTGAGGCCTTCGCTTCTAGTATATACACCAAATCCCAAATTTCTGTGCTATTACCAGCTTGCTTTACGTCTTTTCCCCTATCTACCCCTATTTGACCCTCAACCCTTCAACGGAATCATCTCAAAATATAATCTGGTACCAGATGTCCTCATAATACATACGTGTACCAAATTTCAAGTGAAGTTCTCAATTTTATTTCATCAAACCCTTCATTAATGGAATGGTGGTGGGGGTTGAAAAATATTATAAAAAATCTGAGGCCTTGGCTTCTAGTGCATACACCGAATTTCAAGTTTCTGTACTCTTACCAGCTTGCTTTGCCTATTTTCCCCTATGTACCCCTATTTAACCCCCAACCCTTCATCAGAATAATCCCAAAATATAATTTATTTCCTGATGTCATTATAATATATACGCGTACCAAATTTCAAGTGAATATCCCAATTTTATTTCATCAACCCTTTTAATAATGTAGTGGGGGGTGGTGGGGAGATAAATTTAAAAAAAATATTATAAAAAATTTTGAGGCGTGGCTTGTAGCACATACATCAAATTTCAAGTTTCTGTACTCTTACCAGCTTGCTATACATATTTCCCATATTTACCCCCATTTACCCCCAACCCTTCACCGGATATATTCAAAAAACAATCCAGTTCCAGATCTCGTTATAATATATATGTGTACAAAATTTCAAGTCAATATCTTAAACTGTTTCGGAGAAAACGTGCGAACAAAAAAAAGTTACAGACAGACCGACAGACAGACAGAACATTTTTTTTTTCGCTCAAATTTAAAATCTCGACGTTTCATGACATTCTAAACCTATTTCAAGAAAAAAAAATTGAAAATATTTTTACGATTACTATACTTCCAATCCTCTACGTGGATATGGAAGTAATATTATTTATTTTCCATCCAACAATATTTTTAAGTATTCTTTGATCAGGTTCGTTTAGATTACGTCTTAGGAGACTTCACCCACTCACACGTTATTTAATTCTATTTAACGAGTAATAGACACCATATCTTGGTATGGCGTTACGTTATTATGGCGGGCGTAAGTAAGGAATGACGTACAGTTTAGGTAAAAATCATGGCACAAAGACGAAATTCTGCGACGTTAGATTCACGACATTTTACGACGTTTATCCGACCACATGCAGAATATTTTTTATTAATTACACAGTCACAAAAAATAATAATAAGTTTCACGTTCCAGTTTTTCGCTAGCTATTCAAAGACTACTCTTTAGACTCCTCAAAAGTGGTTTTTGGCTAACTCTGGTGTGCCCCTTCTAGAGCACACACAAAAAATTATTTCCGTAGGATTAATTTTTTTCCTACCATCTAGGTGTCCACACCGCTACAGAATAATGATCATCTACCTGACCAAAATTCAAGGCAAGCGTTTTCAGAATGAAGTTGGCAGTTCAACTTACTTAGTATTTATAAAATTAAAGTATAAGATAAATAGTGACTACTTATTGTTGATGAATTATATACGGCACCATCTAGAAATAGCTCATTCCAAACTACGTGGCAATACATAAAATTATCTAACATGAAAAATGACGTTACAAATGCATCATATTAATGTAACAAACTAATTATGTCAAAAATATTACAATGTAAATACGTTATTTAGTCGTCGTACAATCAACTAAAAAGACGCCGCTATGCTATCCGGATTGTGGTATCAAGAACTGCTTATTTATACAATTTTGGTTTGTTTGGTTTTGTCGACAGGTCAAAACCTTTGGACACTAGTCTATATAAGAACTAATCTGATAGTTAGGTACCAAGTTATAACGATCTCTTTGTAATATCAAACACTGCCTCAACCAAATTCCAAGTCATATTAATTTTCTTTTTTAAAGTTATCCATGAGTAATAAGTAAAAAAATCTGTGACATTTTAAAATATTTTTGTCCCAAAATTGTAAAATTGTAAAACAAGCGGCGTACGGTGCAGTATAATGGGAGTATACTCCAATTTGGAACACTTTTAGGTATAGCGGCTTCTTACACCCACTCTAACAGTATGTCATTTGTATGTTTGCATGTTTTATAGTACAAATAACTCATCAAAATATTTGCCGGTGAGACATAAAATTTTTTCACTGACAAATTTATACAGGGTGTAGCATTTGAAAAATCTACATTAATAATTTCAGTTTGAATACAGTAAATTAACCCATTAGTTCATTTGTTTGATAGGCAACCACTCGTACTTCAAAGGGCATAGCAGGTTGCATATCTGAAATTCTCAAGGAAAGAAAGCGTGTTTTCTTTTATGTATTATTTTTGAGTCGGAGGTGTTATTCACGTATTCTTGTTGTTGGGATATTACACAATGGTGTAATACAGTCTTTAAATTACAAGCCCTTTTGTTGGCGCATTTTGATTGGCTAGAGAAAGTGTTCTCTAGAGGTTCAAGTTGGCAACGCGGAGAACTGGCAAGCAGATTTCCGTCGAGGATTGGTCGAGGAGACAGCGACGAGTCGACAGCGACGAGGTAGCTAAATGGCGGCGGTCCCGGTTTTGTAGTGAAGAATTTGGGTTTTACATCGCTGACACTGAAAAGGGATTTCATTTGATGTACCCAGTGTTTCTTTGCCGTCCTGCCAGAAGCATTTTGTAAGTTCCAGGAAGGAATTCTGTTGCTTGTCGTAATCCGATCGCCACGTGTTTCGTGAAGGTTATACAATACTCTCTATAAGAGGTAGGCTTTTTATTTTACTTAGTTTGGTGTTTTATTTAGTTCTTATTTATTGTAATTATTACAGAGTGTTTGGTATAAGCATATGTTTGGTACAAGTATATGTTTTGGAGAGGCTTGTACTTGGCATAAGCACGTGTTTGGTGCTGTCATTTTGGTTATGTAAGGGGGCCCAGCATTTAGAGGAGTAATAGGAGGAAGTCTATTACTCAGATGTTTGGTTTTATGTGGGTTCTGCTGACGTTTAGAGAAGTTTTGGTTGGAGAGTTGTCCGCAGCAGTCTCCAAGAGATTTTGGCAGAGTTTTGGGAGTGACACGGAGTCGTAGTCGTAAGCAACGTCGAGAACATCTTAAGAAGTGGTAACAGATCACGCTGCAGTTGTCAGAGAAAACGCCAAGGCTCCAACCAGGTTTTACTGTTTCATTTTAGTACATAATTTTAGAGAAACTTTTATAGTTTTATTCAGTGGTTTTTTGTCAAAATATTAAAGTAAATTACACAACGATTATGCAACTACACACCTAGTATGTGAAGTATCTTAAGATCTTTTTTTGTAAGTAGAGCATGGTACCAAGCGACACTAGTTTACTTTCTACTATGTCACATATGAAGTATTTTTAATAGTAAGCGTAGTTGTATTTCTATAAAAAAGAGACAAACCACTGAAATAATTTGAGAAAGGGTCCTTGCATATGTTGCATTTCTTTTGCACATGTAGATTAAGTTTGGGGAACAATTGGGGAACAATTTTGTTTTTTATTGTGGTACATCTCATGTCTGTGTTTTAATAAATGTCTAATGTCTACATGTTCTTATTATTTGCACTGATACTCCTGATATTTGCTTAAATTTTGAGATTTGAGAGTAAAGTAGAGTTTAGATATCACAGATATATTTTGAGTATTCCACCGCATGGTTGCTAATAACTTAATTTTGTTCCGAGCTGGCAAAATTATTTAAATCTTATTACGTAACATACAGCCGGTGGCGCCCTCTTGAGTATCCACACACAATCCTAACCCACGGCCTATGCTCTCCAACAAAAATCGGCTGCCGTCCGCACCGGAATAACATGTTTTAATATTTAGGTATCAAAATATGTTACACCAAAAGTGGCGCCCAACGTGGGGCCCGATTGTTACACCAAAAGTGACGCAACAACGTGGAGGCGCGATTGTTACACCAAAAACACACCTAGAGTAACAAAGTTTCATATTTTAATAAGAGCCGAGTGTGGACACAATAATTTTTGGTTTTGTTTAAGTAAATTAGTAGTATATAATTTAATTTTAATCAAATATCAGGTGCTTGTGTAGACATTAACATTTCTATCTTATTTCATGCAGGAATACGGTTCCTATTGATAAAGTTTTTGTGAGATGTACAATAAAACACTGGCATTTCTTTAGACTCCAGCGATTGATTTGCGACGTTGCCACTTTTAAAAAATAGACTACATTTTCCGGAGAAGTACAGGTTGCGAAATTAAAACTGCTTATGGTTAGAAAACATTTCAGATTTTAAGGGGAATTATTAAATCGATATACAGGGTGGAAAAGAATATTTCCAAAATTTGTGATTGAATTTATTGATGATAATTCTCACTGCAGTTTTAAGTTTGGTGTTTGCTGCATTTAATAGCAATTGTATATTTTACTATACAGGGTGAAGTAAGTAAGTGTTGGGACTTAGAATTTTTGAAACATTTTGCTATTTTAAGCAGCGGACTTGTGTGTTTGTTTACTACCTGCATTTGTGATTGTTATTGCTCTTTACATTAGCGTTTAATTTAGTTAGAAATTTGCACTTTTAAAATTTTTTTGATCATGGAAGATACTTTTAAATCTAATCATTTGTTGCTTGAGGAGTTGGAATATGAATTGAACATCAGAAATGTTTATTCCAACAGAAATCAACAGGATAAGAGGAAAATTTTAAATAGATTGTTGGAAAAAGAACGTGATAGGCCGGGTCGTCTTATCAATTTAGATACTTATAAACTTGATTTTAATGCTGAGCAGCTAGCTGTAAATGCTACATTAGATTCGATCAAAAGTTTAATTGCTGATTTCGAGGGCACTTCCTCTGATTCCTTGTTTAAGAGAATAAAGTCTCGTATTGCTCATGTTACCGGTCGTGTTCAACGCATTATTGTAGAAGGTGATGACGCGGAAACCGCAAATACTTTTAGAAATGAATCCTATGCAACGTGTATAGAATTAGAGGCCGATTTACATGAACGAGTAACAGCTACGGTTCCGAATGACGACTTGAATCAAACATTGCACGGTCAGATTGTTCACGTGCCCACTCCTGTAGTGACGTGCGCGAGCAAAACTATTCCAATTTCTCAGTGGGGAGTAAAATTTAATGGGGATCCTAAGAGTGTTTATTCTTTCATTGAGCGTGTTAATGAATTAGCGCAGGCGCGTAAAGTTGATGATCAAGAATTATTTAATGCCGCTGCAGAACTTTTTGTGGGAGATGCTTTTGTTTGGTATCGCAGCATTAAGACTAGTGTAGATAGTTGGGCCTCTTTAGTTTCTTTAATAAAGAAAGACTTTTTACCACCCAACGCGGAAGATGAAATTTGGGAACAAATTAAAAGTCGTAAGCAAAAGAAGCATGAAAAGGTAACCATATTCTTTGCGCAAATGGAAAATTTGTATAGTCGACTTAGTCATGCTCCTAGTGAAGTCTCAAGAGTTAAGCACATTCGGAATAATTTGTTACCGGAATATTTAGGTCAGTTAGCTTTATGTGAGGCAGATACGGTTGCTAAATTGTTTAGTTTATGTAAGAAATTAGAGGATGCTGCTTACGTAATATCTAGACGTAGTTATGTACCGCAAGTTTCTAACTTATCAGTTGAAGAGTCACATTCAACTAGTCAATGTTGCTGTTCGTGTCATAGTAAAGAAAATGTAGAGAGTAATAATCACATTGGTCATGTAGGGAGTACAACTCCTAATGTTGATCTGGTAAGTACTAAGGTAGAGCAGGTAGTCGCAAGTACTTCAGGAAACGGGAATAGCGTCAGTAATCCCAGTACTTTAGCACAGGCTCAGAGTAGAAAAATTTGTTGGAATTGTGGTAAGTCGAACCACACTTTTTCGTCTTGCAAAGCTAGGAGAAAAATCTTTTGTTTTCGTTGTGGTATGCCTAATGTTAGGTTAGCTAATTGCAAGAAGTGTTCCAAGAAACCAGTAAGGGAGGTGTGTTCTGGCCGCCGCACTGTTCCCAGTAAGTTGGCCAAACGAAAATTTTCGTATTTTAGTAAGAGAGAGTGGCAGTCTTGGCTCTCATATGTTAGGAATTTTTATAAGTTTTCGGGTAAGACAGACTTGCATGGGCAAGCTGCACCATTGTTTGTTAGGAAAGGTGCTGATAACAGGCCTTATGTTTCTGTAAAATTATATGGTAGAGACATAGTGGCTTTACTTGATTCGGGAGCAAATGCTTCTATTATTGGTTCAGGTGGCCTTGAGTTATTGAGACAATTGAACTTAGAGATCAATCCGTCTCATGCTCAAAGTGTGTTTGTTGCGAATGGGAATCAGCAAACAGTAACAGGTTTGGTTGATTTGCCCATATGTATAGGAAATGTCTGTCAAATTGTGAAAGCTTTAGTAGTGCCTTCTTTGCCTCAGTCTTTTATTTTTGGTAGCGACTTTGCGAAGCAGTTTGAAATTATGGTAGATTTCAAAGCAGACCACTGGTATGTGCAAAGCACATTGGGTCATGCTAATGTTGAGTTGACTCAAAGTTCGGGAAATGTTGACAAGGTTTATGATTTGATGACACTTGAGGAGCTTAGTGTTCATCAGCGGAGAAAAGCTGATGAAGTTATTAAATCTTTTGAGGAAGTTAGTAGTGAGACCACATTGGGGCGCACTAACAAAATAACTTTAACAATTGACACTGGAGATGCTAAGCCATTTAAGAAGAAACAGTATCACATGTCTCCGTACATGATGAAAATATTAAATTCTGAGTTAGATGACATGCTTAAGTTAGGTGTTGTGGAACCTTCTCACAGCCCTTGGAGCTCTCCTGTGCTCCTGGTCAAAAAGAGTTGTGGAGAGTATCGTTTTTGTTTTGATGGTCGTCCTCTCAACGAGATAACCAAGCATGATTCCTACCCTCTGCCGAATATCGACAGAATACTTAATCTGCTGCGTGATGCTAAGTACATCTCGTCAATAGACTTGAGGAAAGCTTTTTGGCAAATTCCATTGGATGAGTCATCCAAGGAAAAGACAGCATTTAGTGTAGCTGGTAGAGGTCTATTTCATTTTACGGTCATGCCATTTGGTTTGTGTAATGCTAGTCAAACACAGCAAAGATTGGTTGACGCAATCTTCGGTCCCAAGTATGAGCCTAAGATCTTTGCATACTTGGATGATGTGATCATTACGAGTTCCACCTTTGAGGAACATGTTCAGTTGCTTTCAGAAGTGAGAGACCTTTTGAAAGAGGCCAATCTCACTATTAATCTGAAAAAGTGCGAATTTTTCAAGACGTCCTTGAAATTTCTAGGTTTTGTCGTGGGTTCAAATGGTCTAAGTACAGATCCTGATAAGGTTTCTTCTATGGTGAACTACCCTCGTCCTACGAATGTAACAGAAGTCAAAAGATTTCTTGGTCTTTGTTCATGGTACAGGAGATTCATAAGCAACTTTTCTACCTTGGTAGCTCCCTTGAGTGATCTCACGAAGGGAAAGAAGAAGAAACAGCCTATCTCATGGTCTGCAGAAGCAGAAACATCTTTTCTAAAAATCAAGGAAGCATTGGTTTCCGCCCCTATATTGTCGCAACCTGATTTCTCTAAACCTTTCACGATTCAGAGTGATGCGAGTGATACGGGGATAGGTGGTGTTCTGACATAATTTTTGGATGGTGAGGAAAGAGTTATTGCTTATGCAAGCAGATCGTTGTCTCGAGCGGAGAGAAACTACTCAGTGACACAGCGAGAATGTTTGAGTGTTTTGTTTTGTACCGAGAAATTCAGGCCTTATGTCGAAGGAACTCGATTCACAGTGGTCACTGATCATCATTCGCTGCTATGGTTGAACAACTTAAAGAATCCGACGGGAAAATTGGCACGTTGGGCAGTTCGACTGCGCCAACATACTTTTGATATGGTTCATCGAAAAGGTTCTTGCAATGTAGTTCCTGATGCACTGTCTCGCATTCCTCCGGCCGAACCGGAAGTTCTTTTGTTAGAAATTTCTTTGGAAAATTTGGATGATTGGTATCTATCTATGCGTGAAAGTATTTCTTCTTTTCCAAAGCGTTATCCTCAATGGAAAGTAGTAAATGGTTTAGTCTATAAGCTCATTCCATCTCGTGTATCGGTGCAGACAAATCTTACGGAGTGGAAGTTACTTGTTCCGAAGGGGCAAAGGCAGCAAATCATGAGTTCATGCCATGATCCTGCAGTTTGTGCACATTTTGGGTTCTTCAAGACATTGGCTCGTCTGCAAGAACATTATTACTGGCCAAAAATGCGCCAGGACGTCATGAAGTATGTTCGAAAGTGTCAAGTTTGTGCTTCTCAGAAGATAGCAAACACGGCTAGAATGGGACTTATGGGTGGCGAAAAATCTGCAAGTTATCCTTGGCAGATAGTGTCTGTTGATATTATGGGCCCATTCCCACGATCTTCTAAGGGAAACACTCATTTACTTGTGGTAGGTGATTGGTTCACCAAGTACACATTAGTTTGTCCTATGCGTAAGGCTACCGCTCAAAACGTGGTTAAGTTTATGGAGAATGAAGTCTTTCTTGTCTTTGGTGTACCTCAGTTCATTTTGTGTGATAATGGAAAACAGTTTGCAGGCTCTGAGTTTAAGAAACTGGCAAAAGAGTATCAGGTACAAAAGATTTGGTTCAGTGCACGTTATTCTCCGCAGTGCAATTTTGTTGAGCGCAACAATAAGACAGTTGGTACTGCCATTAGGTGCTACATAAAAGAGCACAAGAATTGGGACAAGGAAATTCATAAGATAAGGCAGGCTATTAACACTGCAAAGCATGAGGTGACCGGGTTCACCCCGTCTTTTTTGAATTTTGGTAGACATGTTCCTATTTCGGGAAATTATTATGGAGAAGTAGTCTCCACTGACGATGTTGAGATATCGCCAGGTGATAGGCAAGGCTATGCTTCAGAGTTGAAGTGCCTTGTAGATGTTTTTAAGGAACTTCGTAAAAGACTTCATGTTGCGTATCAGCGCAATAGTAGAGTTTACAATCTCCGTAAGAGAGACGTTTCGTTTAAGGAAGGCGACCTTGTTTGGCGCAAAAATAAAGTTCTCTCGGACGCGGCGATTGGGTTTTCTAGGAAGTTAGCTCCTAAGTATGTACTGTGTACGGTACGTAAGAAAGTTTCGCGTGTAGTGTATGCCCTCACCAATGTTGATGGAACTGACGCTGGTGAATGGCACGTTAAGGACCTAAAGGCTCACTTTGGTTCGAATTCTGAAATTTCGGTGGGCTAAGATGTCTCACATCAGGCTTCAAATTGGGAGTTTGAATTTTGATTGTGTTTTGTAGGTAGATCATTTGGCTATGAGATCATTTTGATTTGTATTGTTGTGTAGTGTTCATCTGATCAGTTTGTTATAGTTCCGTGATTTTGAGTTTCCTTTGGATAAGACTTTCCCGATTATGACCTTACCGATTATGACTTTCACTGATTTTGACTCCTTATGGACGTGTGGTACACGCAGTTACCAAAGTATCCAAGCAATTCATGTCATTTGAGCTTTCCGTTGTAACACCTGTGGTCACTGGCAGATGTAACGTTAAAAAGAAAAGAATCTCTTTTTGAGTTTTAAGTTTTTTTGGTTAAGATTTTTTCTTTTTTATTTTTGGAAGGGGGTGGTGTAGCATTTGAAAAATCTACATTAATAATTTCAGTTTGAATACAGTAAATTAACCCATTAGTTCATTTGTTTGATAGGCAACCACTCGTACTTCAAAGGGCATAGCAGGTTGCATATCTGAAATTCTCAAGGAAAGAAAGCGTGTTTTCTTTTATGTATTATTTTTGAGTCGGAGGTGTTATTCACGTATTCTTGTTGTTGGGATATTACACAATGGTGTAATACAGTCTTTAAATTACAAGCCCTTTTGTTGGCGCATTTTGATTGGCTAGAGAAAGTGTTCTCTAGAGGTTCAAGTTGGCAACGCGGAGAACTGGCAAGCAGATTTCCGTCGAGGATTGGTCGAGGAGACAGCGACGAGTCGACAGCGACGAGGTAGCTAAATGGCGGCGGTCCTGGTTTTGTAGTGAAGAATTTGGGTTTTACATCGCTGACACTGAAAAGGGATTTCATTTGATGTACCCAGTGTTTCTTTGCCGTCCTGCCAGAAGCATTTTGTAAGTTCCAGGAAGGAATTCTGTTGCTTGTCGTAATCCGATCGCCACGTGTTTCGTGAAGGTTATACAATACTCTCTATAAGAGGTAGGCTTTTTATTTTACTTAGTTTGGTGTTTTATTTAGTTCTTATTTATTGTAATTATTACAGAGTGTTTGGTATAAGCATATGTTTGGTACAAGTATATGTTTTGGAGAGGCTTGTACTTGGCATAAGCACGTGTTTGGTGCTGTCATTTTGGTTATGTAAGGGGGCCCAGCATTTAGAGGAGTAATAGGAGGAAGTCTATTACTCAGATGTTTGGTTTTATGTGGGTTCTGCTGACGTTTAGAGAAGTTTTGGTTGGAGAGTTGTCCGCAGCAGTCTCCAAGAGATTTTGGCAGAGTTTTGGGAGTGACACGGAGTCGTAGTCGTAAGCAACGTCGAGAACATCTTAAGAAGTGGTAACAGATCACGCTGCAGTTGTCAGAGAAAACGCCAAGGCTCCAACCAGATTTTACTGTTTCATTTTAGTACATAATTTTAGAGAAACTTTTATAGTTTTATTCAGTGGTTTTTTGTCAAAATATTAAAGTAAATTACACAACGATTATGCAACTACACACCTAGTATGTGAAGTATCTTAAGATCTTTTTTTGTAAGTAGAGCATGGTACCAAGCGACACTAGTTTACTTTCTACTATGTCACATATGAAGTATTTTTAATAGTAAGCGTAGTTGTATTTCTATAAAAAAGAGACAAACCACTGAAATAATTTGAGAAAGGGTCCTTGCATATGTTGCATTTCTTTTGCACATGTAGATTAAGTTTGGGGAACAATTTTGTTTTTTATTGTGGTACATCTCATGTCTGTGTTTTAATAAATGTCTAATGTCTACATGTTCTTATTATTTGCACTGATACTCCTGATATTTGCTTAAATTTTGAGATTTGAGAGTAAAGTAGAGTTTAGATATCACAGATATATTTTGAGTATTCCACCGCATGGTTGCTAATAACTTAATTTTGTTCCGAGCTGGCAAAATTATTTAAATCTTATTACGTAACATACAGCCGGTGGCGCCCTCTTGAGTGTCCACACACAATCCTAACCCACGGCCTATGCTCTCCAACAAAAATCGGCTGCCGTCCGCACCGGAATAACATGTTTTAATATTTAGGTATCAAAATATGTTACAAGGGTGTAATCAGTTTCATGTCATTAAAAAAAAAATCGGTAAAGGTATTTACACAGAACTTCCCTCGTTATTTGTGCATGGCAGTCATTCTAAAAAATTAATAATTACGAAATGACATTGAGAATAATAATCGGAATAGAGTTATTGCTATTATTACAAAGAAAACTTGATAAGTTTTGGTCAAAAAAATATACAGATTGCTCATTTAACAGCAAAAGTTCAATACTAAATAGCAGGTGCCACATATGGCAGGCTTGCGCAAATACCTTTACAAATGTCCACCATGACTGAATTATTTCTTGGGATGACCACCCTGTACATTTTTCAATAAAAGTATAATAGGTGCATATGCCAGATGTTATTGCCATCTGTCACATTTTCAATCCAACATTCACGTAATGGAGTGGAAGTATAGTGGTGGTTAAAAAATTTCATTTTTTTGAAATTTTTCAAAAGATGGTAAAATAATTTTCAAATTTTTTTCTTCTGAAATAGGTTTAAAATGTCAAAGGTAGAAATTTTAAATTAGAGCAAAAAGGAAAGTTTCCTTCTGTTCTATAGTAGTGCTAAAAAAAGTTTAAAAATTAAAAATGATGTATTTTTAAAATAGGTTTAGAATGCTATGAAACGTGAAAATTTTAAATTTGAGCAAATAAAAAAAAAATCGATCCATTTTAGTGGTAAAAACTTTTTGAAAAATGTTGGTGAAAAAAATTTTCAATTTTTTTTTTCTGAAATACCTAGGTTTAGAATGTCATTTAAATTTGAGCATTCTGGTGTTAAATTTTTTTCCAAACTGGTAACAAAATGTTGCAAATTTTTTTTTCTGAAATTGGTTTGGAATATCATGAAACGTGGACATTTTAAATTTGAGCAAAAAAAATTTTTTCGTCTGTTCCATAGTAGTGATACATAAATAGATTAAAAATGTTTTCAAATTTTTTAAAAAATTCTTCAAAAACATTTTTAAATTTGTTTGAATAGTTTTAGAATGTCATGGAAACGTGGATAGTTAAAATCTGAACAAAGAAAGAAAAATTCTATCCTAGTGATAAAATTTCAAAAAACTTTTTTTTTTATCAGGCTTAGAATGCCATGAAACGTGAAAATTTTAAATTTGAAGAAAGAAAAAAAAAATCATTTTAGTAGTAAAATTTTTTTCAAAAATGGTGAAAAAAATTTTCAAATTTTTTTTTTCTGAAATAGGTTTAGCGCGTCATGAAACGTGGAAATTTTAAATTTGAGCAAAAAAAAAATTTTTTTCAACTTAGTAAAAATTTTTTCAAAAATGTTTGAAAAAAATTTTCAAAAATTTTTTTTTCCTGAAATAGGTTTAGCGCGTCATGAAACGTGGAAATTTTAAATTTGAGCTAAAAAAAATTTTTTTCATCTTGGTAAAAATTTTTTCAAAAATGTTTGAAAAAAATTTTCAAAAAATTTTTTTTCCTGAAACAGGTTTAGCGCGTCATGAAACGTGGAAATTTTAAATTTGAGCAAAAAAAAATTTTTTTCACTATTTATTCCGTTTAGACGGTCCACCCTGTATATTTTTCAGTGAAAATTCTACCAGTTCTTCGCTGACAGTAGGGCTAACTACCTACCAAATTTGACTGCTCTCCGTCAAGTAGTTTTTTAGTAAATACACCAACAGACAGACAGACAGACAGACAGACAGACAGACAGACTGACGGAATTGAAAAACCTATATTTTCGGAATCTACGTGTTCTGAAACGTCAGAATCCGAAAAAATCTCGGAGGGTGATTTTTTCTCGAATACAATACTTCCCTTCGGTATGCGAGGGAAGTAACTGGTAATGGGGACCGACTAGACAAACAAAAACCTTTATGACTTTTCCCTCTAGGGGCACTTTGAAAAAACTGACCTAGGTCAATCTCTTTAATATATTTTTTTTAATATTAATGTATAAATGTAGAAAATAATTGAGAACCACTGCTTTTCTTGGTCAATGAACTTGTAGTTCCCAATTATACAACTTTTAAATTGTCATAAAAAAGTGCAAAGGCCTTGGATCATCGACCGCCTTTGATGGACCGCCTCAACCGAACTGAGGCAATTATAAAGAGATAAATAATTCGTTATCTTTTCCTGCACAACTGCAAGCAAATAATGACCGTGGAAGTTTAAACAGAGCATTTCTTTACATGTGTGTCTTTTAATTTGGAACAAAATATTGGATTAATGTTTATAATTTAAAATATTTAAATGTGATTTATTAACGTTTGTAACATAAATGAGTGTCCTGGGTTAAAAGCTTACCACCTAAGTCGAAATCTGCATCTCCATCGATACACAGTTCGGTACATCGAATTAAGGACATACGTACTCCGTTCAACATTAAACAATAAACTATCAACTAACGTTGTCAATAAATAAAAATAAAAGAAAAACTTAGTCCAAAATCAAAAACGGAATACAAAAAGAACGAACAAGTAAGTTGTGTCTGTACGTAATCAAGAATTTAACGACTTGAACGGTAAAGTCAATAAAATAAATCTTCACTATAAATACACAGCGACCCGAAATTCAAAAATAACAAAAACAACGACCGGCTGGTTGGACGTGTGTACATAACGAAACACCCACAGAAACTAAAATATTGCACAAGGGAGAGTCAGAGTATAGTTTTCTTCAGATCAGATCTACTAAACACTCAGAAAACGTCGACGTCTTTCATTTTATTTACCGCACCGCTAAAAAGACCACCGACATTTTATAGCTATCTACACAAATATTGAGTATCATAGGCAAAGACACGCGCGACGATCTAAACCTACCTCAATATTCCAGCAGTTCTCAAAAGATTTTATTGAAAATTTGCGAAATTTTTGTTTATTTTTTTTCTCCAATACTATGAGCTTTAGACCCCATGTTATATAAGGTTTTTTTGTTTGTCTTGTCGTTCCCTACCACCAGTTTTTCTAATGACATGAAACTAATTACACCCTGCACATATATTTGCACAGTGTGCCACATCCTTCCATTGGTCCATAGAGCATAGTTATTTTCAATAAGTTTTCTGACTGCCAAGAGCATCCAAATATGTTTTTTGAGGTTAACTATCACGAAAAATGTGATCTTTTCAAATAAAAGTTATTTGTTTACAAAATTTGAGAATGATTATGTAATTCCTAATCTCTTATAAGTAAAATCAATCTATCACTAAAAAGGTTGTTTTATTGGTATTATAATATACGTACTTCAAATTCCAAGAACGTATCTATGTAAAAATTTAGGGGTAAAGAGAACTAGGGATATTCTACCTCTGTCTTTCTAGGCAAGATAAAAAGATGATGTATTTTTCAATTGGTGATATGAATAAAAATTTGAATATTCTTTATATTCAAAATATTGAAGCAAATACTTGCCGAAATATTCCATTCAACTACTCGCTATTCACGAAGGTCTCATATTTCGATAACTTTTTTACTTCTATAAATAGATACCAGCATAAGGTCTATCACAATTATTTGCATATCTTGTCATTGACACTGTGCCAAATATCAACAGAACCGCGGAAGCAATTTAGAAAAGAAACTAAATAAAAGGAACGCTTTTTGCGGCTATTATAGAAATAATTGGAATTGATTAAAACCTTTTTTATTTGAGCTATAGAACTTGTTGAAATAATTTATATTTCCGCATTAAGTATATGCTGCAGGTCATTGAGTAGATAAAAAGGTTTTCATTACATTCAATACAAAACACTTATTATCTAGATGACAACAAATCAATCTATTTTAAACACCTAACAACATAGCCTTGTTTCTTTATAGTCCATTTTAATTAATTGAAAATTTGTTATAGTGTACAATTATCGCAAAGCAGTGTCATTAACAGTTTGATCAATGTCAAGTAAACAAAGTAACTGGAACGTTCAGTTTCTAATAGGCTAATAAACCTAATTATTAGAAATCGATTAACTTATTTTAATCAATTAATTTAAAAACCTGTAAATAATCATCCTTTGCGTAGGTATGCGTCATACACGGAAAATGAAGTTACCAATATAGAATGAGAAATATACGAGAACTGCTCACCGAAAGAAACTATGAGAGGAAACTATGTAGTGCCTCAGGTGATGCGAGTTCACTGTCCCATTTACATTTAAACGTTCCGTATATGCAGTTAGCACCAAGGCTATTTCTATCGGCCACTTTAATATTTTCACCCAATTAGTAATGGGGTGCAAAATATGCATACGGAATATGATTCGGTGCCAAATGTACTTATGGATTGTTCGCAAATTGGAACTCTAATAAAACACTAAAAATCCAATGATTAATTTTATATATGCTTACTCGCAAAAAAGGAAAACCAGCCTAACCTGAAATTCTTGTACACAGTTCTTCAAATTTTTTTATACAACTAATGCAATAAAAGAAAGTTGCAGTCGTCTGAATTTGAACCCGAAACATCTTTAAGCCTGACCAAATCAAATCGAAACTAATTTGTTTTAAGTCAAATATTACAACATTTACCCTTCCCAAACACTCGTCTGGAGCCAGCCGATCATCTATGGTGCTAATCGCAGTGGTAGCTGAAAGACTGAAGGTCGAATAGGGTTAGAAAGTATTGTGTAAAATGCCATATATTCTAGTTCACGAAGTGCTAGTTAAATAGCAATTAAAAGGAACTACTTAATATAATGCAGAATCTGATGAGCATAAAGTGATGATAATTCACCCAACTACATAAGTTTATGTGGAGAATAATTTAAAGAAAGAAGGAAGACTACAGACATAAACGAAGGGGATTAAAAATGCAAATTGTGTTTAATAGTATTTATAGTTGTATAAAAGAAGGGTTGTGGCTAGATAGTTTACTGATGTGATAATTTGTGTTTTATGCGAAAGGGTGCATTTTGCTCTCTAATTTATGTGATGTTTATTGTATGCTAATAACATATTTATAAGTCTGCGCTATTCAGCCTTAATAGTTTTAAGTACTTTTCTTACAGAAATTGTTGTCGGCAATTATATTGAACTGGGCACAATATATAACATTCTAATGAGTTATTAATAAGAACCAATTGATCATATAGGATATCGACACTATCCTTATATAAAGCCATAATCATTAATCTACCATAGGCCTTTTATAATATCTTATTGTTCATTATGATGTCAAACATAAAGTTAACATTAGCTGTATGTATTTTCGCACGCAAAAAGATACGGTATAGCCGAAAATCTAGTATAGCATTTAACTTGCTAAGCGTATCCTCATTGTCAGTGTCACTCGTTGTAAATATACGATTCAAATGCATAAAAAAAAATAGTTAGGTAAATAATACGGTGATTTTTAAGAGCGCCAAACGAGTGTTTTGAAAGAAGTTCTTCATGTGGAAACCCAACTGTTGATTATAAATTGTTTTCCTTAAATATTTTTTAAACTTCTCTTTGCACATACATGTTGTGATTAAGTTGTATTTAACTTGAAGTCTGGCAAGAGCGAAGTATAATAATTTGATTATGTTTAGTTTATTAAAGTAACTTCAACAATTAAAAATTTTGAAGTAATTTGTTACTATACCATTTATATAATTAGAAAAGAATGGGTTAGGTTAAGGAATTACGCTGAAGCTATGGACAATATTAGATATTTGCAGAGAAACTTCATCAATGAAATAGTCATATTTGTCATTGTGTTTCAGGGAAAAGGACACAACGATACATTTAGAAAGATTTAATGACAGATTGGTCAATGTACACCAGGTGTTAATTTTGTGTAATGCTAGTTGTAACTTAAGACATCAGGTCACAATACCATTCACTAAACAATTTGGGTTTGGTTTCATATTTTTATTATAATACATAATAGTAGTCCCAGTATGGATCCTTGTGGCACTCCCAAAAATGGACGATATATAAGTAAATTGTTGACCGCTACAAATCTCATCAATGTGGCTGAATACCTCCAAAACCTGTCAAACATGTTATTGGTTCATTATCGAGATACATGCTGTGAATTTTGGCATCGTATTACTTACATATACGTATATATGGTAGTGCTCAATATTTAGTTTTTTTAAATTATAATGTAAAAGCAATAGTTTATCAGCATTTCTTGTAAGTATTCTAAAGTTCCCAAATATCGGTTTATTCAACACCTATTGCAAGTGTATGCTGACTAACATAAATGATAATCAACTAAAGTACTAACAGCGCATGAATAATAATAATAATAATAATAATAATATTTATTTTACAGCAACAACAAGTATCAAAAGTACACTGAAAATAGTATAAAAATCATAGTAAATAAATAAGTTACTCAATAAGTGTATAAAACACTTGTTTCGAGAACGTAATACATTAATATATAGGTACATCGTAAAATTAAAATTATACTATATGAAAACCATACATGTGCAGTATGCATACATTATTTAATGCAATTAAATATAAATACAAACTAACATTTGGATAAAACTAATTATTTAAAGATTACTAAGCCTACTTCATGGACCAAAACAAATAAATGAACATACAAACATACACATATATACGTGCACATGTTATTATATAGACGTACACATATACATAAAAATTAAAAAACACAAATCCAATCAACAATTGGAAGCAAAATTACAGTTTTGGAGTAATAAGAACATTTGATGTGACTTCACTAAATGGGGAAGGGTGAATATGACTAAAAGAAACTGTGTTTTATTATCATTTCCAGATATTTAATTATGAATGGTTATATAAACCCACACGGCTAGGCACATATAAATTATGAGTGGTTATACAAACTCACACGGCTAGGCACATATAACCATACAATGATAATTATATTTAGAATTTCTATTTTATAGTTAATTATTCGTATTGTTAATGTGGTTATGGATTATTTCTCTTGGTAAAGATAATATAAAAGCTTTCAATTTAGTTTTAAAATAAGAAATGGTCCTCTCTCTCAGAACTTCAGGGACAGTGTTGTATAATTTTGGGCCTAAGAATGCAAAAGATCTCTGTCCTATAGATTTTGCCATAAATGGAGATATATGTTGTTGTTTATTTCGAGTACCATAGTCATGACGATTTAGCAAGAATGGATTTTTCTGTATGTGGTACTTTACATTGCTATTAAAATAGTATAGCTGTCTTATGTCAAAAACTTTAGCGTCACTGTAAACCAGATTACTCGGGTAGGACATTTTTTGATGTAACATTAGTTTTAAAAACCTTTTTTGTAAAATTTCTAGAGGCTTTATATGATTTTTGGACGTTCCACCCCAGGCTAAAATACCATAAGTCAAATGTGTTTCAACTAAAGCATAATATATAGATTTCATTTGTTTCAGTCCAAGAACATTACTCAATTGTCGAAATTTATAAAGAATAAATTGTAGTTTTTTAACAACAAACTGTACGTGTGAATCCCATCTTAAGTGTTGGTCAATGACTATTCCTAGATATTTGACTTTAGTTTCAGGTAGTAAAATGTGGTTTCTTCCTTGGATTTCAATATTCAAAGATTTAAAAGGTGGTAAATTTGATTTATTGCAACTGAACGGTAGGTAGGTTGTTTTATCTAGATTTAATGTTAATAATTTTTGATCAATGAATGAAAGAAAACCGAAAACTTATATCTGCTGAATTACGAAACAAAATAGTAGCTTCGACGCATCCCTATTATGTCATTTGTTTACTCAAGACAAGTTGCCGTATTTTTTTGTGATTTAGGAGCGCATTACCTATTGATTTCACTGACAGATTACGTTTACATATGTAGAACCTAATGTGCTTGAGCCGGACCTGTCAGTCGCCAATTAAAACGTGCCGTAAATTAATCCAAGAGTGACCGCGCTGTGAGCGTTACTTAACGTCTCTTTTTCATTAGGATTCCGATATACAGCCATTGAGGTAACAGAAAATAAGGAGTTAATTAAATAAAAAACCAATAAATTCTAAAAGAAATGTTTAATGTTGTTGTTAGGACTGCCTTGCAATGCAAAATTAGCTTGAGGATGTGACGAGGGTAAAAGAAAGTACTGATTTATTGAATTGGCACAAGAAATTGATATGCTTTGTAGAAAATTATTTTCTAAAGTATGTTTTATGTTTAACTGTATAAATCAAAATTTTCTAGAGAGAATGAAATTGAGAAATACATACATTATGGGTGCTCTTAACAAAATTAACAGGGTAATACTGGTAGTTTATAAAGGTTTTTCTTGTCTCAATCTGTCAAAAATACGTTTCTATACATCTGAGTTGAAAAAATCACCTTATCACATTAATGGAATAACAGCACAGACATACAAAGAAAAAAGTTCATACCCAGGTACTAGATCTACTATCTCTATGTATTTTGACCTCCTGAATCCGATGGCGCCATCAGATTTTTATCTTATCGTTGGGTTTTTTAAATCCAGTCCACACGCGATCAAAAATATTGTCAATATAATTTTGCATTGACAATACCTGTATTAATCGTCTAGGGTCTACGATTGACAATTTTAATGCTATACTAATTTATTTCCTCAAAAAATATCATGTGTGACAATTAATCCTAAAAACAGAATTAACAACATAATAACAAATTTTTATTGTTTCAGGTATGAAGTTTTCCAATCTTTTGGTTTCCAGTAGGACTGCGAATTAAAATAATTATAACGTAACAAGGTAAAAGAAGAAAACTGCTTATAGGATAAGTGTATTAAATTATACGTCTTAGGGAATAATTATTTCCACAATTTCACAATTATTTTGCAAAGCTATGCTAGGAATTGCTTTTTATAATCTTAGTAACATCAAGTTATTCATACCAATTACCTTTGCAAAAAATACCGATAATTAAAAATAAGGCAAGGTTTTATAAATAAAAGGCGTCAATTGCATTTGTTTTTGTTTAGTAATTAGTTGGTTTACTGTTAGTATTTCGTAAAAAGCATTACTCCCGTTAGTGAGGCCATTTCTATACATTCCGATTGAAATCCTCTACTTGAAATGGTTGGAGATATTCTTATTGATGAAACCAAGCGTTTCGATAGCAAGTATTAGATTTTACTAATAGTTGGTTCCGAGACTTAAAATTCTATATTCTCAAAATAGATATGTTTGCAACTATACTGAACCGACTAAACCACCACGGTAGCTCAGCCGACTAAGGCATGTTAGTGGTAAGCACACTTAGCAAGACTATCTATCGTGTACTGGATTCGATCCCCAGCTTCAACACTGGCAATATTGGTGAGTAATTAATGTTGTCTGCGTATTTTCAAATGTGTAACCCCCTTCCGGAAAGCGTAGACTTTGGATTTGGGGTTTTCTACCATGTATGGTGTGTTCTACGTATTCTATATTCTATACTAAACCCGTAAAAGGCTAGAGATGACCTGAAAATGAAAGAAAGTCAACAGTTGTATGCAACAGAGCAATGGTACAAACCATCCAACATAGGTACATAGTGTAATGGTATAAGTTGCACACTCGTCCGTTTCGCGCAACTTTTCGTTTACGTCACTAACCTTCAGTTTGTTGATACTGAGGGGCAAGGGTGTATTCGTGTATAGAACGTGGACTTGACTACTGCCTCATTAGCTGTAGCACTATAATCGGGGATTTTCATGCTGTTTGAGGGGTTGCAGGGGAATCAGCAAACTTATGTATTTTTGGATCATGGATTTGATAAACCTTTGTAAAACTTATTTTGAGTTGTGACAATATGAAAAGTGTAAACAGAATGAAAATTTTGATCAGCAAAATAATAATTACCAAGTTTGCCACAGCAAATATATTTTTTTAATTTGTACGAAATGAAATCACAGTGGAGCATGCCTTAACATCCTGGAGAAGCTCATTACAGACTTTTGCAGTATTATACGCGACACTTGAAGCTAAGTAGTTGTGCGCTCGGGGACATATTGATTGCAATGTCGAGTGTAGCAACTGTGAACTTTTGGTACCTAATATAAGTTTATCTTAAATGTTAATCACGAAGAATGGAGTAAAAACCTTTCCTATAGTATAAAATGGGCCAACATGATTCTGTTTTTCGCAGATATATGGTCAAACAGTAACGAATGTAGAAATATTTAATTTTTGTAGACTTAAGTGATCACAGAGTTAATGGTATTATCTAAGTGTTTGATATTTTTTCTTCTTTTTGTTTGCTGAATGATTTAGGACTCTTGATTATCACAGTATCTGTACTCAAAATTGTTCAAATTTAGTCCCGGTGTTTTATGTTAGATGTCACCTAGTGTGTTCGAAAATATTGTCTAGTTTTATTTCGTTTTTCTAAACTTAAGATATCGATGGAGCTCAATAAACAAAAGCAGTCGCAATGTAGTAAATGAAATACTGACGGTTGTTTACATAAAAGGCACCTGTCTAAAATGATCAAAATTGTACTTACGTAATATTTAAATATACTAAGCATTCGACAGTTTTATCATCTGCGCTTAATAAACATTATGTACAATTTATATAGAAAAATATGTTACCACAAATATTAAACGAATTCTAAAACCATGATCTCTCCGGAAGGGGTTACACATTAAGAAAACGTAGGCACACATCCATTACTCAATGACATTGTCAGTGTCTGAGTTGGGAGTCGAACCTAAAGCATGACAGGTAGCGCGCTCAAACTTGCTCGCCACACAACACACTGCGCTATCATGTTAATTGGTATATTAGAAATATTACTGGTGTACACTTTAATGAAGAATTTATTAACATTACTAACGAAGAAAAAAATTTTAAAACAGAATATTAGGTTGAACCGTACAAACTGAGGCATGGTAGACCAAAAGTCGTATGAAGTCCATGAAACCGCACCTCCTTGGAGAACGACCACGAAAGTAGGTGGAAAAAGTAAATACTTTTAAGGTGGCCATTCCCTAGAAAGAGACATCCGATAGGGAAATATTGATTATTTTTGCCCATAACTTTTTTTTCTTAGTACGTATATTTAAAAAATATATAAGAGTACCTAAGTAGAAATATAACAAGACTATTACTATGAATTTTCACTCAATAATTTCAGTGGTTTGCAAAATAGCTCGATTTAAAACTACGAAATAGGAAGATTAACACAATTTTTAAATTTAAATCGAGCTATTTTGCAAACCACTAAAATTATTGAGTGAAAATTCATAGTAATAGTCTTGTCATGGTTCTACTTAGGTACTCTTATAGTTTTTTTAAATATACGTACTAAGAAAAAAAAGTTACAGTTAAAAATAGTAAACATTTCCCTATCGGATGTCTCTTTCTAGGGAATGGCCACCTTAAGGGGAGTCCGAGAGCCAGCAAGAGGGACCGCAGGCGTCACGGACCTTTTAAATACAATTTCTTGGCATAATTGCTAACCTCCTTGGATGTTAAAAAGTAAAAAGTTTGGGTACAGGACTCAAAGTATAAGTTACTTGAAGCCCAAAGAACGAGTTGCCACAGATTTTACATGATCTGATTAATTTTACTTCTTTTTATGATTTTTTTCATTTGCGCTGATTTTAATTCAAAATTTTTACAATTTTCGGCGAATAACATTTTGTGCCCCTCAGGGTTTTTCCTTGGACACCTCAATTTCTCATTTTAGCTTAAAAATACATCAGACATATCATGATGATCTGAATGGTTCCTCACCGCTTCAAAATTTGGGGAATTTTTACCAAATCAAACTACAGCGTCCGCGGCCACTTTGGAAAATCCTTGGACCAAGTTTTTCCTACTCTTTGGTACCCAACTGTTTTACTTTTTAACATCCAATTTTTTTTAAGAGTCTGTAAGGCCCACGACCCCTGTTGCTGGCTGTCGGATCCCCCTAAAAGTGTTCATTTCCCATTACTCCTTCGTGGTCTTTCTATAAGGCGGTAGGATTTTATGGACTTGAACATCACAGGACTCTTGGTCTATGAAACACGATCTTAAAGTATTATTAAGTCTGCTATGGCAGATATCATGATTGTTTCTATGGTGGCCATTTCTAAAAAAGAGATATCCTATAGGGAAATATTTATTATTTTTGGCCATACCTTTTTTTTCTTGGTACATATATTTAGAAAAACTATAGGATTACCTAAGTAGAACGATAACAAAACTATTACTATGAATTTTTACTCAATTTTTTTCTCTAGATTTTAAATTCTTCTGAATTTGCTTATAACGTCCATGAATTTTTTTAAGTTTATCACAGATGCGATCTCGAAAAACGGAAGGACATGATGTACTTTGCCAAATCTCTTCAATTTTCGATACGTTTTTGAGTATTTCAGCAACACCTAGATCTCTCCCAACACATTTATATATTAGATCATTAGATCATTGTAAACAAATAAATAACGAAAAATAGCGTCCTTAAAAGTAGGTAACACACGGTTACTTAATATTTAAGATTGACCAAATATCTTGCAAGAAAGTTGACTTGTAGTTGCCACAATAACTCAAATATTATAACACTTAACGAACAATGACATAAAACCACGAAACACGTAAAAACCCTCAAAAGACACAACTAAAACCAATACTTAGTAGTAGTAGTACTTACTCAAACAAACGAAAGTAGGCTAGAACACCCCAGTCGTGGATGTCTGTCGCTTGGACTGTGATTGTATTCGAGCGCGTTATTTGTCGCGTAATTGCTATGAGCGACGCGATTTTCAGAAAATAAGGAACCGGAAAATATTAGAATGAAACAAATTGACTTGAAGGGGCTTTTTATAATACTTTAATAATCATTTTAAGCACAATGCGTACCAGAGAATATATATTTTTAAATAAGGTAATAAAAACCTGTAAAATCACCAACATTTCTAATATTTCTCTCCCGTGCCTGAAGATGCTAAGATAGATCGATCAGCTTTTGAGAATAAATTTTATTTATCCAAATGCACATTTTGACACATATGGCAAAACATCTCAAAAGGAAAGAATTTTTCGTTCACCCTAATACGTATAAGAAAAAAAGTTATGGCCAAAAATAATAAATATTTCCCTATCGGATGTCTCTTCCTTGTAAATGACCACCTTAATTCCAAATAATTGTTCTTATTCACTAGTTTTCAGTTGTTGTGAGTATCAAGTATATCTACTGTACCCACACTTTCTAACATGCCATAGGTAATTCAACAATGATGTAAGTAATTGAAGTTGGTAAATATTAGTTAATATGCACACAATGTCATGCATTTCAATTCATATAAATGGTAATGTTAGTACACTCGTTACCATTTCAGTTGATTATAAATTCCTATAGTTTTTAATCTTTATATGAGATACTTCGGTATTTATTTTCGTTTAGCAAGTGTTATTTTGTTGATTTAATTGGACTCGGAAAGGGAATTTTCAACATTAGCAGTGCTTTAAATGTGATTATATGCACCATTTTTGTGGAGTGTTAAATTTTCAATAGGAAAAGTAGGTCGCTTTTTGCAAATAAGTCAAGTGGTTCGTCGCTGAGTGTTTTAAACGCGGGAATCAGGGCTTGCAATTCGCACGGTTTCCGCTGATGTGTTACTATGAAGAAAATAAGTGGTCTTCACATTTTAACGTTTCACTGACAAATTCTAACATAAATATTGCAGAACTTTAAAGGATTTGAAAATATTTTGTGACTTCTAGAATTATTGTATAGCACAAACTTTTCTTAACGTTCTAATTTTCTTTCCTTATTGAAATTAAAATTAATCTAAACATAATAACATATCACCTATTTTATATAAGTACTCAAAATATTTGCAGAAGAGTCTCTTGATTTTTTCTCTAAAAATTCTCTACACTTTTTTCCCTTCCTCTTTCAAGGTTACGCGAATTTAATCCATCTTTTGAAGGGAAAGTTGGATGCTATACAAAATTTCCCGTAAAAGTTTTCCGAAATATCAGCACAACGAGCATACAAGTTATGAATTCACACAAACCTAATTTTTATGAATAAAAGTTAATATTTTCTTTTTATCTGCCATTAAACACCACACTGTCCAGTTTTACTGATTCCAATTTGCAGAAATTTGTTTCTGTTTGACGGCCAAAACATGTTTTTTCTTATTAGCTACGTAGTGAGTAAAGTTAAACTTTTTTGCATTGGTCCGTAAAGTAAAAAAGCAAAACACATTTCACATAACAAGTCTGGGGCCACCTAGATCTATGCAACAACTGACTTGCTATATTATTAGTCCACTTAACGCACTAGTGTGTAAAGTAGATTGTTATATTTTTTGGAAACCATTTCGATAGTGGAAAAAGTATTGTGTATGCAACTCATGTGTAATTTGCCTCATAAAGTGACAAAGTTTCTGTCAATTTACACAGTTGTTGCATAAATAACTATTTTGGTTTTGTTTGTATTTCACATAATAAATAGGATGATATAACTTGAAGTATATATTGAAAATACGGGCAATATCCAATATGAAATTTAACGGAAAATATATATAGCAACAGCATCAACTTGCTGACAGAAAAAATCGACACGACTCAAAATCACGAAACGCATAAAGATCAGAATTATTATTGCACCAATTTTCTCTATATTTCTTTACGACTTTGAGACATGAGAGGCTGGCAGGCTACATATTATTGATCATTTATTGACGTTTTATTATTTTATTGGACAGCCCATTGCACCCCAGAAAATACACCCTCCGAAACATTTCTTCTAGATCGTATAGTTCACTAGTTATCATTTTTTAACCCGTCAATAAGAGATAATAAACTGTTGTAAAGTTAATAATCGCAAGAACCAGCTGGTAAGCAGCCAAAAGAATACCAAATCTTGGAATAATTTCATCATAGAACTGATCGCAAGACACTTTAGTAATATCATACGCTATCAGAGAACCATGGTAGATAGCATGGGACTTGTCATAAAAAAGAGAAGCCCACTACAATAATAAAGAGTAAAATTATAACACGCAAGTAGTAAATAGCAGTTTTAAGCTACCCAGATGATGCCAACGTAACTGACGAAACGAGTAAAGGTGTTCAACTGTCCTCTTTGGAAAGTGCTTCCTTGTCAGTGTCTGGTCAAAGATTTCAGCCCTCTACCAGGAGATATAAAACGTAAAAAAGTGATATGAAAATAGCTAAATTTTCTTAATATTACAAATAGCGAATGGAATAACTTGAAATGTTTCCACTACAATTCAACTTTAAAAGAAGCGAAAACAATTTAAAAACTACCAATCACATTAGTATCGGAAATCGAAGAACAATGGCTTATCGGAAGTGTCGATGCTTTATCGAGCCATACTGCAACAAGGACTGATTTATGTTCTTGATATTGTCGGCTACATTCAGCCACCGCAACAATTTGCATAGTAAATTACGTTATAAATGCAAATGCTTTACACAGATGATTAATATTGATAGGTATATTCCTGGCTAACATGAGCTATCAGATTTTTCAAGCGGGGCTATATTTTAAATGAGAAATAAGATTTTGACCTATCAATAAATATATCAAGTGCTACTACCTACAGAATACCCTGGAGACATGAAATGTTGCGTTACAATTATCTGCACAAGATGTATTAGAATGTTTAGAAACTGACACTTTAAATGTTTATTATTTCAAAAGAGAATCTCTAAGTGCTTTTCACCGCCTTCCTTAGAGTATGGTTTATAATAGAAGTGTTAGTTTTGATTATTATGAAGATATTCCACTTGCATGGTGATTTTGCCTCTCGTGTGAAATGCGGCGGCTCTTGTCCGTCGTGTTCCTACTTTATATGGCTCTATAGTAAGGCCAATAAGTGTAGGCAGTAGAGCAAAAAATCAGCGGCATTGTGGTCAAAGGCTAGTAGCTGCTTTGTAATAATAATAATAATAATAATAATAATAATAATAATAATCACTCTCATAGATAAGAATTCCGACACCACATACCTGATAGATATTGCCATCCCTAATTCACATAACCTTCAGAGCACATGGAGCGAAAAACTAAATAAATATAGAGCGCTTGCCGATGAAATTAAAAATATGTGGAAGCAGAAACAGGTTCACATAATTCCCATAGTTATCTCGGCAACGGCCGTCATCCCACGAAAAATACATGAAAGCCTCATCAAATTACAGCTGCCCCCATTAACATACATCCAACTCCAAAAGTCAGTTATTCTAAATACAACAGCAATAGTCCGGTCTCACCTCAACCTTCCCCAGTAGAATTGATAGATTACTTGTTTGAAAAAACCGTAACTATCACCTTCCGTCTAAAGTCGTGCAAAACAAATAATAATAATAATTCTGCCAATAGTAATCTCGACCACCGGAATCATACCGTCAGGCCTACGAAATAACATCAAAGCCCTAGGACTGGACTCAAATCTGTTCAAAGTAATGCAGAAAGCCGTCATTCTGAACACGACACGCATCACCCGCAAATTCTTAGAGGATTGAAGATGTTTTGGCTCAGGCCCGCACTTCTTTCCAATACCAGCATAAAAACACTGAGAGAATTAAAATAAAATAATAATAATACGAGCTCCAAGTGCTGTACCCGGGCTACTCGGTTAAGATGGTCGTCCTAATAATCGGTGTACTCGGAGGTATGAAGCCTACGCTGCTCTCAGAACTGAAGACAATACCAGCCTGTCAGAAATCAGCCGAATGGCTTGCGGGCCAGATGCAGAAGGCGGTTATCTTGGGGTCCCTTCGTCTACTTAGGGCACACGATTCAGGAATATACCGTCACTAACCCCACAGGTCGTGGGGAGTGGCCGTAATTATTGCCGGCGCGGCTACCGTGTGGTATCGGTCGGAAAACACGGAAGCCCTGTCCGGTAACGGATTAACCGACAAAAAAAAAATAATAATAATAATAACACGGCACCTGCCGAGACAAACATCACCTTGAAGGAGGAGGAGAAACGGACTAAATACCGAGATCTCCGGTATGAACTCCGAGCGCTATACCCAGACTACTCGGTCAAGATGGTCGTCCTGATAATCGGCGTTCTCGGTGGGATGAGGCCTACGCTGCTCTCAGCATTGAAGATCATACCGGCCTACCAAAGATGAGCCGAATGGTTGGCAGGTCAAATGCAGAAGGCAGTCGTCTTGGGATCCCTGCGTCTACTTAGGGCACACGATTCTGGAATTTACAACCTCTAACCCTGCGGGATGTGGGGAGTGGTTGTAGATAATTCGCTGGCGCTTCCGCCGTGAGAATATCGGAGACACGGGAGAACTGTCCAGCATCGCTAACGCGAAAAAATAATAATAATAATAATAATAATCTCGTTTCCGACAATCAGGCTAATTCAATCCAACAAGCCTGATATAGTCCTCCTCGGCCATCAAAACAAGGTGATGTTTGTGATCGAGTTCTCAGCACCTGCTGAGCCAAACATCGCTTTGAAAGAGGAGGAAAAACGGACCAAATATCGTGATCTCCTGTCCGGAAACGGTGAAACCGAAAAAAAAATAATAATAATAATCCTTATTGTCCATAATAAATGATCACAAGATAAGTGATATAGGACTAGTCAAAGTACAATTTTGCGAGAAATTACCTCGCCACAAAGACGTTTAAAAAACAAAATCTAAGCTACTAAAACACATATTGATAAAATGTCTTAAAAAAGTGCGTCAGTTAAAAACTCTGTTACACTATAATAACACTTCTGTAAAAGAAATTGACTAACTTTTTAAACAAATTTAAATTAACAACCCATTTCAGTTCAACTGAGAGGCGATTAAATAATCTTATTCCCATATATCTGGGGAACTCCTCATATTTTGTTAGGTAATATAGTGGGATACATAAGTGTTGAGCATTTCTGGTATTGTAATTATGATAAAAATCGTTGGTTTCAAAGGAATCTTGATTAGATTTAACATAGTACACTATTTCTAGTATGTAGATGCATGCTAAGGGTAAAAGTTTTAATTCTTTAAATAAATTTCGACAAGACGTATTTCTTACCGCTCCCATCGTATTTCTAATAGCTCTTTTCTGAATTCTAAAAATTCTTTCAAAATTATGAGATGCCCCCAGAACATTATGCCATACTTAGCTCTAGACACAAAGTTCGCATAATAGTAAGACAGTTGACATATTGGAAATGTTTTTTAACCTATACAAGACAAAATAGATCGATGCCAGCTTTCTTGATAATGAAGTTACATGTTCTTTCCAACTTAGCCCACAATCAATGTGTATTCCTAGAAATTTAGTACTTCTGACTTGCTCAATTGACTTACCATCTACTTTTATTAGATAATTATGATTGAAAGAGGTTAATCTAGGTGAAAAATTTATAAATACGGTTTTGGAGATATTTAAGAACAATTTAGAATTATTATACCAATCGGTGCATCTGTTTGTCATATTTTGAGCCGTTACTAATAATTCCGGTACAGTGCTTTCAGATCCAGTTAGAGAATTGTCATCAACAAACATTGTTAAGGTATTTTGATCAAAGATTCCTGGTAGGTCATTAATATATAACAAAAATAGTAAGGTATCCAAGACAGAGCCTTAAGGTACCCCAATTTCAACATCGAGTTCCTCGGATCTAATTCTTCTCTCTAAGAAAGATATGAAATAATCCAGTCACAAGTTTTCCCTCTTAACCCATATTTTTGAAGTTTTTCTATTAGCAAGGCATTATTTTTTCACAAATACTTAGAAATGATCTTAAAATAATTGCATCAATAAAAAGTTACAGTTAAAGTGTCAATTTCTATATCACACCCGATTATGGGCAATACGCATTTTTTCACAAATTCATATTCACTTATGTTACACAAATAAACTCCCGTATGTATAAATAGCATATTTAAAATCAGAGCGAAAATTAAATCGTGTAGTTCAGCGGTATATTTTCCCTTCAAGTTTTTATTTTTATCCTATTAAGTAGCGTTACAGTCTGGAGTGCCAGATGACAGATTATACTTTATTATAGTACTGTGCCGAAAGAAGATGCAGAAACATGCAACGGGAGTGTTAACCGAACATAAAAATATCGTGTTAAATATAAGTTATTATCTTTTGTTATTTTTAACTTCTTACAACACTCTTATATTTACCCGTTGCGAAATTTTACCAAATGATGTTAATTAGAGCATTTCGAAAAACTGCACAGGTCAACGACATAGTGTAGCCGAACATATCACATTTCTAAAAATATCCTACATTATAAATACAAAAAGAAATGATGCATTTGTCTGTGAAACATAATTCTTAAAGTTACGCGAGAGTTTTATGAGTTAGGAAATAGATTTATTTTAGTAAATAAGTGTAGATTTCCAATCGCAATCCATTGTTGCTGTAGCTAAAACTGAAATTCAAAAAATAATTGCACATTTTTAAAAAAAGACAATAGATTGACAACAAAATCGGGTTATATAAGTCATATAAATCAGCAAAATGTCAGCACGAAACTATATAGGTAACTAAACTAACTAAAGCTTTACAGTGTTCCGCCCCGTATCCTAATATCGAAGTTTAAACCTCTAACTGCTGAATAAATGAGTGAATTGTTATACTAATATTATATGATTAATGACAATTATTTAAAAAAAATACAAAATATAACAAATATACAATAACATATCCTACATCATGTAAAATGATATAATAGGACTAATACATTATTATTAATATTATTATTTATTTATGTGCAAAAAAACGTTAATTAAAAAATGTTACCCCACTTTAAAATGGGAGTAAATTCACAGGTGTGTTCCTTATCAATAAATACATCGAGTTAACAATGTGGTTACCTGTAAGGAATTGCATCCAGCGGTTTTTCTAATTCTACTGGCCTAAATCCTTTGGATTATTATGTGTGGGGACATATAAAGTCATTGTTCTATGCAAATACTATCATTTCAAGAGAAGAACTATGGGACAAAATACAAAACGCAGCCATTTTTTCTCTAATAAATTTTCCTTTTCTCTAGACTGTCCTCTAAACAGGAAAATGTATTTTTCAATGTAAGAAAATCTTTTATGATAAGAATTAGAAAAGGCATAGAAGTAGGTGGAGACCATATCTAAGTTACAGCAATAGGGTTTTTCATGCGGGGAAAGTATATACAATAAATACTAATGTCATTAAGTCAACTTTAATGTCATTTTTTCGTCTTCTAATAAGATTAGATCCTTATTTTACACAATCTTTTGATTTATGTATTTATCTCAATACCCTGAAAATACTCCATTAGTTCATAAGAAAGTGAGAAAAAGTTTGTTGTTACGATTTTGTTTTCCCTTGCATTTTGTGCTTCTTTCAATAAAAACTACACTTTGTTTCATTAAATTTGAATGTGTCTTTCAAAAAATTATTCAAATGTTTAACGGCAATTTTCTCGAAAACTGTTGGAGTTAGCAAGTGTACCTTTTATACGTGGAAATGACGCCATCATCAGATTTTCTGGTCAGAAATACCACAACGTTTCGTCAAAAAGGAAAAGAAAAAAATCATCATCAGATACAGGTCCTGCGGCGCCCTCTATGATCTAATGTGATGTAATACATAAATTATTATTTCTTAGAATAAAAAAAATTCTTCTAACAAATTTGGCGAAGATCAGTAAAGAGGCTATTGAGCTATTGCAAAAAAACCAAAAAAATAATTTGAATTTTGACACCCTGGATCTTTTTCCACGGCAACTTTTTACTAAAGCATATTTGGTTATATCCTCATATTTTGGCTCAAAGAATCTACTCCTGCACTATCGCCTATGGCCACCCTGGCCACAATATTAAGGATATACACGCTCACACTAAACAGATGTTAGTTTTACTCCATTATTATACCACATGAACTAGTTGAAAATAAACTATTCTGCTTAATGTCTTCTTTCATTTATTATGACCACAATAAGGCCAATAGTAAGTGTCCCACAATCAGTAATATATTTTAAGTAATTGTTTACTTTGTTTAAATTTACTGACTTGTAAAATTTGCACTATGAGCACGGGTCAACATCTCCGTCAATGGATCTTAATTTTTAATTCTATCCTGTCAATTTAAACCTCATTATCCTTTGTCTTGAGCTTTAATACACCTAAATTGCTGCATAAAGTCAAAAGTCAACATCCGTCTGACTCTCCTAAAGTCCTAAATAACTGCATATTAATTATAATTGTTTATAATAGTGATTAAAACCTCCCACAGACTGAGTGCATTTATTAGCCAAAGATGGCTCAGTAAAAATCAACATGAAACCATGCCATTAATAATTATAGCCTTATGTGGTTTAAGAAAATTTAATTAATACGTCAGTAGACTGCTTTTATACTCGATAACGATCTAATCTATATGACTCGTAAATTTTTTACGTAAACCTATGATCTGCACCAATTTATGCGTTCATTTATCGGCTGGTACCGAGGATTTATCTCTTTCAGTCGTAATCGAGTCAGCCAAAATGAAACTATAAACAAATTTAACAAGGTTTTTCAGATTTTATACACGAAACTAGCGTATAAGACAAGTTATTCTCAGAATAAGACATGCTATGAATATAATATTCTGCCAAATATTTGTTTAGGAGATGCAAGTGTTAATTAGTATTTAAGCATAAGCGAAATGGGAAGAGGTCGATATTAGGTAATCTATATCCCTCAAAAAAACATTACAGACCCAAAAATGGCACTAACAACAAAAGGAAATATCATCGACAAGTATTAAAGCATAGCAACAAATAAACTACCTACTGATTTAATCATTATGTTTTGCTTACTTAACAAAACATCTTGTTAATTCAACGCACCGTGTGTTAAGTTAAATGACAGGGAAAGACAGACCCATATAAAATATAAAACAATATTTGTTTTATATTGAATTCGTCAGTGTTATGCAAACTGCAGTAAAATTCAGGAATTTTTTTAACTTAGAGGCTTAGTTGATCTTGTCTTTCTAATAAGAATACATAAGCATAATAAAAATATCACAAACACGAATTAATTAAGCTTAATAATGACTTCTAAACGTTATATGAAAAAGATGTTATAATTTCCACAAAACAAAAGTAGGTAGGTAATAAATTAAACCAAGGATATTATAAAACTTCCTCCAAAAAGTTCTGTTCTGTTTTATTGGCTAGAAATATTTCTCTTACATAAAGTAAATACGAGATATTTATTTTATCACGGGTAATCATAGGCAAGTTATTCAACAGGTATTCTGTAAATATTTACCAGCGCCCCTAGCGGCGGCTGGGCGAGATGAGTGGAATTTGTTGGTGAGTTTAAAGCGTCGAATGAAGTTAAACGAAAGGTCCAAGATCAATGTGAGCGAGAAGAACAGAAAGCGTTTTAGCGCGCGTCAGACGAGAACCAAGCTGAACCTACAGTAAAGAAGCACACGATTGTTAGCACCAGGGGCGCATTAGGGAAAAGAGGCGACAGCAAACGACAGTCTGTCTTAGTTTCACATGCCTAGCTCTCAATAGCCAATTCCAAGATAGTTTTTACTTTACAAACTAACAAAGCGACGATTTATGGGTAATTAGTGTTTTGTTTTTCAATATAATCGAGACAACCAGAAAGGATGGTTTATTTGTATTTTCTATTTTATTGTTATGGACTTACTTCCCCTGTTATTTTGAGTTTGAGTTGGGTTTTTGAAACTTTTGGAACAATCTTGTACATAGTCTTCGAAGGATGTAGTTTGTCACTCCATCAAGTGTTCTCTAGGTAGGGCTAAAGATGTTGAGCCGTGTTCAAGAGGGGCTGTCGTAAGGGGCAGGTTTATCAGTGTTGTCTTTCAGATAGAAATATATGATTATTTCAGAATGAGATTGACTTTATTGGTACACTAGCGTAGTCAGAATTTGATTAATAATATACATAGTGAATAAGAAATTTGTTGTTTCTCATATTAAATATTTAATGAAGTATTGAAACATTCTTTATAGGATTTTGCAAACAGCACAAAAGATAACTATCTATAAAAGAAAAACTTTTTGTAGAAATATTAATGAAATCTTTGCATTCTTTCGATAACCTGAATTCTGGTTATGCTAGCAAATTAAAATCCTAAAATGAATTTGCCTAATTTCTTATTTGACAATTCTCATTCTTACACTAGCATCCACACAGCCCCCTACGGCCATGCAGACCAAACTAGTATCCACATAACCCCCTACGATTATGAAGATTCAGTTAAAAATGAGAACAAAGACCTAAAATGAATTTATTTATCTACTTTGTCTTAAAAAATTTTTCATTTCAATGGATTACATTTTCATGAAATCTATCATTCTGTTTCCTGGAAATGCTTAGCCTTTGAAACGTTTTTCGCCCTTATTCTGGAGCTCATCAGAAAGACATAAAGCCATTCATAACGATGTTTCATGCAAAACCAAGACAATTTCTTTGAATAAGTGTGAAATGATTATATTTGACATTGACTGATAAAAACAACCTCATCTATCTATTAGCTAACTAGTATAAGAAATAAGGAATAAGGGCGAAAAACGTTTCAAAGGCTAAGCATTTCCAGGAAACAGAATGATAGATTTCATGAAAATGTAATCCATTGAAATGAAAAATTTTTTAAGACAAAGTAGATAAATAAATTCATTTTAGGTCTTTGTTCTCATTTTTAACTGAATCTTCATAATCGTAGGGGGTTATGTGGATACTAGTTTGGTCTGCATGGCCGTAGGGGGCTGTGTGGATGCTAGTGTAAGAATGAGAATTGTCAAATAAGAAATTAGGCAAATTCATTTTAGGATTTTAATTTGCTAGCATAACCAGAATTCAGGTTATCGAAAGAATGCAAAGATTTCATTAATATTTCTACAAAAAGTTTTTCTTTTATAGATAGTTATCTTTTGTGCTGTTTGCAAAATCCTATAAAGAATGTTTCAATACAATTATAAGCAAACAAATAATAATTCATTTTTAAACATTTAATGAAGTGTATGAAAGTTGTCTGCAAAATTCCCAAAAAAATGCTTTGCTTAGTGAAGACTGTGCAGAAATAAAAGATATTACAGTTAAATAAAAGTAACTATATGTGTATAGACCCCTCTTGTTTTTAGCGTTTTACGGAAGAGTTACATACAGAAACTGCAGAAGTTACCACAAGAAGGGTTACATCTATTTCTTTAAATATAACTTTTAAAAAAGCCTGTCTAGCTCACGCGATACAAAAGTATAAATCTATCTGTTTATAAGATCCATTTCCATTATTTCGCATATATAGGGTTTGATGGGCTAGCTGTAATATTTTTTGGCTTGTCGGGTATTACGTATACATTTCTATGCTTCATTTTGATGAAATAATAATGCAAAATGTCAAATAAAAACAATGTTGACATAATACCATTAGGCACAGCTACCGCGCTGCCATCAGTAAGATAAATATACACATTTGGAGTATATTTAAATATTGACACAACTCTACAGCTTTTGTAAAAGATTTGATAGGCAGGGGTCAAGATAAAATTAATAACCCCGTACCTTGTCACAGGTCTACCAGAAAAACGGGAAATAGTAAAAAAAAAATACTTTAGAGGCTGAGGCTGATGTATCAGCTATACTGCAGGGTAGGGTGGTCACTCTGTAAAAAGTTCTACAGCGGCGAATTACAATTGCTCTTTCGTCGCCCCTCGCGATACTCTCAGTTCCTCTACTCTTTCTGGAAAATTAAAAACACTACTCTTCCCATCAAACCTAACGTTCCATTTACTGACTGCAATGGGTTTACCAGAGTAAGTCGATTCATAAAAATTACCCATATTCGAGGGTCGCGACACATTTACATTCCTAGTACTTGTATTAACCGTTAACACTGAACTTGGAGAACTGGATATAATTTGTAGCATACTACTGAAAGTTACCCAGGGTTTATTTGTTTGCAACTTTATCAAAGCATTCGCAGCTCTCACAAGCTCCTGCTGATTATTTTCGGTAGTTAAGAGCAAAGAAGAAACCCCACGAGCCGAGTCATGTACAATTTCCAGAAGTAAAGGATTGTCTGTATCTAGTAACGAGAATTCTGGATTTGTCCTATTACCATGTGTGTCCTTAGTAGCATGGGAAGGCCCCTGCGTTGCGAATTCAGCTGAGATTCCAACAAATTCCCAACATCATCAATCATTTGCATACAGCGGGCCATTAACTTTATTTTATTACAGTTTTGATTTTCAGATATATTAACTTATATAGCCGACCATTAAAGTGAAGCAACCGCGTGTGAATGCGTGAGTGTTCATTGGCTTTGTTATTCATATCGAAATTTATTATGTCAGTACCAATTTGTTGTAGTTTTTTATCGCAAATGTCTAATTCCGATTCAGTGTCTCCAAATCTGGAAAATGTGTTGAGAATCCCAACCTTTCGCACCGCGTTAACCCTCTCAAAGTACTTCGTTTCTCCGCCACGGTACCTTCCGAAGATAATCCTCTTATCGCAAGCTCATAAGTCAACTCGTCTACCAACAAACGATTGATTTCCACAGTGAACGTAAATGATAGTTAAAAGTCCCCAAGAAAAAATTCAAACCCGATATCCCGATAATTTATAGCGGCCTTCTACAGTTAGCATGGATATAAAGCAGATAACTAATCAATATTAAGCAAAAAGATGTAATCAATATATGCAACAATAAATCAGTAATCAATAATCAATATAGGGCAATAATAATCAAATAACCAATAATCAATATAAAAATCCGGCTACCTCAGTCGGTAGAGCATGAGACTCTTAATCTTAGGGTCATTGGTTCGGGCCCCACGTTGGGCGCCATTTGTTGCAAGGCTCCCATATAAAGAAAAAATTTACTTTAGAGGCTGAGGCTGATACATCAGCTATACTACAGGGTATCGTGGTCACCCTGTGTCCTGAAAAAAATTTTCGTGTTTTACGCCTCTCTTCATTCAATTGGTTGCGAAAGAGGCTCACACGGCCGACTAGTCAGGTCCTTGGGGGTGGCTTCGATGAATTGGGGTGGTGGATGTACGCTGGTGAAAACAAATAAGCGTCTTACTAGAAACAGACTTAATAATTAAATTTAGGTACAATTATTAACAAAATCCCACAGAAATAGTATTACACGCATTCAATATTCCTAGATGTGTGCCCCACACTTAACCTATCACAAAATGTACAACAACTTAAAACTAATAAAACCTTAACTACTACTATGCAATATATGAACCCCAATTATACTGGATTAGAAAATTACATTAAACTACTGAATAATAACGGTAAAAAGAACAAGATAATGTGAACTATGTAAGTCACGATAGGCTAAATTGACAAAGGAAGTGAAAAATTGCAAGCGTTGTGTTCAAATCTACTGAAAATTCCATTAGTTATAAGCAAAATAATTAAATAAAACTGACAATTTAATGGGTAAAATATTAAACAAAATAGGTATAGAAACTGTAGTTACGTGGATCGAATGACAGTCATATATTAAAGTTTAGTACCGCAAAAACCTGAAGGGCTCTCTATGCTTCACGTGGAAGGTGGGATGTTTTATCAGGGCCCTCGTTATGCTATTTAAAGAGGCTGACCCCCAGCAGGTTTCACAATGTCTACAGTAGGCCTACCAGCGTAGCTTCCAACGGAACCAGGCAGGAGAATCTCACAGGTGCAACCCAGGATTCCATATCCAACCAACAGCTTGACAACCAAGTTTCAGCAAAACCAAAGTTCACGTACTATCCAAACTCAAACGTACAAATAACGAAAAAGGTAAGACGTAGGGTCAAACGTACAGGAAACTATACCAGTAAAAGTCAAAAATAGAGGTAACGGTAAAACGTAAAATTGAAAATGGAATTCACAAAATTGCTATACACGTGCTCAGCGACACAACTTATCTTCGGCAGGCAAACGGAAACATCACCAAAAATGGCCATGCCGGACACCTCTGTCAAAAATCCAAGGATGACCGAACCTCTTCATGGGTATGTTCAAAGTGATCACTACACATCGTAAACTACAAATCTCATAAATCTTCCTAAAGACGTTTATTTCCCACATATAACATCGTATTTCGTATTTCCATTAACAAAACAAACCTCACCTTTAATTCACAATAACGGTTTTGAGAAGGTTATAACCGTACGTTAGGAACTCGCGTCCCTAAGAAATTAATGAATATCCTCCGTGATGCCAGCATCGCGTTGCCAGCGCCGTTTTTGATAGTCCTAACTTCATCGCCATGCATGGCTCACATGGAGCACAATGGTAGACAACCAGTTATACTATGTAGACTAAGCTAAAACGCATTGGAACAATTACAATATTTAGATTTAAATGCATAGATGCGAAAATAGACCGTAACAACCTGTCTAGTAATGTTTCCAATATTTTAAGTAGAAAGAGTACAGGCTTATGGGTCTATATGACTATTTTAAGTAGATTGGCATGGCGATTTTCATCTTCCGTCGTATATATGGTACGTACCTCTAGCTCAAAGAGGCCCTGAAAGTTTTATATAAATATCAAATTAATGTATCCTGTAGTAACTTTCATCATTAAATATTTATTTGCGTGTTTGCGGAGATATCTGGTTGAACACATCAAATAAATCACATTGTATAATGTATAAAAAAGATTGATGGGTATTCCGTGTAATTAATATTATATCTTCAAGCTAATTTAAAAACTTTATTTATATCTTCAATGGCAATAGAGAAAAGTAAAAGTGTAATGAACTTTACTGGAATTAAAATCGTTAACTGTTTCTACAATACCATAAACCATAATATAAATAACTATGTCATCTTTTACTTGGGAAGTTTGTATTTTTAATTTCTTTAATCCAATTGTGGTCTTGTGACTTCACGACAGACGATTGAAACCATATGCAATTTTCTTCTTCCGCAAATTGTTGTCAACCGTAAATGAGTGGGTATTAAATAATTGCACTTGCGAGGTTTTAATCTGGTCATTGTACTTTAAATTATGTGTTATAAAGTCTAATCATTTCAGAATAATTGGTTTAAGTCATACGCATAAATTTACATCGGATCATTATGAATTTAATTTACATGGGATTTAGGTCACTGAGCGGCATAATAAAAAATTATGTATGGTTTAAATCCTCTTTGTACGTACATTGAATACTGATAAATTAATACCTGCCAGAATAGAAAATTTCATTTAAAGGACTTCGCACTATTTCAATGTAAAAACGGTTTCAATAAAATGCTCTCATTTTTGCACAGAGCTAGTTTTCGGCATTCTGTACAAAAGTCTCCATGGGCACAAGAAAATCATATTAGAGGATTTTGAGTTATTGACCAATGAAGGTCTCATTCTGCCTATACGGGAATAGTATCTTTAGAACTTTGCGATTTTTTTACTCGAAAAAGAAGAAGTTTGGACAAGAATTGCAGGAGGCAAGAAGATTTTGGAATCATTCCGGGAATATTCTCATTTTTTTTCGGAATTGTCCAATGCGCTTTGCAGAAAAAAGCATTGTGGAGTTTTCAAGTTCCGACAGTTCCGAAAAAAATTGAGAATATTCCCGGGATGATTCCAAACTCTTTTTGCCTCTTGCAATTTTTGTCCAAACGTCTTCTTTTTCGAGTAAAAAAATACAGAGTTCTAAAAATACTATTTCCATATAGATAAAATGAGACCTTCATTAGCCGATGACGCAAAATCCTGTCATAGAATTTTCTTGTGTCCATGGAGACTTTTGTTTAGAATGCCGAAAACTAGATCTGTGCAAAAAATTGGAGCATTTGATTGAAACCACTTTTACATTGAAATAGTGCGAAGTCTTTTAATATCATATTCTCAATTTAATTTTTAAAAATCGGCAGCTACTGGAAGCGGCTGGAACTTTCCTATCCGAGGAATGCACGTGACGTGACGAGTTCCACGGCGCACAGTGGGGCAAAAAGCTATATTTGTGGACAAAAATCGCCTGCTTTCCCAAATTTTGACCAAATTTGATAACGCCAGACTGCTACAATTTTAAAAAAAATAAATCATATCCCAAAAACTTAAAAGTAATGCTGGACAATTTTTATAAAAATAACACAGCCACACAAAAAAAATCTTTCTGGCCTGGGGATCTGACCATATTTACTACATGTTTTTGGGGTCGCTGAATTCCAATCCAAGGTCTATTTAACTCAATCGCATCAGGATTTTGCCATAACCTCAAAGAGCCCAGGTGGTTTCGACATGTCTTCTCATAAATCGCTGTAACTTTTTCTAGATAAAAATGACCCCCCCTCTTTTGCTTTTGCTAGATCGATTGGAAATTAAATTTCCAATCCGATGATGTGTGGCACGATATTTTTCCCGAGCTTCGAGAGCCATTTCTGCCAAACGATAGCTGTCAAAAATCTGGAAAATTTCAGGGATACGTAGAAAGACGTAGGAAACCGTTTGGCGCAAATCGGAGGTTGGTGCGCACCTTGGTTTTCGAGATATGGCTGCTCGAATCCACCAGAAGCGAAAATATAATTTTTTTACCGCTTCCCGAAGCTATATCTCGAAAACCAAACGAGATACGGGGCTGTGGTTTAAGCCATTCGATTTATTTCGCCTTCCTGCATACCTCTGAATTTTTTCAGATTTTTGCCTGCACTTTCATTTTTTTGCAAAAAATTCAGAGGTATGTAGAAAGGCGAATAAAGTAAACCGCAGTTCTGTATCTCGTTTCGTTTTCGAAATATAGCCACGGGAAGCGGTAAAAAAGTGGATTTTCACGTTCCGGTCACTTCGAGCGGCCATGTCTCGAAAACCAAGGCACGCATCGACCTCAGATTTTTTACATATTTCTACATACCCCTGAATTTTTCCAAATTCTTATTAGCTTTCGGTTGGCAGAAAAGGCCCTCGAAGCTGGGCCATATTGCTCGAGAAGCGCAAAAGCATATAGTGAGCATCCCCAGGCTGAAAATTTTTTTTGTGTGGCTGTGTTACCCACCCAAAAAGTCTAAAATTTTGACTCAAGAACATTGCATCGATTGTTTTAAGGAAACAGATGATTCGGAATATCTTGTGATCAAGGTAAATAAATAAATTAAGATGAGTTAGGTTTTTATGTGCATTGCATTGTAGGTTTCTTTTATTATGGGGCTCTACGGAGCTTCGACGTCGTCGAAATGAGTTGTTGAATATGAAACTTGTCCACATAGATAATAAAGGAAACGTATTGATTGTTACAGTTCCAGAAACAAAAAATAGTATTATAAGAACGTTTATAGCCACAAACAAAGCAGTTGATGGCCTACCCACACTCCTCATAATCGCATATTAATTTATTACAAAAATAATAAATGCCCAATACAACAGATCGGAAAAAATATATTTAGCAAAATTCCAAGCAAAATAGCCACTTTTTTTAAACTGCCTGAACCTAATGCATGCACAGGACATTGCTTCCACCGTAGTTTTGCAACCCTACTGGCTACTAGCTAACTGGGATTGATTTACTAACACTTAAAAACATGGAGGTTGGCGTTCTTGTGCAGTTGCAGAAGGATATATTGATGACTGCTTATCAAATAAGATTAACATTTCTGAAAAAATCCTGACAAACTAAAAACAACAGCCTAGTATTAGAGAAAATAACACAACTGAAGTGTTAAATATTTCCGACCAAATGTATGAAATACCAGTTAATCTAGACAATTCCAATGAACATCACAACTTCGTCTATAGAAATAAGTCACCATGCTACTAGCATTTTAGACACTTACCGAATGCCTACAAATTCTGGTATTAGTGAGGGATAATTAACATTAATTACTATAATAAATAAATTCAAAAATTTGTTACTACCTACTTAAGTTTCCTATTAAATTCTGTTTCTATTTATAAAATGAAAAATTTTGGTTATATTTTCTTTTTTTGGTTTTGTTTAATGCTAAACGAAAAACAGTTGTGTCTCACACATGCAGAAAATGCATTAGCAGCCCTTAGCTATCAGCTAATATCCGCGGGATACTAATGCTCATTTTCTGCCCTTGTGACACAATATACTAAAGAATTTCGTCTATCAAACGGTATAGTAAGTTTTGTAAGACGGGCAATTTAAGTATCCTTATGTAAATAGTTTTTCGTTGATAAAGTTATATCGTTTGTACTTATGTTCCGGTTGCGTGTTCGTTAATTCTAATACGCGTGAAGAATTTTGAAACTCCAACTTTAAAAACTGTATTTTATATGAATTTTAATAGCTGTTTTTCGTACCTGTAAATTAAAGGAAGCAAGAAACGAAAATTGATAGCTTGGACAAACTACAAAAACTTTATTTAGTCGCAGGACTATTGATTCAGAAGTACAACTGGCAGCCCGTGACACTTTGTAAGCCAGACAGACACAGATAGTTTGCATATGAAATATGAATATCCGAACGATATTCTTGCGCAGACAACCTCTACTATAAACATGCTGGTATCATTATCAGACGTCAGTGGGTTTCATGATTTCTGCTTCCTGCTTGTAGAAAACGATTAGTAATACATAAGCCCGTTTCCTTTAAATATACTTGCTACATATATACGTTTATTACAAATTATCGTTGCTGATATCCTGGATATAAGAGTAAATCTCGGCCTCTGGTAAATGGAAGGATTGAGATATTACGCAGTTTGTAGTCGACATTTATACAACGATTTTCAATACTAACTGTTTTCATTAGAAATATATTATTTGAACCGTATATCGATCTGAAGTAAATATTTTTTCTTCCTCTTCCCTTCGCAGCTTAGAAAGTTGCCAGAATTAGCCAATTCACCCGTTGCATTTTATCACAAGCACGAATTAGCTGCGCGTTTCCCACTTTTTTTGTCACGCACGTCATAACTTTATTATCTAATTTAAAATACCTACTCAAAATCACAGAAATTACAGTCAGCTTACGCTCATTCATTTTTTTGATCCTTCGAGTCGGATGTTTTCTCTCTGGTCACTGCCTTCTATCTTTTATTACTTTACACTTTTGTCCAATATTAAATTTTTTATTCTAATTAAAATGCATTCCTTTGATGTAAATTTGGATCATTGATTTATGTCAAATGGAGTTTTAATATATTCTTATTGTAACAGTAAATATCTCGAAAGTGGTGTACTTTTCATAGAGGGCAAATGCAATTTTGCACTATTTTTTAATGGGCAACTATGAACTAAAATAAAATAGCGAATCTGACCAGGGAATATCAGATAATCTATCGAAAATCGATTCCTAGTCCGTGTTTTCATTTCTTGGAAACAATCCGGATTTTGTTGCTACATAAATGCATACGGTTAATGTAGCTAGCCGGTAGGTATCTATAATTACAATTTTAAAATTGAAATGTTATTATGATATATCTACTTACATAAATTTTATAGCAAAATAACCGCTGTTTTGCACAAACATACTTTTTGTTTGTTGCTAACCTCAAAGTTAACCTTTTCACCAAAATGTTTTCATTTCTTTCAAACTGCATTTGCCCTTTTTAGTTCTGCACTTGACAGTTATGGGGAATATGAAGAAGTTTTCCTTTGATGTAAATTTGGAATATTAATTTATGTCAAATGGAGTTTTAAAAGATTTCAGGCGAAAGTTTTGTTGTAACAGTAAACATCTCGAAAATTGTGTACTTTTCATAGAGGGTAAATGCAGTCTTGCACTATTTTTTAATGAGCAACTATGAACTAAAATAAAATATTTAGGATGCCATTAAAAAATTAGTTTTATCATTGAAATGAAATTTTAGTGGTATTTTTAGACCACCCCTTATAACTGTTTTTGCTTCTGTTTATATTTAGTTGAACATCTACAATTTAGGCAAAAGGTCTGTCTGCATTCGTTAACATCTGTCGGATATTCACTATTGTTCGTTTTTGAAAGATTTGTATCTCTCCAACAAAATTGAAAATAAGTGAATACCTCCTAATAGTCAGAGAGCTGCCTATGTGTTTTTGTGACAGGTAATGGGACTGTCTGCTGACCATAAAATATCATTGTTGGTAGTGCCCCAAGTCGCCTAGTCAGGGTTTTCGAATTTCTGCGTGGCAACTTCCCGGGGAGGGAGGGGCTTTGAAGTACAGTCAGTTTCTGACAGGCCCGGTAACTGTCTGCCGTTTTGATATATCGGTAGATATGATCCTGGACATATCTCCTGCAAAGTTTGACCTTCGCAAGTGGTTGCGATCTAGGGGTATGCCCGAAAAACCATCATTTTGGAATTGTGCCGGTTACGACTGTTACACGAATGAGGTGACAGGTCCGGTGTTAGCAGTCTCTTCCAGTAAAACGGGAACTGAAAAACCGAAAATGAAAATTATACTCTGAAAGTCGGTGCACGGGCTAAACATTTGATTTTGAGCAACTGTTTCAAGTAACTTATTTCGATATCTTCAACACAAAGCGATATCCCAATTTCGCCTTCTTCAAAGGGTCGTAATAGGCCGCGTTTATAGGCATTATACTTGGGCTAAATACCTCAAAAGATGCAGTTTATGATGCTCTATTATTGTACCAGAAATTATCTATTTACGTCTACAAATATTTTTTTAAATAGCTTTTATTTCAAAAAATTTACCAAAAAGAAGAAAATGTAAGTAGTTACTAAAAAGTAAAAAAAATTGTTTTTCCTGTCAGAGAATGACATTGTTCGTTACATAGCAATTAAATTTCGCAAAAACAACTGAAAATTTTTGTTTCATACATCTTAACATTTTTAAATTCATATATATCTGGAACTAGAAGCTTTTGGGTCGATCGTATACCACTGTTGCACAGTTATTTGGCTCAATTTTAAAAAACAAAAATACAAGCCACACACTGTATACATAAAATATATATCTGTAGCTATTCTCAATAGTTGCAGAAATTGAGATAGTTTAAGGTCTTGGTGACGCTCTGTAATTCCTGTGTGTTGAAATCTGGCACATTACATTGTCCACGAGAAGTTGGAACTACACTGCAGGAAATCACTAGAACAATGATGGATGAAGAATTTGTTTCATTAAATAATAACCCAATTTAGTTTATACTTCAGTGCGTAACCCAAGCAAGCAAGGCATCGATTTTGTAGGTACTCTATCCTCTATCATAAAAGGGTAAATTTGTAAAAAAAAAAATAAGACTGTTATTCATAACATGCGAACAATTTAACTTGAAGTTTCCTGACATATTGATGATGAAAAGTAATCATCTCATTTTACACTATAACCAGAATTTAAAATCGCTATGTGTATAATATTTAACGCAAATTACCGACGTTTATCTGGAAAAAAGAAAATAATACCGTACATTCCTCATATGTATGGCGCGGCGAAGCAAACCTTATTGATGATTATTGAAACTCATCTCATTCCATCATTCCATAATGTGTATTGCCTTATTAAACAAGTTAATGAAGCTGAAAAGTATAATATACATCCACATAAAAAGCAAATAACACTACATTGGAGTATCTTTAAATAGCATCTAGAACTATCTCGCAGAAACTTTACCGAGAAGCTGAGAAATTGCATGTTATGATAAACCCGATGTTAACACTTTTTAAGGCAAAAAAGAGATCCAGACGACTAAATTACAAGCGGATAAGAAACAATAGGAATGCGGTAGCGACGTTTTGCATTTTTGCATGTAGAAATGTCATGACTTTTTATGCCATACCGCAATACCCACCGTATGGTGTATTTATTTCGCGCCAAGTAACATAGCGTGTTTAATAACTGGACTGACTAATAGATTTATTTTATAAATAGTTACATTATGGACGGTTAATTCCTTAATATTAAAACTGTATAAGTGAACTGTTTATAAAAGGAACTTGTTTAAAACTTTCAATAGAGCACATTTCCACATGATACAGGTCCGTGAAAGTAGAAAATTCTCGTATAAATAAAACGTATTCGATCCTAGTCCATTTTAAATCTAAAAACAATAAAAGGAAGTCAATGTGGATATTATAATTATTATTACACAAGTACATATAAATATGAGACATTGACTTTGTATAAACTGCAAAGCAAAGCAATTGCTAAATATATAAAACGAATAATCAAAACTAACCGGCTCGCGTGGCTCTTGGTTCCTTCAGTTTCTGCAGTTCCGACGTTTTCGTGTCGACAGTCAGTCTTAGTTCTGGGCCCTCATCTTAAGGGATGTGGGGCCCAGGCCCTTCAGGCAGTTTTAGTGATCTCCAACCTGGAGATCACAAGTTAAGTTGTATAGTGTAGTGACACTTCCTTCCCACTTTGATTATTGGTAAGATCGTTTAAATTTGTTATGTGTTCCATTTTTATTATGTGTATTATTGTTGTTGATTATTTGTATCTGTTGTTTGTTCGTTATCCCCTAAACGAATGTTTTAATAAAATCATGTAAAATCTCAAAGTCGCCCTTCTTAACGCATCTCTCCAGAAAACCCAAAGTCACGTAGGGCGTAGGGCATGGTTTAAGGCCCTCACCTTAAACCTATCGTGACCTAGCTAATTTGTTCTTTTACTACAATAATGTAGTTGTCAACCCATAATTTTGGAAAATGGCTAACTTAAATGAGCCAATTAAGTGCAACGCCGTAGAGAACACACATACAGGTTTTTTTAAAAAACGTTGTCACATTACAATTTTTAAATTTCAAATGATTTTCTTTCAGTATTTTTAAACACACCTTTTATCTAAGTTGTAAATTTACAAATTAGAAAAGCTAGGCGTTTTCGTTCTTCGGTTCGGCATAGTAGGGACTTCCACTGGAGCAGTTCTCATGATTTTTTTACTTTTAGTCGCGTCATTTTAGCATGAAAAAACTGAAAACCTCTAAGAAAAAAGGTACAGGGTCAGTTGCCTTCATTTTTCTTGCAAAGAGTTCAGAAAGGCATTTAGAAAAAACCGTACCTTTTATTTTTTGGCGGAAATGTTTGGTTTCATTTTTTTCCGATAATTCAAAATGACGGACCGAAAATCGGGCCATTTTACAAAAGAAATGAGAATGGATATTTGGCCTTGAAAATCTGTGCTCGGGGTTTTTCGAGATCACTGATTACGAATCCGAGGTCTGATTTTATAAATTCAAAATGGCGAACCGGAAGTAGAGTCAATTTATCAAGAAAAACTCGTATTTTTTTTCGTTCTTGGACTGAAAATGAGTACTAAGGGGTTTCTGAGGTCACTGATTACGAATCAGAGGTCCAATTTACGAAATTCAAAATAGCGGACCGGAAGAACAGTCCATCTCTCCGGAAAACCTTGTATTCTTTACTTTTTTGGACTGAAACTATAAAAAATACGAGTAATTCATGAAAAGTATACTACTTCCGGTCCGCCATTTTGAATTTTCCCTAATTGGACATCAGATTCGTTATCAGCAATAACGAGAGCCCCCGAATTCCCGCTTTCAGCCCAAAAGAGAAAATAATACGAGTTTTCCGGCGAAATGGACTGTTATTCCGGTCCGCCATTTTGAATTTCGTAAATTAGACCTCTGATTCGTGATCAGTGACCTCAGAAACCCCCGAGTACTCATTTTCAGCCCAAAAACGAAAAAGATACGAATATTTCTTGATAAATTGACTCTACTTCCGGTCCGCCATTTTGAATTTACCAAATCATACCTCGGATTCGTAATCAGCAACCTTGAAAACCTCCGAACACAGATTTTCAAGGCCCATATATCCATTCTCATTTCTTATGAAAAATGGCCCGATTTCCGGTCCGCCATTTTGAATTTTCCAAATTGGACTTCAGATTAGTGATCAGCGACTCCAAAAACCCCCGAGTAACCATTTTCGTCTAATTCTATGGCATAGTGTGTATAACAAATTTTTCAATTAATTTAATTAAATTGGCCATTAATATTGGCCAATTATTGAAAGAAAATGAAACCACTGTACTGTTTTTTCTAAATGCTTTTCGGAACTGTTTACAACAAAAATGAAGTCAATTGACCCTGTACCTTTTTTTAGAGGTAAATGGCAAAATGACGCGACTGTTTTCTCACTTACAGAATGGAAGTGTGCTAATCGTGAAAACCAGTCCCCAAAATTTCTTAGAAATTTTATGTTCTAGACCATGTAGACTTCGAAAATTAAGGTATTTCAATTCCTTCTGTCTGTCTATCTGCCTGCCTATCTGTCTGTCTGTCTGTCCCTTGACTCTATATCTACAAAACTCTGGCGGAAAAAAATAGTATTTGGTGGGTAGTTAACGGCATTACCAACAAAAAACGAATATATTTTTAGTGAAAAATATACAGCGTGGACATAAAAAAAAATGCACCTACCTAATTAAAATATTGTGACAGAACATGTGGCACGCGGATATACATTTGTCAAGAAAGAAAAGCTATATTTTCAATGAAAATATATGGGGTGAATGCCCTAAGAAATAATTAATAAAAAATGTGACCATGCACAATAATATTTGGCACGTAGTTACACATTTACACAATAAGGAATTTTCATCAATTTTTAAATTCCTTTAAAAGCTATGTAAAAAACTAAATCACCTGCACCTCTCAATATTTTTTTTCGGTACATTTGGGGTATAAAGAAGTTATTAAAATTCAATTTTGTTTCGCGCGGAAACGAGCAGATTTTCAGTATGGCGGTAGTTTGACGTCACAGTACAGTCTGTCAGCTAGCCGTTGTCAGTAAAACTAGCATCATTCTATTTATCAGCTGATTTTAGTGGGTGCAGTACATATTTCTTAAAGAAATTTTGTTTGTTTGCGTTGTGTTGCAATATTAACAGTGGATAGCGGATTTGACCAGAGAAAATCAGATAATCTACTGAAAATCGATTCCTTGTCCGTGTTCTCATTTCTCACCGTTTTAAAATTGGAACATTATTATGGTATATCTACCTACATAAATTTTATGCACAAACATGCTTTTTGTTTGTTGTTAACCTCAAAGTTAACTTTTTACCAAAATGTTTGCATTCCTTTCAAATTGCATTTAACTTTTTTACTTCTGCCCTTGAAAGTTATGGGGAATATCACGACGTTTTCAATAATACACGGTTGTGATATTTCCCATTTATTGCAAAAACAAAAAAAAAGTTAGATCATTATTTTGCCCAAAGAAATCTCTAAAATTTTCCACATTTAACCGACTTTCTATCTTTTATAATAACGGAGATAGCAATACATCCACCCCAATTTACAGTACATTGTGTTATGATTTTCCCGTGTACATCAGCATTTGTATGTTATTTGGATATACTGGCTTACATGATGATAAATGATGTACATACCCAAATCATATATCGCATATTGTTTGTCGCACTGAGGTAAATGGCACAAAATGCGGCACAATGATTTATACATTAATGTAGATGCAAAGCATCTCATTAGAGACATTTCATCGAAAATATTTGGGATTGTAACTCAATAGCTAGTGATATTTTTTTATGTGGAAATTCGGTTTACAGTTCATTGCTTTTTCTGCAGCGAAAGCGAAATCAAATCCTTTTATGCCTCACATTTCCATACTCATACCAGTAATTGAATTACAACTTACCACCACTTTTATGCTTAGAATACTCAAACAAAAATAACAAACTAACTATTAAATATACTCTTCGCCAATTTACTGCACTTTTATATAATTGTTGCGCATTTATAGAATACCCTGCTCGGTTTTTTGGAAATAATAATAGTTTTGGACAGCTTTGATTTAATTACAAAACATAAGAAACATTTTTTTTAATTCAAATAATTAATAACTATTGATCAATTTTGTTCAAAAACAATAAGGTTCTTCCTTTATACACGAACTTATTCTCCAGACAACACAATCGGACTTTTCATTCTTAAGTTATCGTGCTTATAAGAAGCGTGACGAAAGGACAGACAGACAGACGGACAGGCAGACGGACAGACAGAAAGACGGTTCTTTTGAAAGGTGTTCAAAATTCGATCATCAACATAGTGATATGAAATTTTTTTCTCTACGAGCGATATTACTGGTTTTTGAAATGTGCCGATCAACTCTTCGTCGATTTACTTCACGTTTATATAATTGTTGCACATTCTATAGAATGCTCTTCGCAGTTTTCTTTTTTTTCTAAATAAGTTAGTATTAGACATTTTTTGTTTAATTACAAAACATTAAAAGAAATTTTATTTCCTTTCAAAAATTAATAACTTTTATTTATTGATCGATTTTCTTCAAAAACAATAGCTAACGGGAACTTGCTGTCCAAATTTCAATAAAACCGGACTTTTCGTTTTTAAGTTATCGTGCCTACAAGAAACATGACGGACGGACGGACAGACAAACAGACAGATGGACAGATAGACGGACGGACATTTTGAACATGTTTTCCCTACGAGCAATATTACCGGTTTTAGAAATGTGCCGATCGATTGCAATATACTCTTCGTTTTGTATTTGGCAAGAGTATAATAAAACAGAATACACAGCAAAAGATCATCTAGTGTGTAATCCAAAGCTGTATACATTTTATATATCGTTGAAGGTAGTTTGTTACATTTATTAATACTGTTCTATACAAAAATACAAGGAAGATTTTCTGATGCCCTTGAATTCGATAACCTTAAAGTGTTGTCTGACTAAGCATAAGTAGAACTAGTAGACAATGATGTAAACATTGTATTGTTCTTAGTTGTTCAAGTGTTAAAACTATGCAACTTACCTTGTTATAGTGATTAAATACATTCTATAACGAATGACGACAACTATTTATATATAAATATATCATAAAAGAAAAGAGACCTCATTACGATCTAATATCAATCAAACAAATTATCTAATGCCCTCCCAGAGTAAATATACAAATAGAGTAGACACACCTTGGGAACTAAAGATTGATGATTGATCGTCTTCATCGTTTGCTATTTTACTTGTGGAGAGCGTGCCTCTACAATCTTTTCATAATTAATTCCATTAGAAAATTTTCATAGATATAGCAAATAATTACTATGGGAGAATTTCAAAGGAATCAATGGAGTCTTAGTAAATTATCCATAAATGGTAGAAGGTGTTAGATGAAATACTAAAAAACTCTATTAAGTATGTAATATTGCATCCAGGTTAAAATCAAAGAGGTGTAAAGTGTATACGAGCACAATTGAAATCGTATAAAAGCTAAAAGCCGGCAAAAAGAGTCGGCAACTCTTTATTGTACATGGGCGGACGTAAAGAGAAATGCTTGTCATAAGAAAATGTATTTATTTTTATAATTTTTTTGTTTATTAGATAGGCCATTTTTGTTCATTTATCCAATAACATATTTTGGAAGTATTATATCAGTTTTAGATATAAAGTCTAAATATATAAATTTATTGGGTTTAGTTTTAAAGTTATCCCGTACTATATTGAAATATGTTATTGCTCAGCAAGGACCAACGAGAAGGTATGAACATATCCTTGCCGGGATGAGGGGATGGGACAGGTTAGATTGGCGAGGGGCAAGGATGTTATATAGTAAAAATAAAATTGAAGTTTCCTCTGAAATAAAAATAAAAATGTAAGTTTCTTAACCAAAGCAAAGAATTAGTACAACAAACATAAATATTTGTATAGATAAAACATAAATAAAAACAAATTAAAATGTCTCTAGAATAAAATAACTTAAACTAAAATTTCTTGTCAACTAAATAAAATATATTCAAAAAAATGTAACAATAAAAAAGTAAACTTCATACCTAATATAATAGCTAAATATTTTGTTCTGAAAATATTTATTAAAAAAGTTAAATTCTAAAAGTTGACGCGTCCGAATCTTCACTTTCTGAAGAGGAATCATTATTCGGTTGAATTATAATCGGCGCAATGGGGAGTAGTGTTGGATATTGATTTTCTTTTTTAATTACATGCTTAACGCAATTTTTCCATAAATCAGTATTGTCGAGGTCATTTCTTACTTCTCGTATATGATCAACTACTACCGCGCTTAAAGTTGGAGAGTCATTACATTTTCGCAAACGATCTTTTAAAGTTGCTCAAACCATCTCGATAGGATTAAATATGCAATAGTACGGAGGTAACCGCAAAAGTGTATGACCGTATATATTGAATAAGTTATCAATAACATATTCCCTTTTGAAATTCTGTTCTTTTATTCTTTTCAGTAATTCGCGCTTTATTGGAACTTTTACAGGAATTTCAATATTTTTTTCTCATGAATTTTAAAATGTCTTCCTTGTACTGGTGGTTGGTATTTTATTTAATGCTCGCGAGTGATAAGAACATTATCTAATACGATTACCGAATTTGGTAAAAGCTGTTCTGAAAACCATTTTTCGCACTGCACTAGAGAAATGTTATAAAGAACTAGGTGATATATCGAGTCCACGTTGACTAATAACTGATATAACTCAAACACCGATCAACCAATCGGACTGAGGAATACCCGGATCCCAGCCAATCGTCGCCACCCGTCCTCGAACCCAGGCCAATGACAGCACATCTCACAAGTCCACGTTGACTGCTAAGAAACGATTTACAAGTTTTTTTTTATGCTAGTCGGCCTGTCCGTTTTATTATCTTTAAACCAGTGCAGTCGTAGATGGTTCATTCAGGCTGATTACATTGCAAGTCTCGGACTTGTCTGCACAATTTCAACTACTATTCGATTCTCGATACCATTGTTAAATACATAGGTTATTTAAATATGTTGATATTCTCACAATAAAAAGTGCCTTTACAGAATATAATTTTAATATTTTCTGAGGTAGTTTTGGAAAAATTTCCACTGTAACGTTATATTTGTACTTTTTCATACCACTCTGTCGAATTTCTAAAATAAAGTGTATAACACAAGAACTAAATTAATCAAATCCAATAAGCTGAAGCACTTCTCTTCCTGCTAGTATGTTAGGTCAATCGTTAAGCGCGAGCTTTGTCTGCATCACTTGTTCTGAATTTATATATTTATCATCTCTCTCAAAATCGTTCATTTTTTATTTTTATCGAAAATAGATTCTATTTTATGGACAGAAAATCTTACAAAAAAAAATATTTTTAAAGCAAAAGCTGTTATATAAATAAATGTACTAAAATGTAAAAAATAATTTTTAAATTCATACATATGGAAACTAAAAGCTTTGGGGACGATCATATAACAGTATTCTACAGTTACTTTGCTCAATCGACCACTCCCAAAGCTTTTGGTTTCCAAATGTATGAATTTAAAAATAATTTTTTACTTTTAGTACACATTTTTTTAAATAAAAGCTTTGCTTTAAATTTTTTTTTAATTTATAATTTTATCTTTTACTTTTTAGTCTACTTATATTACAGGCAGACAAAACCATTTTATTCGATACCCATGTCAAAGAGTTTGTGAAGAGGTAATTCGCCATATTGGATTTATAACGACGTTACATGGTTTATCGTATTCTACTCGTCAAACCCTTTCATTCGATCAAGGGGGTCGTGAAGAAAAAGATAATCCGCCGTTCTGGTGCGTACGCCATATTGGATTTAGAATGACGTTACATAATTTATTGTATTTTACTCGTCAAACCCTTTCACTTGATACCCATATCAAGAGGGTTGTGGAGGAAAGGATAATCCGCGGTCCTGGTGAATCCGCCACACTGGATTTAGAATAACGTTACATAGTTTATCGTATTTTATTCATCAAACCCTTTCATTTGGTACCCATATCAAGGGGGTTGTGAAGAAAGAGATAATCCGCCATCCTAGTGCGTCCGCCATATTGGATTTCGAATGACCGCACATAGTTTATCGTATTTTACTCGTTAAACTATTTCATTTGATACCCATATCAAGGGTGTTGTGAAGTAAAAAAGGTAATCCGTCATCTTGGGACGTCCACTATATTTGATTTAGAACGATATTAGATATACTATATTGCATCGTCATCGGATCTACATACGTGTGCAAGATTTCAAAGCCTTAGCTTAATTAGAACCAGTCGAAATTTTGATTACAAGATTTGACCTAAACAAACCATCACACTAACATTGCAAATTAAATAAAAGCTTTTAAAACAGAGATTTGGTCTGTTTGCGATAAAAAATTACTGCGAATAATATGCACATTTATAATACTCCTGAGAATAAGACTATTCTTAAGTGAAGGTATACTATTTAAGTAGATTTCTTGTTGACTTCATATTTAGGAAAAAATTAATATTTCCGTTTAAATATGGATATGCGTCTGGAGTGTTGGTATCCGAGTCCAGAGTTTTGGTGTTTCTGGGAACTACGTCTCCAGAGGAATATACCCAATTTGCTTTCTCATTTTTTATGTGAGGTGAGTGTGAGACCACCGGCATTCATCATTACCTTGGAAGCTTATCTGAAAATATCACCAGGAGTCAGATCTTACAATTTCTTTTTACTTAATATTTTATTGGTACATTAGTCACAGCAGATTATTGTTCCCGTATTATTTAAAGTGACCTAATATCGCAAAAGACATTTGGCTTATGTCGTGTCGATAAAATAGTTAACTTTATCTATTTGATGTATTATTTTTAAATCCTTATTTATATTAGCATCGTAGCGGAATGTAGCCATAGTTATTCCACCGTTTAACAAGGACACGCATAGAGACAACACAACAACCATTCACTGCGACATTGTCATCTGCCGCAGCTGAGACTCGAACTCGGAAGATATATCACTTATCAGCGGCTAGTCGTGTTGTGCCATATTCTAGCCCACTAAACATCCATACCCTAGCCAGGATTCTAACCATATACTCCGTGGTCCCAAGCATAACGAGTAAACAACTAATCCGGCCTTACACCGATATTTTATTTGAACATTTTTCACGAAAGATTTCCAGGAGTCAACCACCTGTAAAAACGTATACGCCGACTGTCTTTACTGTTGAAATACTGAAAAGCCAGCCTTGAACTCCACCTTCTAACGATTTGTACATCAGCGCATACGTAAAAGATATGCAACTAGGCGGGGACTACATAGTGGGTATACCCTCCTTCAGAGGAAATGCAAGGCAGTCGGTCCCTTGCCCCTTGTCTATTAAATGTTAGGCAAGTAAAAAATCTCTACTCTTCGACAGAGAAGAGGTTCTGCAAAATTTCCAAGTTGGGGGGCTCATATCCTGTCATCGGTGATTGGCCGGAAAAAATCGGTAAAGGTATTTACACAGAACTTCCCTCTTTATTTGTGCATGGCGGTCACTCTAAAAAATTAATAATTACGAAATGGCATTGAAAATAATAATCGGAATATAGTCGTCACTATCATTACAAAGAGAATCTGATAAGTTTGGTCAAAAAAATATACAGAGTGCTCATCCAACAGCAAAAGTTCAATACTAGATGCCAAATATGGAAGGCTTGCGCAAATACCTTTACAAATCTCCACCATGCAGTGGCGTAGCGGACGGGCCCGCAGGGCCCGCGGCGCGGGGGGGCCCCCAGCTCTTGGGGGCCCTCGAGTCTAGAAATTTATGACGAGAAAATATCATCGAAATTTAAAATTACATTCATCTTAAACATCAATATTCAATAGTCAATATATATAAATATTTTAATATAATAATGGTTGATAAAAAAGTTATTTCGTACATACTTAATTTTAGTAGAGGCCTCGGATTTGTCAAATAAATGGGGTATAAGAATTTCAAAAAAAGAGAAAAAGTAGCGTTAAAAAGTTTTTTGATGAATTAGCAGAAGATGAACGACGACAGATTCTGAAACATCTTTTAAAGTAAAGGTATTTTATCCCAACCTTGATATTGTCATTCAACAGATTGTTGGCCGATTTTCTGGGATGAGCGAAGTGGTAAAGAGATTTTCCTGTTTAAATCTCTAAACATTATCAAAGTTGAATGACGATCAGCTTTATTTGGAAGCTAGCAAAATTATTCTGAAGATTTATCGGCAGGTTTTCCCCGCGAACTTCTGTTACTAAGAAATGTTTTGAGCACACAAATAATAGGAATTGCGGATTCTTCGGTCTTTTATTTTGCTACATTCCCTATAAAAAATCATAAAACTTTACTGTTAAATGTTCCAAATGTTTTCATTGCCATAAAATTATTCTTAACACTACCAGTTACTGTTGCTACAGCTGAAAGGTCATTTTCAAAATTAAAGCTTATTAAGACGTTTGTACGAAATTCAATGACTCAAGAAAGACTGTCAGCATTATGTGTATTAAGTATTGAGAAAGAGAGAGCAAGGGAGTTAGATACTGATCACATCATTGAAGACTTTGCTAAAGAGAATGTACGCCGCTGCTGAAAAACTTTACAATTTAAGTTTCCTGTGGGGGGCCCCGACCATACATTTTGCGGGGGGGCCCCGAGATTTTCAGCTACGCCACTGCCACCATGACTGAATTATGTCTTGGGATGACCACCCTGTAGATTTTTCAATAAAAGTATAATAGGTGTATATGTCAAATATTATTGCCACTTGTCACATTTTCAATTCCATGTTCACATAGTGGAGTGGAAGTATAGTGGTGGTTAAAAAATTTAATTTTTTTGAAATTTTTCAAAAATGTTGGTAAGAAAATTTTCAAAAGATTTTTCTTCTAAAATAGGTTTAGAATGTCATGAAACGTGGAAATTTTAAATTTGCGAAAAAAGAAAATTTTCCTTCTATTCTATGGTAGTGGTAAAAAAAGATTACTAATTTATTTTTTTAAATAGGTTCAGAATGCTAAGAAACGTGAAAATTTTAAATTTGAGCAAATCTATTTTAGTGGTAAAAAATGTTTCTAAAATTTTGTGAAAAAAATTGTCAAATTCTTTTTTTCTGAAATAGGTTTAGAATGTCATGAAACGTGATGATTTTAAATCTGAGCAAAAAAAAATGTTTTCATCCATTCTAGTGGTAATTTTTTTTTTTTCAAAAACGGTAAAAAAATTCTATTTTTTTTTAATAGGTTTAGAACGCTATGAAACGAGGAAGTTTTAAATTTTAACAAACAAAAAAATTACCAACTACCTTAGTGGTAAAAAACTTTTCAAAAATGTTGGTGAAAAGAATTTTGATTTTTTTTTTCATGAAACGTGGAAATTTTAAATTGAGCAAAACAATTTCTTTTTTTTTTATTATTCCCTTTAGACGGTCCACACTGTATATTTTCTAGAGAAAGTTTAACCATTTCTTCGCTGACAGTAGCGTCAACTACCTACCAAATTTGACTGCTCTCCGTCAAGTAGTTTTTTTAGTTAGTGCACCAACAGACAGACAGACAGACAGACAGACAGACTGACGGAATTGAAAACCTATATTTTTGAAATCTACGTGATCTGAAACGTCAAAATCCGCAAAAATCTTGGAGGGTTATTTTTTCTCGAATACTATACTTCCCTTCGGTATGCGAAGGAAGTAAAAGAATGTACTGAAATTGCATTTTTTTAATTGAGCACCTATGTGGCGCTAATATTGGTCTCATACGCGACCGACAACCTAGCAACGCTTCTGATAATAGAAATATGCTGACGTTCAACAAGTCAGAAGACTTCTGAAATAGCGAATAAAATATTCGTAAGTATTCGTCTTCAGTAACGACTGTATCTGTATAGACTACCAAATGGGTATAATAAGTAGGTAATCACAACCTATAATTATCAGTAATAATTAATAAAGTTAAATATCTATTAATACAAAATCAGTTATGTCAAATTGCTATTTATATTATACCTATTTTATGTTCTCTATAATAAAGAGAGGTATATTCACAAGTATAATCAATTTTACAAACTCTGTGCTAATAACACATAATTTTATTATTGTTAATAATATTAATATTATTTTAGAAAGCACTCTTAATAACCTGTCTAAAAATGTATATTTTATGATAATTGATAACTAGGTATAATGTCTGCGCCGAACCTATTAAGGGAAAGAATAGAAGTAGGTATATTTTGCATTTTGAAGATGACCTGTAGATATTTCGAGTAAATGTTTGTTTAAATATCACGGTTTCTTGGGCACCATTTCTTAACACTAATTACTGTCCTTTTGGCAGTGCAAAAAGCATTTCGTCGGTGCTTTTATTTGAAGACAGGAAACATATAAATACCGATATCCTCTTTTCTTTCCGGACCCACCGACGCATACTAACCCAACCCATATTTATTTTGATACGGTTCTTGGTTATCATTTGTACATAATAAATATAAGCAGAGGATTTTTATAGCAAATGCCTATGAATGATACAGTATGTGAGCATCAACTATTATATATAACAAATAATCTGGCGGAAAATTATTGTTTAGCTGCCTAAATAGTAAATGGATAAAATGACTATTAGGATTTTGATATTATTCATTCTAACATTATATTTAATAGTGCAGTTTTAATTTGTGTCATAGATGATTATTTTAGATTAAAACTAATTATTTAAAGAAAATACAAGCAACAAAAATTGCACCAGTTTAGAAAGGAAGTTGTAAGTAATTTATAAATTATTTGTAACACTCTCTTTGAATATTTGATGGATGGATGAAGTTGTCACCATGTAATTGAGGATAATTAATGCAATTGGATTAGCGACTATGAAGGATTTAACATGCTATAGACTTTTCGCGCAATTCATCATCGAGACCGACATTTTATGAAAAAGTAGTCTCATAATATAAAAAGAATAATGCTACCTAACTATGATATACCGAATTACAAATACAGGGTGTTCCGCAAGTGGCCGCACATATCTTAGTGGAAGATAGAGGAAGGACATCCAGTTAATGTCACTACATACCCTTATTAGTTAAGGAGCTGACGGGTAAAAAAACAATCTCGTCGTAACTTTCCGCCGTCTGGTATTTAACCTCTATAATAAATTTGGAACATTTTTTATTATTGACACATAGGCGGAACCCGGGCGGTTTTCGAGATACGTAAATCGAAAAAAAGTCGAGGTGACCGCTTGGTTTTAACGGTAAGATTTTATGTACGTATTCCGCATACCGGGAAAAACAGGACAGAAAAAGTTCAATGGCGGTATTTCCGTGCGTGAATAACCGGATGAAATATTTTCCTTTCGACGTGTAGATCGTTGGAAAAATAGTGGCAGAAATTTTGGACGGGCCGTCTCGGAGTAATTTGACGTCAAAATGTTGAATTTGCGAAATTTTGATGTCAAATTACTCCAAAGTGGCCCGTCCAAAATTTCTGCCACTATTTTTCCAACGATCCACAGGTCGAAAGGAAAATATTTCATCCGGCTAAGGTTTACTTTTTACTTCCCTCGCATACCGAAGGGAAGTATTGTATTCGAGAAAAAATCACCCTCCGAGATTTTTTCGGATTCTGAGGTTTTAGAACACGTAGATTACGAAAATATAGGTTTTCCAATTCCGTCAGTCAGTCTGTCTGTCTGTCTGTCTGTTGGTGCATTTACTAAAAAACTACTTGACGGAGAGCAGTCAAATTTGGCAGGTAGTTGACGCTACTGTCAGCGCAGAAATGGTAGAAATTTCACTGGAAAATATACAGGGTGGACCGTCTAAACGGAATAAATAGTGAAAAAAAATTTTTTTCGCTCTAATTTAAAATTTCCACGTTTCATGACGCGCTAATCCTATTTCTGAAAAAAAAAAATTTTGAAAATTTTTTTCACCATTTTTGAAAAATTTTTTACCATAAAAAATTTTTTTTTGCTCAAATTTAAAATTTCTACGTTTCATGGCATTCTAAAACTATTTAAAAAAAAATAAAATTTTTTTTACCAACATTTTTTAAAAAAATTTTTCTACTAAAATAGGTAATGCTTTTTTCTTCAAATTTAAAATTTCCACGTTTCAGAAAAAAAAAAATTTGAACATTTTTTGAAATTTTTTTTTACCAACATTTTTGCAATTTTTTTTTACCACTAAAATGGATAGATTTTTTTTATTTCGTCAAATTTAAAATTTCCACGTTTCATAGCGTTCTAAATATATTTAAAAGAAAAATTAGAAATTTTGTTTAGGTACTATTTTAAAAAAAATTTACCACTAAGATAGAATTTTTTTTCTTTGTTCAGATTTAAACTATCCACGTTTCCATGGCATTCTAAAACTATTCAAACAAATTTAAAAATGTTTTTGAAAAATTTTAAAAAAAATTTGAAAACATTTTTAATCTATTTATCACTACTATAGAATAGACGAAAAATTTGGTTTGCTCAAATTTAAAATTTTCACGTTTCATGACATTCCAAACCAATTTCGGAAAAAATATTTTTGCAACATTTTGTTACCAGTTTGGAAAAAAAATTAACACTAGAATAGATGGAAACTTTTTTACTCAAATTTAAAAGTTTCACGTTTCATGACATTCTAAACCTATTTAAAAAAAATATGTAATTTTTAAATCTTAAACTTCTTTTACCACTATTATAGAATAGACGGAAACTTTCCTTTTTGCTCAAATTTAAAATTTCTACGTTTGACATTTTAAACCTATTTCAGAAGAAAAAATTTTTTTCTTAACATTTTTGAAAAATAAAAATAAAAATGAAATTTTCTTAACCACCACTATACTTCCACTCCATTACGCGAATGTTGGATTGATGTGACGGATGGCAATAATATCTGACATATACACCTATTATACTTTTATTGAAAAATGTACAGGGTGGTCATCCCATGAAATAATTCAGTCATGGTGGACCATTTGTAAAGGTATTTGCGCAAGCCTGCCATATGTGGCACCTATTATTTAGTATTGAGCTTTTGCTGTTGGATGAGCAATCTGTATATTTTTTTGACCAAAACTTATCAAGTTTTCTTTGTAATAATACCAATAACTATATTCCGATTATTATTCTCAATGTCATTTCATAATTATTAATTTTTTAGAGTGACCGCCATGCACAAATAACGAGGGAAGTTCTGTGTAAAGACCTTTACCGATTTTTTTTATCAATTCACGCACGGAAATATCGCCATTGAACTTTTTTTGCCACTATTTTCCCGGCATGTGGAATACGTACATAAATTCTGCAAAATATAAGAAAGGAGATCTAGGAGAACATTTGGGACGCTCTGTATATCAAGCAGGCGCCGACTCCTCTGACCTGACAGACACCCTTACACTCATAGATAAGCCCAATATATGGACCATGTGTCAAGGATTAATTAACCAATAAATTTATTTATTTATTTATTTATTTATTTAATCGTCTTATTTATATTAACGTCCTGGCGGAGTTTAGCTAATGCTATTCCACCACTCAACCAGGACACGTACACATAGACATCAACACAACGACCATTCCCTGCGATATTGCCATCTACCGCAGCTGACTCGAACTCAGGAGAGATATCAGCGACTAGACATGTTGTGCCACCCAACAGCGGTCTAGTACATCCACCATCTCGGTAACACATGAAAAACGACACTAAACATCCATTCCCTGGCCAGGATTCGAACCCGGGACCCCGTGGTCGCAAGCCAAACGCCTTAGCATTGCGCCACCGAGCCGGTAATAGAACTTAACTTTTCATCCATTGCCTACATTGGCAGCTTTACTCTCTCTTCTGTAGGATTCCTACACTACTTCTACTCGTTAGAAACCAGCCCGTAGCCCTTCACGAGAAGATAACTTTATGGTGCACAGCTTGTATTATATTGCCAGACGTTTTTGTTATGTCCCTTTTTCAAGTTGTTTATCTACGCTGTCAGATCTTGTCACATTCCACCAATACATCTGATTCGAATATCAGCTACATGAAATAGCTGAACTTATGCTAATGTAGAATTGTCCACTCTTCAATTCAACATATTTTCGCAGGATTTCTTACAGTTTTAACCGAGTTTATTCGAGATTTCGCAGGGGCTATACTCCGAGGCCATCCGAACCGAACTCCTCCGAAAGATGAAACCACTATTCATCAGAAATTAGTTAATTTAGCAGGTTATCGTTCACTAAATTATTGAGAAACCACTGTCAGTACACAAAACGCCTGTGGTTTTCTATCGACAGAAGATATTGATATAATTGCACCTTATCAAGAATTCATGCTCAAGTCCTTTATAATCGTACTGCATATCGATAAGAAAGTACAAGTTCCTGAAAGAAACGTGTCAAATGTTTTACAGGCTCTTGTTCCATACGTTTTCGAACGTCATAAACAACTTCTTCTGAACAACAGATTAGCCACCTTTTTAATGAATCACACAGCCAGATTCAAACAATTAGTAACACGTGCATAAAAATCCATTGGTATTAATATTATTAAGGGATGATAAGCTTTTATTATACCCCCGCCATTTCCAAGCACAGTATAGTTACAATAGAAAAAAATCGGCAGCTAGTGGAAGCGGCTGGAACCTCCCCACCCAAACATTTGAAATTAAATGCGAGTAATGCGACAGTAAAGCTATCTAGTTGTTGAAACTAGAGTCTAGTCGGTCGGGTGCTACAAAAGACCTTGTATGCGCGGGCATTATCAACACCCGTGTACGGTGTAGGTAGTATCCGAGAACGGCAAGGGGTTTCACGGCGCTTCGGCTCGCTTCTTGCATCGACCGTGCCAGTAAAAAGCGAAGAGAAAGAGTGTCGTATAGACAAACTTCGCCCTCTAAAGTAAAGGCGTTTATTATTATTTTTTTTTTTTTTCGGTTTACCCGTTGCCGGACAGGGCTTCCGTGCTTTCCGATCGATAACACACGGTAGCCGCGCCGGCGATAATTACAGCCACTCCCCACGATCTGTGGGGTTAGTGATGGTAAATTCCTGAATCGTGTGCCCTAAGTAGACGAAGGGACCCCAAGATAACCGCCTTCTGCATTTGGCCTGCCAGCCATTCGGCTGATTTCTGACAGGCTGGTATTTCTTCAGTTCTGAGAGCAGCGTAGACTTCATACCTCCGAGTACACCGACGACCAGCTTGACCGAGTAGCTTGGGTACAGCACTTAGAGCTCGTACCGAAGATTATTATTATTATTATCTTTTGCTTCACATTTGCTTTGTTTTAGATTTTTTTCACGGAAACCAAACCCAAAGGGTGCAAGTGTGATATATCGTTGAAATAGGAATTTTAACTGCTTTTCAATGGTTAGATTACAAGTTGCAAGTAATAATAAAATAAACAACTTGTGCCAAAACGGCACCAAACGTAATCTGATCTCAACCGAAACCTTTTCTGATCTTCTAGAGTACTAAAGAAACCATTATGCAAATCCGTTCAGTAGTTTCGCCGTTATCGTGCTAACACACACACACAATCAGACATTTTTCAAAAACCACTTTTTTGGGTTCCTAGGACCTCAAAACGTAAAGATTTGATATTATCTTAATTTTCGATTTTGGGCCAATTTTAGTAACCTCCCACAATTTTGTGATTGATTTTCAGTTCTCAAATACAGATTTTTAAAGTAAGGGATTCCCTTATAGAGCAGATCAATATTGAGTAAATGAAAGTAGAAATAATGTGTTTTATTTCTCGATAGATTTTCTCATTGCAGAACAGGTCAAACATTTTAATACACCAGTAAAAGACATTCCTACAGTAACAACATTTCTAGTACTTCAAAGTGCATATCCTCTGGATGGGCAATTACATTGCTTTACAACTCAACTGTAACTCCTTCATTGTGAATTCTTGTAATTCATTCATTACAAACCCATTCTTGCTTGCACTTCCGGCTTGTTACATAAACATAAATATCATCCTTCAGACTATTGCAATAGTACTCCATTGTTATTATTTTAAAAATATTTATGTATTATTATGGACGTTGTGGTCCATTTATCAGGATTTTCTAAACTTGTTCAATCATATCAGTTAATCATTCATTTATTCCTAGAACTGGAGAAGTCTATTTTCAATTTGCCATTAATGAGGAATTCATTAAAGTGGTATGTAAGTTTGTCTTAATTAGTAGAAAGATAGATACCTAAATAACTAGTAATGAAATGGACAGTTTTAACAACGTATTGATACTACAGGGTAGCTCAGTGGGTTGAAGCGTGTTGTGTGACACGCTTGGTCACACTGTCTATTGTATTTTGAATGTCTGTGGGTAACGGATGTCTACGTTTCTTCAAAGCTGTAACTCCCTCCCGAACAACCTTGACCTTGGACTTGGGGGTTATCTAATATATGTGATGTGTTATGTTTTTTCGTTGCCATTGCATCCATTAAAAATATTGATATAAAAAAGCAGTCAACGTGACCCTCAGACTTCACTAAGCCGCTAATTTCTGTTCTTGAAAAGATGTAAACAAACAAAAAATTCGCAGCGCTTAAACCCACTATCAAAGTTTAAGCAATCACATAAACGTGGCATTGAAAGTGATCATTTTCTTTCAATGCTCGAATATAATACTGGTATAAATAGGTTAGGTTAATGAATCAAAAAGAAATTTTAATAACAAGAAATGACGAAACAACAAACATTAAAAAAATACAACAGATTATATACAATAATAAGGGGAAAGGGGATAGGTATAGAATAAAATTACGAAGGTGAAAGTGTATGGTAGATATAAGTTTTGGTAGGAAAGAGTGTGGCTAGAGAGGTTGCCGAAAGATAAGCAACGCTTGGTATAATAAGTGGTGTTTGATTTGGAAAGGGGCATTATGCATTTTGATTTGGGTAATGTTGGGCGGTAATGTTGCGCCCAGTCGAAGAGCGTAGAATTCCTGGGATGTGTCCCAGACGTAGTCCGATAATGGTGTTATGTCGTTACAACGGTCATACAAATCTCTGAGGGAGGTGTATCTGCCCGAATCAGAGATGAGGTGCATAAATTTGTGCTCTAACGCTTGAGAAGCTTTTTCATTGTCGTGGCCGGGATGCTGCACTACACCGGCGCCGCGTATGTGATGGCCGGCCTGATCACCATCATGTACAATAATTTTTTGTTGTTTCGATTCAGTCCGCTACCCCTTACCAGGAGCGGATACAGACTCCTGGACGCATCGTAAGCGAGAACATTACCTATGCGCCAGCCGTACGGCTACCGACTAACACTAAGGGCAAGAAATAAATAGTCAGACAAATGATAGACAAATAATAGACAAATAATATCGCGGTTTGCGCACGCTCGAAGCGCTCGTGTACCTGAGAACCTGATTCTCTGCAACAGGACAGGTATAGTAAACGAAATACTAAATCTGTACATAATCACGATAAGTGAAATGGAGATAACATAAGACCCAACTACTTAAGATTAAGATCTAGCAGGAATGGCCTCAATTACTATGGACCTAAATTTTTTAATAAATTGCCTCTCTGGATCAGAGTACTACCGGTCAATAATTTTAAACGACTTAAAATTTTTTTAATAAACCAATCTTTTTACACCATCAATGAATTTTTAGACTGTGATGGGTCAGTAGTTACTGAAAATTAAAATTTTATCTTGAGGGTTTTTTAATGTGCTTTTTTTAATGTGCTTTTAATATCAATAGATAATTTATTGAATGTATACATTTTATTTTGACAATTTGTTTCTTACTGTGTTTTATCAATGTATTTGAATTGTGTATAACATGTCTTGTTTTAGCACCAATAAATATTATCTATCTATCTATCAACTAAGAGCCGAATTGTAGGAAACTGAACTGCCTTTCAACTTTGTAATTAAAATTTATGGTAAATCTTTAGTTTTTGAATTATCACGAAAAACGCACATTAAAAAACTTGATTTCAGAAAGGAGCGAAGACACTCTAACTCTTTAAAAATCGCAACTTGGACCATTTTTTAAAGAAGTTCATTTTTTCCTTTTCTTTCTATTTTGTGATGATATTGCAAAGTTAATGAACTGATAGAATAAGTCCGAATGAGAATACCATTAACTGCTCACTTCGTACATAAAATAAGGAAGGATTTTGTCCAAATAACATGCTTTAAGTAAAAAATCCAGTTCTCTCTGTGCATACACCTCACAATTATTTTAATTCCAATTACCTGTACGAACACGGCATAATAAGGATGTAATTTGCAGTCGAGTCCAAAACAAATTAAGTCTACTTTCTTTAAGGGGTACTCATTGTTACTAATTACACGTTTAAATAAAAACCAGCAAGTAGCAAGGTGTATTAAACCTTTATAAATGGTTATATTCACCTCAAGTTCATGTAACCGCAAATAAAACATTGCAGAAGTGTTATTTCTAACACCAGAAACACCGGCTCATTAAGGTTTGGTCTCGCTCCAGTAACATCGTCAAAAATCTGTTACAGTTGCTTTCTGATGACATTTCTTTTTTCTACGCCGATGAAAGAGATATAAGGATCGTATTAAATCAACAGTTACGCAGCTGTGACTTGCATTATTATAAAGATATGTATTTGATATTCTTCGTATAATATATAGTCTAGAGTATGTACTTTTGAGTTTTACGATTTGCAAGAAGCAAATCGGAAAACATGTTGCAAATAAACTTTGTTAGGCTAATTGAATCTCGATGAATTCGAAATTTGCTTTTTGAATGTTAAAATATTAACCGGAACTCCGCTGTCAGTATGGCGTCCAAAATTGTATTCTTTTTACAGTACGTGAATATCACGTCTTGAGGGACTATAGGTATATACAACAGAAAAATTTCTTGTGGGTTTTTTGGCATCACCATAATGCACTGTGGTTGAAAATTAATTCGTAGCTTGCCCAACCCAAAAGTTTAAAAGAATTGCATGATACTTTATGGAGAGTCATTTTCGAGGTCCTGGAGATTCGAATATGAACTGACAACAGAATAATTCAACACGATGACGATGAATCCAATATGGCAACCTAAATTAGGAGACATTCAGGGATTTCCGCAATATTTGTCTTTGTACTAGGAATTTTCTGTGAACCTCATATTTAACAAGCTAACCATTATACTCTTCGCCAATTTACTGCACTTTTTATGTAATTGTTGCACATTCTATAGGATACTCATCTCAGTTTTTTTTTGTAAATAATATTAGTTTTAGACATTTTTAGTTTAATTAGAGAACAATAAAAAAAATTATTTAAAAATTTCATAACATTTTTATTTATTGACGGATGTTGTTCAAAAACAATAGCGTTCTTCTTATAACTAACAGTAATTTACTGTCCAAATTTCAATACAATCGGACTTCTTAAATTATCGTGCTTACAAGAAACGTGACGGACTAACGGACAGACAGACAGTAGGACGGACGGGCAGACGGATAGGTGGATGGACGGACATTTTGAAAGTTGTTCTAAATTCGATCACCAACACTGTGATATAATTTTTTTTTTCTCTACGAGCAATATTACCGGTTTTAGAAATGTGCCGATAGAATACAATATACTCTTCGTTTTGTATCTGCGAAGAGTATAGTACGTAAAAAATTCAAAATGAAGCATGACGCAATTTATGCACTTTATGTACTCCCGTGCAAAAATTTATACTAAGGGGAAAACTAACAAATCAAAATTGCAAGTTCAACATTACCGCCACACAATATAATAATTTTATGATTTCTCAAACCACTCCACTCCACCTCATTGTTGGTTTGGTTCAACTCTAATTTGATATTTATGTATCAACATGTCCACTCTTACACCACTATTAAATTTAAAGCTTCGTCAGATGAATAGGACATGTAACCGAAATACTAACAATTTTGTCACAAAAACTCAAAATCTAAGACATATTACTTATTTCGCTCCAAAATTTTAAAATTTTTACCACCTAAAACTAAATTAATAATCAATAAACCTCACAAATTTAGAAGAGAAACTAAAATTTATATTAGAAAAATTATTGCAATATTTACAAAATACTCGATGATCGTGTAATGATTCTATTTACTGCACATAAAAGACCTCAAAGTAGTGCTGCTTGAGTATAGATGGGAGAGCGAGGCATGTTCAAGTTTGGTTTGGAAAATGTTAAATCATAAATATAATGTATTATTTGGACAGCATTAAACAGAAAGGAACCAACACCCCCAGCTAAAATCAAGAAACAAGCTTGCAAAGAAAGGTTTTGCATCTTAATTACAATCAAGGGCCGTTCAACAGTCACCAATTTAATTAATATTACAGAGTTTATTTCTGATTCTATTGACAGGAGTGTACAAACAGACGTTATATACACTGATTTTTCCAAAGCTTTCGATAGACTGAATCACGGTATCCTCTTACAAAAATTTGAATGTTATGGCTTCTCGGACAACCTTATTGAGCTTTTTAAGTCCTATCTAACTGATAGAAAGCAATATGTTGTATACCATGGTGTTAGATCTATTGAGGTTTTAGCCACGTCAGGAGTCCCCCAAGGTTCAAACTTAGGTCCGCTTTTCTTTAACTTGTTTGTAAATGATATAGTAGATAATCTAACTGTTAACTGCCTTCTATATGCGGATGATTTAAAACTCTTTTGTAATATTGCAAGTGAAAAAGATTGCTATGAACTTCAAAACAATATTGATCGTATTAATACCTGGTGTGTGATAAACAAATTACCCTTGAATGAAACAAAATGTAACGTTATGACATTTACAACAAAGCAGAATATTATCATGCACGATTACAAATTAGACAATCATATACTTTTCCGGCCAGACACGTTTCGGGACTTGGGTGTGACATTCGATAAAAAACTAACGTTTGTAAACCACATCGAACTTGCTGTCACCAAAAGTTATAGAATGCTGGGTTTTGTTATTAGAAACTCCGCACATTTTGAAAATGTACTCACATTAAAGCAACTCTACACTACTTTTGTTAGACCTCACCTTGAATATGCTTCAATAATATGGTGTCCAACCTATAATGTACACATACAAAATTTGGAAAGAATACAACGCCGTTTCCTAAAACATGCGACTTTCAAGGCTGACGGGACTTATCCAGCTATTGGTTATCCACATGAAGAATTGCTCTCTAGGTTTTGCCTAGATAGTCTAGAGATCCGTAGACACCGATCGCAATTAACTTTTTTATACAATATTTTACACAATAACATCGACTGTGGAGATATTTTAAGTATGCTTAATTTTCAAATTCCTAGACCGGCATCTAGACACAACAATTTATTTCACTTGCCTTTCTCAAGGACAAACGTAAAAAAATTTTCTTGTATCCAGCAGATGTGCAGTATGTACAATAATTTAAATAATCGATTAGATATATTCACTTGTAGTCTTACAGACATAAAGAATCTGTCTTTAACTTAAATTTTGTATTTTGTTCTTTTTTGTTGGCACAAGTAGCCTCACCGTGTACTATACTTCTTGTATAAGCTGTATATTTTTTATGTATGTATATTGTATATGTATATTTATACTAAAGTGTATTATATAAGTTTAGTTTAGTTAGTTGTCTCTAGGATGAATTCACATGTATTCATGTATTTATGTGTGTATATGTATTTTTCACAAGTTACTATTTTTAATTTTAGTTTTTATCTCCTATTCTGTAATTGGGTTTTTTAACCTGTTGAATAGTGTATCAAATAAATAAATAAATAAATAAATGTTGAAACTACACCATTAAATTCTTAAAAGGAAAATGAGTTGGACTTCTTCAGCTGAACACACATTACTATATTCTACATTTAAATAAATTAAGAAACAAATTTTTTAAATTTTGTGGGTTGGCTCCTTTCTGTTTAATGCCGTCCATTTAACACATAGAACAACATTGCTCTCATGTATAGTATGTTCTGGCATAATTAAAATAAGAAACAATCGGAAACAAGCGTTTTTTAATTAAAATTTGTGACTCATGAAATATAGTTGCGCAAATCACCTCTAACTAGAACGTCGTACCCAGGTAACAGATAAGCAGAGCCGTACTTTGAATCTATCAATCAATATCGCGAAGGACTGGCAATACGTCCACCAATGCGTAGGATATTCTATCTTGACGCAAAACAAGGTAAGATTTTTCAATTTACCAGAAACATCATTAAATTTCTACCGAAAACGATTTTTAATTATCTGGTATTATTTTGTTTATTCTAATACTCAAAAATTTGAAGTACTGCTCTATAGAACCGTCTTGGCAGGTAAAAATACCGACTTTGATATTTTAATGGCTTTTTGTATGGTCTTTTTCATTGGCATTAAATATGTGTAGACAACTATAGAACAATTATTCATTTATATTACCCCTCCATATAGGTAACATAGATACGGTGTCATCCCCATTATAACATGTTGACTTTACCTCTGTACCCCTCGTATATTTCTCTAGCGGTGTGATAGATCTTTAAAGAGTGGTGATCACAACACAGTATATTTAATACAGTAAAGTATAGCGTGACGTCCAGGGCCGTCGAGAGAAAATCGGGGCCCGGGGGTAGTGCATACGGGCCCCCCGCTCTTCAGCATAATTTCGAAAAGCGGAGGGGCGGCATCTTCTTACTATACCCAAATTACGATTTTCTACATAAAAAGTCTATGTATATTGCCTCTTATAATTTACAAGTATGCCTCTCTTGCTTTAACCAATGCAAATGCAATCAAAGTTTACATATGCATCTCCAACTTTTCCAGGATTTCAAAAATTCCCGGGGGGAAACACCCCCGACCCCCCCCTCTCGTCGGGCCTGGTGACATCCCTTATTAAAATATCTTAATAGGTAAAATTAATTTTTTCACTATGCTGTGAACTTATTTGTAATGAACTTTAAAAATAAATACTATGTGTTAATAATAAATGTTTTGATTTGAATGTTTTGCATAAGTTTTAAAACATGTTTTTATTTTAGTAGCCCGCTTCGGTGAACTTATAAGGTCGTTTTAGTAAACAGCATATCTCTCCTCTTCACTTGTTCGAAAACTCAATTCTGCGGCATACGCTAAAAGTTCTTGGCTAAAAGAAGACGTCAATATCCTTACTTTTCTCAGTTTTATTCTACAACTACTTTTTCTAAATATTTTTCAGATCTACCGCCTTTAGATGTACTGGGGATCTTCAACAATAATTATGCTTAAATCTAATAAGTCTTTATATTCTTTTACAAGGACATTTGTGTTCCTGAAGAACGTTTCCAACATATTTCTGTTTTTTGTTGACGTTTCCACGGATGATGCAGGTTGTTTTCACTTTTGTGGAAACATCTTCTTTTAGTGTGTCAGCTCAAAATTCAGTTTACTCTCGTTAGGCAAAATAATGTTGACTTTATCACTTTTTGGGTGAACTTTACACAGTTTTTGTGAATTTAAAAGTTTCTTATCTATCCAACAAAACATTAGAATCCAATAAAAATTACATTAATATAACTGTGAATGTTCTATACGCAAAAAGATCTCTGACACAAAAAAGTAGCAATGAAAATTTTCGATAATCATACGTACCCGATAAAAAAAAAGTGGAAGCAGAAATAAATGGTCTACGTCACCTGATAGTTGCTTAAAAGGTAGGAAGGCTTATTGATTTATGAACAGTCAATAAGCTTCAACATCTATCTGTTTCCATTTAATTAGCATTCGCTAAGAACGACTCCCTCAGAATGTCTGCAATTAGTGAGAGGAGTTAATTGTCCCAGAACTATAATATCAATATGTCCTCTTCTCACCGTATCGTCGATGAACTGCCCATTGCCGTAGTCGGAAAGTCAACCAGTGCCAGTACCACCATTTTCGGCGTCCTCGACAAGTGCTTCATTAACAAAATTTAGACCCCTAGCGCACCATTACCGAAGAGTTCATGTGGTGTTTGACAGGTACAATAAGATCGTCAACTAAATCAGTCACGCGTACCAAACGAACAGATAGAAATGGAGGAATTTCATATCCACAGTTGAAACTACGGATTAGCCTGTTGACGGCCGCGGCCGCTCAGGCTTGTAGTCAAAAATAAATTGTAAGTGATGCTTATAAAATTTGAGGGGGTGCCATTTCCAAATATGCAAAATATTTCCACAGAGGTAATATTGGAATTTCTTCAGGGAGTTCAATGTTCCCAATGCTCTCAGAGGGTACCAGGGGGTGTCTCTGGCTACAGACCCGCGGTCGTAAAGGGCAAGAGCCCTCGAGGGACACAGCATTTGATTTCTTGTCGCATTTCATTCTTCATTCCTAGATCAGCGTCCACTGAGCATGCCAAAGGCCGGATATACCCTAGTTCCAGCTCTGTTTATATCTGGTGAAAACAGGACTGTTCTTGCTTATTTCCTCTCAGACTAGCTTCTTCATCATGATTTTGGGAACATTGAAGTTGTTCTTTTGGGAGGTTTCAAACAAATTGTTATATCTCATAAAAATGTTGCCTCCATCTTTTTACCTTTATTTCTTTCCAATGTACTTGATATCTATTTGTAGACTGGCGCGCTGAGCGAGAATAGAACACAAGCCAGCAGGTTGTAGAATAATATTGAAACAGTACAAAACAACACGACATTAGAAATAAAATGTAGATTGCCGTTTGAAAGTAAGCAAAAACGACATAACTCGATAAGAAAAGAAAAATAGGTAGGTACGCTAGATAGAAGAAAGCATTTTTTCAAAACTACATCAACAAACATTTAAAAAAATATATATTTTTTCTCGAACATGCGTGCGACATTACACGCTTGTTACACTACAACCTGTGCAAGAAACATATACAAAATAATCTTCGTGTAAAATTTTAAACTGCATGCTAAACTTATTCTCATAATTTTGTTTTGTTTTATTCTTACGTACCATAACCATTGAGTGAATTTATAATGAATGCTATTCAATTTAGAACTGAAAGCGTTTGGATGTGGGAGGAAAATAAGAATAAAGGATTAATGGTAGAGTGTTCCTCTTACATGGGCGTTGAATCAGCCCCATCGCACAAAATACATAAAGCGATTCATGTTTTACAGGCTTTCACATTGTTTTGAAGAAATACCTTATCGGCATATTTATTACAGTGGCGTAACAGTTTCCGTAAAACCCAGTCAGACGAGATTGGGACATTCTTTATTTTATTTTATAAGTAAAAGGTTATTCATTATATTTTAACCCCTCTCCTTAACTATCTTGTTTTTAGCGTTCTAAAAAAGTTAAATACAAATGAGGGTTTTATTTATATATTCTTTTAAATACAATTAAAAATAATATAGCCTGCATAGGCCACGTGATACAAAAATGAAGATGATTGATATTTTGAATGGAACATCCTCTTTATACTCGCATTTTCTTTTAAATCCTTATTCTCTGCTTTCAATATACAGAGTGAGTCATTAGTGGGCGGCCAATATCTCCTCAACTGTTTAAAATTTGAAAATAGTCTCAAATAGAAATTGTAGGGATTAAGAGCGGCATATTTCGGATTTATTTTGAAGTCTACAGGATGTTTCAAATAGCGATACTAATTTTTTAAATGAAGTTTCCAACATTTTTTCATATATTTATATTTGAATATTAATTCTCTATTCCACTTTTTCATATAAAAAATTCCTTTGCAGCGGCCAAAAAAAAAATATTGGCAGTGTACTTAACCTCAGCTGCATCACATGCTTTTCCTGCCACACACAAGCTGTGAAGCGATGTGTAAAGCTTGTCACCGAGGCATCAGGCAAGGTGCGGAGAATAGAGATGGGCTACATCATATCAACTCTGCTATCAAGATCCATAATACCAGTTTTCTATTAAAGCTAGATTCAAACTAGCCATTCAAGAAGATTAACTATCAGAGAAAATGTAACCTCTTGACATATACAAATAGAAACCACATTTTACAAAAAAGTGGTTTCTTTTAAGCGCATGCGCAAACGGAGGATGTTGACATATTTCTACAAAAATTTAGTGCTTTCTACCTTTAATAGGAATCGCTTTCTCCGCTATAGTGACCTCGTAAGTGTTCTTTCAGTCACCTAAAAAAAAATCAGACTAATTGGTAGATTTTATCGATTTTTCATTTTTTCTTTTCTGTCTACCAAACACAACTTTTTTACCATAGCGTTTCGCTTTGACAACTTTGTTGTTTTTCGGCCCACCCTACTACCCACGGCAGAGTCGAACTTAGTATTGTCAGTGTATCATGGAATATCGAATTCGTCAATGCTACACAAATATATAAGATATTATTCCTATGTTGACACAAGCAAGACAGAGTAATTTTTTAAAATTTATCACTGTACCGAATAATATATTGATTTAGACAATACCTTTAATTTTCTACTGCTATTGGGCACAAAAATTGTAAGTTACGGCTCTGTGGGATATCACGTATGCTAACGAGACAGAGGTTTATGGTCGGTTTTTGTGGCTTTTTTATGTGCATTAAATATGTGTAGTCAACTCTATTTGCAGTTGGTCACGCCCGACTGGGAACTTCTACTCGTTATTATATAAATTGCAATGACAAACCTTTTTACAGAGTTGTACACAGTGTACAAGTAGATACGATTGTGTATGAATAACTTAAACATCAAATTTTAAACTTTAAAAAGTTAGATGTGAGCATGGGTACATAGTAACTAAACATGGACGATGAAAATTTTAGCACTCAAATAACATGATTCCAAATAAAAGACAATTTTAATTTAACATTGATCAGTACATTAACAATGTAATTGTAATTAATTTTGATAAAAATATAATTTAAGAAAACCTCCATGTGCATGAACTTATAAAATGGCTAGGTCCAAAACAAGAAGATGTAATGCATATCGTGGTGCATAATTACTCAATACAGACAGAGAAAAGGTGTTTTAGATTTAGTTTTTTGTTATATTGAAGGAGTACAATCCTGTTGTTGTTGTATTTTATTATTTATTATAAGCAATTTGTATTTGTGGAATTTATTGACTTTGTTGCGGATCCTTGTCGGTGAACCAACAAAGAAAAACAAAAAAAATTGTTTTTGGTTGTAAAATGGTTTTTTTTACATATTGAAAAAAGAGTAGAAGTCTCTACTTAATCTGGTATGTGATTTACTTGTGTTAATATTGTATTAAGATAAGAATTTGTAAAAAACTTATGGTAATTGGAAAATATTTTAAAATCAAAGAAGCCCTATGTATGGAAAAAAAAAAATATCGAGAATAAATTTTTGAAAGATGATGACAGGAGCAGTTTTTGATAATTAATGGAGGAGAAAAGTCAAAATTTTGAAAGGAAGAGATTGATTTTTAAGAAGCGTGAGATATAATTGAAAAATTCTCTCAAATTAGACAAAATCAGCATCTGATGTGCTTAGTACTGATCCTCTTTTGGTTAGTTTCTGTGAAGATATTATTAGTGGATCCGATGATACCAGTAGATGATTGAAAATCTCTTGCGTCGTTTGTTGACGAGAAGAATTTTTTGAATGACCTTTCCCATATTTTCGAAACCAACAAGACCTCCGCTCCGAATTTAACTACGTACAGAAAAAAATCCTAGGTAAACCTATTTAAATTAAATTAAAAGGCCATATATTTTCCAATTTAAAAATTGATTTAGTTTTTAAGTTTTGTTGTATGTTTATGTTTAAAAATTTTATTCCATACCAGATTTACCTTATAAAATAAAATTTAAATATTCTTTTAAAAGGGTTTTTGTTTGGAATCTGTGCTGGAAAGATAAGGTAGCAAATGTTCAACAAAAAGACCATAGAACCGACTTTTTGACCCTGTGGAGTCTTCCTGTTTTTTACAGGCTCATGCTCAAGCAAACTAAATCTTGTACTGTTATTTTCCTTACATTCAAATTCGGTAATTTCTTATCATATGGCGCCCAACAAAATTAATTAATCATACAGAACCATAGAGAGGAATAACAATACAAAATATATGCATATCTGGAGCATATTTAAGTCGCACTAAACTTTTAACGAATTACTGACTCCTCACAACGACTTCACGGTTCTACTACTCAGCAGATGACATAATCTACAATTTACAGTAATGGGAAATTATTCAAATAGAACGTTGCATTCTGCGCCACCTTAAACATGCGAGATCATAATATAGGAAGAAATTTTTATCTGTACCTGTTTAGCTATGACAACAAACGAGAAACTTCAAGAGGACAACAATTAAATGAATATGTTCCTTGGTCGTGCTCTAGTATTTTATAATAATTTGATACACTACACTGTTAGCTGGATCCCAATCGGGACTATGCCCAAGAAATAATTTTAATAACTCATATTTCAGGTAATTTGAAGAAAAAGTGTAACCATTAACGATTTAAATAGTGTTGTACCCGTTTCTAAGCTCATAAACAATATTTCCAAATGATTAATGATATATAAAAACAAAATTACGGATACATGTCAACACGGCTGGCTGCACTAAACGCACCAAATCACTGTAAATGCCATGTAAACTCTTTTTTAATGTTTCTATTCACTTTTTTATAAGAGACCTACATTTCCAAATGTATGAATTTGTATTATGTATTATAATTTCTTAGAAAATATTTATTACGAAAGTTTACCATTTTTTTATTCAGCCCTACTATAGGTTTCTCTTTACCGACGCGTTTTCTACAGTGCAGTAATTTGTTATACAATGATTGAAGTAATTTTTTTTCGGCGCGGCAGATATATCCCGAATGTGTCAAATTTAATCGGTTAAACTGTGTACGTCCTAAAATTTAAAAAAAATAATAAAATTTGAAAGTGATATTAGGGCCGCTGAGAGGGGGGGGGGTCCAGGACAAATACCCCAGTGCAGTGAGAAAACTGTTGAGGTATGTGCCGAGTGGCCCCATATTAAAATGGCATAGGTAAGGGAAGATTGAATTATAGCATGATATGCCATTAAAACCGTTGATTGTGACAAACAAATTTTTAAGTTGCGCAATAAGAAAATATTACGTGATATATTTTTGCAGATGTAGGACGTGCGTTCTTCCCATATCAACTTACTGTCCAAAATAATGCCCAAAAACTTAACGCAATGAGAGGTCATCTGTACAGATAGGCCAGCCATAACTGACCAGAATATCAAAATACGACCCTAGTAAAAAATTGTTAATTTTTGTGATATTGACATTTTTATGAATTTCGTGAAAATTGACACCTGTTTTTTTTTATGTTTTGGCGGAGGGGCCAGGAATAATAATAAATTCTAGTATTAATAAGACTATATAAAAAATAGGTTATTATTATTGGCATAATTGCTTATTTGTACAAATCACGTGGTACAAATTTCATGTTTCTTAATAGTTATATTTATAATATATGTATAATATTTATATACAGGGTGGACTATTAATAAGAGGCCATAATTCAAGGGTACATTCTTTGGACCAAAATATGAGGAGATAAACCAAACATGCTTTAGAAAGATTTCAAGAATTCTTTGAAAACAAACTCAAGTTGAAAAGAACAAATTGCATTTATTGAAAAAATTACACAATGTAAGAAAAAACTAAAAAGTGACAACTACGCAAACTCATTGACTTTCTTATGAACTATTTGCTGCAACTTTTAGAGTAAATTTTCGATGTGGCCTCCACCTACTTCTATCCATTTTCTGACACCCTGTATCTTTTTCCACAGCAACAATTTACTAAGACATGTTTGGTTATGTCCTTATATTTTGGTCCAAATATACCCTTGAATCAGGTGTTTTCATAAATTTTATATTCTCTTTATAAGTGTAAAGATAATACTTGATTATGGTTCAGAACACTTGAATTTTGTCAATCAGTCGAATAATACTTTAAAATAAGCTATTTTAATTTTGAATTGAAATTTTACCGCCAAAAACACTACATCATTTCACTGTGCATTCATGACGTCTTCAGTTGCATTATCAGCAAACAAACGTCTGTGTATTATGAACACATGTTATTTTGCAAAGTCTTACCATTTTATAATGAAAACTAGGTGGTGTCTTGTGTGAAGATGCGAAAATACTTAATACAAAATCGTACCTGGAAGACATTTAGTGACAACATTTTTACAGCAGGTAAATTTTCAAAAGTAGCTTTTACAAATCCTGTGTTAGGCATTATTTACTTAATCACATGTAAAACGTAAATAAAGAGAAAAAAATGTTGTGTTTAGCACTATTTAAACGCGATTTGAGCCACTAATAGAACCGATGATGTCACGGTCAATCATAGCGTGTTTCGCATACTCTTTCAGTTATTAGAACTTTATGTTATTTATTTGTTGAAATTTTAATTTGCTGGATAGAATGATATTTAAATGTCAAGAAGTGCTTTAGTATAACAAATACTTTGCAAAGCAAAGCATATAGTGAAAATATTTATTTATGGCTTATTATTATTGGTCCACCCTGTATAATATAATTGCGTTATATAGGGCAATATGTTTAAGTTTTTAATTTTTTTCCTATATGCGCAAATCCTAAAGAATAATAATATTATGTATAACGACAATCCATATATCCAGGCTTTAAGAAATTTTTATTATTACAGAAAAATATTAAATCTTAGGAGACAAATTGATGTAATCAAATATTTCCCATACACTGTTAATAAGGTTCTTATAAGTTCTGCAAGTTGTTTCCCAATATATTTAATTTAAACGCTTAAATCGCCAATAAATCTTGATATGTAGGTACAGCTTTATAGTATACATGTCCAAAGCTTAATATTTTTTTTCAACCAAAATAAATGTTTCTTTCTTTTCCAGGGTCCGCAATCCATCAAGTGAAATTTTTAATGTAATTTGCACACCACCATCCTCAGAGAAATCAAACGGTCGCCATACGCCAAGGAGATCTTCACAACATGGCGACTCCTTTAACAGATTATTTGGATCTCCAGAGAAGAAGAAAACCCCACCCAGGAGAGCCTCCTTAACTAACCAAGGTATATACTACTTAAGTACTTATTTATGCAATAAATGTGCTTTTTTCATGAATTGGAAATACAATTACAAGTGAAGAAACACTCATTACTTACAACGTATTACATACGAGCATTAAATATTAGATTCTGACATTTTTAAATGATTAATTTTTCTAGATGACATTGTTTGATGGCATTTCTGTTATTACTGTTCGAAATTCAGTACATTCTAATAACGTTGAAAATTGTACTGCTAATACAGGGTGTGGCACAAAGGATGGGTGATTTTGGGACGGGTGGTGTACGCGAACGGAAGGGAGTAGACCGTTGTGGATAAAGTCGTTCAACTCGGGGAGATACGTCATTTGTTAGTCACCATGGTTATCTGGACGAGAGAACATTGTGAGTTCGCAGTCGAGGAGTATTTGAAATCGCCGGACGAATCTGTGACTGTTTTATTGTGCAACGGCGTTTCCTCCGACATTTTGATATCCGACACTGATCCGGTCCCAAAAGGGGCCATCCATTAATTACGTCATACTTTGATGGGGGAGGAGGGGGTCCATAAAGTGTGGTAGAGTGTGACAAGAGGGGAGGAGGGGTTTTTTGTGACCACATTATTTACACCTAGGTATACCGTTGCTTTAACTGAATGAAGTTTAAAAAAATACAAAAATTTGAAAATTCTACTTAAAAATTTAATGTTTTAAAATGTGTGTTGTCACAACAGGAGTGTGGGATTGCCCCGAATGTGACAAACTGTGACATGGGGGGGGGGTGTAGAAAATCTTGCAATTTGCGAGACGTAATTGACGTAATTGTTCTTACACTTCGACTACGATCACGAGGTTTCGGATTCATTGCCGGTGCAGTCGTTCTGAAATTCTGAACTCATCTAACGATTGTATCACAGTATCACGTTTTGGGATCGGACCACGGTGACGGATATTGAAATGTCGGCGGAATCGCCGTTGCACAACAAAACAATCACAGATTCTCCCGACTTCAAATAAACCTGGACTGCGAACGCACAATATTTTCTCGTCCAGATAACCATTGTGACAAACAAATGGCGTATCTCCCCGAGTTGAACGACTTTATTCACAACGCTCTACTTTCCGTTCGCGTATACTCATACCACCCGTCCCAAAAACACCCTTTCTGTCGCACCCTGTATTTATAACAACTAAAAAATATTCCGTTAATACGTTCAGCCAAGTTATAAAATTACAATTGTTAATAACAAATTGGTTCTTTGGGGATAGTCTTGTTGAGATTCTCTGAAAATAGAGAAAAAGTATATTTTTGAGTGGAAAATCTATTTGTGCAACAAGTTAGGATACGAGATTTTTTTCTGCATTAGACATAGTATATTTGATCAAGACTATCGAGACCAAGATAAACAACATGGCGTATACAAGACACAATTTTCCCAAGGAGGGGTAGATTAGGCAGATTAGGGGTATATCTCCCCCTCCTTGCGCTTTTCCTAAGTATTGCAGACACTACTAGTGTTTGGAAACATGATTACCTAAACTGAGATAAATTCTAAATTTGACATTTATACAGTATGTCCCACTTTTGATGACTCCTATGTCACAGCTCCCTTACTAACAATGCAATTTTTTTAAAATTTGGATGTAAGATACTTATTCATCAGGATATTGTTTCACGGTAAAATATTTAAAAATCCACCGATGGCGTTCCTCCTTATGAAGAAAAATGAAACTAATTTTCAAAAAAAGATATTAGACAAAGTTTTAACTATGGAACAATCTGATAATCGTATTCGTTGTTATCAAAAACTCACTAATACCGATTTTCAATAAGATAGTGTACTTGGTGTTCGTTTAATAAAAAAAAACTAAAATCTCCCTCTTTAAACTAAAATCTCTCTTAAAGTCATAACTTCATTTTCGAACATAATGAAGAGTTAATAAAGCTGGAGGAAGACAGGCTTCAATTTATAATTAATCACACGTGACTTCAGCCAGTTTACCTTACCGTCTAAATCAAACATTAATTGACTTGGAAATAAAAAAAAGTTCAATTTTAAACGAACTTAATTCAGAAAAAAATCAATAAATAATAACACTTACATAGATACACTTGTTGTGAACTTCCGATTGAGATTTCAAAAAAGAAATTAAAAAAATAGTTTTGCGTGTTATCGTTCTCTTATGTAAAATATTATTGGAAATAAAGGCATTCATTATTATTATTTACTGAAGATACCTATATAGTCCACAAAAATATGAACTGGTTTCCTGAGGGTTGCATATATAAAATACACAAAGATTCCCTCTATACCCTCATATAATAGTCCAGTTGTCAGAGACAGAAATTGATAAAAACCGGTCACTAAATGTTATATGGCTGAATTTTTCAAAACAAGTATTTCGTTGGTGTAGAATACGATAAAAAAAGTTTACAGCTGTAAGGTGCCGGCGGCTCCTAAATAAATCGAAAATATTGGCCGAAATTCTGATTTTGGCCAATAACTCGAAAAATAAAAAACATATATCAAAAACTAATAGCACTAGGCGATAGATGGGGGAATTTCACATCAAAAACGTATATGCAGTTTTTTTGTACGATCACAAATGTAGGCTCCAGATTTTTTTGTTTAATGCACGAGAATGGAACGTGACGACACATAAATACGGCTTACGAAACGTGCGCGGTCTCGGACGCGCTACACTAAATTTGTTGTAACTTTTGAACTAATTAATGAAATTGAGCTCAACAGCTAGAGCTTAAATGAAACATGTGGCTATTGGATTAACACATTTTCAAATATAAAAATGAATATGTAGGAATAGTACATATATGAAGTCGGAACATAAAGAGATTTCCGATGAAATCGATAAAAGCTCTACCATTTCTACAATTTTTGTGATAAAAATCTGAAACTTTCACATATTACTCTTGAAGTAATGTATAATGAGATCCGATGGATAGGTACACCAAACAATTCTTGTAATAAAAGTTATTAACGTTTATTTTACCCCTAGTTTCGCAAATTTTGGAGAAAAAGAGAATTTTTCTTTTATTCGTAAAATAAAGAAAGTTAATTCAATGTTTAAGGTAAATCCCCTTAAAACATCTTAAAGTACACATTTCAAGTTTTAAAAACCCCACCTATACAGAAATCTAATAACGCGATTTAAACCAGAGTAATAATAGGTGGTTAAAGTTAGTTATACATATCAAATTTTATCACTTTCTCAAGATTTTGAAATTTTGGAAGTATACATCTTCAAAAATAAATTATTGAGATTTTTTTTTACTCATCGGATCTTTTTATACATTACTTCAAGAGTAATATGTGAAAGTTTCAGATTTTTATCTTAAAAATTGTAGAAATGGTAGAACTTTAACCGATTTCATTCAATTTATGATCCGACTTCATATATGAACTATTCCTAGATACATTCATTTTTTATATTTGAAAATATGATAATCCAATAGCCACATGTTTTTTGATTCATTTAAGCTTTGTTGAGTTCAATTTCATTAATTAGTTAAAAAATTACAACAAATTTAGTATAGCGCGTCCGATTCCGCGCACGCTTCGCAAACCTTATTTATGTGTCGCCACGTTCCATTCTTGTGCGTTAAACAGAAAAATGTGGAGTCTACATTTTTGATCGAGAAATAATATACGTTTTTGATGTGAAATTTCCCCTCTATCGCCTAGTGCTATTAGTTTGTATTATAAATTTTTTTAATTTTTCGAGTTATTGGCCAATATTTTTTATTCATTTAGGGGTCGCCAGCACCTTACAGCTGTAAACTTTTTTTATCCTATTCTACACCAACAAAACTACTTATTCTGAAAAATTCAGCCATATAACATTTATTGACATATGACCATATGACATTTATTGAAAACCCCTGACGGCTGAGCTATAAACACTACGCGTGCCCTTAAATAACTATTAGCGCGTTAGCTGTAGTGTTTTATATGAGGGTATAGATGGGAACATTATTACTATTATAACCATATCGCAGTTCGCTCAATAATTGTCATGACCAACTTATGTTTAAAAGGTAGATGTTATAGAAATTTAAGCCCACTGAAAATGGGCTCTGCTATTATCAGTATGATTTTAGAAAATATAAGAAATTGGATAACATTCAAATCTCGTTAAAGTTGCACTTATGATGCTTATTATTATATTAAGAATGTTAAATTAGTTTTAAAATGAACTTTTTTTTATTTCTAAGCCAATTACTTTTGATTTAGACTGTTAAGTAAACTGACTGACGTCCCATGATTAATTCTAAGTGGAAAAGCCCGTCTTCATCCTGCTTTATTAACTCTTCATTACGTCCGAAAATAAAGTTACGACTAATTTTGGTAGGTACTTTAAAAAGGAAACTTTTATTTTATTATTAAATAAACACCAAGTACATTTTCTTACTGAAATTCGGTATTAGTGAGTTCTTGATAACAACGAATAAGATTATGATATTGCTCTACAATTAAAACTTTGCTTAATATATTTTTTTGAAGAATTAGGTCAATTTTTCTCCATATAAGGACGAAGGATTTTTAAATATATTACCGTCAAACAATCTCCTGATGAGGAAGTATCTTATCTTGTTAATAAGGGTACTGTGATATGGGAGTCATGAAAAGTGAGACATACTGTATATTAATTTTCAGTTTTTTCGTACATCACTTATTGTTATGTTTTCAAAGCATCATAGAATGCTTAAGGATTATAGGAAAAAACGTTTATCTTATTTTTTTCTCTTCTTTTGACAAGAGGAAGTTGTATATATCATTGAAACACTCTGTATATCAATCGGTCCATAGGAAATTCCTAAATGAACTTCAAAAGTTCTCTGAAATGGTAATTGGTCCATTATACTCAGACAATTGATATTTATATAAGCCGTACTTACAGATGTATCAAACAATATTTTGCTTTTCAGATGTAAACAATCGCAATCCTGTAACTGGAAATGGAGTAACTTCATTTGATTGCAGGCCCAACAGTCGCAACAATAGTCCTAGGATACATACAGGTATATCCCCTTATTTATAAAATATGATCACTATTTAAGCACCTATATTTAATTGTTTTTGCCATGCAACTTTTATATGCCTGAGTTTTACGTAGGTATTATAGAGATAGATATCTCTGGAGGCTTCTTAAAGTATCAAAGTTAGATATTTATACTTCATTGTTTTGTTTTTGTATTCATATTTAAAAAACCTAAATCCATCTAAGATATTAACAGAGCCGAAGGTTATATTGAAACATTCAAATAGCTTTTATTGATTTTTTCATGGATATGTAAAATATCACTGTATTAAGAAAACTTGGTTTTATTCTAATTTCCAAAACATAATTTGAATTTAAAAATTCACGGTTCTGATAGTAACATATACAGGGTGCTCCACAAATAACTCCCGGGTCATTTGATCGATAACTGAAAGTGATATTTGAATTCTGCAAGAATTAATCCACTAGACCCTATACATGACTTTAGTTCTGAGTAAAATGACCTAGTAATAAGTTTAGCCAAAGATCAATCGGAAGCGTACTGCTTACTTTCAGTTGCATATAATACTGCCTACCATATAATACTACTTTAACAGACACATATTTGAAAAAAAGATTGTTGTGTAAAGAAGTGAAGTTTAATACCTATTTTCTTCCTAATAGCGGAAACAAATATTCATTTTAGAACCAGCTAAAATATAGCTTTATAAAGTTAGGTTAGGTTAATTGATGTTGATGGCGTGACAAAAATGATTTGTCCATATCCAAGATACATATATATTTAAATAGACAAAAAATTTATCGATTCACTTACCTTCTTTAATTGTTTTTTTGATTGCACATAATCGCAAACATAACGAACAATGAAATAAAACAAGCAAACCCCAAATTGTCAAGCACGAAGCACGCCATATAAACCTACGATTTCACGAGTAGTCTAATTAATAGTCAAAAGTTAACCTATTAAATTATTTATAAAATATATTTCAAACATATTCTATACTTCTCTTATTAAAATATTTTTATCATATTATTTTATGAAGTATTTTTAAAATAATAATCCAAAGATAAGTTTTGCAATTATTCATAAAATATATTCAAAATATATTCCATACTTATATATTTCAATTATTCTAATGTTATTTATTAGAAGATATTCTAAAAATAATAATAAATTATTTGGTTATTCAGAGTATAATTTAAAGATATTTTTTATAATTAATCGAATAATATTTTTTGGGAAGATTTTCAGATTATTTTTGGAATATCTTGTGCTATCTGGGAAGCGATCTTTCTAAAAATTGAGGTATAGATGGCGTTGCGATGCAAAGACATTTTTCAGGGACCTTCATGTCAACAATTAAATTATAACACGAGATGCCACTAACACACTATTTATTGACTACACTATTTATTTACTTCTCATTCACAAAACGTTTACTGGACAAATATGACCTTAAAGTTTATTTTTTATACTTCACTTACCTGTTCACGTTGGATCACTCCGGAATTAATTGAACTTTACTAAACTGAACTTATTTAAAAACTGTCTCTCCGCGGTGGCTAAGGGCCGGTTTATCCATGCGAGGATAAAAGTTATCCTATGGTTAAAGTCTATGCATATGTCTATATGCTTTAACCTCGCACTGATAAACCGGTCGTTAGCCCACACATGGTGCGGCGTCTAGAACATTCCAGGCCCCCTTCCTGAATAACTCACACCTCCTCAGAATCATCATGTGCAGATATCTGGAATATTCTAGCAAAGTCTCGATCCGGTTTCTTTAGGAACTGTAATTTAATTATAAAAAACTATTTATTTCCTGTGGTGATAGTCGAAAATCTATCATAAGTTTTCTCAATGACTACAGATTGGGTGTGGGGACATGCTGATGAACACAATCCCTGCTTATTAATTATGCCACCCACACCTGGGGGGCGCTAGTGTGTAACAATATTTTAAATTCAATTATAAATAACCGCTGCCTAAGGAATCACTACATCCACATCAAGATTTTTGACCCAAGTTACTTTAAAGGAAACATCTTGACTATACTTGCACTCTAGTATGCGGAAATTATTGGTCATAGAAGTTTAATAATATTTGGAGCAGATGTCATAGAAAAGTTTGAGGCATTGCTGTTTTCACCATATACATTAAAAATGAAGTTTCTAGCTTACATTATTTATTTTCCCCTATTCACAATCTACCTCCTCCCACTCCTTCAACAGAATCGTCTCAATCAGATGTCATTACATTACATACAAGTACTTACTAACTTTCAAGTGAATATCTCAATTTTGTGTTATCAATCCCATTAATAATGAGCTGAGGTGGGTGGGGTCGAAAAACATTAGAAAGAAAACTGAGGCTTTGGTTTCTAGTAAATACACCAAATCCCAAGTTTCTGTTATTTAACCGCCAACTCTTCAACGGAATCATCTCAAAATATAATCTAGTTCCGGATGTCGTTATAATACATAAGTGTATCAAATTTCAAGTGAATATCTCAATTTTATTTTATCAACATCTTTAATAATGGAGTAGGGGTGGTGGGGTTATAAAAAAATTTGAGGTCTTGACTTCTAGTACCTACACCGAATTTTAAGTTTCTGTACCTACTCTTACCAGCTTGCTTTACTTCTTTGCCCCTATATACCCCCAACCCTTCACCGAATATGTTCAAGAAACGATCTACTTCCAGATTTCATTATAATATATATGTTTACAAATTTTCAAGTCAATATCCGGAGAAAACGTGCAGACAAAAGTAATTACAGACAGCTAGGCCTACGACAGACAGACATTATTTTTCGTTCGAATTTAGAATCTCGACGTTTCATGACATTCTAAACCTATTTAAAGAAAAAAAATATATTTTTTTTTTTTACGTTTACTACACTTCCAATCCACCACGTGGATGTGGAAGTAAAAGTTATGGCGACTTTTCTTACTTAAAAAAATTGTACTGAAGTTTCAATATCTTGAAAATCGGTGATTTTTCAAAAATTGTTCATATCACAAAAATTGCTTAGAATATAAAATGTAATGTTTTATCGCATACACCTCTTTCTAAGGAATGTGAGATCGAAAAATCGAGCACCATCTTTAAACTGCCATATTTTCAGAACTATTTATTGTACAGAAATAAAGAAAAAAATCGGTAAAGGTATTTACATAGAACTTCCCTCTGTATTTTCCCTTTTTAGCTCAAATTTAAAATTTCCACGTTTCGTGACATTCTAAACCTATTTAAATAAAAAAAAAAATTTAAAATTTTAAATAGATAAAATTTTTGAAATTTTGAAAATTTTGAATAAAACAGGATGGAAAATTTTTTTTTTACCCAAATTTAAAATTTCCCCATTTCAAGACATTCTAAACATGTTTAGAAAAAGGAATTTGTTTTGAAAATTTAAAAAATATTGTATTTTTTAAATCTTTTTACCACTACAATAGAGATGATAGAATTTTTTTTTTTATTTCCACACGTGAGGCAAGAAGAGGTTTAAAATGTCACGAAACGTGGAAATTTGAACTAGAAAATTTTTTTTCCATCGCCCATTTTATAAAAAATTTTCAAAATTCTTTTCTATTTAAAATTTTCAAAAAAAAATATTTTATTTTTAATAGGATTAGAATATCACGAAACGTGGAAATTTTAAATTTTAGCAGAAAACAAAAAATTCCTTTATCTATTCCCTTTAAACGGTCCACCCTAGCTGTATACTTTCCGGTGAAGGTCTAACCATTTCTTCGGTAGCAGTGGCGTCAGCTACCTGCCAAATTTGACTGTTCTCCGTCAAGTAGTTTTTTAGTTAATGCACCAATAGACAGACAGACAGACAAACTGACGGAATTGAAAACCTATATTTTCGTAATCTATATGATCTGAAACGTGAAAATCCGAAAAAATCTCAAAGGGTGATTTTTTCTCGAATATATTACTTCACTTCAGTATGCGAGGGAAGTAAAACCAAAATATCTGTAACTTTATAATTGTCTTTTATGCTATAGCACTTTTTCATTAAATGTAACTTTTGAGGTATACAGACTGTCTATTTTACGAGGGCCACACCAAATATCTCGCTTAATATCTATTGTAGAAGAATAAAGTTTTAGAAACAGTTATCCCATTTTTTGTGAGCTATATTTCAGTAAAAAGAAATTTGAAATCCATAGCCTGCTTTATGAGATATATTACAAAAACCTGAAAAATAGGAAAACCACAAACGGTTATAGCTTCCTTATTTGAGGACATACGAAAAAAGTTAAAGGAATGAAAGTTGACGGCAAAGACAATAAGAATAATAACGTGTAACAAAAAAATCGAAAAATGCAGTTGGCTTTGACATACGCTATTGTGCAAAAATGAAAAATACATATCTCAAAGTAGGCCATGACGCCATTAATTCCGTTATTTTTTTCTCATTCCAACGATATAAAACATGTCACAGAAATTTTAACCGATAGTGTCAATATTTAATATTTTACGAATACCACAATTCATATAATTGAATCGTAACAATCAGCTGTGCCATAATAGTAAAAATTCACTTTATAATAATTATAATTCCGTAATTATTTATTACAATTTAATACAAACCAATAAATATCTCATAAATAAAAATACAAGTACAAAACGAACATCCAAAGAAAAAAACGAAAAACTATGTATAACAGTACTACCTACTACTATATTGAAAAGAAATTGTGTGTATTTATTTTTCTAACTACAAATGCTCAAATTGTGCACCATGCATTCTGACACATAAACGTGCTCTACGAGACACGTCACGCATTACATTTTGGAGCATTTCAGGAGTAATTGCCTCACATGCGTTTCGAATTCTGGTTTTGATGTCCTTAATATTTTCAGGGGCAGTTTGAAATACCTTGTCTTTAATGTAACCCCAGACGAAAAAATCCAAGGGAGTAATATCTGGTGATCGAGCTGGCCATAGAATGGGTCCATAGGTGCCTATCCAGCTATCTGGCATAACTTGATTTAAATAATTTGTACATATTACAGCAGTGTGAGGTGGAGCAACATCTTGTTGAAAATATGAATAATTTAATCTTTCTACCACTGTTAATTCATAAAGAAAATCTTGAAATTCGTTTTGCAGGAAATTAAGGTATCTACGAGCGGTTAATTTGCCATCATAAAAATAAGGTCCAATTACTTTAGTCCCTAAAAGACCCAACCAAACATTCGTAGAAAATCTTTCTTGGAAAGCAGTCTCTCTGCACCAATGTGTATTTTCTCGTGTCCACTTATAATGCATATTTCTATTGAAAAATCCATTATTAGAAAAATTTGATTCGTCCGACCAAAGAATTTTGCTACATATCAGAGCGTCATTCCTTTTCTTATTTAATAACCATCTACAAAATCTTACTCTCCTTGGCTTATCTCCCTCATTTAAATGTTGAACTTTCCTCATTTTGTAGCATCGAAATCCGTTCTTTTTCAATATTTTTCTTGCACTGTCTTTTTTTTATGCGACAGTTTCTCTGAATTTGTCTCAAAGAGGTTTCCTCATTTTGGTTAACATAATTCATTACTCTATTCACTTTTCTTACATTATCCGCAACATGCGCTCGCCTTACTACTTTTTTTGAAAATGAACCGTGCGTTTTTAGATTTTGAAGTAACTTCCTAAACATAGTTCGATTTGGCTGCGGAGCATCTGGAAATCTATCTCCGTAAACCGTGACTGCCATCTCAGCGTCAAAATTGCACTGACAATAAATGCTAATCATATCGAATTTGTTATTATTGGTGTACACCATAATTACTGATATAAAATTTGTCTTAGAACTCGACAACGCAACATACAACATACAACAGTGACAATCTGTCAAATTTATTAATAACTGTATACATTGTTTTTCACTAATTATGGCACAGCTGATTGTTACGATTCAATTATATGAATTGTGGTATTCGTAAAATATTAAATATTGACACTATCGGTTAAAATTTCTGTGACATGTTTTATATCGTTGGAATGAGAAAAAAATAACGGAATTAATGGCGTCATGGCCTACTTTGAGATATGTATTTTTCAAAAAATGTAATACTAAATCCGTTAGTTGTTCTTTTTAATCAATGCATAAGCTCTGGAATTTACCCTGACATTCTTAAGATCACAAAAGTTATCCCAATTCATAAAGGCGGGTCATCTCTTGACCATAATAATTTCCGACCTATATCAATAGTACCGATAATCTCAAAAATATTTGAAAACATTTTAAAATATCAAATGACAAATCATTTTGAAACAAATGACATGTTCGACGAAAATCAGTTCGGATTTCGTACCAAAAAGTCAACAAACGATGCAATATATGAACTTACCAAAAAAATTATAGAAGGTCAAGAAAAAAAAGAGTATGTTGGGATTACCTTTTGTGATCTTCAAAAAGCCTTTGACTGTGTCTCACACCATTTGCTAATAGAAAAATTAAAGTACCTGAACGTTGACGAAACCAGTTGTAAACTCATAATGTCTTATTTATCAAACCGTAAGCAATACACCAGTGTAAATCATAGAAACTCCAAGCTTATGGAGGTGAAGAGTGGTGTGCCGCAGGGGTCCGTCTTGGGCCCAACCTTATTCCTAATTTACATAAATGACCTTAAACGGTTAGTAACATACGCTAACCTGGTATTATTTGCAGATGACACCACATTACTAAGATCAGACATTAATTTAAGAGTAGTTCAGCAGCTTATGGAGGACGCACATAAAAATGCCGTCACTTGGTTCTCTAGTAATAAATTATCCTTAAATGAAAACAAAACAGTAGATATGATTTTTACTCACAGACCATTAGAGAACTATAATAACCCAGATAAAGTTAAATTTCTCGGCGTTTATCTTGATCCCAAATTAAACTGGGGCCACCATATAGAATTTCTGGCAAATAAAATGAGCAAAAACATATTTGTCCTAAGAATGCTGAACAATATCGTACCCATAAATATTTTAATAATAGCATACCATTCATTAATTGTATCACAAATGGCGTATGGTCTGATAAGCTGGGGCCACGCACCACAATCCACTAGAATATTTGGTTTGCAAAGAAAATCAATTAGAATAATCACCAACTTGGGCTACAGAGACGAGGTTAAACAAAAATTTATTCAACTCAAACTTCTAACATTTCCTTCATTGTATATATACACATGTTTAATGTTCGTCCATAAAAATGTACACTTGTTCGAAAAAAAGGGAGACAATAATAAACACAATACTCGCAACGAACAAAACATAAAAATTAAATATAATAGGTTAAAATCCAGTGATACTGGGTACAATTATTATGGCCCAATATTCTTTAATAAAATCCCGGTATACATAAGAAACCTCCCAGAGTTGAAATACAAACAAATAATAAAAAATTTCTTAGTCAAAAATGCATTTTATAACATAAACGAATTTTTAAATTGTGACGTTTCAGACATGTGATATTCGTGATATTTAATGTAATAATTATCGTAAGCATTAGTGTATTTTATGGAATAATCGTGACACGTATTTTATATATATATGTATATATTATTTTTTTGTCATATTACAAACTGACTTGTGTAAAACATCTTCATGTTAACAGCACCAATAAAATGATTTGATTTGATTTGATTTGATTTGATTCATTTTTGCACAATAGCGTATGTCAAAGCCAACTGCATTTTTCGATTTTTCTGTTACACGTTATTATTCTTATTGTCTTTGCCGTCAACTTTCATTCCTTTAACTTTTTTCGTATCTCCTCAAATAAGGAAGCTATAACCGTTTGTGGTTTTCCTATTTTTCAGGTTTTTGTAATATATCTCATAAAGTAGGCTATGGATTTCAAATTTCTTTTTACTGAAATATAGCTCACAAAAAATGGGATAACTGTTTCTAAAACTTTATTCTTCTACAATAGATATTAAGCGAGATATTTGGTGTGGCCCTCGTAAAATAGACAGTCTGTGTATGAAGAACAGTCTCGAGATGTACCAATTTTTCAATGCTTTAGTCGCAATTTTCAAATCATTATAAGGAAGATATCAATTTCTTACAATTTAATTGTCTATCAGAACCGGGTAGTAAATTTTTTAATTTTTTGTCCACCTTTCCAGAAAGGGTGGGAATCACTCCCAATTATTTAAATAAACAATTAGCGGCAATTTTTAACCTAAGTGTAACGTTTTGATATGTTTTATTTCTAATGTTTAAAGGAAAATACTTAAATTGAATTAGTTGTGTTCGGTTCCCAGATAAAAATTTAAAATGCCTCTGTTACATAAATTCTCTTATACAGGATGTCCCAGAATTGTGTTCCCGGACAGGAACCTGTGCTTCCTGAGTTCATATTGGGCCCATATAACCCAACTTACCTTAGTCCAAAAATGCATCCCTGAGGAAGTACTTACATTCTCTTAAAGTGAGACAGAAATTTTATTTTCCAATAATTTCCGTTATATTGAAGATAAAATTTTCAAATTTTCATGGGATCTGTATCTCTATAAGTACGTTATGTAAGCTCGATAACAACTATATATCTTTTGTTTCTAAAACGCGACAGGTTTCCTGTTTCACAAGCACCTATGACCTACAGAGAAAAAATTATAATTCTTGATTTTTCGTTGATATTACACAAAATTTTAAAAGTATTAATTTGTGTACTGAGACAGGTGGATGTCATGTGGAGCATTTGTTATTAACGCATTTTTTAGAATAAACTGTACTTTTCTGTTATTACATTTTATTCTAGAATTGTAAATAAATATTAAATACAAATGGAGGAAAAAACGATAATTCCTTGTATTATGATTAACCTTTTGCAGCCCTTTCAATGCTCTGCAAAAATATTCAAGTATTCCGTAATTTTACAGGGCGATCAAAAAAATATAGCCAATCAAATATTAATTATTATGAAAAAAAAAATGAGAAACAAGAGATATTTCGTTGTTGTCAAGTTTATATATAGTACTTATATAGATATAATTCCCATCAAAATTTGAAAATTTTATCTTCAATATAACGGGGAAAGTATTGAAAAAAAATGTTTTCGTCTGTCTCACTTTAAGAGGATGTACTTCCTCAGGGACGCATTTTTGGACCAAGGTAAATTGGGTTATGCGGGCCCAATATCAACTCAGGAATCACCGGTTCCCGTCTGGGAACTCAATTCTAGGACACCCTGTATAGTAAAGGACTAGTAGCCTTAACGTGAAAAGCTTCCAACTACAATTTGACAACACAAACTACCCTTTTCCAACAGGTTTCAAGTGTCTCTCAGATCAAGTGTTCAAAACAGGCCATTTTTTCGATCACTCTTTAATTCTAGCTCCAATAGTTTTGCATAAATGAAAATATGATGAATATATCGTTGTATGTAAAATTTTCTCCTCCGTCTTTTGTACTCTTATCATGTTTCGAAAGAAACAAAATTTAATTTGGTTATTATGGTTTATAAATAACCATATTTGTGCACTATATAATTTATTAAGGAAAAACAGTTATGCATGGATTAAGTCGGTAAATCTTTCGGATCATCATTTTTATAATTTTTGGGAATATTCCCTGAAACTGTAATACTTACCTCTTATTTCTGCATATACTTCATTGAAAAAATCTTATTGGATTTATGTTCAGGACTCACAGAAAGATTCTCGTAAGAGGAAGGCCTCTTAGTGTTATTGTCTATCAGATAAAGATGTATTATTATAGTTTCAGAATGATGTCATCGATGGCTTCATTAGTTTGGCATGGTCAAAAATAAATTAAATCAACAGTAAACAACAAATGAGTATAATTAGTTGTTTTTGATACTTATTAAACATTATAATGCAGTAAAATAAGGAATCTGCTTCGGAATCCTTTGTAACAGGACGGACTTTTCTCCATACTCTTCTAAATTGTATCAATAATATAAGTTAAAAAGTCCACTTCCTAAAAAGTGTCGCTGTAATATTTATTAAACATAATAGGTGTAAAATTGCTGTTTTTGCGAATAACTTTTAAAATTTAATTTTACCGAAAAAACTGGTTGTACCGATTGATAGAGGAGGAAATTTTACATAATGTGTAAGAACATTTTTGTGTACAATCAAATCTCTTGAAGATGTGAATTTTTTAATTAGGTAGGGTCTAATATATGGCTGCATAGTGCATGCATATGAGCCAAAAATGAGGCGTGCTCCGTACAAAAATGACTATAATTTTTTATTGGTAAAAACAAAAGCAAAAAGAAAGAAGTGCTTATTGAAGAAAGAACTTACTCGTTGTAATGTATTTAAATGATCAAAAACATATGTAAATAATTATTATTAACTAATAATTAGCATACAATCACTTACTTCAGTAAATCTTCTGTGAATTGTTAAAAAAAATAACTTTTAAATTTAAATCGTGAATTGGTTTCCTGAAATGGTCATTATTAAGATATAAGTATTGAAAAAAAAATTAAAAATTAATTTTTTAAACAAAAATTATATACATAATTGCAACAATAAGAAAACAGTGACATTTTTTAATGGGTGGACTTTTATACGTAGAGCATTTACAACAATTCGAAAAAAGTTTGGAGATGATACAACCTGTTTCGCGGAATTCCACCATGTTCAGTGTATGAAAGTTGTCTGCATACCCAATTAAGATTTTTTCACGAATTCTGAGAATTTCTGAAACCAAAAGCCAAATGCATTGTACTAAACTTTTCGATTGACTTCATGTTTATTAAAATTTACTTAATTTTTCAGAACGTAACCCAGTTACTGGTGAAACATATACGATTATCAGTCCTGCCACAAGCCCAATCAAGCCTGTACAAAATGGATTTGCCTCAACCAATGGAACTTCCACTCCTATCCAAAACGGAAATCCCTCCCCGCTGACAAATGGAAACTTTACTCCAAATGGCAACGCTTAAATAAAGATAAAGTTGTAATCTCCTAAGGTCAAGTAGCCAAAAATCATGTAATTATTAACATTAGCAATAACTATATCTCTGAAGTAAATCAGAAATTCCTTGTAAGTTTAATTCTTTGCCAATAATAGGTAAATATGTGATTTTTGGTTTCTCCTCTTCAAATTCCAAAACTCATAACTCGTATTGCTTTTTTATTACTGATCTTATACCCTGTAGTATTCCGAACCAAATTTAGCAATTTATTTAGAACTTAAATATATAGGTGACGTATTATATATTATAAGGTAAACAACTACTATATTACTCAAAGCACTAATAAATAATAAACATGTATTTATTGAGTGCGCAGTGCCTAGTTAGACTCTTCAAATTATATCTATTTCTCAAGAATGTTATGCTTTTATTTTCAACTATAACTGTTCTAAATTATTAAGAGTTTTTATTTAATTATCTTAATTATGTAGTCGTTTTTATATTATGTTCATATAATTATTTAATATGTAATTTAGAACATTATATTTAGTGTTATGTAATTGTAAACTAAGTAAATAAAATTTTATACTCACCCAGATCTTTTAATAGGTACCTAAAATTTGTCTATTGCACATATACACCATTTCAATATTTGTTGTGAGAGGATAGGGGATGGAAGTCAAAATATTGTGATATACACTGTTGAAAGTTTAAATGAAATAAATTCTGTAACTTGAATGTACAGTATTTCTACAAAATATTGTCACATATCTCCACCTCTGAAACCACCCTTCAGGATCCATGGGTTTCAAAAATTATAAGAAGTGATAAACACTTTATTTAATAGTTTAATAGTTATTACCTAATATGGATATTGAAGTTTGTTAAAAATATGTTGAATTTCGTTATTTGTTCACTTTTACATCCTTAACTTTGAAAACTCATTTCGAGAGGAAGACAATGCATTTTTTATTTCCTAAATATTCCAAGGGATCAATTGATAAAAAAAAATCTTACATATTACAAGATTTCGAGTGAAATAAGGTCTGGACATATTGCCGGCCACTCACAGGAATATTTTTCAATCCACTTGTTGGAAATTTCATTTAGAGACGAGACATTTTTTAGGATAATAGTATGACTGACATTATTATAAGTGATTTATTAAGGTTGCGAATGAATTAATGGTGCTATTTACAGTACCTTTACAAAACATCAACTGTTTATTGGGTTTCCAAGCTGAAGTTGCTGAATTCTCTTGAATAATTAACACTTAGTATATCATCTCCAATAAGTTGTTACTGTCTAGGCACATGATTCAACTCCTGGTATTCTGCCTCAATTTTACTAATTGTACCTTGGTTAATATGTAGTAAATCCGAGAGTAAATCTGTATGCTTTTGTTTAAATAATTTAGCAACCTTAGCTTGAGTTCAGCACCTTTCATCATATCCGAGGATCATTAAAATCTTGATAGAAAAGACTTGTTGAACTAAATTTACAGAGCTTGTAAGCTGACAAATAACACATGAATACTAACCTAGTAACATCTTTAGGCAAAGTATAAACAAGGCTTCTACAAAAATAATTGTGACAAAAAAAGTTAAGTACAATAAAAAAAGTCGTGGCCAGATAAGAAATGCACATTACCAACATTTCTTTTCAAACAAGGAGCCTTTAAAAGAAGGTTCTGATGTGCATTTTGAACATCTCATATATTAAATGGCATTTAACTTAATACTGTTTTTATTTCTTTATCACTCAATTCCTTGAAATATTTAGAAATTAAAAAAAGGATTGTATATCTCTCAAAACGATCACTCAAATGATGCCACTAGATATATTGTTACGTTTGAAAAAAAAGTTAAGAGGTGCATAGTTGTCATAAAACTCGAGGATCATTCTCTGTTAACGAATTTTGGAAGTGCAGTGAAATTATATGTACGAAAATATATTAATAATGCAAAGGACATAAAAACACCACTAGCAAAGTTTTTAAAAGTATTATAAATGTCAAACTCAAAAAGGAATCTTGGAAATTACCATGAAAAACGACTTCTAAAATATATTTCGGAACTACGAAATTGAACAAAAATCGAAAGAACAATTTTGACATTTGCTTAAAGCCGAATTCCTTCTGCAGCTCCAAGTATTGAAGAGCAGAATTTAATGTATATCATACTGTATGTCCAATTTTCAGTTTTTATGGCACAGTGTTAAAAATTAAGGAATTTTTGCCTCTGACAAAAGTGTGATGGTATAAAATAGTTGCTTTGGTTCCCACATAACAGAAAAAATACTTATTTAGCAGGATACAGTTATTCTTTACAACTAAGCACATTATTCCCTGTAAGCATACCTATTGTAAAACATTTTAACAAATCTTATTTCTACTTTTTGAGCATGCCCAATTAGTAGATTATTAATGTATATAATTGGTGATTTTTCCCATACTTAGTTTCCATGAGATAACAAACCACCAATATTATGGATTCTCTGTGTGAAATATAATACCTAAAGTTGTCGGCGTTTAAATGAAAAAACAAATACAAAAGTCTAAACAGAAATGCACATTCCTAATTAGACTTTTCGCATATTTACCCACCTTGAACTTAAAACGACTATATCATTGATACTTTGTGTGAAATATACCTAATGATTTCCAGGTTTAAATCTTGATAGAAAAGACTTGTTGAACTAAATTTACAGAGCTTGTAAGCTGACAAATAACACATGAATACTAACCTAGTAACATCTTTAGGCAAAGTATAAACAAGGCTTCTACAAAAATAATTGTGACAAAAAAAGTTAAGTACAATAAAAAAAGTCGTGGCCAGATAAGAAATGCACATTACCAACATTTCTTTTCAAACAAGGAGCCTTTAAAAGAAGGTTCTGATGTGCATTTTGAACATCTCATATATTAAATGGCATTTAACTTAATACTGTTTTTATTTTTTTATCACTCAATTCCTTGAAATATTTAGAAATTAAAAAAAGGATTGTATATCTCTCAAAACGATCACTCAAATGATGCCACTAGATATATTGTTACGTTTGAAAAAAAAGTTAAGAGGTGCATAGTTGTCATAAAACTCGAGGATCATTCTCTGTTAACGAATTTTGGAAGTGCAGTGAAATTATATGTACGAAAATATATTAATAATGCAAAGGACATAAAAACACCACTAGCAAAGTTTTTAAAAGTATTATAAATGTCAAACTCAAAAAGGAATCTTGGAAATTACCATGAAAAACGACTTCTAAAATATATTTCGGAACTACGAAATTGAACAAAAATCGAAAGAACAATTTTGACATTTGCTTAAAGCCGAATTCCTTCTGCAGCTCCAAGTATTGAAGAGCAGAATTTAATGTATATCATACTGTATGTCCAATTTTCAGTTTTTATGGCACAGTGTTAAAAATTAAGGAATTTTTGCCTCTGACAAAAGTGTGATGGTATAAAATAGTTGCTTTGGTTCCCACATAACAGAAAAAATACTTATTTAGCAGGATACAGTTATTCTTTACAACTAAGCACATTATTCCCTGTAAGCATACCTATTGTAAAACATTTTAACAAATCTTATTTCTACTTTTTGAGCATGCCCAATTAGTAGATTATTAATGTATATAATTGGTGATTTTTCCCATACTTAGTTTCCATGAGATAACAAACCACCAATATTATGGATTCTCTGTGTGAAATATAATACCTAAAGTTGTCGGGGTTTAAATGAAAAAACAAATACAAAAGTCTAAACAGAAATGCACATTCCTAATTAGACTTTTCGCATATTTACCCACCTTGAAGTTAAAACGACTATATCATTGATACTTTGTGTGAAATATACCTAATGATTTCCAGGTTTAAATCTTGATAGAAAAGACTTGTTGAACTAAATTTACAGAGCTTGTAAGCTGACAAATAACACATGAATACTAACCTAGTAACATCTTTAGGCAAAGTATAAACAAGGCTTCTACAAAAATAATTGTGACAAAAAAAGTTAAGTACAATAAAAAAAGTCGTGGCCAGATAAGAAATGCACATTACCAACATTTCTTTTCAAACAAGGAGCCTTTAAAAGAAGGTTCTGATGTGCATTTTGAACATCTCATATATTAAATGGCATTTAACTTAATACTGTTTTTATTTTTTTATCACTCAATTCCTTGAAATATTTAGAAATTAAAAAAAGGATTGTATATCTCTCAAAACGATCACTCAAATGATGCCACTAGATATATTGTTACGTTTGAAAAAAAAGTTAAGAGGTGCATAGTTGTCATAAAACTCGAGGATCATTCTCTGTTAACGAATTTTGGAAGTGCAGTGAAATTATATGTACGAAAATATATTAATAATGCAAAGGACATAAAAACACCACTAGCAAAGTTTTTAAAAGTATTATAAATGTCAAACTCAAAAAGGAATCTTGGAAATTACCATGAAAAACGACTTCTAAAATATATTTCGGAACTACGAAATTGAACAAAAATCGAAAGAACAATTTTGACATTTGCTTAAAGCCGAATTCCTTCTGCAGCTCCAAGTATTGAAGAGCAGAATTTAATGTATATCATACTGTATGTCCAATTTTCAGTTTTTAAGGCACAGTGTTAAAAATTAAGGAATTTTTGCCTCTGACAAAAGTGTGATGGTATAAAATAGTTGCTTTGGTTCCCACATAACAGAAAAAATACTTATTTAGCAGGATACAGTTATTCTTTACAACTAAGCACATTATTCCCTGTAAGCATACATATTGTAAAACATTTTAACAAATCTTATTTCTACTTTTTGAGCATGCCCAATTAGTAGATTATTAATGTATATAATTGGTGATTTTTCCCATACTTAGTTTCCATGAGATAACAAACCACCAATATTATGGATTCTCTGTGTGAAATATAATACCTAAAGTTGTCGGGGTTTAAATGAAAAAACAAATACAAAAGTCTAAACAGAAATGCACATTCCTAATTAGACTTTTCGCATATTTACCCACCTTGAAGTTAAAACGACTATATCATTGATACTTTGTGTGAAATATACCTAATGATTTCCAGGTTTAAAGAAACACGAATGCAACTTTATAATTTTTATTTGAACCTTCACCTTTAAGGAGCCTTTTCTAATTACAAAATGACATATTTTACATTGGCAAATAACACCTAAATCAAAAAGTGAGAAAAAGCTTCATGTACGTTCTTAAAAACAAGCAATTTTTAAGGGATAATTGGCGTTGTAGTGATTATTATTGTCACATCGACGTGAAACGTTCACCAAGAACAATTCTTATTTCAATTTTTGATCAACTTGTAGAATTTATCATTGAGAAACCACATAATTATCAAAATCACCAACATTCAAAAATATGTACAAAAATGTAATAACAGTATAATAACTAGATAATCCTACAAAAAATAATTAAATTGCACATAAGATCGATTTATCACGGGAGGATGTTGCATCCTTATTCATCTCCTAATAAATATTTTTCCAAAGCTTAATTTACTAGTCTGTCCTCTACAGGATGTTCTTTAGTCACTATATGACTTCATTTCAGAAGTGATACTGTGAATATTTTACTATGCTAGATTTCTCAGCCAAAAGTTATTTGTTGGAACAAAAATTCGCTGGCTATGTCTTAAGGGCAAGATGTTTCATAAGTATTAGTAGTGTTTTGGAAATAGGCATGTATTCAATCAAATTGAATAAGACTCTCTTGTAGACAAATGGAACAAGTATAAATACGACTAAAAAGGAAAAATAAGGGTGACTGGTGCGAGCTGGATCACGCAGTCAGACATCGAATTTTGATTTTTGTTCATTTTACAGTGCAGACACTAATAAAACTATAAGAGAATAACAAAAATCAGTTTTGTGTAAACTCAGTCCGACAATTTGCTTAAAATATATCCAATTATACTTATAACTTCGACTTTTTTGGGCCAAAAGACTGCAAGGTATCTTATCATGTATACATAATAATTCGCATGTGATTTAAAATTACTTACTTTGGGCATCTAGACAAAATCAATGAGTGGTTGTAATGTGTCATGCCATAGAGCTAACCGAAATACTAACAACAAATCATGAAGTCAGCATAGGTTAGAAGAAGACACAATGCTCAATTTTACATTAAGAAATGGTACAATAGGTGCGGCTTATGGTCATACTAGCATGGATGTCTCATCAGGTTCCGATTAAAGAAAGTTGATCCACTATTTACTGGAAACATTACATAACTAAATAAAATAAAAATTAAAAATCCCAGTATAAAAATTGTCTTAAACAATACATCACGACATATCTTTTACGTTCAGATCTGCTCTAGCCTATGACAAATGATTCCAGAACATTTTTTTCTTATCAAATAAGCAAAAGAATAACGATGTTTTATTATACTGAACCGACGATTTCGCTCTTCCATTACTCTATTCGAGGACACAATTTCACTATTGACAGTTTTTTCTTTTCGACACCACTATATTTTCTCACAAAAAAGCTAGGAAATAATATAAATAATAATGTAAAAAATGGGCCTAAGGCCTGACTGCAGTAGTAAAACAAATTCACTAATGAAATTAGAAGAATAAGTTAGAGTTAGAAGAAACATTATAAGAATTTCTTACTTCTATTGGGCCAATATATCAGAATATTTGTATGCATACTCCAGACACCCCATATAACTGCATTGATCATAAGATTATAGAATTAGTCCAATTTCGGACTCTGGTTAGGAAAGATCGATTTTCTTGAAATAAGCGGCATTCGATTCGTACTGCAAAGTCTACATGAATCGAAGGTGTGCTTTTACCCTGGGGTTGGATGCCACCCCTTCTCGGGGGCCGAAATTAGTAAACTGAATAACTACAGAAATAGATAGAAGGATAAATTCTAAGAAAAGTATGTTCTATGAAATCTTTTCGATAATGCAATATTTTTCGTGTTTTTGCGATTGAAAATGTTGATTCTACATCTAAAAAATGCATGTTTTAGAGTGATTTTTCACAAATAACTCGAAAATCTTACATTCTTTTTTTTTAAATCACCAGGAGCAAAAATAAAGCTTATAACAAAGCAAATCGATTGGTTTAATTTCAATTCTTGCGGTGGAGCCATTGGTTTCATTGTTGATTTTTTCCCCAGAAAAAACGAGACAACCATTTTATTTTCATCATAATTGTAGCGATGGGTCGCTCACCTATTTTTACTGAGAGTCGTTCATTTGAACGACGAGCGACGTTCCGATGTACGGCGGCACGTCCTTCATTCTTTTACAAAGATAATACATATATGTATCGTATCAAGTTCATGCACTCCTTATTATGGGCACGAGCTATATGAGAACGTCACATATTATGTATAAATCAACAACGAGCTTGTGTTCTGTTAAATCTTTTTATTTTATTTAGTTTATTTAATTTTTGTTCTTTATGTGGTTGTAGAATTATTTTAAATGTTTTATTATAGATAGATAGATAGATAGATAATTTATTGGTGCTAATATACATATTAAAATGCTTACACAAGTCAAAACAAATAAATAAAAAGTGAAAAAAAAGATTTATTAACTATATATATATATATATATATATATAAGCTTCATTTTTGCTCCTAAAATTTTTTTGATGAAACGTAAGGTATTCGAGATATTCGTCAAAAATAAACATTTTCAAACACTAAAAAAATATTGATTTATCAAAAAAACTTCGTAGAACATCTTTTGCTTAGAATTCATCCCTCTATCGATTTCTGTGGTTATTTTCAGTTTAGTAATTTCCACATCCGAGAAGGGGTGGCATCCACCCCCAGGGTAAAAGCACACCGTCGGACCATGTAGAGTAGAGTTTGCAATCGAATGCCGTTTACTTTATGAAAATTGATCTTTCCTAACCGGAGTTCGAGGTAAAATGCTTTAATGACTGCACTTGAGTCATAATCAGTGATAAATATAGAAAAACCTTTGCTGACTAATGGAATAACTAAGGTGATAACTAATACATGAAGTATACGTGAGGAAGTAGGTAGAAAACCATGTTTTTTCGCTTCCCATCAATATTCAGGAATATTATTATTGAATTCAACAAAAGTTCAAACTATAATCTACAGGTACTTTTTGTTTCAGGCAATTTAAACCGAATGAAATGACATAATATCCCACGTATACATGTTCAAATATTTGCATGTTTGAAACTGACGACATAAACTTAATATTAATTTAGATAGACTACACATTCATAGGCAACAGTCAAATAAACAACAAAAACGTATATTTTCTTTCAAAAATATTCTAGTATTGTGCCTGGGGATTTAATCCATGAGACAAGAGTAGTTGTTCTCTCGATTGACCTTTATACAAAATATACTTTTTCTTCTATTATTTTCGTTAGATATAAGTTTACTTTGATAATAAAGTGTATTTATTTAAATCACAACATTCAGTCAGTCAGAAAGTGAAAATCATGTTGTTGGTGCACGTTTCTTTACCAAATATTTGAAGTTTCTTCATACAAATAACAATTTTAGTCTACTGATAACTATAACTATGAAGTCTATATTTTATAAAACAAAACTTCCCACATATCAAAATAAACACTTCTTAAAATGATTGTTATAGTTTTGGGTTTTCCATAAAAAAGACTCTCAACAGCTGTTTGGTGCAGAGAGCATCCAATAAAGATATTTTCATAATCAAACTTTTGAAACATTTAATAGCTGAGGAATAAAAATTAGGCAGCATATATTTTTTGCTTTTTTCCACATAAATCACCAAAAAAACAATCTTTTACATTCAGGCCTTGGTGATTTTACATGAAAAACATTAATAAATATTAACTTACAACAATTAACAATATTTTTATCATTAGTGACTAGACAGAAAAGTGGAATTTTTCTCATATTATAACAGTATATAATGTATTCTCTTAAATGGTTTGCATTTTTCTAACTAAAATGCCATTTTACACTAAAACTAGAGATATAGATTCCTTTATTATATAACTATTCAAACTACGATAGTGGTTCATTTAAAACATTTTTAGAAAAAGCAGCTTCTAACTCACAGTAAACATTATGTCATATCTAGACAAATGTCAATTAACGATATAACAAGTCACTTTAGCACGCCACTGGAAAATGCAGTACACTTACAGATAATAGTAAAACGCAACAATCCACTGTGCTTAGTACATATAAACTCTTTATCGTAGCTGAGCATGATCTCTAACATGATAATAATGGCAAGGAAAAAGGCATGCAGGTTTGGAACAGGATGTTTATGCTTATGTAAGTAGTTGAGCTTTGAAGGCACAGGTGTTATTTAGTCTTATCACTGTTATGGTGGCTAATTTTACTAATATTAGTAGGTACTAATGATGAAATAAAAGGTGACACTAAAAGAATTGGAAGACCTCACTAACAATAACAGGTTTACCAGCAACATTGTTAATGTAAGTGATTATCGGTAAAAGTTTTGATTATATCATATATAGTTAGACAATCTATGGTACATTCATGATTTTAACTATGGCATCACTTAATTAAATTCTACTGTGCACTTTATACAGTGCATATAATGGTAAACTAGGTATAGGAAGTAAGAGTTAAACATCGCATGTGCCAGTCGGCAAGGAATAACTACAGCTGGGATACTTTAGTGGTCGGCATGGCCTTGTGCTGTCGTATCGGGCGAGTTTGCTCCCGCTGGGTTGTCATATCTCTCGCACTATATGAAAGTACGTACCATTCTCCGCTACACGCACTGTCGAGAAATGTTTTATTTGGGTATATATTAACAATAAATGGCAAATTGGTTGACTAACTACATTTGGTATAAAAGAGAGTAATATATATATTCTCTTAATTGACACTTGGCTAGACATATAGCTACACATTTATATAAAGTATCAAATAAAAGCAAGTTTCATTTGAAGCACCATCGATTGCTGTACAATTAAAATAGACATATTTGTATAAAATAAATGAACGGGACATAAACCATCTTGTTTAAAACAAGAAAGGATTTTTTTTAACAGACAAAAATACGTCACAGTGTCCAATAACAAAATCACATTAAAATAAGTTACCTTATACTAAAAAGCTGTTTAAGATATTATACTAACAAATAATATTCCTTGGAATTAAACTAGTGTTATAAGAGGATTCAGACTTTGCGAAGCTGAAAAAATTCCCTGAATTTTCCAGGTTTTCCATAAACAAAAATATTAATTTTCATATATTTTTTAGTAAACAAATTATTTATTTGACAAAATAATTCCTTGAATTGAATGGAATCAGTGAAAATTCTTAAGAACCCTATGGTTTTCCATATCAAGAAGCGTAATTCCCTGATTTTTTATACAATTTATAAGATTCCCTGATATTTCCAGTTGTTTTTTTTTAAGATTTTTAAATTCCCTGAATTTTCCAGGTTCTCCAGGTTTTCCATACGAGTCCGAACCCTGTATAAAATACATAAACATTTTTGTTTTTGGCCATTATACATGACAAGTTTTCAGTTACATAATTTAAAACTAAAAGCAATATTTTTGTGTCAGTACACTATCTAGTAGGCCAAAACCACTGAACTCTACATATAAAATGGAAGACCAATACAGATATATGCATGTGAACAAAAAACGGCTATCATGTGATTTAAGGTTCCAGGGTTATGCGTCATCGCAGTAGAAATCTAGTATTAAAAGTATGTTGGTGCTTGAGTCAGAATGCTTTTTGGGGTACGTTATGCGCTGACGCAATTTTTTTTTAGATTTGTCTCCCGTAGCGGGAGGTTTTGGATTAGTGCAGAATTTCAGAGCCAGTGTCAAGCAATATGATCGTACATTATCAAGAACATTTACTTGAAAAAATTAAAAATTAAATAATTATGTTTTGTCATGACAACTTTTATGTTCTATAATAAAAATGAAGACAAAAGTTAACTATATAAGAAATGTCAATCTATACACGCATATTTTTGATGATTTCTGAAAAAAGACACATTAAAAACATTTGCAATACAAATAGAGCGCACCCTGGCCTTCTAAACAATGTGATTGCGCCATATTTGCGCGAGATTCAATTTTACGTACATATAGGTATAGACATTGACATTCCATTTATATGTAGAGTTCAGTGGCCAAAACTAGATGGCTCTTTCGGCACATCTTCATTTTACGCTCTATCTAATAATTTTGTTTTATGAATGATAATGATTTACAAAATCAGCCTCTGGTAGGATACCTCACATCACGTACGTCATGAGATGTCAAAGTTGTAAAAAAAATTTAGAAATAGCATGTGACAAGATATTTTTTAGACAGAATATTTATTTAAACATTAACACAGAAAAGAAACTTCTACCAACTAATTACCAAGAAAAAAATTTAACATTTTCCCCTAAGCTGAGTTTCTACCACATCTCACGGACCCTATTCTTGAATTCTGGGGAGTAGTGCAGTCAAGAGAAAGTGGGAATAGAAAATTGTATTCTTAAATACAGCTTCTCTCAGTAGGTAGAAGAATGCGTTTCCCAGTTTCATTTCTTACAAATTTGCAAAGGAACAGTCACTCCCTGATAGAATTTGATAGCGCACAAGTGGACTTCCAATTTCAAGTTCAGTAACAGACTACTTTAAATTTTTTTAAAACTTTTCGACAGACTTTTTCTTATTCTAAAATTTCCTTGCGTTTATTTCTATGTGACAAATGTGTGAAAATTATAATTTTTATCACTTTGCTTTAGGTTTGGATGATAATTAAGAGAATATTTTTTTAAATTTATTTTTAACTTTCTGAGAGATATTTTTCATTCCAAAATTAGTTAGCTGTTATTTCTACTCGACTAACGTTTAAAAATTGTAAAATTCAAACGTTTAGGCTCTATTTCCATTTTAAAGAAACAATTATTACACGACCGCTCAACTAGTTAAAAATAGATGCAAACAACAAACATGAATCATCCACGACAATTGTTCAAATTAAAAATTTCAAAATTTACTAAAATTTTATTGGCTGTTGTTTTCATGGTACACTTGGCAACATTTACTACTACTTTCTATCGTTTCACCATGTTCACTCGTGTTCAAGAATACCAACTAAGTTTCCCGAGAGAAGGCGATGAGGGATTGTTCCCCGAGGAACGCTCCTTTCTCTCGCCATCAAGAAAGAGCCCCAGATGTATTGTATTATTATTAAAAGGTCACTCCTATCTTTAACAATTTGTTAAATATTTTCTAAATAAAAAATTATACATCTCAAGACTAAATTCCCATCAGAATAATTTCTACATGTATTTAAAAAAGAAAAAATGTACAATTTTAAGCAAATAACATGTATATCTTATCTATGACGAAATTGGCGGGCTAACATATGCCAAAAATCTATTTTGTCATTATTTATGTTCAACAGAATTAATTAACTCACCCAAAGATGATGTAATAAGTTTCCAAGAAAGCCACTTAGCACTGAGACTGTATGAGGATGAGAGAGGACACAAGGATGACACCAGTGTCGCAAAATTTTATTTTGAAAGTTACAAATTCAATTTGAAATCTATCAAAGTTTCAACAGATAATCATAAATTTCTGAAATATTTGTACGAGCTTGATTTGAATTATTTAACAAAATTTCTTGAAATGAAAGTTCCATCATTTCAGGAATTTCACAAAGTTCACATGAACGTTGAAACTATAATTAAAATTTTAACATATCCCAACTTTAATGAAATTTTGCATCACTGAATAAAACACGTGTTGTGTTTCTCACTTGAAACATAACACATAATGCAAGCATATAAAAACTGTCTTTACATGTCGAGTATCAATACGTATGAGGCATGTACCCTACTTTTAGATAGAAATAAAATCAAAGGATCCTTTATGCTTATTCATCGATATCTTGAACACTAAATGAGCTAGGGCAGAAAACTACCAATCTTTTTGGTAAACTTAATTTTTTTTTATTCTATCTCCATTCGACAATTTGACAGTTTACCAACTTGTAAAAAAAAAAGTATATTGCTTTTCTAAAAGAAATCGATAGAATAAGATCTAAATTAAAACTAAATAATTCTTATTTTTATTTGTAGTAGTTATGTAAAACATTCCCTATATATCATACTGAATTTTTCTGGAAATATTTTCAGAAATTACCTCATAATAATTTTACAAGTTTTACTCTTTTCATGTAACACGTATACTTTTTGAAGGCCTGTTATCAGATCTGTATATGAGATATTTAAGCTTTTATTGGCTATCTACATTTAAAATACATATATTTTTATTTGTTTACGTATGGTAAAAATATATTTAATTTCATTTATAGAACATTTAACCCTCTCACCACACAGAATTCTACAAATCTGTTATCCTTGTGTAATAAAATTGCATGATTCGTCACAACTCATTCCACAAATCTACCCATTTAGAGTATAGTCGGCACAAGATTTTCAATAATATATACATTGGTTTTGAGCGGTCAAAGAGTAAAAAAATAGTACATATGAGCTCATAATTTTTAAATACATAGTTCTACCAATTCAAACTCAAAAATGTTTGGAAAAGTTCTTTATGACATTATTACATTTTTTTTTTTTGATTACCAACCTCCATTTCTGATAGTGCTATTTGATAGAACACATTTTTCTCCATATGATGTAGATATAATAGTATTACATAACAATAAGGCAAAGGCTAAGCATTTCCAAAAACAGAATGATAGATTTCATGAAAATGTAATCCATTTTAGGCCTTTGTTCTCATTTTTAACTGAATCTTCAGGACCATAGGGAGTTATGTAGATACTAGTTTAATCTGCATGGCCGTAGGGGACTGTGTGGATGCTAGTTGTTGAAAGAGAATTTTCAAATAAGAAATTGTACAAATTCATTGTAGGATTTTAATTTGCTAGCATAACCAGAATTCAGGTTATCGAAAGAATGCAAAGATTTCATTAATATTTTTACACATCGTTTTTCATAAATAGTTATTTTTTCTGCTGTTCGCAAAAACCTACAAAGAATAAGTTTCAATACATAACAATAACTTCAAGAAAAGAATTATTTTAGATGTTTATGACAATTTATATAAAGTAAATACAACCGTTTAAATAAATTTAAATTAAGGGGGCCACTCTAGCTATAGCTATAAGAGTAACTAAGTAGGACCATAACAAGACTATTACTATGAATTTTCACTCAATAATTTCAGTGGTTTGCAAAATAGCTAGATTTAAAACTACGAAATAGGAAAACTAACATAATTTTTAAATTTAAATCTAGTTATTTTGGAAACCACTGAACTTATTGAGTGAAAATTCATAGTAATAGTCTTGTTATGGTCCTACTTAGTTACTCTTATAGCTTTTTAAGAGAAAAAAGTTATGGCCAAAAATAATAAATATTTCCCGGATGTCTCTTTCTAGGGAACGGCCACCTTAAATGCTCATTATCTTCCATGTTTTAGTCACCATCTACCATTGAAAATAATTTTTTTGATCATGAATAGATGGAAATGTATTTAAAAATTAAACTTACATAAACAATATTTTCCCCAACAGATGAGGACTAATAACATAACCAGCTAGATGTCCTGATCTAACCCTCCCAGATTATTTTTTGTGGGATTCCCTCAAATTCAGCATCTCTCTGAATAGACCTAATAATATTGAGGAATTAGAGGAAAGAATTAGGTATAGTATATACGATCTCAGATGGGACAGCACAAAAACGAAAACTTGGATATTCACCACTTCTCGTCTACAGTCCACGTGAACTTGATCTGGCTGCCACTTAGAAATGTGGGCGGAACTAGATGCCTAGAGTTTGATTTGTCAACTAAAGGAGATGCCCACTTTACTCGGACTTTTCGTTTTTATGCTGTTCCAATTGAGATCGTGTATACTATACGAAATTGGAATAATCCGACCAAAGACCTTTCATAAGGTTCGAGATGGTCATATACTGTCTTGGATATTGTCAAAAAATGCATGGAAGAAAATCCGAGCATTTAATTTAAATGTATTCAAAAGATTGTATTAATTTAAAATAAATTTAATTTTTTCTCGAAATTATTTATTAATATACTATAGTATTAGTAGCTTCATATGTAGAAAAATGTGCTCTTTCAAATGGCACTATCAGAAATAAAGGCTGCCATTTAAAAAAAATGGTGGTTACATCATATTTTCACAAATTTTTGAAAAAATATTTTTAAATATGAATAGATAGATACCTAAATAGATTTAAAAATCGACCAGTCTAAGTGACTTTTTGTCACTAGCTTTGCAACAATTTACTAATTTACATTAAATCTGCAACAAGTGATCAACATCAATAAGTATACAATATTGCAAAGGAGCATGAAGTTATTCTGGCAGACCAGAGGAGGCAACCATGATATTTATTTGTGACATCGTCAGACTATCATATAAGACTTTTCGATACATTTGTAAGGTAACAATGACAACACGTATCAGCATTTAGACAGTTTCTGGCTTTCTAAAACATGTCAGTTATTCCCCCTACGTACCTTGATGACCTCATCCCTGGGACTATTTCCTATTTCCCCAATTGAAATACCAGATGGAAGGGCGATGTTCTAATATGATACTTAGGAGATTATGAAAGAAGTTCAACAATTCATTTCTGTGGAAAACATGATGAAAACTCATGAGAACTACCTTAAAAGGGATGGTTGGAACTACGACTTGATACAACCTAATGTTTTTATGCTCAGATATTCTAAACTTTTGGATATTTTCGTAACAATAATTATTGTGTGTTCTGTAGACTGAAAATTTTAACATGTCATCCCAATTTCTATCTCATGAAATGAAATCATGTTGCACCATTACGTTTCCCAACATTTTAACCAATATGTCTGTAAGATATCTTCAAAATATTTGCCTTTATAAATTACACCCAAAATTACACGCAATCTTGTACCTAAATTTATGTCTAAGTGTAAATAATTCCATGATAGTTATGTATATGGCCGAATTTAATTTATTTCATATTATATTTATTTATAATATAGATTAGCAAATTTAAAGTTCCAATGAATTTGAAAATATTTTGTAAATCTTGTTAATATTACATATTATGTCTTAGTCATGCCTGAATTGCAATTTAGACGTTCCATATTCATAAGTGGCTTTATTACCAACTATCAGATTTTTGTACCTATTTTACTACAGATTGGAAAATATAGCACATTAAATATAACTTTTATAAAACGATAAATATACAAAACATTGCAATAAGCAAATATAAATTTAGGAGAAATTATTTGTCCGTTAAAAAAATTACCTTGGGTATAAATGTAATATTAACACATGGCATTATTGTATTTCAAACTATTATTAAACCATCAAAAAGTATCTACTTAACCTAATAGCACTAAATAAAATATACACATCACCGGGTATTTGAGTAAAAATAGTCCTAAAAATATCTACGTACATCATAGAACGTATAATTAACCACGTCACCATAATGACTCAAATTGCATATTTGAAAATCCAGGATTTCTCCTTATATCCCAATACTTGCCGTTGTACTCCCAGGTTTCATCTTGAGGATTAGAAAACCATCTGGGTTCATATGACAAATTCAATTCCTCTCGACGTTTTCTCCTCTCCCTCTGTGCTGCTTCCAATTGCAATTTCAATGTTTCCGCAGTACTTAAATCACCTTCTTCTAAAGCCCTCTGATCAGGCCTAAACCTAGTATCAGTTGGTGGTAATAAATTTGCTTCAGAACCTAATTCATTTAACTCTATGGCGAATCGCGTGAATCCATAGTAGCATTCATGATTAGGAGGTAACGTGCCTGCTCTCCAGATGCACCTTGCAGAAGGAGCTACGCCGCAGTACAATGACTCCGACCATTTGCCAAATAAACGCCTCACCGGTTTTCCAGATTCATCAAATACAGCTCCGACAACCTGAAATACATTTGAAATATTGGTATTTTGGTATATGAACCAACTGCTTTTTGTTAAACATACAAGGTACTTTAGAATATGGAGAATAGAATTAAAGAGCATATAACACTCATCAAAATAAGAAAAGAAGGACTTCAAAATACTTTCTAAGGGGGCTGCACTCTTTCTCATGTAAATGTAAAAACAGCTTATAATTAAAATTCTTAAAACTGAAAATTTACAATCTTACGTTGTTTTTCAGGAGGGAAGTTGTTGGTGACAGTATTATTTAAGTATCATCTTCGTATCATACATAGAACTAAAATCTGTATTGATGTGATATTTTCGATCTTATCAGATCATATTTTTCAAGTATGTAAATTTATTTATGTATTTAGTAAATAAGGCCTTTTATTCGGTGGATAAGTATTTGTACTTTTAATTATATATTTTATTTGTGTGCTTGTGTATATTCTGATTGTTTTGATTTTTGTATTACAATTTTGATATCTATGGACTTTTTATGTAAAAAATGTGTTCTTGTTTTCAAGAAAATCGTGATTAAAGTTAAGACACAACTTAACAAATCTGTAGATAGACAAAAATAAAACTTACCTCATGGCGTTTAGCTGACCAATAACTAGCTTTAGCAAAAGTAAGTTTACAAGTAATCCTTCCATTACTAATTTTCAACTCTCCATACTGATCCACCCATCTCTGGCCACTGAATAAATTGTGCACACAAGTTGTGATCTTGTTCCAAGTATAAAGGTCACCAGTTTTTGGTAATAATACATGTACATTTCCCAAAGGCTGAAACTCCATACTTTTACCCCAAAATTTAGTCTTAACCCTTGCATCTTGCCAAAAAGTAAAATTGGCACTTTCAGCATAACATGCTCCGATCGGAGGATGATGCGACACTTGCTCAGCTAAAAATCTAAACCCTTTATCCTCTCTGATACACTCGTATGTCTCACCTAAAAGTGGATTAAAAGGTTTATTTCCTGCTCGGCTAAGTGTGCTGGCATATGCAGATACGGCAAAAGCTGCAATTTCAACCATGCGCTCATATGGATCATCTACGCTAGCTGCTTTATCTAATAAATCTGAATATTCCAATTCCTCGCAAAGCCTTTGAAGTACATTTAGAGGTTCATTTAAAGCTACTGGCATACTAATCTGCGACAGATCTTTGCCAATATTTCGACTGAGCAGGTTCCAAAGGGACAGACCCTCAGTGGGAGGTCGAGGAACAGGTAAGACTGTCCTACGACCTGTTAAACCTTGTGTATCTGAAAAGGAATTAATAACAGTATTTCACTATCTACAATTTAAAAATACTGTACAGCGAAACATACATTTTATGGTTGTTATTTTGCTCTGCTAATTTTACACATCTAAAATAAAATACATTTTAAATATCTTTATCAGTCATACTGCTAAAGAAATGAATGCTGGTGAGCAGTGAGGATTGCATAAAAACTCATTTAGTGTCTGCAATAAAATCCCCTGTGCTGAGGTTTTTGACCAGCGGCATAAGTTAAATGTGTTGTCGTCTTGTTGCGGTTTTACCTGCAAAAATGGTACATATTGATAGGCATTACTCTGAAGGCGTCTGAAAGTGATGTGTTATTTCTGGTGCAATAGATAAATATAGAAAAAGAGACTAAGCACAATCTACCAAAACTTTAAACTTATATGTTATATCTATTATGCCTACTATAGATAACACTAAAACAAAACTACACACTTAATTTTGTATCTCAAATGGAGAAATGTTCAGAATAGTGAACGGCAAAGTGAAAAGTGCAAGTCACTTTATAAATTGTGAAAAATAACAAGGGGTGTCTGTTAGAAGTATCGAAAGGATGATGAAGGAAGATGATACTTGTGTCTTAAAAACTAACAGCATACTAATATTCAGAACTTCAGAAAAGAAGTGTTTAAGGAGTTCTTTAACTGATTTACCTGAATATAAGACAGCTGACAGGAATGTGTCCTTTGATGCCTTACATAAAATTCTTGAACACACTATTTTAAACCTACCACCCTATCACTCGAATTTAAATCCTATCAAATTGATATGAGCTACAGTTAAAAAATAAAACCGTTTAATAATATTGACATAAAAAACAGCACGTTTATAATAGAAGATGCATGTAAGTAAGCAGAATATAAAAACCAGCAGACTGGAAGAAACACTGTGACATGTAATAAAAATAGAGGATAAGTATTTGGAAAATTGAATGTTTATAGATGATTTCACTGACATTGAACCATTAATAATTTACTTAAGATGGTAATAGTGTTGATAATAAGTTTGATATTGATAATTATTAAAACAAGTCAAAATCTTGAATGCAGACAATTTTAGCTGTTATTTATTAGACACTCTGTTCGCCACAAAAAATGGCCGATATAATTTGGCTTAGGTTAAGTTCCTTGCCCGTTGCTGGTTTTTTTGTACTTTGTGTGGACTGTAGTATTTTAATTTGTTTTTACTGCTAGTTTCTGAATGAAAACAAGTATCCAGATTTTCATACACTTTTAATAAAGCTTGAAATAACATTGACTAAACACAAAATACAATTTCTTAACCTGAAAACAGAGGTCTAGTCGCCTTCTTACTTGCATAAACATTCTGCAGCTACTGTACCTTGCGGCACGGGGTCTACACCCCACCACACCCGCTCACATGAGCGGCGGCTGGCCGGTGATTGGTCTGTTTTAAAATATAAATCCCACTTGGGTAGCAAATGGCCTAAACAACCGGTCTGGATTTTTTTCTTGGTCTTTGTCAGTAGATGCAGGGGATGAGGGTGAACAAGGCTTACTTTGTCCAGACAGTGGAAGCGGTCATGTGACTGGGTAAATTCTAATTTGAATTCTGCATCGATGCTTTGTTGACACTTTTTGCTTGCAATGTGATACATGTTACCAGATGTGGAGAAAAGCTTTTTTTTTCATTATACTCTTAATCTTATATCAATGTAAATGGTCTCTTGGAATAAATAAATTATTATTATCATTATTAATCATGACACAATTTTTTCATAAAACTCTTAAATGCACGTCACTGTAACGTCAGAGAGGATGCAATCTTGAGCAGACACCTTCATGTTGCATCCCTACCACTCACCACCATTTATCTGTTTTGCAGCATATCTTGTATTAGACACCTTAGGGTATTCCTTAGGTTTTGTTCTTCTAATAAATAACATTTACACTTTGTAAGTACCATATACTGATGTAGCATATCAAACTGATTCACTCTAATGTATCAAAGTCAGTAAAATAAATGAATATGAATAAAGAAAGAAATGTAGATGTGACTCAGCACACATTAAATAAAATTTTACAGATACAAACCAGAATTAGTGCATTCTGTAAGTCGGACAGGAATACAAATTTTTCATAGCCTAACGAGACTATGTCACGCCCCCGTATTCGAGGAAGCTGAACATAATGGCGGTGGTTAAATCTCTCTCCGTCAAACATGTGTAAACCCCCGTTTTCCAGGAAGCTGAGCACGATGGTGATGTCGAGACCCCTCCTCGAGCCCCGCTAACCCCCCAAACGGACAAAATCCATCCCCGAAAGTAGTGAAACGCGGATAAGACCTTTTCTCACTGCTGGACCCGTGTTACTCCCAGTTCTCGAGGATGCTGAGCATGATGGTGATGTCAAGACCCCTCCTCGACCTCCGCCAACCTCCCAAATGGCCAAAAACCACCCCCGAAAGGGGTGAAACTCGGGTAGGCAGTCTTCTCTCGGCTAAATCCATGTTACCCCCAGTTTTCGAGGATGCTGAGCATGAAAAAATATTGCGGTCTCCTTGCTCAGCAAACAGACAAAAATATAATTACCTACACTCTTATTTCTTACTAAATGGAGAAAATTATCATTATCCTCGTACTTATTTGATTTTTTCCTGAAGAATTTAATTCAAAAATATGCGGGCTCGCGGTGGCAAAGAGTACACACAGAGATGTTATCTGGTACACATCATCCCGCACAGCATCTCCACGTCGCCACTTTTACTGTAGCTGGTCCACGTGCAAGATTCCTTCTCTGCGTCCACTGGCATAAAAACAAGAACTCAGTTACTGTTAATGCCTACACGACTGATCTCATGGAGAAAATTCAACATGACGATCGAGCTCAGGATCCTCGTAAACAGGAGGTAACACAAATTTGGCTAGTAGGAGAAGTAATACCGCAGGAATGTTTCAGGAGAAAAATTTTTTCGGCAAAGAATGCCACAAGTCTTCTAGAACTCAATCAGTGAGACTTACACTTAAAGATAGGCCTTCTAACGAACCCTTCCACCGTGAGCTATCATCTAAGAGTATGGGCAAGGCAGAAAAATGACAAATATAGATACTGTGGTACTGCAACAGAGACCCCGGAATATATACATTGCGAATGATAGATCTTAATCCCCTTTAGGTTAAAGTAGGCAGAAAAGCTGAATTAATGCCTGAACAGCTATTCTGTTTCGGTGTGATGTGATGTAAAAAAAGCATGTTTTTAATAGAAAGTGGGCATAGTTCCCTTGAAAACCAAAGTACGTATTCTCTAACCGTGACAGGAGCATTCACATGTGAGAGTATGAAAGTATAATCTCACTTTCAGACAAACTGTCATTTCATGATATTGTTTAAACAACTAGTTTTTTGTTACTTAAAGTGTAGGAGTTAAAAAGCCATGATGTATTAATTCCCAATGAGGTATTAAATGTCCTTCAGACTGCTGGAAAAGATGCCGGCAAGGAACTTGGAGTACATTACATAGCAAGTTGGAAAGTGTTTCATTGTTGTTGAGAGATGAGATAATTGACCGAGGAAGCAGCGAGGTCAAGTAATTCTCGAGACAGCAATGAAACTTTTCACCAAGGTTTTTATACTATTTTATTCACAATCATCCTTCTTAATTAACAAAAATAGTAGAGCAGATCTGGCAGGAAAAAGGAGTGCAAGCCAAGAATGAAATTTGAAAATTTTATTTTGCCATTCTTTAAGTTTGTGTCATGCAATTATTCTCTGAAAATCGCAAGTCTCTTACGCGAGAGGTGTGGGAGATATTTGCACACAAAGTCTGCAAAAACTACTTTTTCGGCGATAACTCGGAAAATAATGCATTTATGAAAAAAACTCTAATTCAAAGTTAAAGAGAATTTGAAAATAGGTAATCTGAGCCAAGGTTTGTCCAAAAATATTTATTAGATCTCGAGTTATAGTCTAGTATCATCATAGTGCCCGCTCGCGTCGATGTCCTGCTAAGTTTGAAAACTCTTTATTTTATGATTACTTAGGTCTACTGGATCACCGAATGGCATGTTGGCATTTCTAAAAATGCATTTTTCTCCAGTAATATACAAATCAAGATGGCGGATAGGACGATTTGAAAAAAATTCGTATCTCCCATCATATGACGATGCCCATACTGATGTCTCAGTCTAGTTGGAAAATAAAGGTATTCTATTCTATTCTATTCATAGTTGTTCGATCCTTTATTTCAAAAAAAGGAAATACTTCAAAAAGTATGTTTTACCATAAAAAATACATGATCTAAGAATATTTAATATCTAACAGAACATTTTGCAAAAAAGTAAAATTTTGGTTTTCTAACTTTACTAAATATTTTTATTAGAAAAACAATAAGTTATATGGCAAAACAGTTTAAACAAAAAAATGTGGAAAATTTAATGCTGAATGCAACGATATATAGTTTATTCAGTATCGGTTAAACAATAATGCTCTAAAATTTAAAAATCATGGCGCGCTACAGGTATTGTGGAAGCATATTGCGATGCGCAAGGTGAGTTTGGTCGGGCACACAGTTAATTAATGGGATACTCATATAATAATATAGCTTTTCTAAGTTAAAAATTGCATTCAGGCCATTCAGAACTGTTTTAAATTTTTTAGGATTAAATAAATGTGTTTTTATTATTAGTATCATAACATCATAGTGTAATATATAACATATGGTGGGACAGTAAGAGAAAATCGGGAGATAGAAAGGAAGGTGATGGGTAGTAGGTAAGGGAAAGAGAAGGGATGTGATGAAAAACTGTAAGAAAACAATTTTGGAAGAACCTCTGCCACAGTCTCAAGGAGCAGTAATTTCTCAATTTCCTTCAAATATAGAACACCAATAAAACACGCAAAAGCTTCACATATTAATAAGCTTATTGGATATTTAATTTAAAAACTCATCATTTTTAAATTTAATCATTTCACTACAACTGAATTTTGAACCAAGCTACTGAAGAGATATAACGATTGTACCTATAGCTACTAAGGCCACAAAAAACATAGACACACACATAAATTCGATTCATTTTTCCTTTCGCTACATCTAATCAGTAGTCCAAACATAGTTTTGAGAATTGATAAGTAAAATGATTGGAAAACTATTCACTATTGAAGCTTAATATATAGATTGTTTTCAAATGAAATAACCAAAATAGTAAACATTTTCACCTACCTCCAATTTCTAAGCTGTTAACCGGATTCAACTCCGTACCCAGCTCAGATTCTGAGCTAATACTTCCTTCACCACTAGAAAGTGACCCACCCTCTGAGCTGCTCTCAGACCTTGTACGCACCTCTGATTCTTCTTCTCCTCCCTCATGATCTCGATAGCTCGGAGCTTTTTCAGTAGGCAAGTCTTCAGCATCAAAAAACTCTGTGGCACTTACGCAGGAAGAGCTATAGCTCAATGAAGCATGATAGACTCGGTTCTGCATATCCAAATAAAAAGCGGGCAGTAAAAAATGAAATAAAACAAGAGAAAACGGTCAATGTTTTAGTGATTGGTAAATAGCATAATATATTATTTTCGATAAAAGGACTATCCTATGAGAAAAGCAATTACATAATGTTTCCTCACTATCTAAAAGCAACCTTTAACAAAAATTCTTTATTAGAGCTACTGACAGTCTAAAGGTAAATATCTGAGTCATTGATAAGTATGTTATTTTTACATTCAACAATATAAAATGAGAATCTTCTTTTTAAAGGTGTTACTGCATGTAATCATGATTAAGAATACTTTTATCTGGTATGATATTAATGCATGGCTTTGTGAATATGCAATAAAAACAAGATAAGATATTAATTTACTGACATAATAAAGAAAATATGCTTGAAAAAATAGAATTAAATGCAATAATGATCCTAACCAAATTCTCTTTCCAGGCACATATTTGTAATACCAAAACTTGTAAAAAAAAGAACGAAAAATAGTTTGACATTAAGTAAATCATTGATGTCGATTGGACATTATAGACTGTACAGCTTGATTTAAATTTATGTACAAAAATAAAATAAAAAAATATTTTACGATAAAAGTAAGTTAAACTCAATAAAAAGCAAAAATGTATGAAATCCGACCCTCTGAAATGTCCATAATACTCCAAACTCTGGCCATAATAAAATAATAAACAGTCGCATCACAGAATATCTAGTTTTTCTATGGTTGTATTGGCCAAAATGTAATGTGAAATATTTTCAAAGGTTTTACTGGCTCTTGTTACACACGTTGACGAAGATCATTAACAACTTCTTCTGTACAAACAGTTAGCCTAACAGCACCTATGAGTCACAAGTATGCTGCACAAAACACAATTAGTAACACATGCATAAAAATCCTTTTGGTATTACTGCTGTTCGGGAAGTGCTCCTGGAAATTGTCCAAACACAAACACTGACTTTATTCCCAAATTTCATTAACTAATACACCAGTTCAAAAATAGGCTTCAATTATACAATGTGACCCATTTTAAATGAAAACACCCCTGTAAAAGAGGTGTCTATTACCTGATTTTAACGGGGCTTTTTTTAATAGACAGGCCATCGAAAGCTCTACTTTATGACAAAAAGTTAGAGACAAATTTCAATTTTCAAGACCTACTATGATTTTTTTTCAATGTCAAAAATGGACAAATTTGATTAGTGATTTTTTAAAATAAAATCTAACTATACCACTGGATTCAAACACATCTCAAATGGGTAAATCCAAAATTTCGCGAAAAAATATTAAATATTGGCAGATTTATGACAAAATTAATGTAGGTAAGTAATATTTTATAACAACTTTTACATGATTTTTTCTAAAAATCGAAGTAGCCCATGAAAAATAAACAATAGAAAGACAAACTAAGTGGATAGTGTTAATAGATATTGTCTTTTTATTGAGTAATAACAGATAATAATAGGGTGCCGTAGAAAACAAATTTTTTAAAGTCAGACGTCAAATCTTTAAAATACGCATATGCTCAGAGTACATTGTTACTGAAATTATAAAATTGATCAATAATATTAACAAGTATTAGTTTATTAGTTTGAAGTTAAAATTATGGATACTCTAAATGTAGTAGAAAAAATTTAACTTGTGCGCCTTAGAGGAGATAATGTGAGATATTTAATAATAGGCACCGTTTCTAAATTAAACAAAATTTTTAATGAGTGTGGTGCTGTGACAAGGCATATTATAAGAACGGATAATGGACAGTGAAGATCTAGGTACAAGCAGACCGTTTTAAATTATTTTAACAACAATCCAAACGCCAGTGTAAGAGTAGCTAGCTTAGATTTGAGTTTAACTAGAGAAAATATTTGCCGATGCATTAAAAAGCATAAGGTAAAACCATTCAAGCCCAAGTTTTTACATACGTTGGAACCTGGTGATGATGAAACACGGATGGATTTTGCTTGTGGGCTCAAGGAGAATATCTTAGTAACAGAAATTTTTTGAAAACTACTTTATTCAGCGATGAGGCAACTTTTACCGGAAATGGGGTGGTATCGTCACAAAATTGTAGGTTTTGGGCTACAGAAAACCCAGAGTGGGTCATTAATTGTAAAAAACAATATTCCCAAAATGTTAATATTTGGCGTGGGCTACTCAATAAAACAATCATTGGTCCTTTCTTTTTTGAAGGTAATATGAATAGCATGCAGTTTTTAGAGTTCCTAAGAGACGAATTTTGGAATATGCTACATGAACTTTCAATACAAGAAAGAGTAAATCTACACTTTCAATTAGATGGCAGCCCCGTCCATAATGCCAGAGTGGTTACCAGATGGCTTAATGCTAACTTTCCTAATCGACGGATAGGTCGAGGTAGCCCGTTAATTGGATCTCCGGACTTAACACCGATGAACTTCTTTTTATGGTGTTCAATAAAATCTAAAGTTTACAGGTCACGCCCGAGTAATAGAGAAGATTTGTGTGCAAGAATAAAACAAGCTTGTGTAGAAGTTACCCAGCAACAATTACAGAATGTCATAAAGAATATTAAAAAATGATTCGACAAGTGCATCGAAATAAACGGCGGCCTTGTAGAGGCTACAAAAATTAAAGATTAATTGTATTATCGTGTTTTAGTGTAATGTTGTAATGTGTTGTTATTTTGTTTATTAAATACCTAATTATTATTACTTTCGATTGTTCATACATGTTTTTAAGTCAAATATGACTAAGTTTGTTTAAAAGACAATAGTTATTAAAACTATCCACTTAGTTTATCTTTCTATTGTTTATTTTTCATGGGCTACTTCGATTTTTAGAAAAATTCATGTAAAAGTTATTATAAAATATTACCTACATTAATTTTGTCATAAATCTGTCATTATTTAATATTTCTTTCACGAAATTTAGGATTTACCCATTTGAGATGTTTCTGAATCCAGTGGTATAGTTAATTTTATTTAAAAAATCGCCAATCAAATTTGTCCATTGTTGACATTAAAAAAAAATCGAAGGTCTTGAAAACTGATATTTATCTCTAAATTTTTGTCATAGACTTTCGATGGCCCATCTTTTAAAAAAGTCCCGTTAAAATCAGATAATATACACATTTTTTAAAGGGGTGTTTCCATTCAAAATGAGTGACACTGTATAAGAGATCTGTGCTTATGGTGAAAACCATAATCAAAATGATTCAAAAACAGATTCTAAGAGTCGTGTTGTTTTCAATACGATTAAAAATAAAAGCTTTTTCAACTGCTTCAATATAGTAGGGGAGCTCTCCCCCAAGATTTTAGCCCCATTGCGGAATGAAGATTGATTATTTTTTAATAGTTTACTACTCCCGGAAGAAAAAGTTCCATTACTACTGACATGTCTGACGTTGCTAAAGCGGTGAATTCGTTTATCGAACATGTAAACATAAATGCTCCATTTTTTTTATCGCAGCATGTCAGTCTCCTTATTTTAACATTGGAAATGTTTATGTTCGGATATGGGGGTCGAGTTACCAGTTTTCGTTCAAGGTCAAAAGACAGTGATGTCGCGGTCGAGTGAGACTGTCGTATATGCAACGGCTGATATATGCAAATGTAATATGGGTTGCATATATCACAGGGGGCCAAGTTACCAATTTTCATTTAAGGTCAAAATACAGCGGTGTCACAATCAAGAGTGGATCGAAGCTGTTTCCGGACGCAGTGTAGCCGAGTCTGGAAAAAGTTTATGTTTTATGAATGGTGTTATCATTTCCAATGTCCCGATGGTTGCAAATATTGCGAAATCTTTTAATTTTTCTATTAAAGGCAATGTTAGACTATGTAGAAAAAATAGTAACTGACATTTCCCACCCCGATCGCGTCTCTAGTGGGGGAAAATTTCCAATTTTTGGAAAATGTTGTCATCAAGGTACATCAGTTTTCCACATAATTATATGCCTTTGCTGTCATAGAACCTAGTAAAAATAGTAACTGACAATTTTCAGATAAATCGGGCAATGAGTGATAAAATGTGTGCCGTGTGGCGAGAACCCACACATACCGATTTTCAGTGGATTCGGACGACAAATAAAGAAATTATTTTAATGCAATTTTCGGTATTTTTTTCACATCCTGTATGTGGTATATACGTGAAGGTTTTTCAGGACCGTGCCTTACCCGGCCGGTAATTTGAAAATTTTAAAATATGGATTTTTCAAATGTTCACAACTAAGTGAATACGTGGAATGGAAGGTCCTTTTAGGTCTCCATGGAAAGAGGAACGTTGCCGCATTATTCCGAAACCAAATCGCAATGGTGAGCTGGAAATCCGGCTCGGCACGAATGAAAGAAAAATGGTGTTTCCCATAAAAATTGAAAAACATGGATTCTTGAAAAATTCATAACTAAATAAATACGTCGGGTATAAGAGTACGCGACATTTCTATGGAAACAGGTGGACCAACACTTTATCCTGATACCAAATTGTACCAGCAAAGTCGGAAATTCGGCTTGGTAAGAGTGAAAGATGAATGACCTATTTCAACCTCTCAGAAAATGTTGAAATTTAACCTAAAAGTTGTAAAACATAGAATTTTCAAACGTTCGTAACTAAATAAATATTTTGAGTGGAAGCTCGTTCTGCGTCTCTATCGAAAGAGGAAGATCGGTGATGTATCTACATCATAAATTGCAGGGTCAAAATCGAAAATTGAAGCTCGACACGAGCCAAAACAAATGGGTATTTTTTTGATGTCTAGTGAATTTTGCGTGGGATTAAAGCGACTGAAAATGAATTTTCACCCCTTTCGTGACACTATGGGACTTTGCTGCAAGGAAAAAAGTTGTTTATTTTGAGTGGAACTAAACAGTTTTCATGAATTTAGCCATGATGTGATTACACGAAATTTTGGTTAAGGGCTCACCTACTAATAGCTACTCAAAATTGTGGAAAAACTTTCCCCATGCTTTTACTTTCAATCACATAAGCCGGAAAATATTGTTATAGCTGAATAATCTATTTTTCAAAACATTTTTATTAAAGGTTTTGTATTTAAACAGTTTTTATATATACTTTTATTTATGTTCATAGAACCTCATTATCAAAAGAAGACAATTAATTAAGTACATATAATTCTACCCTTAGCATATTTATGGTACTGAAATTTAAACAAGGAAATACTGAAACATGCCCAGTGGCCACTTTAAAACAACAAACACAAGTGCTTCATATATTTGTGTCTCTGGAAACAATGACAACAACTTATTACTTTACTATTTACTTTACTTCTTCACTTGTAATAACTGCTTCCTCAATAAATTGTTAATTTCTAATTAGTTCTACTTACTACTACTAAATGTGTTAATAGGTAGTGCGAAGCTTGAAAGTGCTCATAAATCTACGATTATAAACATAAAAATAAGCAAATAAGCGGACTTACATTTTCAGACAAATGTTCAAATGCCGACAAATCGGTGAGGTCTGATGCTTCATGGATTCTAAGCAGTCGACTTTTTAAATCAGTATTCTGTTGAACAACTTGATTGAGATTATTTTTTAAATTGACTATGTTTTGATTACTAACATTAGCAGGAACTTGGACTTCTGATTCTAATGCACTTTTTAACCTTTCTCTTTCCGTACCTAGGCCAAACGTCAAAGTCTTCAAACTACTTAAAACTGAAAAAGAACTTTCCATTAAAAATTTTTATGAACTTTAAAGATACCATAATAATACATGTGGTAATACATTAGTAAAAATAAAACTGAACTAGAACTGTAGTTGCCATATGAAAAACATTTGTCTATTTTTTCGGAAGTACCTTATTTTTTCTTATTTCCCTGTGTAATAATTAGCATTTCACAATGTTAAACATTTTACTTACAATAAAAAAGAAATTTGTACTACAAATTATTAAGAATAAAATGAAAAATAATCTTACCGGATTTAGCTAAACTAACAAAATCATCTCTCATTTGATTTTCGGCAGACAAAGAAATCAAATCGACATTGCTTAGGCTATCAGGTGTAGGAGCATTAGAAATAGCATTTGCTGGTACAGGCAAAGTTGAAGTGTTCATGGAACTGAGTTGTGGCGCAGAGGATATACAAGAGAATGAATTAGCCTACAAAAACAAACACACCATTATTACTACCCTTTTCCTAAATATCAGCATTATCAACGCAACACCATGTATTAGTAAAAAGATTTTACTGGAAAGTAAGAGAAAATTATTACATGATTTGACATGGTTATTTGAGGGTACAACAATGTATGTGTCACAGTCATTTATAATCAGGGACCTGAAAAATGCACACACGCACACACGTAAACACGCACACAATACTTGTCTTTACTTCATACGATCTCAATTGGGGCAGCATAAAAAAAATTTGGAGTCCCCGTGGACTTGATCCGCCTGTCACATATAAATGTGGGCTGGACTATATGCCTAGCTAGTTTGATTTGTCAACAGAATCAAACATATTGTGATAGGCGAATCAAGTCCACGTGGACTCCGAGTTTTCGTTTTTATACTGTTCCAATTGATACCGTATGAATTTACACAAATATACTGCAGTAGCTGTGGCATACAGCTGTGAGACGTTCTATGCAGGGTGGTGAGCTTCGTATGGAAGCCTTGGCGTAGTTAACTTGACTATATTTGATATGTTTTAAATACATTTTTTAATATTCGGGTTTTATACATTTATATAATAATAATAATAATAATAATAATAATAATAATAATAATAATAATAATAATAATAATAATAATAATAATACTGTTTATTGTGCAAATGAAAATACATATTTTACACAAAAGGATGAGGTTAGCGAAGCTTTCTTCCACCTCTCCTAAAAGATTTAAAAACTAAATATTCTAATATTAAATTATAAATGATAAGTATAAAAATCAAATTTTAAAATCATGTATTGTAAATGAATTAATATAAACATACACATTAAAATATATAAAATATGTATAAATATAAACGCCTACATGATAGCTACAAATCAGTCTACAAATAACAGTTCCGAGAGGGTGTCCTAATTATTTAACATTATCTTTAATTTACTTTTGAACTGAGGTAGGGACAAATCTAAGTTGAATATAATTTTATTTAAGTACATTGGTGCTATATAAGAAAAACAACACAACACAACATATGTGTGTAAGTATGAATGTGTACACTCTCACGCATACATAGGTATATCTGCATATTGTCGATATATTTTTGTAAGTCTATACTTGTTAATGCAAGAAAGTGCATTAGTATAATACACTACGTTCCATAGTTTGGGGCGAGGTACGGTCACCGGTTTGATCTCTGGATGCTCGATCAGCGGAGTTAAGAAACGCTAACTGGGTCCGGCACTTAGACGTTACCTCATCGGAATTTGAGTCCACAAACTGAGCCATTGTGAAGGCATAACTAGACTAAGACTCCAACACTTGGCGAGAAAAAGCCAAAAGCTTGATAGCTACATACCAAGTGGCCTTTATTAAGGTTATGAAGTCTGGTACAAGCTGGATAAGAAGCTTTAAGGGAACAGGAGCACCGCAATAGATCTACAGAAATCACGGTGGTCAAGGCCCTATCGGCCAGCTCCTCCTACCTAATCTAATCTAATGTTTCGTAGTTATAATGACAAGTTTTCGTAATATGTTCATTCCAAAAATCAAAGATTTTGCGACTTTCAGAGGTTGTAGAAGTTACGGAAATATAGTTATACCTTTTTACCCATTGAGACTTTTGTTTATAAGGATTCAAAGAATAACATACTAAAATTTTAAAAAATTTAGTCGAAAGCCACCTTCCAAAAGAACCCCCCCTTTATATTTTACAATACTGTCTTCCATCTTAAAATATTTAAGAAAATGTAAAACACACTCTCTCACAAACAGATATTTTATTTTCAAAAACAATTAAGAACAATAGTTAACACAAAAAATAATAATAATTATGTGTCGCCTTCAACTACTTCACACCTTTCAAACTTCACAGTAAATGATCTGAATGTACGTCTTATCACCTGGATTGAAACTGCACCTAATTCTTTTTTCTAAAGTATCTAATATTCTGATCTATAAATATTCACTGGTCAGGTCAGGCCTGCTAGGTGGCCAAGAAATTGAGTCACATTTTCTTTAAAAGTGAATTATTATTTGTCTGCTTATAATTGTATTGAAATATGTTCTTTATAGGATTTTCAAAAACCAGAAAAAATAACTATCTATGAGAACTAAAGAAAAACTATGTGTAAAAATATTAATGAAATCTTTGCATTCTTTCGATAACCTGAATTCTGGTTATGCTAGCAAATTAAAATCCTAAAATAAATTCATCAGGGTTATGTAGATACTAGTTTAATCTGCATGGCAGTAGGGGACTGTGTGGATGCTAGTTGTTAAATGAGAATTTTCAAATAAGAAATTATACAACTTCATTTTAAAAAATTTATGGATTTAGTTGTTACTTTGTGGTAGTCGATCATAATGATTTATTAAAACACTTATTTTGTTTCTACCACTGTATTTTACTGTAACTTAACGCTACTATAGTTTCGATACTTCAACGTGTCATCTTCATTTACTTGAGTCGCTTTGAAGATGCCACGTTGAAGTATCGAAACTATAGTAGCGTTAAGTTACAGTAAAATACAGTGGTAGAAACAAAATAAGTGTTTTAATAATAATAATAATAAAAGTACTTTATTGAGTAAAAACCCAAATGGCCATTGACCGTCCTTCAGCCTTTTTTAACAATAATATAATAAATTTTGTAACAAGAAGTATGGATAACAGACAGCAAAATTTAGATAGCATGTGAGAAAAAAAAAAAATCTGGTAAATATGTTACATTACAATTATTATTGACTTTTTATCATGTGGTCCTTATTTCACGAATGTGTTCCCACAGGGTTTTGTCCGGACACTTCCGGCTGCTGGGTCTTTCATGGTTTCTTGTTTTGCATAGAGGTTGAAGTATTTCTACGTTGTGGTCATTCTTGGCGAACTTAGTGGATAATTTAAATAGTCTCTGTGGAATTGGCTCTGTATTAGTTATTTGGTAAAGAAGAGCGTTTGGTGGATTGTGCAAGGGATTTCTTGGGTGTCGATATTTAGTGATGGCTCTGAGTGATGATGTTTCTGCAACATGGATGTTGTTTATTGCTGGTTTTCTGGCATTTAAGTAGATGGGATGGCTGTAGTCTAACATTGGTCTGCATATCGATTTGTATATGTGTGCTGCTGTCTTTTTGCTAATTCCATTATTTTTGTAGGTCATGCAGCGAAAGTGTTTGCTTCTAGAGATACACCTCTTTTTTATGGATTTGGTGTGGTGGTTGACGTTTAGCTTTTGATCTAAGCTTATGCCTAGATATTTCACTATTGTTTGAGAGGTTCAATTATGGTGGTTGACAGTAACTGTTGGCGTATTGTTGTTCGGTGCATGATTAAAAATAATGTATTGGGATTTTATTGGGTTAAGTGTTTTAATAAATCATTAAATTCATTTTAGGATTTAATTTTCGAAAGGATGCAAAGATTTCATTAATATTTTTACACATAGTTCATAGTAGTTCTTTTAGTTCTCATAGATAGTTATATTTTCTTTTTATTAAACTATAAGAAATATTCTACGAAAGGTAACATTGAACAATAAACACTTTTTATTATTTGTAAAACTGTGAATGATTGAAGAACATATTTTAGTAGGAGGTCAAGTTTTCATAAATGACTAACTTTTAATCCATAACATATAAATATAATAACATAATATACAAATTTTGGCAAATAGCATAATTTTCAGACTTTCCATAAAAAGCAGACATTTTCATAAAGAATGGTCTTTCTTTGCAAACTTGCACATAAAGAAATTTTCTCTCTTTCCAAGGCAATGCATGCATGCACCATATGTCAAACTATAAGTGTGATTTTTTTATTTTATCTTTGTTCAGCTCTTGAAATGGGTTTGAGCCATTGAGCAATCTTTTAATAAACAAATCAAATAAATTAAACTTCCATCTCGAATTTCAGATTATTCATAGGACAAATTATTTGTGCATTAGACTTGCTACATTTAAATTTTTATTAATACAAGATGTTGCATTTTCTATTATATTCATAGTACGATTAAATATCTAATATACAGGGTGATCTACAACTATTATGCAATTTATGATATACGTACATACATGTTTAACACATTCAGCACCATGGCAGACATTGGTGTCCTCCTTACTTAGCCATTAACATTGGCCAGCGGACACTCACATTCGAAGAGTTTTTATCATTAATTGCCGGCCATGGCCCTGTATAATGGCGTACATGCCATGCCATGGGTTTTTAATAAAAAAATTTATATAGATTTTGAAAGCTGTGTCCGCCATTGTGACTGCTGTGGCCTGCTGAGAATTTCTTAAAATTATATGTTTTAGAGGTCAATTTGTATCGACAGCACAGCACTGTGTTCGCCGATTTATTTGTGTCCGCTAAAATAACCGTTGCCGCCTAGGAAATTAACAATTTTTTCGATAAATGTGTCCGCTATGGCCTGGTGCGATAAAAAATATGCATTTTTTTTATAGGGCCAGATCAGACACCAGTGTCTGTCGAGCTTGTCTTATGGGTGGTCTCGTGCGTAGATTTAACAATATTAGGTTGGCGCTGAATGTGTTAATAATCACTGACCCGCAAGGTTTTTTTTATTAACCCAAATAAGTGATTACGAAGGTCTTTGACGTGCTGAACACGATGCCGTTGGCCTTTTTGCGCCATCACGTCATAATTTTGAGAAAACCTAATCTAATACTGCTAAAAAGGCTCTTTTTACCTATATTCATGCCCTAATAACTGGATTACGATACAAGATTGAGTAAATCGGACCAGACCATCTTACTCAGCTGTCCAAGATCTTTAGAATCAAATAGTTCCAATAAAAAGAAACATAACTATAGATGGCACAAACATTACTTTATCCCTAGAATTTTTGTGGTGAGTATATATCAAGTAAATAGGTAATTCTATAGGACTTTGACGCACTGAACAATACCGTTACCCGTTTTGCTCTATAAGGTCAACATTTTGAGAAAACATAACTTCAAACTGAATAGAATAATACTATCTATATTATTTTTAAAATATTATTTTATCCATTTTGAGGTTATGTTTTCTCAAAATCTTAACCTCATAGAGCAAAATGGGTAATGGCATTGTGTTCAGCACATCAAAATCCTACAGAATGAGCAAAATGCATAATTTTTTTAAACATCACAGATGAATAGACCACTAAAAAACATTATTTTTAAAGTATTTTATTTTTGTTTTATGTTCTAATTAAATGTTAAAAAAATTATTTGCTGCAGCTGTCAATTTAACTGGGTTTAAATGGAGAAGTTTCCGCGCTACTTGTGTGTGACGTCATAGGGCACATCGACCGACGGAAAACGTATTGTGATTGCGAATGTGTACACATTTATGTTGTGTTATGGAAAATACAAAGAAAAGTAGCTATAGATATTGTATTGTGCCCAAATGTACAAATACTACAATAAAAACTCCAGAAAAGTTATTTTTTAATGTGCCTAGACGAGATAAAGTTAGGAAGAAATGGTGCAGAGCTATGAGACAAGAATGAAAATATGTACCTAACCCTAATATTATTGTGATAGTTTGTTTACATATGGCGAATTTGGTCACTTTCCTATTTATAGGAATACAAAAGTTTACTAACTTCTGTTAATAGGAACCCTGAATTAAAATGTATAAATGTATAAGAACGGTGGGAATAATATGTTTGTTCATTTGTGTTGATTTAAAGCAGCTTCAAGCAGTTAAATAAAGATAGTGCTATCACAAGTAACGTGAGTGTGAGAGAGATAACGTGCTTCAAAGTTGCTATAAATCAACACAAATGAACAAACTGATTGTAACTTCTCGACATTCTACATATTATCCAGTTATATATTTATATATACCTATGTATGTCAACAGTTATTTTTACTATTAATGTACCTACCTACCTAAAAGTACGTACTTAGTAAGTGACGGGAGGTATTTATTATGTAAAAAAGTAAAGCATTCTAAGATGAAAAATATTAATTGATATAACATTAAAACATTGCCTTGATTACCTATTTTGAGGTTAGGTACATAAATAATTTGTTATATTTAACTACAGTATAAGGATAAAAATGGGCACAATTGAATTAATGTTTAGAATAATGAATGACACATACCTTGTTGCTTTAGTACCTCCAATTTCTGCACTAATAAAATCAGTATTAGTAGCAAAAAAGTTTGTCATCATAAACACATCAAAAACAGGCAAATTGTCACTCTGGCCCCGTAAAAACCCACTGTCCGTCATTTTTACCACTTAATAATTAAAATAAATAAATAAATGAATGATTTCTTTTATGAACATATCAATACACATTTACAAAACACAAAACAATTTACGATTTAACCTCTTGGCAGATAGACGACCATTAGACATTATGCCGAATGACGTCAGACCAATAGCGTGGTGTTTTCAGTCACGTGGATATGTTCCCATAAAATTTTGAATTTCAAAGTCGTTTATTTAGGCTACACATTTTTTTTAAACCTTTTCTTCATTACTTTCTCAACTTATATAACATATATAACGAAAAAATAATAAATTATTGCATTTCTAAAATTCATGCATGTTGCTCATTAGCTATTTAGGTCTGATTTACTTGTATATCTATAGTTGGGTTTTTTTATTGCTACTATTGATTTTTGAAGATTTTGGAGGGCCAAATAAGTTGGTCTGGTCCGTTTTAGCCAATCTCGTGTCGTTGTCCAGTTATTAGGGTACAAATATAGGTAGAAATGGCCTTTTTAGCACTTCGAGGTTAAGATTTCTCAAAATGTGACGTGATAGCGCAAAACAGCCAACGACATCATGTTCAGTACGTCAAAAACTTTCGGAATCACTTATTTGGGTTAAAAAATATGAAAAGTGTCTTTTTTGCAGGTCTGTGTAATCAAAGTGAACTTACTTACGACTCTGAAGTTTGGTATACTAGATGGAGATCACGCTGTATTATAAACAAATGTCAACAAAAGAAAAAACAAACATTTATCATTGTAGAAGAAAATAAGAAAAAGTTGTAGTATAGTTTCTAAAAGGAACTTACAGATAGAGGGGAAGTATTGTCGGGGTCAGTACCAGTGGTAGAAGACTTATTTGGATTAAACTGGATTGTCAAGTCAACACTCCCTCCTTTAGATGACTTTTTCTTTTTCAGGCCAAACTTCCTTCTGTCTTTTTTAACATTTGGGGATAGAGCTTCACAAACGCTCTAGAAAAGTTAGAAATTTTTTTAATACAAGATTTAAATATCAAAAGTTCTTAAAGGAAACTATGGGTTGATAATACTCTCATACTCTTTGCAAATACGAAAACGAAGAGTATATAGCATTTGATTGGCATATTTCTAAAACCGGTCATACTGCTTGTATAGAAAAGATTTTAATATCATGTTAGTGATAGAAACTTTCAAAATGTCAGTCTGTTTGCCCATCATATATCTTGTAGGCATGAGTATTTATGAAATAACAGTTCGATTGTATTGGTCAGTAAATTAGTGTTAGCTAGTGGAAGAATCCCATCGCCCCATCTGACGATTGTGTCACGTTTTGGGACCGGACCATGGTGACGGATATTAAAATGTCGGCGGAAACGCCGTTGCAGAACATCACAGATATGCCCAATTACAAATACTAGTCGACTGCGAAACGCACGATGTTCTCTCGTCCAGATGATCATTGTGACTAACAAATGGCGTATCTCCCCAAGTTGAACGACTTTATCCACAATGCTCCACTCCCCTCCGTTCGCGTAAATCACCCATCCCAAAAACACCCGTCCTGTCTGCCGCACCCTGTACAAGTTATCATCAGATAACTTAAATAATATGTATACCTATATTTTAATGAAAGATTAGGTAGTTATTCCTCTAATGGAGTTAAATCACCATATCAAAGTTAATTGTTTATAACAATGCCCAAAAAACAGACGATAATTGAATAATTAACCATTTAAGTACATTGAATCAGAACATTTTTGTCTCCGGAAAGTAATATTTTTTATGAACTTATTCCAAAACTTTTTGCTACCTTCTTGTGAAGTTAACAAGCAAAAAATTGTTGTTGCAAGACGATTTCTTACAAATTTTGGTTTTATTTTCTAATATAGATGATTCTTAATCCAGGCAAGAGAACCATATTTTCCTAAGGAACATACTAATTAGACTGCACGTAACAGTCATAAGCAAAATATTGACCAGAGTTGATGCCCTCACCAAACGGAACTTTATCTCTACACAGCAGATTGTAGAATAGATAATGGGGTGACATAAATAACTTAATATATTTATAGATAATATTCATACAGGGAAAATTAGCCTATAAAATATGACATTTCCAATAATAAGTCATGGAACTTTGTTCCATATCATGACTCAGGTAGATCAGTCATTACTGAAAAAGAGGGGGTGAATATGGTGATTAAGATCTAGAATTTGCCTGTTAAAAATTGAAAATAAACTGAACATGGATAGTACTAAGGAATTAATAGATATGGAACTAAGCCCCTGGCAATTAGAAAGTCATAATTTTCTAGTGAGAGAAGAAGTTATTTATTATCGAAATTAATCATTAGTAACAGAAATAAATTTTAGTAACGGTAACTGTAATAGAAATAAATATTAGTAATACTAACAATATCTACGTAATCACATAAAAGAAACAGCATTGTCATTAACTTACCTCTGCAATCACAATATTGCTGCTCTCAATTTGTTGTAAGAGCCTGCTGAGTTTTGTAATGTTCTGATCAAGAGCTGTCGCATCACGCTGATACTGTTCGAGAGTTGCTAGAGATTCTTGTAGCCAAATACTTAGGCGACCAGCGCCATTTGGTGGCTTAAGACCTCTTGTAAGACTACCATCACGACTTAATATTTCAGGGGTTCTAGAAATATCTGAAAAGGTGATAATTACAAAGAATTAATTTTGATCTCTTACAGGAACTTCTAGATTTCACTTGGAAAATATTGCTCTCCTTGCTATTCTATACAGTCTCTCAAAAGGTACATGAAACTAGTCTAAAGTGAAAAAATTTGCATCTGTTAAAGTATGACGCATGAATAAAAATTATTATATTTTGAAGAATACAGGGATTTTTAACTGGGAAAACAACTGCTTCTCTATGAATTGAATTAATTCAATCTAATTTTGAATAAAAACTTGACATGTGACAATGTTCCTTGTGCATATTTCTGAAATGAAAAAAAATCATTTAAATCAGATAAATAAATAAAATTAACGTTAAATTTTATAGAGATTTTGGTTGATTTGTTTTTGTGCTGGTTAGTGTATATAAAGTTTGCATAAAGGATAGATTTTATACAGGGTGTCCTGTAATAACGTGCAAAAAAATTTAAGTACCAATTCCTAATCGAAAATGAAGGGTTGGTTCTTCACATAAAATTTTTCAAAATAAAGAAATTGGTAGTTAAATTGTTTGCATGTTATTACGGGATACCCTACATAGTAATATAGATTGCAAAGTGAATTCTGCTTGTTCCAGTATTGTTATTGCTATTAGAATTTTAGTGTTTCACTTTTACTACAGGGAGTTAATGAGACATGCGTATAATAAATGACAAATATAAAAGGTTTCTGTATAAAAAGTTAATACGTAAAAAGAAGAGACTTTGAAGCTTAAACCTATTTGTAAATAGTTTGGAAACAACCCAAGGCACATTAGTAAGAGGAAATTATGTTATTTACCCTAATAAATTGACATCCATAATTATGTGTTCATAGTTATTACTATTTCATTGCAGATTATTTGAATAACAGTTTTAGGTACAACACATATTCTAGTCTACTATAACTTCAGAATCGATGCATGTTTATTTAAATTCATTCAGAAATATAGTAGAAAAACGCTATTATAGTGAACACGAAGTGGCTTTACAGGAGAAATATGTAAACAGGGAACAGAATTAGATTGCAATTAGAAAGTGATGATTGAACTGTTACTATGTCGTGTGCAATCTGTAGTAGAATTAAAAATTCTTACGAATAGTATTATTCATAATAAAGTCAAAACAGCACATTGGGTGAACAAGGCATATAGCTAAAAACTTCAGAGAGAAGCACAAATTTGCCATAAACATACCGAATATTCAGCTCTATGATGGAACATTCGCTAGTGTTGATATATCTCTTTATACATAACATATATAACAGCTGCGTCATGGGAAAGTTAGGCTGTTAGAGGTATCAAAGTCTTTTGATAATATTCCGGTATTGGGTAGCATATGACATTATAACTACTTTTTAGGTTATGTTTGTCATTGCTGCTGATCTAATAAATTAAATCTCTTTTGGTGTTTTCTTGGTTAGCCCCATCCTCAGGGGGGATTTGAACTAAGATTAAACAATTCTTGATAATTTTTTATTTTTGGTAGGTATTTAGTATTAGAAAAGTATTTTAAAAAGATATAGTTGTCTCCATATATTTTCTGCACATAAAAAACCAAAAAGCTGTGCCGCTCACGTATAGATGATAGAGCGGGGCATGTTCAAGTTTGGTAGAAAATGTTATATCATAAATATAATATATTACTTAATACATAGAACAACATTGTTCTCATGTATAGTACGTTCTGGCATAATTAAAATAAGAAATAATTGGAAACAAGGCTCTCTTAATTAAAATTTCTTAACTCCTAAAATATAGTTGAGCCCTAACTAGAACTTCATACCTAGGAAACAGATAAGCAGAGCCGTACTTTGAATCTATCCATCAATAAAACTGGGTAAACAGGGTCGAAAATAAATTTAGTACTTTCAAACAAATAACACTTAGCGACTTAAGAAATATAGTCAGAGAACTGCCAAACAAAACAAGTAGTATGGATGGAATAAATGTAGAAATTTTAAAACTCTCTTTTGAGGTAATTGGAAACCCTCTGTTGAACATAATTAATTTATCATTAGAGTATGAAAAATGCCCAAGAAGTTGGAAGAAGTCAATGGTTACATCAGTAGAAAAAGTGACAAACTCATGTGAAACGGCATTACAACTGTAATTGTGGACTGGAAAGATAAACTTAGTGAAAAAAATTATGTGGGAATAGTGTTTTTAGACTTCCAACGAGCGTTTGAGACTATAAATTGGGAATCGTTAATGAAAATGGAAAAAGCCTAATTTAGGGGTGAAGTGTTACGGTGGGTGCACGACTATATGCAAGATAGAACGCAAATAACAAGATGGAGGGAAAATGTTTCAAGTGAAGTTGAGACAGTATCTGATGTTCCACCAGGTTCAATAATTGGTCCATTGTTATTTGCATTCTATGTTAATGACATCGTTAATGTAATAAACCAATGCAAGTTTCAACTGTTTGCTGATGATACTATATTGTTTTGTGCCAGTATAGATTATAAGAAAATTATTGATGTTTTAAGTAAAGAATTGAAATTGGTTAGTGAATGGCTAAGTGTAAATACTCTTAAATTAAATATCAATAAAACAAAATGTATGCTCTTAGGAACAAAAAATAAATTAGGACTATTAGCAGAAGAAGTCAAAATACATAATGTAATAATAGAGGGTACTAGCATAGAAACAGTAAAAGAGATCAAATATTTAGGTATTTATAATTTACATAGATGAACATTTAAGTTTTCATAATCATGCAAACTACATTATGAAAAAAGTATCAAGAAAAACTGGTATGTTAGTCAGGTTAGGAAGTTTCATCGGTAAATACAAAATTAAATAATAAAATAAAACCATCATAAGCCCACATTTTCAGTATTGTTCAACTATATTAATGTCTTTAAATAATGAAGATATGAAAAATTTGCAAATAAAACAAAATAAAGCTTTAAGAGTTATATTGGGATGTAATCGATATGTAAGAATAGAGACTATGCTAGAAGTATTAAATCTGTTGAATGTCAAACAAAAAATAGTTGTAAAATGTTTTTATCTTTAATTACAAAATGTTGCATAATTTCTACCCCAGCATCTATTGGAAAATAATCACTTTGTCAGAGATGTCCATAAATATTCAACTAGAAGCAATAACGCAAACAAATTTTATTTAAACAAGGCTAATAATGTTTAAAAAAATCAGTTATTTCATAATAGACTTAAAATATATAAGGGGCCATCCATAAAATACGTCACTCAGAATGTCACCATTTTGGACCCCTCCCTCCCACTTTATCACGCTAAGTCACACTTTCAGCGACCCCCCTACAAATATTACGTCACAAAAGCTAGCCCCCCCTCCCATAAACGATTTCTTGTGATTAAGAATAGCATACAGATGAGTAATTCAAAATATTTGTTATGACCACATAGGTAAATAAATAAGTGGACACAATCTGAAACATTAATGTTTGACTATCCGTATGTTTATTTACAGGCAGGACCGTCGAGAGAAAATCGGGGCCTGGGGGATAGTAACATACAACTCCCAGCAATTTTCAATTATAAATTTCGAACAGCGGAAGCGATAATCTTCTTCCCTAAGATTTACTATTTACCTCAAGAAAAATTTTAAAGAGCGGGGGGATGTTTTCCCCGATCAAAATTATTTTGAAGAGGGGGGATATTCCTTTCTCGGTAGCAGTTCTAAAAAAAACCCAGAGGGGTGGAAATTTCACATTTAGTCTTTCAAAACTCATTGTTATTTAACGTTACGCTAATCGTTTAAAAGTACCTCTCTCATTTCACATAATTCAAATGCTTCTCTAACTTCAAATGATACCCAGGCCCTCGAAAACCCCCGGGGCCGGGTGGGAACAACCCCGCCCCCCTCAACGAGCCTATTTACAGACTTTTAGTGCTTGGGAATCACTTTCTATCGTAATGAAAAAATTTTAAAAACTGCCAAGTCAAGAGAAAAATTACAATAAAATTGATTAACTGCGAACGTCGCATTTCCTTAGATCCCCCTCCCCCTTGTCACATCTCGTCACGCTAAGCAATACCCCTCCCTCCCCCTCATTTGAGAATGTATTTTATGAACGGCCCCTAATAATTTACCCGCTGATATTAGAGACTGTACAAATATTTACATTTTTATAAATAAGTGTTTTTACTACGTAAAACAATTATTCTAGTAGATGTGTGCTGCTTATAATTCTGTTTCTTTTACTGTAACAAATTTTTCAAGAGGATGTTTATATGTTTATACTTATATGTTTATATGTTTGTAAAGGTAGCAATTTACTTACTTAAAAAAAAATAACGCGAAGGACGAGCAATACGCCCACCAATGCGAAAGATATATTATCTTGACGCAAAACAGAATAACATTTTTACACCAAGGATACCGAAACACGTGTGTGTGAAAGTATTCTAAAGTTTTTGTTTTGTCTTTAATTGTTTTTTTGGTTTTGTTGAACAGGATTATTTAAAATTAAAATTAACATTATTGTGACAGTTACGCTGTACGTAATGTGCATATTTCCTTCTTTTAATTCAATGTTGTTCGTGGCATATAGCCAGCAAAGTATTTTGTTTAGAAAGATATATGTTTCTGTACTTATCTATGATAAGTCTTTAGTAAGAGTTTGAAATTATTACCAGTATTTTTTGCTAGTAATATATTGATTTCCTCAATTCTATTTATACATTTCTTTAATTGACGCAAAAGAAAAATATAACTAGATATTTTACTGCTGATAAGTTCGATATATGAGCGTTCCATTTAGAATTATCATTTAAGACAATTCCAAGTAAATTGACACATTTGCCTTTTATGGTTGCGCTGTTGGTTGAAAAAATCTGATTTTGAGTTTTGTCTGTGTTTAAACTGTACAGGGTGGGCAACTAAGAATGGAGGTCTTCCTACTTCCTTCGTACGAAAACCATGTGCCAGTCGAATAAAAACTTTTTCACTTGGATGACGTCTTTCAGGATATTGCACTGCATAGACTCTGGCAGCAAGAGTTGCATGTCTCATGCATTCGAACTAAATCGCTAACATGTCAAATGCTTCATTTGTAAGAATCATTATAATTTGAAAAATTAATTCCAAAACGAAAACAAATTCAAATAAAAAACTAAATACTGCACAAAATAACAATAATGACAAGTTAAATATTTTGACATAATATGTTGTTTCTTCATTGTGTCATTTTCACAGCTTACTTGTTTTCAACAGCTACTTTGCAAATCCCGTCGGCAAGATCTGATAATAATTCATAATTTCAACTTTGTTTGCTAATATCTTCCGTTAGAGAAAAGTTATCTAGTTGCGGTTTTCACTGATATCTGAGGCTTTTAATTCTCTATTTTACCGTGTAAAAATAAATATACCATTCCATTTAAATTTTTTAAGAAAAAGCGCGATATTTGTTGTCATGTCAAATAACGGCCTCTAGCGGCGACGGTAATAATCAAATGGAAATAGCACAACATGCACTCGATAGACCAAGAAAAGCACTTTCCAATGAGACCAAGTTTGTTAAATTCCGTTAAGGCTAATCGGAGTAATCGACATTTGAAAAAATGTATATTTGGCATCTCCTCACCACTTTATTCTTGAAGATACAAAAAAAATGGAAAACTAAAAAGATTCAAAATTGTCCTAGGATTACGATGCATGTATTTTCAATACCACTTAATTGAGCAAAATACTGAGAAAAGCCTGATTTTCTATTCTGCTGTGGCTGTTACGCCCCCTAGCGGCCATTTTAGAAACTCGAAAATATTTTCCAGCGATTTTTCATGACCACTTTACTTAAGGTAATTTTTTCCCTAAACTTGTGCGATGCTTGGTTTCTGAGATATGGCCGACCTCCATTCTTAGTTGCCCACCCTGTACAGTTTTTTAAATCCGATTTTCCTATCCTTCGGCTAGCTGTTGACCTCGATGCTGGAAAATTTGTCATAAACACCGCATCTTCTGCTGTTTAAAACGGATTTTCCCTCAAATAGCCAAGGAGCACTTCATCTTGAACGAGATTTGAACTTCTCAATTGGCCTGAACCATCTTTTCTCTTTAAGTTACCTTTTCCTCCTCCCACCTTTTCTGCAGACTCATAATAGTACTTTTATTCAGTTGATAATGATTATCAACTGCTCTGATAGACCATCCGTCTTTAATTTTAGAGAGAATTGAAATTATTTCATGTTTAGTTAATTTTGACATTGCAAAAATATGACAACTGCACCTTTGCTCTTAATTAATTTTTTTTATTACGATCGATTATTTCTCCAAAAATTATCAGTTGTTGTACAGAACAGCAAAGAAAAAGGCATTTGTGCGTTGGCACGGGACGTCATAAGATTGACTGCATGTACGAAGTGATTTGTAAATACATATTTTTTAAAATTCTGTTCTCTGCAATTTCCATCTCACAATAACTTTGGTATTTTTAATATTTTAAAAATTATCTTTTTTCAAATTCCCCCTTTTTGACGCCATTTCGCTTTATATTCTGCCCACAGTGACCTTGATAAGTTTTTAAAGTATTTAACCAAAGAATCGAAAGTTATTAGAATTATTCTTTCCCAGCTTTTGCAACTATTTTTCCACTGTGGACTGGGCTTTTTAAGTTGTTCATTGAAATGTGTTTAGCTATTCTCATGAAGGAAAATCAAAGTTGGAAGGGAAAATTAGTGGGCCTTTGTTATATACAGGGTGTTCAGTTATAAAATGTAAATATTTAACTCTAGATTGCTAGCTGAAATTTAAATAGGTTCTTCATATAAACATGTATACTGATGTCACACAATTACACAAGTCTTTTTTACCTGAACAAGTTGTAGAAGCAGTTGAGCAGATAAATGAGGATCTAAATAACATCATCAGGACCTCTGAAAGTCGTAATCTTGCGATTAATGCAAATAAATCTTGTGTTGATTTTTAAGAGTAAGAATAATAAAAACAAAATAAATGAAATTAATATTACATGATCGTCATCCGTTACATTTCTAGGCCTACTAGGTGACGAAAAATTCGTGTCGACCTGTGTTCATGGAAAATAACATCTCAACTTTATCTTTAATTTGAGTTCGACGCAGCCATTTTTGTCAACCGAAACAAAAACAAATTTATATTTAATTCAAATAGACATGCATATACTATACTAATTATGAATGTTGTCATTCACGTCATCAATTTATATTTTTTTCAAGTTATGAGATTTTTGGAAGAACACAAGCAAGTCCACATTTTGTTTTCTTTAAATTATGTCTATCGCCCGTTGGAGTATTGTTACAATGTTGTGTTTACTGATGAAAAAGTTTTTCAGTCTTGTAATGATGGACATATTCGGCTGTACTGTCCTGCAAGTATCAGGTTTCACGAACGTTACGTGTCTCCGTGGAACAGATCTGGGCGATTTTCTGTTAACATTTGGGCATGAATAGGCGAGCATGGCCCTGGTGTAGCATGGCATATTATGGGATGGTAGATTTATAGGGATATTTTGGAAAACATTATGCTTACTTCGGTGGAGCAATTATATCCAAACATCACCTTCATTTATCAACAAGACAACTGCCCTATTCATACTGCCAGGATAATTACTCAATGGTTTGGGAACAATAAATATTGAATTAATATCGTGGCCTTCGCATAGTCCCGATATAAACTCAATTGAGAATGTCTGGTAGCTAGTGAAAAAAATTATGAACGAAACTTCAGACCAAGAAATGAAGAAGAATTGTGGTCGGCCATTGAAAATTGCTGGGAGGAGCTAAGAGAAAAAGAAAACTATTGTCGTAGACTAATTTCTTCTATGCCAACAAGATTTAATCACATCTTGGAAGGAAACGGAGCTGGTACAAAATAATAGCTTACATTATTTACACAATAAATACAATCGCAGTTATGTGCAATCGTATCTGTGAATTTTTCACCGTCGATTTTTACATTTGTTATAAGTCGAAATCATTCCCATTGAATGGTGTAAGAAAGTAAAAAACACAAAAATGCGTATGTTTTTCTTCTTGATTAACATTATTCAAATACCTTACTTATAACGTTTCACAATCAATGTCAGTTTTTTATAACCCATATGTACGGGATCTCATTGTACAGAAGTGTAGCTAATCAGATATCTTTTAATAATTATAACCTGATACTTTCTAGAAAATACCTAATAAATAAATAAATGTTATTATTCTTTACAAGAAGTTTTTAATGACGCAACTAATGGCTGTATTATGAATATAGTATCACATTCTGCGTCCTTCGGCGTTCAATATTGCGCAGTGTATAAATATTGTAATTTATTAATTTTGCTGTATATTATTTACTGTAATCTTTAAAAATGTTTTACTATTGTAACAAATAAATACTGTTTTCTTATATTTTACTTATGTGTGTTCAAAATTGGCCAGTCACAACTATACAAATGTATAGCCAGGAAAGAAAGAATTTTATTATTACTTTATTTTTAAACAAAGCTAAAAATGTTGTGATGAATTGTGAAATTTTCATTAGCTTTTTTGTTAAAGCGATTTGTGAACTCTAATAGTAATACATTTTATACATACTAACAAGAAAAAATACATATGTATGCAATGAGTATAAGATCATGCAAACATATCAAGTGAATATTATAATGGAAATTATTGCCTTCCAAATGAGAAGATTTGAATCAATTGCATTCTAAATTATTTTATTAAAAATGACATTCTGCACAATATTACACTTTTCCTTTAATACTAATGTTTGTTTTTTAAATAAACTGAAGTAGTCATGAAATTAGGAGAAGCACGTTTACGAATTATCATATAATGTAAGAAAATAACACCACGAATTACGTAGATATATTAAACAGACTACAAAATTTTACTTACTGTGTAACCCATCAGAGGGTTTGAATAGAGCACCAACATTTGTACCATACGTTAAAATATGTTGCCTGTAAAGCCTATGCGCCGTCAACTGCTGCACCCAACTAATAAAAGTTTCATCGGCTTTTGCCTTCAAATGATAAATAAATTCTTCAGCGTCTATATCTATACGTCTCCTCTTCTGTTTTGTGGAAATTACTGACAGGCCAATGTCCAAGGAGCCATGAATTTTTCCTTTGTTTATTTCCGTCGGGCCTTTTCCATACACCAATATACCTTTGTCTATCATGAAATATCTCTGGAAGAGAAGAGTCATATATAATTTTTGTTCAATAAAACTATAAGATTAAAACTCTATTATCAAAAATAAACCCTGGCAGTGTTCTCAGAAAAGGAGTGTATGAGGAACCCACTAATAAATATAAATTGTCATTATGATATCTGCTTTGAACTAAAGGTATAAACCACAGTCGGCAGTTTCTAAATATGATCAATGTTGATGAACAATTTAAGAGTTTTAAAAAGCAATAACAATAGGCAAATAAAAACACTTGGTTAAAGTTTATTTATGTGTGGCAATAACTCTTTAGCTTTATCCTGAAAAGAGATGGTAAAAAGCAATAAGTTATTTAAACAGTTATCGACTGTTTAAAAAAATTTTCTTTCTAAATACTGCAGCCTATCCCTTTAAAATGCAGTGCATGTAAAGATAGGGAATCTGTGTCGTTGTCTCTGACTGGACATTTGCAAGCCAAGTTTACGCAGGGAAAACTAATAAATCAGAACAGATTTCTTACCAGGTACGGAAAGTATGTTGTTATTTAAGTAATAAAAAAGTTATATATTTTTTTAGAATATTTTGTATTTATTATATAAAATCAAACCAAGTTTTAATACAAAAATTGGGCGGAATGCGTGATGGAATACGTAATAAAGGAAGAAGAAAATATGTGTAAACTGGATAAATTAGTGGAGCAGATGGAATTGAAATGTATAGTAAATACAGGTTCACCTGATGAAGACACTGAATTTTCTGATTTAGACGGATTTCATATTGTCCCGGAATAAGTTTTAATAGTACACCCATTTTATGTAAAACTCGCATTTAAGTTAATAATTTTTGTTACATTCTTTATTTCAATGCACCATTTTATATTGGCAACTTTTTACTTAAATATAATAAATCTGTAGTATCACAAACATTCATTGCAGTTCTTGAATCCAAAATGATATAATTTTTTTTTTATAACTTTTAAAAAGTTAATATATTAATTATCACTGAACCATGTTAAATGTGCAAAATAAACAGGTAGTGTATTTTTATTCTTAATGCAATAAAATAAGACCATTTATGCTGTAATTTAAATTAAATATATTCAATGTACTTATTTATAAGAGAGCCAAAAATGCCAAATGAAAGTGAATTTAAACCGATAATTTTTATTTTGTGTACCGATGCCCTTTGGACGGCCTCTTGGCCACTTACTTGGGAATTCCCATGTGCCTGTGTAAACTGTGCTCCGCTAATAAAACTAATATCAGTTTTAAACATTTTTTGTTTAATTACAAAACATAATTTATTATTTTTTTAATTCAAATAATTAATAACTTATTTATTAATTGACCAATTTTGTTTAAAAAAAAACAATAATGTTCTTGCTCCAGCTAACACAAACTTACTGTCCGAATTTCAATACAATCGGACTTTTTGTTCTTAAGTTATCGTGTTTACAAGAAACGTGACGGACTGACGGACGGACAGACAGACAGACGGACGAGCATTTTGAAAGTTGTTCAGAATTCGAACACCAACACGGTGATATGAAAGCTTTTTCTCTACGAGCAATATTACCGGTTTTAGAAATGTGCCGATCGAATGCAATATACCCTTCGTTTTGTATTTGCGCAGAGTATAATAATAAAAATGTCAAAGATACCAAAGATTATTTTTGCTCTTCAGGAACCATTTTTCGGACTCTGTAAGAGGGTTTTGTGAAGATTTCATTGAAAACGAATTATTAATTCATATTCTGTGGATAATTCTGAAGTGCAAATTTCGAAAAAATACCATCCTTCCATAAGAAATACATTGAAAACTTTATAGCCTTTAACGATCCTTTCATACCAACATTTAAGTTTTAAAATATAGTTTACTATTAAAGGTAATAAATTATAGCATATAACATTTCTAGGACCGAAAAAAGATTGAGATATCCTATCAACTGCATTATCATTTTAGCCAAATTAATGTAATTTAAAAACACTGATAAAACAAATTATTTCCTATTAGTGACTCTTATCAATATATTGCTATTATTTACCATGAATGGAAATGAACACACTGTAACTAAACTGCCAGAAATAAATTAGATTGAAAGTCATGTATATGATTACACATACAAAAAAAACACATTAATTGCAATTTATAAGAATTGTTATGTTAATAACTAATTATTTCTGTATATTATATTGGTTTCTTATCTGCCCATATTTGTAACAAAGTTGTTATTGCTTTTACAACTATAGTTTATAGGATTAATTTACTTTGAAAAAAATCCTGTCACTAAAATTTTGGATATTCTTAAAAGTAAATGAATTATTCGAAAAGTTGACCTTTTCAACCCATTTACTTAATTTGTTTGATTAACGAATAATATTTAAAAATACACTTTCCAAAACTATCTAAAAAAATGTAACTTTTAGCGAAAAATACCGAGACTTTTCTTGAAACTTATTTGATTCCAAAAATAATATTAGTCTACTTGTAGTGATTGATAATGTAAATTAAGTGTTTTGTATGTAAGTGATCAATAATTTCTATAGAAAAATTGTTGTCCAGTTAAATTAATATTTTTCAGATTATTTATACCATTAATAATTTCAGACGCAGTAATATTATACAACTTAAGTTTAGATTTAATACATTTCCATCTTCATTTGGATATAATGCTAATTATGTCCATGTAATATTAATGTTGTTGGTAAATGTCAGTTGCAAAAATTATTGAAAGGAATAAGGGAACCAAGTATCAGATGCTAACTATATCAAATATAGTGATTTTCAAAATTTTTTTTAAAAGAGGGATGTAAGATATTAGCACATTATCTAAGCAGCAAGATTACAATTTATTCACCTATTCGATTTGTATCCAATATGAGAGTTATAAAGATTAATTAAGAATTATATTTACACGCTTAACAAAAGAACAAACAGACAAATTATTTTGAGTAATACTTTTTAATAGTACTTTTTTAATAGAGCGCTACCTATGAATAAGTTCGGAACTATAATTTCAAATGTTCTTTATTAGTAAAGCTTTCTTTACAGTAGAAGATATTTTTGATGAAATCAAACACTGTCTTAACTACATGTGATATACCTGCTTATTGTTAACTTCCCATCATAGGTATCTTTATATTTAAATTTAACTATTTTTACTTATTTACAACTAATATATGTATGTTTTTGTATCTACTATTGTGTAGTATTTTACTGTGTTTGGAAAAAGTGTTTCTAAAAATACAAACAAGGAGCAAGGGTTTCTATTGGATAAACTTTGAAATATTTTGTTTAAAACATAATACAATAAGATTTCGTGAGAGTACATTGACAGTATTTATTTGAAAATAATGTATATTTGAGGTCCAGTTGCAACCCACTGCAAATAAACTTCTACAACAAATAAATGATAAAATAATAAATAAAATATTAACTTCCGTTTCTTGCTTTTGTTTTTTTGGCAGAGAAGTTTAATAAAAAGCGAATAATTTATAGAATAGCGGTTTAATACACAACCAAAAATAACAATTTATAAATCTCCAAAATGTATTGAAAACAATATAGGTAGGTATATAAAAAAATTAAAGTGAGGTGAATAACTTGGTAAATCACTCAAGTTTAACAACAGATAAATTAATTACGTAAACAACAAAGATGTTGAAATGATCTGTTTTATCTGACTCATACTGTGGGTGGTAAATATTGCTCAAAATGTACATTGCAATAATTCACTGGCATAAAAACAACTGCTCTTGTAACAATAATAATAATACACGAAATTTGACAATTTTATAATTCTTAATAGCATATGTTGCTGCCAGAAATGCATTTTTCTCGTATTCAGTACTTAATACTTAGTAATATTTAAGATTAATAAAACGAGAGTACATCAAAACACTTAAAAACAACAATTCTGACCATATGGGACATAACAATAGACGACACAAGAAAAGACAATCAAGAGTATAGCGATAAGAACATCAATGGAAAACCCTACTTCACACATAGTCAAACGTAAATGGAAGCCCATTAAAAACTTGGCACACAGCTCTTCCATGGGACAATAAGAAACACACGGGGCAAAAGCCCAACCTGTTTGGATACATGGAGCAATGCAAACACCAACTCCTAAATAGATCATATCCTGGTTAATAAATAAATAAGGGAAAGGGTTAAAAATAATTAAGGCAAAAAGAACAACAAAAAGCAATATTAATTAAATACAATATGGAAACCAAGAGACAAAGAAACCGGAAGTAGGTAAAGAGTACAACAAAACGCCAAATAACATTTGGAACATTTTCCCACTATAGAAAGAAGAATATAAAAAGGAAGTATCAGGAGGAAACGGAAAACAATTGACTGGGGAAGACTTTAACTGGTCAACAATGAGTTCAAACATGAAAACAGCGACAGGGAGAATGCTGACGTGCAAGAAATCAGCCATAAGCAACACAATAAAAACGAACAACTAAAGATGATGAAGGTTGCAGAAAAACAACAACATATACCAATTACATGAGGATAAGAGTATCATGGGAAAAACCTTAACCCACATATGGTCAAATAAAAATGGAAACCCGCTAAAGGATACAACAAAATAGCAAATAATGAAATCTGAAACATATCCCTACTACAGAACAAATAACCCAGAAGAAAGAATACAATAAAGAAATATCAAGAATATACACACTGCTATAGATTCAGAAAAGGCAGGTACAGAAGACTCAGTAAAAGACAAACAAGGAGATGAGGATAGATGGAAACTTAAAAGAAGCATCCCACAAACACCTACACTTCCCATCCTATATTCCCACACCATGCATTATGTGGCTCTCGTTGCTGGCAACAAACATGTCTCAAATCCAATTCGGTGTATGCTGCTGATCCAGTGGTATGTAAAAATATCCAGATTAGATATCCGGAAGTGGCAGCAATGCCTAACTTACGCGGGCTAATCAATAAATCAAATACAATCAACTATAAGACCCTTTGACAAACTCTCATTACAAATAAAACACTCCTCAGCATCAGAGCTTTATTTCACATTTATATACATTTTTTACACTCCCAACGATTACACTACAATTAACACTGCTCAAATAGTGGCTGGTCGGCAATATATCATAATATCGCGCGTCAATAAAAAAAATTAACATTCGTCGCATGAAAAAAATACCAATATAGTTCTCTGCTGCAAACGCTACGAAATGCATATGACTACCCTTGTCTTAAATGAGTTCTAAAACATTAAAACAACAAAAACTTCTGGCAAAAGGTAAGTTTTCTTGTCTTCATAGTTATAAAATAAATTTTAAAAAATGTAAAAAAGTTGTATTGCCGTGTAAAGTATTCTTTTAGATCTGACGACTCATATAAAAGGAATAGTTGATAGGATCATTTTTATACAGAATTTTATACCATACAAAAAAAAGGTACACATAGTTTTTTATACCATCTTGCTTACTTTTCAAGACATTTAAAAAAACTGTAAAAGCTCTGTTTTCTGTTTATGGAACTGTTAATTGTTACTTAATTTATAAACGAAATTGTTTAAAAAAAAATAAGATTGACATTTACTAATCATAGTTTAAAAGTACACACCTCGCAGTTTTAAAATGTCTGCCACTGCACCTTCAATAACCGGGATGTATGTCTGCCTCTGGATCACCACAAACCGGGATGTTTGCCGATCATATTTTTGTAACAAGCTAACCGTTGTACTCTTCGCCGATTTACTGCACTTTTCATATATTTTATAAGATACCCTTCGCATTTTTTTGTAAATAATATTAAGTAGTTTTAGACATTTTTTTTTTTTTTGTTCTCAGGGCTCGTCTGTTAATAAAAACTCCGAGGGCACTGCAGCCTCCTGGGCTTATTGTGCTCTCCCTGTCATGTTTCACTCCGCCCACTCCAGTACCCCTGTACCCCTAATCAGGTGATACAGATCCATGGTCGGGCGGGTGCTGATGAATTCCGGGTCCGTTCGTGCTTGCCCGTAAATACCATGTCTTCTGCGAGCCAGTGCCTCGCAGTTGGATATGATGTGATCGACCGTTTCCGGCTCCTTGCTGCATAGTCTGCAGTCTAGGTTGCCGTCAAATTTGCCGATTGTATTTAGATACTTCTTTACCGGAAAATGTCCAGTCAGAAGTCCTACTATTAGTCTTAACTGCGTCCTGTTCATTGTGAGCAGTTCTTCAGTTTGTTTTGCACATGGACCTTTAATGAGTGTTTTCCCATGTCGATTTCCTGGAATGTTCCTCCAGTGATTTTTGTGTTTGCTCTTGACCCAGTCAAGACATTTTTAGTTTAATTACAATATTATTTTTTCTTTATATTTTCAGAAAAATGTATAACTTTTTTATTTATTGATTGATTTTGTTAAAAAACAATAGGATTCTTCCTCTAGCTAACAGTAACTTACTGTCCAAATTTCAATACAATCGGACTTTTCGTTCTTGAGTTATCGTGCTTACAGTAAACGTGACGGACGGACGGACAGACTGGCAGGCGGATGGACGGAAAGGCAGGCGGACGGAGGAACGGACATTTTGAAAGCTGTTCAGAATTCGATGGCCAACACAGTGACATGAAATTTTTTTCTCTACGAGCAATATTACCAGTTTTAGAAAATTTGCCAATCGAATGCAATATACTGTATAATAACTAAGTCGTAATCAATTAATAACAAAGAAATCAGCTTGACACTTCTTTGTCATGCCCAGTGACATAGTTTGCAGGTTTAGAATATTTGTCGCTGGACCTCCACTAACCGGAATGTATGCCAATTGTATATTTGTATTCACTAAGTGGCAACAAATCGATAAAAAAATATTCTTATACTTGTAATAACCGCAGAAGACATTTGAGTTATTTAGTGAACTTTCCACTACCTAAGAAAATTTCTCATATCACTTTCTTTATCTCTAAGGAACAGGACTAATAATGTCTCTAGCAGGTAATTGCACGCTAGCTCAGGTACTGCAAGAATAATCATTTTTAAAAACAAAAAATCCAGTAGAGCACATTTTCATAGTTATTGTGTACCAGATCTGATTTATTAATGCTGTCTGCAGCCTGTTGGTACTAATCGGAATATCAACTCCCTCAATTTATCAAGTAGGATTGAATTATCATAACACATTCTATATGTTTATATAATTATACATTAGTTTCTTATTTATCAACAGTTTGGTGATACCTTTGTTGAATTTAATTTTACTGATTTATTAACAATTAGAGGGATAAGTGTTACATATTTATACACTGGAGAAATGGACAAATAATATGCTGAAGCGAAACAGAGTTAACCTACACTGTTGCCACTTTAAGCTAACGGGCGAAACTCTTAACATGTTCAAGTGCTTGGCGTCGATGTGAATATATCCCTTTCCTTCACGTACATTATTTTGCTATTTATATTTCACTCTATCTTATTATAGGGATCGACCCAAGTTTTCTAACTGCCAGCAGTGTATATAGAATGTACATTTAAAAGACAAGACGAGAAATATTACGGGTAGATAGGGTTAGCAGCTCCCTGTTTCTGATATTATATCTAATTGTAGACATCACTGGGGAAAGTTAGAAATGTAAATTTCACATTTCAATCCTAATATCTGTAACTTTTAATCAGTTTATTTACTTTACCATAAGGGCAAGAAAACATAGTAACAGCTGAATAATCAAAAGATTTATTTTTTTTTATACATAATTACAGTGTAGTTTTTATAGCAATAATAATTAATCAAACATATCAACATTATAAACAAGAGAAGATATAATACACCAGTTCAAAAATAAACCATTAGTAAATCCAAATAAATAGAAAGATTACAACTGTTCCCAGAAAACACTGGCTTGCTGCCAAAAAAACAAAACTGAATAAATTGAATAACACAATTGTTATAAGTTCACTTAACTCGGTGCTGTGCAGGAAAGATATGTTTGACCTTAAATGGAATGTTTAATCAGCCAAAAATATTTCAACATAATTTTGTGAAATTGGCATTTAAAATACTGTTTCTACTAAAAAGTAAACAACCTCGAAAATTGCATTAAACCAAGTTAATTTATTTAATTAAAATCCGAAGCAATAATTCGCCAGTAGCTCGTAAACTTTTGTTTTAATTATTATGTGCAAATACAGGCTCAAGTGAAAGTAGTCACTCTGAATATTTTTGATAGAAATAATTTTGCGAAAAACTGATGAAACACATTAACCATGTATCCTCAGGGGAAAAGCATTTTAGCGTAATAAACATATCTATTTGATACCTCCACCCTCCCAAAATCCAACTAGCAAAACGGAGATCGATTGATGCATCTTTTGAAAAGTCTTTAAATTCTCTACATAAAAGTGTGTGCAAACATTTCTGGAGTCAGAAGATCTTCAGCAGATCTTCAAGAGATTCGGGTTTGACTTGGAGAATCTTCAATTTCAAATGTTCTCACAGAAAGAAATGTAAGGGAGTGAGATCGGGTCACTTGTCTGGCCACCTGAAGTTTGAAGAACATGTCTTCACACAGTGGTTTAGCAAAATAGGAACCAGAAAACATCAATAACATTTAATGGGAACAAGTACTAATCTGATATTTTAAATATTAATTATGGAGTTCCTTAAAGAAGTGTTCTGGGGCTACTTCTTTCTGTAATTTTTATAAACGATCTGATGAATAACACAAAGCATATCAAATCAACCATCATTATTTATGCAGACGATTCAAACCTTATAATACAGAGTCACACACTTAAAGAAGTTGTGAATACTCTCTCTCAACTATGGCAAAATACAAAAGAGAGGTTTTACACAAATGAGTTTATCTTAAATGAAGTATCAGAGTTGCTAACTGTTAAAGTGACAATTTCTGTCAAGTTCTGTTACATTTATTTGATACATTGAGTGTTAATATGGTCTATTATGCAAATTTCTATTTCAGCACTAAGTATGCAATTGGGGTATGGGTGCGGTTCCTCAGACTTCTACAAAGTATTTAAAAGTCAAAAAAAGTGCAGTTAGAATAATGTACAAATTGAAGTTTAACAAATCATGCCAAGAACACTTTAGAGAAAACAAAATGCTTACAATACCACGACTATATTTATACTCCTGCTTACTATAATTAAAAATTCATCACTCTGATTTCAAAATATTAAAACTTAAATCACACCTATAATACTCACAAATAACTTCACAGTAACTTTGGCGACCGACACACCTGAGGAGCTTCAAGAGACAAATAATAACACTTGGTCCCAAAGGAACAAATTAATATTAAATACAAAAAGAACTGTATTTATAAATTTCTATATTCAGAAATCATCCCCACACAATATAACATTGCACGATGGCACACGTCCGTCTAACAGTGCTAAACTACTTGGAACTTATATCGATTGCAAGTTATCGTTCGGTTTCCAAATTGAACACATTTGTAAACAACTATATAAGGATATTTTTGTCTATGGGGTCCGTCAATTGAGAATTGAGAATTTCATCAATTTTTGTGAAAATTACCTCCAAAGTATTCAGGGTGGGTAGCTTTTGGTTGGGACACCCTGTATAGCAAAATAATAAAATTGAAATAGTTCTTAAATGGAAATATATATTTTATTTATATTACTCGCTAGAGTACTAGAGAACTGATCAACATATTACACAATCTATCCTATAAAATTAAACAAAAATTAAATAGTGCGATATAATGTTCTACTTAAATTAAAATTTCTGCCTATATTTTTAATTCTTTCCAGTGTAAAAAATTACAGTTTAAGTATAGCGAATTATTAAATCACACAAAAAACATTTTTATTTTATAAATCCAAAGTACTACTTGATTATTACAATAAAGAGAAATCAAATGACATTAACTATTATCGATGTCATGTTTATAATGTTATGTATAGTCCATGCATGTAATTAAATTCATTAATTCTAATTTTGTATTGTACAATGAATTGGGTGTTTTATATTTATGGATAAGTTTGATATATGCATTCACATTTGTAATGAAACATACTCTTTACAGGATTTTACAAACAGCAGAAAAAAACTATCTATGAGAACTAAAATTAAAACTATTTGTAAAATTATTGATTTACAATCTTTGCATTATTTTGATAACCTGAATTCTGCTTATGCTAGCAATTACAATCCTAAAATCAATTTGTCTTTCTTATTGGACAATTCTTATTCTAACACAAGCTTCTACACAGTCCTCTACGGCTATGCAGAATAAACCAGTATCCACATACTTAAACCCCTACGGCTATGAAGATTCAGTTAAAATAAGGTTATCGAAAGAATGCAAAGATTGTAAATTAATAATTTTACAAACAGTTTTAATTTTAGTTCTCATATAGGTTTTTTCTGCTGTTTGCAAAATCCTATAAAGAATACGTTTCATAACAAGTATTAGCAAACAAAAAATAATTCACTTTTAAACATGCATTCACATTTGTTATATCTATCTTCCATTCATTCTTTTTTCTTAAATTAGACAAAAATTTTACATTATAAGTAATTATATTATCAATTTAAAAACCGCTTTTTTCTGTTCATCGGTGAGTTCAAATAAAGAAGTTATTATGCCTACATCACTAATTTCTTAAATGGTGACCCACAAAGGTATATTTTTTATTTCTAGTACAACTTTTAATAACAGATATCTTCCTAATTTACTACAATTTTTATGCACTGTTTTGAAAGAAGAAAACAAACATACGAGTCAAATTGAAAATTTCCTCCTTTTTAAAAATTTGTAAAATCGGTTAAAAATGGAACTAATGTGTAAAATTCAATGTGGAAGAAATCAGTATTTCTATTTCAACAATTTCAGCAATAATTTTGGATAATATATCCAAAATAACTGAACTCCTTTTCAACAATATATTTGTTAATTATATGTATTGTTTATGTTTGTAAGTGTATATATTGTTGTGGAAGAGACTTTTTTCTTTTGTCGGTTTATCCGTTGCTGGACAGGGCTTCGATGCTTTCCGGCCGATACCACACGGTAGCCGCGCCGGCCATAATTGAGACTATTATTATTATTTTTCCTCTCGACTTTGCCGTCGGTTTCTTTTATGTTAATGCGGGCTTTCCTTTAGCCAAACGTTAACATAGTAACTATTATGTTATCTGTATGTTGGTTAGAAACTATTATTATCTTCTTTATGTGACTTGCATGAACTTCCTAACTAGACTTGTTATGATGTTCTTCTGTGCTTCAATGTATACATGTGGATCTATTAGGAGACATGCTAGGTTCTCATGGAGTGTTTAATGTTTAAGAATTAGGCCAGTTGCTGATATTATATTAATATTATTATTATTAAATTAAAATAATTAGAATGGAAACACTTTAGTTATAGTAGGCAGCACATAATTGTATTTATTTATGTGAATGATTGTATGTGAAAGGGCAATATTATCAAATCACTTAATTTTCCAAATGAAAATGCCACTTTTGAGGGAATTAATACATGATCCTGACAACTTTAAGAACTATATGCCCATAAAGGAAAGAAGGTAGAGACGTTAGGAACAAAAGTAAACACTGCGGAACAGCCCCCACCTTGTGTTACTTTTCTAGTCAGATTAAACGTGAACTGTAAAATAACCTTCAATTTAAAAAAAAACAGCTTTGATATAAATAATGTCATAAAAATAAGTTTTTGGACTGTAGATGATACAATCAATCATTAAAGTCCTACAGAGAAACTTCACATTTTTCTTTTCAGCTTATCTGTACTTTTTAATATTTTATTAGATCTACCTCTACCTAGTAAAATAATGGTGACATGTCTTTGCATTTATAAAATTTTGAAGTTTTCTAGGCACTCTAAAATCTAAATATCAAAATACATAAATATTTTATGCAGTAAAGGTTAGAAATATGGTATAAACAAATAAATATTTTCTTAAATCAGGCGGGTACTTAGTAGGGATATACATATATATACCTAAGTATACATATATCCCTACATATAATTTTATTTTTAAACTATAAAAAGTATTGTATTATAATGAATGCTGCCAATTTTAGATATCACTGTTTGCTGTTATGACATAATAAATTACTAATTATTAAATTGGCCTCTGTGTCTGCCAATAAATGTGTCATAATTTGGCACAAAATATTAATTTCAATCGAAATGTTAGAAAGAAAATTGTTGCGAGTGCTGGCATTATTTTAATTACCATAATTAAACATATTTATATTCCAATTGAAATTACTTTTTTTGTTTCTCATGTTTCCAATTTACAAAAATAGGTATTTGACAAAATTAAAAATTGCTGCTAATACTTTTAGATGTTAGATATGAAATAACCTTGGGACAAAAAACTTTAGTTTTTGTTATTAGAAAAATTTTGTATTTGATTTAGATTTATAAGAGACAATTAATACTCTGAATACCACCATCGACATGATTTGATGACATTATAGCTGTCCCTTTAACTGGATATCGCATTTTATGTGCAAGATTGAAAATTCTTTAGACCAGATCCTGAATCACAGCGATAAATTACGCCAAAACTGGCTCTAGGTGATATGTCACCACGTGAACATTTTTACAGATATGTGAAAAAATATATTTTTAATAATTCCATAACACTCAAAATTAATACAATAAAATTTCTATGAGTCACCTTCCTCTTTGACCTAGCCTTTGTACAATGGGAAAACGAATACACATGTGCGGTATGTTGAGTGAACATTTAACTGGGTATGATCACTATATCTCTCAATCTTTCAGAATATCATTTCCTTGTTGATGGTCACAAACATTTTCTAATAATATCCTCAGCATCAAATTAATAAATCGTTTACCCAAACACTCCCCCATTTCTCCTTAGAGACAGATAGATATTTTCTAAGATAAAACATAACTTTTGAAGACTAAGGAAAATCTACCTTAAAAATATATTTAGCCATCACCATATTTTTGCGATCATTGCTAAATGGCTTGAAATATCAGATTGTAATTTAAGATAGAAATAAAGTGTAGTAGAATTCATTATTGTTTGGCTATCTCCTGGAACTGAACCCTCCCCCCTTGCTCGAAGGATATTTTTGGTAGGTGGTTTCGCCTTTCTCTTACTACTTTTTTTTTATTTTCAACTTCTAAATAAAAATCAACAAGGAATATATTCTTTGTTCTCGCAGGCTCAAAATAGTTACTTTTGCATCTAGGGTGCGAAATACTACTTTAGTGATCGAGATGACCTAAGAATTTCGCACATGAGATGCAAACAATCTATATGTGATGTATTATAATATTTAATGCAAATTAATTTAAAAACACAGCAGAGCTGTCTCTGGTATAAACCAATGTTTGACAACATCCTTCACTGACGTTTTCGATATTGTGAGTGTTGAATATTGTGAGTTTTGTGAGTCTCGAAAGTAAAGATGATTTATCTTGTTAACCACCAGATATATCAGATGCAGCCAACCTTGTTACACTAAATCTTCTACCGGAGAAATCCAAACAGCAGTATGAACAATTTAAAAGATGGCATTTGCAAAAAAACGTGAAAAAAATCATCCGAAAATGTTTTACTAGGATATCTTGCGGAAGATCGAAAGTAGTTAAGTTTTCCACATTATGGTCAATTTGATGTTGAAGTCAACTCTTAATGTCAAGGAAAATGTGGATATAAGGAGGTTTCCAAAAATGGTTCCGTATTTAAAAAACTTTCAATTGTGCATCAAGCTAAGAAGTCTAAGGTTTTAACTCGAGAGCAAATTAATCATTTTTTAACTGAGGTAGATGATAATATTTGTTTATTAGTAAAGGTAATTTATTTTATTTTAAACTTTTACTGTTGATATAAAGAATAATTATTGTTTTAGGTTATCTTGATTAGGAGTATCTCGGGCGCTTGTCACCGGGAGGAGTTAACAAAAATTACTCTTGATGCTATCGGGAACAAGAATTCTATTTTAATAGTAAAAGTTCCCGAAACAAAAAGAAACGTATCGCGCGTGTTCACAGTTTCAAAATTAGAATATATCGAACTTTACAGAAAATACGCAGCTTTTAGTCCAAGTTAGGCATTGCCACGGATATTTTTTCTGAAATATCTAAACAACAGATGCATTAACCAGGTTGTTGTCAACACTAATCGCAAAATATCTCATATTAGCAAATCCTGAATCATATACCGATCACTGCTTTCGGAGGACGTCTTCAACACTTCCTGCTAATGCAGGAGGTGATATGACTACTTTAAAGTGCCACGAAGGATGTAAATCTTCAACCGTGGCAGAAGAATATGTGGAGGACTCAATAAATAATAAAATTATTATTTCAAATAAAATTCTTGACTGCGAAACTTTGAATTTAAATCCAGTTTCATCTAGTTCAAAAGTGAATAATAATAATTTAACCTCTACCCTTCGAGCAGCAGACTCCTCAGGAATAAATATTATATCTTGTAGTGGTTGCACAATTAATGTTAATATTGTAAATAATAAATAAAATAATTCAAAAAATTCAACTTTCAGGTTATTTATTTGGTAAAACAATAAATATTTGTGAACTAGATGTCTGTTTAATTCTTGTGTATATGTTAAAAATTATAAAATAATGTCAATGAAATAATATCTCATTTTAGACACTGACTTTAGTGCACAAACATAGCCTTTTTTGACAGTTGTAGAAAAAAAAAATTTTGTTGATATACCTATATGGTAGAACCAGTTGTTCTCAAGTTATATAACTTTTTATTCCAGTGTTCAATTCGGTATTGAGTATTCATTTACAAAAGGACCCCGCCATAATCTTATCAGATTTGGGTTTCGATGGATATTAATGGAATAAATGGCATTGGCCAGATTATCACTCCCTGATTAAAACTCCTTATGGGTGCAAGGTCCATTATTTAATATTTTCAGAGCAACAGAGCCTAGAAGTAGCCAATTTTCAGTATTCGCTAATAGGTCTTTAACAAGGCAGGCCTGACACATTATTGAACAACGAAGACCAGCTCTTGCGTATCCACATCCTAATTTGCAGCTGCATGAAATTAGGGCTAGAACAGATTCTGGGATTGGGGCTCTCGTTATAGTAATCTGTGCTAACATGTTACTGACTTTTTTTTATCCCTACTTTGTAGAATTTAACGAACTGTTCTTCCACATTTCAATTTGGTGAAAGACGCAATAGATGCACTGATGTGCAGAGGCAGAGGTCGGCGGTAGTTTTAATAATAACAAAACATTGTCTGCTTTACCAAGTCTGTTGAAGTCCAGGAATTTAGCTATCAAAAATTCTTTCTATGGGAGGAGATTGGTGTAAAGCGAGAATAAATCGCTCTCCTGTGTTCGCGATGTCCTCATGGCTCTCTTCTTGATTATTGAAGATTAGCACATCTTGCAAATCTTCTTTCTTATTGATTATCTGCTGACACAGTATCACAACTGCTAATAGCATTGGCAAATGGCAAATGGCATCAATTCTTTGCCATTGGATGAAAGAGTTAACGACTGTAAATCGCGGAAACTGTAAATGTGTTTGCCAGTGTTCCCTCGCTGTTCTTTTAAAAATGCATTATTTTTTTCACAAGGAGAGAGAGCGATGAGAAGCTAATAAGTCGATATCTTGTCCCACAATGTCAAGCCGTTGCAGTGATAACATTTCTCCACAGCTGCACAATTAACAAGTCGGCATAATCCACGGCAAAAGTGATTCTGATATTTTCGCTCTCAAATTCTTCTACTATTTGTGAAATTAAACGCTCCTTGTTGACGAGGTTGCTTAGGAATTCCTGCGGGGTTCCGAAGAAAACAGTATTTTCATCAAAAATAACCTCTGGTAATATGCGTTGCAACACACTTCATAGGCATTTGCGATAGTACTATTCATTCCACGGAAAAACTGAATAGAACTTTTAATATGGAACATTATTGTTTAGAAGTATTTTTGCCAAAGAGACGGTTTTGCAAATATATGAGGTAAATCGAATATGGGGGTAGTTTTCGCAAGTTTAAGTGATGTTGCAACCACATTAGGGGTGGGAACTTTTCTTTATTATGATTCAACGTATTTCCTTATATTTCTGTCAAATTTCAAAATGTTATTAATTTTGTCGCATACATGACGATTTTTTTACCTAATTCTACTGAATTATTAAAACTGTGTCCAATTCTGACAATTGGTTTCCTCAATCTATTGTGATATTTATCAGTTAAGTTCACTGGCCAGCAATTTTCGAAAATGAAGTGGGTTTTTGACAACCCCGAAATAGGCTGGACATCTCAGACGATTAGCCAACTGGGAATTTTCAATAAAGTTTTATGCTATTGCTACTACCACAAAATTAATATCAATTTTCAGAAGAGACTAAAATTTGGTATTTCAAATCGATTGATTAAATATTTAGTTTATTTTTATCCCTCACCTTTAATCTGATTATCCAAAATATGGATAAGAGATTAAATATATTCAGTTAGAAATGTTATCAGTACCTATTTGGTAAAGTTATCAGTCTAATAAATTTACTCCAAAATGAACATAACTGGATATAGCAATAGTAAAGACAAATTTATATTTACTGTACTACTTCAAATCATGCAATGCTAAACCACACTTCATCCAACTATCAGAGCTTTAATTAACAAAGTAATTAGTACCATAATGACCTTTAAGATAATACACATTGATTCCTTTTTCATTATAAATAGATGGCATAAAAATATAATCTATCAATATACAGGGTGTCCCAGCTCTATTTAGACAGGCATTATCTAGCAATTGGGGAGACATAGAAAGAAATGTTAAATTGAAAAGTTATTCTGTTTAAAAAACTGTATTTAATCATTTTATTTTAATATGTACAAGGCGCCTTAAAAAGGTGACAGGTTATAGATACAACTTTATTTTTTCAAATGGAATGCACTGTATATTTTTATATTTTTGGATTCTCCTTTTGTTTCCAAACAAATTATATTAACCATATCCTATACGAATTCTAGAACTTTCGGGTATTTTAATTTGCTATGAGGTAAGACCTTGTGGCAAATGGGGAATTCATGTACAAAGCTTACTGAAGATAAATACGATGACGATTAGTTTAGTTTCAATATCAACATTGAAAAGAATGAGAGAACCGAAGAAACCAAAGAGAACCAGAATGAATGTGGATACGCAAATGGACAACATCGAACGAAGAGCAAAACGAACTCGAAGATCGCAATAAAAAATCACAGAGTAGCAGCAGCAAAAGAATCGTGGAATATACCTCCTGGGGACACCACATTAAAAAAATGCTCCAGGGACTCTACCTCTGTGGTGGTGTAGAAAAAAGTCTACATAGAATGTATATTGTATTTTAATGTGTAAGTAATATGTATGCATATTCAAATGTAAAAAAAATATAAAGCTGAATAAAATTAATATATTAGCACGAAATTGATGAATATCGATTCGCATCTACTATTAACAGAATGTAGATATTTCCCAACTTGCAATATTCATAATTGTTAATTCCAAATTTACAAGTTTCATAACCACTGAATAAATAATAAAGAAGGTTCATATACATATAAAGTAGTAAAAGCACGTTGCAAATAAACAATTTTATTAAAAAAGAATTGTTGCTCTGAAAAAGTTTGCTTCCCCCAATCGATAACCGTTGCAGTTACGACGAAATTCAAAAGTAGCAAAGTTGTAGTGCTCGAAGCTCCCTATATGCTGATATCATTACTTTTGTCATAGCTTCAATAGAAGCCGAGTTGATTGAAAAACAATTTTTGCACCTGGAATAAATCTGATTATTTCGAAACCTCATTTTCTCGAAAAGTAAATACAATATTTTCATATTCAGTTTCAGCTTACGCAAAGTACAGCGGAATCTCTGACACACCAAATTATTATTTTAACATTTATAATTTATAATTTATAAACCATCAGGCAACAATAGCCACAACGAATATACCTCCAACATGACCTTCAAGACATATATGTGTATAGTTTATCGTAATTATCAACGGTCATGAAAATCTTCAGAAATATATATCTAGGTAGTGAGATGTGTATATTATGTTAAATACTATATTGTTTTCTTGTTTTACACTTTGACTGCCGCACCAAATTCAATGAAAGGGTTCCTGACGCCACGAGATTTTTCTAATAGAAAAATATCTGAAATAAATCTCCAACACTTCCATATATGTAGGTACTATTCGTTCTTCATTGTTATTATAACCTTAAGGCCAGTGTACAAGAAATATATGTGTAGCATAGAAGTGAAAAAAAAACTTTACGCCACGTGTATACACCAATATATACGATTTAGATAGACGTCTTCTTGTCTGTAGTCACATTTTGGGTATATGAATAATCGTCAAGTTACCACTAAATGCTAAGTAGGTATGCATTGAAAAGTTTCTTAGCTCAGACTGCTTTTCGACACACAATCTTTTGCCTAAAATTAATCATTAGGCACTAATGTATTTGTTGTGTTTATTATAAAGATGAAGGATGTCTTATTTCAAATAATGTATTTATATGTAGGTACAGTGCCGGTTTTGCCTATAAGCCGAGTAAGCGCCAGCTTAGGGCCTCGCATTTGGGGGGCCTCAGATTTCATACGCAGATCTGCGCGTTTATTTTATTAAAAGAAAAAGTTTCAACGAAAAACAAGAATATCTGATGCAAAAGCTCACGAGCCGGCACCACTGCATTGCATTTGTTTGAGTGAAGCGTCGGTAAACAAGATCCGCATAGATTAGGTTGTCTCACGGCTTAAAAACGTCGTGGGTCATAGGTTTGTCAATATCTACGTGCTTTATGGACCAGCATTACTAGTAACGACGGGTACGACTGGTACGAGGCAACCTCTAGTCTACACAGATCTTGTTGATGCGATGCGTGGGCAGCGGGCAATGGATGAATCAGTGAAATGAGTTACCGATTTGTTTAGTTTCTTGCGAATAACTTGTGATCGACGACGGTCTGGACGATAGTTGAACTAAACAGGGCGAAAGAGAGTTTTTCGTGAATTTTAGTTATCTACCTTAAAAATGAAACGATCATTTGAATCTGGCGCATCCAAACGAAAAAGACAAAAAGGAAAAGAACTACAACGTGAAGAACTTCGGAATTCTCATTTTCTGACTACATTTTTATCTAATACACCTAATATTCGAAATATCGTAAATAGTCCTAATTCAAATGTCTCAACATTTGACCATAAATCTAGTAACAATGACACAAAACCCAGCAATATACCAGGACAGGAGCAGGCGGATAAAAAGAAAAATAATAATTACCAACAGAATGAAGTGGACGCAGTGATGTTGAATGAACAAACAAACTATACAAAAACCGGCATTACATCAGGACACGAACAGGAGGAAGAGAGAAATAATAATCACCAACGGAATGAAGTAGACGAAATGCTGTTAAATGAACAAATAAATTATATAAAAACTGACATTATACCAGGACAGGAACAGAAGGAGGAGACAATTAATAATCACGAACAAAATGAAATAGTGTTTAATGAAATAAAAAACGCAGACTCGCGCTTTGAAAGAGACATACTAAAGGATATCGGAAAATGGCCATTGAATATTCCAGATAAGATTATCGATGATATTTTAAGAGACATGCCTAAGAATTATGGTAAAATGGAAAACCTAAAAGTGTCTTATGTCGATAAAGAGAAGGTATATGTTCGAAATTTGCAAGAATCCAATTTTTTCTGTATAAAGCCTAGCGGGTTCAGGGAGAAACGTGAGTGGTTAATTTTTTCAGACACTAGCAAGTTAGTATACTGTTTCGTTTGTAAATTATTCTCAAAAGCTTCAGTAAGATTGATAACGGGGTGTAATGACTGGAGGAATATTTCTAAATTATTAACTGAACACGAACGATCCCGAAATCATATAAAGTCTATGTGTATTTACAATAAAAGATGTTCGTCATTGGGACGAATCGACAAAGAGCTTCTTAAACAGGTAGAGTCAGAGGAATATTATTGGCGTGAAGTGCTAAAAAGGGTAATTGCTACTGTCAAACTGCTAGGTTGTCTTGGATTAGCATTTAGAGGAAGTAATGAAACTGTAAACTCTGAAAAGAAGGGCAACTTTTTGACATGTTTAGATTACCTAAGTCAGTTTGACGAATTCTTAAAACTTCATCTAGAAAAATATGGCAACTGTGGCAGAGGTAACACCAATTATCTATCTCATAATGTTTGTGATGAGTTTATTAAATTAGTGGCCCTAAAGACGAGGGATGTTATTCTGAATGACATTAAAAAAGCTGTTTACTTTTCTATCAGTGTTGATTCTACGCCTGATATATCTCATGTAGATCAGTTGGTGTTAATAATTAGATATTTAGATGATAAAGGTGAGATAAACGAACGATTTTTAGGATTCATTCCTATTGAGGAACATAATGCGGAATATATGTGTGAGATTATTTTAAGTACTTTGCAAGAGTTCTCAATTGATATAACAAAGTGCAGAGGCCAGAGTTACGACAACGCTGCAAACATGTCAGGAAAATACTCTGGCATTCAAGCAAGAATTAAGAATCTAAGCCCTACTGCATTTTTCATACCGTGTGCAAGTCATTCCTTGAACTTAGTAGGCAATAATGCTGCGGAATCGTGTTCTGATGCTCTACACTTCTTTAGTTTTGTCCAAAACCTTTATACCTTTTTTTCGGCGTCAACGCGACGCTGGAATCTATTAATTGATGTATTACGCAAAGGCAAAGGTAAAGATGATCGAATTCGAACATTAAAAAGACTTAGTGATACCAGATGGTCTGCTAGAGCAGATGCTATATTGGCATTAAACCAGGGTTACAAAGGTATTAAAGACGCCTTGGTTTTAATAGCGGAGTCTGAAAATGAAAAACCGATAACTCGCACAGAAGCAAAAGGTTTAATAAAGCATTTTGAAGAGTATGAAACGGCCTTATTAACTGTATTGTGGCACAGAATTTTAACCAGGTTAAATTATACAAGTAAAGCACTGCAAGACCCAAAAATTGATTTATTAAAAGGCGAGACCTTAATAAATTCTTTACAAAACTTTGTGATGGGGATCCGAAATAATTTTACAGAAATTGAGGAAGAAGCACAATTGTTAACTGAAGAACGTTTGTATAAAGATGAAAAAATCCGAAGAAAGACACGAAAACTACAGTTTGATGAGACGCGTTTAAATGAAATTGTCCTAACAGGACAGCAAAGATTTGTTATTCAAACTGTCAATGTAATTTGTGACACTTTAATTGCCGAATTGCATAAAAGGAGCAAAATATATGATGAAGTTTTAAAAAAATTTAATATTTTTTTTAACAACGAACTTTCGGAAGAAGAAATTAATACCTGTATTAATGGGATTAAAGATATATATAAAAATGACATTGATATAGACTGTTTCCGTGACGAAGTGTTACACTTTATACATTTTGCTAAAGAGGAAAATATTTCCGATCCGTATAATATGTACATTTTAATTAATAACGGGTTAAGGTCAACGTTTCCAAATGTAGAAACCATATTCAAAATATTTTTGACAATGCCAGTTACCAATGCTTCAGGAGAGCGTTCTTTTTCAGTGTTAAGCCGTGTCAAAAACTATTTAAGAAATAGTTTACTACAGGATAAAACATCCAATCTCTCTATGTTATTTATTGAGTCAAAAATTGTGGAGACTATAGATTACAATGACATCATTGATTGTTTTGCAAAAGGAAAGGCAAGGAGAAAGAATATTTAACATTTTGCAGTTAATTTTAAGTACTTATGTAAAAATGTATTTTTTAGAGCAGTGTTCTATGTACTTACCTTTTTTATTTTATGCTCTCTAAATTCCTAAAAAATGTGAGTTTCAATAAAGTTTTAGAAATGCTGTCGGAAAATTTATTTTAATCTTCATTCAAGTAAAAGGGCCTCAAAAATTACCTAGCGCTTAGGGCCTCCGGTTATCTAAAACCGGCCCTGTGTAGGTATATATATTCTCTATGTCAAAACTACCAACTGTCTTTCATTTCACAAAAATAAGAGAGTAAATAATAAATGTAATATAAAAAATATTTAACTTTTATCAAAAGTCGGCGCGAGGATTATTTTGTCATTGCCCCACGTCACACTAAACCATATCCCATAAGAAATGCACATAAAGTGTATACCAGAATGTACACATGGCGATCTGGTCTAGGCTACTGTGTACCCTCAAAGATACGCATGGCAGTCAAAGTGTTAACAAATGTACCCAAAGATGTTTCCAGTCATAATCTCTAGGTACCTAACGATATTTTGGTAGGTAATAAAAAATACCAGTATCAGATAACTACAAAATTAGTAATTACTTAGTAGTTTGCACTGATAAACCCACTTATTTACTATCAATAATAGGTATATATTTCTGTCTATGTACATACTTAACCTACCTTATGCCATCCTTTTAAAGGCCACTTTCTCTTCTTATGGAGATAGCCATTAAAAGGATTTGGTTTATTTTCAAATCGCTGCCCATCTTTCAAACCCTCCATAATTTCCCATTCCGACCCTCTCCTATTTTTCTTGCGTCTCTTCTCATTATGATGAACTTGATTTTGCTCCGTTGCACTATCTGCGCTTAAACTATTTGTATCAACACTAGCATCTGAATCACTTGCAGTTACTGTACTATTTCCTATTTTTAACTTAATTTTGCTGAGTTGTGGACTTTTTTTGGTATCACAAGTTGCCATTGTCAATCCTTACTTATAACTAAAATTGAAAATAATTACTCTTACTAAGTGGTCTGCTTTATTGACTATAGCTACAAGTTAGCAACATTAGTTAACATAATTTGTTAATGTATAATTAGGTTATCTACCAGACATTGAATAACTTTTAAGTAAACAGCAAACCAATGTTGTGTTTGCACTTTAAACAATTAAGTGAAATAAAGTATTTCTGCATAAAAAAATACTTTTTTCGATGAAGATTTAGGTTAACAAAATTAATGATTTTTTGTCAAGGTTATTTTTACTGTTGGTTTGAACTCTAATTCATAATATTTATTTTCACAATGTTGACTAATGCTATATGCAAATCAGCATTAGCTCATAGCACAAAATTAGTAAATGTATGTGTATTTTAACATACCCTAATTATATAGGTAGCACATTTTACAAAGTTAATTTTATATAATAATCACAGACAAAATCCTCTGGCGAACCCCTCATGTTTAAAAATCAATATCACTTCATGACACAAACTAAAACGCAGCGTAATAATTAACACCTCCACCAATACTACTTGTAAATTTGCACTTTATACTTTTTTATGGGATTGTCTTGTCTTGTGCAGTGCAGTGCCAGCCAGTGGTTGTCAAGGTTATAATCGGTTACAAATGAGCGACCTCTGTAGTTCAAGTTAGACGTTAATGTTTGTTACAAACCAAAATTTATAAACTCTATAAAGAAATAGAGAAGGGGCAAAATCCTACTTTAGATTCTTGGTAGTGGTAATTTTATCATTCAGGGTTGAGTTGGGATTTTGGGGCAGTCTCTTAATCGCCAAAATAAATAGCAGTTTGTGGCAAATTTAAAGGTGCTTTGTCATTATTTTAAAATCATTGGTTAATCATCACTGGTGTAATAACTTTCAATGATATAGTGGCGACATCTATGCTGCCTATCTGGTGATAATGACTAACTCCAGATATCCAGAATAACAATCTGTTTTATCTGTTGGCAAAAACTTCAGATTGACTGTTAAAGTGCTAAATTTGTCGAACAGCTGGCGCGCCATATGATCGATATCCAAACAAAATTTACATTTCTGTGACTTGTCAATTTACTAGTTCGGTTTTTGAAGTTTCCAGTGTACGCTGAACATATGCGGTAATAATTTTTTCCCATTCGGTTATAAAAATTTATTATAACGGTATAATATCACTATGTCAACGTTTTTTGTAATTAGTCAACAAACAAAAATTTGTCGGACCGAAAGAAGCAAATATCGTAAACAACTGTTAAAGGTTTTTTAAAGAAACATTTTTTTCCTTTTTTCATATATCTGCATAAAGTTACAACATGCCAGTGGTCCCGTTAGACAGGATACCGTTGCCTAATTTACAAGCATATTCCTTTGTCAGTCTAGTAGCCCTTTCAGGATGTGTCTATATTGCCAGCCAGGTCATACAGGAGCCCGGTTGGAATAACATGCACGAAATTGATAGTAAAGGTGCTCTGATTGCACATTACAAGAGTTTGAATCAAACTGATGGCAGATCTCTTGGACAATTCATGTCGGATATTTTCACCGTAATGATACGAGAGCCTATATGTGTTTGGGTAAGTACCTTTTCAATAATCATGTACATACAAACTTAAGTAGAATAAGTAGTTTAAATCTAATATCTTGGACAAAGTGTAACAGTTTTTGTTCGTCCAAGAACATAAATTTGACATGTTCTGGTAATACTGCGCTATAAATGTCGAAGAGTTCCCACCTTGATTTCCTCAATAAGGTTGCAAATATAATCAAACTGTTACTGTAATTGGAATTGAAGTATTCAAATAATTATGTTGTAATCTTAGAAGATTAGGACATGCATTGGCGATACCATTGGTTTTATAGAATTATCCATTTTCATAACTAACATCAGGTAACTGCGGAAATACATAAAAACATAGCTACTAAACTAAAGTATCGACTTGGGTGTCTGATACAGTCCTTGGTGTAGTTAAGTTAGGCATACCTTAGTTCATGTTAACTTGCACCATATATTACTACCCTTAAGTATGCTATTAATATTTCGCTTTAGTAACACCAAAATCAAAAATTAAATGATGAAATGAGTAGAACTGCCCTTAAAGTAAAACATTATCTGTTTCTGAAGTTGAAGTGGAGGTATCTATTGTAAAAACAAATGTAACTAAGTAATAAGAGGAATATTTTTTCTACAACTCTCATCAAATTAAAAAATTTCATCTCAAACAAAAAACTGATCATTAAAATAATAATTCGAAAGAATTGATTTATTCTCATGTTAATGATTAGGGCTAGTAGAAACAGCTCAAGAATATTAATTTTCCACAAGCAAGATTTGAAAACGTGAATATGCCTATGTAACTATATCTGCTGTTCTATCAATTCTTATGAGAATAACTTTTGTTGATTAAGGTTTATGTCTTAAAATGCTGTACATATGACGTAATGGTACCTTATTAGAATTCCCTTTAAAAACTAGAAGCCCATGTATTCACTAGGGTGCAATTTTTGTATAAACTATTGTAGAGGAAATGCTTACTGCCCTTATAGACACTCCGTTCGCTGCAAAAGATGACCAGTCTCGACTTTTTGCTTGCTCTTTGTCAGTAGGTGCAAGTGAGGGGGTGAACAAGGCTTACTATGTCTGGACGGTGGAAGCGGTCGTGTGATGTGGTAAATTCAAATTGAAATTTCACATTGATGTTTTGTTGCAACGTTTCCAGACGTCGAAAAGAATCCAAAAATACCCCTGCCAGCATTTTCTGTCGTCAGGTTCAGCCCTAAGCCTAACTTCCAAAAATCCTGGAAAAACAGCTCTCGACGAAATGATGCAACTTTTCAATAAAATTTTATGGCTTTTCTAATGCTTTGTGGGGTTTTGCAACTTGGTCAAAAGTGAGATGTTTTTTGCCAAGGGTGCAAAATCGGAACCAATAGTCAGAAATAGGTTTACAGAATATTAATATTTTACAACCAAGACTTGAATATTTGTAGATGTGTGCTTTTCCATCGGTTATAGGTAAGAATGATTTTTGTTAAATTTAAGATTTATGTCGTAACATTTTGTACTGTAACATTGATAACTTAGAATTCTCTTGATGAAAATAGAACCAAGTGTATTCACTAGGGTGCGAATTTCTGTATAAAATATTTTGGAAGAAAATGCGTGGAAAAATATCAGTTGACTAAAACAAAATCATTATTACTCTCGTTATTACTAGTTATAATACTTATTGATTTAATGACATTCAATAGGAACATCCTTGAAGAAACAAGAATATAATAATATGCCTTTATTTTAGCAGTTTTTCCAGTAAAATTATTTAGCTTATAACAAACTGCATCCATCATAATAACTTATTGTTTATTGATTTTTAAAGTGCCTCCTGAATTATATAAATAAATAATTTTTAGGGAAATTAAATAAACGCTTTTATGGACCTACTGGAACTGTTTAAAAAAATCCAGTAAAAGAAGGAAATAATGTTAATAATAATAATAATGTTAAAAAACGTTGACACATGGAGAGCCCGATCTGTAAAATTTTCTGTTTCTCTGTGTATGTTAAGCGTCCCGCACTTTAACATTTATTAACATAATTATTATTGTTATTATTATTATTATTAACACTATTTTCTTCTTTTTGGTGTATTTTTTTATTTTAGTTGGTTCTTAAAAGCGTTTTTTTTTTAGATTTTTAAATTAGTTATTTATTTTCTTCTTTTTAGTGTTGTCCTTCAGCTATACTAGCATGTTTGTTTGATAAAATTCCCTACCCATAAATGACAAAACCTATTCGTTATTTTGAAACCACTAGTTTGAATTCTTGATTTTCGATGAAATATTTGTAATCTGCGCTACCTCGAAAATCCCCAGATACTGATTTTCAGACGAATCAGACCATAAATTACTTATCCGCCGTTTAGAATTGTTAAATTTCGACAAAATGTTTATAATCTGCAACCAGCGATGAATTTAGGCCTAGGCCTCCAAGGCCCGGACCTCGGGCACCAGAATTTGAGGTTCGACAAAATTTGAAGAACTAAAAATTAAAATCAATTTGTTTCTGACAAAATTTTACAGGGGGGAGTCGGCGGTGGGTGGGGGAAATGGCCCATTAAAGGTATGGTAAAACAGTTTTTCCGACATATCTCCGCAGGTGTTGGTCACACAAAAAATCATACTTTCCAGAACCCAATCGCGAGTGGAAGTGGGCCCTCAATTTTATTTTTATAAGAGGGTATTGATGAACACTTGATGAGGACGGAGGGTGGGGGTGGTGGGACAGTTAGGAGGGGAGACATGGGGGAGAAACTAAAATTATTAAAACGCTGATAACTCCGTTATTAATTGAGCTGCGGTAATCTGGCCGGGACCAATTTGCGTATTTTGCTGAAAGATGGCACTGGCAGAATTTTCTTTTTTTGCAAATAAACGCCAGGCGCGCAAAATAAAAAATGGCAGATTTTTTGTACGTTTTTTTCGTCATGAAGGAAAGGGATGGGGGAAATAATTTTTTCATCGATTGATAGCATTTTTTTTAACTTCAGTTTCATCGGATGATTAGGAAGGGAGATACAGGCCGTCAAAGTTTTTGCTATATAGCGGGAGAACGGAGAGGGGTGGGGGTTCGGGTCGAGATGAACATTTTGAGGAAAGTCTTTTCTTTCGACTTTTCCGTTTTATAAATCCCCTATGTCCATACATTGTCCGCCCGCGTGAGTTACAAAAGGAAAAACAGAATGAAAAGAATAATCTACTTGGTACTGTAGGCAGTATAAACAATAAGCTCGCTGCTGCAAACTATCTAAATTCATTTTTCTTAGTTTCTTTCAGTTTGAGAGGGCCCGGAAATAGACCCTTCAACTTAAGTAGTTATTGGGGTGCCATGTCAGTTGAAGAGATACATGAAAGGAATCAAGAATCCTCTGAATTATTTTATATCCAACAATTCGTCTCGTTTCAAGTCGAGGAAACGAGACCAGTCAAATGCATGTTTAAGTACGACAACCCTTCGCTAGTTAGATTTACAGTACCAAAGTAGTTGATTCGAAGAAGATTCCAGAAAATATACGTAATAGTCTTAGTAAAAACTAGATAGGTCAACTGAGGTAGATTTTTTATCCCCATACAAAAGCAAAGTAACTGACAAAGGGTTTTTTTTTTCATCTGCCATACGGGCATAAAATTAGATAGGGCACATTACGATAATTAAATAGTAGGGATTCTTTACAGCATCATGTGATGCACATAGAGTCAAGTTTCGCAAATTCTATAGTCCGTTAGGTAATTTCTCATTGGGGTACGGTTTAAAGTAGGGAATATTTTAATTGGTAGAGATTTCAGGGTATACCGCCCACATTTGAGAAGTCTTATTTTCTGTGAGGGGAAAAATAGGACTTCTTGACCGAAGAAATGCTAATAGTAGGGGAGCCCACGATGCTAATTGGGGATTTACTCGAGCGTCGTAGGGAACTATTTGATTTTGAAGATTAGATGGTAGAAAGAAAAAAAGGTAATATTATGTGTACCCTTTCACCGGTGGGGGAAGCATCTACAGGCTTTCAAAAAAGTATAAAAAAAAACAATTACATGGAAATACTCGAGCGCGTCAAATATTGATAGTGTATATGCCCCACGTGTCTCCGAAGACGGAGGTATGTTAATCTGCCGGTTTGCATGGTGGGGGCGGCCGTACGGAAGTGTTAAAAATGGAAAAAATAATAATTTACTGGAGCGCGTCAGATATTCAGAGGGGAGGTTAAGTGAACCCGAACGAAGCTCCCATTCAAAAGACTGACGATTCGGATGTTACGCAAGCTCGTGGCGGCTTTTTGAAAATGCAAAGAAAAATCGCCATTTTGAAATACTCGAGCGCGTCAAATTTTCATACAGATGGTTTAGCTTGATGTCTTCATCGTGCTGATCAATAATCTGACGATTATTTGGTGGTATTTCCTTAATCTGACGGTTTAAAAAAAATTATTTTTATGATTTTTTTTTAAACCACTGAATGTGACAAATAACATGCACGGAAAATAGCATGCAAATAAAAAAAATACAAATTTTGTTGAAATTTGTAAAGAAAGTTTTTTATTTTATTTTCTGCACACATAAATCTATTTATTTTAATTATAATACATATAAACACATATATATTATATATATGACCATTCCTATACAATATTCTGTATTGTCAAAAAGGAAAATAAACTATTATTATTATTATTATTATTATTATTATTATATGTATAATATATACTTTCGGTAATTTCTTTCTCTGATAAAATTACAAATGATAAATAAATAACAGGTAAAAAAAATATGGCCGAGGTTAATAAATAACGATATTTTTAAACTTTTTGATAATTTTATTGATTGGTAATAACTTTACAGAATTCACAAAAAATTAATAAAACAAAATAAACATGTTAATTTTTTTTATCTTCATCCGTGGAATTATCATCATACAGCAAGTCTGGTTCGATTTGATCATCAATTTCATCCACAGCTTGCATATCTGTAACAAGAAATCGTTATAATACTTGACAATATATTTTTTATTCAATGAAAAGCGTGTTATTAAATTATTGAAATGTAAATGTACCTGAATCTGGAGTATCCCCTAGAATATCTGGTGTTATGACTACATCTTCATATACTTCTGGTAATTGATCACCAATGGCGTGATGGCTGGCATGTGGGGACGGTGCGAGAGAGTGAGAGACAGAGAAAGAGTGAAAGGGAGAGAGATGCGCGGAGTGGGGAATACGTGCTTCACTGCGGTGCACGCGCTAAACTTTATTGACGATTTTTGTTACCTTGGCTTGTGGAAATCGGCAGATTACATTTTTCCCATTATCCTTGAATTATTTCCTTCGAAACAAAAAAAATTCGACCGCGCTCGAGAATGTCGAGGTGACGTTTTTTTTTTTGCAAGTTTGTGACCCTCCCACTCCCTTGCGTCACGCTGAAATCGTCAGATTATTGAAACGCACACTTTTCAGCATGTAATTAACCCATCACACCTTAATCTGACGCGCTCGAGTATTTCCAACTATGAATTTTTTTTTACTATTCTGATCGGCTGCCCTACACGCGCGGCCCTATATAGATGGCTTAGATATGGTGGAGGTACTCAACAGGGTGCAAGGTATTCCCTATATGTTAATCTGCCGCGCTTGAGTAAATCCCAAAATCCCCTATTGGGCTCCCCTACTATAATTTCTTCGGTCAAGATCTAGCCACAGGGTGATAATAAAGTCGCGATCTCTTTCAGTTTTAAAGTTTATGTAAACTTTTCTCGCTTATAACGTAAATTCATGTCTTATAATTATCCTAAGAATGTTCGGATTGCTGCCGACCGCTTCATTTTCTTATAATATAATTAATTGCTGTTTGTTAACTTATTTAATCATTCAATGTTTGTGTTTCTCATTTTCATTTGTTTTCATTTTCTCTGTAAATATAGTAGTTTCAGTGTTTTGAAAAATCATGTCTTTTATTACATGCTACGTAGATGAGTTCACTCTAATTTCAGTAAAGATTAATTGTGAAGTATCCTGTTTGGGATGTACAGAGGAAAGGATAACCACCTAGAAGAGTAAGCACAGTTTCGATTTTGATTGATGTACTATAATATCGACGGAGTCTGCAAAAGTAATAATTGAGACACTCCATATCCTACCAATGGTAATGTCAAATCAAATCAAATCATTTTATTGGTGCTATATACAGAGATCGTATTGGCACAAGTCAGTATTTCAGTTTCAAATATATACATATACATATCTTGTAATCATATAAAGTATAAGACAAACATCAGGAAATGAAACAAACGGACATTTACTTATATGCTAAAATTATGCGATAAAAATTCATCATAAGAATAGAAAGTTTTCTCGAGTAAGATGGCCCTTATTTTTTTCTTGAATGCCCGATCTGGTAGGTTTATTATATTCATTGGTAATTTATTATGAAATTTGGGTGCTGAATATTGGATTCCCTTTTGACTCTTCGTTAGTCTTACATAAGGTGCGGTTAACATATTTTTGTGTCTTGTCATGTAATGGTAGTCACATTCCTTGTTTATACTTTGAGCATACAAGTTCTCTCTAGCATACAGAGACAATTCATAAATATATATCGATGGTAATGTGAGTATGTTTAGCCTACGAAATTGTTCTCTACAGTCGTCTTTATAACTTAAGCCAGATATTATACGTATTGCTCTTCTTTGTAGAGCAAAAATTCTAGGCCAATTTGATGCTTGTCCCCAAACTAAAACAGCATAAGAAAGCCAAGAGTGGCATAGTGCAAAATATGCATTTTTCAAGGCTTCTTCACCTACTTCATTTGCTAAATTTCTCAAGATGAATGTATTTTTTGCTAATTTTTTTGACAAGTTTTCTATGTGTACCTGCCAGGTCAATTTATCATCCAGATAAACTCCAAGAACTTCGTGGATTCCTGGGGTTCGGGAACATAGTGCCCTATTTTATTACGCAGTGAAAAAATCATATGCCCTGTTTTTTCTCTATTTAATGTAAGTTTATTTGACTTGAACCACTGTTCTGCCTTTCCCTCCACCTCACACGCCATAGCAGAAAGTTGTTCAATATTCTTGTTTTGAACCGAAATAGTTGTATCGTCTTCAAAAAGTATGTCACTAGAGTATTCGTTTGCATATGGAAACGAGATACGAGCGATCAAACATTCAAAAATATTTGAGAGCGCGCCGTTGACGAACGCTCGTTCACATGTGTGAGTCCGAGGAGAGCGAGAGCCGAGACAGCGGCTGAACTGACTCGCTCGCCCGTTTTCGTTCTGTTTCCTTTTGTAACTCGCGCGGGCGGACAATGTATGGACATCGAAGAGTTATAAAATGGAGAAGTCGAAAGAGAAGACTTTTCTCAAAATTTTCATCCCTGCCCGAACCCCCCACCCCTCTCCATTCTCTCGCTATACTTTGCCGGCCTGTATCTCCCGTCCTAATTATCCGATCGCGATGTTTTCGGATGGAAATTGAAGTTTAAAAAAATGCTATCAATTGATGAAAAAAATATTCCCGCACCCCCTTCCTTCATGCCGAAAAAGACATGCAAAAAATTGTCCATTTTTTATTTTGCGCGCCAGGCCTTTATTTGCAAAAAAAAATCTTTCAGTGCTCTCTTTTAACAAATTAAGAAATACGCAAATTGGTCCCGGCCATATTACCGTAGCTCAATTAATAACGGAGGTATCAGCGTTTTAATAATTTTAGTTTCTCTCCGATATATTCCTAATTGTTCATCACTTCCACCACCACCACCCACCCCCCCCCCCCCTCAAGAAAAAATTAATTCTTGGTTTTTTGCAACTGCAAATCGCAATATCTCGCGAACTAATTATGCGATCGGGTTCGGGTTGGAACAAGTTTACGTGTTTTGTCATTTGGGAAAGTATGGAAAGTATGATTTTTCTGTGGGACCAACACCTGCGGAAATATGTCGGAAAAATTGTTTTCCCATACCATTAATGGGCCGTTTCTCCCACCCCCCTCCGACTCCCCCCTGTAAAATTTTGTCGGAATGATGGAGGGGACCTAACCTAAAGTTTCGCCATTCGGAGCAGTCACTTGCAAACCCAGATCTTCCCCACTAATATGGATTAAAGAAAAATTAATATTTTTATTTGATTGGTAATGTTATGTTAAAGAATCATAATATCTTTTTCAATCATTTATCGTCACATTTCTCATTATAACATGTATACCATCACAAAACAAGCAGGGTGCCAAATCGGAATGGGCCTAGAGCGCATTCTAACTTATACTGTCTACAACCTCAATAATTGTCAAATACCGATTTTCAGTGGAATCAAATGATAAAACTTATCGGCCATATTGACTCCGCCATTTTGAATTTTTTGAGTTTCGATCACATTTATAATTTGCGTCCTCAAAAATTTGCCGATATTGATTTTTAATAGTATCGGATAATAAATAACTATAAACTATCCACTGTCTTGGAAACGCCACGTTGGATTTTTTATGAAAAGTGTGAAATTGTCATGTGAACACATGCAGAATTTCAAGTCAATAAACATCTGAAAGTGGGTGAAAATTGAGTTGCAAGATTTTCTTACATACAAAGTTACATAAAAGCATGTTAAAATAAAATCTATACTGACACTTAAAAGCTTTTTTGTATGGGGTACCTGAAGGGGATGCAAAATGAGGAGAATACAATAAGAAATATGTACCTCATATTACCTCTAGTAGCTCTAAGCTGGTGTTTTTAATAAGGCCTCCCAAATTGTTTTAATTTGCACTGATTGAGATGATATAACATGCATTGGGTCAGATTCCAATATACTCTTGTTGAATTTTTCAACAATCATATGCAGGGCCTTAATAAATGCCATCTTTCCTATTTTAGGTAGATGGACAAATTTTGAATAATATTACAAAGCATCCTCTTGTACTCCATACATTTCATATATATCATATCAAAGAAAGTCCTAATAATCACATGCCAGAATAAATTCGTTTTCAAAATAACAAGGTGGTAAATGCTAACGTATGTAATGAGAATTCAATTTTAGAGAATTTTCTTGTTTTCGTTGATCATGTTGGTAGTAGTGATCGGTTGATTTGTTGCGTATTTGTTGTTTACATTGTGTTTATGTTCCTTTGTAAATTATAACCTAAAAATTAGTTTGAAGACAATTAATATAACAACGACTCACGTCGATACTATAACAGTAAACGAACGACGCCCATCGATTATCCTCTATTTGTTAACTGCGCATGCTCTCACATCTGACGTCACCATAGGCGCCAATTCAAAATTTCGTAACTTAAATAATTAATTTCACTATTAAAATGAATTGGAATACGGGTCAAATAAAATTTTATAAATCACTTGAATATAAAAAATTTTAAAAATGGTCAACGACCCTATTCTCATGATAGCACCACATGTTGGGCCATATTGTGGCAAACAATTGCCGAAACATTTGTCTACAAATATACCATCCATACATTGGCCGATACAGCAGTGTCTTGCTAGATCCTAAAAGATGGCGAATTCGAGAATTTTGTAGGATGTCATCAATTGACTTCGAATTTCTCCTGTGTAAAATAGGACCAAGTATTTCAAGGAGAGATACTGATTTGAGAAAAGTTATATTAGCCAAAGTTCGTAGATTGTTGTGACGCACCTACCTCGCTGATTTTTTGCATACGTTTTAAGCCCCCCCTCAGTATCCCAAATGTACAAAATTCTATATTTTTTAAGCCCCGGGGGAGGAGGGGGGACCTAACGGGTGCAACAGGCGCGGATCCAGCATTTTGTTGAGGGAGGGGCGACAATTATTTAATGGGTAAAAATAAAAAAAATGGATTAAAATAAATTTATTTTTATATCAGGTTTTCTTATCTAAGCTTTGCTCCAGAGGGGGGGGGGGCGACACTCCCTTCGCCCCCCCCTGAATCCACGCCAGGGGTGCAAAAATAGTTTTTCAATTATCTCGGTTTCTGTTGAAGCTACGACGAAAGCGATGATACTAGCGTAGAGGGCGCTTCGAGCACTACAACTTTGCTCCTCATGACTTTCGACGTAAATGCAACGGTTATCGATTGGGGGGTGGGCCAAACTTTTTCGGAACAATTTTTTTTATTAAATTGTTTATTTGTTACCTGTTTTTACTATTTTAACCATTCTGTGATGATTTGATCACTTTATAACGTTATTAATGGCTAATGTTTAGAAAATACCGACACTAAAATACAGTACCAAATACACCGAAGAGAACTAGGATGAATGTGGAGGTATGCAAATGGACAACATCGAAGACTAAAACGAAGATCGCAGTAAAAAATCACAGAGTATCAGCAGCAAAAGCGTCGTGGAATATAGCTTCTGGAGACACCAAGTAAAAAAATGTGCCTAGGACTCTACCTCGGTTGTGGTGTGGAAAAGAGTCCATTAACAGAATGTAGATATTTCCCAATAGTCCAAGCAATGGGTACAACAAAAAAAGCGGTTCTATTCGCAAAAGATCGGAAACAAATGAAATTTGGTGGGATGGTAGACAGGTCCCCTGATAGTACACGTGAGTTTGCGACCTCGAGCGGTTGCCGCTCGAGGCGTGGGAGGATGAAAACTGCGTCGCTACGCTTTTCGGGAAATAGCGCCGTTGTGGTAAGTGCTATCAAAGAAAAGTTCGAATGAAATATGTAGAGAATAAAATTGTGCACAATTTTGGTCTTTATATTTTTTCGTCTGCGACCAATAGTTTCCGCTCTACGGCGCGTCAAAGGTGGGGGTTGATTTGCAATTTTCAACAAAATCAAAATTTCATCGCGGATTAAGACACATCGGTATCAAACAATTCTGTAATATTTTTTTCTGAAAGTAATGTTTTCTGAGGCTGCAGATGCCCGATTTGATACATTTGGTCGTATATAATAAAATATGTGATTTTTTGGAGCGCGCCCCTACATACTCCGATGCGAAAAAATATAAAGACCAAAATTGTGCACAATTTTGTTCTCTACATATTTCATTGAACTATTTTTCGATAGCACTTACCACAACAGCGCTGTTTTCCGAAAAGCGCCGCGGCGCAGATATTTCATCCCTTCACCCCTCGAGCGGCAGCCCCCCCGAGGTCGCAAACTCAAGTGTACTATCAGGGGATCTATGTCTACCAACCCACCAAATTTGATTTCTTTCCGACCTTTTGCGAATAGAAACCTCCCATTGCTTGGGCTACAACTTACAATGTCCATTACATTGTTGTTTCCAAATTTACAAGTTTCATAACTCCCGAATAAATAATGAAAAGGTTCATATATGTTAAAAATATTAGAAGCACTTTACAAATAAACGATTTTATTGATTGATTTGCCAGCGTAAGGTGGGCATTGCTACCAATTCCGGTGCATGGAGATTTGTTCCACCACGCAGCCCGATCGCCCGCCGAACGTCCATCTGCAGTCGCCCAGTCGTCTTCGTCTATTACATATTCATGCGGCTCCACCCGACCGACCAACGGATCATCCCACCGTGTGCCGGAACAAACCCCCGGTGCTTTTATATACCGCCGGACCTGCTGCATACGCTGGATTGGACATTGGACATGCTTGTTGTCAGCAGCGAGAGCCGCATGACGCATGGGGTAGGAGTATAGGATGGAGCAAAGAAAAATTGTTGCTCCGAAAAAGTTTGCTCCGCCCCCCAATCGATTAACTTTGCAGTTACGACGAAAGTCAGGAGCAAAGCTGTAGTACTCGAAACGCCCTCTACGACGCTGGTATCATCGTTTTTGTCGTAGCTTCAATAAAAGCCGAGATAACCGAAAAATAATTTTTGCACATGTTAGCCCCCCGCCTCCCCCCGTGACTTAAAAAATATATAATTTTGTGCATTTGGGTTACTGAGGGAGACTTAAAACGTATGCAAAAAATTATCGAGGTAGGTAAGCTTATCACAATATCATAAAGATAATCTCCCTGCCATGTCGCCTGGAGTATAAGGTTTCTATAGCTACTGGTGACAGCTATAGAAGTCTCCATTACCTGTTCAGAATCTCAAGCCAATTATTTTTCGGGTCCCATATCGTAGGTTCTCCCTGATGTAGTTCTAAAAACTTAAAAATATTATCGTTGTTCCAAACTGCCATTTTAACGCAACGCTTACTACATTTTCTATGTGTTTTACCCCTAATGTAATTCGCTAAATAAATTATGTGCGCGCCACCACACTGCACCCCAAATCCACAGGTGACCTCATCATAAATAAATTATGTGCACACAAGCAGTCAGTAATTGACATATATCTACTTACAGAATAGTATAAAAAAAATTGCAGGGGTAGGGATCCTTCTTGATTCTAAAAGTTCTAAATATTTGAATAATTTATGTTCCCTACACCGTTTTTTATATTATGAATCAGTAACATACAAAATATCCTTTTTATGCATTAGACAAAATAAAGGATGAGAAAATTTTACAGAAAAAAGTTCCGAGCATTTTTTTCGTAGGTACCACGGTTTTCGAGTACATAATAATTAAGAAACATTTTGAGTACATTGCGCGTAATAGGAGACGGACGGAGCAGTATCTTCCAGCCTTCGCTCCCGAAATTATACGCGCCGCGCGCCGTCAGCAAATGCCATAGGTTCGTTAATGATCATTGATTTAAAATAAAATACAAACCAATTTAAAGACAGAAGTTTCAGGTTTTCAATTTACTTAGTGCCTAACAGTTGATATTATTTAAAGTTTGATATGAAAAATCGATTTTGGATTCGTAGACTTCTTAAGTTTTCCTGTTACATATCTCGAGTAAAAATATCGCAAAGAAAATTCTTAACATTAATTAGTTAGGTAATACATTTATTTGCGAAATGAGATAAACTAAACATATTTTACATTTGACGGCATATTGCTAAATAAGCTTAGCGAATTCTCTCCAGTAACTTAACATATTTGTCTATTTACCTTATAAATCGACAGCAATTAATATGTCATGATCAATAATTTTAAGTCGAATTATTACACATCAGATTCAGGAGTTCCACAATGCTCAAATCTAGGCCCTTTTCAATTTTTAATTTCCAAATGATTTTTCCAATAATTGTATTATTATTATTATTTTTTTTGCAGAAACTGTATATTATTTAATTTTTTTTTTATACTTGTATTGGAAATAAAGACCTTTTATTATTATTATTATTATTATATAGATTCCGTTGAATATTCATCAGTTAACCTTTTCGCTGATGATAAGAAAATATTTAAACAAATAGGTGATTATCAAGATTGTCTGCTTCTACAAGATGAGATAAAGGAAATATTTAACTGGTCTGTGCAAAATCAGCTGCACTTTAATATTAATAACTGCAAGGTAATGACTTTCACGTTATGCAAAAATATGCTTGATTGATTGACTGATTTGACAGCGTAAAGTGAGCATTGCTGCCCCATGCAGGTTCGTTCCAACGCGCAACTTGGTCGTCCGCCGAATACGCCCAACCGACGGCCAAACCATATACCGGAACCAAACCTCGGGTGTTTTATATACCGCCACGCTGCCACCGGACCGGCTGCATACGTTGGGTTGGACATTAGATATGCTTGTTGTCAGCAGCATGAGCCACATGACGCATGGAGTAGGAATATAGGATGGGAAGTATAGGTGTTTGTGAGATTCTTCTTTTTAGTTTCCATGCATTATAAATACAAAATCGGAAAAGAAGATTTGGAAAGGTATACTAGTGACTCTTCTTATTTAGATCATCTTTCTAAATATAATTTAAGGTCACTAAATAGTAGAACTTACTTTGACATTGCTTATTTGTATAAACTTCTACATAATCTTTAAATAAAATAATAAACAATGTGCCAGATGGTACTAAAGTAAAGTTACCTCCTGTGAGAATGGCAAACAGTTATAATTCATTACATCGATATCTAAACGTATTCAGAGATACATACGGAATGTTTACAAACAAATTAAAAAATAGATTACTTAATGTTAATATTCAGAATGAAATAGAAATTTTGTGAGCATTTTACCTACAATGTATATAATTTATTATCTCGTTCTAATACATGCTATGTGTCTTATCTTTTGGTATGTTAATTCAGTTTAAGTTAGGTGAAGTATAGCAAAAAATTGATAGTTTTTGAGATATTGGCACTTTTATGAATTTCGTGAAAATCGACATCTTCGATAAGTTTTTCGCGTACCACAGTTACAAAATTCTATATTTTAAGATTCTAATTTTTGTTGTGCAACCCTAAATAGTCCTGCTGTTGATCACAGTCTTAAATAAAATTAATGGTGCCATACCTTTGGAAAAAGAAACATTTTTATCAGATTCTACAATTTTTTTCTTTTATTAGCTAACTTAGATTATTCATACTTGAAAGAGAATTAGCACTGTAACCTGACAAGTTATTTTAAAAACTTACTCATTTAGTGTAGATTTTAAAATGCTATAACATTTTCTATGTTTTACTTTAGAAAAGAAGATATTACTATTTTAGTGCAAAAGGAGCTCATTGTGATATTATTTCAATGATTTGGAATTCGAATAAAAATACTTATATTCATTAAAAACTAACCAAAACACAAACGAAAATATAAAAAAAATTGTTTAAATTGCCTTCCACCAAGTCGAATGCAAACGTGGCATCTTTTTAAAATGGATCTTTTTATCCATCTTGCACTTCCTACGACATTTGTCTGTTGTGCGGCTTCATTAATACAGTATCTCAATTGATTTATTTATTTATTGGTTTTGCATAGACCGTCTCCTTTATGCAACCCCAGTAGAAAAAAAATAGTGGATTTAAATCCGCGAACCGGGGAGGCCACAAAATGGGACCAAAACGGCCGATCCGTCTCTGTGGATAAGTTTGTTCCAAATAATTTCTTACACCACATGTGTAGTGAGCTGGACAACCCTCACTTTAATTTAACAGGTGTTTTCATTCGAATTCCTAATTATTGAAATAATTTCACAATGAGCTCGGTTTGCATTAAAATAGCAATAATATCTTCTAAAAGTAAAACATAGAAAATGTTATAGCATTTTAAAAACTACACTAAATGAGCAATTTTTTAAAATAACTTGAGAGTGAGTCTTTTAAAATATCAACAGTCTACATTAGCTACTAACAAAATTAACTCAGGAATCGAGAAAAAAATTATTTTTTTTCAAAGGTAGGGTACCATTAATTCTATTTAGGACTGCGGTCAATAGCAGGGCTATTCAGGATTGCTTAACAAAAATTAGGATATTAAAATATAGAATTTTGTAACTGTGGTACGTGGAAAACTGATCGTAGGTGTCGTTTTTCACTAACTTCATAAAAGTGCTAATATCTCAAAAACTAACAATTTTTTAAGATCATGCTTCGAAATTCTGGTCAGTTATGAGCTGGCCTATTCGCCCTCCATGGGCGACGTCGAGTGGGATGACGTCGAGTTTTGGGACACCCTGTATATACCTTACCTAACTTAAACTGAACTGGCCTAAAAAAAAGGCAAAAAATATAACTATTATGTATGTCATTTCTTAGGATATCCCGAATGGCATAGGCCATTCCATTTTATAGGTGCTTTGTGAAAATTTCAATTTTTGCTTAATTCTGAGTCTAAAAATAAATGGCCTTATAACTTTTTTTGGACCATAGGAAAATTGTAACTTTTTGTACGTTGTCTCAAATACTTATAACAAATGTTTTGCCTCAAAGTAGAAGTGGTATTCATTCGGTTGGATCATGACCAGTTTTTAAATTTGCCGCGCTTTTTCCTGTACCAGCAAAACATTGTAACATTTATTTCAACTCAGAATTGTACAGACTATCGTATACCACAGTTGTTAGGAGGTATTCATTCGGTTCAAAAATATTTAGTATTCCATGTCCCCGGGCCCAAAATCAAACCACTTTGGGGACTTGTGACCCCGACCCACGGTGATTAGTATAATATATTCCTCAGTATACCACAATTGTTAGCAGGTATTCAAAATTAGTCGATTGTGCAGTGTGCACACTGGCTCTAAACATATTGAAGAAAAATTTCAATTGAACATATACTTGCTATTTTTTGACGTTACTAATCTAATAAATTAATTTTTGTATTGTCATGACAATGCGACAGGTTTTCTGTTTCACGAGCACCTATAACCTATAGGGACAGAACGATAATTCTTGATTTTTGGTTGACATTACACAAATTTTTAAAAGTATTAATTTGCGTACTATAACAGTTGGACATTATGTGGAGCATTTGTTATGAATGTAATTTTTGTTTCGGCATAAATGAAACTAGTTTAGAATAAGAGCAAAAATGTTGGGGCGAGTGTACTCCGTTTACTTGTTCCAATTCTGTTCGCATCTCATATACCATGTTATTGTTTTGCTGCATATAAAGGTCAGCTGATGTTTTATCGGAGGCTTTCAGTTTCGAGTTCCTTTCATTTTATTTGAATTATGCATTAAATAATTGTGTTTAAAAATTAATTATGGGATATATTACATAATTAAGTGCATGTGACAAGTTAGTGCTTAAATCAGTTAAATACAGACTATACATTACATATGTGTTGAAGGTTATATTATTATTTGAACAAGGAATTTATAGTTTTTGAAATATTATCCATCTTTACAAAAGTAAGCGCAGTATATTTATATAAACAAAATACTTCTTACCTTAAATTAAAAAAATATACATATTAGGTAGATGCGAGAACAACATTGTGAAGCTAAATAAATATTTAAGTACATTAAAGTAGTTTGTTAATGAAAATGGCTTAAGTAAAAATGTTTGTTTTTAATTGTAAAGCTGTATGTTTAATCGTCAATGATAATGAAGAATTTGATTACTAAAATTATGTTTAAGTAATATGGCATTAAGTGTTTAATTTTTTTCTAGTATAAACTACAAATATAAAAAAATATGTATTATTTTTAATGACATGTTTTTCCCAAAATACATTAGCTATTGGGTTAGTATGACCAAAATCAGTAATTTAGGTGCTAGTAAATGGATTTTGAAGAAACCTTGTGCAATGTGTTTGTAATGACGTTAATAAGAGAGTTGAAAAAAGGATTAGAGTAGGAAATGATCGGAAGAGGTAGAAAACACGCCTTTTATCACGGGTTCCGTAACTTTAGAAAGAAATATATTTCCCTTTTTTGGCCCAAAATAAGATGATTTTACTCTAGTGAATTTTTTCGAAAAATGCGCATTTTTCGAGATATGGCCACTCGAAAATTCCTAAGAGTGGGAGATGGGAATTGTGAAAGTTCAAGAAGAAATCTGAAAAAATTCAGGTGAATGTATCGTCGAAATACAAGACTTTTTTTATTTGCAACTTTTCTGTTAAGGAGGTTGAGGCGTTAGACGAAAACAATGAAAAAAATCAGAAATAAAGTTTTTTTAATAGATTTTTATATGACATTTTCTGTAAAAAATCCAGTCATTAGGAGACTCATAAATTTAAATTTTTTTAAAAACTTATGGAAAATATGTCAACCCAGCATACAATTGGTACATTTTAACACAAATATGTAAACAAAACACACTACTATGTTTTCTACCACATAGTGGTAGAAAACATAGTAGTGTGTTTTATTTAGTTATTTGTGCAAAATGATTAACTACCGCAGAGTAACGGCTCCTTCAATCAATTTTTTGGTACATTTTAATTTATAGCAAATAACCAAATAATCAGCAGTTCCGAAAACTAACTATGTAAAGCATTGATGTCTTACGCATATTTTAATATTGTTTCCAATTTAATTAGGAGACTTTTAATAAATAAAAAAATTATTAAGCATTTGTAAACTGTCAAATTTCTCTTTTCGTTAATGATTTTTAACTGATTTTTTTTTACTTTATTTAATGATTTAATTTTAAGTTTTACTGCTTCTCATTTTTTTTTTTATTATTTACGGAAACATATTTGTAAAATACACAGATATTTACATAAATTTATTTTTTTTAAATAAGTTTGGACAAAACATCCAAAAGTTAGTTCATTAAGTAAAATAATTAAATCTACTTAAATAATTAATTAACAATAAAAAAATGATTTATTTATGCCTTTATGACAATAATTATTGGTATCATCGACTTATAACCTTTTGTAATAATTTATTGTGGAAAAGTTCCGATTTAGAATTCGACTTACTTTTGGTTGGGACTGTAACGCCTCAACCTCCTTAAGTACGTTTTCACCAAGTTTTTCCGAAAAAACATGAAAAACTGCCCCTTTCTTTCACATTGTAGCGCTTTAAGAATACCGATGTAATTTAAAAATTTGAAAAAGTTCATATGTATCCACTGAGGCCTTCTAAACATTTTTTGTCTCAGAATTTTTTTGTGCTTGTCAATTTTCCGAGTTACAGGCAGTTTTTCACAATAAATAGTGTACTACATTTTTTGCACATTTTCAATTTAAAAATAATATTGAACCTTTAAAGATGGTATAACTATATTAGGTTTCATATTTTTTATAATAATATATAAAAATCACGCTTATTTTTGGGGCCGTTCATAAAATACGTCACTCAGAACTTCACCTTTTTGGACCCCTCCCTCCCCCTTCGTCACGCTAAGTCTTTCAGCGACCCCCCTAACAAATACTACGTCACAAAAGCTAGCCCCCTCCCCATAAACGATTTCTTGTGATTAAAAATAGCATACAGATGAATAATTTAAAATATTTCTTGACCACATAAGTAAATAAATAAGCGTATACATACAAGGGCCCGGAGGGTAGTAACATACAACTCACAGCAATTTCGAAGAGCGGGGGGTGACATTCCTGGTAATAAATTGTTTATCCCGATAAAAATTTCGGACGGCGGGAGGGGAAGGGGGTGATCTTTCCTAAAATTAAATATTTGCCTCGGCCGACATTTTTAAGAGCGGGGGGGCGGATAGTCCTTAAAATTGAATATTTTCCTCGGTCAAAAGAGCGGGGGTGATAATTGAAATTAAATGTTTATCTCAGCCGCAGTTCTGAAAAACGGAAGGGCAGCAATTTCATATTTACTCATTCAAAACTAATAGTTATTTACATCGCACTAATCATTTAAAAGTATACCTCTCTCATTTCACCTGATGTAAATGCTTCTCCGGAGTCCGGGCCCCTCAAAGACCTCCGGGTCCGGGGAGAAACCCCCTCCTCTCAACGAATGTATTTACTTGGAAATGACTTTCTATCGTAATGAAAACATTTTAAAAACTACCAAGTAGAAAAATTAAAATGAAATTTTTAACTGCGAACGATACATTTCCTTAGACACCCCCCCCCCCCTTGCCATATCTCGTCACGCTAAGCAATACCCCTCCGTCCCCCTTATTTGCGAACGTATTTTATAAACGGCCCCTTTCGAATTTTTATGTGTTTTTTGGTCTGAAAAAAATGTAGTACATTGTCGTGAAAAACTGCCTGTAACTCGGAAAATTAGCAAGTTACAAAGAAGTTCGAAGAGACAAAAATATTTAGAAGGCCTCGCCTCAATGCATTCGTCTGATTTTTTCCAAATTTTTAAATTACATGTTTTTAAAGCGCTACAATTTCAAGGAAAGGTGTAGTTTTTCATGTTTTTCCGGAAAACTCTGTGAAAACGCACTTTGCAGAAAAGTTGCAAATAAAAAAAAATCTAGTATTTCGATGATACATACATTCATCTTGATTTTTTAATTTTATTTAAACTTTTACATTTAGCCCCCCCCCACTTTTCGGAATTTTCGAGTAGCCATATCTCGAAAAACGCGCATTTTTCGAGAAAATTCGCAAAAGTAAAAACATCTTATTGTAGGCCAAAGAAGGTAAATATATTTCATTTTTGACCTAATTCTACAAAATACGTGACCCTTGATAACGAAGGTGTTTTCTACTCCTTCCGGTCATTTTCTACTCTAATCCTTTTTTCAACTTTATTGTTAACGTCATTACAAACACATTGCACAAGGTTTCATCAAAATCCATTCATTAGAATTTAGCACTCAAATTGGAGGTGAAACCCGCCGTGGACTGGAGTATAGTTAATAAATTTAGGCTTTGATGAATCAGTCTTTACAAAATATGCTAGATATATTTTGTCCTCACTCTCCTCTTATCAAGCTTAGCCCGAACCTACAAATCTGGAATTTGGTGATGTTTTTTCGAAAGGATTAAATTAGGGGTTGAAAATTTCGCCAACAGAAGAAGGTTGGATAAAATCAACATCTCGATATTAAGATCTAAAACGACCCCGCACATTCCTCATGGAAAATGGCCCTTGATTATATTGGCTAAAAATTTAGTATAGGATATCCAAAGTCAGTCTGAAGTCATAAAGAAACACCGACAATGGAATACTACATAATACCAGCGATGGTCACGAGCGTAGGCCTACAATTTTTAGATTAACGTTTTAATTATTGAAAATATTGTTTTACTACTTTATATTAATTGATAGGCATGATGTAAATTATTTATTTATATTACATTATATATTTATAATAAATGATGTTAGTTTAATGAACAAATCTATAAATGATTCAGTAATAGTAAATAAATGTCATTTAACCTACGGCTATGCTACCGGCATAAATCAAATCAGGCAGCGGGTCTGTAATAGTGAGCCAGGTTCGACTTCTTTCGTTTGAGGTAAGCGCATAACATATCTGGTGAACTACATTTTTATACGGCTATCGTTTGAAATATTCAAGTACGCGCCAGTACACGGTCTCACATGTTATTCTGTCACGAATAGGATTTGTAATGACTGGTAGTAACGCTTTCGACTGAATATCCAAATTAATAATAGAAATGCTATACCTACGTTATAGTTTACGACTCGCTGATCAAAAGTTCACCTAGTTAAAGAAATGAGTGCAATTTTACTACCAATCAACAGAGAGAATAAATTTTGTTTGTTTGGGAAGATAATACCTAACCTCTAAAAAATATTCTTATGAATGAAAGGTCTATACCGCTGCTGGAAGACAGTGGAAGGTGCCTCAGATTTCGAAATTAAATTCCTACCCGCTGCTGACAACAAGCATGTCCAATGTCCAACCCGGCGTATGCAGCCGGTCCGGCGGTATATAAAACATCCGAGGTTTGATTCAGTTTAATTCCTGTTTGGCCGTCCGTTGGACGTGTTCGGCGGACGACCAAGCTGCGTGTTGGAACGAACCTGCAGACTGGATGCCCCAAATCGGCAGCAATGCTCACCTTACGCTGGCAAATCAAAACATGCGAACCGGGTGGCACAAAATGGTAACATGATTTTGGGGGACCGAAAATTGGTCAAACTTCAATTTTCTTTCAATTTGCTTACTGCTGCGATTTTTGAGAGCATTTCAAACAGTCTGACTTTTTGAAATGCTCTCAAAATTTGCAGCAGTGCAGTGACCGAATTGACTGAAATTTGAGTTTTGACCAATTTTCGGTTTTCCAAATATCATGTTACCATTTTCTGCCGCATGTTCTCGTATACTTGAATATCACATGGCTCTTGGTCTAATACGAATAATTGTTATTTCTACTAGTAACAAATAAATTACTTGTTTACATGATGCGAAATAATCGTGCTTACATTACGAGGAATATAATAATCATATTTGATTAAATCAATAATAATAATAATAATAATATTGGTCGTTATTTGTAATGCAAATTATTCTATACAAATATTGTCATAAGGAATTTATATTGTATTGAAAACGAAAGTAATATCGGAAATGTCGAAATAATGTTTGCTCTTTTGAGATAAGGAAAGGGAAGTATGCCGTCTACGTATGCGTGGGGGGCGCCAAAATATAGGAAATAAAAGTCATTGTTTTTCCTGTAAACGTTTATCAGATAAAATAGCTAGTCACTCTTCATTAATAAAATGCGATATAAAAATAGAAAGGATAAACATACCTACTTAGATCTTATGATCTTATCTTTATCTTATTATTATTTTGTCATATGCTAAAAGTGCGAGATTATTTTGTTGCCTAAATAAATTGATAAAAACTTATCTAATAAACTTGTCAGAAGAAGATACTATAAAGGCGTTATGCAGCTGATCTGACATATGATAATAATTTAAATGCTTTTTCATGTTTATTTATAAAAATTGTTAGATGATATCTATTATATCTATCCATTGACCTTCGCGATGCCATTGGCAACTTCTCACTAATAATACTACTAGAAATATACACTTCGGATATTCTGAATTATAGACTTTAGGCCAGTAGAATTAGCTCATGGGAAGGCCAATCTTGGATGAAATTCCTTACAGGTAAGCGCATGGTTTGGTCGATGTATTTATTGATAAGGAGCATACCTGTGAATTTCCTCCGATTTTAAAATGGGGGAGCATTTTTTACTTAACATTTTTTTGCGAAAAATCACGAGAAATCGGGTTTTTAAGCGTAACTGGTAGAGACATGTAACCCTGAAGCTACCATAAAATTTTCATCAAAAAATATTTATAACTTTTCGAGAAAATGCATTTGTTTATAAAAAAAGGTCTCAAGTGTTTAATTCAATCTGACCCAGTTCCCGTCATCAAAGACGACTTGTCCGGAGCTCATTTTTTTTCGTTGTGACGTCTAGTTTACGAATACATTGTTGGCATAACGAATTTATAATATTTTGATAAACAAAATGGCGTTTGAAAAGTACGACTTTTTCTGAGTGTTTTTTGCGAATATCTTAATAAGAAATTAATATATCGGCATAATATTTTCATATTCTGGTAGCTGATATTTTTACATGAATTTAAAAAAAAATGTTGTAAGATGTTTAGAAGCAGAGATAATTTTTTTAGTTGTTAATTACGCCATTTGTTTATTTATTAACAGAAAACTTTTGAAATTTACACCGTAACTAGTTGAAGACTTAAATTTTGTAATTCAGTGACCTGCCACATATAATGGTGTGTTTTAAGGGATGTAATGTTAATTTTTGTACACAACAGTCTGAATGAGTATTCGTGTCCCGCCCTCAGCTGTCCACGTTAACGTTTTCGGTCAAAAGACTTCAAATTCCGACGGCAAAAAAAAATCTATGTATCTCCGTCATTTATGATGCGATTTCACCAAATGTGTGCTCCTTCTTCTCCTTCCTCTCTTTCTCCTCTCCCTCTCATCAATCCTGTTTTCATGAACACGGCGCAATATTTAAAAATGAAACACATGAAAACACACAGAAACTGAATTATTAATTTATTAAAAAAACAAAAATTATTGTACAGTACGCTATAACGTTAAAAAAGTTAATTGGCAATTTAGAAATTATATTAACCGTTTCATGCTTTCGTACAGCTTGTTTTTATCGCACCTTCTGTAGCTACATCATAAAAGAACATTCTTCACTAGCCTCAGCATTAACTTGTACTACAAAAATTTCTTTTGAGATTTTTTCAAACCAGAGCACTCATTCGGCACTCCGCTCCTCGAATAGGCAAAAAAATATTTTTTTTTCAATTGTTTATTACAAATTTATTAACAATTTTTCAACAGTGTTAATACGGTAGTATATATTTCATCGTGCGACCCCAAATTTAAAAAAAAATCGTCGAATTCGCATCATAAATAACGGGGATACATCGATTTTTGTTTGCCGTCGAAATTTGAAGTCGCTTGACCAAAAACGTTAACGTGGACAGCTGAGGGCGGGACACGAAGACTCATTCAGACTGTGGTGTACAAAGATTAACATTACGTCCCCTAAAACATAACATTATACGTGGCAGTTCACCGAATTACAAAATTTAAGTCTCCAACTAGTTACTGCGTAAATTTCAAATGTTTATGTTAATAAATAAACAAATGGCGTAATTAACAACTAAAAAAAATATCTCTGCTTCTAAACATCTTGTACGGGCTCTTAATGAAATAACGCCGGCTGAATTGCGTAGAGCCATTCAAGCAACTATACGCAGAGCCGAATTGTGTATAGAAAAAAATGGTGGACATTTTGAACAATATCTATAAATGTCAATTTATGGTTTAATTATATTAATTATTTTAAAGATACCTACTGTTACCTAGTTTAAGTTTAATTGTTCAAACGGAATTGATTTTTATTTATTTATAGGCCCGATATTTATGTTCATTTAAATAAAACTCTGAAAACCGAACTGATGTCGCGTTCTATTGCAAATGTCCTTGTGGATGTAATTGTGTTTACCTCCACATACCTATGCTAAACTTAATTGTAGCGTTCTTTGCGCTCACAATTATTAAATGTTTGATAGCTCAAGATTGCCTATAACGAGTCTGTCTGACAGCTGATATTGTTTTATTACATTCAATGGCTACCAGATTTACTCAGAAATGTGCCATTTTAGTTTCCAAAGCCCACGAATGTATTATCTATTAGCCGCATGTTTCTAAAAGCTTGGTTGCATTGTATTTTGGCTGAAATCTCAAATATTTCTGAGCGGATTTTCAAAATTTTGGTATTATTAGATTCGTATGAAAATGAGGTATTTAAAAATGTTGGTGAACGATTAAATTCCCATTTAAAAGAACCGAGTTAGTGGGTAAAAATCACATTTAAACATTTTAAACGCCTCTAGAGAATTAAGTAATGCAATCATATTGCTCTTTTTATTTTTATAGTAACGTAGCACACAAACTAAAATATATTTTGGGCACCACAGCACTGGATTCAGAAATAGATTTTTTAATGAAATTTTTAATGTTTATCAAAAAGTGACCAAAATGGATGTATTGTATTCAAAATTTCCTCTAGGTTCCAAAAATGTAAAAATATATAGGGTGTTCCATTTAAAAATCGAAAGTTGTGGGCATTTCCGGTCAAACCGGATGTGCACCAAACTTGATTTTTTATTGAAAAGATGGGATTTTAGTCGTGTAATAAGGCCTCCAAGTTTCAATTTTCTATTCCAAATATTTTAGGAAATATCGGGGCGAGCGCAATTCGTGACTCACCCGGTATATATATTTTTTATTGAAGAAGTGTTTAGAACAATATTGTAGAGAATTCAGTTCTCTGCAAGAAAGGTCTTTAAAAAAATTTTAAACGCCTCTAGAGAATTAAGTAATGCAATCATATTGCTCTTTTTATTTTTATACTAACGTAGCACACAAACTAAAATATATTTTGGGCACCACAGCACTCTGGATTCAGAAATAGATTTTTTAATAAAATTTTTAATGTTTATCAAAAAGTGACCAAAATGGATGTATTGTATTCAAAGTTTCCTCTAGGTTCCAAAAATGTAAAAATATATAGGGTGTTCCATTTAAAAATCGAAAGTTGTGGGCATTTCCGGTCAAACCGGATGTGCACCAAACTTGATTTTTTATTGAAAAGATGGGATTTTAGTCGTGTAATAAGGCCTCCAAATTTCAATTTTCTATTCCAAATATTTTAGGAAATATCGGGGCGAGCGCAATTCGTGACTCACCCGGTATATATATTTTTTATTTAAGAAGTGTTTAGAACAATATTGTAGAGAATTCAGTTCTCTGCAAGAAAGGTTTTTAGAAAAATTTTGTGAGACTTAAGGTTCTTAAGATATCGCGGAAAAACTGTTTACGCCCCCTTTTTCAAACTGGCGGCCAAATGGGGGGGGGGGGCTTTCAACCCCGAAAATCGAGTTTTATACTCACACTGACCCCCTCCCTAAACATTAGAAGAAAACAATCTTGTCCTACCAAAATGCAAGGTAACATTGTAACATTTCAATGGACTACGTAGCCACTCTTTATTTTTTATATTAATATAAACAAAACATAAGCGATACTATATAAAGGCTAGTTTTCACAGTGCGATCTACTGAGAGCTACTGCACCGTGAAAGTACTAACTCGTAGCATTTACACGATGCTAGTAGTAGCATGCCAGTAGAAGAATTGAAAGTACAAAGATAAGCAGTTAAGTCATTTCAAAAATGTCTGTTCGTAACATAATGCGGTCTTTCTCTGTAATACAGTGTGATAATATTACGGAAATTATACTTCAGGAAGCTAGGAGAAAAAAATAAGGGTCTGGGTAAGAGACTGACTGCATAAGGAAAGTGGGGAGCATCATGTACCATGACACCTAATCAGTTTGAGGAAGTTCTGAGTTTAATAGCCCCAACTATTCAGTGCAGACACAATGATGCGTGAGACTGTGCCAGCAATAGTAAAATTGGAAATAATTATGGCTTTCCTTGCCTCAGGAATAAATTTCAGAATGTTGTCAGTAATCGGGGTTAAACATATCCCACAAATTCTCCTCTTCTCTATACAAGTCAATAAAGTCAAAGTCACTTTGCTGGTCACTTCACCTTCCCGACATTTCAAATATTTATGTGTTGAATGGCCGAAGAAAGCAGGGAGAACTAACTTTAACAAATTTAAACCATGTGCATCTGTCAACAGTCCAATCAGCTACTGACGTACTGACTTTGTGCGCCCATTTACGTGGTGGGAGAGGATCAGTGGACAGCAGAAACAAATATATTTGAAGTAGCTAGCTATGGTTACTGCGTTACTGGCCCACTCGTACGATCAGTAACTCGCCCGTTCTGTTTTCATAAGGTCAGTAACTGGCAGTCAGTTACCGACTCAGTCAGTTTGTACGCCAACTCGCACCGTGAAAACTAGCCTTAAGAATATAAACATTCAAGACCGAGTTCAAGACAGTAATGATAGATCCAACGAAAATGTTCTGAAAAATAAAATCAGGGTTAAAAAAATAATAATAAAGTTGATGTACAATGTTACAAACGTCACGTTACGTCCGGTTTGTTCGGACACCTTTTCCCCCTCCTCGTCACATCATCACGGTAGGCAAGTGCTCCCCCTCCCTCCCTTTTGCGTACGTATTTTATGGACTGCCCCTTTTTTTTTAGAAGAATCGTGACGGACGGACAGACGCACGTTTTGAAAGTTGGTCAGAATTCCATTACTATAACAACGATACTACATTTTTTTCTCTATGAGCAATAGTTACTGTTTTAGAAATGTACCGATCAAATGCAATATATTCTTCCTTTTCACATTTGCGAAGAGTATAATGAGAGATATGACCAACTAGTGGAAAAATTAATGTGCATCTGTTACACAAACGTAATGGTAACGAAGCTTTTTACAATTACATAATAGTAGACGTTCAAACTGAGCTTCAAACCGTCGTAATAGATCCTTTGTGCAAGCAATGAATGATTACAGTCGCTGTAATTATCCGAATGTCTTGTGTGTAAATTGATAAACAAAAGTTAGGAACAAGTGTTGTAAGAAGCAAGACTGTTTCAAGGATGTAATCAGAAGAACTCTTTGATGTCTCCCAAAGTCTTTTAGTACGTTTTTTTTACCATCTTAATAAATAACGCACACATGACTTGTTAATGAAATTCATGCAAGGGCACCCTGTATATAAGGATGTAGGTAGATGATAAATGGGGTCTCTTAGTTCACTGCTTTGTTTCGTAGATAATAAACATTATAAAATAGATTTCACGACTAAATGATGTCATTACCTAACAATCTGTTTTAATTACATACAATTAAGTATATCAAAGTTCATTTGAGTTCACTAATATTTTTCTTACGATTAAATTGACTTTCTTAACTAAAGAAAGTGTTTTAAAGCAAACACCTATTTATGAATAGTTCAGAATAGCTAGTAGTAATATTTATAATTGTTAATGTGACGTAAGAGTTATGCAACAGTAACATGAAACTTCAAATAAGCTAACAAGTTTTTATTTGATATTTTTATTTTGGGAAAACCATACGGTAAGGAGCCAAGAGGACGTCGCCCAAATTATGGGGCAAATGTCATCAAAGAGAGTTGGTGAGGCCGTGCGCCTGACAGGCAACCACGACAGATGGCATGATGCTGTTATCCATGGATTACAAAAGTATATTTTTCGCGCAAAATCGTACATTTTCTCGTTTTTAAACGTGTAGATATTTTTCTGGCGGGAATTTTAGTCTTGAGACACAACATTTTATTTGGAAAACTTATAACAAATTATTAAACATAGAAAGGACCTTTTAATAATGACACAGTAAATCTGGGATGCGGTAGAAACTCAACGGAATATGTAATTCCTCTACAGTTAAGGGTTTTGTTTCCAACCATAACTTCCTGGGAACGTTATTTTGGTGTTGAGGGAGCATATATTTACGTTTTAAAAAGAGCAATAATTTGTAACGATTGGTTTAGAGTTCTGAGATAAAATGTGTAATAAAAATGTTAATTTCTTCTTTTGGAAATATTTGTCTTCGTAGCTAATTATGACATGAGTTTCTTTCAGGGAATATTTTTCTGTGTTCAAAATGTTTAAAATAAATGTTTTCAATGTAAAACAAGTTATTCTAACGATCATATAACTAAATTTTTTTACAACTTTGGCAACTAGTGATGTATATCTGACGACTGACGAGAGGTGCCCCACCAGAAGTCAATTTTGTGAGTCGTGGGCATTCATAAGACGATAAAAACTTTATATAGTATGAGACGTCGAAAAAGCCACCCATCTCCTGTAGTAATACTTTTCTATGTGGAAAAAATGGACTGCTACCGCGGATGGAAAGAATACTCGTAGGATTTTATATTATTGTGTGTGAAAATTAGGCATGAAATATTTATAGTTTAGCCGGCTCAGTGGCGCAGTGCTTATAGACGGGAGCCCGCGTACTTTGAAATTCTGGTATATGATAATCATAACAAGATTAACGATACGTGACTGTCACGTCGCTTCGTGAGCGCATTTCCATAAGACTCGATGGACTCCGAGCTAGGTGATAAAACAGTTGCGTGACAAAAGTCACCCTTGTGCGCTTAGCCTTAGATTTGCGACCACGGAGTCCACGATTTCAAATCCTGACGAGGGTATGGGTGTTTAGTACCGCTTTTACTGTGTTATGGAAACTGTAACAGTGGGCTAGACCGCTGTAGAGTGACTAATCATAGTTTATTTGGAAATGAAGAAGAGAAATAAAAACTTATTATAAATGCAGATCCTGTAAAAAAATAGTCAAGGCGCTTATTAGCAATTTCTTTCTCTTATATTTTCACGTGTTTCCTCCCCTAGGAAACCACTCTTAATTTCCGTGGGTCCCAAAAATTACAGCAAGAGATAAACACTAACATAGAAGAGCAAGGTAAACGGACTTGTAATGGTGAGCCAGGTAAACAATCGACTACTTTCTTTTGAGGTAAGCGCGTAACATTTCTGGTAAACTATATCCGTATACGGATATCGTTTGCAGGATTTTGCATGGTCTGGTGTTATTCTATCAAAAACAGGCTTTGTAAATGACTTATCCTGGTAGCAAGGCTTTAGACTGATTTTTTAAATTGGCAGTACAAATACTATAATAATAAGGCGTTAAAAATAGTTCTATACATCCATCGTTGCCTTCTCCTAATCCACAGAAGAGGTTCTGTGCCTGAACTAACATCATCTGTACTGTCTTCACCATATTTCAATAATTCGGGAACTGACTGTATTATTTTTTTTATTGATACCTTTATTTAGAAACAGGACTGATAAAACATTCTCTAAAAGTAAACAAAATTTAATCAACAAAGGATTATTTTAGTAAGACTTCAAAGCTGCACTGTTAATTAATAATGAAAGTGTACCGGTAGAATTAAAAAAAGGCGGCGTTGCTAATTCATTCACTGTATGACATCTTAAAAGAACACCTTTACCTCTCTTATTTAGAATCATTCAAATATACATTACCTACATAAAATATACATTTATTGAACAAACATAATAGGTGAGACCTACCGACCTGGGTATACAGTTGTTTAAGTGGGAAGCGGTGATTTGTGCCTTACTCATACTCTTGCAGCTCCGTACTGAGCAATATTAAGGGACTAAGAAAATAATATTAATTTCGGTTTAAGAGGGCACGAAATATTTGGAAGAAACTGTTTTCATATTTTTATGTCTTAAGTATATTTGCAATTGCACAAAGTTTAATTTCGAGCTGCAAATTTAACTTTTAGAGCCATACTAAATGACTGACCGGCACAGCTAAAATAGACAGATTTTTTTCTCTCTCTCTCTCAGGGCTCGTCTGTTGAAAACTCCGAGGACACTGCAACATCCTGGGCTTATTGTGCTCACCCTGTCATGCTTCGCCCCGCCCACTTCGGTACCCCTGTGCCCCTAAATCAGGTGATACAGGTCTATGGTCGGGCGGGTTCTAATGAATTCCGGGTCTGTTGGTGTTTACCCGTGGATGCCATATCTTCTGCGAGCCAGCGCATCGCAGTTGAATATGATGTGATCAACCGTTTCCGGCTCCTTGCCGCATAGTCTGCAGTCTAGGTTGCCGTCAAATTTGCCGATTGCATTCAGGTACTTCTTTACAGAAAAGCTTCAGTCAGTAGTCCAGTTATTAATCTTAGCTGTTCTTTGTGAGCAGTTCTTCAGTTTGTCTTGAACATGGGCCTTTAATGAGTGTTTTTCCATGTCGATTTTCTGGAATGTTCCTCCAGTGTTTTTTGTGTTTACTCTTGACCCAGTCTTTAATCGCTTCTCTGGCTGAGCTTTTGGAAATGCCCAGCGCAGGTTCTGGATCATAGAACATATTAGCTGCCCCTTGTCTAGCAAGTTCATCAGCCTTTTCATTGTCGTCAATTTTGGGCTGTCCCGGCACCCAAAGTGATTACTTACAGAACATAGTTAGATTTAACTATGTTCTGCTCACCCAGAATTTTCAGCTCTTCGTGGCAGTCCTACACCAGTCAGGAGCACACTTTGTTAGAGGCTAGTGCTCTAAGTGACGCCTGACTGTCTAACGCAATGGAGATCTGTTGGTTAACATATTGTTGATTCGGATTCTGGCGTACACATTCAATTATAACCAGAGTTTCTGACTGGAATACAGTGGCGTCTTTCCCAAGGGTCTTTCCCCATGTATTCTGGCTCTAGCTCCTGTGTTTGTCCTAGACCTGTCAGTATACCAGGCTAGGCCTATACGTTGTATGTCAGGAGCTCCTGTTGACCAGTTCTTTCTATCTCCATGATATTGAAGGTCTTGTTGAATGTAATTTTTGATATCATGTAGTCAGACCTCATTCATATTCAATAGAGGGTCCTTTACAGTGTTTATTATCCTCAATTGTTCTCCCGATCTATCTCCGTGGAGATTCGGGGTATTTGAGTGTAGACTGAGGTTTACAAGTGAATGAATCGCTAACTATGTTGTATAAAACAGGACAGTCTACACTCACCTGGAGATCATCCTTTATGATGGGCATGGTTCAATTTCAATCAGAAGCATTCTACCATACTACTTTATGAATTTTAAGTAAAATATAATAAGAAATGTAGATCTAAAATTACGGACAAAAAAATATTAAAGTGTATTTTTTGACATTCAATAATGAATTGTATACTGATAAATAATAATAATAAAGTTACATTATTTATGCAATTTTATGGCCTTTTGTCGCTATCTTAAGATATATGCTAATATGCTAGATGGGGTTTAAACCCCCTCTAGCATATATGTCAGTATTTGTTATTTATATTTTATATAATACTAAGTTAAATTTAATATATCGAAAAGCCAGACTTGCTACTATAATATTTGTTTACTGTTTTTTTGGCCAAGTTCTCAATATAAATAGTACAGTCAAATTAGCATACCACTTCGGACGGACTTGTTCGTACAAAGTAGCATTTTAATACCTACGAAGATAAACATAGAAGTAAATAAAGAAATAAATTTAAGAAATAAAAATGATTGAAAAATGAAGTTTTGAGACAAAGTTTAAAATTTATATTTAAAAAAATATATATTTATTCCCATCATTTGAGGAAATCATTGACCTGCACAATATTTTAATGAATAGAAATTTTTAAATTTTACCGGGATCGTTTTAACACACGGTATATTAGGAACATCAAAATGATGGAAAAAATATATTGATAAAATTCATTGACAAAAAGCCCATTTAAAATATGATTTAAATGATTTAAAAAATGTTTTAATGTGATCAAAGAAAAATTGTTATATTACTCGTGTGTGAAATCTAAAGGGAAGGTTTGAATTAGTAGATCATTTTTCAAAAGGTTATATGATAACTAAATGTTTATATTAGAAAATAAAAAAATTTTATATTAGAAAATAAAAAATTGGGAAATTACCCATATACATGGGTTTTAACGTCATGGTTGAATTAGAACCATACGTAATCGTATTGTACGTGATTTTTCATTATGTTCCGAACTTACAAGTTGTTCGCAGACAATATTGAATGAAATTGCAAAATGTGTATATCTTGATAAATTTAAAAAATTTATAAATTGTCCATATATATGAGTTTTGATGGTCCATTGTCAATTGTAACCATGCAATATCATACAAGAGGCCTTATGAAACCTTCCCATAGAAAGTTTCGGATTAGAAACCTTTGTAGTTGATTACAAAAAATTGCAATTTCTAAATATTGTCAGATGTTTCCACCCCTTAGGAAACACCCTTAAACATCTGTGGGTTCAAAAATTATAACAAAAGATAAACACTAACACCATTTATTGAATTGCTGACTGAAAACTTCACAATACTTTTATCAACTAAAATACACATTTACTGTCTAAAATAACCTTTAACAATGTTTATTACTTAATATTTACACTCTACTATTCACTTTATATCACTTCGGACTTTCTAGCCTTCAATCAATTGAAATTTTTTTCCGCCGTGAATCTTGCCTTATCTCTAAAACCGCCTCTAGAACCATCTAGACTCTAGAGCAAAGACCAGAGCTTTCCGCGGCAATCTAGAATAATGTAGAAATCTCGATCCTCTTCTATAACTTTCTAGGAAACGTATCTCACAGATGGCACATACTACAGGTTTTGATGAATCCAGTTACAGTTGTCTAACCATTGCTACTTAATGCCACTACTCATGAGATTCAATCTCCAACCCCTAGGGGGCGTAACGCGTAACAATATTATGAAATAAACAAATAGTCAAAAATGACTAATTTATGAATTAGATGCGTAAGAAATTGTGAGCGGCAAAATGTTAGATATAATTTTTTTTCCAAAACTCTAAAGGGTGAAAATGCACATGGTCGCGTCTCGACGAACAAGTCCGTCCCAATACGAATTTTTTTTGTCTTATTCGACTGTACTAATAAGCATATTTTTAAGTTATCTTATTTCGTAACGTTAAGGTGAAAACGCCTAAGTGTTATGGTTTGTAAAAATCCACTTTAATGATAAAATTAACTTAATGATTCGTATATTTCTCTCTCCATCTGTTTATTATGATTCCGCTCAAAACCGTAAAAATATAATACTAACAACGCATACAGCACATAAACAAACTATTTTCAAACGTTTTTTTAATGACGTAAATAAGAGTACAATTTTATAATATGTTTATTTATAAATAACCCTTCTACTTTAAAGCAACATCTCAAATTATTCTTAAACAATAAGACATACTGAACTATTCACACCACTTTGCTTTGGTAGAATGTTAATTCAGTTATTTCTAGTTCACTAATTCAATTAGTGCGTTCTATTCTAAAGACCAACACGTTTTCATGATTCCTTCCAAGTCTTTAAGACTATAAATTAATGATAAAATATTCCCATTGTCGACTCGTTATTTGGGGGTGGTTCTCACCCCTTCTGGTTAAAAAATCAAAAAGTATCCACTAGATCTAATACAGAAACAACTTGTAAAAGAGACGGTATACAATTTTTCATGAAAATTGATATTTTCCATTATAACGATTTGATAATAGCGATTTTGGCATCGTTAATTGGTACCTCGAGACTATTTCACTCAAATAATTCAATAAGTATTATTACATTTAAGACAAAAGTGGTATAGTACAAATAAGATTATAAAATGACAAATATATTGGTTTTTTCTTTATTTCTGTGCTTTGAATTGAGTCCTATATTTAAATAAATTAGGACTGAAAAGAGAATAATAGAAAATATATATTTAAAAGATTGTCGTGATAGCTTCATTACAACATTTTTATCCCGCGACAAGCTTCTTAAATTTATTTTTGTTATTCATTTTTTAGTTCTAAATATATTTAAATAATATTTCCGCGCCTTTGGGAAACCACCCCTTCAATTTCCGTAGATTCCAAATAAATTATACAAGGATAACCACTAACACTTTATTTAATAACTTAACAATGCTTTCTTGAAATAGTGGACTTTAACAATGTTACTACTTGATATTACACTTTCTGTTTACTCTCTGATTTCTAACCTCACTTTGTCACTTTTTAACTTTTCTCTTCCGCCGTGAATCGCGCCTTATATATCCAAAAGGAATACATCTAGAAAAATCTAGCATAGGCCATTTTCGGGAATGTACATCTAGAATTCTTCTCGGCGGTGATTCCAGAACAATATAGAAAGTCACTATTAGTCATGGGCGTACCAGTCACCAGTTTCGAGGGGGTGTAATGCATAACAATAGCTTGATCTAAAAATATTTTTTTACTTATATTTATTTTATACTTTTTAGTATGGAAATTTGTATTTATCTTTATAATTGTTTTATAGTTACTTAATTATCACTGTTATTAATATATTTTTTTAATTCAAATCATCATCAAATTCATCATTTTGATGTTAATCTAAACATTCTTTACAACGCTCATACGCCGTATTGCAGCCGTCATCTTTAATTTCTATTTAATTGATGTCATTTTCAGCATAAAAAATTCGTTGTCTACGCCACCTATAAAGCCTGTGTAAAGTACTTATGTTCATGCTAATCTGATCATTCTTTGCGTACGGGTGTTGTAAAGACTTTGCAACACCCATACACTATAATACTACGGCCGCCAATTGCTTACATTTAACACCGGAAACGTCTATTGTCACTAAAGTTATGTAATTGTAAAAAAAAATCAGCTCGACCGGATAATAGAAACTGAGTTAAAATTCGAGCACAAAGGACCTCGCACATACCTTATGGAAATTGGCTCCCAGCTAAATTGTCTCAATTTTTGTTATATTGTAGATCTGCATATCCTCAATAAATGTCTCTAGAGGCACAAAGTCCGATACTGAAAACAGCATATAATAGTATCCATAAACAGTGTGAGTAATGATTACACCCTAGTGATTTATTTTTGCACCAATCACCATTAACTTCATGCCTTCCCTGTCCAATCGATGTAACGCGCAAAATAAAATAGAATGATCCATTATTATTGAGGGAAGGAAGGTGATTTGACCTGTTTGAATAGTTTGGGCGTGGTCAAACTATTATTTTAATATTTATGATTATAACCATAGATAAAGTATATTATTCAACTCGCGGTAATGGTAATAACATACTTGATGATTTACAGCACTCGCCTGCGGCTTGCGCTGCATACCTTCGGTTGCGTGAGTTATTACCTACATTACCGCTCGTTAAATAATGTCTCATATTTACACCCCTGAAGCACCCTTCAGGATCCGTTGATTCCAAAATAATTTAACAAGGGATAAACACTTTATTTAATAAATAACTGGAAACTTAACTTTCTTCAACTAAAATACACTTTTACTGGACTAAGGTAACCATTAACAGTGTTTACTACTTGATATTTACACTTTCTATTTACTTCGTATTTCTAACCTCTCACTTGTCACTTTACAGCTTCTCCTTCCACGTGTACATTCGGTTCATATACTCTAAAGATGCTTCCAGAGTCATCTAGAACCAAATCGAGAATCTTGTCCCACCACACTCCAGAAAACTCGTATCAGTCTTCTCTTCCTCGGGGGCATAATGATAATGTACTATTTATAGTCTCTTGTCTTGCAAATGCCATTTTTGAAAAGGAGTCAATTTGCAAAGAGATTTATTATCTTCATATTTACGTAAAAGTAAAAAATAGACAGCAAGAAATATTGTTCTGATTAAGAAATTTAAAAAAGCTGTTATAACCTGCTGTAAGTTAAAATTTATTTTACAAAACACTAGAACACTCATAGTTTTATTTACCGTGTATTGTAGATATACGTCGTATCAGATACCACGGATTATTATTCTTCACCCTGTTCCAGTACAGCAAACTGTATGAAACTTGGACACGATGAAGTTAAATCAGCAACACATATTTCAGTAGATTATGGTAGGTGTGCCAGAAGGGATACTTACCCTTAATGGGGTGCAAAATATTATTTTTTTCTTGAGGTTGTAATAGTTACAGAGGGCTTCTAATTTTTTCAATAAGTCACTTTACAGCATAGAATATGTACGCAAAATTTCAAGCGAATTGATCAATAAATAGTGGAGACAAACAATAAGACACTTTAGGGATAAAACAGCCTTATCAACCTCTTTAGCCGTCACACAGGTATGAAACTTTGTGGAAGTAATCCCCACTATAAAATACAATTTTTAACTTTATTTTGATTCCACTATCCGTACTGTATTAAAGTATAAATCTCACCTTTACTTTGGTCGGCATATTTGTATATAAATCCTTCTAATAAATTATTCCTTGTACATTTAACAAACAAAAAAGTTATTACAAGGTAAGGTATAAGATAAATTAATATTCATAGTAATAACCTAATTGGAATGCCCTCGACTTATTATTTTTTTATTTATTTACATCGTGGATGACAAACTATTTCGTCGATTTGCATGAATACATTGATTTTATAAGAATTTTACCGATCCTTTTCAAAAATAAGGTGTTAGAGGACATATAGGGGTATAGTTTGAAAATATTTTAAAATATACAGTGTGATCCATTTAGGCTTCTTTTTTTTAATGGAACACTAGGTATTTTATTGCATATTTGAATTCTGTTTCTAAAGACAATCCGAGCGGTAAACCATTGGACGGGTCTGTGATAGGTTGGTATAGTATTTTGCTAACACTATTTCAGAAACTACAAATTCCACAACTAAAAATTTTGTCGAAACACACTGTTATGGAATAATACCGCATGGATTTCGTCAAATCAGAAGCCCTTATGCCACATTTAGTGGTTCGGTGGTTATGGTTATGTCGAACAAAAGGTATTTATTTCTAGCTTCGCATTTGACGTTTTGAACATGAAGTTTTGAAGTTTTTTTGTGTAATTTCTAAAATCTTGTTAGAGAAAATATATATCTACAACACGTTTGGAATGACATATTGCACACTCGGCCTTCGACTCGGACTACAAACTTTGCTCTCGTGTGGAATATTGGCCATTCCATAACTTGTAGAATATACTATTATATTCTCTATTTAGAAATTCAGTCTAAAGCGATGCTACCAGGACAGAGTAACACCACATGCTTGAATATTACAAACGATACCCATATACGAATATAGTTAACCAGGTATGTTATAATAATAATAATAAACAATTTTGTTGCACAACAAATTACAAAAAATCCAATTACAGGACAAAATTAATACTCAAGATAGAGTTATTTTATATTCACATAAATCATATTAAAAATAAATTAAATTAAATTATTAGAAGTAAAATTGAATCAAAATAATTAAGTTGAATTACAGACAGAAAGTAAACTGAATCAAGAAAAATACAAAAAAAACAATACGATATGACACTTAAATAAATAGGTAAGTTAAATGAGATTAATATGATCTGTGACAACTTTGGTCAACTTGTTTAAGCTATCATAAAGTATATCACAAAACATGCCAACGCCATTCACTATTTTGCACATAGTATATATAGGTGAACTTACCAGTGAAAAGTAGTTGAAATTCTTATAGAAAATCCCTCGAAATGATATTTTATTGATAAGACTTAATGCAATCAATTTTATTATGTAAAAGTTTGTAAATAAAGCCTATTGCAAATAGTACTCTTCTTAGATGTAGCGACTGAAAATTCAAGGAGTTTAACAATAGGCGTTGACCATAGCCTCTTACAAATTGGACACCAAATCAACGAACCGTATTCTAATTTTGGTCTTACATATGAAAAATAAAGTACTTTTAATGCAATCAAGTTATGAATATTACGACAATTTCGAATGATAAAACCTAACATTTTTAAAGCAGATGTTGTGGCTTGACTGACTGATATGTTCATTGAATGAAAGTTTAGAATCGAACACTATACTAAGATCTTTTATGGATTCACACCGACCTAAGTCAGTACTCTTTAATTGATAGGTGAACTCAATATGCTGTATATTTAATGTAATAGTTAAGCTTTTACATTTTTGAATGTTTAAGTGGAGATTATTCTCGTTACACCAAACCTCAATCTCTTCAGCTATTCTTGAATAAATAAACAGTCTTCAACATATTCTACAGCGTGGTAAATTTTGAGATCATCGGCAAATAATACTTTTTCACAGTCAACAACCTGTACCAAATCATTAACGCAGAGTAATAATAGCAGCGGACCAAGATTTGATCCCTGGGGTACACCAGAAGTGGCAGTGAACTGTTTAGAATCAAAACCATTATAAGATACATACTGAATTATGTCATTTAAGTAGGACCTAACAAGTGCTATAAGAGATCCAAAGTTATTCAGCTTAGACAAAATTACTCTGTGACCAATGCGATCAGAAGCTTTGGCAAAGTCGGTATATATAACGCCAACCTGCCCATGATTATCAAGTACGGTAGCTACATATTGAGAAGTCTTAAGAATTATATTGAAAATAAATAATAGAGGAGTTATAAAAGCATACCTACAATCTTTCACCAAAAAACTTGGGATTTGATCATGACCTGACGTGATTATATTCTTCAGCTTGCTGGTAGAATTCAGCAAGTCTCTTTCAGTAAATTCCGTAATGTTAAGTACAGCCTAGTAATTGAAGCAATTAAATTCGATATTGGTGTCTAATTTAGTTGATGACGAATAAACACTACTAAAGTAGTCACAAAATCCATCAACAATAGATTGTGGGGCATCAAATACTACACCACCGTTACTGACTTTACCTGGTATTCTAGTTTGTTGCTTTTTGGAGTGAATATAGCTCCAGAAGTATTTGAAATCACTTTTGTGTTACTTTTAACTCTATATGCCATTTGGATATCAGATTTAATTAACCACCATAATCTTTTAAATTGCTCCAAATAATGAACTAGTTTTGTTTGTTGGTTTTTTACGGTAATCGGTTTTTAATTTAATATTTTTTATTACATGAGAGGTATACCAGCGATGTATCTCGCAATTTATATTACTGATGACTAGATCTAATCCACCGCTATTGCATACATTATTTATTTGTATTAATTTACTTAAGTTAAGAAAGTTCTTCATTTTGTTATGCGATTACCTCAATCGAAAGTAGTCGATTGTTTACCTGGCTCACCATTACAAGTTCGTTGCCTGCTCTTGATTCATCCTTAATATTTCCGGTAGCATAGGTTAAATGATATTTATTTACTTGTATTGAATCATTTATGGAGTTCATTAAACTAACATTATTTAATAAAAATAAATAATGTATTATACATTAATAATTTACATCATGTCTACTAATTAATATAAAGTAGTAAAACAATATTTACCATAATTAAAAAGTGGTTCCAAATATTGTCGTTCGACTCTCATGACATCGCTGATGTTATGAACTATTCTTTTCTCGTTTTTCTATGATTTTCAAATTGACACTAGATAAACTGTACCATGATATCGATGAATTTGCACCACGAACATGTCAACTTTGTGAGCTCACTGCTGCGTAACTGTACAACATCTGGAGAACTTGTTTACGCCAAAAATTGTTATAAGACTTCTAGTTTACGATACTGTTATGAATAAGGTCTAAAGAAATCGGCTATTTCGTACAGGGTGAGTCAAGAAACGCTAAGTTTGCTATTTCCATTTTTTTTATATTGAGACATCCTGTATAGAGTTCAGTACATTTGACGGATACTAAAAAGTTACTACCTGTCCTACTAGTGGAGTAAAACTAAAATTGTTTTTGCTTTTACAAGCAGCTTAGTAAAAAGTTTTAGATTAAATCCATTTAGTGGAACAAACCTCGGAATGAGAGAGAACCAGTGGCGGTTTTACCACTGGGCACACTGGGCGAGTGCCCAGGGCGGCAAAATTTCAAGGGCGGCAGAATTTTTTTCTTTTGAATATTGCTTTAGTCGTTTTTATGATTCCGCTAATGCGGCAGTTCCATTGAAGCCAAAACAACGCATCGAGCAATATGGATGGCAGCCAGAAGCGGCTTGCTTTCATATCTAATTTACATTAGAAAATTAATTCCCGCTACAAACTGTTCTGAGGGAAGGAGTTTCTCGACCTTGCGACAGGTAAAGAATTACTTACGGTCCACAATGACGCAGGAAAGGCTAAATTCACTAGCAGTATTAAATATTGAAAATGAACTATGAAAACAGGAGATATAATCAATGATTTTGCTGTAAAAAAAGGAAGAAAAGTTCGTCTTTACCTTGTATATATATTTTTTTAATTATTTTATTTTTAAAATTATTTTATCTCTTCTTTATTTTTAATAAATAGGTGTCATACAGAGATGTCATTTTATATACCACTCACCTCTAATGTGTAGTGTCCTTTGTTCTTTTAAAATAAAAAATTTTTTTTGTAAGTATTATTTTTTTTGTAAACATTTTTTGGGTAGCATATATATTATGCTATATTTTTAAAGAGTAGGGGCGGCATCTTAAAATGGTGCCGGGGGCGGCAAGCATGTTAAAACCGCCCCTGGAGAGAACATGCTATAAATTTGTATGAAGCTTTGTTTTGGCATTCTGAAGGCTGGTAGAAAAGTCTCAAATAATCTCATGTCTACGTCGCGAGATATTCAAAGGTCACGAAAATCGGTTTTTCGCAATTATCTCGTTTTCTTTGCGAGGTAGTCATTTAAGGTGGCCATTCCCTAGAAAGGGACATTCGATAGGGAAATATTTATTATTTTTGCTCATAACTTTTTTTTCATAGTACGTATATTTAAAAAAGCTAAGAGTACTTAAGTAGAACCATAACAAGTCTATTACTATGAATTTTCACTCAATAATTTCAGCGGTTTTGCAAAGTTATCATATTTTGCCATTTTTAGCAATTTCTAACTTAAAAATCTGTGAAATACCTATTACCATTAAAACGGGGTTCAGAAAATTAATTTCACTCGAGCGGAATAAATTTTAAAAAAAAATAAAAATAATATAAAATAGTACTATTATATGAACGGATCGGAAAACAGAAAGGATTTTTTTTTTTTTATTAGATTCTATATTTTTCAAACAACTTTAGTTCTCTTGGGCAGTCCGGGAGTGTTGTCTGTGTCGCTCTTCTCTCTTATCTTCTTTTCTTCTTCTGAATAGCTGTATCTCGGAGACTATTCTGTCTACAGAGTCCATTCTGGTACCAGTTTGTAGAAAATTTAGTCTACTTTCAAAAAAAATGTTTTTACCAAAACAGTAGCAGTATTGACAAAAACTGAAAAAAATTTAAAAATCTTGCAGTTTTTTGGATTTTTGACCAAGATGCGGAGATCTGCCAAGATCGTACATTTTTTATTCAACATTCATTTATAATCACATATAGTGGCGCAAAACTAAGAGTTTGCCTAGAAAGGAATTGTCTTACTATAGCAATTTTTTTGTTGGAACTTGTTAAAAACATTTCAAGAAGTGTAGTAAAAAGTTTTGCGGAAAGCTTTTGTTTAAACAAAAGAATGTTCATAATCCTGTTTCTTCACAGTTTTTCTTAAATATCTCTGGTTGTATAACCCGTATCGCAAAACAGAAAGAGACACAAATTATTCAAAATGCGAAGAGAACTAGATTTGTCCGAAACTTCTTGGTCAATATGCGAAGTTGTAAAACATGAAGACATTTTAGGGAGGCCATTTTGAAACAATTGATGATAACTTGAACAATAATGCACATATTCTAACGAAACTTTAGAACAGTATACCCCTTCAACTTAAAATGTTTGCAAGAACTCCTAAAAAACAATTGCAAAGTCGAAAATCGAATCGTCGATTGTTTGTGGGCATCAAGTCGTATTTCAAAAATTTGTATTTCAGATTAGAATTGTTCTTATGTTCTTTGTGGTGGTATAAACAAAAATAAATTTCGTTATGTCTATTAGCTTGCTTATAAATGGTCATAGTGAAATAAAATGTCATCTAGGGTCCCAATTGCCGGAGATAAAACTACTTTTTTTTAATAACTAACTAGTTCATTTAGAATAATTTGCGTCTCTTTCTTTTTTGCGATACGGGTTATACAACCAGAGATATTTAAGAAAAACTGCGAAGAAACAGAATTCTGAACATTATTTTGTTTAAACAAAAGCTTTTCGCCACACTGATTTAATTCAAAACTTTTTATACACTTCTTGAAATGTTTTCAACAAGTTTTAGCAAAAAAATTGCTATAGTAAGATAATTCCCTAGAAATTTTACTTTTACTCCACTAGCACAACATGTTAAAAAGACATAGTCGACATAGATGCCCTATTTGATGTCAGGTAGGATGTAAAAAGTTACTGGATTATGGCAACCTAATAAAATATTACACACACGAACTCAAATGAAGAGTAAATAAAATACAATTGAAACATTGACGCGAGTTTAACTTCGTGCTAAATTGAATTGAGTTGCTTAATTTTGATTAACTCACCTTACCTCTGAAACAGACAGAAAATTTTTTTTCGCTCAAATTTAAAATCTCGACGTTTCATGACATTCTAAACCTATTTCACGAATAAAAATTTTTGAAAATTTTTTTGCGATTACTATACTTCCAATCCACTACGTGGATGTGGAAGTAAAACTAGGCATGAGTATAACACTAGCAAAGAGATTAGTATAGCGGAAATTGATGTAAACCCTCATTCTGTGAGTGATTTAAAAATAAAGTATAGGCTACTTAGATATGTAAATCGATAAAGTAAATGAGTACACGAAACTACAATTTTAGTTTTCATGATTATTTTCCATTGTCGGTAACAAGTAGCACGTAGGTATTTTACTTCATTAGGTGCATGCAGAGAGACAAGTTTGCGGCAATGCGCACACTTGGCAATAATTCAAAAATTGATGTAGCCAAAAAGTCGAGTTTATATCTACTGATAAACAATAAATTTAAAGCAAGTTCCCTGTCGTGCCAAGCATTTTATTTACAACTTTTTAACGGTAATTGTGGTTGTTGTCTGTGCCGTACTTTTATAGTTTTATTTTTATTATGTTATAAAATTCTCTGCAATGCTATTATATCATTTAATAGCTAAAAATAAAATGATGTATCATATGATCTGCATATGTGGGAAATGACTATTAATGGTCAGTCAGTAGTGTAGACGACCTCGATTTAGACAAAATTATATTGCTTTTCGCCTTTTACATGGTTAAGGTCGAGTAATCTTTACAGATGTGCATGTTACTTATGCCTGCAGAAAAATCATTCTCTAATTCTATTCATTAGAATTGACGGAAAGCATAAAATTATTATTAAGTAATTTTATGCTTTCCGTCAATACTTCATTATTATACTCTTCGCAAACAAAACGAAGAGTATATTGCATTCGATCGGCACATGTCTAAAACCGGTAATATTGCCCGTAGAGAAAAAAAATTCATATCACTGTGTTGGTGATCGAATTCTGAACAACTTTCAGAATGTCCGTCCGTCCGTCCGTCACGATAACTTAAGAACGAAAAATCCGATTGTATTGAAATTTGGACAGTAAGTTAGTGTTAGCTAGAGAAAGAACCCTATTGAGCAAAATCGATCGATAAATAAAAAAGTTATAAATTTCTTTAAATAAAAAAAAATACTTACATGTTTTTTTTAATGTTTTGTAATTAAACTAAAAATGGCTACAACTAATATTATTTACAAAACAACTGCGAAGAGTATCCTATAGAATGTGCAATAATGGTATAAAAAGTGCAGTAAATCGGCGAAGAGTGTAATGGTTAGCTTGTTTCCTCTGCAATTATTATACTTGTGTAGGTGAATTAGACGAAAGTCGACCTAAACTTGAAAAAGTTTACCGAATGATGAATGGATTTTCACGAAACTTTCTGGATTCTGTTCGTATTGATGTCTAGATCAAACTCCACAAAAAAAATTCTGCCGCTATTGCCCCGCAATTTTTTTAAAACAATGATTTTGTTGTTCATTTGTCTATTACCAAAATTTAGGTAAATTTAAAAAACAAAATGTAGTCCTTTCAAATTAGAAGAAAAATCACTGATTTTGGGAAATTTTTCCTACAGCTAAGCCACCCGTATAGAAAGTTGTCTTGGGGTTGTGTTAATATATTTTTCACCAAGCGCATGAAAAAAAAAGGGTTGTTTTTTAGATATAGATACATATGTATGTTTTTTTGGTCATTTTGGCGTTTTTTTGCGTTTTACTACAAAACTATGCATTTTTGAGAAAATATAACCTGATTTGATATTGTAGATCTAGCGATTTTCTACAATTTTTGTTCTTTTAATTTTTTTCAAATTCCGCTTATTTACGCCGCTAGAGCGCGCTGAAGTTTATGTAAATGTATACATTTTTTTGGTATTTGATTTTAAGCCAAAGCTATGCATTTTATAAAAAAAATATCAAGATATCGAAGTTGTAGATAAATATTTTTCGACAAATTCTGTTCTTTGTTTTTTTTCAAAGTCGCGCGGTTTTGCCGCTAGAGCGCGAGAAACATTTTTTCAATACTAGAAAATAGAAAATCTCGTAAACTGTGAATTTTAAAAATTTGGATTTGTACGTATAGGTTAAGATATTCTTTAAAATTTTGGTCTCTTGTAATATTTTTGTAACATGCATATTTTCCTAGTTTTCAACAGTTTTTCATGATTAAAAACGATGGTTGTGGAAAACTGTTGAAAACTCGGAAAATATGTAGGTACGTTACAAAAAAATTACAAGAGGCCAAAATTTTAAAAATTCGAAACGCCATATCTCGGAAAATAAGCATTTGTTCGAAAATTTTAAGAAGTTGTTATTTTTCAACAAGTTGTCTAAAAATACATTTTGTTTTTTAAATTTTGGTAGTCAACCAATTAGCAACAAAATCATTGTTTAAAAAAATTGCGGAGCAATAGCGGCAATTTTTTTGTGGAATTTGATCTAGACATCAATACGAACAATCCTGAATCCTGAAATCCTGAAAGTTTCGTGAAAATCCACTCATTCGTTAAACTTTTTAATCAGAAGTGCTAGTTCGCCTACACTAACTCTTCGCAAACACAAAACGAAGAGTATATTTTATTGCATTCAATCGGCACATTTCTAAAATCGGTAATATTGCTCGTAGAAAAAAAAATTTGTCATTGTGATCGAATTCTGAACAACTTTCAAAAAATCCGTGCGTCTGTACGTCCATAACTTAAACAATTTGGACAATAAGTTTGCGTTAGCTAGAGGAGAAACCCTATTGTTTTAGAACAAAATCGATCAATAAATAAAAAAGTCATACATTTTTTTAGTAAAAAATGTTTTTTCTATGTTTTGTAATTAAACAAAAAATGTCTAAAACTAATATTATTTACAAAACAAAAAACTGCGAAGAGTATCCCATAGAATGTGCAACAATTATATAACTAGTTTTGTTCCCACTATTAGTCCAGTCAGTAGTGACAAAAAAAGTGCAAAACTCGGACTCCGATTAGAAAAATTCGATTTTCATGAAATAAACGGCATTTGATTCGTAATTGATAGTATTGCAAAGTCTACAAGTCCGAAGGTGTACTTTTGATTTTAAGCAACAAACTAGCAAAGAATCGGCAGCAAAAATGAAAAACGAGATAAAATTTTGAATTCCACTAAGAAATGGCTTTTAGGGCGTTTTCGGAGTCAGATTTCATATATGAAGATGAAAATTCATAAGAAATTGATATAAGCAATTTAGCAACAACAAATCTGCAACAATTTAACTACAAATTAGCGACATACCTAAAAATCAATCAAAAGATTATTTAAAAAACAGTTAAAATTGTTTTCATTGGGCCTCTTCATCATTTTTTTTTTTATTTTAGGAATCGAAAGTAGAATAATTTTTAAGCCAATTTTTAAATTTTGAGGTTTTTATTCGATTGTTTAAGAGGGAACAACACGTAAGGCTAGTGGGGAGGGGGATAAAGCACCAAATTAGGAGATCTCTCTTATAATCAAATTTTATCCAAAAACAGTCTTCAACAATCCTGTAGTATTTATTTATGTACAACTTACACATATTTTCAGTTAAATAACATCACCCAATTTGCAAAAAACAGCTTATTGTTAATCATTAAAATTATGATGAAATTTGTTTTGATTACTTCAACCCATACCTTCACACTGAACCTTCTTTAGATTTTCTTAATCAGCATTTTTTTAATTCATTTGATGAAATCGTACCGGCACAGAATGATATTTCAACACGATTGTTGTCCAGCACACTGTCGTCACGATATATGGGAATGGCTTAATCAACATTTTCCTAGTCGCTTGACTGGAGGAGGAGGAGGAGGAGGACCGATCTTGGCCCACTAGGTGTTCAGATCTCACATTCTTAGATTTATATGTCTGGGGGTATATGAAGGAAATAGTTTATGCCCTACAAATAAACTCCAGGGAGCAATTGGTTGAACGAGTTCAAATGACAGCACGACAATTGCGATAAAACATGTTCACAAGGGTTACAAGGACAGAAATGCGAAAAAGGTCTTGCATGCTTGTATTCGAAATAGGGGTGACCCGAGGGGTGATCCACTCTGGAAAATATGTGCATGTAATGCAAAAACCGGGAATTATTGTAGGTAATTCGAGTATTGACGCAAAATTGCACGTAATTTGGATGTATTGCAAAGTAATGCAGGAGAAGGCAATGTAATATAAGATAATGCGATTTAATGCCAGGGTAATGCAACATAATACAGCGGAATGCAGTGTAATGCGTGATAATGCAGTGTAATGCAGCGTGACACAATTTCATAAATTTTGTTCCCTTTAAAAGTTTTAATTATTTATTCTGACGCTGTATATTTAGTACTATAAATAGAAGCAGAGGGGGCAAGTTAATAAACAACCATTTTTATGAAATCTTAGAAAAACGCGTAATTTTTAACTACTCTTGTATAATACGTCGTTGACGTGAGAAAATATCTTTGACGCAAAATAAAATACATACATGCATTCCAGAATGGCAAATAAAACAATTACTATGGGTAAGTATGGTTTATTTTTAAGAAAACAGACTACAGACTAATTTTTAAAGGTTCTGCTCATACCTTTTAATCGTGAATGGACCACTTCCCACAACATTTATTGGTCCATAAAATATAAATTTATTTTATTCATTTTTAATGGAGTTACCATTTTCCAGATACCTTTGTTACCGTTTTCGAGACAAATGTCTGCAAATTATTATTATTATTATTAATTTTTTCAGTTTATATTATTACAATAATTGTCAAAGTTATTTCCTCTAAGTGATTTACCGTTATATGAATTTTCATGGTTTCTTAATTTTGGACTCATTTATCTGGAAAATGGTAACTTCTATCAAAATATTGTTGTATAGGAAGAAAATTGTAGAAAATTTTATGAACGTTGTTTTTTGTGAAAAAGGTTTTTGTTCATTTGGTTTAGTTTTTGTGTTAAATAACAAAAACAACAGTTCTTTCTAACATATGGCCGCCATTTTGACAGTACAGCCAGTTTATTCTTTTTTTAGGGCATGTCTTAAATTGTTCCTTACGAGGTTCCTTAGGCTTTAATCTTTATGAAAACATTGTCCCCAAGCACCGGGGGGGGAGGGGGCACGTACAGCTAGCGAGAGCTCCCCGGCTAAATGTTAATATTACTCGTTTCTAAGGTCGTTTCCATGAGAATAAATAAATAAATATCACAAGTCTGATACTGCACTACATGGAAGCGAGGTCTCAAGTCTTCCATAGAAGTGTTCTCGGCAGACGCAGTAAGTGCGATAGAAGCATTTTTAATTATTATTGAAATGAAATGCAGAAAAAATAAAGCAAGGAATACTTAGGCTATTTCATCCGATCAAAGAACCCCTAGAAAACTATAACTGATATACAACGCTACGGCTCCTCCCACATCCATGTGTTTGAAGCAACTACTGATTTTAGCAACATTTATGGGTTGAAATAAAAAAAATAAAATTGTATTTAGTAATAATTTAACACGCAAATTTTAATAGCATAATAAAAAAATATGATAGGAAAGACCATCACCATAATGACACGGTGAATAGAACATATTTATAACATATTTATGGGTATTGAAACATATTCTTTATAGGATTTTACAAACGGTGTAAAAATATTAATGAAATCTTTGCATTCTTTCGATAACTTGAATTCTGGTTATGCTAGCAAATTAAAATCCCAAAATAAATTTGTCTAATTTCTTATTTGATAATTCTCATTCTAACACTAGCCTCCACACAGTCCCCTACGGCCATGCAGATTCAACTAGTATCTATATAACCCCCTACGACCATGAAGATTCAGTTAAAAATGAGAACAAAGGCCTAAAATAAATTTATTTATCTACCTTGTCTTAAAAAATTTCATTCTAATGTATTACATTTTCATGAGATCTTATCATTCTGTTTCTTTAAAACATCTTTATGGGCGGCTTTATGTCTTTCTGATGAGCTCCAGAATAAGGGCGAAAAACGTTTCAAAGGCTAAGCATTTCCAAGAAACAAAATAATAGATTTCATGAAAATGTAATCCATTAGAATGAAAAATGTTTAAGACAAGGTAGATAAATAAATTCATTTTAGGCCTTTGTTCTCATTTTTAACTGAATCTTCATAATCGTAGGGGGTTATGTAGATACTAGTTTAATCTGCATGGCCGTAGTGGACTGTGTGGATGTTAGTGTTGGAATGAGAATTGTTAAATAAGAAATTAGACAAATTCATTTTAGGATTTTAATTTGCTAGCATAACCAGAATTCAGGTTATCAAAAGAATGCAAAGATTTCTTTAATATTTTTACACAAAGTTTTTCTTTTAGTTATAGATAGTTACTTTTTCTGCTGTTTGCCAAATCCTATAAAGAATATGTTTCAATACAATTATAAGCAAACAAATAATAACTAATTTTTAAATATATTTATGGGTAATCGGATGATGCCCGATATGCGTAACCCGTCGCTGCACGTTCACATTAGCACGAAAATCGGTGTGTCAATAAACATTGTGGAAAATGAAGCTAAGAAATGATAAAAAGAAACCCTCGAAGAAACAAAAATGCAAAATAATACAGTATTTCGAAGTAATGTCGCGTAATGTGAAGTAATGCGACGTAATGCAAAGTATTGTAGAGTAATTCGAAATAATGTAAGGTAATGCAATGTATTGCCAAAGTAATGTGACGTAATGCGAGCCAATTTGATACACGTAATGTCGGAGTGGCTCACCCCTCAGGGTGACCACTTTGAGCATCAGCTGTAAATGTATATTGATGAAAGCAGACATTTTTTTATTCACAATAATATCATGACGGAGAGCTTTTTCTGAAAACACACAAAATTCTCTGATACTAAAGATTTTTGAATAATGCATATTTGGGTTCATAATATAGTAAATTGGTATAATGTGTATAAAGAAATATGTCGAGTGTAGTACAGCAACCCTATATATTTTTACTTAGTTTTATTTATACTATAATTTTGTTGTTACAGACAATGATGAATATGGCTTTCTGTTGGCTGATACTATTAGGAAGAGCAGTCCAAAAGTTGGTCTTTGGCGAACTGAGAGTATCCGAACAGCAACAACTCCGAGACAAGTTCTGGAATTTCGTCTTCTACAAGTTTATATTTGTATTCGGCATAATAAATGTACAATTTATTGATGAGGTGCTCCTATGGTGCTCATGGTTCTCTTTGCTTGGCTTTTTGCATCTTTTGTCGCAGCTTAGCAAAGATCGATTTGAATATGTAAGTTGAGATTTATTTATTTGCCTTCAGTCTTATAAAAAAATTATCTTTAGTGTGTTATATGCTAACTAAATCTGTAAGTGGAGGATAATAATAAATGCTCGAAACCTGTTGCCGTTTGAATTTGGAGAGAAATTACTTCAAAGTACCAAACTCAAAATTAAACTGCAGGGGCTCACTCATGCTTTAGGTATGGTTCATCCGGAAATAGTGTCATCAGTTTTTAGAAAGAGACATGTTATTTACAGACCATATCTGTATTTGTCTAACTATTGTACCCTTTACCCAGAGACAGCACCAGATACATGCATAAATGTGTGTTGTCCATTAAATAATTTTTAAATATGTATAAATATAAATAATTTTAAGCTTCATATGACAAGATAAAATGTTATGTATTTAAATATGTGAAAAACTAAGAATACACATATAATAAGCAACACTACCAGTACCGTTTGCAGTAAATTTTTTTCTGAAAACCTGTTTCTTCCTTATATTTATAAGTTTCCAATTTATGAAAATGGAACATACATTTACAAAGTGTTTTTCATTATCGTGATATATTATTAAATGCATTACAAAATCAATTTGAATACGAATTGCCTACATTTCTAAATGATCAAAGTAATCACTTAGATATTTCGAAAAATCGTGTCAATTGATTAAACGTTTATTTTCTAAGCTTAATACATCATTATCACAACTGCTGCCTAAACAGAATGCTTACTTTCTTTTGAGCAAGTGATTAATTCCTCTCACTTTTAAGAAAACATTGTTCCATAATTACTCTTCCTGTCCATCTCTTATGATAATTTTATCTTGATTTAATTGAACATCATTGGACAGTTTAATATTTAAATCTAATTTGTGTGGTAGGTATAATTAATTTCTTTTTATGGAAAGATTAAAATAAAAAGTCACTTTAGTAAAGCATCATTAATTTTAACAAATTTAAATTGCACAACAGTTTTGAAGATATCCTGTATTATTGTGTAATATTTTAAGTACTGTGATCGATTTTAATTATGTAACAAAGATTGTAAGCAATAATCAAGTAGGATTTTGAAGGACAGAACAAATAAAACATTCTGTATAATTTAAGTGAACATAATCCATGACAATAATTATTACAATTTTGATATTAATGAAATTCTATTGGCAAGTACAATGCAGTATCATTGAATTATAAATTAGTGTTATAAACATATTCCAGTGCATTTTTAATACCTTGATTAAATTCTGAAATTGACAAATACAATAAATTATTATGAAATGACCATTATTATTTGCGATATGCAAGTTAATACAAATACCGCAATTTTGTGCCATTTGCATTAGTTTCTATTCAAGGTTAATTTTGTTATTTTCACAGAAATTATTCTGGTATTTAAGTATAGGATTTTTTTATTATTTTTTTTTTCTAAGATGGCTAACAAGTCGAGAGCCAGTAACAGTAGAATTTACTAATCATAGCGCCAAGCTGGATAAGCATAAATTACTTAAATAAAGCGTATAGCCGGATAAGAATGGGCGATCTGCCCCCGATAGGAACTGCCTATAATATCTATAGTATCGTGTAGGCAAGTCAATGGGTAAACGATCTATGTAGGTTCTTCAGTCCAACATTCAGCTACTGTGGAGATATTTTTAAAAAATTGATAAAATGAGGACTTTTCCAAAATTTATTTCTCGTATACTACTTAACTTAGAGAGATGAACAAAAAAATAATTGAAAGCTAACATTGTGAAGAATATTACGCAACTACTTAGTTGCGTTAAACTCTTATACAGGGTGTCCCAGAATTGAGTTCCTGGACAGGAACCTGTAATTCCTGAGGTCATTTTGGGCCCATGTAACCCAACTTATCTTAGTCCAAAAATGCATCCCTGAGGAAGTACATCCTCTTAAAGTGAGACAGAAACAGATTTTTTTTTCCAATAATTTCCGTTATATTGAAGAAAAATTGAAATTAAACTTATACTTGCTATTTTTTGACGTTACTAATAAATTAATTTTTGTATTGCCATGACAATGCGACAAGTTTTCTGTTTGAGAAGCACCTATGACCTATAGGGAAAAAACAATAATCCTTGATTACTGGTTGATATTACACAAAATTTTAAAATTATTAATTTGTGTACTAAAACAGTTGGACATTATGTGAAGCATTCGTTATGAATATAATTTTTGTTAAATAAACTGCTTGTCTGTTGTTACAAAATTTTGTTCTGGAATTCTAAATAAATTGTAAATACAAATAGAGGCAAAAACGGTAATTTCTTGTATTTTGATTAATATTACAAAAAATTTTAAGAGTACGTTTTTTGCAGCCCATTCAATGCTCTGCAAAAATGTTCAATTATTCCGTACTTTTACAGGGTGATTAAAAAAATACAGTCAGTCAAATATTAATTATTATGAAAAAAAAAAAAAAGAAACGAAAGATATTATGTTATCAAGTTTACATGGAGTACTTATAGAGATACAGCTCCCACCAAGATTTCAAAGTTTTGTCTTCAATATAACGGAAATTATTGGATTTTTTTTTTGTGAGTCACTTTAAGAGGATGTACTTCCTCAGGGAAGCATTTTTGGACCAAGGTAAGTTTGGTTATATGGGCTCAATAGGTTTCCGTCCGGGAACTCAATTCTGGGTCACCCTGTATACAGCAACAATAATAAACGTATTCGAATATATATATATATATATATATATGTATATATATAATAATTGCGGTACCCATTTATAAATCGTCAAATCTGTACATACTGTAAATTCGTATTTTCTGCCCCAGTTTGACAATGTTCGTCACTATCATCATTTATGACAACATTGGTATTGTTTGTGTCGAATATTTTACAAATTATTTCAGCCGGTCTAAATATTCTTGAAGATATCTCGCATGTGACAGGTTATAGATATAGCCGCTATATGTGAACAGGAGTCGACAGTTCTATTACCATTAGGACGATCACAGCAATACCGACAAATACTTTTTTAGTCTAAACCGTGAGGGACATATTCCAAGTAACAGTGGTAGGTTTTACTGTTTATGTGACGAGATCTCACTTCCATCTTTAGTACATTTGGCATTTCTGTAATATATCTACTTGAGGATTATTGTCGTCTCCAAATAATTCTGCTAAATATGCTACAAGCTGTGACAATTGATATGAACCAGTAAAAAAAAGCATTAAGTCACGTTTACTGACTTGAGGAAAATCCATTACATCTTCAGCCACTAATTGTCTAAATGCCTTCTTCCGTCGATTCCAACATTTTGCAGCGATTTCTTCACTAAGAGTGCTTGGCACATCTATTCTGTTATTTATTCTGTCAATAATATCGTCACATAATTCTCCATCCGAACACAGTCTTTTTCCAAATGTGTTGTGCAAAAAGCCAACAATTCTGCAAAGGAGTTTAACATCTGGAAGCAATCTATTTTGCATAGTGTTGTGTAAAAGTTTATATTTTTGAGCTATTGCCCCATGGACAGCTTTGATAACCCATCGTATTTTGGTAACCTATCTAGAAGCATTAGCTTCCTCTATTGTCAGTTGTGGTCGATTACCTTTGAAGGCTGGCATTATTGGAATAAAGCCTCTATTGCTGATATCCTCCAGAGCATCCCTAAGACCTCGATCAAGAATGAATAAATTATTAGGTTGTAATAACTGTTTCAAATCAGCAGATTCGGTCAATAATGTTTTCATTATCGTCGTGTCATTTTGGGTGACATAAAAAGGCCCAGCAATATCCACAATGTAACCATCTGTAGTACATGTTGTGAATGGTTTACAAAGGGATTGCTTTTTTTGACCGGAATACGATTTATGTTGGTACTCGTTGTTACTGTGTTTACCGTGCCGAATATAAGTGCCACTCAAAATCAGTTCCAGTTGGTTGTGGTCAGTATTTAACAATTTGGTAACTATATGACTTGTATGGTTTTTAATTAGATTGTCTAGTATTTGCAGTAAATCCAAAATGCTGTGGTAAAATATCTACTCCAAAACCTTTTAATATTTGTTTATAAAACTCGGATACTTGTTGCTCTCGTTCTAGACAAAAGATAGATGATTGAATTTCCAGTTGTTAACTTAAATAGAAATACAACTAAAGCTTGCGTCACACTACGAGAATCTGTATCTTTCATTGACGTTAACATATTACTCAAATAAACAGGTTCCAGTATGTTAACTATAATTTTTCCACTTCTATAACAAGGAGAATTACCCATGGCGTACCCCAGGGATCTGTACTAGGTCCGTTACTCTTTACCATTTATATAAATGACCTTGGCAACACTGGTGATGATACTGATTTCACATTGTTCGCTGATGATACAACAACACTAAACACGAATACTGTGCTTTGGGAACTGAAACTGAATGTTATCTCGACAAACGAGAGTATTAACGAATGGTTTTTATCCAATCGATTAAAACTAAACAAAGACAAAACATAAACTCTAAACTTCACTCTATGAAAACTTGACCCAGCAGACCAATTTGTTCAAAGAGATAAAATGGTAAAATTTTTAGGTGTATATCTAGACTGCATTATCCTGGGAGCAACACTTTTTAAAACTATCAACTAAACTCTCCAAAAATATTTATTTTTTATGGAATCTAGCTAACACTTTATCTCAAAACTTCTTAATTATGACTTACTACGGCTCATTCCATGCAAATATGTCATATGGTATCCTAAACTGGGGGCACTCAACTCATACCACTAAAATATTCGGATACTCTCGCATTTAAAGTATAGAGGTGATTGTAAAGATCAATTTATAAAACTTAAAATTCTAACATTCCCTGTGTTTATATCTTAAACAACACGAACACCTATACGATACACACAGTCATCTACATGAACATAATACTAGAAACTGTGATAAAATACATATAAATTTTCTTCGGCTCACCAAAGCAAGAAACGGAACAGGCTACTATTCTACCAGATTCTATAATGTTCTACCTAATTCAGTCAAAAACTTGAATTTTTTTGAATTTCAAAATCAAAATCAAACACTACCTAAAAGTCAAAGCCTTCTACACGTTTAATGAATTTCTGGAGAATAACTTCTCTGATTTAACTTAATACTGCCTAGGCACTGTATACATGTACAAAGGTGTACTACTTATATGCAATACTCACATTTTACTAATATTCTTATATTTTATACTATTGTATGTTTTCTGTTCGTATATTTTATGTACCTAGTTATACCATTGTCTGTATTTTGTTTTCTTATTTTATACACTTCACTTACTCCAATTTGTTTTGATTTGTGTAAGCATTTTAATATGTATATTAGCACCAATAAATTATCTATCTATCTATCTGAATAATGTTCTCTCAAGTCAGTCCAGTGAATGTTTTTAGTTTCTCTTCCGGTATGGTTCAGTTGGCTAAACTATTGAAAAGGAAATTATCACAGTAAATCGAAGTAAGGCTTAGCAGGGCACTTATTTCGTTAACATTGTCACTACTGGTGTTTGAATAAATACGGAGATTCGAAAGTTCATCTGCATAAAATGTATTAGCTATCAGATGAGTTTTACAGCAACGATCCCCTTCAGGTATAAAAATTTCTTTCATTACAAAAGTTTGATGCCTAGCTTCACGAGGTATAACATGGATATTTACTTCTGATTGGCATATAATACAATACTTATGTGTAGAGATGACTCGCCTTATAGGTAATTCAACGTAATTATCACAATCTGTATGAAAGACAATTTCAAAATCAGTTTCGTTTTCTACCTCGTCCTCACTACTCAAGCTCTGTTCTTCTCTTTTTTCTGTTTCTGCCGTTTATTTACTAGAACTGGAACCTCGATATAGTATTAATCGACATTTATTACACAAAATATCGCCTATAGCAATGTCTTTCGTTATAATAGCACTGTATGAGTTTACCTCATTTTCAACTTTTATAACTTTCTTGCGTCGACTTTTTATCAAAAAGAAATAGCAAGATTTGCATTTAGACATTTTTTAATAATTCAGATAACACTCAAGTAATATATTTAAATAAAACCACAAACTTATCGCTCACTAGGTATATATACGCTCTTTACTTTGGTGAATCAATAATCCAACTGACGCTAGTCGGCATAGCCGCGAATCACCAACTTTAACTGTATAGACTTGTTTAAACATTTGTATAGACTTATATAAACCCGCATTTTGCCAAATTGCGTACATCATATGTGGACGTTAACGTTATACCAACTTTTAAAAATATATGTTGCTACCCTACATGCTGATGACTAGTATATTAAATCGTTATGACAATACTTTATAATAATTGAAGTATTTAAAGAAGGTATAATAATGATTTCAATATTATATAGAGTACATTTGAACAAATCAGGGACTTGTTTTTCAAACTGTGCAAATTAATTTCTTAATTAATTTCGAATGTTCATATGATGTGACTATGCACGTCCGAATTCGTAATAAATAATAACTATAATAAACATAATTCGTGCGAAAACTGATTCGCATCGTTTGAAAATGTAGCCCCTGAGGTTATATGCTTGAACTCTTCCATATACGAAAAAATGTTTGTCTTTATCTCAGTCATTGTTTTATTGCATTTCTCTTCTTTTTCCTATATGATTGCTTTTCACAGGTATATATATATAGAAACTTTATTTAGCAAAGAAACTAATACAAACAATGATATTAACATATAGTAAACATTATTTTTATCCTAAAACATTAATAAACTAACAATAACTTTGGTCGGGATATTTAACAACTAAATAAATTGCACATTTGCATTTAATTTGCCAAGTAATTCTTTAATTTCCTCTTGAAAGCAAGTAAATTTCCAGCTTGTTTTATCTCATCTGGTAAACCATTGTAATCTTTTACACCATTGAAAAATATACTGTTCTTTAATAGCTCTGTTTTAACTGACGGTATATGAAAATGTTTGCCAGTTCTTGTGTAATGTTCATGCTTTTCACGATTTGTTATTAGCAAATGCCTTAAACCTAGTCCAGTTAAATTATTATATACTTTGAAAATAAAGACAAGCACACTATATTGGCAAAACTGCCTCACATTTAACCATTTCAGTGTCTTCAACATATCGTCTATATGTGCATAGGGACCCCACTTTAAAATAGCTCGCATTCCTCGATTCTGCAAAACTTGCAGCCTATCTAGCGCTGCGCTATTGGCCATGTATAATATTGTCGAACAATAGTTAAAATGTGGTAGTACTATTGCGTTATAAATTTTAATTTTCAATTCCATACTTAGATTGTTGCTAACACGGGTCATGAAGCCAATTTTAGCACCGATTTTTTTAATCACATAGTTAATATGTTCTTTAAATTTTAACTTTCTGTCGATGATAACACCTAGGTACTTGTATTCTTCAACCCACTCTAACGGCTCACCATCAATAACAATTTGTCTATTATTACGTTTTAATTCCGTGTATTCTCCATCCGAGGATCCGATTTTTTGATATTCAGCTTCAATTTATTGCAATTCAACCAGCTGGATATATTTCGTAATTCCTCGTTCATATTCATGGTCAGTTCATTAATATCCTTTCCAGCAGTAAACACCAACGCATCATCTGCAAAGAGTCTAATATCTGAGTATTTCAATATTCCAGGTAAATCATTGATATACAGACAAAACAGGAGTGGTCCGAGTATACTGCCTTGTGGAACACCATGTATAACGTTTTCTTTATTAGACAACGCCCCTTGCCACTTAACCATCTGGTTTCTGTCATCTAAATAACTTTTGAACCAATCGCCAACTTTGCCTGAAAAACCATATGCCGTTAACTTCTTCAGGAGTATACCCCTATCCACTGTTTCAAATGCACGTTTCAAGTCTAGAAAAACCGCGATGGTGCTAATATTCTTATCCTTGTTCTGTTTCCATTCTTGTATAACTTGTTGCACTACACCTTCGGTGGAATGTTTTTCTCTGAACCTAATCCTCTATTACCTGTCGCACAGGAGACAGCTATTCTTTAACATTTACACAGGTCTAAATATTTTTTTAAATACTAAGATAAATAGTTTCAGTGTTGTTATAAAAGATAGTGATGAAGATTGACAAACTGGGGCAGAAAATACGAATTTATATACAGTATGTACAGATTTGATGATTCATAAATAAGTACCACAATTAATTATTACATATATTTTTTTTTAAAGTGTTCTACCTTTTCGATTTTAATGAAACTACTGGTGGTACAAGAAAGCATTAGGATTTATTTATGGTAATTTTTAGAAAGTCTCTCAATTGAAATCATGTGATATAAGGCATCGAATACGTTTTCTATTATTATTATTATTGCCGTATATAAGAGTTTAACGCGACAAAGTAGTTGCATAATATTCTTCAGAATGTTAGCTTTCAATCATTTTTTTGTTCATCTCTCTAAGTTAAGTAGTATACAAGAATAAATTTTTGAAACATTATTTCAATTTATTTTAAATATCTCTGCAGCAGGTGAATGTTGGACTGAAGAACCTACATACATCGTTTACCCATTGACTTGCCTACACAATACCATAGATGTTATAGGCAGTTCCTATCGGGGGCAGATCGTCCATTCTTATCCGGCTATACCCTTTCAAAGACGCAAGTATGACAGCTAGACTGCATTTACAAACAGTAAGGATAAGGCTCACTGTCCATGAATTGTTGCGTCAGCGACGCGTACTAGAAACATATACAATTGGAGTACGCTTTTGTATCACGGGCACTATATAAACATTGGAATCTGTTCATAAAGCAACATAAATGCGTTTTCGTAGAAGCACGATGACGTCTCATCTCCTTGAGTGCTCATTTGTAGTGGTTTTAAGATTATGCTGCGTAGCTGACATCATGTCTACATCAGAGTTTGTTCAAAAAGTAGAAAAGTACCCGTGTTTGTATAATCATAAATAAAATATTTAGGAAGTAGTTGGCTAAAAAATTGCAGGAAACTTGCAAATCTGCAGGATTGCCGATGTAATTCATATTAGGAGGCAAATGTGGAGTACTGCTGGCTGTTCTTAAATTTTGGGGAAAATCTAGTGTTGGCGTATAGGACACTCCATCATTTTAGCGAGTGAAATTATGACATTTAACGATTGATGTTATCGTTCCATGTTTACGACATGAGATTGGATTTACGATTACGATACGCTGACGCATCTATGCCATTATGACTCATGAACACAGTGTGCCTAACGCAGTGGTTTTTGAAACTTAATAAAGAAATTGAATTTTTTTTTAAAGCGACAAAGCAATTTTTTTTGTAATCAATATGTTAATTGCCTAACCCCAAATGGGTAGAAGGAACCGTTACACTAAGTCAAACTGGTAATTTATTGCATGCAGAAGTGAATAACAGCAAGGTTCAGTTTTTGTCTTAGAGCTGGTTAAAGAATTATCCCCTAATAATTGGCCATGTACTTGATTAACACCATATATTATATTTAGGATGTGCTTGAGTTAAAAAAAAAAATGTAATTAATTTTGCAGTTGTCCTTCTCACCAAGAACACCATTTTGGAGCCACGTTAAATTAATGGCTTTGTTAGCAGCTATCTTCGCATTGTCCGGATTCATGCTGCTTGTTTCAGTATTTGTTGGATTCTTTGGCGGATTTAATACATTCGCCTTTATGTCAGCAGAGGTATGCATACATTTTTAATTTAGTTGTGCTTTCTGGTATAACTTAATCAATTCTGCCCCCTAGGTGGTACTTCTAGCTCTAAGAACCCTTCATGTTATTATAAGATATGCCCTCCATTTATATGATACACGACACGAGAGTACTTCATCCATAAATTCGAGTGAAGAAAACAAAGTATGGGAAAGAAGAGGTCCTATTTCTTATTACACCGAGCTTTGTTTTGAATTGACGGCTTTGTTAATTGATCTTGTCCACCATCTGCATATGTTGCTATGGAGCAATATTTTCCTTTCAATGGCGAGTCTTGTTATCTGCATGCAGTTGAGGTACTTATTCCATGAAATACAACGTAGGTACAAGAAACACAGGAACTATCTGTGGGTTCGCAATCATCTTGAACAAAATTATCCAATGGCTACAAATGCAGAACTACAAGATAATTCTGATAATTGCGCCATCTGCTGGGAGAAAATGGAATCGGCTAGAAAATTGCCGTGTACTCATCTGTTTCACAAGTAAGTAAAATTGTACTTTAATTTTGTTCAGTGTACAATAAATAATTTTTGTAATTTAAATAAAAATTTAATAGTAAAAATTTCATATTGGCCAACTGGCTAAACTGTAATTATAAGAAAATTTTGTACGTATGACGACTAGATGACTGTTTAATGCGCGATATTTTTGAAAAATTCGTATTTGTGCAACAAAATGGAACCATGCCAAAGTACCTATCTCAATCTAGGTATACACTATGAAAATAGCGGATCAGTCTATTGGGATATTTTGCATTTATTGTCATGGACTATAAATAATAGACCAAGTGCAGTGTAACTAAATATTAACCAGTCGATTTGGTTACTTTCAAGCTCGGTTAGGGCTTAATGATATTTAAATATGGGCATGGCTGTAGTTAAATTTAATCTTAGCATGGTGATACGATTACCATAGTTGATCGAGATTAAACATTACCATATTTTTTGTGAAGTAAAGTTAGTAGGGACGTTTTAACTCAGGGTTCGAACTCGTATGGAAAACCTGGAGAACCTGTAAAACTCAGGGAATTTAAAAATCTTAAAAAAATACCTGGAAATATCAAGGAATGTTATAAATTGTATGCAAAATCAGGGAATTCTGCGTCTCGATATGGAAAACCATAGAATTCTTAAGAATTTTCACTGATTAAATTCAAGTCAAGGATTTATTTTATGTCAATTAAAAAATTACTTCACTAAAAAATATATAGAAATTAATATTTTTGCTTATGGAAAACCTGGAAAATTCAGGGATTTTTTTCAGCTTCGCAAAGTCTGAACCCTGTAACTGTAATTCGTAAATTTTATTTTGATAAATGGTTGAAGTGTTTGATGACAATAATGAGGAAGAGTTGGAGTACATGAATAATTTACGTACATATCATGTCAAAGAACGACCTAATCACTTCGACATAGGCACTGATAAAGAATTTTTTCAAAGGTTCCGCCTCACCAAAGTCACTGTTGTGTCAACTACTATTTTGCGGCAATTATTTTTGTCTTACAATCCAAAAATACTGTACTGAAATTAATTCAACGGCCCTATTTTGCATGAAAATTACTATAACTCAAGAGCCAGCAACATTTGGGGATGATATGCAGTAGATGCTGAAAACTGGGTAATTTTAATAGTACACGTTCCTAAAACAGGCCTTTCTAAGTTCCCACCCAGGGCTAACCTGCAATCCTTTCCTGAAATTGTGACCAAGAAGAAGTAATACAATTACTACTGTAAGGATAATCATTTGTTTAAATTATAATTAAAAAAAAAAAAATAAGTTCTCGAAGTCCACTCGGCAGATAATTTTCGTGGAGCGAAAGCAATTATAAATGCGCCCAAAATTATAATAACAAAACTAGAAAAATTACCATAACACTGATTTTTTAACAAGTGATAATTTTAATGTCTAAAATTCAGAAAGAACAAGCTAACCATTATACTCTTCACCGATTTATTGCTGCACTTTTTATATAGCACAATAGAAAAATACTCTGCAATTTTTTTTGTAAATAATGTTAGTTTTAGAAAATTTTTGTTTAGTTACAGGACAATTTTTTTTTCTTATTTAAATAATAACTTTTATTTATTGATCAATTTTGTTAAAAAATAATAGGGTTCTTCCTCTAGCTAACAAGAACTTACATGTTCTAAATTTCAATACAATCGGACTTTTCATTCTTAAGTCATTGTGCTTACAAGAAACATGACAGACCGACAGACAGACGGACGGACATTTTGAAAGTTGTTCAGAATTTTTTCTCTACGAGTGATAGTACCGGTTTTAGAAATGTACCACTCAAATGCAATATGCTTTTTGTTTTGTATTTGCAAAGAGTACAATAAGGGCAGACGGTTTCCACAAGGCAAAAGGGTCGAGTCGACAGATACACCCAACTGTCCCAGTTTTGAATCCATACAAGTCGGGTACAGTTTAAGCTGACTTGTGTCATGGCCGTTAAAACGTCTAAACTAAGATTTTATTTGACGCATAAGAAATGCCAGTAGTTCTCAAACAGTTCTTTCCTGTAACAGCAATGATTTCGCTAAATAATTATTAAAAAATAGGAAAGGTGTTATCATAAAATGTTAAAATTATTAATTTAGTAACTTCTTCATTTTGCTGGAATTCTGATTATACAGTGTCCACCATAAAGTTGGCATATGGGAAAAAATTGTATTATTGACATATCTAAGAAACTCTATTGGGGGTTCGTTTATGCATGTCCAAGAACAAAAAATTACATTTTGGCACATGTCACGTGATCACCGGTTTGGCAGGACTGTAAGAAATAGTTGACGGTACCGAAAAATGGGTCAAATTGTTAAGATATCGAAAAATTGTATTAAGAAAAAAGGCATAGAATACAACAAGGACCCCATATATCAATTTTGAAGCAGATGTGAGGAAAATAAAATGATTAGTTCTGGCAAAAACTTTCTGTATATTAGTTGAATAAAGATATTTGCATGTAAAAAAAGGAACGAAACCACAGTACAGTATTTTTTAGAAATCTCAATAATACAAATTTTTCCCATAAGTAGCCAACTTTATGGCGGACGCTGTAGGTATATAGGGTCGGGCACAAATAAAATTGATAACAAAATATGAATTGCCCAATTCAGTCAATAACAATGAATTATCAGAAAAATAAATCAAAGACTAATATTTTACAGTCCAGCAAGAACCACGTGGAGGTATGACATTTCTTGCCAGGGAAGGATAAGATCGTAGTATTAGTAGGGGAAATGATGTTAGTAAAAATAAAATATTTCATATAATAGCAAAAAAAAAATCTAAAATCTCTATGAGAATAATGAAAATAAATTATTTTTCTTTTAGCGCTAATAAATAAAAATTCTGGTTGACAAATCAGTATTTAAAAAATTAACAGTAATTTTAATACAAATAAATTAAAACAATTCTGAATGAACAACACATTGACACGTTTTCATAAACACTAAAACACTTGAACGCTACACTTGAACAATTTATGACACGTTTTCATAAACAATACAACACTAGACTTGAACAATTTATATACTTGACGCACGTTTTATCATTTGTGTATTAATATATAACGTAAGAAAGTCGATTTTATTAGAGATAAACACGCGCTAGTAGCAATAAAAGAAATTTTTGGGGAAATGAAATTTTAACAAAACTCGTGGAGCGTTTTAATAAAATAAAAATTTTAGAACGAAAATTATTAACCTTTAATAGAGCTTAATCAAATAAAAAAAAAAGTAGAGGTGAGGATCGAACTTCCAACAACCCCATTTATATTTATTGTTGCTCGAGTATCTTACGGATTGAGCTACGTGATTCTATGTTCATCATATTCTAAGACATGTAATATGTACGTACTAGAAAGTTGTAAGACTTAGAAGTTTGACATTGTTAGTTTGACGGATGAATATCCACTATTTACCACCAAAAATAACTTAAATATTTCATATAAAGACGTTCTTCATATTTTGAGTGGTGTTAGTTCAAGGAAATAAATAATATTCGTCGTCAAATCACACAGTTTGAGAATCGCTGAGCTTATGACTATGCTTCTCACTCCTCAGTGTACATTTCATATTTTCGTCTCAAAAGAAGTGGGAAAGAATCTTGGTAGACATACATTGACAATGTCTTTAGGCTATTGCTTTAAGTTTGTGTGCAAGAGATAGTGAAAATGAATGCGCAATATTAATTCATACATCGGTCATTTTAAACTAGACCCAACACAATGGTACCACTTGCTTTTGCAATATAGTCTGTAGGATTTGATTAAGCCTGTTGCTCTATTTTTAGTTTGATAACTATATATTATTGTTTTCTCATTAATATTTAGTCAAGCTGGCTGAAGGACCTCGGTCGATCGCCATTTGGTTTTACCAATAAAGTACTTTATTATTATTATTATTTAGTCAAAACCCAATTATTTCTTATTTGATATTATTTATTTATAGCACCTGTCTGTTATCTTGGTTGGAGCAAGATACTTCATGTCCAACTTGTAGGATGGCACTGAATATTCAGAATCCTTCTGCTGCCCAAATGGACCCTCCAGAATTACAAACAGACCCACAGGAGAATATACGGAGACCATTCAATCACTTTTTCCACTTTGACGGTAAGTTACTAAAAATACTTCAAATAAGAACATAAAAAGTCATGATTGAATTATAAAATCTAGCCCTTTCTATTTTATGAAAATAAATGTAAGTTCAAAATTTTGATCTAGGCAACAGTTTACACGTTATCAATAAGAAGGCTTTGAATAATTTAACGAACTTCGAATAAATGATAAATTTGTATGTTTCATTTGTATCACATTTTTTCAAGGTTCAAGATATGTGTCATGGCTCCCAAGCTTCTCTGTTGAGGTTAGTCATGTTCAAGCTATACGTCAGAATCACATTGCAGCCTCAAATTCTCAATTAGATGCAATGGCAAGACAGGTAAATATATTTTTATGTATGTCACATAAACACTTGTGGATTTTTAAATATGAGACCCGGGAGTTGATTATCTGAATGTTAATAATAATAATACCCTAATGAATTTTTTTTATTTTTTCAGTGTCGTGGGTTTTTAATTTTTTATATATAAAATACCATAACATTGCTACCAAAATGAATATACTTTAAATTATATTTTTTTTTTCTACTTTGATGTATAATTCATAACATTTGTTTATTCAAGGTTCAAACACTATTTCTGCACATCCCTTTGTCTACTATTATCGAGGACCTGCGTGTGACACGTTCTGTGGAATTAACCATCGAAAACGTATTAGATGGTCGATTAGTGGCTCCACCGATGTTTCGGGATCTAGATATGAATCAACAAACAAACAACCCAATTTCATTACTTCAGTCCGATTTGGAGCCTAGTACTGCAAGGAATTGGGACGAATTTAACATGGATAATGTAGAAACGTAAGTAAATGAAAATTTTGTTTTTAGAATTTTTTTTTATAATAATAACTTTATTGCTCCTAAGAAAATCTTATATTTTATAGACGAGTCAAAAGAACAAATTTATTTCAGTTATACAAATATAAGTTGGTAATGGTACAACACAATACGCAGTTATGAAATAGTAAAGGACAGACAATACAGTCAGTGATAACTTTGTTACATTCACAAAAAATTATGCATAAGGGTTGTATTTTGCCCCACGTTGCATGGATGTGATTATATTTTTTTATAGTTTTTAGAAGCCCGCATCGTATAATAAAACAACAAACTTATTCGTGATTTTACGTTATAATATTAATTAAAAGATCATGAATTGCAGGGTACCTGAAATAAAATATTACAATATTTCCCATTCTACCTGAGCTTTCGCTATCAAATAAATTGATAACGAATATACTAGGTGTCAACATCATCACTTTTTTTTTAAATTGTTTTATTTAGCTGTTTTAAAGAATGACCAGATTATCACTTTCTTTGTTTATACTTATAACAACACTTGCTTCATCTACATACATAACATTTGCAGTGTTAAAATTATTCATACTTTGTGGTAGATCATTAATATAGACAAGAAACAATATGGGCCTTAGAACCGAGCCTTAGGGAATTTTTTTCAATTTTTATTAGTACACTTTTCTGTTGACTCTAATCTACTAATTGAGTTCTGTTATTTAGATAAGATCTACAAGGTTCCAACCAGTTGCCCCTAATTCTGTGCAAAGTTATGAATCGACTACATCAGTTTTTTCTTTTTTAGAGAGGATACCATGACACTTGGCAGCCGTTTTTCAAAATCGTCGTCTGAGCGTGAGAAGATCCTCCATAGGAGAAAAGAGAACATGATCCAATTGGCCAGGAGGAGGTACATCGAAAAACAGAAAGCTGCTGCAGCTGCAGAAAAATCTGAGCTACAGAGTTGAAAAAAACGGAAAGCCGAATGGAAGAAAATAAGAGGAGAGACAAAACAAAAAGTCACCAGTTATCACAGATAAATTGTTGTTCAATTTTTTGCGGTTATAATACTGCTGCAATAGTTAAATGTATTAGAAATAAAAAAAGCAAAAATTTACGAAGAATTTATAATGGTAAGATCCGATTTTATTTTTATTACTATATTAGTTTTCTGTTCTGTAAATAGTGTGTATTGTTTTGTTTTATTGAAGATAATTCAGAAGAAGACATATTTTGGTATTGAGATATAGACATTTTTGTACACTTTTCGGCAAAAGTGTGCAAGCTCAAATGACAAAATATCATATATTTTTTACAAGATATTGTTGCAAAATTTGTAGTGGTTAAGACATAATGTATAATATGATCTGTATATATTAAATTGCTTTATATTTTCGTTCGCCATTTATGTAAATTTTATTTAAATAAATTCTAATGTCTAATTAATTTATGTTGACATTTCTCTAAGAAACAAAAAACTAACTGTATATTACCGGTTTTATGTGTAGGTACGCAACTTACGCCATTTTAACTAACTTATTTTAAATAAATTTCTGGAACTTCTTGATCTAGAGCGGTATTCAAAGATTGTTACTTGAGACATATTTGTTTTTCCTTAGCTGTTTCGTTATATTTTTCATATGAATTCGATTTGCAAAATCAGTATCGTATAATTTATAAAATTTACAATAATTTTCATATCAAAATTTAAAAAAAATCTAGTCAGTAAAATTAGCAAGGAGAAAGTTTGTAGCTAGTGAGGATATATGCTTTTTATTTATTTAAAAGCTTACAAAAAATTAGAAGAAGCCATAATATAATTGATACATTCCAAACCAATCTCTTTATAGCAGCTGTAATTAATGTTGTGTAATGTATAACTAATGTTTTAAAAAAATGTACCTAATACAGGCAACGAAGGAAAAATTTTGCCAAAGCCTCGCAAAAAGTAATAAAAGGATCATCTCCAAGATTTAAGTAGGTAATAACCTATAGAATGAAATGATGCATTCTTTGCACTTCCAAGTTCTGGGAAAATTCAAAAAAATTTTGAAAAACTTTTTTATTTTCGGTTTTTTGCTCTATCGGCTAAAATAATGAAAATGGAGAAAAAATTTTCAACCAAAGTTATAACTCGTTTTCTCTACAAAAAATACACATTTTTTGATATCTCATACCATTTCGAGGAATTTCCCATTTTTAGGAACGTAAAGCATGTATTCCATATTTTCTTCCACGTTATTTTCTCCAGGATTAGAAATTTCTTCTTCCATATTGTCTTCGTCATCCAAGAGTACAAGATTCTCTATTTTAAAATTCGTGCAACTTCCACGTCAACGAAACTTGTTAACTAACTAAAAACAAACAACACACCAACGCTATGACTCCGATACGTCAGTAAAAAGATCATGTGTTATACTGACGTTTTTAGAAAAGTACGTATATGCCCAATGTTTTTAGAAAAGTATGTACTCTTGGTTGCATGGCGCCACCGCAAGGCTGACACCTCACGCACCTTGATTCTTTTACCTGAGTTTTATGCATCCTCCCTATTTCTCCGGTAACAATAAGTGGTTTTTCATTGCATGGATTCAATTCCACCCACTTTAATCTACGTTCCATGAAAACCTAATTGAAAAATGTTAATAAACAAATAAGTTGTATATGTTTTACTGTATAATTGTGCATTTTCTGAATGTGTATGAATAATGTAGACAAATTCAAAAAGTACTGCACGCGTTTAAGAAACTCCAAAGACAATTCGAAAAAATACATTTTATTGTATTTATAATAAAAAATTAAGACTGTGCTATTATTATTAATTAAGATATTGTGAATTGAATTCCAAAATTTGGAGGTTACTAATCGATGAGAAATATACCCTCTACTTTGATCGCAAGACATATTTTTCCAACAAAAGTCATTGCAATATAATGTTAATTGGATTAATATATGATTCCGACTCCCGGCAAAGATATGAATACATCTGTGGATCAACTGTGATGTTTCCTAAGCCATCTTCTAACAAGTTTTTCTCTATGATAAAATTTTTTATGAATTTTGTGATTAGTTATAACATTAGAGCTCAGACCTTTCTCTACATTTTATGTTATTTTATTTTTTTTTTAATGGCTCTGAATAGTAAGAATTATCGATCGATGAGCCCTGTTGTACGAAACTCCCGGAGATTTCCCATTTTCTGCGCATTTCGGAGAGGCTCAAACCTAAGTGGAAAACTGGATTTATCTTCTAAACGACTTGAGTCACAAACATTTGTAAAGACCTTTTTTGTAGAGAAAGAGAGGAGCTACAATTTTTGTTGAAAACTTTTTTCTCTATTTTCATTATTTTAGCCACTAGAGCAAAAGAACTGAAAATCAAAAAGATTTTCTTAAAATTTTTCCGGAACTTGGAAGTGCAAAATATGCCTCATTTCATTCTACGGGTTAATACCTACTTAAATCCAGGATATGATCCTTTTATTGGTTTTTGTTACCCTAAATAGCTAATTTGCCTGTACTATAATCCAAAAACTGTTTATTGAAATTGAAAGAAAAACAATATTGTGATGTTCATGTATCCCAATACGCTAAGGGCTACTACAAGTAAACAGTTTGTTTAATTCATAAACTTCTATAAAAAGTGTGCCAACTATCAAAGATACAAAATGCCAAAACATACCAGGAGTATGATTTTTAAAGTATTGTATTAAGTTTCTTAAGTCAAAGCCTCAACTCACAAATAATTACAAGGCATCATACAAATACCTGTATAGTACTTTCCACAATCTCAAATACTCACTATATTCAAATACTATTACTCAACATGTGTTTCACCAACCATATTGACGTCTAATTTTAATCATCTCCAGATGATGCCAACATGGTTTGCGAAACGCGCACCTAGTTATAATATTCAAGTGTTTTGGTATTTGTGCAAACTACTTCACAGGCAGCATTACGGCGAGGGGTCCATGCCTCTTAAACAGAAATGCTGGCAAGCAAGTGTTCCCCGATTGACATTCTTGTTGAGAGAAAATCCCTCTCAGCACAGTATAAAATTGCTATTTATGAGTGTTAAAAAACTATTTTGAAGTAGAATGATGTTCAACTATACATCACCGAAAAGGATGACCCCTCACTTTTCTTATGGAAAGTGGCTTTCGGACAAATTATTTTAAATTTTAGAGTGTTATTCTTTGAACCCTTACAAACAAAAGTCTCTATGGACACAAAGCTCTAACTATAATTCCGTGACTTCTACAACCTCTGGAAGTCGCAAAATCTGTGATTTCTAGAATTAACATACTACGAAAGATTTTCATTATAACTATGAAACAAAGTATAATATATTAATGAACTTTCTTGTATAGACAAGTATAGACTTACAGAAATACATACACCAGCTCAGTGGTGGCAGTGCTAAAGTGTTTGGCTTGCAACCACGAAGTCCAGGGATCGAATTCTGGCCAGGGTATGGATATATAGTGGCATTTTTCATGTGTTACCGAGATGGTAGCAGTGAGCTAAACCACTTTTGAGTGGCACATGTCTAGTCGCTGTGATATCTCCTGAATTCGAGTCTCAGCTGTGGTAGATGCCAATATCGCAGGGAATGGTTGTTGTGTACGTGTCCTGGTTGAGTGGTAGAGCAGCAGTAGCTGAACTCCGCCAGGACCTTAATATAAATAAGGCCATTAAAAAAATATATATATTGCAAAAGAAATAAATTATTTGTTACCATAAGCTAAGCAGTTATTAAGTGTCGTCTCGCCAGCTGTGCACTAGCACTAGGCAGACTGAGGATCCGGTATCCACGCCTGAGTATTTAAGTACCTGCATATTGCGTATGTATTTCTGTAAGTCTATACTTCTTAATATAAGGTTGAATAATATATTATACTTTGTTTCGTAGTTATAATGAAAATCATTCATAGTATGTTAATTCCAAAAATCACAGATTTTGCTACTTTCAGAGGTTGTCACGGAAATATGGTTAAAGCTTTGTGCCCAAAGAGACTTCTTCGTAAGGGTTCAAACAATAACATACTAAAATTTTTTTTAAATTGGCTGAAAGCCACTTTCCATAAGAAAAGTGGGTCCTTTGAACTTGAATCATGGGCTAGATAAAAACTGCAGTCCATGGAAGGGAATGCATGAATAGGAAAATGCGAAACTATGTGATAACATTGCACGGTTGTGACTCTTGAAATGGACTGGAGACAAATAATCCATTTTCTTTAAAAACGAAGCATTAATTTTAGATAGGAAGCTATTTCTCAGCTTCTCATTATCCAATAGAGAGATGAGTAATAAATAGAAATTGCTAAATTGATCAAGCATTAATATGGTCACATATCTTATAAGTCTTTATTGATAGCCTTGCATACCTATTTTCGGAACAGAATATAGCAACTGTAACCATAAACCCATCATTATTTGCGTTAAATAGTCAATAGCAGTAAGGCTATTGTTAAACAGTCTTATATGTTTTTTTATTCGTAAATTTCTATCTTATTTGAAGTTTTATACCTTTAATATACTGGATCAGTGATGAGCACGTGATTTTGTTTACATCGTGTCGTGTAACATCGAAATAGTAAAACACTAAAATTTTCATGATAAGGTTAAAAAATATACAGGGTGCTATTTAAAATTAAAAAAATAATAGTACTTCTAAAAAACTTATTCTTATGCCAAATACCCCATACCCTGATTTCAAATATTTATCTTGCAAAATAAAGAAACGTAGGGGTGTACCAGGGTGGGCACCCGGTGTATTAATTGTGTAAAAATTTCAGTTTTGTGAAAATGATTCAAACCTTTCTAATTTACTGTATATTCCTCATTAGTTGACAACCTTATAATATATATTTTTTGTAATATAACTAAAACTAAATGTTGTGTTAATATAATAATGTTAGACTACTCTAATTTCATACAAGGTCAAATACACACAGATGTTTTATTTAAAATTGCCTCCAGACTAAGTTGACAAGTTAAAAGTTGATTTTACACGGCAATATTTTACATTAATAAATTCATTGATTTCAAAAAGTTTGCTTTCTTTTTGAAATGAGCATTAACTGAAAAAATCCAGTTTGAACTTCTTACTTTTCTAATTTAACACATATAGCATTGCATGGGCCCGCCGGTGGTCATTTTTGTTGTTAACATGCACGACCACATGCGATGGTCATTTATATTGGGATAAGTGGCCACCTGCGGATACACTGGGTTTTATATTTCAGGCCCTTATGCTCACTAATGGGAGTATTTTATATGGATTTTGCATAGGCAATGGCAATATTTAATATCAGGTAAATGTGCTTCACTTGAATTTAGCAGTTTGACATTGCGACTGTTGTGTGTATGTGGGCCTGATGTAAAATGTAATGCAACAAAAGTGACCAGCAATGGGCACACGGCGCTATGTTAAAATATAGGCTATAAATTACTACAATTAATCATATATATTATGCAGTAAAACTAATCACATTGTTTGCTAAAGTGTTTTTAGCACTGTAGGCGATGCGACTGCATAGGAACCTGATCACATATTAGGATGAAACAATTAAATTAAATATAGGGTTTGTTTAGTTTCCCAGTACAGGATGTTCTGGATTGAAGCTAATTTGTTCTGAGGCATTTGTTATCCTTCGGAATAGGCTTTAAGGAACTGTGTTGCCAAACACACAGTTCCTTGAATTCAGCCTATTCTGAAGTATAATAAACGTCTCAGAAAAAATTAGTTTCATTCCAGAACGTCCTAGACTGGGCAACCAAACAAACCTATTGTCGTATATAAACACTGTGCCTAAGATTTTTTTTAAGTGATATTACCGATATTACAAAAATAGCATACTTTTGGTTGCATATTTTTTCTTTATCTACTTGAATGAATGTCCTAATCATACTTACATCGAAAGATATAAGTGGTTAGTAGTTCCATAATAACTTGTCCAATGTATCCATTTCCTGACACACCGTCTCAAAATATTTTTTTGTTTATATGCATATGTCATTTTGTTTCATTTTTTTTTTTTGTAATTCAAAAATTTAAACTATTCACTATCCAACTATTTTTTGCAGTTTCGTTTATAGTAGTTTCGGGAAACTTTAGGCACAGTGTTCTTGTTCATATACTGCAGTTTCATTGATATATGTTTCGTCGTGATGTGATTATATGGTTGCCACTTGGATTACTTGAGCAAGTAACAAATTGTACGCTAAACAATTTTAATAAAATTAACATGACACAAATTCAACTAATATATGATGCAAACTAGCAACAAATTTATAGGTGGCTAGTTACCTTAAAATAGCTCTGAAATATACTACTTTCAGTCATCACTTTGCATAGGTAAATGCGTAGAAATATGCAGAAACTTAAAATTTTAGGTTTTGTAAATTTAATGAAAGTTTTAGTGCTGTAAATGCCTTGTTTTAGTATCTTACAATATTGGTAAATTCTATGTATTTTATATGTAATAGTTTTACCAATCTCAAAAATGAATACAAATTGTAAAACTCATTAAATATACAAAACCGAAAGTTTAAGGTTACGTGTGACGCCTACTTTATTCAGATTATGCATTGAGTTAGAAAGAAAAGAGACGCAGTCACATGATCAAAAGTGGCATCAGTTCGCCATCTTGTTACTACAGTTCCATCAAATAACAGTTTATTGTCTATACGATTTATAGTGATTATTTACGAGAGTTTGTTAAATTTTATACAATAAACACTAAAAGAACAATGGTGTCATGTTAAAAGAAGTTTGCCCGTCTAGAGAACGTATTGATAAGAAAAAATTAACATAAATCATTACTTCTTCTGTAAACAATAAACAGAGAGGTATTAATGAAAATAAACTTGTTAAATGATAAAATTGTGTTATTTCTTAGTGGTCAATAAATACATTTTACATGTTTTATTGAATATGCATCCTTTACTCTAATTAGTTTTGCTGCAAAACTGGCACTTATTGAATTTTTATTTGCATTATTCTGATAGTACAGCTTATGAGTATACCAAATTCTTATAAATTCAGATAGTGCGGGTCTGGTAATACTATATACCATATTGTTCCTTCATTTAGCCCACATCTGCATAGAAAATTAATACTGCATTACAACTCCTTACCTTCTAACTCGATGAGATTATGTTACTGTTTTGACAGTGGTAACTGATCGATCATTTTCTGACCTTCATTTGCTCAATAAATTGGAATCATTTACCTCAAGGATCATGTGGGATCAATCTGTTCTCTCGTCTGTAAATTTGCAAAACCGAATTCAGTATTTAAATATTTTAAGACTTGCTTTTATTGCAATGTGGTATATATATTTTAAATTATTCTATATTTATGAAATATTGAAAAGTAATTTGACAAAATTGGCACTCTGCCTTATGAATAAGATAGGTTGTGAAATAAAATAATAAGACTTGCGTCCAAGGAAACCCAAATAATGCCTGTTTACAAAAGTTGCCAGGTTTGAGTGGAAATGAAAGAACGACCAAACTCGTGGATGATTGATATCATAATCAACAAGTAATATAATAAGTTATAGGTTAGCTTTGTATTCCTCTCGTTTGTTTATACCCTCCTTCCCGTGGTCCTTCTTGTGATGTTGATTATAATTTAATGCCCTGACAGACCCCAGGGCGAGAAGTGTGTATCCCTGTAATTCCTCATTTTGTTCATCTCACTCTACTCATTTTGTGTTAGGTTTTGTTTTAGTATTCCATATTATAAATTGCTCCTTTGTGACTGGCGGTATGGTCAAAAAGTAATATAATGCCAGCTTATAGTCTCCAAATATCAGTGAAATTAAAATTTTAATTACTGTTTCGTGGTCTCTGGTCATCTCATTTTATTGAATAAAATATCAAATTTCATTAGATTAAATAATTAACAAGATAATAAAGTCAGACAGAGACCACGAAATAGATTAAGATCGTTGTTAACTCCAAATTAAAGGGACATATGACATCCAGCGGAAACTGTTTCAGAACTTGTCAGGTATGCATTACATGAATTTGACCAAGATTATTAAAAGACAGGTTAGCTTGCTACATCACTTGTAGCCCTTGATGACAACTGCTTGTGGCTGTTTTTTCTTCATTTTATAAAATAAATTATTCACCAAAATTGAACTCATCCCTGGTGTCGTATCCGACCATCTCTCTATCAAGATTAATTTTGAGCTAAATAAACCAGCTATCGAACAGGTCCATAAGAAATACAAGTTTGAGGAATGCGATATTGAAAAAGTAAATCATAAAATGCATAGGTATATGTCAAATATAGAACACAATACAATTACTACAGGCACAATAAAGGAGTTTAATATAACTCTAAAGGGGGTGATCTTAGAAAACACACCTTTATTTACAAAAAAAAAAATGTATACACGAGTTGCTGCCCTACATTATTAAGTTAATTAAAACCAAGAGAAAAATGTACCGTGATTATCAACAGAATCCCATTCCAGGTGTCAAAAGATGAACCAATGAATTTACTAAAAACATTCATAATATGGTATTACAGTTTAGAACAAACAATTGGTTAGAAGTATGCAAGCAGATAAACAAAGCACAAGGAAAGACTTTCTATCAACAAGTGAATAAATTATAAAAATATACAGAAAATACCCACAATCGAAGAAAATAACACCGAATATCACACAGATGAAGAAAAGGGTAACATATTTTTTCAGAATTTTGCACTACGTTATACAGTTGACACACACCCTGACTGAACAAGAACATTTTAATATGGTAAATAACTCGTACCGCACCTATTTTCAAGACCAATACATGATCGAGGAAATTATTGTAGACGAAGAACTATATTTTCAAATTTTAACACCCAAAAAACTGATACTGGCAATGATAACATACCCTGGAAAGTAGTAAAACATTTGGATTACGAGATACATTTATATATTATCTCAAAATATTTGAATTCTGTTTGACATATGCTTATTTCCCGGAGGACTGGAAGGAAGGGTATATCATCGTAATTCCAAAACACTGACCACACCAAAACTAGCAACTGCAGACCAATAACATTGTTACCTGTTTTAGGAAAACTAATGGAAAACATTATAAAACACAATATTTTGCAGATAGTAGAGGAAAAATTCCACAACACCAATTTGGTCTGAAGGCAAAATGTTCTACGATTCTTCCTATTATGGCACTAGTCTCCAATGCACAATCTGCTAAACTAAATAATCTTAAAACAACAACTTTATTTCTTGACATCAAAAAAGTTTTCGATAATATATGGCACAGGACTATTATATAAATTAAAGAAGCTGGATATACCTGATTACCTCATTCATCATTAAAAACTTTTTAAAATCTAAGAAATTAAGAAAAATAATGCTATATCAGAAGAATTAGCCGCAGATCAAGGAGTACCTCAAGGATCTCCACTCTCTCCCTTAGTATCTAATATCTAGTGTTATGATATATTCACTCCTACGGAACAACTTATCAATGCAGGATATATGCTGCAATATACCGACGATGCCGCCTTACTGGCACATGATAAAACAGCAGAAAAAACAGTAAATAAAATACAAATGCTTTGTGACAACACTGAGTTATTATGGTTCAACAAATGGCACTTACAGGCCAGCCTGGCTAAATCCCAATCGATGATTTTTAATCACACACCTTCAAACTTTTCTCCATCAGTAACTATCTAATATAATTCGTCCAGTAACAAATGCAAAATATCTCGGCCTGAACTTGGATAACAAACTGAATATGAATCTCCACACAAAAATAATAAAACGAAAGATAGTATCCAGAGCGAAACACTTCAGTACACTAACATACAAAAATAATGGCATTGATATCTCCACGGCTTCCAAAAACTATAAAACAATATGCAGACCGATCATAGGATATGGACACACCCTTTACCTAAATTGTAGAAATCTTGCCTTAAAAAACATCCAAGTTGCCAAACCATCTTCTCTTAGAATTATCACAAAAATTCGCCATCCTGCAAATCCGCTACATCACCCATCGAATACATTACTCTACAACAATACAAAAATTCTGCCAATCATCCAAAGACTACCAATACTTTCTGCAAAATTTGCCTGCCGAACAAACACAGAACATGGAATATTTAGAACCACTTTTAATAGAAAGAACAGAAGCGAGACCCAAATGCAAACATCTGACAAGGGCAATTCAAGAAATTCTCTCTTCCCTAGCACTGGAAAACTGAATATAACGTGAAGCAAATCCAGAACATGTATTTTTTTTACACATAAAATAAGTAAATTATTTTCTTACTTTTTATTGGGTATTTTGCCACTGAAAAATATTTAAAAATTTTAATGAAAAAACCTCTGCGCCAAACGGATCAGACAGAGGTTAGTTCTTGATACTTGACTGTTTCAAAAAAAAAAAAACTGTCTTATTAAATAATCAATATCCTGAGAGTTTTGTTGATAGTCAGTTATTGAACATTGGTAGTAGAGAGAATATACTATCACAACCTGAGGTATTTAGGTCAATGGCAGTAATTCCATATATACATGGTTTATCAGATAAATTACGAAAAATTGGGAATAGGTTTTCCGTACGAACGGTTTTTCAAACGGGCTCCACGCTAAGATCGGTTTTATCAAGAACCAAACCTCCAAATATTGTTCAAAACTCAAAAAATTGTATTTATAGTGTTCCGTGTGAGTGCGGAAAACATTACGTAGGTGAATCATCTAGACCTTTCAACGTAAGGCTTGGTGAACATAGAAATTACGCTAGAAGGGGAGAATTTAAAAAATCCAAAATTTGTGAACACGCATGGGATAATAATCATAGAATTAAATGGGACTCGGCGAAGATTTTGGAAAAAGAGAGCAACGGAACTAAAAGAAAACTTAAAGAATCCGCGATTATTTTATTAAACGAGGATAGATGCGTTTCTAATTATTCAATAGATTTTTGTACTAGTTGGTTGCCCATCCTTAGAGACGAAGTAAGTAAAAATAAGATAAATATAATTTAATGTCTCACGTGACTATGGAAATAAATAAACAAACAACTGTCATGGTTGACGGCCAAAAAAGTTTTGAGAACGGAAGTTCTTCCGAAACGTTAACTTCCTATAGCTTTGATTTTGAGTTTTTAGTTTATAACATTGTTCTAGTTTATATATTTTTAGGTGTGAGACTTTTTGAAACAGTCAAATATCAAGAACCAACCTCTGTCTGATCCGTTTGGCGCAGAGGTTTTTTCATTAAAATTTTTAAATATTTTTCAGTGGCAAAATACCCAATAAAAAGTAAGAAAATCTGAATATGCCACAAATAAACAACTACAGACAATATAAGTAAATTATTACTTCATTAAAATAATGTATACCGAATCTTTTTTGTAATACTGGCTGAAGGACTTCGGTCGATGGCCATTTGGTGTATCCAATAAAATACTTGTATTATTATTATTATTATTATTATTATTAAAATAAATTACAAAAAAAAATGTCAAAGTTATTCCGTCAATGAATAATTCTATCCTAATTAAATAGATACCTAATACATGACGATAGTAATATTGAAGATTTCTTGGGATATATGTTACGACGCAACCTGTTTCTTTAGTGACTTTGAGTTTGGTCGTTCTAATAGGGTAGTATTGTCAATTTTTCACCATTGGCCTCTCTCTCTAATTTTACCTTTTCCGTGTGATTGGCACATTGTGGCAATTGCTCTATAACTCTAATTTAAATGCCGAGGTCAATGGCGCCGTTGCTACAAGATCAAAGGTTTTTTGCCGGCTGTCCAATCTCGTTAATGCTCCATTGCTAGTAGTATATAACATGCTATGAAATTCCCATGGTCCCTACATCTATGTTTTTCACTGAACCCATCCTGATCACTTTCCCAATATGTTTGTCTGTCCGTCCATATGTCCGTCTGTCGAACTCTATGTATTCATGAAAATGCAGAGATCTCAGAAATTTCGTCAAATTTCAGATTTAAGAGTCTACTAACATTGTGAGTGACTAAGTGAATCTGGTACCGCCAGAAGGGATAATTTAAATATATTACAATCATATAAAAATATTCATAGTGCTAGTCACAGCAGATTTTTTAGTTATATCTACTAGAAAATATATGATAACTTTTTGTCACCCTTTGGGGGCATCATCTGCCAGGTTGCCAAAAATGGTGGTGAATTTAAGTTCCTCCGACATTTTGTTTATTGTAATTTTGAATCTGATTAAATTGATTAAAAATAAAAAGAATGTAAAATGATAATTGGTTCATTGATTTATTGCACTTTTTTTATACAATGGACGGTTTTCGGGAAAATTAAAATAACCACAATTTTTTCAATTTAACAAAGAAGTACATCATACATTTTCTATTAGTTAAACATCCCATGGAATATATTTAAAAATTTAAAAACCAAATTCAGTATTCTTGAGCTCTCATTTGATTACCGGATTATGGCAGGAAATATTTATCTTTTATATATACATTGCAAGTCTTTATTGTGCAAAAAAAAATACCGAACAAATTCCTGAATATTATATTTTAATGAAAATTTGACATGAATCCATGACATTAAACATTAGAGATGATTTATAAAAACAAAGTATCTTCAGTGTAAGTGAAATTTTGTATTTAAGCTATACCTGTTTTGTTTTAAAGTTGAGAATAGAGGTGAGGCGTATCATATACACCAATAAAAGCTAAAGTTGTTAGTATTAACAACAGATCAGGTTATATGGTATATGTCAACTGAATGATCTACAGAACAAACTTTAAAACTCTTTATTTATATAAATTATAAATGTGAATTTGTCAGATAATGAAGAAATATAATATGTAAAACAGTTGATAAGAACTAATTGGTTTTTAAGTACGACAAAAAAAAAACAGAATGCAGAATAACATTTAGTTTCGATTAAAACGTGAAATAATGGACTATATAAATATCTTGATTATATTATAATTATAATAAAATCACTTGTATGAAATTAACAAAACCTACCTAATTGTTTGTAATATCATGCCTGTATATGTAAGAAACGACTTTTTTAAATGAATTAGTACTACTTTTTAGTGTAGTATTTTAACCAAATTTCTAGTTTATTGTTGTATATTTATCATTTCTGTTTATATTAAATTTTTATTGTGACTTTTAACTTATCCATAAGTCCTAGAAAAGTATAAATGTACATCACATTTACACATAAATAAATCACAGACATGCCTATGATGAGGTGTTTAATACCTAAAGGTCTATTCTCGAATATCTATTAAAATTGTCAAACAAGTGTCACTGATAACTGTCACATACTTTTTACTTCCCTCGCATACCGAAGGGAAGTATTGTATTCGAGAAAAAATCACCCTCCGAGATTTTTTCGGATTCTGACGTTTCAGAACACGTAGATTCCGAAAATATAAGTTTTTCAATTCCGTCAGTCTGTCTGTCTGTCGGTCTGTCTGTCTGTCTGTCTGTCTGTCTGTCTGTCTGTCTGTTGGTGTATTTACTAAAAAACTACTTGACGGAGAGCAGTCAAATTTGGTAGGTAGTTAACCCTACTGTCAGCGAAGAACTGGTAGAATTTTCACTGAAAAATATACAGGGTGGACCGTCTAAACGGAATAAATAGTGAAAAAAATTTTTTTTTGCTCAAATTTAAAATTTCCACGTTTCATGACGCGCTAAACCTGTTTCAGGAAAAAAAATGTTTTGAAAATTTTTTTCAAACATTTTTGAAAAAAATTTTACCAAGATGAAAAAAATTTTTTTTTGCTCAAATTTAAAATTTCCACGTTTCATGAGGCGCTAAACCTATTTCAGGAAAAAAAAATTTTTGAAAATTTTTTTCAAACATTTTTGAAAAAATTTTTACCAAGTTGAAAAAAAAATTTTTTTGCTCAAATTTAAAATTTCCACGTTTCATGACGCGCTAAACCTATTTCAGAAAAAAAAAATTTTTGAAAATTTTTTTCAAACATTTTTGAAAAAATTTTTACCAAGATGAAAAAAATTTGTTTTTGCTCTAATTTAAAATGTCTACGTTTCATGACACGCTTAACCTATTTCAGGAAAAAAAATTTTGAAAATTTTTTTCACCGATATTTTTGAAAAAATTTTTACTACTAAAATGAATTTTTTTTTTCTTTCTTCAAATTTAAAATTTTCACGTTTCATGGCATTCTAAGCCTGATTAAAAAAAAAAGTTTTTTGAAATTTTATCACTAAGATAGAATTTTTCTTTCTTTGTTCAGATTTTAACTATCCACGTTTCCATGGCATTCTAAAACTATTCAAACAAATTTAAAAATGTTTTTGAAGAATTTTTTAAAAAATTTTAAAACATTTTTAATCCATTTATGTATCACTACTATAGAACAGACGAAAAAATTTTTTTTGCTCAAATTTAAAATTTCCACGTTTCATGATATTCCAAACCAATTTCGGAAAAAAAAATTTGCAACATTTTGTTACCAGTTTGGAAAAAAATTTAACACCAGAATGCTCAAATTTAAATGACATTCTAACCTAGGTATTTCAGAAAGAAAATTTTGAAAATTTTTTTCACCAACATTTTTCAAAAAGTTTTTACCACTAAAATAGATCGAATTTTTTTTTATTTGCTCAAATTTAAAATTTTCACGTTTCATAGCATTCTAAACCTATTTTAAAAATACATCATTTTTAATTTTTAAACTTTTTTTAGCACTAGTATAGAACAGAAGGAAACTTTCCTTTTTGCTCTAATTTAAAATTTCTACCTTTGACATTTTAAACCTATTTCAGAAGCAAAAAATTTGAAAATTATTTTACCATCTTTTGAAAATTTTTTAAAAAATGAAATTTTTTAACCACCACTATACTTCCACTCCATTACGTGAATGTTGGATTGAAAATGTGACAGATGGCAGTAACATCTTGCATATGCACCTATTATACTTTTATTGAAAAATGTACAGGGTGGTCATCCCAAGAAATAATTCAGTCAAGGTGGACATTTGTAAAGGTATTTGCGCAAGCCTGCCATATGTGGCACCTGCTATTTAGTATTGAACTTTTGCTGTTGGATGAGCAATCTGTATATTTTTTTGACCAAAACTTATCAAGTTTTCTTTGTAATAATAGCAATAACTCTACTCCGATTATTATTCTCAATGTCATTTCGTAATTATTATTTTTTTAGAGAGACTGCCATGAACGAGGGAAGTTCTGTGTAAATACCTTTACCGATTTTTTTAACCGTATTCTCGAGCAGTATTACATACCGCTACTACCACTCGGCAAATATGTCACATACCAAAGGATGTCAACACTAAATAATTACTCTACCGATACAGAACGCTATTTGACAGCGTTAAATTTAGTTTAAATCTCAGTGGAACAAAATGTTGTTTTTTTTCAAGTTAGTAGCAACAATAATAATTGTGTTTTAATGTTGATAGAGTTAGGAAAATAAGACCTAGATATTTTGTCTGGTAAATTCTCTGCTAATAGGAATATGATTTAGATTAAATTGATTTTATGCTAATTTGAGAATAATAACTTCTACTCATGGGCCAATAGCGTCCACTTTATGTTGGTGCAGAAAAAATTATGAACAAAACATAACACCTTCATTTTTACACACCGTGGAATCTCGCATTTGCCGGTGTATAAATGGTCAAAGCTTGTTCCGTAAATAAATAAATAAAACAATCCTATTAGATTTATTACCAAAACTTTACTTAACTAGATACGTTTATAAACTACCAATTATTGAGTTCAAACGAATTATATTTCTTGTAATACTTTCTTCTACATTGCTCTGCATCTTGAAAGTTTTTAACTATAACAAGCATATTTATTTGCTTCATTCAAGTTAGCCATTTTCATAAAACTTAACCGTCATTAATTGACATGTGAGATACAGTATCGTGTGGAATTTACCCATTCGTGGAACATTCTAGTGAAAATTGTAGAATGTGACATTCGAGAATGCATATTTTCTGAGTCGTGCGAATTTCGGTGGCATTTTCCCAAAATAACATTCGACTTTTACTAATAGGGATTCGAGAACAGAAGGTCTATTCCTATCCTTGAATATTATAAATGTTTAAATTTATGTGATAAATGTTAATTTAAATAAGTCGTTTTAAAACATTTTAAAAATGCTCATTAGAGTTTGGTAATTTATATAAAGAACGTGTGTTTTAAAAGCATGTTCTATTTTTAATAGTAATAGGGTGAATAGATATATTTCGATATAGGAAATATGTAATTGCCATGCAAATTAATTAAATGTGTGCCAGATATTGAAGGCCAAAATTGTGTATCTTGTATTATATTTATTGTACTTAGTATTCAACTTATATCCTATTATTATGTGGAAACTTATTTATTGTGCTGACTTGCTGTAGATATATTATTAAATTGTATAAGATGAAATGTTTTTATTTTAATTCATCCCCTCAATGATAAAATCTAACAACATATGCAGATAGTTATTGCTCTTTTCTTCAATGTTCTTTGTTTAAATTTGTGGGCGAGCTGATTTATTTGAATACCTCCAGAGAGGAGATATCTTTTACACACTGAACTTTGCTGTATAGCACATCTGATGACATCACGCCATCTATCGAGGTTGCCAGTTAGGAGCACCGCATCACCATAACTCTTCTGTCAGCTGCTTGATGACAACCCGATATTTTGAAGGACGTTCCATTTGCCTCTTGCCGTCTACGTTTCCCATAATTGTCGGCCATTCTATATTGTTCTGTTTCCAGTTGGCATGACCAAAGAATAAGAGGATTTGAGAGAGTATAATGCTGAAAAATGTCTTTTGAGGACAAACACAATACAATGTGTCCACGGAAAAGCGATATTATACAGTGTGTCCCACTTCATACTAAGCCACCCCTATAACTTGGCTATTTGGATTTGTATATATTTTTTATAGCACATAATGAACTACCTTTGGAAGAACAGCGTTTCTTGAGGACACTCTTTTTATTTTCATTTTTCAAACGGTTAATTTTTTTTTTTTTTTAATCTAAGAAATATGTATATATAGACCAACTATTGATCTAATTGATCCTTTTTTTTTCATAAGTCTGTCTAAAAGTTAAAAAGAAAAAGTTTAAAAAAATAGTCTTGCCAGCGCATGCTTTGTCAATTATCTCAAAGACCAATGGAGATTAGGGGCTGAAAGTATGCCAATTACGTTCTTATGACTTGCCAATATTATAACATAAGTTGTTTCAAGATTGCTTTCGAGGACCTCTTCGCCTAGCTTATCTGGCTTGACCCTTTTCGGCGCTAAATATACTTTATATTTGAACATCATTAAAAACAAATTTTTAAAAATACTTTTATTCCTTTTAATAAAATGATTATAACTCTAAACAAATCTTTACAGAGTGACTAGACAAAATATAGACCCTAAGGTTTGGTAAGCCAGTCCATACCAAAACTCTAAATCTTAAGCACTCTAAGTTATAATAAATTACTCATTCTTCAAAGACAAAGAAATATAAGAAACTACATTAAAGTCAGTCTTTATAAAGTGAGACAAATATTTCGATCTAAAATATATCTAATATAATAATATTTATAAACAGAATACATCAGGTGTGAATTCCAATTCATGCATACATTCCCTAAAAACACTTTGTTGCTTGGATATATCCGTAACTATAGAGGACCAAAAAGGTAGGCTAGTGGTCAAATGAAATAATTAATTTTTTTTCTACTTTTAAGGTAGTTATATCGGGAGAGGTGGGACATCTGTTAGCGAATCGATAAACTCTCAAGTATATCGATTCGCTAACAGATGTCGCACCTTACGAAAGAGACAGTAGGGAAAGATTTGGCAACGCCGCATATAGTTTCTGACACCAGCTGACCAGGTCATATTTGTATATTGCACTTTTATCAATGTTTATGTAAATTTTATTATTTAAATGATTTGAAAATCGGTTATTTAACAATTTAAGAATGTCAAGTTGTGACGATCAAGGCGTTATAAAGGGTTAGCACAAAAAAACCAAATGCCAAAGTGTGTTGAGAATAGGGATGTTTTCTATTTTTTAATTGTAATAAAAAATTATTGTTCTAAGGCTACAGAAACACGTAATAACCATTAAAACGCCTAAAAACTTTTTTCTTGAAAAAAAACTAAAAATAAAAACTCCGAAATTAACAAGGCTAGTAAACGGTCCCTGCATTAAGAGTAGCGCGCTTGATGTCATAATGCTCATAGCGGAAGTCGTATACCAACGTAATATGGATTGTCTGTTTCAGTATTGTTTAACTCTGTTTTTGCAATGATGGGAGACTCAAATAGTGTAAAAGTTGATAGAAACAAGTGTTGTTTTGTTCCTGGATGTACAAATACATCAGTAAATAACCCAGAAAAGGTTTTTATGTCTGTGTCACAAAATGTAAAAAGAAAGATGCTTTGGTCCTTTTTTAAACCAATGATATTTTTAAAACACTTTTGTTACCTTAAACGCATTTATCAAAATCGTTCTCCGATTATACAATGTTTTCCCATCCCTGTTTCCTATGTAGCAAAGCACATTTAATATGGAACATACTGTATAATTTACTACTAAATGTTTGATGCTATATATAGTACTTATTAAAACTTATATAAAACAGTACTTACTGTTTCGCTTTTACACCACTAGATTGAGGCTGATTGAAGTCTATCACCATGGCCAAAAATTCTGAAACCATGGTAACGTCCACAGTTAACAGATTATGCAAGTTTGCCATTTGAAAACCTTCCTCCACTTTAAAAGTATGCCTTAATTAAAATTAAAAGTCGCAAAACGAAGAACTACACGGACACAACAGTTCGCAGAAGTCAGTAAACGCAGACTAATTCTCATTAGGGATGGCAACGATGTATCGATATAAAATAAATATCGATATATTAATCCTAAATCATAAATATATTCATATCGTTTTTTGTTGCAATACATCGGGTTAAAATATTGAATATTTTTGTAAATATATCGAAAAGGGTCAACTTGCATATTACACCCCCACTTGTACTGTAAGGAATGCCATCTCCCGCTTTTCGAAGTTATTCCTTAAGCAATATTCATTAATTTTTGACATTAAAATTACGTGCATGAAAACCTAGCCACTATATCCGCGTCCGTTTAACTATGAGCAACATGACATCACACCAGTCAAAGAGCGTTTCGCGGTTTCAAATAAATATTCGTACTTCTTTAGGGGTTTTCCCATAGAACGGATTTGTTGATTTTTGTAAAACTTTGTGGATATTATTATAAGACTATTTGTAACCATTTTATAATGTTTAAACAGGATTTATTTTTATTGTGAACATCCCTATTGTAACTGAAAATAAAAACTGATTGTTCTCAGTACCTATTTACTATTGAATGTGGAGTTTGCTTGAGTTTGAGTCGGGTCGAGAAGGAGCTTCTCCTAACGTAAATAAAGATGCAAAATCATTCCTGGCAAATAATATTTAAAGAAAGAAAATTACTGATTACAACATCATATATATAATAATTAAATAATGAAGTATTCTTACTTTTCAATTCAATAAAAACGTATTCATTCATCAAAATATACGATATCCATTGCTATTCTACATATTAAGAGTCATGTGTCTGTATATTATTTTTGACAAAATTTAAAAAAATACTTGCCTTTTATAGTAAATTAATGGAAAAATATATCATACATACAAAAAATAAAATCTGAATGATAATTTGTAAATCTATTTTCTTATATGATACTGCATTTAAATTAAATGCAAAGTATTATCAAATATCCACGTTAGGTACTAGAAATAGTGCGATGTTGCCACATCTACTACTCTTGTTCATAATATCAATAATTTTCTGGTAGCTGCCATTACATTATTAGACAGTGAATCATCTCGATATTTATACACGTGCTTTGTCAGGAATTAATATAAGTTTGCCTCGTTTTTGAGATCATTCTTAAATAAGGATCAGTCGTAAGTAGTGTTGGGCGATATCGTGATTTTTCAATCACAACGTGAATCGTGACTGTGAATTTCTGATATCAGTGAATTTAAATCGTGATGTGATCACGACTTTTCATAATACGGCGAATAGGAAAAATTGTTAATTTTGGTGAAATGGTGAATTCGCTACTTTGGTAATCTGTGCAGCCGTAGATATATAATACGTATGATATTTACATATACATGCATATTGAAATTATGATTTGCTTATCCAACTAACCTGACATGGATTGGTGATAAAGCCAAAACACTAAAGTTTTAAATGGGACGCCTATTTGAACTTCGTAATAGCATATTTTTGTAAAGTTATACAAATATGTAAACATTTCGGAAGCATCAATAAACTATTTAGGTTTTAGGTTGCTATAGTTATCAATAATAAGGGATTTTAATTTTTGTTGGGTTATTGTTTATAATAGTGCTGCAACCTTTTTAATATAAGCATCGGATTTTAATAAAAATGTACAAATTAAATAATGAATAAAATGTTTATTTATATAGTTATTCTTATTTGCTATTATTTAATGGGAAACATTTTATCTAATGAAGTCCAAGTATTTCTCCCATTCAAATATTTATCAAAAATTTGTTACCTACTTATTTCTTAAAATTTTGGTCAACGGCATAAGGCAGCACTTCTAACGTATACAAGCTATAACCATTATACTCTTCGCCAACTTACTGTACTTTTTTATTAGTTGTTGCACATTCTATATATAGGTACCTATAGGATGCTCATCTTCCCAGTTGATTATAAAATTGTAAACCCTTATTTGAGAAAAGATGATTTCTACTATGGTTAGTCGATGTGTTTTCGGTGTAGAAGTTGTGGTTATTTCTCTCCAACAAAAACACAATTATCTAAAATATGTTCTGGAGCTAAGCATTTCACAATTTTAAAAATCAAAAAGAATACAAAATTGTCGAATTCCATATTTTTATTATATGCCATGCCGAGACGTGGTTATTTGCAATAAAATTGCTAGTAGGTATATTTAATGAAAAAAATATTTTAACGCATGGTTTTAGTAGGTGTTCTTGTAACAGAAATGTTCCGCCAGACCCTGCCTTTAATTGCCAGTGAATAAAGGATATAAAAAGATAAGTATATAAATATCTATATAGTATGAGACGCGCAAGATATGTCTATCTTGTGAAACGCGTACCTACCTAATATCGTTAAGTCACGGAATCGTTTGCTTTACGTGTTATACATAAGGTCGCAAACAAGATATTTATATCGTCAAAAATATATTGATATATGGAAAGTCGTGATCACGTCACGCTTTTCTTCCAACTTGATTCACAGTCGTTACTTGTGATTTTTTAATATCAGTGATTAAATCACAGTTCGCGATATATCGCCCATCACTAGTCGTAAGAGGGAAAATAGTGTCACATCAATTTATTTCGCATGGCGTCCATAAACGCAGTGTTAAATGTCAAAAACTGTAAACTTTGAGCGAATGAATATCGAAAACGGTACAATAAATGGAGTTCATATTTTACCAGAATGTTTATTGATATGTGAATTAAATTTGCCGAAAACTCCGTGACTTTCTTAAATAACGTAAATTGCGATATAACTACCTTAAGAATATTTATGAATTATTATGTATGATGTGACTGTTAAGTGATATTTTATTTTGTAACAAAATCACTTTTAACATGCATATCATATTGTTTCTACAAATGCTTTTAAAGCAAGATTATATATCTAATATGAGTACGATATGGTATAACTTATTGCATAATGGTAGATAAAAAATATATGTGTTTACAGCTAAATCCATTAATTTGTAATTGTCTATGGGGTGCACACAGACTGCCAAATAGTTTGGTTCGGCCTTGTATAAACACCCTCTATTGGGTTCAGTAATGTATTGGTACATAAACACTATTCATGTATTGGGCTTGTGAATAATGTCTGCTTTTGTATCATAGGCAGACTTTGTTTTAGGTATTAGATTAGATTAAATAAGAGGGGTTGGCTGATTGACCTTGACCACCATGACCTCTGCTATGGATCTATTGTGGCTTTCCAGTTCTAGTTTTCCTTACAGCTTTTTAGCTAGCCTTGTCCTTTTTACCAGACTCCATGGCTTTGTTAAGGGCCCCTTAGTATAGCTATCATACCTTGGTTTTTCCTCGCCAAGTAGTTGGAACCTCAGTTTAGCCAGGTCTTCTCTGCCTCTTGACAGAATCTGCATGTTGCATGATCTGCCAGACCCGTTTCACTCATATGTCTATCAAGTCAGCAGTGTCCGGTTAGAAGACCCACTATTATTCTAATGGTCTTCTATTGTGGCATAATAGATCCTCCGTAAATTTGGCCGATCGTTCATTAATGAACTCTTTGGCCTGTCTCTGTCGTGAGAAACTTTTCCATCATTCCAGAATATCAGTTTGTACCCATTTAACAACGGATGCTCGTAATGTATGGCTTGGCCACACCACAAAAGGGTTTGGGTCCTATTAGCACCTTAGACAAAAACAAGGTATACAAGAAGTACTAAAAAGTGAAGAACTAAACAAAGATTTGAAATGCGCAACTAAAGCATAAAAAATTCACAGTAACTAAGGTAATGAAAGTTTATTTCCATGTCTTGCTTATGAACAACACTTAAACTAGCTAGTACAAGTTTGTTATAAAATGAATAATAATCAAGAAATTAGACAAGATTTTGGTTGAAATTGAAGATGCCGCTAAGAGAGTTACTTTCAATTTGATGTCTAAAAAGCGAACAATCATTTTTTTGAATGGTGTGATTTGTAAGAATGTTTAGTTATAGAAAATGGCTGATAGTAAAGGTTTAAGTTTACAAGCTCCTCACAAGAACTTATTGAAATGTCACAAAAATAAAGCCGATCGTTCATTAATGAACTCTTTGGCCTGTCTCTGTCGTGAGAAACTTTTCCATCATTCCAGAATATCAGTTTGTACCCATTTAACAACGGATGCTCGTAATGTATGGCTTGGCCACACCACAAAAGGGTTTGGGTCCTATTAGCACCTTAGACAAAAACAAGGTATACAAGAAGTACTAAAAAGTGAAGAACTAAACAAAGATTTGAAATGCGCAACTAAAGCATAAAAAATTCACAGTAACTAAGGTAATGAAAGTTTATTTCCATGTCTTGCTTATGAACAACACTTAAACTAGCTAGTACAAGTTTGTTATAAAATGAATAATAATCAAGAAATTAGACAAGATTTTGGTTGAAATTGAAGATGCCGCTAAGAGAGTTACTTTCAATTTGATGTCTAAAAAGCGAACAATCATTTTTTTGAATGGTGTGATTTGTAAGAATGTTTAGTTATAGAAAATGGCTGATAGTAAAGGTTTAAGTTTACAAGCTCCTCACAAGAACTTATTGAAATGTCACAAAAATAAAGAAACAATAATGTTAGATGTATAAAATGTTTCAGTGTACAACATAAAAGCTGTTTTGTCCATAAATCCATACATTCTGCGAAAATTGTTAGTGAAAACAAAATAGTTTGCTGTGATAAGGATGAGCCTACAAACAGTCACATAGCAGACGATCATTAACAGACGAATAAATCTGTAGACTAGTAAAATAATGAGGATAAAGATAAGACATTCAGAAGTTAAAATATGACAATGCTTCATTTAACAAAACTGGACTATTAATGAAGAAATTATTGAATTTTATAAAAAAAGATAGGAGAAAATTAAACACTTAAAAAATAAATTACTTATTTAGAAAAATAAACACAATTTTTGAAAGCAAAAACTGATGCAGATAGCCCTAACAAAAAAAAAATCAGCAGCTTCCAGATGAATGGAAAACCAGACAATATACACAAACTTACAATGAAACATATTAATATACAGAAAAGTAGTACCTGTAAACAAAAATAATGTTAACAAAAGAAAACAATGAAACAAGACAGAGTTTGAGGAAAACAAAGGGGAAGCAAATATACAAGAAAATATCCATACTGTAAATGAATGGGATACAAGAACAGCTGACTTGCCATTAAACTGGAATGATGTAATGAAAAAGACATCTCAATATATGTAATATTGTTGGAGAAAACACAGATAAAGCACTAATCAATATTAATTATGTTCGCCAGGAGTTGAAGACAAAGTACCTATTTCTAAATATGACGCAATTCATCACACAAATAATGAACCAAATGTAAACATTCCCAAAAAAAAAGAGAATTAATACTAGATGTTTTCAGTCGTAACGAGCTGATTTAAGTTTAAACTTAGTTGATACAACCCACCCTTAATGGCAATTGGTAAGATGATTTTTTGTCATCAGTTTTGTTTATAATAATATCATACTAATAGTAATAAAATATATAAATAAATAAAAACTTTAAAATTATGTTTGAGCTCCTCTGATATTACTTCAGTAAACCTTTTGTATACCTATTAATATGGATTCTTAAAAATACTAAGTTTCTGATCATTAAATTATTACTATAAAAAATACACTAATATTTGGAATCAATATCAAAATAAGAATTTTAACACCTGTCGTTTCTAACTGCTGGATTTAAGTCACTGAAATATTGATGAGCCATCGCATCATCAGCTGACATTCTTCCCATAGGATTGCAAACCAATAATCGTTGAAGAAGATCTCTGCCCCTATTGCCTAATTTAGGTACCACCTAAAAATAATTAATGATCGAATTATGGAAAATATTTTAAGTTTAAAGTCCAGTTTTTTGTTGCGCTAAATTTATTTGGTAGTAACTTCTTTTAATGTTGTTCTATCATTGATTGTTTGTTTCTACATGATTTATCCACCAAATAAATATGACACAATATACAAAAATAAGTGACTTAAGAATATTATACTCGAGTCACTGAGCAGAGAATAGAGATGGTGTAAATGTTATTCCTAATATCGTTGGCTAGATTAAATCTTGAATTCGTTGTAAATTCTAGTCTGCTGATTCACTCTAGAGAAATTTTCTATACTGTTGGTAATGTACTCTGTATTTATTTTATTTATTAATTTGACAGCTTCTAACCTGTCATTGGCAACATCACATTTGACATATTATAATTTCTAAATACCCTGATATCAAAAATTATCTCTGTCAAAAATGGTTATGGAATTGAAAACTGCCGTCTTAGCTTGAGTCACCATTTTATAATAGTTATATCAGTTTTTCAAGTTACGTCCCCCCACTGACATCATCTGCAATAATGTGCGAGGTCTTTAATTCTAGAGGTAAAATAATAATAAACTAAACCAAGGACTAACATTTTTGTTAACAAAAAATCGAATTTAAAGAAACTGATTCATTAGTTGACTAGAGTCGGGTGTAGAAGCACTGCAGACGCTCCCAAGGAAAGCGCAGAAAGAACCGCTTAAAACTCCGTTAAACCGGATGAAATTTAAGTAATCTGCAGGTCAGAAAATTCTGCGTAAACTGCGGTGTCATAATAGAAAAGCAAAGTTCATTTGGAATTAATATTTGAAAATTATTGGTAAAGTGCTCTTTTTCAATAATAATACTCTGCTAAAAGAAAGTAAATACGTATATGAAATAAAGTCCAGTAGGCAATAAACTATCACTTAGTAACAAAACCCAAACTGTAATGGATTTGGAAAGTGTAAATCAGCTCAAAAAAATAAACTAGCGATCAACAGAACAAGGTGAATCACTACGGAAAAGATGTCTTTATTTTTAAAATTTTTAATTATACATTTAATATAGGATCTACATAAATATCCCACAACAGGGTAGCTATTCTGTAATTTCAGTGAACGTGAGCATTTGTTGTGAGAGGAGAGAGCTCATATCACGATCACTTCCCAGGAAAATGAAAATACTACTCTGTAACTACAGTGACTACGTGGGGATATGAAGTGATCCTTCCAACGTTGCCAACAGTTGCTCCTACATTTCAACCAATGGAATTGCCGCAACGCCATAATGGAAGGTCGTGCGAAGTAACATGGGAAATGCATCTTGTCAAAATGCGAGTTTCTGACATTCAAAATGAGTGCAATATTTATTATTTTGTAAACGCGACATAATTTTCTGTTAGGCTAGAAATAACAACATCAAAAATCAGTTTCAACCTGATGAATGGTGCCTTATAATATATTTTGATTCAATGGGTGGAGAAACAACTACAGCTTCTGTGGAACATTTACAAATCAGTTCATAAAAAGTACCAAGAAATGTGGGAAAGAGTAACAACCACTTTAAATGCTGTCCCTGGAAACTAATAAAAATAATTCGGAGCAATGGAGAAAAGTACATTTAATTTGTAATATTGGATTGTACATAATCTGACTTGTATAATATCCCCAAGCATGTTCTTTATTTACTTAATTATAAAAGCCATATCTGATAAGCCGAAGGGATTGCTCATGCAATGCAGTTGTTGTTCATTTTGAGGATTTTTCCAGCAATCTGAAGGTCTTATAGTGCCTCCAATGAGGCAAATTATCAATATAATTTAGTACATCGGCAATATTCATAGCCCTTTAATCCCTACAGTTTAAGTAACATAAAACTCATTGTATCATCTAACACAAAAATAACCAACATCTAAATAAAATGACAGTTTGCCCAAAAGTGAGGTTATACTTTCATCCTCTCACGCGTGAACGGTCCCGTTCCCTACAATTTACCAACAGAAGCAAGTTCCCCGATTTTTGGCGTGATGTGACCGGTCCCACAGTTACAGAATACGCTATATCGGTTTTCAAGAGAACTCCGCCTACTTTCTCATGAAAACATGTGCTCACATCACACCACACCGATACAGAATAGCTACCCAGGAAGGTTCCAACTGGCAACTTACTGTCACGTGGTGTAGCTTCTTTACTAATACAAAAATATTTCCTAGGTCAAAATAATTAAGGTCTGCTTAATATATGGAGCATCCCAAATATGCTCTTAGATCTCTTTACTAATTTAGAAGAGAATAAAGAAAGTCCAATTTCTTGAAAGAGACTTTAACAATTTCTTCTATACAAACGATTGGTCTACCAGCACCTTTTTCATACAACCAGTTTCGCAAAACACATCAACGCAATTAGTAACACATGCATAATAATCCTTTAGTATTATTGCTAGGTCTGCGAGGTTTTCTGGAAAATGGTCCAAATATAAACGCCGACCGTCTTCTCAAATTCCATTAACTAGCACACCAGTTCGAAAACAGGCTTCCATTATGTAACTTTTGTACTCTGTGGTGAAATTCATAAATAAAGTAATTCAAAAACTGATTTTAAGATTAGAAAAAAAAGAAAACTTCAACAGAACTGCTTGTCATATTTTGACAATCAAAAAATAATTCGACATAATCAATACAAAAGGATGAAATAAGCAGAGGCAGCTGTTTTTAGTGCCATGACCATCCTTGACGAAGTTAAATTTTGATATCACAATATAGACTATCAGCAGAAAGGCAGAGCTTACTACTAGCGCTCGTGGCGGCCTAGTCAATAATTTATGAGCAGTACCTATCACAAATGTCAAAAAAAGCAGTTTTTGAAAACCATATCTCAGTATTAAGTAAAAAATTAGCTACTAATACGCGTAATTAGTGATGACGTCACTTGACAGATTATGTCAAGAGACTGAACCCAAACAAATATTTGGAAGTGGTTTGTCATATATGTCATTTATTATTATACAAATATTTATTATTATTTGGTGATTTTAAGAAATAACTAAGGTTAGTATTAAACAAATATGATTTCTAAATGTTGTTTACATACTAATTTCACAAATTATTGCTGTAATATGAAAGAAATATGCAAATTATTAAAAGACACTTAACCTCACTTAAATGATTTAAGAAAATGTTTGGGTTCAGAATCGCTCAACCGTAACAAAAATGACATATGTGACGTCACACTAATTATGCGTATTGTTATGTAATTCGAGCGGTGGCAAATGAATTAAATTTGGACTCAGCAAGAAATGCATATTTTGCCCTTATAGACTCAAATTTGCGTTATGGCATTTGTTTCTGCTCGCAAGCATCATAAGGATGTTCCATGCAAAACTAAGACAACATCCATGAATAAGCATGTAATATTTATATTTGACATTGACTGATAAAAAACAACATATCTTCACCTATCTATTAGCTAACTAGTATTGGAGCCTACATACTCTATGCATGTTTAAAAGTGAATTATTTATTATTTTCTTGCTTGTAGTAATGAAACATATTCTTTATAGGATTTTGCAAACAGCGGAAAGAAAAACTATCTATGAGAACTGAAGGAAAAACTATATATAAAAATATTAATGAAATCTTTGCATTCTTTCGATAACCTGACTTCTGGTTATGCTAACAAGCAAAAATTCTTATTTGCCATTCTCATTTTAACACTAGCATCCAACATAGTCCCCTACGGCTAGGCAGGCTAAACTAGTATCTACATGATCCCCTACGATATGTAAATTCAGACAAAAATGAGAACAAAGGCCTGAAATTAATTTATTTACGTACCTTGTCTTTAAAAATTTTTTCATTCTAATGAATTACATTTTCATAAAATCTCATTCGGTTTCTTGGAAATGCTTAGCCTTTGAAACGTTTTTTGTCCTTATTGTGGACTCATCAGAAAAGCCTAAAGCCACTCATAACGATGTTCCATGCATTTTTAACTGAATCAATGTCAAATATAAATATTACATACTTATTCATGGATATTGACTTAGTTTTGCATGGAACATCGTTACGAGTGGCTTTAGGCTTTTCTGATGAGTTCACAATAAGGACGAAAAACGTTTCAAAGGCTAAGAATTTCCAAGAAACTGAATGAGATTTTATGAAAATGTAATTCATTAGAATGAAAACATTTTTAAAGACAAGGTACGTAAATAAATTAATTTCAGGCCCTTGTTCTCATTTTTAACTGAATTTACATATCGTAGGGGATCATGTAGACACTAGTTTAGCCTGCCTAGCCGTAGGGGACTATGTTGGATGCTAGTGTTAAAATGAGAATGGCAAATAAGAATTTTTACTTGTTAGCATAACCAGAAGTCAGATTATCGAAAGAATGCAAAGATTTCATTAATATTTTTATATATAGCTTTTCCTTTAGTTCTCATAGATAGTTTTTCTTTCCGCTGTTTGCAAAATCCTATAAAGAATATGTTTCAAAAATCTTTTGTAGTTTTTCTGACAATAAAGCATATTTTGATTTGATTTGCTCGTGCTGAACCAAATTTCCGATTTCGCCGGTGCAATTTCAATGCTTTCAATACGATAAATAAATATAATGCCTATGAAATTTGTACTTACTTTGTAAGATATTTTATGTTCTCACGATTAATATCAATTGCAAAAAGAAACAATATGTTTTTTATTCAAGAAAACATAAAAAAAACAAATCGACACATAGAACACAATACAAAAGTCACTGCACGATTATGGGGAAAATTCCGAGCCACGGCACTAGTAGACATTCTGCCGATAGTCTATAAAGAAATGAGATGTCTCATTCTCTCATATCATTTTTAACTATATAAAAAGATGTGCTACTCCATGACAAATAAATACAAACATTGCAGCTCTGCATGCAATTTAATCGACAATGTTACAACTAACTGTATTGGGACTGTCACTGGTAAGTTTCTGATAGCCTTATATAAAAAATTTCTATATTTCATTTATAAAAATTTACGTAAACGTTTAAGATTAAATATAATAAAATCACATTGTTGCCTGGTTGATTTAATCAGAGCTGCATACAGATATTATGAGCAAATATTAATCATTTCATGTGGTGTCTCATTTCAATATAAACATGAATCTTAATAAGTGAAACATAGTGTCAGAAGCTCTACTATAAAACTAAACTCATCTGGTTCAATGAAAAGCAAACCTCTTAGTATATTGTCTGTGTAGGATTTATTATATCTACCATAAATAAGAGTGAGCAGAGATGAGTCTGGCTATGCTAGTATTTCGATACGAAAAGACAGCAACTCGAGGCGCAGTTAGTACTTGGATGGGAGTCCAGAGAAATACAGCGTTTTCACTTCACCTTCTAATGCCTTGTATATGTATCTGTGCATATGCAACTTTACGTGAGAGTTGCATAGCGGATATACAATCCTTTGGAGGAGATTTAAAGAAGTGGGTGCCTCGTCTATTATATATTAGGAGAGTAAAATTAGTAGCGAAAATAGGCCGACGTTAAATAAGTGAATAAAAAGAATCCACCATAAATTTAGCTGGTGAAAAAATCAGCACTAGGCTTGTAAATGGATATTTTTGGAGGAGGAGAACAATACAAAATGTTGACAGCTATTAAGAATATTAGCATTATTATGTACTTAAGTAGCGAAAAGACAAACACCAATGTTTGTAGATTATGTGTTTAGTATGTATCCGGCACGAGAAATGCTATAAAACCAATAAAGGTTATAATGTGAATGTCAGGTATTTACTGACAAAAGGGTGGTAAGCATATTGCACACTATTTCTCTTTTCAGACTTATATACTAATTATCATAAATATTAAATTTAAAAAGGCTTATTTCAAGGTATAACTTGATTAATTATAAAAACTCTATATGTTTTTAACTATAATTAAGTATTATTATACTCTTCGCAAATACAAAATGAAAACTATATTGCATTCGATCAGCACAATTCTAAAACCGGTAATATTGCTCATAGAGAAAACAATTTCATATCACTGTGTTGGTGATCGAATTCTGAACAACTTTCAAAATGTGCGTCCGTCTGTCTGTCCTTCTGCCACGTTTCTTGTTAGCACAATAACTTAAGAACGAAAAGTCCGATAGTATTGAAATTTGGACAATAAGTTAGTGTTAGCTACAGGAAGAAACCTATTATTTTTCAACAAAATCGATCAATAAATAAAAAAGTTATTAGTTTTTTAAATAAAAAAAATGTTTTGTTTTGTAATTAAACAAAATGTGTTTGAAACTAATATCATTTGTAAAAAAAACTGCAAAGAGTATCTTTTCATATATAGCATATAGAATGTGCAACAATTATATAACAAGTGTAGTAAATCGGCGAAGAGTATAATGGTTAGCAGCTTGCTTTCATTTTAAAATTTGTGAAAGCACGAATTATAAAGTGCTGATTTTAATTTTTTTAATTATTTGAATACTGTGTTACAGACGTTACAGTAAGGTTAATGCCTAGCAATTTGGTCTCTATTTTCGATTTACATTACCACACAATTTAAACTCTGCTCTTAGGTACGTAACTCGAATTTAAATGTGAGATCTACTTTCAATAATCTTTTACCTGAGATAAACTCATATTGGGCTGATAAGCAGGAAAGGGTTTATAATCTGGCAACTGTGACATATCACTCCACGTTTCTTCAGTTGGGGTCCCTAATAACTTAAATATTCTTCGCAACTGATCATCTACATCTGATCCAGGAAATAGTGGTCTACCTGTAAAAGAAATAAATTTTAATTGTATAAAAATCATTTGACAATATTCTGTATACAGGGTGTCCGAACCAAAAGTAGGCACCCTGAGTAATTTTGGATAAAAGTTTTTTGAAAAATTGGTGAAACACGTCAACCTTGTTTCCAAGGGAGACATATTTTAATGTAATACTTGTATACCTATCATCATCCCTCTACCCTACATGGCCATCCCCTCAAAAAATTCAAATGGCAAGAGGGGTCGAGTGATACATCTTTTGAAAGGTCTTTCAATTCCCTACATAACTGTATTTTTTTTAAACTTTTATCGATTCGTTCTTAAGGAAAATAATTTTATTTTTGATGATTACACACAATCGAAATCGTTTAAAAAATCTAAAATACACGCCACTGGGTATTGGAATGTTATAAAAACAACTACATTTCTTAGTGCTCTCAAATCAACACGAGTTGTTTCGACAAAAAACACTTTCCTTGTCCGTTTAGTTGAATAATAAAACACTCATAAAGTATTAGATAGTCCTTGAACATCCATTTGTTCACAACCAATTTTAAATCGAGATACATTTTACCAGAGTGAGTTCTCAAAATGGTTTATACCCTTCAGGAGATAATAGAAATTATCAGCATTTATTTCAAAAACGATAATTGTGCTAGAGTTATGGAGCGGAGCGCACATTCAATAGAAATCACCCAGATCGAAAGGTTGGTTCTCAGTATGTTTTACAATTATTGAAAAAATGTATGGAAACAGGTTCTGTAGGAAACAAAAAGCATGAACCTCACCGACCAATTAGGAATGAAGCAGTCGAAGTGGTAGTTATGGGTCATTTACAGATGGATAATACTCAATCAATCAGGAAAGTAACTGAGGCTTCCGGTGTATCACGAAGCAGTGTTCATCGAATTCTGAACACCCACAAATGTCATCCATATAAATTTAAATTGGTACACGAATTAAACGAAGACGATCCCAATCGTCGGCTTGAATTCTGTGAGATTTTTAGTAAACAATTAAACGGTAATGCCAATCTACTGTACAATACGTGTTTTTCTGATGAATCGACATTTCACTTAAATGGGGAGGTAATCAGGCACAATGGAGTGAAACCATTCAACATTTGTTCATGGAACCTCATACCCAAAGGCCTCACAAGTTAAATGTTTGGGCTGGCATCTTAGGGGATCACATTGTCGGGCCGTTTTTTTTCCTGACAATTTAAATGGCAAAAGATACCTTGATCTGTTATAAAATAACATCGACCCAATGATTACCCAAATCCTCGAAGAAGACGATAATCTTTTAGAGGGCGAACTGTTTTTTCAACAACGTGGGGCACCCCCACATTTTGCTATAGCAGTCCGTCAATTTTTGGATAATCGATTTCCTGAGAGATGGATTGGAAGAAGAGGTCCTGTGGAATGGCCCGTTACGTCAACCGATTTAACTCTCTTGGATTTGTTTCTGTGGGGACATTTGATATCGAAGGTATTTGCAACAAAACCCGCATCTCTGGAAGTGTTACGTGAAAGAATTGTTCGAGAATGCCATTTATTGACTCCAGATGTGTTCAGAAATGTTCGTACTGCATTTCAGGACAGATTATACTACTGTATGGAAGTCGGTGGGGGTCATTTTGAACAATACATACGATAATTTAAACTACACTTCTTATATTTTTATTTCCCGAACCTAAAATAATGAAACAATTATTTCTCAGAATCGATAAAAGTTAAAAATACACAGGTATGTAGGGAATTGAAAGATGTTTCAAATGATGTATCACTCGACCCCCCTTGCCATTTAAATTTTTTGTGGGGGTGACCATGTAGGGTAGAGGGATGATGATAGGTATACAAGTATTACATTAAAATGTGTCCCCCTTGGAAACAAGGTCGACATGTTTTTGCAAAAATTTTTTATCTCCAAAGTTATTCACGGTTGGGACACCCTGTATATGGTTGTACTAGCCCTAGATTTGAGTAAATACAAAATATATTAGATGGTCAAACCTGCATTTGCTAGTTCTGCAAAAATACATCCTGCAGACCACATATCGATCGAGGTGGTATATAATTTCGCTCCATACAAAACATCTGGCGGACGGTACCATAAAGTAACAACTTCAGCTGAGTAACATTTTACAGGAATACCAAAAGCCCTAGCTAATCCAAAATCAGCCAATTTCAGTTCACCGTTTTTATTTATTAACAAGTTTTGTGGTTTTAAATCCCTGTGCAGTACATTATGACTGTGACAAAATGCCAGTCCACGCAATAGCTGATACATAAAAGACTTGACTACATCTAAATCTATATCTCCATTTAGGCTATCAAAATATTTTTTTAAATCTTGATCACAATGTTCAAACACTAACGTCAGCTTTTTATCACTATGTAATACATCGTAAAGACGAACAATATTTTTATGTTTGAGTTCTTTTAAAAGGCATATTTCACGTAAAGCAGAGGACGGAACTCCTTCGTCGTCATCATCCAATCTAACTCTTTTTAAAGCCACAATTTCGTGTGATTCTCTATTTTTTGCCTTGAATACAGTCCCGTATGTTCCTTCTCCTATTTTCTCCAGCTTCTCGTATTTTTGCATGGTAATTTAAAGTAGATAACGATTTTAAATTAATAGAGGTTATGTTTACACTATTTACTAATTTCCTCTTCTTCATGCTTTGCAGGGTTACCGTTTTCTATTAACCGTATTCTACCTACATTCAGTATAATTCCGATCACAGACTACGAAAATCTACTAACCTAAAATTAGATTCTACTAAAAATCAACCGCCATCTGCCGTCGAGCGGCAATATTGTGAAACAATTCCTTTTTAGGGGACACCTATAAGTTAATGTTTGCAGTGAGTTAATACTTCAACGGCTAGATGGAGCAGCACTACTTTTAAACAAAAATAATAGCAGTAATGAAAACTAAATATTTACTAAAATAAAATGAAATATTTATTAAAATAACAAGCAAACAAAAATATCAGAACATTTTGAACGAAAAATTCATACTTAACTACTAAAACTTAAGCTTTACCTAACATGTCAGAATCAGGTTTAAACTTAGTACAGTTTCCTAATTCCGATATTCCTTGTTAATTCTAGTGACATCTATCTGGGAAGGACTGTACTTACCTAATAGACTGCAGCAATTGTCTTTATAGTCATTTGATTGAGTTCGGTACTATTCCAGTAGGTGTCACTTAGGTTTCTTGCTCAAATTATTAATTATTTTATTATAGATGGTGTTAAAATATAGCATTAAAACTGAGACTCAGAAATCTACTAAAATTATTAACTCTACTAAAATTCTAGTGCCCACCCTCATTTTTCTTGAAAATCTACTAATTTAGTAGGCAATCTACTGAAAACGGCAACACTGGCTTTGTCAAAACCCCTTGCCGTATGTCCTCATCTTCTTCAATTGTGTTATAAAAAACTCTTTGGTTATAAAACCTTTTGATTTCATTTGACAAATGCGAGCGCGGGAATGTATGTATGAGTTAAATGGAACTGTTTTAATATTTTACATAGTTTGTGGTTGTCCATAAAGAAATAACTTTTTGTTCTGTGATAAAAACATAGACGACAAAAGTAAGAATAAAACCGATTTAAGTTAATCTTGGTCAATCGATATGATTTTATGTATGAAAAATTGACGTTTTTCTGTGTTTAAAATACGAGTCTGAGTTCATCTAGGTTACATCAGCCAATCATCTGATTTAATAGCTCACGTCTTCATATGGTCATAAATGGATGTAAATTAAATTCCTACTTATTAGAGACATAAGATAGTATTATACTCATGCTTTCATTTTAAATTTTTGTCAGTTTGAAAGTATTAAAAACGACGAAGTTTATAATTTTCTATAGGCGATTTTCATATTGTGCTCATATTAAAAATAGTAATTTTAAAACACTTGAGTTTTCTGGCATTAGACATATATGAATGAAATGTATATTTCTGACTATAAGCGGTAGTTTAGAAATAGATGAAGTTATTGTTTTGAGACATACAAAATAGGCACAAAAAAATCTGTCTTGTCATTGTGGCATACTTACTGTAATATTGTAAAGCAGTTTCAAATGCTTCGAGTAAAATATATCATTCACGTTTTATTAAATTTTAGCAAAATATGGAAAATGAGGACCAAATGGCTTTGATTTTAGTAGGAGGTTATGGGACTAGACTAAGACCCTTAACTTTAAGCCGACCTAAACCCCTAGTAGAATTTGCCAATAAACCAATCTTACTTCATCAAATTGATGCATTAGTAGAAGCTGGAGTTACAGAAGTAATCTTGGCGCTTTCTTATCGAGCTGAACTAATGGAAATAGAATTAACAGAAGCAGCTGAAAAGTTGGGAATAAAAATACATTTTTCCCATGAAACTGAGCCTTTGGGTACTGCTGGACCAATAGCTCTAGCAAAAGATATCCTTTCAAAATCTTCGAAACCTTTTTTCGTTCTTAATTCAGATATTATTTGTGATTTTCCCTTTAAGGAATTATCCAGTTTTCATGGTTCGCATGGAAAAGAAGGCACTATCGCCATCACCAAAGTTGAGGAACCGTCTAAATATGGAGTCGTTGTTTATGACAAGGAAAACTGCATAGACAGTTTTCTTGAAAAACCTCAAGAATTCATCTCCAACAAAATAAATGCGGGACTTTATATCTTTAATCCTAGCATCTTAAATAGAATAAAACTATGTCCCACGTCTATAGAGAAAGAGGTTTTTCCTAAAATGGCAGATGATAGACAGCTCTATGCCTTTGAGTTGCAGGGATTTTGGATGGATGTGGGTCAACCTAAAGATTTTCTTACTGGAATGTGCCTATATTTAAAGCATTTAAGAACAATTAATTCAAACAAACTGTTTAAAGCACCTGGCATAGTGGGAAATGTTTTAGTGCACCCCACAGCTAGAATAGGATCTAACTGCCAGATTGGCCCAAATGTGACTATTGGACCTGGAGTAATTATTGAAGATGGTAAAATTATTATAAACGTATTTACTTCCGTACTTTGATAGGAAAGTGAAAGAATATACCTGTTTTTTGCTGGCCATCACAGACTGCTGGCTTTAGACATTCTTTTATATACTTTAATCGTTATTCTTTTTCCAGGAGTGTGTATAAAACGAAGTACAATTCTCCAAAATGCTGTCATATCTTCAAACTCATGGATAGAGAGTAGCATTATTGGCTGGAGATGTTCAGTTGGTAGATGGGTAAGAATGGAAGGTGTCACAGTACTAGGTGAAGATGTGATAGTGAAAGATGAAATTTATATAAATGGCGGTCAGGTACTACCTCACAAAAATATTACTACTTCTGTTCACGAACCACAGATTATTATGTAATTTTTTCTTATATTTCTCAAATTTAACATTTATTTATTTTATTTACTTTTATATATAAAATATTTCTAAATGTGATTTTTGTTTTGCAAACACTCATATAGTAGCATATTCTGTCCATGGTTTCACCTCCTACCTTGTAGCCTATCATTACACCCTGGGTATGGAAGAATAGAACATGTCCTAGATATAACAGTAGCACTGTATATACAAGTTTTAGTTTTGACAACAGTGTTTACGACCTACATCTCAACGTACAAGGTGTTTGTCACTCAGATGCTAGCCTTTATCATGTGATATAGGAAGACGGAGACTTAAGTACCAAAAATAGCGACTTTTTGATGTAGGCATGAATGCGATATTTTTTTGTTAGTGATGTATATTATTTTCTATTACTTCCGCACCCACATAGTGGAGTGAAAATATAGTAATTGTAACATTTTCTATATATTTTATTAGGTAAGTGTAGATATATTTTGTAAACGTTTCCAAATTTTTCTATTCTGTTTTTCTTTGCGTTTATGTAATATTTTGTAATTTTCAATGAAAGTCAATTTAACTTATACTTGATTTATTAAACAAATTCTCAACTAATAATTATCCAATGAAATTCATGACGACTAAATGAAGTACCACGTGAGCAAAGATGAAATCAGCGAATCCTCTCTCTGGGCTAATTCCATAAAATTGACTTTTGTTTTCTGGATTTACTTGTAGTCTTAGGCACACTGAAACAAAAATGCCATTTTTTAAAATGAAAATAATAGATTTTACAGCATTTTCCAATGACTGCATTCTATGAAACTGAGTGTATATAACTCAAAGTGTTCTATAACTAGAGGAAACAAACTGCATAAGCGTAATGTATAAGCAACAAACGGCGCGGGTATTCTCATCCTTCTCACAGTTCGTTCTCTCGCGGAGGTAAGCCTGTGTTGCTTTGTAAAACAGAGTGGAAAGGGTACAAGGTGTGCGACAGATGTCCTCTAGTTATAGAACTCTTTGGTGTAACTTTTATATTCCACTGAGAACATTATTTTTACATAGTGTGCACTGGGTGTAGGTTTTTGGCATGAGTTCTAGCATACTACTATAATAGATGAATTATTCAGTAGTTCCTTGGATAGGGGTGAGAACGAAATTATACTAACTATGGCATGATGAAAGAAAAGGCTATAGTGTATCCAAAATTAAAATGTTATACTTGGCATAGTATGTACATAACCTAGTCGCACTATTGTCACATGTAAAAAATTATGATGATCATGTTGTCATTTGCATGCGCACGATTTGCACTCAGTGTTGTTCACTGGAAGACATCGTTAATGTATACATTTTACATGATACATGATTAATTTATATTTTTCTGGAGCCACAATTTAATTTTGCATTATACCTTAACCCTTTCATTTCGGCATTGGTTTTTAAATGCCAAGCCAACTGCATGGCAGCGGAAGGCGCTTGCAGATTTGTACAGCCCCCGCTACTAAATGTGAAAAGTTATGTGCATATACATATGGTTCCCTTAAGTAAGGTTGGATGAAAGTTAATATTCGCCCATTTGAAAATATCGGCATTACGCTAATCGTCGTCGTCGGAGTCTCCAAAAATACTTTCGCGATCACTTGTATACTCATACTACGAATTTGTGGGGGAGGGCGTCTGACGCAGCCAATTGCAGGGAGGAGTTAGAAAAATATTTGTTTTAGTCTATTTTATGGGCAGATATGCCAACTTCCGGCATTTAACCCATCCTCGGAAATATCCGGGTTCTGTAATCGGAGCATGTCTTTGGCAGATTCATCCAGTTCCAGAAATAAAAAAGTTGAAGTTTAAGAGAATTTTACACTTGTCACAATTTCATGTGGATCCAGAACAACTTAAGGGGTTGGTGTGGGTATGGCAGAGCTTATTTGCAGGCTATTCAGGACCCCAAGCACCTTACAGGCAGAAATCTATGATATAATAATAATAATAATAATAATTTTATTAATCTGGGAAACAGTACTGTTTATAGACAAGTCATTACAATGATACATAGTGATGATTACAATTAATTGATTAAGAAAGATAAAATTAAACAATGATAACAAGATAACTGTCGGACGATATTCAAAAGGAACAAAATAAAGAAAGAAAGAAGAACTCACTGTTCTTCTTTCAAGTTAAAATTTCATTCACATTTCACATTTATAACATTTAAAGTTTCACAATTAAAATTGGTAAATTAAAATTACATATTATTATTTAAAGTATAAGTGTTACAAAACGGATAAAAATCTTGTATATTGTAGAGACAGGCACTGATTAAAAGTTTCTTTACCTCATATTTGAATTTTTTTACACCAAGCATTATAGAACTTTAGGCCACTGAACTCGGTTTTTTTTAGTCTAGTGTATGGACAGATTAAATTTTCTTTATGCCTTGTATTATGGTCATGTACATCACTATATGTTTGGAAATCACTTAAATGTTGTTTTACATAGTAGACATTTTCATAAATTATTAAAGAAAATACAGTCATTATATTTAATTGTTTAAATAATGGTCTACAGGAATCACGGTGACTTTTCTTAAGTATTCCTCGAATCGCTGCTTTCTGCAGAATTAGTATTCTTTGGATGTGGATATTAGCTGCAGTTCCCCAGGATAATATTCCGTACTTTATTGTGGATTGAAATATGGCATAACAGGTAAGTGCGGCTTCAGCGTTTATGATGGAGGTTATCCTTCTAAGCATGAATACTATAGAGGAGAGTTTTTTACATAAACTGTCTATATAGATCTGTATGCCCATGAATGCATAAACAAAGGCATTTGAAGTAGTGTTGGGCGATATCGCAATTTTTTCATCACAACGTGAATCGTTTCTGTGATTTTCTGATATCAGTGAATTTAAAACGTGATGTGATCACGACTTTTCATAATACGGAGTATGGGAAAAATTGTTAATTGCTCTCTATTCCTAAATAAGTGCCGACATACGGTGAATAGTGAATTCACTACTTTGGTAATCTGTGCAGCCGTAGATATGAGTAATACTTATGATATTGTGTGATATGCAGGGCCATCGAGAGTAGTAACATACCCCACCAATCTTCGAACTTATCTCAATACAAAATTCGGAAAGCGGGGGATAATATTCCTTAAAATGATATATTTACCTTGATCCAAATTTTGAAGAGCGGAGGGAAGGGAGATTCCTCATACTTATAATACTTATAGTCCTATTTTACCATTACTTAATGATCTATTAACAATCAGTCCAACTATTTCTCCCATTCAACAAATATTTGTCAAATATTTTGATACCTCATCCGACAATTTTCAGCAAACAGCATTTTTAAGGCCAATAAGCATTATAAATACTCTTCATCGATCTACTTCACGTCACTGCCTCTAATTGCCAAGGTAAGTAAAACATAAAGATACATATGAATATTTATACAGTAAAAAACGCGTAGGTCCCTACCTAATGATATTATTTTTATCGTAAAAAGTATATTTGTATATAGAAAGTTGTGATCACGTCACGCTTTTCTACCAACTTTAATAACAGTTGTTACCTGTGATTTTTCAATATCAATGATTAAATCACAGTTCGCGATATATCGCACATCACTAATTCGAAGGGCAAAGATATAATTAATTTCAGATAGCCAGGCGGCATTAAAGGCTCTTTGATCTTACAGCTTTGAATTTGAAATTGCCTGGGAATGCAGATAATTTCTGAAGTAACTGGTACCTAAATATAAATATATAGAAAAAATATAAAATATACTAAAAAGTAATAAATAATTTTTAAATGCATGCATCTGGAAACTAGAAGCTTTGGGGGCGGTTATATAACACTATTGCAGTTACTTTGCTCAACTGACTGCCCCCCAATACTAAAATGGGAATAGGAACAGAAAAAGTCCTATTGGAAGAATACGCCAGACCAAAAATAAGAGAAAAAGCTCATAACTTATTCAAAGAATGTCACAAGGTTTCTAGAATTCGAAGAGTCTGCCTTAAGGCTAATGACAGGCCTTCTAGGAGGCCATTACCCCTGGAGATATCATCTTAAGAATATAGCTAAAGCAGAAAATGATCAATAAAAATAGGTAGACTGTAATAATGCAACAGGAAATGCCAAATACATACTTTGTGAATGCAAGATGTTAATCCACATTATGCCAAAGTATCTAGAAAAAACAGAATTACTACCTGCAAACAGGGAAATTAGCTTCCAGGGAAATTACAAGCTTTGTAAAAAGCTTGGGAAGCCTGGGCAACAACTAAGTGTAGAATAATTCACCAAAGATCTTTTTAGGTCGGGGTAAAAAGGGCTGAAGAGCCGAGTGACCTATTAAACAATTTATAACTTCCCTCGTACTACTATGAAGATTTTTGCTCACATCTGAAAACGGTGAATATCATTAGCCATATCATGAAGCTGAGGTACATTAATTGACTGCAGACTCTTAAGATAACACTGAAGACATATGTTCAATAGTAGGGTAGTAGCAGCAGCAGCAGTGGTAGAGATATAGAGGGTTGTTAGCTTGATTAGCGATGTAATGGAACTTATTGTGTTTCACAGTCTATATTTAGAGCACATGCTTGGTGGGCATGTAGCACTACTAAATGATTCGATAACTGTCGTCTTACGATCTGACAAGTAGGTATAAATTTTAAGCCTTCATTGGCAGAACATTTTTATATTTGAAAAAAATGTTTTCTGTGGCACTTGATCCCATGTTTCTCTAGTTCATTTGTTAAGAAACCTTGATGAAATCTCAAGTTGAATTTCATTACTTCCTTAAATATGACCGACAGCCAAGCTGCACATGATTGGTATTTGACATACCTACCTATACTATTCTCATCAAGCTTGAAAAATACAAACCAGCGAATTCGATTTAAAACTTAAGTCTACATTTATCATTTATTATAAAATGGAATTGAATAGTAACTATGCATAATTTCAATTACTTCTCTGCATTTTCAATAGGTGCACACTCATGCACCCAAACAGTATTCTGCTGTTACACGATTTTTACGTTAGCACTTTTTGACATTCAGTAAAATACTAAAATACACGTTATAATATGATGTACTTACCACCTAATACAAAGCAGCTTACAGAAGAGATAAATCCACTCAAAAAGGAATTAAATGGAAACGTTCCAACTAGAACACAATATACAAATTGTACGATACCAGTCAGTAAGATGTAGAATAAATAGGCGTCAATTACTTTTAACTTCTTTGACGTATTATTCTGGTATTCATTGTAGAATTTGGAAATAACCGTTCCTATCTGTGCCATTGTATTGGAAACAGTTTAAAAATCGTAGAAGTTAACTCCTTTGACAAATTACACCCACCGTCAACAAACAAGCCCCTCAACAAACCGGCAATGACAGCGTGTCTGCGTGTCACGACTGTCACGTCAACTCGAACACTTGAACTACTTGAAGTATCAAAACAGGTTACATCGAATTGTCTTACATCGAATATTCATATTTCATTATATTACGTGGAATGAATGATTAATGGTTATGAATATTCTTTTTTTTAGACCATTTATCAGTAGAGAGCTCTGAAGTCTGAACTGAACTCTACGTTTGCTAGAAGTACCTATATAACTTTATGTAACACTTTCTGGTCCTGTATAAAATAATTCGACTACAAAATATTGTTAAAATGTAATTTACGAAAGCATACAAAGGACATATATATATATGGTGTAAAATATTTGAGAATTGTTAGTTCAAACTTACAATTATACATAATTGTCACTTTAAACGTTCAGTTATACATAACTGTAAGTTTAAAGTGATAATTGTGATTATATAAGTGTCACTTTAAACTTGCAATTATATCTAATTGTAAGTTTAAAGTTACAATTATAATTATAATCGTCACTTTTACATTTACAAATATATACAATTGTAAGTTTGAACTGACAATTATTATGTATAATTGAAAGTTTAAAGTGACAATTATATATAATGTAATAAGTGTAGGGTGCATCTTTATCCCTAAATAAACAATAAAAATAGACTAATACTCTCTATATATAATCATAAGTAAATAGTGTATTTAATAATATTTTGATTTATCTGTTTTTAAATATCAACCAACATTAGATTATTTTAAATCATATTGTAATTGTAGCAGGCTATGTAAATAATTAACGTCATCATGACGTTATCTACACGTCTTGTCTACATCATCACTTTTTTCCTAGATTAAGTAGACTGGCGACTGGCTCTTAGTCATAATCACTATAATCTTATCCTACTCTTTCTAGAGATAACATTTATAAAATTGCCGTATTTATTTAATTAAATTTTTTTCCCAAAATATTTTGAGATCAAAGATCGCAGTGTAATGTAGAGTTCGCGTACCTTGATACCTACCTATCCATAATAAGCATTTCATGAAGTTAATGTAATTATTTTTAATATTTTAGTATTTTATTTTCCTTTGTTCCTTGGGCAAAATTGAAAGCTCTGATAGTCAATTTATCCTCTTCTATTATTTAAGCTAGCGAGAATAATGGTTAACATTAAAATGAGTAGTTCTAAACAACCAAAGTGTAAAAACAGTAACGACAGTAACAGTACGAATAGAACAATGGGGGAAAACGGTTTTATTAAAGAAGAAGCAATATCGGTCCCAAAATATGGTTTAAAAGTGAAATTAAATCATGTATATCCTGAAAATAGGTCTCAAAATTATACTCCTTCTGTTCGAATTGTTTGGGAAATGCTACCACTGATTTTAAGGTATTTGTAGGTTAAATTCATGTTTTGAAATGTTTTCATTTAATTATTTTAAGATATTTGTGGTACTATATCAAAAAAGTTTTAACTGGAAAATCCGTTGTCATGGACTATATTAAAGTTCAAAAGGCAAAACAAATATATGGTAAGGTTATAAGTCTACTTACTTAATTCTGAAAATTATCTACAACTTATATTTTTTAGGTGTTCCTATTGGTGGCATAGGGTGTGGTAGCATAGGACGAGGCTATAGGGGAGAATTTTGTAGATTTCAGCTGAGACCAGGTCTATATGAATGGAACACGGTTGACGCAAACCAATTTATAATTACGATAAAGGATGAACATCAAGAAACAATTTTTCACAGTTTATTATCTACATTTCCGTAAGTCATTGCTACTTTGGTATCTTAAGATGTTTCTTGTTGTAGTTCTACATATGTAAGAGAAACTGAAATCTACGAAAGCGTTGAAAGGACATGGTGTAAAATGTTTTATAATTGTCAGTTTAAAGTGACAATTATAATTATAATTATTATCAGCCGGTTTTACAATCGCAAGTTAACTTTCATGTTAGTTGACTTTTACTTGCAGGTTAACTATAACTTTACCGACACATGCGTTTTTCAATATAAAGTTAAGTGATGATTTGTAGACGAGAGGTTGTGAATAAAATTTATAATGTTGGTACTGGAAAAATGGGTAATATACATAAAATGTATGAATTTTGGTCCAAAGTCACGTCACCTGCTATCAAATATAAATGTCAGAAGCAATTTATGAGTTAGTGGTCTATTACCAATGACTTCAGATAGGATAGACAAAGCATTCCCTATACATTAATGCAGGTGTTGTTGTGTTTCCCTATAATATGATACATTCTATTCTTAAAAAAGGATGGAGATAGTTTTGTTTATGTTTTGGAACTCGTTGCCAGTGGCGTATATGTTAGAGAGGGTGATAATTTTGTATAATTAATATATAAATTTCTCTTCTAGTTCGACTTCAAAGTAATATGAATAACATTGTTATTTTGTATTAAATTCAAAATTATTTATTTAAATATTAAGAACACAAGAACAGAAAACAGTACATATGTCAAGAATAATGGTATGTTTAATAATACATAATTATTAACTTTAGTGATAGTACACACAACTTGTGTGATACAAAATATTTCAAAAATGTTAATTATTTTTTAGATATTCTCATATAAACTTCTTCTAGCATAATATATTTAAATTAATTCAACATAAAAGGCACACTTTTATTATATAAATTAAGAATAATGAAATTAATAAAAGTAGTTGAAAAAAACAATAAAATCAATTTAAGTCAAATGCTGTCAGAAAAAAAAACAGATGTGACATGGATATTTATTAACTAGGTTGGTATCCTATTATACAATATACATAAACAATATTCGTGAATATATCTTTTAAAAAAAAGAACTAAATAAATAATACAGAAATAAAACTCGAAACAATTATATTCTAAGGACAGATAAATGGATACATATTTCAGCTACATTACCGGGATAACTAGAGCGTTATACAAGTTATGATTTGTCGTTGTCAAATAATGATACCAATGGAAATAAATCTTTTTCCCGTCCATTCGACTCGCTTCATTATTGCTATTTCATCAAAAACTAAATTGCATAATACTTTTTGATGACGTACTGCCAGTTCTGATACTTTAGTCTGTATTGCTCTGAGGGAAGCTTCACTTAATCCAGAACTTCCGTCGACTGACATAAACCATTTTGTGATGGTGGCAGGATGAGGAAGAGCACGACACAATTTTTCCCTTACATAATTGTATGCTTTAGCAGAATAAAAGTGTAACGTTAATGCAAAAGCTCTTAGCTCAGGTGAATACTTCTCTTTCGATTTCGAATCAATTATTCTTCTTGCAATTTCACCAGGTAGCCCAGGTAATAATGCCTGTAAATTACAGAAAATATAAGAGCATATAAAAGGCAAGTGGTGTTATTGACTTTTTTATTATTATGCACACAATTTTCTGTATTGTAATCTTGTTGGGCACAAAATCTATTTTCAATACGTTAGGACTTTAAAATTTATAGAGGACGCTGATAATAGTTTAAAAATAAAAATGTTTTCAAGTAAACTGACATTTCTGTGCAGGATATTAAAGAATGTCATAAGAAAAACTTACTCTGAATTAGAAAATGTGAAATGTTTCAAATTTGATAACTAAGTAATTCTACAAATAATATAATATTGCACTTTTAAAATAATACCATTTGCACTACAACTTTATTTTCATTTAACTATATTACTCAATTTTAAAACATAAAAAAACATTTTCTATACTTCCAATATTATTGTACTGAATATTTACAATTTTACTTATTTGTCGTTCCAATCCGAGGTTACGCTTATGAGATAATTTCACCTACCTGTCAAAAGATCGATTAACTCCAATTTTAAAGGACATCTACATATAACACAATATTTTCCCATTGTTTATTCACAATAACAAATCCAGTCTTCAAAGACACTACAAAATCACTGTAATTACAACGTTTAACCTCGGTTTATCACAAACACTTTAATGGCGGCCAACGCTACAACTGAATCGTAAACAAAACGTTTGGAGAGGGACTGCGTGCGCATATACCCACGTGCCTTTAGCCAATAGACTGTTGCGTACCGATATTTATTTTTAAAGCAATGTAAACAAATAAAATGATACATAACAAACTACGAGGATGCTTTGTCTATCCTAGTTTTCTGAAGTCATTGTCTATTACTAAGTAAGTAGGTAGTATTTAGTCTCGATCTATTTAAAAAATCTCTTCCATCGTATTCTTCGAAAAAGTTAGGTCTATACAGGATTATCTTGGCTATTCATCACTGCTATATGCATTTACTTCGCACATATGCATTTTAGGCAAAATATCAAAAAATTATTTTGTGACAGTTATTTTCTAGGTTATAAATTGCCAGTAAACTGCCAACTTCTAGTTTACCCACACCTCATCTGCTAGTAAAGTTAACTACTAGATAACTACCACATCGAAGATGACCAGATATTGTAAAACCCAATTTCTATAATAACCTGAAAGTTAACTCTGACGGGAAGTTAACTAGCGATTGTAAAACCGGCTGTATGAATGTCCCATAACTTACAGTTATGTATAATTGCAAGATTAAACTGACAATAATGTATAATTATAAGTTTGAACTGACAAATTATGTATAATTGCAACTTTAAACTAACAATCATGTATAATTATCACTTTAAACTGACTATTTTAGACCATGTGCTTTCTATGCTTTCGTATAAAACTGATATTTTTTTTGTATCTAATAAATTAAGAGTGTAAAAATATATTGTGGCAAGGGTTATTTTTAGAGAAACAAATTGGCCAATAATCACCATGATTGTAGTGTGCCTTTTAGCCAATAAATTAAAATTGACGGAGTAATAAAATTAAATGGAAGACAAGAATAATATTAGGGTTTGTTTTTGTTTGATGAATTTGCTCAGTAATATATTTTGATAGGTACTCTTAGGCATTTAATTCTCATTCGAAAATTGGAAAGGATTTACGGTACTGCTCCAGCATCAGTCTGAACCTACCCTTGAGCATATATTTAATATCGCATGCTTCTCTCCATATTCAACAAGAAATTCAATTATGCAACAGCTGTGTCTCTAACAGCCACTTGCACCGTTTTCACTTTAAGCGATGAGTGAGTAATACAGGTTTAATTTTTAAACCAGGATTACCTCTCGTCTTGTTGCACTGTATTCTATTTTTTCCGGTTTACTTACGTTGATAGTTAATTTGTGTATTTAGGGGAATTTGGTATTCGGCTAACTTCTCTTTATAGAATTATAACCTCATTTCCCTTGAATAGTGTCAAATATTTATTTTATGACATTTTTGTACATAATATGGAAAACAAAACTAGTAGTAAGAGAGGAAGATCGGCTAATTTTTCGCTGGAACAAAAATTATTGCTGATATATACAGTAACAAAATATATAAGCATGTATTAGAAAATAAACAGGCAAACAATGTAACATCCCAGGATAAATTAATATTTGGATTTAAAAAAACGATTCAGTTCAACGCAATAGCTCCAAATGGTCATTTATTTCATATATTTGTTTAGGGAATCCGAAATCTCTATGATCTCCATTAGATCTAAGTCGTCATTGAAAATATCAATGTCGGAATCGGAATCCATTTCACAACTTTACCTGACACAACACAATATAAAACAACTCCATCTGATAAAGTATCAAAACAATGAAAATATACTAAAAATTGAGGTTATGAAACTACGATTAATTTTAAACGTACTTTAAGCGATCAAATTTGGTAGTTTAAATTAAACCTGGTTTAAATTAAACCTGGTTTAAGCCGAAATTTTATATTTAACGAAGGGTTAGTGTTAATCCTCCGAAAAAAAATACGGTGCAAACGGCCGTAAACTAACCATAATTTAATAGAAATTTTAAAATTGAATGTGTGTTCTAATGAAACAATTTCACGTATAACCACACAGTACAGAAACTCGCATCTATATTTTAGTTTTTAATCTTTAGATAATCTTTTACTACTGGTTTGAACTTATTAAAGTCTAATGTTCCTACATTTACTGGGAACATTGAAGACAGTTGGAGCATATAATATAATGTGACATTTAATGATTCTTTTTGTTTTAAATATTCTATGTTTAGATTGTTTTTATTCCTGGTATTATAATCATGAATATTATCACGGATGTATTCCATAACTGCTCAAATTTTTTCTTGCATAAAGTAAACACTGAACATTATAATGAGGAGAAATCTGCAATATTTCCAATTCAATGTATAATTATATTTATAATTTCCCATATTTGGAACCTAAAATTAATTTATATAAACCATTAAATAATCTGCTTGATATTGACTCGACATGTACACTAAAAATGTGTTTTTTTATTCACTCTGCAATAGAAAAGCATAAGCATTCAAATATAACATTCGCTCAAAGTAACCAAATCCATATACATAATACTAAGCAAGCAAAAAATATAATGACAACTCCTTTTAAAACAAAATTTGGAAAATATTCAATTTTCTATAAGGGAATAACTTATAACTGTATAATAATTTACCAACCAAAATCATAAATGTAAAAGATTTAAACAAATATAGAACCTATGTAAAAAATATGTATATATATTGATTGCACTATGCATTTTATTACTGTTATCTTGTATAATATATGTGTATGTGTGTGTATATATGCATATATGCAATAATATGAATGTGTGCATGTATGTATATGTGTATATACTTTCTGTTATCGTTATTATTTTTTTAACTATAAGCATTGTTTGTGGTATTTATTCACATACTGTCATTTAAATATTTATGTGTATGTTATTATGTTAATCCATGTATAAACTGTATAGTTTCTTGGGAATAAAATTAAAGTTATGTACAGGATGTCCCGTAATAACATGTAAAAGAATTAACTTCCATTTCCTTATTGAAAATGAAGGTGGGTTCTTCATATAAAAATTTTCAAAATAAGCCTTTCCTGTCCAGCTACACCCCCTTAAAGGGTTGTGCAAAAAACGGTTTTTTATTTTAATTTATAGGGACCATATGGCCAAGTCGGTACAAAATACTGTGAAATTATTCTTTGACACCAGCCTACTTAGTGTTTTGATTAATATAGTGCTCGTCGCTTTTCGTTGATCACTTAGGCAGATGTAATTTAGTTCATTTAGTTCCTTTAATCAAGTTTAGTTCTGTTCTTTAATTGAAAACAAAAAATAGCAGACAGAAAGATATTTACAAAATTATAAGGAGGGTAGTTAACCCCTTTATATACACACTAGATGGATGAAATTATTTCGTTAGATGCCTTTTCATTAATCACCGAGATGTGCCAAATTTCGTATTTCTCCAATTACGTTATTTTCAGATAGAAATTAAAAACTTTTTTTGCATGCCCCCTTAACAGAGCATAGTTGGACAGGAAAGGCTTGTATTGAGAAATTTTATAAAAACCCAATAAGGAATTGATAGGGTGTTGTGAAGTTTTTTGCATGTTATAACGGGGCACCCTGTATGCTTACCTAACTCTATAGTTAAGGCCTGCCAATACTCTAATAGCCCTTCTCTGTAATGCAAATATTCTTTTTACCTGCGGAGAGTGCGCCTAAATTAGCAATCAGTAGGTGGGCAAAGTCCATAAAGAATATTTTATGCAGGTACTTTGGTTGATGTTAAATTTTAGGTTTTTTAAAAGATAGTTGTTTTTATTTTTTATATATTTTCAACATGTACATCGAATTTCAGATGGGTGTCATAAGTAATGTAATAATTTTTTAGTTTTTGTCAAATTTAAACTTTAATGATTTGCTGCATACCAATCTACTAGTTCTATAGCATCTCTTCCGACACTAGTTTCTAGCTCAGTCAGATTGCTGTTTTTACTAATGATTGTCGTATCATCTGCAAATAGTATCTTAGAAACACTCCTAGTAACATATATATCAATTATCATTCATATAAATTGAGTAAAGGGGTGAGCAATGAGCCTTGTGGACCTGCGTTAATTATTTATCTTTGCTTTCCGAAAAAGCCTTTTGGTGTCGTTTTGTTAGGCAGTTTTATGGAATAGTATACAGTAATGATTATCACACTCTCAGCCATTTAACTCTCATTCGAAAAATTTGAACAAATAAGATTACAATGCTCCTCTGGTATATAAATCTGAACCTGTCAATAATTACTCGTATTTAAAATCATTAATTCCTCTCGATATTCAATAAGCGAAAATAAATTCAGTTATGCAACAATTTTGTGTCTGTAAACTAACGTTTATAATTTAATATAAAAAATTTGTTTTGTTTTATGAACATTAATATGTTTTGATGAAATAATATATTTCCTTTATTTAGTAAATATTAGCCTCGTGCCTGTAATAAATAATCATAAATAATATTTTGTTTCTGTTCCCTAAATATCACAATAGACAAAATGCAATGGCTAAAAATATAACAGAGTCAAGTTAAATTTTGTTAGTAATATCCTAAATAATAAGAGTAGAAACATTTTTATAGTAGTCTGGCTATTTGAAATTTTAATGTAATGTTTATGATTTTATCAGTTTTTTGTTCCTATGTATTATTTATTTAAATTGTAATGATACGATCTTGTGAATATCTTGAAATACGTTTTTATACTATTTGAATAATAAATTGGTAATATTAAACAATAACAAGAGCCATACTACTATCATATCAGTAAATAAAAGAAAATGTTTTATTATATCATAATTTATTATCTTTATTTTTGCAATAGGTTACACACATGTTGTTGCGATAGACACATTGTTACTAGATAAGACATTCCTCCATGTATAGAAGAATTCAGAATGGATTTCAGGTTTTTAAAACTATGGCACGTTATGTGTGAAAAATATTTATTTTAAGGTAGTTTTAAGGTAGTTATATCGCAATTAACGTTATTCAAGAAAGTCATGAAACTTGCTGCAAATTTAATTCACATATGAATAAACATTTTGATAAAATTTGAACTCCATTTACCATTCCCTGTTCGAGATTCATTCTCTCATAGTTCGCAGTTTTTATCAACATTTAACATTGTGTTTATGGACGCCATGGGAAATAAATTGATGTTGTGACACTATTTTCCCTCGTATGACTGATTCTTATTCGAGAATTTCTCTCTTATGACTGATCCTTATTTAAAAATGATCTCAAAAACGAGGCAAATTTAAATTGACGTGACGAAGCACGTGTATAAAAATCGAGATGATTCACCTTAAAATAAAGTAATGGCAGCTACCCAAAACTTATTGAAATTATTGAATGGAGGACATGAATAGTAGACATGGCAACATTGCACTATTTCTAATACTTGGCGCGGATATTTCAACATGCTTTGCGTTTATTTTAAATGCAATATCGTATAAGAAAGAAGATTTACAAATTTTCATTCGAATTTTATTTATTGTTTGTATATTTAATCATATATTTTTATTAAAAGAAATAGAAATATATTGACATTAGTGACAAGTCGATCAGCTGGCGTCAGAAATTATATGAGGTGTTGCCAAATCTTTCCCAACTCTCTCTCTATCTCTCTCTGTCTCTTGTTTCTCAATTTTATCAATTCCCTAACAGATGTCGCACCTCTCATGATATAACTACCTTAAAGTGAAACTACTGTGACTGTGACGCGTAAGGAGTTCATGGATTGTGCGTTAGGGTGGCTCAAATTTATACTTGTGAAAAATAAATTTCGAATTTTTTTTTATTCACATCCCAGATTTGTTGATATTAACACATGCCTCGAAGATCAATAATCCCATGTAAGTCCCCTCTTCAGAATACTAGATTTTTAAATTAAACCCTCATATGGCCCTTTTATAGGACCTCAAGAACCACCCCATGAGGGCAAAAGTAGAGTATTGTGTGTTTTCAACTTTTGTTATTCTTTATTAGCATCTTTTTTCAAAATAAAGCTAGAGAGATATGTTTTTTTTTTTAATTTTAACATTTTCATCGACTCAGATCTAATTTATAATAATAATATTTATTACGAAATTATAAATAATATTATTATTATAAATTAAATCAGAGAGTCGATGAGAATTTTAAAAGTGAATTATTTATTATTTGTTTGCTTATAGTAATGAAACATATTCTTTATAGGATTTTGCACACGGCGGAAAGAAAAACTATCTATGAGAACTAAAGGAAAAACTGTATATAAAAATATTAATGAAATCTTTGCATGCTTTCGATAACCTGACTTCTGGTTATGCTAACAAGTAAAAATTCTTATTTGCCGTTCTCATTTTAACACTAACATCCAACATAGTCCCCTACGGCTAGGCAGGTTAAACTAGTATCTACATGATCCCCTACGATACGTAAATTCAGTTAAAAATGAGAACAAAGGCCTGAAATTAATTTATTTACGTACCTTGTCTTTAAAAATATTTTCATTCTAATGAATTACATTTTCATAAAATCTCATTCAGGTTCTTGGAAATGCTTAGCCTTTGAAACGTTTTTCATCCTTATTGTGGACTCATCAGAAAAGCCCAAAGCCACTCATAACAATGTTCCATGCAAAGCCAAGACAATATCCATGAATAAGTATGAAATATTTATATTTGACATTGACTGACAAAAAACAACAGATCTTCACCTATCTATTAGCTAACTAGTATTGGAAAAAGCTAAAAATTGTCTTTAAAGACTAACATGTTCTGTGCCATTTTCAAAAACATGGGTAGGTGTTTATGCGCCATATTGTTTTTCGACTTACAGTAAAGTCTTTTACGTGACCACCCCCAAAGCTCTTAGTTTCCAGATGTATGAACAAATAACATACATTTTCTTTTTAGTATATCTTTAATCTTCCTCTTTTTACAAAATTTTTTAGATAAAGGCTTTTTTTAAATACGTCTTTTATAATTTTATTTTTACTTTTTAGTCTTTAGCTCTGTGTATTTTGTACCAACCAGATTGTACAGATGTTCTGTTGCACATGTCGTCAAACCCTTTCATTTGATATTCATATCAAGGGATTCTCAAGAAAAAGGTAATCCGCCATCTTAGGTCGTCCACCATGTTGAATTTAGAGTGACTTCACATAGTTTATCGTATTCTACATATGTGCAATATTTCACAGCTCTAACTACATTGTTACAAGTGAAGCTATAAATAAATGCTTTTAAAATAGTAACATGTATGAAAGTATAGCGGAAAACATTATTTAATTACTACTTGTATTTTATTTACTTTATACTGACCATTGTTTTTTTAAGGGAACTCCTCGTAGTTGATTATAAGGCAATATCGGGCAGATTTGGAACAAAATATTAATGGAAATTGCCTTTGTTTTTTGCAATACACAATACGAAAATAAAAATAATTGAAAAATTAGAAGAATTGTTGTGATATAATCATTTTAACAACAATCTATCATTGTGAAATATGTTATCTGCGAAATAAAATTGGTGCGATACCACAAAAAGATAAAATACAAAAATTTGATCTTCACTTTATATTTTTAATTTTGATAAATATTCGTTATTTTTGGAGCGCTCAAGAATTTCATTGTGTATGTATCACATAGTTCACAAAAAAATTTCCTTCGCAGCCCAAAGTTGCCTTGCTGTTGATGAAACGAAGTCTTAATCACTTAACATTTATCTCATATTACACTAAACATGTTGTTAGTTGTGCCGCCATGGCACATAGAATCTTATATACCTTTAGAATATTTTAAAACTATTTTGAGAATTATTATTGTCTGCAAAAACATTTAAGAAATAAATAACTTATGCTGTTGTTGCTGTACATAACAAAAAAGTATCAATGAAAATAATAACACAGTGCTTATAAAAATGCTTTGTCGTATCTCGAATAATTTTATAATTATCGTCTGCTAATTTTTTTAATCCTATATAAACGTTTATACAATTATTTCATAAAACCTGTGAGAGCCATAATAAAATAAAATAAAGAAATACTTTGTTTTATAAACCGTGCCCATTTTGCGTCTATAAGCATTGTATAAACATTTAGAAAATGTTTATACCAACAATCTTGTTTTATAAAAAATGTTCTGTAAACATTCTTTCAGCTTCTATAAAACATAAAATTGCTAGTTGGGATGGCATAAACTATTTCCTTCATGTACCCCCAGAAATCTTGGAGCGTGAGATCTGGACACCTAGTGGGTCAAGTTATTGGTCCTCCTCTTCCAATCCAGCAGTTGATAAATTGCTGCTCAAGCCATTGTGACGATAGTGTGCGTAACAACTATGGTGTTAAAATATAATTGTGTGCTGATCCGCTAAAGATATTTAATCTAATAAATTTAAAAAATTCTAATTAAGAAAATTTTCATATGCTGCACCATTCAGCCACACAGTAGTTGTGACAGAACATTTCCGCAAGGGTAATGACTTGAGCAATGCATATTTGGGTTCATAATATACTTTACCGAATTACCAGTAAATCTATATATAATAATAACAATAATAATAATAATAATAAATGGTCTTTATTAGAAAAAAGAAATACAATTTGTTAATCTAAAGGGCGAAGTTTAGCTCAACAGCTATTCCACGACTTATACCCTTTCCCTAGACATTATTTCCGATCTTCTCATGCCCTGCAACAATATTTTTTGTAGATCCGAATTCTGGAGAAAGTGGTGTCGCATTTTCCCAGAGAATGCCCCATAATGGTTTTTCATTAATTACGGGAAAACGGTGAGGAAAATGGATATCGTGCAAATAAGTCATTTTGTAGGAAATTGAATAAGGAAACTTTTTTCTATTTGGCACTTTTGGATAAAATGAACCGTTTTCGAGATATTTTCGATATTCTGCCGAAGGACACGAAAAAACGTGTATATATATGTATATAAAACCATGATGTACATCCCAAATTTTTAGCGGTACATTGATACCTTCATTAGTACCCCAAGACACACCTCTCTACCAAAAATGGTGCTGTCATACCAGTTTTCGTCGAAAATATCTAATTCACCTGGACTATTTCTGAGGTTCTTAGTCGAGAGCAATTAGGTTTTTACCTCGGAACTCAGTTATAATCAATAGATTTTCATGATCTTTTTTGCATTGAGTTTCTAAAACTGAGTACAAAAAAGTTAACCCTTTAAAAATTACCGCTTTTTACTTAATAATAATAATAATGATTTATTGGTGTTAATACATATAAATGTTTACACGTCACTAAAATTAGCAATTAAAAGTTAAATGCAATTAAAATGATACAACAGTTACAATAATAAAACACTTTAAAACTACCGTAAAAGCATATCTGAGAAGTCATTTATGAGGTATTCGTTTAAACTATAGAAAGCCTTTTTTTAAGTATTATGTAGCACTTTGAATGCATTCAATTTTAGGACTTTCACCTGGTCTGGGAGTATATTGAAGAATTTGACATCACGGTAGCCTGTGCTATCTCTAGACCTTGTTAAACGGAGAAAGGATTGTTTTAAATTGTTTCTATTTCTAGTGAGATACTCGTGAGCCTGCCCATGAGTAGAAAATGTATTGCTGATTCGTTTAATATAAAATAGACATTCTAAGATGTAAACACATGGTAGCGTAAGAATTTTGAGATCGACAAAGTGTTTTTTGCAATCATTTCTAAATTTAAGTTGTGCAATGACTCTGATGCATTTGTGTTGAGGCCGAAAATTTGTGTACTGCGAGGTGCATGTCCCCGTTTTTCTATGGAAATTTGACCTTGAATATCTCGCCAAGGGCGAAGTTTTGGGAAAAAATGCAAGAGATCAATTTTGTAGATAATTCAATTCTAAGCAACTTTCACATTGACTTCATGTATGCCCGATGTATAGGAAGCGAGATATTTGCAAAAAATCGGGTTTTTAAACTTCGACCTTGAATGTCTCCAGAAGGGCGAGGTTTTGGGGAAAAATGCAAAATATCGATCTTGTGGATAATTGAATTCTCTACATCTTTCATGATAACTTTATTGCTCTCTGAATTTTTTTGGCTTGAGAAAATCGTGAAAGATCATGTTTTTCAAAGTTTGACTATGAATATCTCGAAACATTGTGGGAGGTTTGGGAAAAAATAAAAAAGATAACTTATAGATAATTTAATTCTCTACAACATTGTTCTAACAATATATTTTATTATAATATTGTACCTGCTTACAACCAAGTCTGTCATACTGAAAGAAAAATTGGAATTATGAGAAACAGGAAATGTACCTCGAAGAGGATAAACGAAAACTTAACTGTTTACAAAAATGAAAAAACAAACTTAGAATTTTTATTGTTAGTTTTCGAATTTTTCCAAAAATCATTTAGTGTGGCATTTAAGTATGTAAAAAGCAAAAAGATGTAACCTCTTTACTAGAGTGGAGGATGGTAAAACTGCCAAAAAATATTGTAACTGTAACAAATTTATCAATTCTTTAATAGTGGAGTAAAACTAATATTTCTAGGGAATTGTCTTACTATAGCAATTTTTTTGCTGAAACTTGTCGAAAACATTTCAAAAAGTGTAGTAAAGAGTTTTGGATTAAATCAGTGTGGCGGAAAGCTTTTGTTTAAACAAAAGAATCCTATTTCTTCGCAGTTTTTCTTAAATATCTCTGGTTGTATAACCCATATCGCAAAAAAGAAAGAGACACATTATTCAAAATGAAATTGCGAAATGAACTGGATTTGTCCGAAACTTTTTGGTCAATATATGCCAAGTCGTAAAACATGAAGACATTTTACGGTGGCCATTTTGAAACAATTGATGACAACTTGAACAATAATGCACATATTCTAATGAAACATTAGAACAGTATGCCCCTTGTGGTGTTAAACCATCAAGCCAAGTTTCAAGTTAAAATGTTTACAATAACTCCTTGAAAACAATTGCCAAGTCGAAAATCGAATCGTCGATTGTTTGTGGGCATCAAGTCGTATTTCAAAAATTTGTATTTCAGATTATAATTGTTTCTATGTTCTTTGTGGTGGCATAAACAAAAATATATTTTAATTTTTTTAAGACCAATTTTAATCAATTCTTCTATTTTCTTTTTTTTTAAGAAATTAATTTTACTTCAAAATATTTTGCTCAAAGAAAACATTTTTTGGTATATCTTAAAAGTACATAAAAAAAGAGCTATTAGAAAAAAAAGTAGTTTTATATCCGGCAATTGGGACTCAAGATTTTATTACATTATGACCAATTATAAGCAAGCTGATAGACATAATGACTTGAACATTTTTTCGGTTTTAAATTTATTTTTGTTTATACCACCACAAAGAACATAAGAACTATAATCTGAAATACAAATTTTTGAAATACGACTTGATGCCTACAAACAATCGCCGATTCGATTTTCGACTTTGCAATTGTTTTTTAGGAGTTGTTGTAAACATTTTAAGTTGAAACTTGGCTTGATGGTTTAACTCCACAAGGGGTATACTGTTCTAAGATTTCGTTAGAATATGTGCATTATTGTTCAAGTCATCATCAATTGTTTCAAAATCGCCTCCCTAAAATCTCTTCATGTTTTACGACTTGGCATATTGACCAAGAAGTTTCGGACAAATCTAGTTCTCTTCATATTTTCATTTTGAATAATTTGGGTTTCTTTCTTTTTTGCGATACGTGTTATACAACCAGAGATATTTAAGAAAAACTGCGAAGAAACAGTATTCTGAACATTCTTTTGTTTAAACAAAAGCTTTCCGCCATACGGATTTAATACAAAACTTTTTACTACACTTCTTGAAATGTTTTCAACAAGTTCCAGAAGAAAATTGCCATAGTAACATAATTCCTTTTTATGCAATTCAGACCCTTAGATTTACTCCACTATAAGAATAATTTAATTACTAAACATTCGCTAAACTACCAAAAAGTAGTTAACTTCATTAAAATAATTGAGAATGGTAATTAGCTATTCAAACTACCAACTACCTACTTATTTTGATTCCAGTTCCAACTAAATTGCTTTTTGCGCTGTCCTTTATTACATTTCTGAGATGCATGACATGGATTTTGTTTCCTATAATAGGTAAAATCAGTAGTTATAACCAGATTGAAACTGTCCAAGCCAGAATTTAAATGCTTTTTAGATTTAATTAGGTTTTATCAGTGTTTTATAATGGCCACCCCATAAACGATTTATGCCAGATTTAGCTGGCCCTCGAAAAACCCAAAAAGGTAATTTAAAAACTTTTAGTGACAGTGACATTTTAATTAATTAAAATTAAATTGACAATTTTACCATCATACAAATTTTTTAAAATCTAACCTAAGAACACTTTCGGTATACATAACCTAAAATTTAAAATTTCTGTGCTACGTTCCACAACTCCAAAGAAGGTACCAATCTAAATAGTCACCCCGACCGGTTGGTTGAAACCGGTCGAGGACCATGGATGAGAGATTAAAAAAATTAGAAGAGGGTAGAGTAGCTGCCATCCACGTTCTGACGGATTGGCCGCCGCTCTCAGGAACCCATAATGTCTCCGGAAATGATACTGACCAGTCCTGCGTCAGCTTAGATAGCAAGCTGGTCAGTAGAAGACTGAAGAGAAGGGCAGCAAAAACAGTCGCAGACAGCGGCTCCGACGCCAGCATTTCTAGCATAAAAGAGGTGCCGGCGAAGATTAAAAACACAAACACAACCAAAGAAGATAACAGACAACTTTTCGCCCTTCGCCCTAAAAAAGTGGCGATAAAGGAGGACGGCAACCCGGGCTTTACCCATCCGGGAACCAAAGGACACAAGCTACCACCACCACTGTTAACACCTCCTGCACCAGTCAAGATAGCAAACAGACATGAGAGACCCGTACGAATGGACCAAGACATGGACGTGGAACCGCCACCCCAGCCTGCAGAACTGGAGCAGAAGAGTGTCTCCACCGCGCCCCAACACCCATCAACTAGAAAGCCACCTCCCATAATAATTCATGGGAGGTTGGCTAATCACAAAAATATAAACATATTTTTAAAAAACAAACTGAGGAGTGAGCACATGTGGAGGCACACGGACAACAACACGACGCTGCAGCTGCAAAATAAACAAGATTGGGTCATGATGAATGAATATCTAGCTGAGGCAAATGTACAATATCATACGTATACCCCTAGAGACGATAGGAGCCATGCCTTCGTGCTCAGGGGTATATATCACGAAGTTAAGAAGGAAGACCTCATAGACGAACTCATAGGCACCCATAAGATAGAGGTCAGAAATCTGTATACCTTAAACGGCACGAGACACCCCGCCGATATGCTGATAACTAATAGTGCACTAACCTTAAAAGAGATCCAAAATAAGGTCGCGTGCTTGGACAATACTGCCGTCAGATGGGAACGGCAGATTAATACAAAAGGCATCATTCAATGTCACCGGTGCCAGCAATGGGGACATGCAACCTCAAACTGCAGAGCTGCCCCCAACTGCCTCAAGTGCGCCGGTGGACATCTAACCAAGATATGCACCAAATCGCGTGACCTACCGGCGAAGTGCATCAACTGCGGGGAAGACCATCCCGCTAACTCAGTCGACTGTAAGGTATACAGAAGGAAGATGGAAGCCATTGACCTAAAAAATAAAAGAGTTCCTCCACCACCTCAGACTAGATATGTGGCGGCTCCACCTCCGGCAACCAACGCGTGGGAAGCACGAAGAACACAGACTTCCAGATCCCCACCGTCCCCACCCCCAACCAGAATGGAGAGGACGACGCCGCCCCCGACAGGACCAAGCCAGTGGAGCCGACCAACCAACAACAGCCTAGATTCAGGAATGGATCAGCTCCGCCAGCTAAGGGAACAAACGGAGCGGCTATCGTCCTTAGTAAATCTCGACATGCTATTGATGCGGATGAAGGAGCTCAATGATGAGCTCGAGAGGTGCACCATCTCCCTGGCTAAGTTCCAGGTGGTGGTGGGTTTCTTCAACGGCCTACCTGCCGATGCCTTTTAGGCTTAAACTCTCTTCCTGGAACGCTAATGGTATTGGTAACAAAATTTCTTTTTTAATCAATTATTTAACGAGGCATAAAATCGACATTATGCTTCTGAACGAAACAAAACTCAACAGACGGGACAAGCTCCGCGTCCGAGGGTACACGACCATCAGAAAAGATAGGGATGACATTAACAGGGGAGGCGGCGTGGCCGTGCTCATAAAGTCAAACATAGCCCACACGCATCGTTCTATACGGAATACCTCCGTGGAGAACATGTGTGTGACGCTAGATGGCGGCATGAGCATCGTGGCCGTGTATAATAAGCCCACGAACGGCTTCACAGCGGGTTGTCTCGAGAATTTACTCAACGCAAGCCCGCGCTGCCTGGTCATAGGCGACTTTAACGCACGGCATAACGCATGGAACTGCCAACGCAACAACACGAACGGCAACACTCTGTTTGATTACGTGAGTAATCATAATGTCGTCGTGCAGTATTCGGACGGCCCCACGCATTTTCCAGACAACGGTACAACACCCTCCACCCTTGACATAGTGGTCAACAAGGGTGTGAGAAACTCCACGCAGCCGGTGGCGCTGGAGGAGCTCACATCGGACCATAATCCAATACTTCTGGAATTGGATAATATGTCGAGGGAAGACATAACACGCAAATTCACCTCCTATAGGGATGCCAACTGGCATCTCTATAAGGCACACATTAACACAAACCTGACACTAGTAAACGAAATCGCTACAGCCGCCGAACTGGAAAATGTAGTGGACGAGTTTACGAGGACGCTGCAGGACGCCAAGCGGAGTGTTGCAACAACCATAACTGTAAACCCCTACAAAGACCGACTCGACGCTGCGGTCGCACAAGACATAAGGGAAAAGAACAGACAGAGACGGCTTTGGCAGCGAAATGGCGATGCCGACGCCAAGGCCGAGATGATCAGGCTGCAACGGCAGATCAGGACCGCCATCAGCACCGCAAAAAACCGGATATGGCGGGATAGGCTGGAAGCGCTGAATCCTCAAAACAACTTGCTGTGGAAGCTGGCGAGAGCTATGAAAAATACGCGGGAGCCACTACCCGCCTTGACCAACGCAAACGGACGGACGACTTTGACGGACGCGCAAAAAGCGAATGACATAGCTTTGTATTTTCAGACAATACATAACACGGACGTACCCAACAACGTTGAACAGGACCGCATAGAAAATGACGTGAACGAGTTAATTGGTCATGACATTCCATTGACTAGACGAGAATTTCAAAAAGTCATGACCAAGCCCTCGGAAATGGCTGGCATTGTCAGGACCTTACCAAACGACAAAGCCCCGGGGAAGGACGCTATCGAATACAAGCTTCTCAAACATCTCCCGAGGAAAGGCATTGTGCAATTGACGTATATCGTTAATGCGATCCTGCGGTTGCAACACTGGCCGAGCCAGTGGAAGTGCGCCGTGGTCGTGCCCATCCTGAAGCCGAACAAGAACGCGAAGCTCGTCGGCAGTTATCGACCCATCTCGTTACTGTCGACGATCTCCAAGTTGGTGGAGAAGGTCATCCTGATCAGACTAGACGCTGCTCAGGATGAGCTTCACATCGACGACGAGTGCCAGTTCGGCTTTAGAAAGGGCAGGAGCACGACGCATCAGGTCGTCAGGATCGTGAACGACGTCAAGGTGCAATGCAACCTCGGGAAGAGCACCGTCATGGTGCTCCTCGATGTCGAGAAGGCGTTCGATACCGTCTGGATCCCGGGTCTTATACACAAACTGAACGCACTGAACTTTCCAGTACACATAACCAAACTGATTCACTCTTTCCTGACGGACAGGTCGCTACAGGTCAGGGTGAACAATAAACTCTCAACACGGCGGGACATTCGCGCGGGCGTCCCCCAGGGGTCGTGCCTGTCACCAAAGTTGTACAATCTGTATGTATCCGACTTCCCGGAGTTCCCGAATACTAAGCTTGCCAAGTACGCCGACGACACGGCCATGTATGCGCACTCGCATAACGCACAAGCGGCGAACATGCTGCTCAAGGCGCACATGGCCCGCGCCACGGCGTATTACGACAAGTGGAAGATCCGGGTCAACGTCGCCAAGTCGGAGGCCATACTCTTCACGCGCCGGTTCACAGAGAACCGCATATTAACGCCAATTTCGATCCAGGGTCAGCAAATTCCAATCAAAAGGTGCGTGAAGTATCTGGGGGTTAACTTGGACAAACGACTGACGTTTAATACACACATTAACGAGACGATACGTAAGGTCTACTTCACGTCCATGAGTCTGTATCCACTCATGGCAAGGGGTAGCGGACTCAACAGACAAAATAAAAAATTATTGTACACGGCGGTGATCAGGCCGGCCATCACATACGCGGCGCCGGTGTGGTGCAGCATCCCGGCCACGACAATGAGAAAACTTAAAGTCTTAGAACACAAATTTATGCGCCTCATTTCAGACTCGAGCAGGTACACCTCCCTCAGAGATTTGTATGATCGTTGCAACGACATAACGCCACTAGCGGATTACGTCCGGGAAATATCACAAAAATTTTATTCCTTTCGCCTGGGCGACAATCCGCTAACACGCAACATAACCCAAATCAGAATGCATAATGCCCCATTCCAGATAAAACACCCCCTACCATACCAGGCGTTGCCTATCTTCCGGCAACCTCTCTAGCCAAACTCCTATTAACCATAACTTTCTTCAACCCTACACTGTATCTTTCAAATCTTTTCTGTTCTATCTCTCTCCTCTCTTTTCACTTGTTTTCGTTTTTGTCTTTTTGTCTTTTTTGTTCTTTTGTCATTTTTTGTTATAAATTTCATTTAGGCCGAAAAATTTAAGAAATCTAAATCTCTAAAAATAATAAACTTCTCCTAGCGGCAGGCAGACCGCTGGAAAGCCAATTATCTCGAACGGGTTTTTTCGTTGAATTTTTTCCCGCATCAACAGATCAAAATTCAGTGAAGTGCAAATGATAATTTTAAATATTTTTAATTTTAATTATTTTAATGTTTTATAAAACAATGGTAATTTTAATATTAATTTTAAGCCGCTAAAAGTGGCAGGAGTTTTAATTTTTTTATCAATTTTATTAAGCCGAACCGGCCACGACCCGCCCAACCTCGCGTCCGCCACGGCGTCATGTGCCGTGGTTGTCTGGTTGGCTCCGGATCGCGGTCCGGGGAGGCAATGTATCTTTTAATGTTAAATAAATATGTTTTGATTTGATTGATTGGCTTGCGACCACGGAGTCCCGGGTTCGAATCCTGGCTAGGGTATGGATGTTAGTGGCGTTTTTTCATGTGTTACCGAGACGGTAGCAGTGACCTAGACCACTGTTGGGTGGCACAACATGTCTAGTCGCTGTTATCTCTCCTGGGTTCGAGTCTCAGCTGTGGTAGATGGCAATATCGCAGGGAATGGTTGTTGTGTTGATGTCTATGTGTACGTGTCCTGGTTGAGTGGTAGAGCAGCAATAGCTGAACTCCGCCAGGACGTTAATATAAATAAGGCAAAAAAAAAAACCTAAATGATCTTTTAGTCTTTATTGGCTTATGATTGACTTATCAAGGTATTTGTCAAGCCTTCAATAAAACTTTATAGCTGTTAAGTTCAAGTCAGGAGGATCAAATTTTATAGAGATTAAGCAAATGTTTGTGGTTTTATCATTGCTTTAATAAATTAATTTGAGGTGGTTGTTAATGCTGGGCTATAAATCTAATATGCTTTGAAACCACTAAATTTCAGATCGAACCTTCATAAAACCAACTGCTTGCTGCTAATTTTAATGAAGCAAACAAACATCTGTAATAAACATAAACATAAAAGGATTTGGTTTACCTTCACCCAGACTATGAGGTTTTAAAATAGGTAATTTTAAACTGTAATAAGATATATACATATTCGTCGGCATTTTGTTTGTGCATGACGTGCCTGTGGATGGGTCTCGGCAAACTGACTTTTTAGGTTATATTATTCGAGCACCATAAATTCTATAGGTTTTGAAGCGGTTGTGTTATGTACTCAAATAGTTTAAAATTGGTTTTAAGATAAGCCTTCAAATTTTAAAAAATATGTTAAGACCAATGAGGCTTAAAATATACATTTACAAGAATAAGTCGACATGCTTAAAGAGTAGAGGTGTTTCAGAATCTCATGAGCCGCGAAATGCGCAAAAGGCAAAGTTTAATCTGAGTTATAAGTATGTTTTTGAAGACACTGGAGGCTGCTTTGCTGTATACATAAACAAGAGCTCGGGATAAATTGTAAACGATAAATATAATATTTTTAAGAAGTGTAACTGAGTCAACAGGACGGATTATGTCTCTGCGCATATGAAGGTCACGGCTCATGAGGTTTTAAAACACCTCTAATTGGTAATGTAATAGGCATTTTAAGACAAAACATATATAAATCCTTTATTTAGCCAAAGACTAATAATATACACAAATAATAGATAGACACATGAAAAAAGAAAAAGACTTGTCATCTTCTTCGATAAATTCAGATATATAAAAATAACACAAGAATTGTATATTGCTAACAAGTACAGTAATTACCAGTAATAAATACATAGTCAAATTGTCACACTATAAAAGTTCACTTAAATAAATAAAATAGTCAGCGAACATATAACAATCAGTATTACATGACTTTAAAAACAAGTACTTGAAATTAAATTTAAATTTAGGCTGGACACTTAACGGACAACACGAATGTCTACTCATCCAATAAATACTTTTTAAGCCTACTCTTGAATATATGTTTGAAGTAAAATTATTCACAGTTTATAGGGTTTATACATACAGCCGCCATTTTATTTCCAGCCGTCTGGGAATATAACGGTTAGCCGAATTGGGAATGTCCCAGATTGAACAAAAAAATGTAATTTGCATCTAATACGAAATGTTTTATAAAAACAATTTACATATACTAGATCATATTATGGGCAGATGCTAAAGTTCTCTATTTTTTAAGTCACAAAAAAAAATTAAAATGTGCTTTTAAGGAGTGCACAAATTTTTAAGAACTATCTAATACATGTTTTACAATAAATTTAGCCACATTGAAAATTTTGCCCACTATAAGTAGTCCCATCAATTCATTACAAGTAGTCCATCTTTTACTCTTTTTCTGAACTGTTCTTAATAGTCGCCAATTGTCCATTTTATAACTTATATGTAACTCTAGCGGCCCATAGTGCATGTAGAATAGATTTATTGGCATTTATTTTTACTTCATTAAATACAAAAGGTCCACTCAAAGCATTTGTGTGTCTTTTATGTTTTGATATAGTGCCTATCCTAAACCAAGTATGGTTTTATAATACTCTTCAGATACTCTCTGAGTAAAACTTTTGACAATTAATTAAAACTTGAAAGTTTTAATAGTAGTTTTAAAAAAAGGCATGTAGGCCCTTCTCTAGATGAGCCCCAGTACTCTTGTAAAGGCTTCTAGAATCCTTCAAAACTATTTTCGTTTATAAGTAGTCTTGGAAATAAGTTTTTGGGATAACTTATAAATTATTTTAAAACTACAATTGTTACTTGGGTGATTATGTGTAGTTTAGCTATTAACTGTGAGTAGTTAGTACAATTTTAATTCTAACTTTTGCTCAAACTCAAACTTATATATATATATATAAATATGTTAGAAAGACTACAATAACGTATTCATTTTTAGGAAGAAAGGTTTAAAGGCTTGGCAAAGTCTACTAGATGGCAGTAGATGTTATTATACTGGTTTATATCCTAGAGCTTGGACTGAATATGATTTGTCAGATTATGGAATTAAACTTGTCTGCAGGCAGATAAGTCCTGTTATACCAAATGACTACACTGTAAGTTTTAATAAACCTAAGTTTTTGTGTAAATATAATCTAGTAAACTTTTTGTCTAAAATAGTAAATTTCTATATTCTTAATTAAGAACCTAATAGGCAATGAGAGAAAAGAATATATACAGTGTGACTCACACTTAAGATAAAGACACCCTCATATCTCGCTCATCTGATATCCGAATATTGATGGTGGATATATACCTATAAAGTGAGTCTTTAAACATAGTCACATTTGATTTTAGTCATAGCTGTCGATTCTAGAATGGAAAACGGGGGTCGATTTTGAAAGAGAAGTATTAGCGATTTTTTTTTAGATAAAAACTTGTAAGATATTCTTAGTCAACACCTTTAGAAACCTCTTTGCAGAAGATTACATCGTAGTGGGTTCAAAGATGTTTGATATGGGGATGGGGGCCGTCAATAAAGCAATTCGTTCAACTAAAAGTAATTTATATCTATAAAACGTATTCTCAAAATTCCAGGTTCTGATGACTTATTAATTAAGTAAACTGGAGAACTGCTGCACATTGATTAATTTTATAAATTTAGTAGTAACTTCATCTATGCCTGCTGATTTTGTATTATTTATCTTCCTAATCTCACTTTTATAGTATATTTATCTATATACTTGACAAATAAAAGTTGTGGTTGATTATTATCCATTGAGAATTGAAATATCATAAGATAAAGATAAGTTTTCTCCAAAATTAGCAAAATTATTAGTAATGTTATCTAAATCCTTTATCACCTTATCATTCAACATTAACTCGAAAGAATTTTTATATTTATTATTTTCTATGTTTCCTTACTTCTATTTTTAATAATAATAATAATAATAAAATACTTTATTGTGCAACACAAAGGACAAGATACATTTCTCAATGATTTTACAATCTTACCCTATCATTAAAACATAATTATATTAATATTGAAGTTATTTCCTTGCAGTAATTCAAATTTTAACTGTCTTTTTGTATTATTTTTACTCCTACATCTAATATTTACTGAGATATTGTTAATTATGTTGGAAGCTAAATATGAAAACGAGGACTTGAAAGCTGTAGTGTTATGCCGTGGGATAGTTGTGTTACCTAAATTTCTAAGTTCTCTATTGTGCACCATTTCCCTAAACTCAATTTTTGATAATAAATACAATGGAATTTTATTACTCAGTATCATACAAACTAATGTAGTATAATGACTGAAGCGTCTCTATATTTTAGCAAAATTAAGAGTGGATATGCCGTCTAAAAATCAGAAATAAATTACTCTCAAACGCCGCCCCGTCCGCGACAAATTATAATTAGACCATTGCAGTTACGAAATTTGTACAGGCGAAAAATAGAAGAAAACATATCAATCTAGGTTTGTATCTTTTTAATATTTTGAGAAAAAATGGTATTAATTAATAAGATTTGTTTTAATTAGCATCAAATTGCTGATTTTTTTTTAAATATTTAGAATCAAAATATGAGAAAAAGGACTCGATACAAACCTTCATTCATGTTTTCTGTGTATCGTACTATTTTTATTTTTCCAAAAAACATAATACTTTTTGCAAAAACATGTATAGCACGGAACCGTGCAAAGGCACATTTTGCAACAAATATTACACTGATACGAGCTCCCTCTGGATTTATTATAGTTTAAGCTCCGCCCTTCACCCAGAATTATTTTATGAATGAGAAAATATAACGAGGGAATTAAATAAGAAATTAAACCAAATCATTTCTAATAACACGGGACGCCCAATAAAATACCAAATTCCATTAATTTACTATTATACTTAACAGGTACTCTACTCTTTGATTATACTACAAGTACGGAATTATAACAATATAGTAACTAGTTATATGTAGCCACCCATGCACTAACAATAATGTGTAATTGTGTTTCAATTCTTCTTTATAAAATGGTGGTATGCTGGTATATTTGAAAACATTTATTGGACAATACAATTGATACTAAATTTTAAAGATGTTGTCGTAAACACATGAATATAGAATTATAAGGGGCGATGCGATTTGCAATGAAAGGAGTTAGAAACACAAAAGTACGCTTACATTTTCCCATTTTCTCATCAAGTCACACGCATCAATTTGTTGCATTAGACCATGTAACAGAATTTTTTTCATAATAACTTTTATTTCTGGGAAAAATAGAAAGAAATGTTTGGGATAAAAACTGTCGGCGGTAAAGTTATCTATCGATCTGCCAAAATAATGAAATCTAGGCTCAAAATGTAAAAAGAAACAGAGAAACCAACTTACTCCTTTAAACCCGAAAATATTTTCCAGAAAAAAGCAACTTCGTGAAAATTTAACAAATCAGAGCTAAAAGTATTGTCCAGAAGGTGATGTGGACCGATGTTGAAAATATTTTCTTGTTGAGATCGCGCACCAATGTAGACGTTCTAAGACTCAAGTTGCAGGTTTTTATCTCTGCTTTCAAAATTTGTAGAGAAAACATTTTTGAATACAAATTTTAGCCTTGCGGGGCTTTCAATTATTTGACCGCCACTGCCATGGCTGCCGACAGCCTGCCTAAAATTCGGAGAACGAGTGCCGACGGTGGTTTACCTCTCGATAGACAACTAGTGAATTTCATAATGATCCGTTGAATAGTTTAATGCTTATAAATAATTACTTATCACTGACTTTCTGCGAATCATTTCTCTTATTCTCGGCGTCTATTGGATGTATAACAATAATAATTAAAATTATTTTTTTGTTTAACTTGCCATAATTCAAAAAACGAAAGCATTAATGGATCTCAATTTTACTATGTCATCACTACATATTTATTAATGAACTGTGGTAATGTGAAGGTCAAATAATAATTGTAAAAAGTACGTTTTTTTGTTCAAAAACCATGTCGATAAAATGTGAGTATTTGCAAGGATCAGTTAACGAACGGAAAACCCTTTAAGTCTATGCTGAGAAGAAATAAAGATGGAGACACCTTTTTTATTTGAAACTTTTTTTCTGTTTAACAGTTTCTAAGAATATCGCGTATAGACAAATTAGACCAATACATAACTAATACTATACGCATAACACTTATTGGATAAAACAACTTGCGTGGTGTATATTTTTGATTTTAACAATGGTTGCTAATTTTTGTTTATTGGTAAACTACCATTATTTGAGGGAGACTACAAAATAAAAATTCAAGAAGTCCTGAGGAATCCCCTGAGGATCCAAGAGTTTAAATTTTGATTTGTTGAATGATGTGACAGCTAAAGCTTTACACATAGGAAAACTAAACAACAATAAAATGTTAAGTTTTCCATTTAGTTATAAACAAGAATTAGTACTATAATAACAAACAAGACTGCAGCTACGGACACGTATTTCGGAGTTATTGCTCTTCATATATGGCACATGAGGCACGAAGGTACAAAATAGAGTACCTACAATATACTGTGCTTTCCTATCTTTGTTGGTCTTGCTTTTAACAATATAACAATATTATTTATGCCATGCTACGCTGATGAGGAGCAATAACTCTGAAACGTGTGTCCGTAGCTGCAATATTGCATACCACTAATTTTTGTTAATAATTTTTATCGGACCTCATCAACTCTTATTCTTTTTATTTAATATTATTATTTCCTTATTGACGATTATTATTAATTAATGCAGATTACTAATTATTGAATATCTTTTCCATTATGCAAAAATATAGATATACTCGTATACTCCATATTACAAATTAAAATTCTAGGGAAGCATAATACCTAGCCGTCTAAATTATAAATACTGTATTTATTGAAGGAATAATATGTTAAAAACGCATTTAGGTTAGAATGATAGGATAGATGTGTCGGGTGTCGGCATAACCTTTGAGCTTTGGCAGGTAGAATTTATATACAATCATGAACTAATTTCGAGCTTATACGTAAGTGGAATCGCGGTCATTCATTTCTATTTACTACTACATAGTACTATAAACACATAAAATAATATTTTATCGTTTTTAAAGGACCGCCCACTGGAGTTTCCCTTTCACCTCCCCTGTTGCAAATTTTAGCAGCTTGTCGAGGCATATCTACTCTTAATTTTTTCTTCAAGTGTCAGAAAAACTTTCTTAACCCATTTCATGTTGTTAAAGTTTAGATACACTTTAGATGGCTGTGCGTTGCCATTAGTGGCGAAGGTAAATATACTTTTTCTGACTCTGTGAGCGGCAGAGAAAGTACGATATATCCGACGCAACGCGTATTTTGTTTAATGCGCTGGCCATGCTCTATTCACACAATGCTTTTTTGGTGGTGAAATTCGTGATTTTTTATCTTTATTTCTTTATAGCTAATTGATGTTTGACGAAAAAATAATATGTTTTATTCGGAGATTGCGGGACTCATTTCGTTCGCCCAGCAAATCTACAGACTCATTACAAAAGTATCGCTTTTACTCCTAATAAAGCAATATACTATTATTTTGAAATAATGCCTTTTACTTATTTCCATATTTTTTATATTCTTTTTATTTTGATACAGTATTTTGCTATTTTCATATTTGTCTAGTTTAATAGCCGATAGTCTTTTTAATCTTTTGTGGGTGTAATATATTTTTTTAAGAGATAAGAGTTTATGCCCACATTACTTGTAATTCTTTTCATTTTCAGAAACTAAGGAACATCAAATATTTAGAGAAAATAATAAAGTGTTTATACAGGGTGATTTACCACAATATGCGGAAAATAAAATAGTGTACTAGTTTTCCATGTGGAAAACCCCTTGCAAAATTTTAAAGTGCTCCGAAATAATTTAGTACATTTTTTTGCATTGGAACTTGTAATTATATGCTACTGAACCATGGAATTTGGTTACTCTTAATACTTCAATTGTTTATGCGTATTTACGCGTCCACCGCTTTGTAAGCGATCAGAAGTTGTTTATGTATGGTCTGTTTCTTTCCGGCTTCTGTTTGTATTTTTACATTTTGAAAATTGTATTCATAGATTGAATAGATGCCAGCGTTTACATCGCATGAATACTGCGATATGATTTTAACTTATAGTGCAGTGAATGAAAATCTTGCAGCCGCTGTACGAGAATATGAGAGAAAATTTCCCGGCAGGCATGTGCCAAATGAAAGAACAAGGAGCCCAGATATCACCCCTATGGATTTTTTTGTGGGGTTACATGAAGAGTTTGGTGTACGCTAAATCAATAGACTCCCTGGAACAGTTACAACAAGCCATTGACAATGCTTCGAATATAATTCGTGATCAAAGAGACAAATGTGATCGCATACACGAAAATATTATCTGCACTTAGAACGGTGCGTTGAGTGTCAATGGTCAAACATTTGAACATTTTCTTTGACTTTTCGTTACTTTTAAGTTTTCTGATGTGCTGTGTTCTACAAAAATTATTTTAATTTTTGCTATTTTTGTTGTGTGATTAATTCTAAAAAGTCGCTTCTAACCCCGCCAGCTTCGCTGTCAGTGTCAGTCCCAAGTCTGATAAAGGGGGAGGGGAAGTGATATTGTTGCACCACGTTACGTCAGATTGGTTAAAGTCATAGATAGATAGATAGATAGATAGATTTATTCCATTTCATTAAACATACTAATAATAGTATAAAACAGGTCATTTACAATACCATAAACTAAGATAAAGAATAGTAACTGCACAATGAAACACTTATTGTTTAAAAAAATTAAAAAAACATAGTGTACTCTTACATTACAACCTACTCAATGATGGTTGCAACCTAAGACCATCATTGTTAAAAGCCAAGAATTCTTGAACAGAATATGGTTTCATATTGCAAATGTATTGAAAAGTTAGTTTATTGAAGACCTTTGGAGAAGTAATATCTTTAAGAGAATAAGGAAGTTGATTATAAAATGTTATTGCTGAGTAAAAGGGGCCTTTCTCGGTTATGGCTAGATGATGTGTGGGAAACGCATAACTATTCTTATGTCTTGTATCATGAGTGCGATCAAAGTTTGAGATATTGAACTCAGCCTGATGATTTTTCAAATATGTTAAACATGAGTATATATACAATCCTGGTATTGTAAGCAATTCATTTTGCCTAAAATAGTTCCTGCATGAACCGTTAGCCTTTATTTTGTAAATTATTCTTAATGCTCTTCTTTGTATTTTGAATATTTTGTAAAGGTCGGAGGAACCACCCCAAATTCCAATTGCATATTTAGCGATAGAATAAAATAATAATAATAATAATAATAAAAGTTATTTATTGATTGCATTAATATACAATGTAATATAATACAATCAAAAGGCCATCGACCTAAGTCCTTCAGCCAATGAGATAATAATATTAAATTTAACATTTTGTATAAAAAATATGGTGGGAAACAAAAGGTTGATTACATAGATAAATTGTAAAAAAAAAAAAAATCCAATGTGAGACGTAGTGCTTCAGTACTCCTGCGACATCAACATCATCTGGTCAAAAATTGGTCTTTCCGGATATGCGAAACTGGGTGTATTGTTGTTTCGAGCGATTATTAGAGGTTGCATTACTTTGATATTGTAGTTTCTCTGTGCAAATTTTTCGTTGAGAAGTTGTATTCTCTCCTCGATAGGCGGTATTTGCACCAATTCATACAAAAGTGCATTAGGAGGGTTGTGTAAAGGATTGTGTGGGTGTCGAATCTTTGTAATTTTCCTTAGTGCAGTCTTTTCAGCTGTCCTTAAATTTTTTTTAGCTGGATTTCTGCTGTTCATGTATAATGTATGTCCATATTCTAAAATAGGTCTACAAATTGTTTTGTATATTTTGGCAGCTGCTGTGGTTTTTATCCCCTTATTTTTGAATGTTAATACTCTGAAATGTTTCGCTCTGGATATGCATTTTTTTTTTATCATTTTAGAATGCATGTTGAAGTTTAATTTATTGTCTAAATAAACCCCCAAATACTTGACATTGGTTACTGGATGAATTTGGTGATCACTTATTTCGATAGAGGGAGAATTATTGGATATTGCGTGATTGAATAAAATGAATTGTGATTTCAGCGGATTGATTTGCAGTCTCCATTTGCTTGTCCATGCTAGAGTATTATTCAGTAATATTTGAAGATTGTCCCTTGCCTTTGCAATGGAACGTTCATGTGAGATCAAGGCTGTATCGTCTGCATATTGTAAAATGTATGACAGTTGTTCAGGTTGATTATTAAATATGTCGGAACAATAAATGTTATATAAAAGTGGAGATAGTGAGGAACCTTGCGGGACTCCTTGTTCAGCTGTAAATTCTTGAGACATGGTATCGTTTATTTTCACTGTTAAGTTTCTGTTCTCAAGGAAACTTTTCACCATGTAAATAATTTTGTCTGGTAAGTCGAGTCTTTTCAGTTTCCATAATAATCCTTTATGCCATACACTATCAAACGCCTTTTTGAAGTCCAGGAATAAAGCAGCTGTTTTATAATTATTTAGTTTAGCTGGCTGCGTATTTGATGTTAAAATGGTGAGTGGGTGTAACGTGGAGCATTTTTGTTTAAAACCAAACTGATGTTTCGGAATTTTGTCTGTCATTAAAGCCTGAAATTAATTTTTAAGGAGTTTCTCAAGAAGTTTGCCTAATACAGGAAGCAAAGTAATTGGCCTATAGTTGTTTGCTCTTGAGTGATCTGTGTTTGGTTTCGGAATGACTATTACCATGCCTTTTTTCCATATTTTAGGGAAGTATTGATGAGCGATACAGTGGTTATAAATTTTCAGTATATATAAATGTATGTTATAATCAAGTTTTTTTATTACCAACCAAGGGATGTTGTCGTAACCGGGAGCTGAGTTTCTTTGTTTTTCTAAAATTTGAAAATATTCTTCTTCTTCGACCGAAATATTTTCTTCGAGAGCTGTATTTTTAAAATAATCGTCGTACCACTCATTGACATGGTTGAAATTTTCTTGGTCAAAATATGGAAGATTGTCTTCAGAAAAGTTTTCCTTGAACTGCTCCAAAAAAATTTCAACTTTCTGCGCGTCAGAGATATATTCCTTGTTGTTTTCCACTATTGTCGATATGCCTTGTTTCGCTTTATATTTAGTGAGTTTGTTCACTTCTTGATAAAAATTCCTGCCCTGTGCCTGATTAATTTTTTCACATACCTGTAGCCATTTGTGTGTTTTAAACTGTTGTATCAAAATGTGAATGTTCTTGTTGAGATCGTTAATGTTTCTTTTTATCTCTGGCATTTTATATTGTTGATATTCTCTATACATTTTTCTTTTAAGTTTGATTAGCTTTATAATATACGGCGGTAATTGGTGACTGTAAAAATGGTGTTGGTAAGTTGGTGAGTTACGCAGAATAGCATCACTTAACCTTGCATTGAACTGTGATATAATATCTGATGTTATTTCACTGTTTTGTATTGTTTCTAAATAATAAGATATATCCTGATTCACTGCTTCAATGTTACATTTGTCATATTTGTATTAGATAATTTGATCTTCTGGCATTATCGGAGCTTGCACATCAAATGCGATCATGATGGATAAATGGTCTGCACCAATATCAGGCAGGACATCAATTTTATGTAGATTGTTGACTATATTTTTGGTATACAGAACCACGTCCGGTGTAGAATCATTATTATTTGGCATTATAAATGTTGGTGGAGTTACACCTCTTTCGAAATTAGTGTTCTTTAGAAAATCGTTTAGTTGTTTACGTTTTGTAGCATTGTTGACATTCATATCCCCGACAATGATTGCATATTTGCATCTCGCGGCCATGGTGAATATTGATTCTTCTATATTACTGGTGGGGTGAATATAGACCAGAAAAATGTGCAACTCCTCATCTTTAAAGGGGATGGTACAGTGTAATGTGTCATTTATCGGATTGTTAATGGCAGGAGAGTTTGCTTTTCCCATTTTTAACGACGGATGCATTTGGATAAGGCTACCACCTCTTATGTTTGCATTTACTATATTTCCGTCATGTCTTAAAACGTTCCAATTGCGATATGATGTATTCGTTTCTGTTTTTGTTTTAGATTCAACGAACATAGCACACTTGATGTCATATTTCTCTATTGTATGATTTATTAAAAGTTTTTTGGGAGCATAGCTGTTTACATTGGTGTAGAGAATATTAAATTTGCCGTTGAATTTGAATATTATTATTTCCTGGTGTAGGTTCCGTAGGAGAATTAAAATCTTTTTTGTCCATATCGAACATTAGTATGTATATTTTATTATTCCCAACAAAAGTGACTGAAGTTTCAATGTTGTATTCGTTTATAAATCTTTTTCTCAGTTTTTCGATAAGTTCCTTTCTATCATTGTATTTTGGTTTATTTAGTTTTTCGACGTATGTATTTATGATAACATCATGGATAGTCACTGGGGAGTGAATTCTGCTTTTTTTCTTTTTGTCATCAATTATTTCGAGTGATTTTTTATTTAGCGTTTTCACTGGGATATTCGGAATGCCTTCGATTGGTGCTGTGGGTCGGTTTGGACATTTGAACGACCAGGCTTGATGGTCTTCAGAACCGCAAGACTTGCATTTTGGCAAAAGTTCACTGGGACATTTCAACGTAGAATGGTTTTGACTGCATTTTAAACATTGTTGCGGAGAATTACAGTTTTCAGTGGTATGGGAGAATTCTAAGCATTTGTTGCATGGTATTGGTGCTGGGGCTGGTGGGGAATTTGGATATATGGCATAATGTCTACATTTATAAAAGAGTCCCTCGTTCATCAGTTTTTCATAAGAAGCTAAATTATTGGTAATAATTCTTACTAGCATTGTTGGTTGATGTGTTGCCCTTGAAATAATTCTCTTACAATATTGAAATTCAATATTTAAGTTTGAAAGTTTATTACTAATGTCAGTGTCTTTTATGTCATGCTCTACTCCTTTTATAATACAAGAGTATGATGGTGTTGGTTGTGTGGCATTTTTAGAGTGACTTTTATATTGTGTGGTTTCAGTAAAAGATACTATTTTCTTGGAAGTTTTTAGAATAACATCCTGGTTATTTGCTCTAACTTCTTCCCAGATATCAGCCATTTGTGTTCGATTTTTAATACTGTCTGTAGCACTTATATAGAATAAATTTGAAAATTGTTTGTTTATTATTTCTTTCATAGTAGATGAATGATTTCTATTGATGGATTTTTTTGTTGTTTTGGTTTTGAGTGATGTTTGCAGGACTAATAATTTTTTGTCGGTTTAATTTATCAATTTCAGAAGGCTGGTTTTTATATTGTGATTTTTCTTTATTAATTTTTTTAACTGTTCCTATGAGTTCTTTTATTTGTTCTTGATCAAGGAATTGTAGGTTGGCTAGTAGTTCATTTTCATTAAATTTCCTTTTTTCGCCTTTTCCATTTCCCTCCATAGAGATATCCATATTTTCTAAACCTCCATCACTTGTACTTGCCATCTTAGCACACTTTAGATGTAAAATTCAGATTAATACTTTATGAAAACACTTCTACACTGTGAGCTCAAATAATCTGTGACTTGCTTGAGATTCACTAATCAACTGAGAATAAAAATTTGCATATTAAAATATTTTTAGTGTTGACGCATCAAGCAGGCGTGATAATAACCTAATCGCGTAACATGATTTGTTGAGTTTATTATCAGTTTCATCTATATGCAAATACCATTTCATGTTGCTATCCAGAGTTACCCCAGTAACTTTGTGAAATTTGCATTTGAGATTGGTGCTTCATTTGACAGTTGATCCGGCAATATGAGATTCGATCTATCAGTTCTAAAAATTACACTACTCGATTTATACTCGTTTAATATAAGTTGATTAGCATGAAACCAGTTCTTTACATTTTGCCATAACTGAGAGAGCTCTTGGGCTACCTCTTTCAATGTTTTACCTCTTATTAGCAAATTGGTATCGTCCGCGTAATAATTAATTATGGTTGCTTTAATATTATTGTCTGTAACATTTACGAAATCATTTATATGGATTATAAACAAAAGTGGTCCAAGGACTCTGCCTTGAGGTACTGCATAATTTTGAGTTAGAGTGTCAGAGATATATTTATTGCCATTGAGTGATATTACTGTCCTTTGCTTTCTATTTTCCAGATATGAATTGAACCATCGGATACCTGTTCCACGCACACCTATTTGCTCTAACTTATTGAGAAAATGATTGTGAGTCAGAGTATCAAAGGCTTTTGGACAAGTCAAGAAACAATCCGCAAACAAGCTCTTGGCTATCCAAACCCTCTAATATTATGTTTGCAAAGTTAAAAAGAGCTGTTGTCGTTGATTTTTCCTGCGTGAAGCCATGTTGAAAATTATTGAAAAATTAGATGTTATTTAGAAACCCAATTAGCCTGTTGTATATAAGCGATTCCAGTATTTTGGAAAACACAGACAACAAACTTATAGGGCGATAATTAAATTTTTTAATTTTTAATTTTTTGAACTCCTTTCGGTGGGGACAACTTACTTATAAATTTTCCGCATGTTGTGGTAAATCACCCTTTATATTCATTTAAATCTACATTAACATTATTCACACTATAAATGAAGGACCAATTTGTTCGTGTAGTTTCTCCACAAAATAACTTCTAAATTTAACTGTTGTGTAAGTTCTCTCAAAGATTGATTCATCTGTACATTTTTTAATGGTTTTCGTTAATATCCTAGAAAAAATAGTAATAAATAGAAGAAAAAAAAATTAAAAGCCAAAAAAAAGTACATGAAAAAATATAGGTACCGATTATAATACTGATATTTAAAATATAAGTTTTTTTTGTATCTCGAAAAAAACAAAAATATTTTTTTTTTACATTTCAAACGAGTTAAATTGATTTTTGTGCAGCCGTATGTGAAGTGAGTATTTCGCGTTCTCAAGACACTACAAGAAACTCAATTTCACATCCTCTACCCTTAGTAACGGCCAAAAAACTAAATGTCACTTTCATAATTGACATTTCTAGAATATGACAACCAAACTTTGTTATTTTTATTAAACAGAATTAGTAATTAGTAAGTCGCTGTAACAGTTTTTGTATTGCGATGCTATTTAGATTTTTCAGGTGTTAAATCAGAAAGTGCCGAATTTATAATACTTTTTAGCTCTGGATGAGTGCAAGAAATTGAAATCTCAATATCACTGTCAGACATTTTTACGATTTTTCGAGAACTGTCAAAATGTTTTGTATACATTCAGAATATACCATTTCCATAGAAACGCTATGACGTTAAGGCCACCACTAAATATAGCATAAACGGTGGTGTCATTTCCACCATCTGTAATTTACGGTTGCACAAAAAATAGTGTTTATCATGGCCACAAAATTTTTTAGCGCTCTCGAGATTATCTTGCCTCGGCCGCAAGCGGCCTCGGCGATAATTTTTCTCTCAGTACGTAAAAAGAAATTTCGTGGCCTTGTTGTAAAAATAACTATTGTTATGAGTTACATTTTTTCACAACTGTACTAGTCAAGAAGAACGTCTGTGTCATATCAGACTAATGTTGCAAAGGTTTTATAGACAGGCCTTTACCTCTTCCATATAAGGCAAGTAATTTTTTTTATACGCATTTACATTGGATGATCTGTTTGATATATTAGTTTTTTCCATGTTGATCATTAGTTATAGGTAATATCTTGAATTATTGTTTATGTCTTTATTAATATTTAAAACGAACATGACTCCCAGGCGATATTAATGATGCGTCAAACTATAGACCTATTTCCTTGCTACATATATTATTAAAAGTCTTTGAGATAGTCTTAAAATTACAAATAGTAAATTATCTTGAAAACATGGGCTGTTAAATAATTCTCATTATGGATTTAGGAATAAACTGAGCACTACAGATGCTATAATCAAGTTAACAGAAATTACGCTGAATTATTTTGAAGGTGGACTATATTCTCCGTCAATATTTTGCAATCTAGTCAAGTCCATATTAATGATATAGAGACACCTTAATGGTGTCAACTGTCTCTTGTATGCAGACGACACAACTTTATTGAACTCAGGTCCTGATTTAGACAAACTAAGAGAGGATTACAGGAATATGCAGTTGAACGCTGAGATGTGGTTTTCAGCCAATAAACTTAAATTATATGAAAATAAAACTGTCACAATGATTTCATCCGCCAAAGATCTAAATAATCTAGACAACAACCCTACTTTTGTGAAATTTTTAGGAATTAATTTGGATCCCAAACTTACATGGAATGCTCATGGCAATCTCCTATCCGAATCCCTAGCAAAGACATATGCATTGCGGCAGTTATCAAGTAGAGTGTCTATGATAGTTCTTAGAACTGCTTATTTCGCACTGTTTCACTCAAAACTCTCATATGGTGTCCTAGCTTGGGGGCATTCGGCTAGCAGATATAGACTTTTTGGCCTACAATGAAGAGCGGTCAGGGTTGTGGGAGGAATAGGCTATCGAGCAGACACCAAACCAAAATTTATAAATCTAGATATTCTAACTCTACCATCTATATACGCACTAGAGTGTCTTACCTATGTGAAAAAGCACATCGATGAATTTGCTACACATAGTGGAAACCATTATTATAACACTAGAAAGAAAGAGCATATATACCTCAGTCTTAAAGGTCTAACTAAATCGCGCACAGGTGTCACCTATCATGGGCCTAAACTATACAATAAATTAGGGAACAATATAAAACAACTACCTCTTGATCAATTCAGATCTGCATTAAAAAAAATTCTGCTAGCAAATGCCTTCTACACACTAGATGAACTAGAAATGTCTTTGACAAATATTTCGCTCTGGTATACGCATGTGTATATATATTCTTTTTGCATTATTGTCTCTTCTCTATGTACGGTTTTCGTAAATATTATTTTATGAGTGTACCTAACTGTTTATATACTTATATGTATTTATATCTTTACCCATTTGTAAGTCTGTCTGACGTATGTACGATTTTATAATCTTAAACATGAATAAATCTATCTATCTATCTATCCCAATTTTTTTAAGCTAGGTCCTAATTCATATTTCTCTGTACCACTTATTAATTAGTTTTTGTTTTTATTCGGCTGATTCTTTAGGTCTTTTCCCATTTCTTTAGCTTCCTGTGTTATGTTTATCAACTTTTAATATTTTAATATAGTTATCCTTATATTCTTCATGAATTTATCAATAATCATTTATAGTACTTTCAAGATGTCTTTTTTCGTTAGCTTTGTCACTCAGAGAGGTTTCACTCCTTATAGAATAATTTTGCGATCACATTTAATAAATATTTATTTTTATATTGTTGCGTGTTTTCTACCTTTTAGGAAACACCCTGTATGAATCCATGGGTTCTAAAATAATTTCAACAAGAGATAAACACCACTAACACTTTATTTAACAATTTACTGACTATACAATACTTCAAATTCAAAATAACCTTTACACTTTGTTTACTTGATATTTAACCTCACTTTTTCGCTTTAACTTCACTTTAGTAAACTTCTCTAATAAACTTCCTCTTCTGCGCCGGCAATCGCGCCTTATATACTCTGAAATTACCTCTAAATTGATCCAGAATCTTCTCCCACCACACTCTAGGAAAGTCCATGGCTCTTTCTACAAGTTTCCAGTCACTCAACTAGTAGTAGCCCAAGGGGGTGTAATTCATAACAATATCTAAATAAACAGCTCTTGCGAAACACGTCACCTATAAGGCTAATTTTACAGACATGTTAACATGAACACTATTGTTGTGAACCATCTTCATCTGATTTAATGTGTTTTAGAGCAGTTCATTGCCATGTGCTGTTTTTGTATGGAATATAGAAAATTTGGCAGATAAAGAGCGAACAGTTACAATAGCCTTTACATTCAAAAATGGAACAGGAAACAAGAAAGGCGACAAAGCTGGTAAGAGATTTTACATATCGTATGTTTGTATTAATTTATGAGCTTTTATGTTATAGCCACGTGTAGCTCTAAATCGTTTTCATATAATGAGGCTGAAGGTGTTGTCTTATATCATACGATAGATAAAATGCAGTGTGCTTCTGCTCTTTCTACACAACCTGCAGATGGAGTAAGTATATCAAAATGCTTGTATTTTGATCCCAATTCTGATGGGATGAAGCCATGGATTGAACTGAAAAATAATGGAAGATTTGATAAAAGCACAAAAGCAAACCATGGTCATGTTTTTGGTGAAATGGCTGTTGGCATTGCGACAAAAACAACACTGGCGCCATCTAATACAAAGCAAATTGTTATGAGTTTAGCTTGGGATATGCCCACGATAAATTTCCCAGGAAAAGAAAAGAAGTATAATAGATTTTATACGGAAACATTTGGTATGGAAAATGCAGTTTTCAAAATTGTTGATTTTGCTTTTAATAATTATAGCAGTTGGGACCAGAGTATTTACGATTGGCAAAAGGACGTATTAAATGATGGGTAATATATGTTATTATATTATGTTATTATATTATTTTTTCTCCTGAAAATTTGAAGAAATAAATACTAGTAAACGGAGAGCTGGCTACGAAAATTAAAAATGATAAGTGCAGAGAAAATTTTTATGCAAGAACCCTCCTTATTAGCTGAAAAGTACATTGCTCTGCAGCCAGAAATTGCTCCCGTGGAGGGAAACGTGAGCGAGCGGTCAAACGTGTTAATGTTTAAACAAAATAAAATCTTTGATTGCAGCTTTCAAATTTAGTTTAGTTATAGTTTTTAAGTCTAGAAATAAATAAATAAATGCGATGTAATTTTAGAAAAAGCAAAACATGAAATTTTTAAATGTTCGTAACTAAATAAATACATCAGCAGGAAGGCTTCCTAATGTCAATATCGAAAGATCGAAATTGGCATTTTCACTGCATCATTAATTGCATGGGCGAAATCGAAAATTCTAGCCAACAGAAGTGAGCAAAAAATAGCATTTTTTGACATTTCGCGAATTCAATTTGTTTTTTGTTCTATTAATGTCACTGCTATGTTAATAACCGGAAAACCTGGAAGAATAGGGAGATTGTAAATATAAAAACAAAATCGCCAGAACTGCACCTCGACATTCAAATTTTAATAATTTTCTTAAAACATTACCGACTTCTGGTAACGTTTAATCTCCAACCTAGACTTCTAGAAATAATTTTACGCAATTTCTACGGTTTAAAGCTTCAACAGGGTGTCTACTAATCTGGAAAACCTGGAATTGTCAGGGAATTTATTTTAGTCAGGAAAAACCTGGAAATGTCAGGGAATTTGCTAAAATAAGCAGTATTACCTGGAATTTATACTTTCAGATACTTATTAATACAAAATATTTAATCTGTTAGAAATGTTTCCCAGATGAAGATTATGAACAGTTTTTGATACAAATTTTATATAGCTATATGAATATGCGAGCGTACTTCTCCAGTTATTATTTATTGCTAGTAGTTCCAGAGTTGATTGTCTATGGTAGTTCAGATAGTCTGGCCATAATCAGCGCCGCCGCCATGTGGTAATGTCAGCGGCTCTGCTTCTGCATAACTAATTTTGTAAAAAAAGAGAGACTTCTTTAAAGACTAAATAACGATGATATTCTTTGTAGAAATAATTCAGCTTGTAATTGGGTTTTCGAAAATAAATGTTTTAATAATTAAATGCAAATGAATTTTTTCTTATTGTTTCATAATACAGACCTGCAAAAAAGACACTTTTATTTATTTTTTTTTAAGCCAAATAGGTAATTCCGAAGGTTTTTGGCGTGCTGAACATCATGCCGTTAGCCGTTTTGCGCCATCATGTCACAATTTTGAGGAAACTTGGCTTAATAATACAAAAAAGGTAAGTTTTTCGCACCCTACTAACTGGACATCGGCACGAGATAGGGTAAAACAGACGAGACCATCTTACTCAACTCTCCAAAATCTTCAAAAACCAATAGTGACAATAAAACAACCCAACTATAAATGGCGCAAACACTATTTTATTTCTGAGTTTAGCAAGAAATAATAGAATTTTTGTGGTGAGTATATACAAGTAAATTGGACCTAAATAGCTGATTCCATAGGATTTTGACAAGCTGAACACAATGCCGTTACTCATTTTGCTCTACGAGGTTAGGGTTTTGAGAAAACAACCACAAAATGAATAAAATAATATTTTTATAATAATATAGAAAATATTATTTTACCCAATTTAAACTTATGTTTCCTCAAAATTCTGACCTTATAGAGCAAGACAGGTAACGCCATTGTGTTTAGCGCGTCAAAGTCCTATGGAATTACCTATTTAGGTCCGATTTACTTGTATATTATATACTCACTACAAAAGTTCTAGTATTTCTTGCTAAACTCGGGAATAAAATAATGTTTGAGCCATCTATAGCTCTGTTTTTTTATTGTTACTATTTATTATTTTGTTTTTTAAAGACAGCTGAATAAGATGGTCTAGTCCCACTTACTCATCTCATACCGTAATCCAGTTATTATAGGCATAAATGGCCTTTTTAGCACTTTTAGATTAGATTTTCTTAAAATGGTGACGCGATGGCGCAAAACAGCCAACAGCATCGTGTTCAGCACGTCAAAAACCTTCGCAATCACTTATTAGGCTTAAGAAAAAAAACCCTGCGGATCAGTGATAATTTTTTTGAGGTGAATACATACTTTCATGTTTGTTCGAATGTAGGAAGTTAAAAACCTGGAATTTAGATAAAATAATATCTGGAAAAGTCAGGGCATTTTAAGATAAAGGTTTAGTAGACACCCTGTACAACTACACAAAATTTCAGAGCTGCACTCAAAGATTTTATTTGGATTAAAAATTAACGCGTTTGACTGTCCGAATAATTATTCTAGCTATGGGCTTGTTCCATGATATTCTTTTTATATGGTTTTTATACTTTTTCATATAGTACTCGATATTCTCATTATACACTTAAAATTTCGTATTATTAACATTTTCCTTTCTCGAGATATAAGGAGTTGAAATTGGTAATAGTTGCAAAAACCGAGGGCTCATATGTGACGTCACTATACATAAGTGACGTAAGAAAAATGGCTTCTGGGATCTTTCAAATTTAACCTGAAAAGTCGAAAAACATGGAATTTTTAAACGCTGGTAACTAAATAAATTCGTCGAGTGAAAGTTCGTTCTATGTCTCTAAGGAAAGGAGAAGGTCGGCGATCAATTCTAATCGTAAATTGCATGGTCAAAATCGAAAATTCGTCCCGGCAGGAGCGATAGAAAATTGTAATTATTTGACATTTCATCAAATTGTATTCCTCTACTGTCAAGTAGTAAACAAAACAAACAATACTTTGAAAACACTTATAATTATAACAAGTAAGGAGCATCAAGTCTACTGAGATCGCTGAGTCTATGCGTATAGTGACGTAGCGCCTGGCCACGCCCCATTTTCGTGAGATGGAGATTTGTAATAGTTTTTAAGATACTAAACGTGCGAATAAGATTCAAATTTTTTGCAGATCCATTAATTTATACTTGCACTTTCGATTTATGAAATAAAAAAAAATGCTGAACAAGCCCATTGTAACATAATAGTCCAGTCAAAAAACCTCAAAAAACGACCCAACCTCCTGAAAAATCAGAAAGTTTTGAAACTTCGCACACTTATTTAGAGGTACCTAAGAATGAATACACCAAAAGTCCTCATGAATATGAGGCGAGCTCTAGTGGCAATTAGCGAAAATAGGACACTTTCTTTGGTTTCTCGTTAATATCTCGAGAACCGTTGGTCGGAGGCAAAAGTTGATTATATACATAATTAAGGCTTATCAAATTTGCTACAAAAATGATTATATACATTTTTCTCGTATTCCCAATGGTTCCCGACTTATAGGCGCTAAAAGAGAGCGTTTTGTGAAAAACCACGCTAGGGCGGTACAACATGGCATTTCTAATAATATTTGATGTACGGTGTACCTAAATTTTTGTATACTAAGGATAATTGAGGAGATAAACTTCACAACTTTGTATAAAAGCACATGATGTATGTTACTTATGATGTATATTGATGAGGCACATGATGTAGGTATATTAAACAATGAAATATATGAACAAACAAAATCCTGAGGTTATTCCAAGGAAAATTTTGTACAGAAAAATCAATCAGCTCTGAATGGCTTCTTGGTAGAAGGCCCTGCAATTTGATTATCTTGGCCAGCTTCTACACTTGCTGCCTGAAACAATAGCTAAGTATGCATGAGATGAAGGTGTGAGAGAACCATTATACAAATAAAAACATGTAAGTAAAAGAAAGTACATAAGAAATAAATAAAACAGAAGAAGTAAATATAAGAAAGTAGTAAGCGACCAGTAAAGCAACATATGAACATGATAACCGATTTGTGTATACTATTGCCAAGGTAAATAAATAATAAAAAAAATGCAAATGTGCAATCTCACCTAACGTCTGGTTCCAGCAAGCTCATTGCTTTGACCTTTATGTACCAAATGTTCAGTGTTTGTTATTTGCACTGAATGATCTGCTTCTTCAAGGTTTATGACATCGGGATCATCAGGGTCATCAAAGTCTTCTTCGAGGTTGGAAGTAACACCATTCAAGCATTCGCCATGGCAGTTGTGACAAATGCTTGTACACATTATTCCTGCCTTTCGACAGCCACATCTGTTCCCACATCCAGTTGTACATGTGCAACAAACGAGGTTAAGAATAGCTTCAGGTGCTGCTGGATCCTCTGTTGTCACAGGGATTAGCCAATCGCTTTCCACCTTCCAACCCCACTGTACAGGAGTAAGTTCATTCCCAAGCCAAAATTGAATTTGGTGGTACACTCGAAAAGCATGCTGCTCCTTCTGTGGGCGGCAGAGCAGAAAGGTCGGGTTTAGCATTGGATACAGATTTGGTGAAAGCATTGTAACGGTACATATTAAGAGAGGTTTGCTTTCTGGGCGCATTGTACAATGCAAGGAATATTTTGTTTCCTGCAGCAGCTACAGCCTCATGGGATGAACTTGGGCTGTTAAATATATCAGCAATACCTTGCAGTACAGCTTTCTTCTTGAACAACTTGAAACAGGAAAGTTTTCCTTTTTGATATGCAGCTGAAGTCGTATCGCATCCCTACCACGCCCTAGCGTGGTTTTTCACAAAACGCTCTCTTTTACCGCCTATATCTCGGGAACCATTGGGAATACGAAAAAAATGTATATAATAATTTTTGTGGCAAATTTGATAAGCCTTAACTATGTATATAATCAACTTTTGCCTCCGACCAACGATTCTCGAGATGTTAACGAAAAACCAAAGAAAGTGCCCTATTTTCGCTAATTGCCGCTAGAGCTCGCCTCATATTCATAAGGACTTTCGGCATATTCATTCTTAGGTACCTTTAAATAAGTATGCGAAGTTTCAAAACTTTCGGATTTTTCAGGAGGTTAAACATTGTTTTGGCTGGACTATAATTGCCTTGGTACTTATATATTGTAACAAAGACGAAATTTTACAGAGATGACACAAATAACTTTTAAACTCTGTATGATACTGATACATATTTTCACTTACTAATTCTTAATAATGTATAGGAGGTACAATCGGAAACAAGAGTACCAAAAATTTTTAATTCGTCTGTTGTGTGATATAGATGAATATTATTGAAATAAACGATTAGAATCAAATATTTGTTATTAGGTCATTTTTCTGCTTTCCAGCGGTTTTTTCGTTTTATTTGCGAATTTTTAGTTTTCATGACAGAAACTTTCGACGCTGAAAATACCCTGATTCTAACTTAGCCTCATATTTAAAACAAATTATCATTGTTCTTTGTTAATTTCATTAATTAAATACATACTGTAAGTTAATCAAGAGGGGTAATTACGAGATTTATATAGTTATACGTTGGTACCAATCCGCAATGTAGCATTACAAGCGCGATGGCTCCAGAAAAATATCACGACAAAATAACACTATATTGGAACAACAGAAATGAAATGATCGTACTACTCTAAAATGCTGTTGCTTGACACTTGATGTGTATTTCGCCAATCATGTTGGCATTATCTAGAGATGATTAAAAAATTTTCACCATTTCTAAGCTGGCAGCATCAATTTCTATCACAAGGTGTAATCTTTAATTTGAAATGAATATGCATTCCCAAATAGTAAAAAAGAATCTATTTGAAACATCTTTATCAAATTTCAGCTGATTTTCTCAAATTATCTAATTTTGATTTGTGTAATTTTTTTTATTCATTTTAGTGAGTTACCAGATTGGTATAAGTCAGCATTATTTAATGAAACATATTTTATAAGTGATGGAGGAGGCGTTTGGTTATCGTTAGAGGAAGACGAATCCAAAGAATTATCTGACAGCGATCCAAGGTAAAATAATCTTAAATTTTGTATTATGATAGAGGTTTTATTTGTTTCAAGCATCTGTAGTTTGTTAATAACGGGGTTCCAACATTCTTAAGTTTATTTATGGTGTCTGTTAAGACATTATTGTATTTCCTACCATGTAAGATGAAATCATATTACAATATAGTGGTAATTTAACAACTTCATTAAATCTTATTTGTTGAAAAGTGTACTAACATTTTGCAATGCTTAATGGATACATGTATATTTGGATATTAACAGTTCGAAAATATGTGAATATTTTAAAGCTATGCGATACTAGCGATACTGTAATTGTATAAATTATTAATATATTTTTTTAGACGAACATATGGTAGATTTGCTTATTTAGAAGGTCATGAATATAAAATGTATAACTCTTATGATGTACATTTTTACGCATCCCATGCCTTACATAAAAATTGGCCTTACCTCCAAAAATGTTTAAATTATGATTTAAGAGATTTTGTGAAAGTGGAAATTCCTGACAAGATCAAAATGCTATATGATGGACATGTCGTAGAAAGAAAGGAACCAAACTCTGTACCGCATGATGCTGGAGATCCAGGTAAACATTTATAATTTTGGATGCTGTCAGTCAATTTTAAGAAATAAAATTAGATTTCTTAACATTTTTTTAAGATCTTAATGATACACATTTTTTCCGTTATTTAAAGGAGTCCTTCAGTTATTCAGTTGGTAGATTCTTCAAAGTCTGTCGTTTTTATTCTCACTTGGTCCATGGTCTGAAAATGGATCCTATTCCATGAGAGTATCTCTGGTAATGTAACAAAAAACTCACACTGTGCCAAATTTGATGCATATGACCTGTACCAGTTCCATTTTTGCACCAATCGCAACATCTGCATTCAAGCAAAATGCGTTCGAATGATGACTTAAACACATAAGTATTGCTAAATTATTAGGATGATGTTATCTCCACTTCGTTAATTTTAGCAATCAATTAACGTTTATTAGGCATACTTGGCCTCAAAATTGTGCTGAAGCCAGCAGCCAACTTAACAAGACTGTTTTATTTTCTGTTCTTGCTCTTATGTTGCCTTCCATAAATTATGTTGTGAGAATGTTCACTTTGACCCCATCGTTCACTTGCTCCATACATCTCTATAAATAGTTGAAATAAGTTATCGTTATTACATTAGATTTGCACAAACATGATGAGTAAGTAATATTTAGGATTTCCAAACACACCTTTTTCCAACTCCTGTTGACAGGTTATGGAGACCGATCTAGTATACCCAACGTAATTATTATAATATTAGTATTTTAGTTCAGATTAAATTTTTGTAATGTCCTCTTCCATTAAGCACAAGATCTTTATTGTATGCAGATGATCTGAAACTGTTTCTCCAAATTGATATATTAAATGACACCGAGAGGTTACAAAGTGACCTTGAGGCCATTTCTACTTTTTGTAAAAGCCGCTTTGCAGTCTGCAATTTTCTTGCTAGCAAGATGTTGCAAAGGCAATTTCTTGCAGGTAATATTTCTTGATGGTACGTTTTACAGCTGGCAATTTATGTAATTGCAATAATATTGCGCAAGATTTGCCAACTTTGCAAAAATAAATTGTACTGTCAAATAAAGTAAACAATAAACATTAACCTTCTATACTGTTTCAAAAACCAAATGATGAAATTCAACACTGCACTTTTATCGTATATAACCTCTAATCGGACCACACGACAGGAAGTAATGTCACAGAATACTAAATATTTCTTCTGTAGTAATGTTCCTAGTGCTTCTAGGAACTTTTGTCTGTATTGGTAACATTGAAATCACTAAATAATCCACCGGACTTGCACCAAAGTTGCAAGAAAAATCGAGCAGAACCGATTATCTGCAAGATGTTGAAATGTGCAAGTAACTTGCCAAACATGATCAGCTGGCTCTCAAGTGCGCATGCCTTTGATCAAGATTTCTTGCACTTGCAAGAAAATTGCAGACTGTAAAGCGGCTTTAAGGCAATGACTTAGTCTTGCATGAATCAAAATGCAAGATTATAACCTATACAAAAAAGAAAGATCCTATTCTAGTGGCAGATTGAGAGACTAAACGAAATTAATGATTTTGGCGTCTTGTTCACCAACAGTTTTTCATTTAATAATCACATAATAGCTCTTGCCTCTGAATGCTACAGAAAATTAGGGTTTATTCTTAGATCAAGTAAATATTTTAGTTACAATACCTGCATTATGTTGTTTAATTCATATGTACACTCTATCCTTAAATCTTGTGTTGTATTATATGGTCTTCAAGAACATATTTATATACTGACATGTTATAGAAAGTTCAAAAGATGTTTTTAAGATCTATATATTTTAAGAAACATAGAATATGACCTTTCTTGATACTTTATAAGAGGCAATTAACAAAATTTAATGTAACATCTGACACTAAACTCTGTAAAAACATACAAGTATTATTTATATCGGGCATTTTATGTAACCAAATAGAGGCATCTGAAATCCTAGGCGCTTTAAACTTTCATGTACCAAACGCCAGACTAAGGCGGAGAGATTGTATGTTTAACACCTCTGCTGGTACAAATTCACATGTCGAATTATATTCATGGGCACTTAATGATATGAGCTGTGATATAGATATATTTAAAACTAATAGATAACAATTAATCTCCAAGTGATCTGTAATAAGATAAATCATAAATATTTAGTTTGTACATTTTTTATTCATATTGTCGCATATTTCCACCCCTAGCAAACAACCTCCCTTAATTTCCGTGGGTTCTAGAAATTATAACAAGGGATAAGCACTAACACTTTATTTAATAACTTATTAAAAACTTGACAATACTTTTATTTACTAAAATAACCTTTAACAATGTTTATTATTTGATATTTACACTCTGTATTTACTTCGAATTTCTGCCTTATATACTCTAAAAACACCTCTAGAACCATCTAGAACCTGGATGTCCACAACCTTCCACGGCGATCTAGAAACCTTGATCCTTTTCTAAATTTCTAGAAACCGTAGTACTACCAGTGTCACACAGTGGCGTGCATTACAGGCTTTAAAGAATCCTATCACAGTTGCAACTGCTACCACATGAGTGTCAGTCTAATGCCTAACAATATCTTATATTTGTATGTTAACAGTTTTGTTAATTTTTGTTATTTATTATTGCTTAGGCCAATTTTAATTCTATTTTTTCCCCCACTATATATTCTTAATTAGGGAATACCTGTTAATATGCAGTATAAATAAATAAAGTGGGGTGGATTCCAGTGTTAAGAAAATATTAATTTTAGTGCATAAATGGATTGAAACAGTGCTGCGACCACATCAAATTCCAATGTCGAGTTGCCTATAGCATTATCGGTAAAGCATAGAATTGTTACTTGGAGTACAGAATAAAGAAAGAACAGAACTAGCCTTTCCTTAATCATACTATTTCTTTGTACATGTTGACTATTTTTGCAATCATTTGAATCTGCAGATGTAGTGTGTGGTGATAATCTTCCATCGCTTTCGGAGTTTTGTTGACCTTTTGTGCTAAGTGACATACAATCATCTCCATACACTTTCGGTATTGTACTTTAGAGGATGGTAGCTCCTTCGGAATGCATTTTTATAAATACATATGATCAATCTCCTTATTCTACCCCGAGTATATGTGGTTAAAACTATCTAAATACTTCACTACTAAACTCTCACTGTATTTTAATTACATACGCAGAGAGCGATTCCCAATAAAGAATAACCTTGAAATATTTAATCTATATTTTACTTTTTTTTTAGGTGAAGAACCCTTCATCCTAGTAAATTCATACCCTATACATGATGTTAGTGTCTGGCGAGATTTAAACTCCAAATTTGTATTACAAACATACAGAGATGCCTTTGTTACGCCATCTAGAAATCCTGATCGCCAATATGTAGAAGATATGTACAATGCTTGCTACACAGTGATGCATAAATCACTTACATACGATACCGATGGAGATGGGTTGATAGAAAACAGTGGACAACCAGATCAAACGTTTGATACATGGGTTATGTCAGGATCGAGGTAAGGTTTCATTTAGTGGGAAAAATTCTCAAGTTGACTTTTATGAAATAAGATAAATAACAAAACAGCACCAAGTACTTAATCCTAGTTTATTATAGATATAACCAGGATTAAGTAAGAAATTTGATTGTGTATCTGGACTAATCCTATTTGCAAAAACTAGCTTCCTACGGTTTTCATGTAACCCTTCAATTACTATCTGGAAAACAGCAGTGTCTATCTGGCAAGGGCCAAATAAGTAGTTTTTTAACTATAAAGCATTATGTTCCACAGAGCAGGAAAAATTTTTTGCCTGGAGATGGCATGATTCTATAGTTTATACTCAGGCAAATCATCAATGGAATTTTTTATTTAATACTTATCAGGGGTACGTAGGAAGGGGATATAAATCAAATGGCGCAAACCGCAGCTCCAATGATGGTATCAGTTTTGCATACAAATTACCAACCAAGTAAAACCATTCTTATAAACGCGTTTGAGTGCCCTCTGATAATTTGTAAAATGAATCACTGACATCTGAATCCTGATTATCATATATTATAGGTTCAGAACATGCACATAGATATTTAAATGGCTTTAGCAAATGGTTTAACGGAATTTCAGTATTCATGAGAATGTGTAGCATTGATATGATTAGTGTGGGATATCTGTCGACCCTAGAAGATATAGGTACCATCATAAATTAACTTCAGAAGTAATTGTTTATTTGTTTTATTACAGTTTCAGGCAAAATACTTTTATTCTTCGATTCTTTGGGACTTCCTGCCACATGTATTTCTTCTCTTTAAGCGGTGCTGGGGGAATCTACAAAATATCACACCCTTTTTTAAAAATTTTATATTCAAGTGATTTATAAAATTTTATTTGACCCGTATTTTTTTATTTTACATTCCAAATTCATTTTAATAGTGAAATTAATTATTTAAGTTACGAAATTTTGAATTGGCACTTATAGTGGCGTCAGATATGAGACCATGCGCAGTCAGCGAATAGATGAATAATCGACAGGCATCGTTCGTTTACTGTTATAGGATCGACGTGAGTCATTGTTATATTAATTGTCTTCAAACTATTGTTATTGTCATTATTTAACTTATTTAACTAAGTACACTGTAAGCTAAAGTAAGTACCTATCTAAACAATTTTCTATTAATAATATACTGTTGCAGATATGTTTTAAAATAGAAAATAAAATTCAAAATTTTTAGGTTATAATTTACAAAGGAAGATAAACACAATGTAAACAACAAATACGCAAAAAAATCAACCAATCACTACCACCAACATGATCAACGTAAAATTCTCTAAAATTGAATTCTCACTACATACGTCATCATTTACCGCCTTGTTATTTTGAAAACCAATTTATTCTTGCATGTGATTATTAGGACTTTCTTTAATATGATATATGAAATGTATATTTAGTATATTTTTTGATGGTATAATAAGATTTTATAAATTTTGTTGAAGGAAACGACCCTATTAACCAGTTTGTAATAACCTCTACGCCTGTGACTTTTACGTCAAAGGATCAGTTAGAGGTTGCTTTTTTTTAAATAAACAACACAAATAAGTATAAAAAATTGAAATTAAATATTGGTTGCCAATGTTAAAGGAAGAGCTTCACAAACTTAACATTGTGTAAAAACTAAAAAAACTGTTAACTATATCAATAGTTCGATGTAAATAGTAAGTATCTATGGATATTGAATATAACAAACATTCTTAGAGCTGTGTATTTATCATACACAGCAAAAAAGATTTTTCAAAAAGAAGCCTTGAAAACAGAAACAGATTAGATTTACGAAATGTCGGCAAAATATTTAATTTCAAGTTTTTATACTTATTTGTGTTGTTTATTAAAAAAAAAGAAGCAACCTCTAACTGATCCTTTGATGTAAAAGTCATAGGCGTAGAGGTTATTTATCAATAACATACTGGTTAATTGTGATATTTTGTAGATTCCCCGAGCACCCAAAGAATGAAAGAAGAAAAAAATTAAGATAATGCCACAAATAAAATTTAGACAATATTTAAATACTGTTTTTACTTCACTACCACTTATTGCCTATATTGAGTATCGACAAAGTGTAGCTAAAACAAATGTTCCAAGAAAAAAGACTAGATTATCTGAATTTTAAATTCGTCATCATCAAATCTCTTATTTACTTACCGAACACTACATCAGCAATGCAAATTTATATCAACACGGTAGGTATCTATAATGCTTTTCATATCTTTTAGTGCTTACTGTGGTGGACTTTGGTTAGCTGCTTTATTAGCAATGATTGGTATGGCAGATTGCTTAGGAAAAGTAGATGATAAAAAATTGTTTGAGGATTTACTAGCGAAAGGTAAAAAATCTTTCGAAAAGAAATTATGGAATGGTCTTTATTACAACTTTGACTGTTCTAAGAGTCAATACAAATCTATAATGGCCGATCAACTCAATGCTCAATGGTATCTAAGATGTTGTGGATATAATGAATATGTTGTAAGTATAAATTTCAAATTACTATTAAATGAGCAAAATGCATAATTTTTTTAAACATCACAGATGAATAGATCACTAAAAAACATAATTTTTTCAATATTTTATTTTTGTTTTATGTTCTAATTAAAGGTTAAAAAAACTATTTACTGCAGCTGTCAATTTAACTGCGTTTAAATGGAGAAGTTTCCGCGCTACTTGTGTGTGACGTCATCGGGCACATCGCACCGACGGAAAACGTATTGTGATTGCGAATGTGTACACATTATTTATGTTGTGTTATGGAAAATACAAAGAAAAGTAGCTATAACTATTGCATTGTGCCCAAATGTACAAATACTACAATAAAAACTCCAGAAAAGTTATTTTTTAATGTGCCTAGACGCGATAAAGTTAGGAAGAAATGGTGCAGAGCTATGAGACGAGACGACCGAAATGCAGAATTATCGTCATCCTCAAGATTATATTGCTGCCAGGATCATTTTGATGTAAATTTACCCATTAAAACTAATTATTTTATAATAATATTATGAAAATATGTACCTAACCCTAAATATTATTGTGATAATTTGTTTACATATCATGGTGAATTTGGTCACTTTCCTATTTATAGGAATACAAAAGTTTACTAACTTCTGTTAATAGGAACCTTGAATTAAAATGTATAAATGTATAAGAACGGTGGGAATAATGTAACTTCTCGACGTTCTACATATTATCCAGTTAGGTATATATTTATATATACCTATGTATGTCAACAGTTATTTTTACTATTAATGTACTAACCTACCTAAAAGTACGTACTTAGTAAGTGACGGGAGGTATTTATTATATAAAAAAGTAAAGCATTCTAAGATGAAAAATATTAATTAATATAACATTAAAACATTGCCTTGTTTACCTATTTTGAGGTTAGGTACATAAATAATTTGTTATATTTAACTACAGTAAAAGGATAAAAATGGGCACAATTGAATTAATGTTTAGAATAATGAATGACACATACCTTGTTGCTTTAGTACCTCTAATTTCTGCACTAATAAAATCAGTGTTAGTAGCAAAAAAGTTTGTCATCATAAACACATCAACAACGGGTAAATTGTCACTCTGGCCCCATAAAAACCCACTGTCCGTCATTTTTACCACTTAATAATTAAAATAAATAAATAAATGAATGATTTCTTTTATGAAAATATCAATACACATTTACAAAACACAAAACAATTTACGATTTAACCCATTGGCAGAGACGACCATTAGACATTATGCCGAATGACGTCAGACCAATAGCGTGGTGTTTTCAGTCACGTGGATATGTTCCCATAAAATTTTGAATTTCAAAGTCGTTTATTTAGGCTACACATTTTTTTATACCTTTTCTTCATTACTTTCTCAACTTATATAACATATATAACGAAAAAATAATAAATTATTGCATTTCTAAAATTCATGCATGTTGCTCATTGTATCTAATTCTCAGAAGTATACATTTTTTTCTTCTTGCCCTCTTAAATATTTTATTGGCAGGGGTAAAAAAAAAATTGAAATTGCCCGAGAGTTGTTTCTTGTTTTTATGAAAACTTCCACCAGTTTTACGACACAGGATATCAAAAAGATTTTATTTACTAGAGTTAGCCAGTCGGTTCAACAATAAGATTTTTGTTTATAAAGAGAGATAACTTCAGAATATAATAATATGTGAAATTGATGCTAACTACACCCTCTGACATAAAATTTGTATTCTATGAATATATTCACGAATGTGTTGTATTGTTAGATGTTTCTTATTTATAGTATTCTAGGAGCTAGTGTCGAAAAGTGAAAAATTTATCAAATCACTAACCGAAGTGGTTTGGTGATAGTATTTGTCCAAACAAGCAAACTTGTCTCTTGCGAATATGGGCCTTAAGGGCCGGCAATATATAGTGCGGGCCTGTGAAAAATTGAATGTATTTCATTGTAATCAAACCAATAAGCTCTTCAGTTTGACTGTAGTTGTAGGTGAAAGAATTGCATTGATATGGTCGGCGAGAGTTTTCTCATTGAGAGTTGCGGTGCGCGCACTCAGAAAAAAAACCCGAATTGCATTGTAATCAAACCGGCCAAAGTTTGTGGCAAATGTTGTCAATTGTTCAAAAAATGAAAGAAATTAACGGGAGTTTTGACAGAGTTTATTGGGGCAATTATGAGCATAAAATCCAGGTTTACACTGTAAATGTCGTCAAACAAGGAATTCAAGCTAAAAACTAAATAAACCCAAAACTTCCCCACTGGAGTGAATCGTAGTAACATTAACTATATCGCCGTCTATTGCATTTTGAGCATTTTTTTTGAGCAGAAATCTCTAGTGTCATTTTAATCTTGATTATTCAATGGAACTTACCCTCAAAAACGCTGAAACCGACCCTACAAGGAGTGGAAACGAGCATCTTCACTGCAAACTGATTGATTTTAGTCAAAATAACATTCGTCCTGTGTAAACTATGTTTTTAAGCATATCCAACTGTAATATCAGTATTGTTGACTTTGCTACAAGTGTATGATCTGTATATATAATGTGATCAAATAAACATCTGTCTATCTATCTAAAGTGGAGAATCTATAAGACTGTTACAAAATGTTGCAATAGCGTTTGAAACACTTTCTTTAACATGACTAAATAACTAACCTTAAACAGACTTGTTTTATTTTTATACTGGCATCTCAGCAATATACATATAATGATATGTAAAGACGTTATTACATCTTATTTATAAAAGTCAAAAAGTATATACATACTATGTATTAACTCATCTACATCAGTTACTAAGAAATAAACATTCCACAGCTTATTAAAACTCTTGCAAAACTTGTTATAATTTTTCTTTGTCTGTAGTTAAAGTGTGACTAAATGATGACTTTGTTATTGTCCTGTACATACTGTGCATAATATACTTAATATAATAATGAGCTGTTGTGAGTAATCGGATGTTAGATATGAGCAGCAAATGAATGTTGTTGTTTTTCCTCTATAAAGAGCAAGCGTTTCAAAAATAATTTAAAATGAAGGAAATAAATTAATTTCTTAAAATATGTCTTTTTTATATTTGATATTATGCGATTCCAAAACTATGCTGAACTATTAAGGATGCTCCAGAATGAGAAAAAATGAGGTAGCATTAGTCGTCTTGTCCTTAACGTTATTATAAAAATAATTTTAAAAAAAATCGTTTTTACAATTTCAAGATGGTCGCTGCATATATCACAATCGCAGATAATAAATATGACTTCTGAATCTAGTCAAACCCGAAAGTTTTAATAATTGTACAAATACCGCAATACATCATATTTATAGAAACAAAAGTTATAAATTTAGCATCAAGTAACAGAGATGTTTTTAATATTATTTTGAACTTTTTAAGCAACAATAGTATATATTTCAATGAATGCTATACTTTATCTACAATTATAACAATAGATATTAACATAATAATTCATCTTCACTACCCACATTATCACCTGTAAAAATATAGCATTAGAATATTTATAATATACACAAGACAATAAGCTTTTACAATGTGGTTGAAACCATGATAAAACTCCAAGTGAAACTACAATTGAACGTATTTATTATCATCTATAAACGTTTAAGAATCAAAAAATTATATTCACTTAACCAAGGTTGTACAATGTCTCATACAATTCAGTACAACTTCAAATCGAACCACTATATAACTTCCGTAAAAGACGTAATATAAACTTTAATGCAACTCCGAGGCAGAACTATATAAGAACTCGCATATACAATGTTTTATTAAGTTTAATAATACTCCAATCTAAATCCTCACAAAAATTTTATTAAACGACGTTTAAAAGTGGTGCATAAAATTTTGAATAGTTGTATAACCGTCTTTAACTTTTTAGTTTTATAATCTCAAATAACATAAGTTGTATAAACATTTATAATAATTATAAAAAGTCTCTTAACATTATGTGCTGCTTGGGTAGTAAATGAAGCAGTTGCAAAATATAATAATAATAATAATTTTTATTATAATCCACAAAAATTTTTTACAGTAGTATAAAATTAGAGACGACAAATTGATTATAAAGAGTTCAGTGAATTTAAAATAAATTCTTCCACTCAACCCATCATCTAAAACATTTCTGTGATGTATTTTGTATAGTGAAATTGGCCGAAGTTTTCAGTAAAGGACAAGGAAATGACTCGGATGATAGATAAAAATAGGGAGTCACACACAATAAGCAAGCCTACTAAAGCTGCAGTGCCTCCAGAGCCCGGCATGGCAGAGAATTCGTGACTATATAAACCAGTTTTACAGAAAATTGTCTTCAAAAATACAAATGTGCTCGTGTTGAAAACAAAAATTATTTAACATTTTAATTTCATTGTGATATATTTATTGCAAATACATATTTAACTTAAGACAGAGTTATTTAGATGTTTTATATAAACTGAATATTCTATACAAATTAATAAGAGAACCCCAAAAATTGAGTTAAAGTAAAACGTTATGTTCTAATTAATTTGTATATGAATATTGTGATAAATCTTTTTTATAACTTTGTTATTATTATAAACCATATTTTTTATAGGATTTAGCAAAAAGTAGAAATTGTAATCTATGAGAAATAAAAATAAGGACTATCTACAATTATTAATTTCTAATCTTTGCATTCTATTGATAACCTGTATTCTGGTTATGCTACCAATTAAAAAATATTTCTTATTTGGCAATTCTCATTGTAACATTAGTATCCACATACTCCCCTTTACTTACTTACTATCAATTGTGTTCTAATATACGTACTTTTTATGATTTCTTTAAGATTTTTCCGAAAGACCATATTCGGACCACTCTAAAGACAATATTCGAAAATAATGTACAATCTTTTTGCAATGGAAATTTGGGTGCCGTTAATGGCTTTTTAAATGGAGATGTAGATTATTTTACTATACAAAGTCAAGAGGTATGGACAGGAGTAACATATGCGCTTGCAGCAAGCATGATTCAAGAGGTTAGTTTTTATGAGTATTTATTTATTTAATTCATGAAATTATTGCAAATTGTTTCATCTAATGCTTTCACTATGCCAGTTGAAAGAATGAACAAAAATCTAATAATTTTTTTCAAAATGAACTTAGTGAAAGAATTAAATTTTAACAACATAGAAGAAGCTAATTTGTTTTTTTATATTATCTTTTAGGGCATGTTGGATGAAGCTTTTAAAACAGCAGGTGGGATGTACAAGTCAATGACAGAATTATTTGGATTGGCATTTGACACTCCCGAAGCATTATATGCTCATAAGTACTATCGAGCAATAGGTTATATGAGACCACTCAGTATATGGTCTATGCAGTTGGCATTAGAAGAAAGAAAACAAAAGTATTAGATTATCTTTATGGTAATCAGAAATTAGTTAGAATGTTAGAAGATAATATAACTTATGACAAGGATATTTTTAAGAATTGTTTTGATTTTTAATACTTATGTTATACTAGAATATAAAATTATAGAATTTTTTCCCATAACATTGAAAAAAATATTTGTTTCTTTAAACCTTTGCTTAGGCAGATGTAGAATATTACGAATACTTTAAGATATATGTAAGGACTATTTCATTTCGATGCATTTTGTAAAAAGAAATTGCAACTTGACAAAGGAAATAGTATTTTCTAAACTCAACTACTATATTAAATCTGTAAGAGGTAGCGGTAATAGATGCACATGATCAGCATGTGTAACGAATCTATTGGCATTTAAATTTGGAAATGATGTAATCTAAAGCAAAATTTACAAAGGCTTATCAAATTACCGTTTTTCTGTTATATGTGCCGCGTGACAAGCAAGTAACCTTCAGTAAGATCCACCACACATACAGCCGATTTTACAATCGCAAGTTAACTTTCATGTTAGCTGACTCTTACTTGCAGGTTAACTACAACTTTATCGACACTTGCGTTTTTCAATATAAAGTTAAGTGATGGTTTGTAAACGAGAGGTTGGAATAAAATTTATAATGTTGGTACTGGAAAAATGGGTAATATACATAAAATGTATGAATTTTAGCCAAAGTCACGCCACCTTCTATCAAATATAAATGTCAGAAGCAATTTATGAGTTAGTGGTCTATTATTAGGTAAGTAAGTAGTATTTAGTCTCGATCTATTTAAAAAATCTCTTTCATCGTATTCTTCGAAAAAGTTAAGTCTATACCGGATTACCTTGGCTCCTCATCACTGATATATGAAATTACTTCGTACATATCCATTTTCAAGCGAAATTTCAAAAAATTATTTTGTGACAGTTATTTTATAGGTTATAAATTGCCAGTAAACTGCCATCTTCTAGTTAACCCACACCTCATCTGCTAGTAAAGTTAACTAGTAGATAACAGATAACTACAATATTGAAAATGACCAGCTATTGTAAAACCCAATTTCTATAATAACCTGAAAGTTAACTCTGACTGGAAGTTAACCAGCGATTGTAAAACCGGCCGATAATCACTATTCTCCTTTTAAGGTTATCGTATAGTAGATTGATACTTATCAATACTCACTACTTAGTGAGGAAATAAAAGTTAAACACTTGGAACAATATCCAATACTTTATAATAATAATAATTAGATTTATTTACATCAGAGATTGTAGATTTACAAAATATTACAAATCAAAAAGCATTAATATAATTACATACACACACAAATCTACACTGTAAATAAATGTAAATACTCAAAAAGTGACTTAACACTTGTTTCGAGTTATAACTAATGTACAGTACAATTTATCACAACCATAAAACACAATAGTAAATCACAGCAATAATAAATCACAACAATAATAAATCACAACAAACAATAAATCTAAACAGAATTATATAATATGTATAGGTAATAATAATGTATAAAGTATAATGTATAAAGCAGGTACGTGTCTTCTTTTTTATACACATAACGTACACAAATAGATTAAATATCTGTATACTGTACCACGCTTTCCTAAATCACACTTACACAACAGCTGTACAGAGCAACACAAACAACGGCAAGTATCAGAAAATTTTTCTTTGGTTTTTAGTATTTTTACATTTTTAGTTGATAAATATTTTTTATGTCAATAATGTCATTTATTATATTCCTTGGACTTTCTATTATATGCTTCTTTAATAATTTTTTAAACGTGCTTATTTTGGTTATGTTTTGTAACTCGTTCGGTAATGAGTTATAGACTGTTGGGGCTAAATAAGTATAAGACCTTTGTCCAACTGTTTTCGTCATAAATGGTACAATATGTTTATTTTTTTGTCTAGTATTGTATACATGAGAGGGTAGAGTTCCTATATTTTGGGTAAGTTGGTATTTAACGCTTATGTTGTAATAATACAATTGCCTAATGTCAAACAATTTTGCCTCTGTGTACAATAGATCTGATGAATATATTGAACTCCTGCCTAGCATTATTTTTAAGAATCTTTTTTGTAGGGTTTCAAGAGGAGTTGAATGAGTTTTAACAACGCCACCCCACCCAAGTATACAATAACGTAAATGACTTTCCACAAGTGAGTAATACAGTATTTTTAATTGATAGAAATCCAGTATATTTTTTAGGTACTTAAATTTGTAGATGATAGTTTGCAATTTCTTTATTATGTAGTTTATGTGGACGTCCCATCTTAGATGGGAGTCTAGGAAGACACCTAAATATTTTATGTTTTTTTTAGGTAATACAGTACATAACGTTTCTCGTGTATTTATTTCAAGACATTGAAATGTCGGTTGGCTAGATTTATTGCAACTAAGCGGTAGGTAGTGCGTTTTATCAAAATTTATTGTTAATAACCTGTTATCAAACCAATTTTTTATTAGACTTAGATCATCCTCGACTAGTATCCTAAGGTCTGTCCAAGAGTCTGCCTTATAAAAAATGGCAGTATCATCAGCGAAACCCACAATTTCTCCCCTGCTCCCTAATGAAAACAACCCATCTATGTAAATCGAAAACAGAATAGGTCCCAAAACTGTACCTTGCGGGACTCCGTACTTTATTATCATTGACTCACTTAATTCATTATTTATTCTTACACATTGGGATCTATTGGAAATATAACTTTTGAATAGTTTTAGTGTAACATCTCTAACTCCAATGTCTTCCAGTGTTTGTATCAATAATTCATGGCTAACCGTATCGAACGCCTTCGATAAATCTAGAAATATACACAAGCAGGGCTTACTTTCATCCAGAGCGGAGTAAATCTTACTAGCTAATAATGCATCCTGTGTGGATACGTTCTTTTCAAATCCGAATTGATTGTCCGAGAGTGGTTTATACTTATTTATGTATGCCGTTAATCTTTTTTTTATGACTTTTTCAAATAATTTCGATAGGTGGGTTATGAGTGATATTGGCCTATAGTTTGACAATATTTCTTTGTTTCCTTTCTTATATACAGGAATTATTACAGACTCTTTAAATACCGAGGGCCATATGCCAAGTGTCATGGATGTATTGAAAATATATTCTAGCGGTTTTAGGATATATTCTGAAACTAATTTTAATACTTCAGCTTTTATGTTGTCTAGACCAGGGGATTTTTTTATTTTTTAGTTCATTTATTAGTTGTTTTAGTTCAAATGTGTCTGTAGGTAAAAGTACCATAGAGTTTTGGACTGAGTTTTTTATAATTTTGAAGTTAGGATCTTTGTTTATTTTATTTGCAAGATTTTCCCCCATTTTGGTAAACGTTTTGTTAAATTCATCTGCCATTTCTTTTGAATTTGTGATTAGTTCACCATTTTCATTCTTTACTGAACTAAAGGCATTGTTTTTTGCGTTTGCTAATTTCCCGGACCGTTTTCCAAAGTCTCTTTGAACTTGACTTGTTTTTGTTTATTTCGTTTTTGTAATATTCATATTTAATTTTGCTAATTAGATTTGTAAGCCTATTTTTGTAGGTTCTGTATTCTGATTTTAAATAGTCATTATTAGGATTTTTTTGTACTGTTTTATACATTTCGTTTTTTTTATGTATGGATTTTATTAGCCCGCTTGTGACCCAAGGTGTTAATTTTGTATTTTTCCTTTTAATTTTTTTGAGATTAGTTGAATCATTTAGTGCTTTTGTAACAATACTAACAAAATTTTTTGTTGCAGTATCCAAATCATGCTGTATATACACAGATACCCAAGACTCTCTACTTAGAATTTTCTGAAACTTACCATAATCTACATTCCTCATGTATCCTTCCCTATCATTAGTGTCCTTCTCTTTATTACAGTGTAATATAATTTGTAACATTGTAGTAAAGTGATCTGTGATATCATTTTGTAATATTATTGGTAGTATTTTTTCATTTACATTATGTCTGGATCTAATAAAAATATGGTCTATACATGATTTTTGATTTCCCTGTACCCTAGTGTAATTATTTATGCATGATATATAACCATATTCATGTAGAATATTCATGTACTCGATACTACAATCATTGTTTTGCAGTATGTCAATATTCGTGTCTCCAATAAGAATATGGTAATCCCCTGTCTCTTTTTGATGTGCTTGGAGATAGTTTTGTAAATGGACTAGATAATCTGTAAGATCTGTAGATGGTGGTCTGTACATAGCAGTTATATCTATATCACATTGGTTGCTTAGTTTGATGGTAATTTTAATAGAGTTGATTTTTTTTTTTTTTTTTTGTATTATAGCGGCCCTAACAGCTGAGGTCATCTGCCGCATATCACTTTATGCTCATATCCTATGATATAAGCCAATGTGTTTTATAAAATCTAAGACACTGTTTATTGATCTGGTAGTGTTACACAATGTGACACTTAACCTATTTGAGATTTGATATAATCTGCGGGAATCGTTGTATTGAGGGCATGTTTGCAGAATATGTTCGACGGTAAGTACTGTATTACACTGCTGACATTGAGGTGCTTCATTTCTTAGAAGAAGATGTAAAGAGGTAATGCTACTGTGACCTATTCTAAGTCTTGTCAGGACCACTTGGTCTCTTCGGCTTAATTTTTTTGGACATTTCCAAGGTTTGATACTTTGTTTTATAGGTTTCAGCTTTGAGTTGTTGTGTGTCCATTGCTCCTGCCAGTAGTCTTCAACTTTACTTTTCATATATGCGATTGCATCATCGGGTCGTACAAAATGGAAATCTACATCGGCTTCTTTATTAGCAGCTTCTTTTGCAGCTAGATCGGCTGCTTCATTTCCTGATATTCCAATATGGCTTGGTGTCCAGATAAATACCACTGATTTATTTAATTCAACCAAGTTGTGGATCGTAGCGTGGACCAACTGTACCAATGGATCAGAGATAAATGGGTTGTTTAAGCTCTGGATAGAGCTAAGCGAATCCGTACAGATATTTACGTTTTGGTACATGGCAAAGCCAGTAAATTTTAAGGCGTGAAGTATTGCATATAGTTCAGCGGTGTATACTGATGCAGAGTTAGACAATTTCCAAGAATGGGGCTCGTTTAATATCAAAATTGCACTACCTACACCGTTTGGGGTTTTGGAACCGTCTGTGTAAATATTAATAGAATCTGGATATTCTGCAATGATTTTAAAAAAATTCTTTCGCATAACGGTGGGAAGAGTTCCGTTTTGTTCTGAGACTAAGTCCAGTCTAGTAACGATATTTGGTATGGTCCATGGCGGAACTTCACCGAAAGAGGTAGGCAGGATTGCAGGGCATTCTAATTGCAGAGACTCACTGAATTCCGCGATACGCACCCCAGTTGATATTATTAATGGGGATAATATTATAGCTATAATTTATTTCACTTTTTATGTAAACTACTACCCCATCATTTTGATTCAGCTTACTGTTGTTATATATCATATCATATCCAGTTATATTATACAGTGTGGGGTCTTGAATATTCCATGTTTCAGTAAGAATAATACAGTCAAAATCCGTCTGTAGTTCTTCGAGAAGTATTTTGAACTGATCCTGGTTTTTGTTAATGCTACGGATATTATTGTGTATGATTTTAAAATTGTAATTTAGTTTATTTATATCATAGATCTCTTTACAGTCAAAGCTGTTTGTAAGTGTGTAGGTTTCTATTGTATTTATTTCAAAATCTCTAATGTACTGGTCCATTTTTACATAAAATTTCAAGATTCAAATTTAGATAAAATGTATTTATATAAAATTTAGATAAAAGAGGGACAGAGAAAAGAGTCTTAAGTTAATAAAGTAGGTAATTACAAGTTGCAATCGAGATTTTAACACATCTATATCATATATTAGGTTACGAAAAATATAGGGATACAAATATAGGATTACGCAAAGTTTACAGTCTTTTTGTGTGTGGTTCTTGTGGTTCGTTTTCTTGGAGTTTCGATTTCAGTGGGTTGTTGTTTACGTTTTTTGTCTATGTTTTTATTGAAAGATGAATAGACTTTATCCTTGGCCAAATTTGTGCTACTTCCTGCTGTTTCGTTGTTTAGTGCTATGTTTCCTGATTCAGTCACTTCTGTTTCTTCTGTTCCCTCGTTTTCTTCTGCTTCTGCTTCTTCTTCGTCTATTGGATCGTCTTTTTTTTCTTTCAGTTCTTCATAAGTAAAAGCCTCTCCATCTACGTACAGGGTATTGTTTTTTATTGTTGCTTGTTGGTTGTTTTTTCTAGCAAGTATCAAATGTTTGCGAAGGATTTTTTGTTTCTCGTATTCCTCAGTTGTATAGTCATTAGCGATAAATACTCTGGTACCTTTCAGTTTTTTTGCGTTTTTCAGAATATCGATTTTTAGTGGATAGCTGACAAATTCTACTGATATTGGACGACTTTTTCCTTCCACCTTCTTACCAAATCTATAGATGTCTCGAATATCAGAGAAATTAAACCTAATTTGGAGGTGTTTATTTATAGTGTCCAAGAAATATTGTATTTCGTCAATGTCGTTGCCTTGTTCTTCTACACCGTAAAATATTAAGTTATATTTCTTCACTTTCTTTTCGATTGCGGATAATTTATTTTTCAGATTTTGGTTCTCTTCTTTTAATTCTATATTTTCTTCCTTAATTTTTTCGAGCTCTTCAGTTATTTCAAATTTAATTGTGCGAATCTCTTGGGTTAAATCTTTTTTTATTTCTGTATTTTGTTTTTGGATTTCGTTTGTTTTGTTTACTAATTCCTGTATTAGCTTCAAAAGATCATTATTCGTAACGTTTTCACCCATATTATAGTCAATTGAATTTAAGGTTACGAGTCAGAAATGTTATTTAAGACGGTTTCGGTACTTAATTTTTGTCACACTTTTCCAAAGTTTATGTTAACTAATTTTTAGAGAATTAGCACACAGCCTTTTAATTTTTATCAGTTCTGGTGCACAAAAAACTTTATGCTCGGTTTGCATTTATACTGTTTATATAGGTTATCGGTCAAAGTAAATAATGTACTTACAATTTTATTTTATAACCACTATATAGAATTGAGAAGACATGCACAATTTGTTGTTTGTAAAGGTTTGTGCCAAGAAATTTTTGTCTTGTTTCCACTAAAACACTTTTATTTTCACGAGACTAGGACGTATACACACTTGTTGGTTGTGTTCCAAACAAACTACTTTACTGTTTATTAAATATAGCTAACACTTTTCCGGCCAATAACTGCATCCTCGTGCAAAACAAACATTTTTATAATTATTAATAATAAAAGTTCTTTATTAATTGCATTAGTATACAATTAGAAGTTGTAGCCAACCATCAAGGAAATGTTGCTACAAGAAGGCTGAATCCAACACCTAACCAGGTCCATGTTTGTCCCGACTGCGGTCGACATATACTCTCCCAAATCGGCCTCTATAGCCATAGTCGTGTACACCATAGATAAAAGTGAACTAATGACATTCTATAAAGGATTTTACCTGTTTGAACTTAATTCAAACTCATTGTATACAACTATCGACTATAACATTCTGTTTTCTTTTAAACTCAGATTTGAGTAACAGCTAATAATAATAATATTAGTATACAATGTAATGCAACACAAAAGGCCATCGACCTAGGTCCGTCAGCCGAGGAGATAATATAATTTTTAACATTTTTTACAGAAAATATGAAGGGAAAAAGGAGGTTGAGTACATTGTAAAAAGAAAAGTGAGGAGTGAGGCGTAGTATTTCAGTACACCTGAGACATCTGGTAATAAATTGGTCTTTCCGGATATGTGAATCTGGGTGTATTGTTGTTTCGAGCAATTATGAAGTGCCCTCCACTGTCTTCCAGCAGCAGTATGGACCCTTCATTCACAAGAATAATTTTTCAGAAAATTGCATAAAATATTCCAATTTCTCTGTGCGGCGGTTCAATAAGTCGTGCAAAAGCAAATGCGCATGCGCGGCGGATAGCTAAGAAATTATATCTGTCTGCTGCGGCGTCCACATAGCAACTCCCTTAAAAATATTGAGATGTGCTAAAATTGACAAGATGATTAAAATCATTATTAGTATACATAAGAAAATGCAACATATAGCTTCAAAATCACAATTTTCTGAAGAATTAGATATATTGGAAAAAAAGTCTGCGTCATATGACGTCATGTCCCAGAAGAGACATAGCTTAGCTACAGTAGGACACTGACGTCATATGCCGAATGTAAAAAAAAAATAAAAGCAATTGATTTTAGTATAAAAACTTTTAATACATGAAAGTACAACTACTTAATCATCATCACTACAATACATAAACGTGTATTCTGGATCCCCTACGGAATCATCTGTACCATACGTATCGTGCACTTTTATCCGGCGGAATCTTCGTCCTCACTTTCAAACTCTTCATACCAACGAAGTAATTGCTTTTCTTGCTTCTCTTCCATTTCACACACGAATAAATTATGAAATATGCACAGGAATCAGACAGAAACGGGCCAAACATGGTCTCTAGATCGCCTGACCAAATTCTTTCATCACCAACAAACTTAAGGAATTTTGTCATTGTTTTTTTACCCAAGGTGCCTAGTGGGACACTTCATACCCTATTACATGCAAAATTTACGTGATATGACGACAAGCGTATCTAGAGCGCACTAAGTTTTTGTGGCATATAACGTCAGCGTCCCTAGGGGCACTGTGGGCGATGCAGCTTATGCGTGTGTCATGTTAGGCACATATAAATAAAAGTGAGTGTCCGCGAATGTGTTAAAGTGTTAATTAACCATCTACAAAGCATATTTAGTAAATACCCTCTAGCATTTTGGGTATCAAGCTACATTGCGGGACCTGTACCTATTTTAAAATGTATTTATTTCTGTTTTTTTACCTTCAAATTGTTAATTCAGTGGATTATTAGGTTAAAATCATTAATATGTTCCTAGTCCTTTTGTGCGTTTTTGTTTCTTTTTTACATCATGCACAATAAAATATATTAGTTATAAAAGGTGCCAAATAGGCAAATTTTATGTAAATACGTACCCTTTACTTTTCACTAAAATTTCTCAAGATGACCACCATGTGTAATTTAAATTAAATATATTATATAGCAGGTTACTGTTAACTTATCTATGTCCCAATGTTATCGAAATATGAAAATTCAAAGAAATTTTGAAAGGTGATTTTTCCACAATTACAATACTTCCCTTCGGAAAGTGAGAGAAGTAAAAACTTTTAAAATTTCGCAATATGAATAATCTTGGAGAAAAATTAAAACATCAATTAGTGATTTGTTTTTTATTCTAACAACTTTACATTCAAACAAATAACCTCTTAACACCACTATTATTTAACACTACTTAACAAATCGTTTTAACTAAATTAGAAATATAATACATGGAGTTTTCATTTCCTTAATAAAAATTAGCTTAATAGCAAATATTTATTGTTACATAATTTTGTATATACATGTTATGTACAATGAACTCAATACTGTTTCTGACGCAATATAAGAAAAAGATAGCTTATAATAATTATTATGCTAAATTTACATTATTTCAAATATTGTCAAGATTTATCCAAAAGCACAATTATATTATATTGCACAAAATATATACCTAATTGATGTTCTGGTATGGAAAAATACTATTTTATATACATATTAATATTTCAGGAAAAAAAATAAATGTTTATACTATAAACAACCCTACTTATAAATGTGCCTTGACAAAAGAACATACAATACTATTATTGTAAATTCATGTAGTACGTTAAGAGTTTAAAATTTTTGGAACCTATAATATAAATCTATAAACTTATTTATAGGTTACTGTATGGAAATCTAGATTTTTGACTCAATCATATCTACGTTTATTTTGTAATACACATACGGGTAGTATTCTGATTGGCCAAAACCTAGGCCGGGAATGTCAACACTCTGAAAACAAAAGACAGATTAGAACATATTTTGCCACAACTAATTATTCATAGGATCATCAGTTGATTCTAAGTTTTCTTTAAATTATTTTGAAATTGTATTTTAGACCGATTTAAAATAAAATCGAATGTGAATATGTTTTGGAATATATTAGTCTCTGAGAAAGTATAAAGGTACGGGAGCCCTCGACCAGGAGTTTTAGCCTCATCGCGATATGAGAATTTCACTCTTTTTTGGACAGTTCATACCCAAACCAAGAAAAAAGTCCTTTATGAAGGAAGTTTTCAAGGTTGCTAAACGATCGAAAAACAGTAATGAACATGTAAAAAAAATGGAGTCAAACTGTTATCTCGACACGTCCGTTTCCTGGTTTTTGTGTTGAAGTAGAATGTATGGAACTCTATAAAAATTTGAACAGACATTTTCCGCCTTGTGCAAGCGGCGGGTGAAGAGAAAATTGGAAAATTTCCCAATAAATTTGAATGTGAAAAATATTGTCATCACGACACATCCGTTTTCTATGTAAATTGAGGAGTTTTGTGCGAAACAATCATGGAAAAACAAAAACGGATGATTTCTAGTTGCCCGTAAGAGTAAGTGAACTTGTAAAATGTAAATTTTTTCAGTTCCCGCGAGGTATTGTGACACATCCGTTTCCTTGATTAAATTATTGGTAGGATTTAGAAATATGTAAAACAATTTTGAACGTACGTTTTCTGCATTGCAGTTTCCAGAAAAACCATTCTCCAAAAAGCCGCAACGGGGGTTTTTCATGTTTTCATGTTCTCTAATTTGTTGGAACCTTGTGAATGTAATTCCAGCGCGTGAATAGACACACACATATATAATCACACTTTCACACAGAAGGGTCGATAGAGAGGAATAATACAGAGGCAAATCTACCTAACGTAAAAAGAAAAGAACAACCCCTTGGGTTCATAACTTCAAACTTTTTTCGTATATACTTGATAATATTATTACAATCATTCTAGTGCCTGGGCCAGCAATGAAATGGACTTCATGATTATAACCCTTTTAAAACCTATTTGGGGGAGGTTACTTTTGACGAGTTTACCACGAATATTCATATCGCCCTATATGGAAGCGGCGCTTTAACCCTTACGCACCCCTCAAACACGTCATTTTTCAGCCTTTAGGGTTTGTGATAAGAACCCGTTTGTTTTTAATTTTGTTCGACAAAAAAAGTGACGCGCTCGCCCAGTCCGACACCCGAAACATGTCAATTTTGAGCCTTATGGTTTCATGACTATAACCCTTACCATTTTTGGCACAAAGTTTAAAAATTGAATGTAAAACATCGTGGTAAACTTGTGCGACAAAAAAAATGACGCGTTCGCCCAGTCCGACACCCGAAACATGTCAATTTTGAGCCTTATGGTTTCGTGACTCCAAATCGACAAGGTGTAGGGATCCAAGATGGTGAGGGAAGGGCGAAAAATAACTGGTTTATATTGTCTCCTGGTTTTGCCTTGTTCGTGTTTCTAATTATAACTGCACTCAAAAAATGTCCATTGCAAAAACTCATATTTTGCAGTACAAATACATTTCATAACGAACATTTAAAAAAACAGCATCTTAAAAGCTGTAATTTTATTATTTTCTACAAATGTGCAACACGGAAAATGTCTGTTTAGACTTTTTTTAGGATGTACAGACCCTGATCAACCATCTAAAAAAGTCATTTTTTTTAACAACTAATACTGTATTTTTCAGGTTTCTGTAAGGCAAAAAACCCGTTTGTTATAGGTTGGTGGGTTTTTTTTACATTTTAATTAGAATTCCATTAAAAACGGACGAGGTGCTATAAAAAAATTACACGTGGTTTTTTTTTACCGATGAAAAATGCTTTTCCACCGCATTCGCAATGCCCCAAAGCTTTACATAACAAAGTTACTTATTTTCCGTTAAACTAAACATTGTTTATTGATTTGTTCTTGTTGGGATGACAAGAAATTTTGGTTAAGGGCTATTGTACTATAAGTGAAATTAAAACTTATATCCCTCCAGTTTAAGTAAAGGCTTTTATTATTTTTTTGGTTTTCTGACCGATAACCACATGGTAGCCGTGCCGGCAATAATTATAGTCACTCCCCACAACCTGTGGGGTTAGTGATGGTAAATTCCAGAATCGTGTGCCCTAAGTAAACGAAAAGACCCCAAGATAACCGTGTTCATATTGTCCTCTATCCAGTTGGTGTAGGATTTGGAAGAATACAATGCCAGAGAGCTGTTTTAGGGACATATTTGTTGTCATTGTTCAATGAGCTTTAGGGAATTTGCAGCAAATATCTTCATGCCCACATTTCAAATGTATCAATAAGCCATCTGTCTCTCCCAAATAGTCCATATCCCAGAGGCATAAACAAAGATGGAGAAAACTAGGGCACAAGCAAGTCTGATCTGTGCACATCTGACGTTTTTATCATGCAAAATTTTACTCAACTAGTAAGTTGCCGATGTTGCCATCTAAAGTTTGTTCCACCAAGCAGTTTGATTGTCCGTTGAACGGTCAAAAGCAGTCGCTCAGTTGTCTATCTATCTATTTATCGCTGTGACATATTCATGCTTTGACTGGGTGGCTTCATTTGACTGTCCAACAGACGATAAAACTGCATTTTGAAACAAACCTGTATATTCACAGTTGCCAATATTGTCCACACGAGATCCAAGGTATATCATATTATTTACTTCGCAGTCTTCACCAATCCCTAGCATGTCCAGATAATATCCATTAGCTTGGTCAATTGTAATTTTGTAATTTACACTAATACAGCAACCGGAGCTTATGCTACCATCACATAAAATTTCAAAGTAGGGCGAAGATGGGATCGTTGTAAAAAAACATTGTTTCAGGCCCATGTGTACTCTCAGCGAACTAATTGCAAGCTTTAATATTTTATTTTGCAATTCACAATACTGAATTTGCATATATCAAAAGTATTATTATTACCAGTCTTTAAAACAGGTTTGTATACCCCCTTGACCTCTAACTCCCCCCATGTTTCTTTGCCACAACTGCCTTAACTCTACATGACAACATGAAAACTGCCAAACTGCTAATGTTAACAATGTTAAATGGTTTACAACATTAAGTTTAATAACTGCAGAAATAACCATTATTCTATTATATAATTAATATACATTAATTTCAATTTAAATTGAAAGCTTAAACACATATGTATTAAGCTTTCAATTTAAATTGAAATTAATGTATATTAATTATATAATAGAATAATGGTTATTTCTGCAGTTATTAAACTTAATGTTGTAAACCATTTAACATTGTTAACATTAGCAGTTTGGCAGTTTTCATGTTGTCAATATGTGTTTATGCGGTATTTTATGCAGCACATATATTACCACTTTAATATCTATTTATTTTCTTATTTATTTGTCATCGCGCCACTTAAAATTGGCACAGAAGTACAAGAAATTCAATTACTTTATTTTTTGAGTTAAAATAGCGTTTTGAGATAAATCATTTGATTATTTATGACCCCGATACTGACCTCGAAAAAGAAATTATGTCAATTTTCTTCAACAAACAGAAACTTTCACCCATAAGCTACAGAACCAGTGCTTGCTTATACAAAAAGTTATTTGTTCTGCAAATTTATGAGATAAGAATGATTGAAATTACTCTTGTACTGAAATGTGTCAATTTTTTATTTTTTTGATCGATTTAGTTCCAGATTTTCCATTCTTTAGGGGGGGGGTCAACTTATGTATCAAAATGCATTAAAATATATGGGTCAAATTTTTCTTGTTTGGTTGACTTGATATCGAATAAACTTTTCGACATATTTACTTAACTTGCCACATGGTAATATTAAATAAAAGAAATAAAAAAAAATTAAGCTAATAAAAACATCAAAATAACGTACATCAATATTGGAACCAGAGAGGGCAGCACTACTATCTAAATGGCCGTAGAGATGATTAAGGACATCCCTCAAACGCTTCATCGTCTTTTTATGTGGATGGATTAGAATTGCTTGGAAATTGACTGGTAGACCATATCTAAAATGAAATTCTTATTAATATACAAATACAACAAATTTAACGGTGAAACCTGGTTTTAAAAAATGGAATCTTCAGAAGTCCTGTTAATCAATAGTAGCACTATTTAAGGGTATCCTCTTAAAATTAAATACCAAAATTCAAAGTGCCTTTTAAGTTACAGCCTCGAAAGTTGAGTAGATATACGACCACACGGAGAGCGTGTGGCTCATATAGCTGTTGTCAAAGAGTCGGACGAATATGTTCCAAATGAGTAACGCAACCAGATCACCTCCCTCCCCCATTTTCGGGGGTGCTAAACACGAATATTAGGGCAAAAAAGTTTATGTTCAATCCCCTCAAATTACCATAACCCACTCTTTTCGCGAGTATACTTTCATTAGTCACTATTGACTATACGAAGTTAATAGTAGTCGAACTATACAGGAAGGGTGACAGTCAGTGAAGTTTGGGGCAACTCTTCTCTCTCGGGGGGTGGGAAAGTAATTATACTCCTCTTTTCAGTTTTACACGTTTACCCCTCTGTTCTCGAGGATGCTGATGACGACAAAAATACTTTGAGATGAGGTTGACCCTTGGTACCCGTATAAGGGGATAAAAGCCACTCCTTCAGTAATGCCCGGCAATGCTTATTTAGAGTGGGGTGGCTCGAAATATATACAAGTGGAATCGGAACGATGGTAGTTTTAGGACAATCCGTGAGGGTTGATTCGTTCCTGCTAGGGGGTGGGGTGATCTTTTTATCTCCTGAAAATGGTAGAATAGGTAGATAATAAAGAAAATGCATACATTTAAAATTTTTGTTTTATATAATAAATGACGTATATAAATCTGTGTAGAGATGCTGTTTTCGCTCGGTTACTGTGTATGCACCTCCACATAGAATGTGTGTGTGCCTTAGAAGCTGCTAGAGAGATGTTGTTCTCTCTCGCCTAAAAGTATTTTATTTGTCATTAGCATCCTCGAGAACCGGGGGATAAAAGTTTCAATGAGAAGAGATCTATTTTATCATACTCCCACCCCTCCCTTGGGAGGGTAGATTCGACCCCCAGGGATGGTTACGGTCATGTCTCTGACATTATTCTTTGCCCTTTATCATGTCTTGGTCAGAAATTTGCATTAAAACCCTTGCTGTCGCGCGTCTGGTCCAGTGGCGTAGCGGACTGACCCGCAGTGCGGGGGGCCCCCGAGTCTAGAAATTTATGACGCGAAAATATCATCGAAATTAAAAATTACATTCATCTTAAACATCAACATTCAATAGTCAATATTATATATAAATATTTTAATATATATTCAAGATGGCGGGTAATGAAAGTGTGAGTGCAAATGTGCTCTGTGGTTTCTGTAAAAAACCTGTAGTCAATAAAAAAGTTAATTGCACAAATTGCAGTTCTATTTTTCATCCAAGTTGTGCTAACAAAAAAACTAAAAATTGCTGTGAGAAGCAGAAGTACATTGAAGAAAATCAAAATGACATAAGTGAAGATCCACAAGGTCAAGAAAATCGAGAACATTCACTAACAGAAATTGAAGTTCTGAAAGAATTGAATTATGAATTAAAATTAAATAATAACTTACTGAATGAAAAAATTGAAAACCTGGAAATGGAAATAATAATTTTAAGGGAAACTATTTATTCTAAGGAGCAAAAAAGGTCAGAGCAGCAGATAATTTCTTCCATAAAAACATTGCAAACGTTATTTGAAAATAATTTTACATTACTATTAGAAGAACTAAACAAGCTAAAACTTAAAACATATCAGTCACAAGTAGTGCAAAACAATCAAAATAGTTTGATAGAGAGCAAAAACATACCCTCACAAAAACCAGAAACAGATAAGGCAGATATAAACACAAATCAACCAGTGATACCAAATAAAGAATCTGAAACTGCAAAGGTAAACAACCATTCAAAAGTGGTACCAAATAGATATTCAGAAATTACAAAAAGAAATAAGAATCAGTCAACACTATCGGGAAATGTTCCTAAATCGTCATCAAAAGGGCAAACTTTATCTGATATGGAAAACCATCAAAGACATTTAATGAACGACATAATTCATCTAGATAAGTCACCTAATAATGAATTAACGGAACCCAACTCCACGGACCATGATTGGAAACAGGTACAAAGGAAACAGCGTGCTAACAGAAGAAATATGGGACAATCTGAAGATAACACTGGTAACTTTAAAGGCATAAAGCCAAAAGTGTGGATCTATCTCTACAAAGTAACCAGTGAGGTAACAGAGGATGACATAAAAAAATATTTAGTTGCAAAGACAAATGACTCTATAGAAGAGTTTATAGTTAAATCACTCCAACCAACTGGTGGAAAATTTAAATGTTTTTTGGTGGCAGCGGACTTTAAATATAAGGATAAGTTCTACAATCCCTCCTTTTGGCCAAAAGGTGTTTGTTATCGGAGATTTAATTTCAAGCTGTATTATGATAAATTCCATGTAAAGGATATTATTAACGAAGCACTAGGCACTCCAAAAGGTAGTACTCAATCTAGCTCTTTTTTAGTAATGTCACAGATCAACACATCAACCACTTAACTCTAGATAATGACTTGCAGAGCGTAAAGATAAATCAACACAATAAACTAAACAGTAAATGTAATGTTGTTCATATAAATATTCAGTGTCTTAATAATAAACTAAATGAACTTGAATGTTTTACACATCAGTACAATAGTGACATTTTATGCATTAGTGAACATTGGTATGTCAATGAAGACATTGAGAGCGTTTCTTTACCAGGCTATAAACTTCTTACACACTTCTCTCGAAAAACTCACATTCATGGTGGCTCAGCAATATATGCCATAAGCAGTACTAATTCAAAAGAAATTTTATCAATCAAAGATTTTTCAGATGAATGCCATATTGAAGTTTGTGGGATAAGTTATGTTACAGGGAATACTGATATAGGCGTACTGAATGTCTATAGACCAGGTAGCGGTGACATTAAAATTTTTGCCAATAAACTAACAGCAGCTCTGAAGTATATAATCAATAAATTCTCTTCTATTATTTTAACAGGCGATCTTAATATTCATTATGATAACAAAAATGACTTATGTACTAAAATCTTATTCGATATCTTAGAATCATTTCAACTACAAGTAACAACAAATCAACCTACGCGAATATTCACAAATATTAATGGTGTCACTTCTAGTAGCACTATTGATTATGTAATAACAAATATTGCTACAGAAAGTTATCACTCAAAAATCATCAACCCCAACTTGAGCGATCATTTTGCACATGTTTTCTCCTTAAACTTAACAAGCCACGATAAAGTTGAAAAGGTTGTAACTTCATATAAAACTCGTGATATGAAAGAATCCAATTTAAAACAGCTAATATTTCATTTGAATAAAATAGAGTGGAATAACTTTTATACAAAATGTGATGTGAACGAGGCTTATGAGGAATTTCTGACTAACATTAATTGGTGCTTAGAAAGTAGCTGTCCACTTATCAGCAGATATAGCAAACAAAAAAATTATAAAAATAAGAAGTGGTATTCAGAAAACTTAAAAATTCTAAATAATCAGTTAAATAAACTTCACGTATTAATGGTAGCAACAAACTGTGATCAAGTTAAAGCAGCATATGTAAGTTGTAAAAAGGAATATAAAAGGCAAATTATGGTAGCTAAAAGAGAACACTACAATTGCAGAATCAATTCGGCCTCCAACAAAATCAAAGAATCATGGAAAATTATAAACGAGAACTTAGGTAAGCAAAGAAGTAATTCCAACATCGCGATCATGAACAACAATCATATCGTCACTGATAATAAACAATTGTCTGAAGTTTTTGCAAGTTATTTTTCTCATACATGTAACAAAAAAATTATTGAACATTTTGGCCAAAACCTTTCTCTTCCATGTACTTTGTCCGTCAGCTCTTTAAACACAATTCTCGTTCCTACTTTTACTGAAGATGATATTGCTGATATAATCAATAGGATGGAAAACAAAGGCTGTCATGGAATTGACTATATATCCCCCAAATTGATAAAAATAATCCAGAATTATATTATATGTCCCTTAACTAGAATTATAAATCTATCTTTACAGAACGGTGAATTTCCCGAGCAGATGAAAATTGCACTAGCTTTCCCACTATTCAAGAAAGGAGACACCTTACAAATAGATAACTATAGACAAATATCTTTATTACCTGAATTTTCTAAAATCTTAGAACGCTGTGTTTATAACATTATTATAAAATTTGTAGAGCAAAACAACCTATTAACAACCAATCAACACGGGTTTCGAGCAAAAAAATCTGTAGAAACAGCAAGCTACAACTTCTTAAATTACATTTACGCTGAACTGGACAAGGGTAAACTTGTAGTCTCAATTATGTTTGACTTAAGTAAGGCCTTCGATAGTATTAATATATCATTTGTATTGGACAAACTGTATTACTTAGGCATAAGAGGTCCTCTGTTATCCTGGATCAATTCATATCTTCAAAATAGATCTATTATAATAAAAATTCAAGAACAATTTTCAACGCAGCATGATGTCCCGATTGGAGTTCCTCAGGGGTCAGTTTTGGGTCCATTGATTTTCTTACTTTATGTTAACGACCTGCCAAGATTTGTCACAAAAGGGAAGATCACTATGTTTGCGGATGACACAACTGTCACTGTGACGGCTGAAACTCCTGAAGAACTACAAGCAAACATAAAACTGGTGTATGAGGAAATGGATACATGGTGTCAAAGAAACAGGCTAATTCTCAATGAAAGCAAAACGAATTACATTAACTTCTTTATTAGAAAACAGCTTTCCGCAGAAGCGCAATTACAATTTAATTTAAATTTCTCTGACAATGCCAAATTCCTTGGAACTTGGCTTAATTCAAATCTTTCATTCACTGCACACCTGGACTTTGTCGGTGCCAAACTAAACAAAGCATATTATGCCATTCTACAAATGAAACCGTGTTTGGATCAAAAGGGCCTTATGAATTTATATTATGCCTTTGCGTATAGTCATCTATCATTTAACGTTTTTTCCTGGGGACAGACTACAGGATGGGAAAGAATATTTATTTGTCAAAAAAGAATAATCAGACTATTGTTTAACCTAAGTTCTCGAGAAAGCTGCAGAAGTACATTTAAAGAAAAGCGAATATTAACGTTCCCATGCATTTTCATTCTAAAATGTGTTACTTATGTAAAAAATTACTATTCAGATTATAAGAGCCAAAAAGATATACATAATTATGAGACACGACATTCTAATACGCTATTGCTTAATAAATATAAAACAACTACATTCAGAAAATCGCCACATTATAGTAGTGTATTTCTATATAATAACCTCCCTGAACATCTAAAATCAATTGCATCTTACACAAAGTTTAAATCAGAAATAAAAACATTTTTGATTGATGAATGTTTCTACACATTGGATGAATTTGTAAATAAGTTTAATTCTTAAATGAGTAAAAATGTGTTAGGAAGAAAGGAAAAGAAATTATGTATTATGTGTCTATTGTCCCATATATAATTTTATCTATTTTATAACTAAAATAATCTTGTCTTAATATTTTAACTGTTTTTTTTTTTGTGATTACTATTTTATATACTGAGCTTTTATCTATGTACTAGTAATGTTGAATATTGTGACCTGCCCTTTGTACTGTGTATGTTAGTTTGGGCCAATAAACTATTCTATTCTATTCTATTCTATTCTATAATAATGATTGATAAAAAAGTTATTTCGTACATAATCAATTTTAGTAGAGGCCTCGGATTTGTCAAATAAAGGGGGTATAGAACGAGAATTTCAAAAAAAGAGAGAAAGGCGTGTTAAAAAGTTTTTTGATGAATAGCAGAAGATGAACGACTTACAGATTCCGAAACATCTTTTAAAGTAGAGGTATTTTATGCCAACCTTGATATTGTCATTCAACAGATTGTTGGCCGATTTTCTGGAATGAGCGAAGTGGTAAAGAGATTTTCCTGTTTGAATCCCAAAACATTATCAAATTTGAATGACGATCAACTTTATTTGGAAGCTAGTAATCTTGCTGAAAATTATTCTGAAGATTTATCGGCAGATTTTTCCCGCGAACTTCTGTTACTAAGAAATGTTTTGAGCACACAAATAATAGAAATTGCTGATTCTTCAGTCTTTTATTTTGCTATATTCCCTATAAAAAATCATAAAACTTTACTGTTAAGTGTTCTAAATGTTTTCATTGCCATAAAATTATTCTTTACACTACCAGTTACTGTTGCTACAGCTGAAAGGTCATTTTCAAAATTAAAGCTTATTAAGACATTTGTACGAAATTCAATGACACAAGAAAGACTGTCAGCATTATGTGTATTAAGTATTGAGAAAGAGAGAGCAAGGAAGTTAGATACTGATCACATCATCGAAGACTTTGCTAAAGAGAATGTACGCCGCTGCCGAAAAACTTTATAATTTAAGTGAGTTTTTTATTTTGTGGGGGCCCCGACCATACACTTTGCGGGGGGGCCCCGAAATGTTCAGCTACGCCACTGGTCTGGTCTGGTTGCATTACTCATTTCTAACAAAATCAGGCTGAAATCCCGACTCCTTGACTCCACTAATGTTCCATATTGAACGGTTCAATCAGTGAATGCGTGTTTATGAGTCTAAATGTGGTATAAGTTTGGAGATGCTTCGGGCTATTGTAACTTTAAACATGTGTCTCTCTCTTAGTCTATTGAAATGTTACGTTGACCTTGCATTTTGGATAGGAGTTTCTTTTTATGTATAGAGGGCATCAGTGTGAGCATAAAACTCGATTTTCGGGGTTGAAAGCCCCCTATATGGCCGCCATCTTGAAAAAGGGGGAGTAAACAGTTATTCCGCGATATCTTGAGAACTGTGTCTCACCAAAAAGAAAATGTAAATGTTTATTTGTAGAGAATTGTATTCTCTACAATCTTGGTCTAGATACTTCTTACCATCAAATTGAAAATGAAAAAGTTATAATTAAAAAAAAAAAAAATTGAAGAGAAATACCATTATTTAAGGGTAACAACTTTTTGTCTCTTGATTTTATTGAAAATGCAAATGTTTCTTGTACATCATTTTATTGCGAGTAATTTTCTCTACTGATTATTAAATTTCTCTTCTTTGGAGAGGTGTTAAGATGCTGCAAATGGATCAAGTGCATCAAAAAGGGCATTGAACAATTCTGAAAAAATCTTCAACCCCGAAAATCGAATTTTATACTCACACTGACCCCCTCTAATCATCAAAGGAAAAAAAATTTGCCGTACCTAAAATGCAAGGTTCGGCCAAAATTTTGTAACATTTCAATGGACTATCTGCATTTTTTCAAATTTGTGTGCACAATAAAACAAAATCTAATCAACGGATCACTTCTCACTGGGCTCATTTTGTAGCTAATTAATATATTTTCTATGCGAATTTAATTTGTTTTTAAATTAATGTAATCTATTTCATAAATTCCAAAGAATTCGTTGTTTCACAAATTTTAAAATCTCTTTGACTGTGAAAATAATACTTAATTATGGTTTAAAAAAATTGAATTTTCCCAAACAATCGATTTATTCCTCAAAATAAGCCCTTTTAAATTTGAATTTAAATTTTACTGCGAAAAACCGTACGTCACCATATCCCGCACTGATGACTCAGAGGTTACATTATTGGTAAACAAACATGGGTTGTGTATTATAAATACACGTTATTTTGCAAAACATTAACGTTTTATAATGGAAAGTAAGTGGTGTTTTGTGCCAGGATGCGAAAATACATCCAAGAACGCACCTGAAAAGGTTTTGGTGACAGTACCAAAACAATAACAACGCAAAATAAACTGACTTAAAGCCCCTAGACATGATCCACCTACAACAGTATCAGTATTTTTCTGCTGTGAGGATCATTTCAAAATAAGATAAGTAAGGAAGGTAAGTTTAAAACTTCATTATCATGCATGAGTATTAGTCTAAAATAATGAATAACTAGCTACCTAACCCTGTTTACATTATAAGTTCATGAGCAACATTTATAGATTATGTTTATATAATATCTTGTATGTATATTATACTGAGCAACTATATACAATAACCATAATATAGGAATCAATAGACTACATTAAAGTAATAATAGATAAATACAGAGAGTATAAAAAAGTTTTGTTATTATGTTGCGGCTTTAGAGCCACTCACTTCTGCTATGTTGGAATGTTCATCTTTCTTCATAAATTTCGTGATCATGAACACATCTACTGCCAGTAAAAAGTATCTCTCGAATCCTGTATTAGCCATTTCGAATTAAATCACAGGTAAAAATGTACAAGTCTTGAAAATGCTATATTTATATACTACATACATGCGATATTACTGTTTGATGTAATCGATGATGTCACCAGTGTCACCACCAATAATAGCGTGTTTCGTGTAGCTACTCAAATATTCAAATTTTATATTATTTATCTGTTGAAATATCAATTTAATAGATGACGGATTACTTTTTAAATACAGGGAAATTCTTTAATACATTAAGTACTTCATTTTAATTATATCGAAAAAGCTAATTTGCATATAGTGAAAACACCTAATTGTAAAATTTTGAAATGTACACTTCTTTTTCGTTTTATAGGTTTACATAAAGGGTAATTAAGATTACAATTTTTTTTTTAATTTTCAGATTTTAGATAAAAATTAGGACAGTTAGAATGGTAGAATGGTTCGGCTTTTTTATAAAAAAATTATAATTTTAATAGAAAAAATATTTTGAATTGTTAAAATGTACAGTGCATCCATTAAGTTTGGAATAGATTGGTTTTATTTTAAGTGAGAAAACAAAAAATGAAAAATAATATATTTTTTGGCCTTCTAAACCAGGTTCCCCCTCCAAACACATTACATAATTTTTGTTTACCTTAATACAGATTCCACAAACACCCTTAAGGCTTTGACGTGAATCCAGGCACAGAAACATTCACTGAAGTTTACCTTCAACCATCTCACCAAAGGACCCTAGGAAGTACAATATTATAATTATTTACATACACACGCATGCCATATCTTACAAACTGCTTCTTCTTATCAGTTACAAGTTTGGTAATTTCATTCTTGCCGGCTGCCAATTCCTCTTCGTTGTAAGTGAAATCACGAACAATAAATTTCTTTTCACGGGCATGCAATTTGAACTCCTCAACAACCTTTTTGAAAAGGGACACAGTGAACAAACCATATTCGTTGTCCTGGGTGATGAGCTGAGAAGAGCGAGGCACTATCATGTCTGTGATTTTCTCGTATGTGGCATTCCATTCATTAAATTGGGACCTAATTATGATCAATCGAATTTTACATACATTTATAATTACAGAAGAAAAAAACACTTACTTATGGACAATAACCAACAATGTCTGTAAGTATTCCGAATCCAGAATGAAATGTTCCTTTTTTACCAAATCCGCCAAATTGCGAGTTAGTAAACTTCCTCTAAAATAAATATATTAATATTATTTGGTTTCTACATAATGTGGGAAAATTAGGGATAATGGAGAGATGAGGTAACAAAAGGGGTTTTACTAAATTGAATTGCCAGGGAGAAGCCCCTTCGCCCCAAGCAACGAACCACGTCTCTCCATTTTTTACCATTTTTATTTTTCGAAAATTTCGAGATCACATAGAGGAGAAAAATTGTTCTCCACTTAACTCTCTACAAATTTGACATCTACATTTGCCTGTAATTACAATGCTAAGACCAGAAAAACGACCTGAAAGGTACACGCTCTAAAAGCCAAGTGTCATGTTATGATACATTAACAATTACCCTTTGAGTATTCTAACAAACGTCCATGTGTCCTTTCCACTCAAATAAAATACAATTATTGTATAAGCCCAGTTATCAAACCTCAAATCACATGCGTTAACAGACAAGGATAAAACTTGGTTTCCTTTTTCTCTGTAGTCTCTGGTACTTTCACTTATATTAGAGCCACTCACTTATATGTTGTACTATGGCTCAAATTATGCCAATTGATAAGTATCACCATTATCAGGCAAGTGCCTGGTAATGGCGTTATTAGCACGCATAGATAGTTGATCGAGCGGCAAATGTATACAGATAAGGTAAAAGCTCTGAACAGCAGTCAACTAATTCTGTGCTCTCAGTGGCAATGGTCTGTATATTTTGGATTTGTTAAATAAAAATGTTGCATTGTTTTTAAATAATTCTATAAACAAAATACATCATCATGAAATAATTAGATTTTAAGAAAGGAAACTAAGAATTAAATTTGAACATAAATTAAAGAAAGATCCACTTCTTGAAATAGACAGTATCCCAATCTATCATATATATAAGCTTCTCCTGAAATCTAACAATACCACAAACCATAATTTCTGGCATTTCTCTCTCATCTTGAATGACAGATGGCTTCTAATGTACAGGGAAATAAATCCTTAGAGAGGCTAAAGATTCTTAACAGTTTTCGTCATGAAGCACAAAAATCAATGTTTGTTCAATTTCTTTTCAAAAATCACTAGCACATACTGACATGCAGTTCTAGAAACTTCTTCACACCATGAGTAGAGATTTTCTTCACAAATATAGCAAATGTTCTAAAAGTTTAGTAAATCATATTTTGTCCAAGGTTTTGTAGGTATGGAGCAACTGATTAGATTTATCTTTTCCAATAGGATGTCGATGCAGGATGCTCAAAAATTAATGTTCATTTGTTTCCAATACACAATGCAAATAATATGAATTATAAAGGCAGTTTTGAAGTAGTTTCATGCTAAAACTGCTTCAAAATTGCCCTTATAACCTAAAAGTGGAAGCTCACCCACAAAATGGCTTGAGTGAAGTAAGCAAATGTTTTTCCCTCATAAATTTCAATTTGTTCTACGTTGCAAGGTGGCCTTGACTACCAACTTTTGACCAATAGGGTAAATTAGATTACTAAAATTTAAAAAGAAGCACAGACATGGAACACAATATGGGAGATTTTTATACTTAGGTCGCTGTTTCTGAGTAGCGCTAAGAGTAATGTGTTCAGAACATAGATTTAAATATAAAATACAGGTTGAACCCTAACAAGGCGAATTCATTCGTACAGAGCGGAGTACATATGTGAGGTAAGTGGAGGGAGTGATGCTTTTGGTGGGCCAGTAACAAGCAGAAGATGTATTTTAAGCCATAAGAAGGACTCGGGAGTGTACCTTAGGTGATGGATAAGGTACAATCCAACATGGAAGCGTAGAAACATGAAAATGGGTGAGAAGGGTGAAAATGACTTGGAAAGGGTGGGATGTCTCCGTTTAGGCTGGAATCCTTTTCAAAAGATATATTTATGTTTGCAATTAAGTTTCCAATGATTATTTTTTCAAATTAAACGGGGCCTGAATTCAGGCCTTACTGACCCTCCTCCTTTATTTTGCAATGATATAGCCATGTCATATTTGTAATCGAACAGCACAGAAGTGAAAAAATAATGCCTAATTTGTAGCTTACCGCACAACTTGTGAATCCTGTTTCTTACTTATTAGACATGCAACTTTTGAACCATTTCTCTTCACAAGAACTTGTGTACAGGTCAAATTTGTAGAGAATTAAAAAGGAAACAATTAATAAAATTTTTCATAGCTCCTGACAATTTCAGAAAAAAAAAAATTTTTTTAGGGTTTCAAAAATCTAAAATGTATAAAATTTATTATTTGATTTAATTATTTGATGATGGTTTTTTTAATGTAATGTTACAAATTGGTGAATTAAAACTATTCAATATATACAGTTATAAAACTCTACTAAGAGCCAGTACTACCTCGGTAGGTTTTAGGTCACACCACTATAGAAATTATTGCAGTTATCGAAATTAATTGTGGTATTGAAAGTATTTATTAACTTACGTCTGTTTCTTTTCCAAGTTCTGAAGACTGCCTTTTAAATTATTGTATCCTGACGACTTGGTCTTGAGATCAGCATCAATTTGACCTACTTGTTTGCTGATGATATCAGCAATATTACGGAGAGATTGCTTGATTGGATATTTGGCGATGTCCCATTGGAATCTTGTGAGGTAACTTGGCAAATCGGCTATAATAAGACAGGAAGTACACAATAAACGTTTCTAAATGGTACAGACACACACAACATTTCAAAAAACATGAATATTAATTATTGGGGGAAAATTCTTGCAAACAATAATTAAAAGTTTTGCCTACAAGCTTGCTAATGTTATGCTCTATAATAGCGGACATAAGCCAATTTCATGTGGAATGGAAGATACAAATAACAGATACACACTGAAACTGTTTCGTTATTCAACAATGTATGTGATAAAAATAAATTTTCAATGTAAATTGTAATTTTAAGTAAATGTAATTTACTTTGTTTTTATATTAGTTTTAGCTGAGTATAGAGAAAATTAAGGAGAGAAAACTGATAATGAAATGAATGACATGAAACAAAAAACAGACAATTTCCGTAAAAAACAAATTATATTTCCACAATTTTGTACCTAAAGTGAAAATATGATTTACCGACTTTCAATAATTTAAAATTGCCCAATAACGTTGCTGGTTAAGATCATACAAATGTCTTTAATGCCTAGAGCACATAAAATCAAATTTCTCAAATATGTTCATAGGTTGAATTATAGCCTCTTTCACAATCCAGACACATAATGTCAAACATTATTAATATCATTTATTAATTTGTGGATTTTTACAGAAAATATTGTTGTCTGCACCAGGCTAGCCAAAATTTACGCAACTAATGGACTATGTACACGCAACTTCTCAAAAGCTCTACCTGTTCAAACTAGGCAATAGTCCGCTAACAAGTAACATAACACAAATAAGTGAGCATATAATGCACCATTTCGAATTAAACATAAACTACCATAGCAGACACTGTCGATTTTCCGGCAGCCTGTTTAGCCAAAACTACATAAACGCAATTTGTCAGAGTACATAACTTCCATTTTTATTTTTCTCCATTCCTATCTATTTCTCATTTCCTTTTTGTTTGTTTTCGATCCTTGCTTGTGTTTCTAAATTATTTTTCCTAATCATAAAATTTTATTGGAGTCAAGAATTAATTTTAAACTCGAGTTTAAGCGACCAAATTTATCCCTCCCATCCTAGTGAACTACTCTGAACTGGTTTTTCATTGGTCATCTATCCCTGTGCCAACATTGAATAAAATTTTACCAATAGTATGCCATTTTTAGTTAATAAGCTTTAATATTTTCCTTTGGAAGTTCATCTGTTTATTACCATATTAATTTACTTTAGGCGAAAGATGTCTGGTCATTATAGCACTTTTATTTTTAGTTGATCTGACCCATCCTGCCCTTCAACTGCCACGGCGCTGTGTCGTGGATGTCCGTCTGCTTCAGCGCATGAGTTCCAGAAGAACTGTGATGTTACATTTAACCCCTTCAAGCCAGTGGTGCATAATGGTGCACCACATTGGTCACTTCTAGGTTGCGCTCCTAATCCGGTGGTGCACTAGCTTCCACCACTTTTATTCGCATTATTAAGTACGCATACGGGAGTTGTATTATACCGGATTTATGACTGTATATACATAATATAGTCGGATATCAGAAAAAAAATTTAAATATTTATTTTCGTTATAATATTAGAAATAAATACATTTTGTTCATTTGTTTTATAGATTTACGTGTTTTTAAAATATCGCTTTACATTACATAAAATAATTTTGTACGTAACATTACAATGAAAACAAGCTAACCGTTATACTCTTCGCCGATATACTGCACTTACTGAACTTTTTAGTTTAATTACAAAACATAAAAAAAATTATGCAACATTTTTTTTTAATTTAAAAAAAAATATATAACTTTTTTATTTATCAATCGGTTTAGCTCAAAAACAATAGGGTTCTTCCTCTAACTAACTTAATGTCCAAATTTCAATACAATCGGACTTTTCGTTCTTAAGTTATCGTGCTTACAAGAAATGTGACGGACAGACGGACATTTTGAAAGTTGTTCAGAATTCGATCACCAACAGAGTGATATGGAAATTTTTCGTGGTCACCATATTAACCGAATAAAGCAGCCATGCGGCTAAACTGCGCGCCGGGCTGAAGGGGTTAACTAAGCTGAATTAAATTGAGGCAAGCCAGATTGCTGATTTAGTTGTATAAGTTGCATGGCTTCTAAATGAAGTAGACACTAATTCAACCTATATTTTTTCCAATATATTGGTTTTAGTAGTAACAATTTGCATAGAATTTAAATAAACCATCATTCCATAACGAGCACTTCCTTGCATCTAAATAATATAAGATAAAGCTCTAAGACATTGTCTAAAGGTGAATTTAAATATTATAATCATTATTTACATCAGGCCATGCCTCAAAACGCAGCAGAAGCAAATGATATATTGTGAAGCAAATTTGTGTCACAGCCTTTAAATTATAATCTTGCATGCGTCGAACCAATAGCTGTGCTTCAATGACTTGTGGAGAATATGATAGTTTGAAGCACAGATGAAGAAAGAGAAAGTGATTAATTTTTTACATTTTGGTAATAAATATTTTACAGGTAAATTTTCAATTACACCTACTTAACACAGTCTGCCCCTTAGATATTTTAATTTTCTGAAGATGTGAACAAATAATCTTATTTTTATTAAAATGAAATGCTAGCTAATCCTAGGCAATGAATGAGGAGAACATCTTTTACTTCGAATCATTTGTGTAACTCTTATAGGGGTCAGATTTAGTGTAGAGGGCAGAGCCTTAAAATGTGCAAATTTTTTTTTCTGGAATAGAAAGATAGCCTTAGCCTTTTTGAAGGGTCTTAAAGGCATTAGAATCACGTTTTGAGACATTTTCCTGTGGTATTGACAAAAGTTATGACTGTTATTAGAATTTGATATTTGTGTACTTTTTTCATAAGTTAAATCTTTCCAAAGCATTTTCTTCACGTCATTAATGCACACCACAGGGTTGTTTTTTTAAATTTTAATAGATTATTGTGGAATAAGAAGATATTAATGAAGTGAAACAAACCCTTTAAATTTCGCAATAATTAATTTTCTCCAAGTGACTATACAAAATTTATGAAGATCCAACTTTAAACATACTTTAACTTTTTTTTTTTTTCACAATATTCAATTTAGTTTTCTTGGTACATTGTCAAATTGAAGCCATGAAAACAAAGGTTATTGCAAGTGCCAATTTAATTATATAAATTGTTGTGTTTCTAGATAGTGTACAGTTGCTTTCACATATTTACTGAACATAAAAAAGGCAATAAAAACCAGCCATCCAAATACCATAGACAGCGCTATTATCTGCCGAGATGGTACTATAGAGCCGTGATTCAAATTTTTCCATATTAGAATGAACAAAATAGTATATTAGAGATTTAAAAAGCGTATTTTCGGTAGAAACTTAATGATGTTTCTGGTAAATTAAAAGATCTTACTCTGTTTTGCGTCAACATAGGAATATCTTACGCATTGGTGGGCGTATTGCCCGTCCTTCGCGATATTGATAGATAAATACGGCTCTGCTTATGTGTTCCCTGGGTATGGCATTCTAGAGTTAGGAGTAATTTGCTTAACTATAATCTCAGTAGTCAGAAATTTAAATTAAAGGAGGCTTGTTTCCATCTATTTCTTATCTTAATCATGTCAGAACATACTTTACATAAGAGTAATGTTTTATCTATTAGTTAATACATTATATTTATTATTTAACGAATTATAAACAAATGAAACATGTCCCAGTCTCCCTTTATATTAGCTCGATCGGCAGCTTTGAGTTTTTTATGTGCAGTAAATATGTGTAGACAACTATACTTGATGTTCACGTAATAAGAAAATAAAATTTCCCTTTTTAAAGTATCAATTATTAGTCATAACCAGCGGCGGCCCGTGAAATTTTGGTAAGCTATAACTTACCAATGGAGCATGGGACCCATGCCAAACTTTAATGGATCACTACCAAGGCCAAACAGATATGTTTTGTGGAAAAAATATTTGATTGCAATTTGCGAATTTTTTTTTTTCAAAAAGTGCAGTGCTGGAATCTGGAAAAGTATTTCTAGAATATTTATACTGTTTTTTTTTTTCAAACAAGGAAGAAAATATAAGGGATAGGTTTTTAATTTTATCAAAAAATCTTCATTCTTTATAAAGTTACATCATTTTCAAATTTTATAAATTGAATATCAATGTAAAATAAAATGTCAAATTAGTGTAACTTTATAAAGAGTGAAGATTTTTTGATAATATTAAAAACCTATCCTTATATTTTCTTCCTTGTTCGAAAAAAAAATACACTATAGATATTTTACAAGTACTTTTTCAGATTCCAATCAAATATTTTGTCCACAAAACATCTCCGTTTGGCCTTGGTAGTGATCCATTATGGTTTGGCATGGGTCCCATACTCCATTAATAATAGCTTGGTCATAACTTTATTTTCAGACGTAATTAAGAATTAATTAAGCTGAAGGAAGACAGGCTCTCAATTTAAATTAATCATGTGACGTCAGTCAGTTTACTTAATAGTCTAAATCAGACAATAATTGACTTGAAATAAAGAAGTAAAAATTTTTAAACGAATTTAACATTCTCAATGTCATGATAAGCACTATATGCGTAACTTTGACGAGTTATCCACGTAAGTTTTATTATTTCTTGAATTGTGATTTATTAAAACACTTATTTTGTTTCTAACACTGTATTTTATTGTAACTTAATGCTACTATAGTTTCGATACTTCAACGTATCATCTTCAAAGCGACTCAAGTAAATTCATTTACTTGAGTCGCTTTGAAGATGATACGTTGAAGTATCGAAACTATAGTAGCATTAAGTTACAATAAAATACAGTGGTAGAAACAAAATAAGTGTTTTAATGTTTTAATAAATCATTATGATCGACTACCACAAAGTAACGGCTAAATCCATCAATTTCTTGAATTGTCCATGAATTAAATTTGTTTAAAATTGAACTTTTTCACTTCCATGTCAATTATTATTGTTTAATTTAGACTGTTAAGTAAATTGACTGGCGTCACGTGATTAATTCTAAATGGAAAGCCTGTGTCCTCCAGCTTAATTAACCCTTAATTATGTCCCAAAATAAATTTATGACTGTAATAATTGGTACTTTAAAGTGGGAAATTTTATTTCCTTATTACGTGAAAACCAAGTAAACTATCTTATTGAAATTCGAATAAAATTATAACATTGTTTTTACATTGTTTTTTTGTGGATTTTTAACTATTTTACCGTGACACAATCTCCTGATGGTACTTACCTTCTACCAAAATTTTAAAAAAATCGCATCGTTAAAAAATTAGTCAAATTAGTCAAAAAATCGCTGCTTTATGGAAAAATTTCCACAGCTATGAGACCTGTAAAAAGTGAAGCATTTGGGTTGTCTAAACATGTTTTTCACCTCCCGCAGTTCTAAAAAAGGGTGGTTTTTGAAAAATATATACATTTATATGAATTTTAGCACTTTTTTCCCTTCCTCTCTATTTGGAGGAAAAACTATGCATTTTGGTGAAAAATGTCAGGAGAGCAAAGTTGTAGCGCATAAAATTTTCTACAAACTTTGTCTCTACGTCTTGTCCGAATTCCACATAGTTTCGCCGCTAGAGGACGCGGAAGATATATATAAAGAGACTTTTGCGCCTCTTTTAGATTTTCAGCCAAAATTATGCACTTTGGTGAAAAATATCACGAGAGCTAAGTTGTAGAGAATCAAATTTCTTACAAATCTTTTCTCTTCATTTTTGTTCGAATTCCGCATAGTTTCGGCGTTAGACGGCGTGAAAGTCTATTTATATATATTTCTTTCGCGCCCTCTAGCGGAGAAACTCCGAGATTCGAAAGAAACTTAAAAAACGTAGACAAAATTTGTAGGAAATTGTATGCTCTACAACTTTGCTCTCCTGATATTTTTCACCAAAATGCATAATTTTGGCTGAAAATCTAAAAAAAAAGGTGCAAAACTCATATATATGTAGATCTTGTCGCCCTCTAGCGGCGAAACTATGCGGAAATCGGACAAAAACCTAGAGACAAAATTTGTAGGATATTTTATGGTATACAACTTTGCTGGCATTCTTCACCAAAATGCATAGTTTTTCCTTAAAATAGTGAAAAAGGCGAAGAAGCGCTAAAATTCATATATATATGTATATATTTCTCAAAAACCACCCTTTTCTAGAACTGCAGGGGGTGAAGATCATGTTTAGACAATTCACAGTATCATAGCTGTGGGAAAATTTCTTTAATTTTTTCTAATTTAAAGGGACTACTAACTAATAAGGGAGCTGTGATATGAGAGTAATAGTGAGACATACTGAAAAAAAAAATCTATACGATAAAAAATATCAAATTTTCACAAACAGTTTTTATTTACTTCAAACTAAAAAGTGTTTCATATTAAAAAACGTGAAAACATTTTAAACCCCTTTAGGCTTTAACATAAAAGATGTCAGCGTAGACTAAATCGAAATTGCCTTACGCCTACTTGTCTATTCGAGCAAGGGAGAAAAAAATCTGAATCCCAGAGGCGGTATTTTTTACATTTTTACTAATGTTCATTGTTTTGTTGAACTTTATGCAACGTCATCAATGGCCTCCGGGCAAAAAAAAACTTTTACATGGGCCCATTGCCAAATGAGCAAATATGCCTTTGGCAATGAGCATATTAATAAAATGGCTGATGTGACATATCCTTCTACGCCAAAAAATGTATCTACCTTAAATAACCGAGCTGGTGGGCTCTGCCGCCCCACTAATTTCATTAAATAGAGTAACAATAATATGGAAATACACAATCCATATAATTTCTAAATAATCTAATTTTTTTCTATTTAAATAAAAACTACTGCAATTTACCATGCATTGCACACTTCTAAGGTTGTAATTTCTAAGGAGTAGACTTTTATGTATAGGCAAGAGACCATTCAACAAATATGTTTTGCCAAAATTGGCTATTTTGCAAAAAAACTTCCTACTCCCCCCCACATATGTATTAAAAATTGCACTTTTTAAAACATTGTATGGAATAGTTTGAAATGAGAACTAACTTAAATTGTCAAAAAAAATTGTTTTGAAAACATGTTAATTTTTTTTAGCCCCCCTTGCCTTCTGCCATTCCTCATCATTGATTTTGTCACATGTTCGCCCAAGTAGCATTCTTAGACACAGTTTCGAAACAAATTTGATAGTGGGAAACAGTTCTGTAATTATTTCGATACTTATGTGAGATACAATGGTTTACATACATTTCCGACATTTTTCTGAAATTGTTACCAATTATTTCACTTTTACATATGGCACAACAATATTACTCAACGGTTTAGTAATTGTTTCTACCATTAAGTACAACTTTTCTACAGAACAATTGTTCCGAATAATTTCGAAACATGCTGCAGCATCTGTTACTTTGAATAGAATATCTACGAACATTTAGTTACATAATGTTTTTAAGATTTAAGTTGGCAATAGTTAGTTACAGAAATGACAAATGATTGTCAAGTTCATAAGTGGAGGTGACATGTTTACTTAATAAAATAAAAGTTTGAAAAGCTATCTAGAAGTTGAATTGTGTCAATCCTTACCCCTCATTCAACAGCATTCCTAACAGTTAACTTATTTATAACTGTAATCTTGTGATTCCCGTGTCACCACTGAAAGTGTTTGAAGCTCATTCTTGGGTCAAGCACAAAATAGATTCTTAACAGAAACTGGGAACTTGTTTACATATTATAACAATTTAACAAATTTTGTAGTTATCAGTAACGTGGCGAAAATAGAAGAGTCCCATTTGGATAGAAACTATTGAGGAAGGTAAAAAAGTTGAAATGAATAATATACAAAGGAAATAAACAATGTACCTCAAAGTACGCGTGCACAACGTTGGCCGATTTATATCCATGTTGCTAACATTTCCGAAACAATTTAAAAACACAGAAGTCGTTTCGAAACTTGTTCCTTTCTTTCCCCCCTCCAGTGAATGTATTTGTTGAATGGCCCCCAAGATATGTCAAATAACAGTTTTAATATAACATCCATCTATTAACACCAAAATAATGCATTCAATAGTAAATAAAAAAAAACTAGTGTTACCTAATCTGTTTATTTTACGAAAGTATGTATGTGTTTAGATAGAATCTATTTTTTATACTCTTTAGTAACGAGCTGAAAAATAATGCAATATTTATCAAAAATAGTAATCGATCTATTAAAATATTAATGTATAATCTTTAATTCATTTATAAAAAATTACCTAAATATCAGTTGATATTTTCAAAATTCAAAATTACTGTGTGTCTTGACAGACATACACTATTTAAAATGAGATAAATAACACCAAAAAAATTGGAAGCGAAAAACTTATGTCCACTATACAGAACGTACACAAACACAAAAAATCGTTAGTGCTTTGTTAGAATTGTTAGAAAAATTAAAACGTTGCAAAATTTTTCCACCAATCAAACTTGCCAGAAGCCAACATGATCAAAACAATACCACACTCTACTTATGTAAGCCAAGAAGGAGGAGTGATCTGTGTACGTGTATACAATAAACACTACAACCAATCATTATAATCAATTATCATTATAAGAAATGAACGCAGCACTGCCTTAAAAACAACCAAAAATTATAACAACAAATGAAACTGTGTCCGGATCTGACCTATCTACTGTGACACAGATTTTTCACATTCACTTTTAAATAATGAGGAATGTGAAATAATTTAATGTACAGTAGTCAGACAAAAGTGGATAAAGTTTATTAATGCTTTTGAGAAAGATACTGCAAATGGTATTTTATAATGGTGTTTTCACCCGATATCCAATATAAAACTATGATCGCTCTTACTTTTTATATTGATGATTACTAAAAACAAAAAAACGGTTTCGATCTATCTATCTATCTATCTATCTATCTATATCAGAGAGGATGGCTGAGGCTGCATGGCCATTCGCACAGTCATGTAACGGTTTCGATAAAACATAGATTTTGCAGGTAGATTTACAGGCAAATATGTCTATATTTTTTAATAATATAGAAATAACTTTCAAAAATATAAATAAATAAATAGTATTCTCTACTATATCTTAATTTGATCAAAGCGAATCATTCATTTTAATTTTTGATTATCTATATAAAATTTTCAAGGAATTTAAATCTTCTTGTGCCAGTTTATTGTTACCCTCACTGCAATTCAGTATGCAATTGAGATTACACATTCGCAGGATGTGTGTCTCAAACTTACCATATGTGTTCTGTAGATACGATTCGTTTTATATAATTATTCGGTTAGGCATTGATTTATTTTTACCTTTATATCAATTCAACTTTACGCATTAATTTTTCTACGACTGTACCAAAATTGGCAAAAGGACACTGATTTTTCTTACTATTTTATTATTAAGGCTTTAGTAATTCGTTTTTTAAGTTAGCCATGACACATCATTTCTAAGGAGAAACTCTTTGGACCGAGTAGAAAATACTTATTATCCACGCATATGCAGACAAAGATTAATATCACTCACATAGCTGTCAATATCAACCTTCATTGTCATATGGCAAATAGGAAAGTCTTTCTAATTACAGTCGTAGGAAAAAAAAGGTAAATCGTAAATGAATGAATACTACGGGATTGCCAAAAAAATATTCTAAAATCGGCTTATTAGGAAAATCTCGAGGTTAAACCAGCTTGGGCTGTTTGTTGTACATAATTTAGATAGTCTTTCTGTAGTCTAGTGGGCAATTGTGGTAGTCATATCGGTAGTCACAACAGTCATGGCAGTCTTGTTGACAGTCATATATAAATCTAACAGCATAGTAGTATGTATTTTTCATTTTACGGCCTAATTTTTTCTTTTTAAATTGAGTTCCGAAATTTTAGATCACTTAGGAAAATACAAAGGATTGTGTGCAAGTTTGATTTGTTTCATTTCATTTACAGAGATAAATTCACGAAAAGTGTTCATCGAGGTACTCATTTATATTCAGACATTAGACATCTAAATTTTAAAAGGGCCTCTGAAAGGAAAATTTGAAAATTTTTGAAAAATAAAAATCATATGTAAAATCAAGCTAGCCATTATACTCTTTGCCGCTTTACTGCACTTTTTATATAATTGTTGCACATTCTACAGGATACTCTTCGCAGTTTTTTTTTGTAAATAATATTAGTTTTAGACATTTTTTGTTTAATTACAAAACATAATAATAATATTTTTTTAAATTTAAATAATTTTTTTATTTATTGATCGATGTTTTGAAAAAGTTTTTATTGAAATTAGTTCTATTCTTGTGGGTTCTGAAGTTTTGACTATCATTTGGCTTCATTGACTTGACTAATCTATGGAATAAATTATTTGATAAATAACTGTTTGTGGAACTTTATTAATAGATAAAATAGCCAGTCCTATAATAATAATAATTATTATTATTATTGAAATAGGACAACCTAATACATGTCTCCGACACATTCCAAGTAATATAATAATTTATAAGGACATTCTTACATTTAAAAGCAACAAAATATAAAAACTAGTAAAAAGTATGAAAGAGAATAAAATAGTAAAAATAATAATGTGCAAGGGTGCCATGTTATAAACTTTTAATATGTTCTAATAACCCTTGTTTAAATGCAATCAAGTTGGTACTTTCTTTGACTTTATTTGGTAACATTATATTTCCGACAACCATCAGAAAACAATGTGTGCATATGTTTGGTACACTTTTTCCTTCCAATGTGTAGATGACTATTTAATCTAGTTGAGTGATTATGTACTTGATTATTAAAAGTAACATATTTGTTGAAATAAGAAGGGAGTAAACCATTTAAAATCTTATATATAAAAATTGTGGTAAAATATTTTAAACGTTTCACACTTAACCAGTCTAATACACTAAACATTGTTCTAATAGGTGTAAGTCTGTTGCATCTTAATATAATTCGCATTCCTTTGTTCTGCAGTTTCTGTAACACAGCAATGCTGTTATCAAGAAAAATTTAGGATACTCGCACAATAATCGAAATAAGGTTGTATTATTGTTTTAAAAACTGTTACACTTATTGCTATCGTTAAATATTTAGAAATTCTGGATAAGAAAAACCAATTTTTTCGATATTTTCGTTTGTACATGCACAGAATGTATTTTTAAACTTAAATCGTTACTAAAATTATATTTGGATATGAACGATAAAATTTTACAGTATATTAATTAATACTTATAATGATAAAAGAATAAATATTTTTCAGAAAAAAAAAAGACAAGTACACTAGTAAGAATATATATTTAATTTACTCATAACTTCCTTCAAAAGCTTAATAATCTTTATAAACCACCACGTCAAGTAAGATCCGGCCGCTTGGCGTGAGAAGCCTGTGTGCATCAAGCTTGGTCCGGCCACTGACCTGGCCCTAATACGGGTAGGAACATGTCAACGTATGGGGATTGGTCGGGAGTAGAGCTCGTACTTTCCGCAGGCGATTGCAGTGGCGTCACGTATAAGCCAGATGAGCTCTCCGAGTCCCTGTCTTCCAATGTGCCTCCCCCACCTTCATCCTCGGGCGGACGCCCACCTGCCCCCACCACCAAACAACCGTCACAAGCACAGCCAAACAAGCACAAGCCATGTACCAGATCAGTACTCTGCCCCCCGTCCCAGTCGCAATTATCTAATCATAGCCCAGACGTTTTAAGCTTCGTCAGGAATTGCCCAGGGCTCACTTTGCATAAGCCTTGGCGTAATTCGAGAATCGTGAAGGAAATGTTTTGAGGTAAGCATTTAAAATATTATTTTATCAATATCAGTTTCAAAACAATTCTCAACCATATTTAAATTGTAAAGTACTATACTACTATAATAACATTTAAGAATAAAAATGAAATTTATAAAATGCAAAGAATTCAGGTTGTTACATACATAAACAAATTTGTTATTTGAAAAGTTTTAAATTTGTTTTCAAACATTTAAATACACACTTTTATTTTTATATATACTGGTATATATACATCTTTGCAAGCAAATGTTATATAGCTCGTTTCATCTCTATTTCACCAGTTTATATAGCCGTTGAAATGAGCTGAATTTTATCTTTACTTGATGCATCACCAACAGATTGAAAAGCTGCTTGTAAAATGATGCAATAGAAATCATTTTAGATTGAGAGGGGTGTAGCTGGATAAGAAAGCATTATTTTGAAAAATTGTATATGAAAAACCCACCTTCATTTTCGATAAGGAATTGGTAGTTACATTATTTGCACGTTATTACGGGATACCCTGTATATGAATGTCCACGACTATCCTAAACTAAAATAGACTTTTGGGAAACTTTCATGAAATAAATTTTGATGTTCAGGGAACGAGAAAGAGCGGTAAAGAGACTTCTCTGCTATCTATCAATTCAGAGTCAGTGCAATCAAATCCATTTCAAAAATAGGCAAAATTTGTCGACTTTAAATTGGTAATGTTGTAACGTACTTTAGACTGAAAATTGCAGATCTTTAGAAAACCGAAATAAATTTTTTTTCATACTTATCAGAGTTTACTTATGGATCAATTTTTTATTCACAAAAATGTTACCATTAATTCAGTCACTTTCTACAAAACGATTACATTTAACAAAAAAAATTCTCATCACAAAAAAAGACCTAACATATTTGAAGAAATATATTAATGCTAACTTATAAATTAGTAATAAAACTAATAAGTAGGTGACTGAATATCACATGAACTTAAGATGTTTGTGATAATAAAAAGATTATCAGAATTTATTAACTCATAACTTTGTTAACACAATTATATTAATATAAAAGATATATTACTCTAATAAAGAAACGTCAATCCTCATGTCAGCCATTCATATTTAAATAAAAAAAGGCTTTCAATTTTTACTAAATTTCTTATTATTTAGACGGCGAGCTTTAATTTTCTTTACATCAAAAGACCAACCAGACCATCACAATGAAGAGAATGTAAATTTATATAAAGATTATTTTTCTCACTTTTTCAACATATATAATCTTTAAAAGTGAATTATTATTTCTCATTCAACAACTAGCATCCACATAGTCCCCTGCGGACATGCAGATTAAACTAGTATCTACATAACCCCTACGGTCATGAAAATTCAGTTAAAAATGAGAACAAAGGCCTATTAATTTATTTACCTACGTTATGTTAAAAATGTTTCATTCTAATTGATTATATTTTCATGAAATCTATCATTCTGTTTTGGAAATGCTTAGCCTTTGAAACGTTTTTCGCCCTTGTTCTGGAGCTCATCAGAAAGGCACAAAGCTACTCATAAAGATGTTTCATGTAAAACCAAGACAATTTCTATGAATAAGTATGAAATAATTATATTTGACATTGACTGACAAAAACAACATGTCTTTACCTATCTATTAGCTAACAAGTGTTGCATAGAATATATAACTCTATGCATGTTTAAAAGTGAATTATTATTTATTTGCTTTTAATTGTATTGAAACATATTCTTTATAGGATTTTGCAAACAGCAGTAAAAATAACTATTTATGAGAACTAAAAGCAAAAATGTATAAAAATATTAATGAAATCTTTGCATTTTTTCGATAACCTGAATTCTGGTTATGCTAGCAAATTAAAATCCTAAAATTAATTTGTATAATTTCTCATTTGAAAATTCTCATTTAACAACTACCATCCTCAGTCCCCTACGGACATGCAGATTAAACTAGCATCTACATAACCCCCTACGGTCATGAAAATTGAGTTAAAAATTTCATGAAAATGTAATCCATTAGAATGAAATTTTTTTAAGAAAAGGTAGGTCAATAAATTCATTTTAGGCCTTTGTTCTCTCATTTTTAACTAAATTTCGATGACCGTAGTAAATTTTTTTCTCTATGAGCAATATTACCAGATTATACTGTTCGTTTTGTATTTGCGAAGTGCATAATAATTCTTTTTTAAACAGGAAAGGTTATGTTCATGACGTCAAATTATTAGTTTGAACCAAAAGTGGGCTAACGGCATTAAACTAATGTATTTCTATATGACCTCTAGGTATTTTATACAGCATCCATACCATTTACGCAATATAAAGGCACCCAATAATTAGCCACTTTTACCTTCAGATTTATACAAAAGGGATTAAAAACTGGTATATAATGTGCAAATGATAAAATAGAAATTATAACCAAATAATTTGACATGAAATTAAAATTTTTACAATATGTCAAAATTTACGACTATTGCCTTGTGTAAAACTGGCGAGGGCCTGTCCAATCACAGATTTATGATTTAGTACGTTAAATTTAAAATGCTCCTCCTGGTTTAAAAACAGACTATAGCTACAAATGGAATTTTTTTTAATGTCTCATTTATATTATTATTTTTTTTTTTTATTGATTACCAGTGGTCAATTATAATATATAAGCAAACCACTTCATCACGACATGTTCTAAATCATAATAATAATAATAATAGTTTATTGTCCAAAATGTAAATACATTTGCACAAAAGGATTAGATACAGATACAATGATATTAAACCTAACCCTAAAACAAAAAAGGTAATGGGGCAAAACAAATAAAATTAAATTATTACAAAACATACATGAAATAAGATTAAAATAGAGTTCAGCACACAGTTAGTCTGCAATCGTTAAAACAACTGGTGATTTAGGAATGAAAGTTCCTCGTCTAGGAGGAGGATTTTCAGAATAGTTTTCAATTGAGAGGGATTAATACTGGGAAGTTGAACTGGTAGGGTATTATAGCAGTAAGAGGCCAGAAAAGTAAATGATTTGCGGAATGTGGCACTGTTGTGTTGAGGTATTGAGAGAGATATACCAGTTTCTCTTAATTCTCTTTGATGAACATCATCTTCTGTTTCGGCAAATAGGTATTTAGGGGTTTTATAAAATATAATATTGTTAACAAATATGACTGTGTGAAGTAAACGGCGATCCTCAAGTTTAAGTATTTGTAAATCTTTTAAAAAGGGAGCTATATGATGAAATCTTGGGACATCAGTTATGAATCTAACAGTATGATTTTGCATTTTTTTTTTTAAGATTATATTTACGTTCCTGACTAAGAAAGAACCAATGCATTTGTCAACATTATTTTAGTTTTTTGACAGATATACCTGATGTCGTCAGTAAATTTAACATTATTACTCATAATTTGTCCCAGGTTCTGTATAGTAGTGACACGAGGGATTGTTTCACCATTTGATGACAGTTTAAAGTTGGCCATTGCCTACACGCTACTACTAGTGCCAAAAATAATGCATTTACTCTTTTTAGGATTGAGTACCAATGAGTTTTACCTAGTCCAATTGTTAATTATGGAAAGATCATTATTGAGCTTTCTGGCTGCTTTATGAGCATCTTTTGGGTTAAAATGAAGGTATAATTGAATATCATCAGCAGTCATGTCATGTGAATTTGATACAAATTCATCAAGTGGCGATTTTGGTGGCTAGGTATGTAACAACTTCATTTGCATTTTCAAAGAAGGGTATTATAAAAACAGACAAAATTATTTCTATGTTAAATCAAAATTTAAATTTATCCAGGTTACTGCTTGCAAAGAAATACATAATTATAATATTTTAATTTTAACCTCAAAAAATTTCTTCTCAAACTTGGAAGCTTAAACACCTGTATGATGTTTGTTAAGTGGCAGCAAATCATTGTCTGCAATGGTTTTTGTGTAGTTATGTTTGAATTAAAATCAAAGAGACATGCTCGCACGTGTGTCTGTGGTGGTTAGTTAAATTAGTTTTGTTACTGTTAATGTTGTGCATGCCAATACAAAAATTAGATAACGAACCAAGAGTTCTATAGTCCAATTTTGATTTTCATGGCATTTAAAGAATTTAAAAAAAACATAATCAGTGAGAATAAATATTTTCAATACACATTTCTTGAAATGACCATAAAAACACAAAATTTCTTCTCTTGTGACAGACAAAAAAATAATAGATAACAGAATTTCGAATACTTTTTTATGCTGAAAACAAAAAATATATTATAAATCAAAATTACATTTTTCTCCACTACCATATCTTATATTTTTTACCCACAGAAATTTGTTTAAGAAAAGTTACAAATTCTGATAATTCGCAAAATGATTCTTTGGTACCTATACATTAAATTTCAACTAAAATTACACCAGTAGTAATTGTAAATGAATTCAGTTAAGGAAGAAAAAAATAAAATATAAAATATGGTATTTAACGCCATTAAAAATCAAATTCAGACTACTTCTTATTGAAAATGTGAATTAAAACTGATGTTTCAAAGATTTTTCTTCATAATAATTTAATGGTTGACCATAATACTTTACTTTCCAAACAAAGTAAAATTTGAATCTCAATGAAAAAAGAAATGTAGAAATCGTTCTTAATAGAACTGATAATTAATATTTATAGATTAACAACCATTAAATCAGTTGTGATTTAAATTACTGTACACTAGAAATATGCTTTCCTTCAATGAATCAAATTTAATAGAAATTTATAAAATTCTGATAATATATATTCTGGTACAGTGTTTCCCCAAAGTTAAAATACAGTAATATAATTTTGAAAAATCGAATATATAAGTTGTTTGTATGTTAAAATACAAAAAACATGCGACTTTCAATACAAATCATCATTCCCAAAAATACAAAAAAATAGTCAAAAAACATACTGTTATTTGCCATAAGATTTTCTTGAAGTTTATCCCTTTGATCTTCTAATACCTCCCCTAAGTATTGAGCTACCTTCCGAGTGACTTGTTCTACAAATCCATCCAACTTGCCCAGGTCATCTGACAAACCTACCAACTGATCCAGGGTGCCCACCTAGAATATATACAAATCTACAGTTAGCCCAAGCAAATCAGAAATTAATAAAACATTAAATTTATTAATGTTAAAGTATCTTTATCAAAAAATACCACATATACAAACTTGTACACTCATGAGTTATGGATTAGAATTTATGAGCAATCCATTTTGACCATGTTACACTTGATACACCAATACAAAGGCAAAAAATAAAACTATAATGCCCCCCACATCACAATAGACAATTTGATGGCAACAAAATGGTAACTAAAGTAATAAGCTCTTTTTGGCAAAGGAACTGTTGTATTTGCCCTTTTTATAAAAGCACCCACAACTATCTCATGCAGTATTTGAATTTGAATTGTAGTGTTTAGCATGACAAATGTTTAACCAACAGCGGGCGAGCTTAGATTAGAGAAGAAGAGACGCCGTGATTTTATGTGGGACTAGTTCAGTTTGCCTTGAGGCTAGCGGAACATACGGAAATTGGCCCCTTGGTTAAAATGTTTGATAATAGGGAATATTATCCAAATATCGAAGCTGATCAGAAGTTTTTATGGACTCAAGGTTGGAAATTGGACAGTTTTCCAGATATCGGGAGTGTAAAGAGGGATGCTCATTTCTTGTGGGAAGTGGCCCCCGCCCCAGTGAAATTCTCTAGAATTGATGAATGTCATTCCTTTCGATCAAAAATTCTCAGGAGCACAAGTTTGAAAATGGACAGTTTTCTAGATATGGGGGGTGCTCATTTCCTATAGAAAGTGACCCCCCCAGTGAAAATTCGCTGGAATCGACATTTGTTGTTTCTCTTGACTTACTGATCAAAAGTTCTCATGGGCACAAGGTCGGTAAATGCAGTTTTTCAGATATCGGGGGTGCAAAGTCGACTTTGCAATAAATTTAATTTAAATTCAGTACATTGAGTGAGCTTACATGCACCACAATTTTGTGAGTGGTTGCGTAGTGTCCTGAGACTTAAGGAGCGGCACGCCATTTGGGTGCAACATTGTCTACAAGAATTTGGTGAGACAGAATTTTCGTATTTAGTGCTAACGTTTTCGGTTGTTCGTTAACAGACCACAGTCTCATCAGGTGATGAGGGTACAGGGTTATTTGGTTTCAAAGGGCTTTTAATTTTGTACGGCCTTTCAAATAACTCAGGTGTTGATTTTCATTTGTTGCAATTAGTATAAAAAGTTAAGTTTAAAAGCGTGCAGCCCAGTAGCTTTGTAGTTAAGATTTGTTTGTATTTTTATTTCATGTTTACCCACAGGAGTTACTGTGGACTTTAGTTAGAATATGGGAATATCTATATACAGCTATTGCTATTTGACAGCAAGTTGATGGCTGCCAACTATTAAAATCGTCTATTTGACGTGAAATCTGAATTCAGCAACCTCACAAACATAGAATTACACATTGATATTAACCTTTCGCCGTTGCTATATCCACGTCAAATGTGGATTTAATTCTAAACTTAAATCCGCGTTGATGATGTCAGTAAGCATGATTGCATCAAATATTTTCTGTTATTTTGTCTGCGACGCTAATAATGCTTGTGATGCAGATAATTATTAACAATTAGATAGCAAAGTAAAAATCAACCTAACTAACCTAACCTAAAGAAATCACATGAAAGAATGAAATCATCATTGGAAAAAGAAGAAAAACATTTTATTTCTGCCACCCAAGCAAACCTGAATTTGTGAAAAAATATATTAATCGTTACTAAATAGAAAAAAAAAGTTCGGCGTGTCCAGAAGTTGAACACGGGACCTCTCTCACCCTAAGCACGAACATTACCCATACGCCAACCATCCGCCGGACAATCAGCACTATAGCACAGAATAAATAGTTGTCCCAACTGTAAAGCTTACTGACGTCATCAACGTGTATTCACAACTAAATCCACGTTTGACGTGGATATAGCAACAGTGTTAACTTTTTATAGTTTTTGTTATTTGACAGCTAGCTGACAGCTGTCAACTGTCAATATCGTCTATCTGACATCAGATTTGAACTTAGCAACTTCAAGAACATATACATAGAAGCCAAAATACTGAACATGGAGCATCGTGGTCATGGAAACTTTTGTTCAGGATGACAAAAGCTACAATATACCAAAAATTCAGATGATTCTACCGAAACCCAATTTCCATAAAGTTGGTGCGGAGTCCTTTCAATGCAAAAAGCAACACCAATTGCTGTTAGCACTTGGACAGATGACCCTCCAGGGAAATACAGTGATCTCGCCTCACCTTGCAACAGCTTGTATATCAGCGTACACATAGAAGCTATACAATTTTAAGTGGGAATTGTGCAGAACATAGATATTCCGAATTACCTATTATAACACTGTTAATTTCTACTATGGCAGATTATCTTTTGGAGGGAATGTAAAGCAATCAGTTTCTTATCTATTAAATGTGAGGCAATAAAAATCCCCAGTCTTCTTACGAGAAATTTTGCAAAATTTTCAGGTTGAGGGAGCTCATCTCCTGGCATCTGTGATAATTTTTAAGAAAAGGTGTAAATCGGGTAATCTACATAATTAGGGCCTGCTGTAAACTTTATGTTGATTCACTTTTATACAACCGGCCTAAAAGGATACGAACAAAATACGTTAAAAAAAATAACAACAGTAGTTCTCCAATTTAATGTTAAATCACGCAAAAGTACTATGAAAAACAAGCTAACCATTATACTCTTTACTATACCGATTTACTGCATTTTTTTTACACATTCCATAGGATCAGTTTTTTTTGTAAATAATATTAGTTTTAGACATTTTTAGTTTAATTACAAAAAATTAAAATATATATTTTTTATTTAAAAGATTAATAACTTTTTTATTTACTGATAGATTTTGTTAAAAAAAGGGTTCTTCCTCTAGCTAACAGTATCTTACTGTCCAAATTTCAATACAATCGGGCTTTAAGGTCTTAAGTTATCACGCTTACAATAAACGTGTCGGGTGGACAGACAGGCGGATGGGCAGAGAGACAGACGGACATTTTGAGACTTGTTCAGAATTCGATCACCAACACAGTGATATGAAATTTTTTTCTCTATGTGCAATATTACCGGTTTTAGAAATATGCCTATCGGATGCAACAAAATGAACAAACATTTTCTCTTTTAATTTGGCAGTCTAATTGCTAAAAATGAAGAAAAATCTGTAAACAAATAGCTTTGTAATATATAGCTTTAAGCAGGGGAGCCATAAATTTGTATCAAATAGAATCCTACATTGTCTTAGTATTTACAATGTTTTCATTGTGCAATGTTTAACATTCGGTTAGGTTAGGTTGAGTTAGGTTAATGTGTGAGTGGGCTATCAGACCCTCCACTGCGACCATCTGGGTCTATTGTGGCTCACTCCTAGTTATAGTTCACCCAACAGATTCCGTTTTTTGATAAAGCGGACAATCTTGTTGGGTGAAAAACTGGTTCTTTCTGCAGCAGGACAGGTACACAGAATGTGTTCTGACGTTTCATCATCCTCCAGACACAGACGGCATTCAGTGTTTTCCATCAGTCCAATTCTGTGTAAGTGATGATTTAGTCTGCAATGCCCAGTGTAAAGGCCAATTAGAGTTCTTAGGTACAACCTATTTAATTCTAATAGTTTTTTAGTGCTTGACTTCAAGAGATATGTAATAAACTCCTTTGAGCGAACCAATCCTGGTGGTTCCTGCCAGTGCTGAATTGTTTTCAATTCAGCCCAGGCTAGGATAACAACCTTGGCAGAGTTTGCAGATATGCCAAGTGCCGGTTCTGGTCCTATAAATTTGGTTTCCACGCCTTCTCTGGCCAAAGAATGGGCAACTTCTTTGCAATATTCAGATTCTAAAAAATCCTTATAGTATACTCGAGTTGATATAACTTGACAATTTTAAATCACATAAGGAAAAGATACATATTTCAACCTGCCTCAGTTACCTTCTCTGTTAAACCATCACCCAGTTTAAGGGTTGTCTAAGTTTATGACCAATTTTGTTAAATTCTATGGTGACTATATGATCCCTGAATAAAAAACATAGTAGTAGGAAGCCAGCTCTGATATTTACCTTACTATATCAAGGTAAGCTATATTGTCAGGTAAGGTACTGCCTAGCACTAAGTCTAATAGCAAATTTTCAAAAAATTCTGAATTTACCTCGGATTTATATTTATAGATTTTCCTATGCTCTACCTCCTTAAATATGCTTTTGCACTAGCTTCGTGGAAAATAAGATAGTCTTAATTACACTATGTCGATTAACATATTAACCTTTAGAGGGCCGAGGTGTCCCCTAAAAGAGTCAAATAAAAATTTTAAAAATACGGAAAAACACAAATAAAAAAATCTAAATAAGAAAGATAAGAAAACAAAACAAAAATGGAGCTACATTACTTGCTACGTCCACGTAGGTAGCTTTGGGTATTGCCGAAGGAAAGTATAATACACATTCAAAATCGCTGACATTCATATCAATTTTATTCTTCAATAGAGGTCTGTTTAGTAAAATAATCATTATTCAATATCAAAATCGTGATCAACGATATGAAAGATAGATACTGATATTTTTTTAAATTATTTTTAATATCTGAATTTTGAAAATTTTCAACATTGGTCGTAATCTTCTGGGTCGACCTGACCCTCTTACGAGACACCTTGAAAAGTCTACCAAACTTGTTAGCTATTTATATACATATATTATTCCTCTAGATAATATCGAATTTCATAGGAAAACTGCCGGCCCTCGAAAGGTTAATGCAGTGCGTAATATATATAGGTATATTTATTGACATAACTGACTACCTTCAAATCTGGTATATGGAATTTATAATTGACTGACAAATTATTTTGCTTGCTTGTCAAATTATTCATCGTCTCCCATGTTTGCTGACAAGTTTTTTCGCCAGGGGCAGATATTAGCCAATATTCCGTCATTTCTTTCTCGCCTAATGATTTCGATGAAACTGATTTTATTTTATGGATGCTTTGAGCGTCTTCGTCTTTATTTTTCCTAAAATAAAATATAATAGTTATAATTGTCTTATAATGTAGTAAAAAAGTGCTTCAAAAACTCACTTTAACTTCTTAATCTTCATTTTATCAATATATTTTATAAAATAACTTAGACTGAGGATACTCTAGGCAGAATACAGTATTGTATGCTTGTCATGTGACTTTAATATGAAACTAATATGAAATAATTTAAAGTTGTTATATATTCCTCAATATGTGTAATATATAAAAGAAGAGTAGGTATTAGTACAGAATTATACAATCCACCCTCTGCTAAACTCTTTTACCCATTTAAAAAATGAAAACATTAAGTACATTACTATTGAATTACTTAAACTGGGTGGGAAACTAGGCAATTACTCATATTAACGTTCCTAAAGGAAAGTAATTTTATTCTAATTAAAGAGTTAAATGGGTCAATGAAATAATAGGGTAGCAAAAGATGTAAATACTAAATTATACATTACCAATTGAGAATAGCCTCGAATAAAACGAGCTAATTAATTTACGTAATTGATATTTACTTTGTTGGGTAGATTGACGTACTTGAAATGTAAATTTACCTGGGAACGACGAAAAAATTCACAAAAACACCCTTTCACAGCGAACCACTCCCCAGAAGACAGCTGATCATTAATGAAGTTTCACGTGATTATAGGTGCTGCCATCTGCCTCTACTCTGTCAATATTCGATGACATATACATGTCATTTTAGACGGAGTGTGCTAGATGGCAGCACAAAACAATTGATATTCAAAAATTTCTATTTGTCGATATTAGCAATGGATTTTAAGTTTGTTTTTACATTTTTTTTGTATCCTTAACGGCTTTTTTCAAAAGAGTAATACACAATAATAGTATACAGGTTTCAGATAAGGTTGCAAATCATTCAAGAAACTAGAATTTTGGCCCCATAACTACGAGTTGACAATATTGTTGATGATTATTATTATATAGGTACTTGCCTATTTATCAAATTCAGTCTTACTTTCATCAATAAAAATGAAAATACTAAAAACGATTTTAGTTAGGTCTGTGCAGAATTAGTAGAATCCAAAATAGAAACAAAATATCAGTAATGGGAGATATCTGCATTTCCAATCACACCGTGAATCGTTCCTGTGACTTTTCGATATTGGCGACAGCTCGATAGGTAGGTATGTCGCGACTTTCATACATAACGAAATTGAATCGATATTTATTTACAATTTTATACAGATAAAGTAACACTAAAGATTAGAGAGTTAATTCCCTAATCTTTGGCCGTGTCTTTGGTAACACTATATATATGCTTGAAGCAGAAAATTTACTATAGTTTATTTACACGTACCCACGTACGTATTAATACATACCTATATGGTCATCGAAAGGTATGATGAGTCCAAAGCTGTCGCTCAGAAAATGTTTCTCATGGAGCCTATACCTACCCGAATCAATTGCATGTTCTTTTATCGTATAGGAGAAAATATCAATTATTCACATATGATCCGAACTTCTTTGTCTGTAGGTAGGTATATACTTTATTATATTTTAGTGATATTTCAATAATTTTTAGGCCGTCATGGGCCATGGTGTGTTATTGCATGAAAAAGTCTAGCAAAGTCCAACCACTGAACTATACATAAATCCAGACATTCTCAAATGATTAAAATATTTCTGATTATCACTATGATTTTCTGTTTTTGAAAATAATGGGTTTTCTTTCTTATTCTCTTTATTAAACTAGAGCAGTGAAAATTAGGACGAATTACATGCCGATCATTTTATGTCGAAAACTGGAAACTCGATTTATCACCAGTGAGGCAGTGACAATAAGATTGAGATTGAAGTATACTATAAACAGTCTCTGCTATAAAGAAAAAAGTTTTAAAAATGTCAACTTTATTCGACGTCAAATGTCAAAATTTTTGGACGATGGTAACAGTCAAGTCGAACTTAAATCATCATATCATCGAAAAGGACGAAAAGGGATCGAAGTACATCTACGAGACGAGAACGAGACTTCAGTTTAAGCCGTGTTTGTGTGTTATTCGCAAAGATATATGGCAACGTAGGGTTCGTGACACGTCACAACTATTTAATAGCTGTTACCAGTGATTACATTACATCACAGTTCGTGAAATATTAGAAATATCTCGCATCACTATCAGACTAGAGATGGGCGGTCCGGTTCCTTTAGTGGATTCGGTCCGTTTGGATCCGTTCCGCTAGTGGACCCGTTCAACTGGATTCGTTCGATTGGATCCACTTCAAAATTTCCTCATCGTGATGTGTGACTGTAATGTGAGTGTGACTCACCGAATATTCTTATTATTAATTATTGTATAATTATACTACACCTCGATAAATCATATAATAAAATAATTTTGCAGTAATACGAATGGGTTTGGATAAACAGTAAATAAAATCCTGAAATCACGACGCAGGCACTTCCTAAGTATTAAGTGTGCACGTTGGGTATTTACTATTTATGGAGCGACGACAATCAACTCAAACTTTATCAAATCTATCCAAGCAGTCAGTCAGAGTCCAGGGTCCGGAGTTCAGGAGCTCAGCTCAGAACAGTACCAGGACTTACATACCATAACGGATCAATGGACCGGACCGCGGACCCGGTTCGATCGACATCGTGGATTCGGTCCGACCCGTTCCACCTTCGGATTCGTTCACTTGGAACGGGTCTGCTCGGACCGCCCATCTCTATATCAGACAGTTGCGAAATGCGAATTTTTCGTGATAATTTATAAAAGGACCTGATTCTCGAGCTCGAGAACTTTTTACATAAGGTCAAATACGGGATTCTTTTATTTTGTTACAGAGGCAGTCAAATATTTGCAAAATAATTCATTTATTAGTTTTAATTACGGAAGTAAATTTGACAAATTGAGTATTTCCGGGATATTTTAAAATCAATTAGTATGAAAAATTTGGCATTTCACAACTGGCTGAATAACCTTTAATACGGATATAAAATCTACCGCGGCTCTCCGGTAAGAAAGAAAAATTCAATATTCTTATAGGTACCTTTTATATTGTTCTCTCTCCTCGCATAGGATGAGTCATGCATGAGTAACAGGACTGCTCAATGACATTAGAAATTACACTTGACCTTTGACTAACTTTTTGTCATATTATGGTTTGTCTAGCGTCGATTTGAAAATCATAAAAAAGGGCGATAAAGGAATACTTCATCATAATACCAGAGCGGTGTCATGAGATGAGCATTGACCGACAATTTTACAATCACTTTTTAATTATTGTAAATATTGTATTACTACGTTATATTAATTGATAGGCATGATGTAAATTATTCATCTATAATACATTAAGTAATTATTTATAATAAATAATGTTAGTTTAATGAACAACTCTATAAATGATTCAATAAAAGTAAATAAATATCATTTAACCTACAGCTATGCTACCGGCAATATTAACACAACCAGAAGCAGGTGAGGGACTTGTAATCATTAGCCAGGTAAACAATTGACTACTTTCGTTTGAGGTAAGTGCATAAGATATCTGGTTAATTATATTCGTATACGGGTATCATTTAATTGTAACATTCAAGCACGGTGTTGGTGTTATTCTATCACAAACAGCTAGGCTTTGTAATGATTTATTTTGGTAGCAACGCTTTAGACTGGATATATAAATTTAGAGTAGAAATAATACTATATACCAAAGATCATGTTTACGATTTACATGCAGAAGTTCACCACCATCTTTCATCTGTGGTTTGTATGATATATATATACATCTAAATTTAACTTTACACCTACAGTTTGTGAAAAGGAAATGATTTAGATGTTATAATAAAGTAAAACCTTCGCCTAACATTGATAAATATATAGGTATACTAAATATAATCCGTAAAATTCAATTAGAGAATGATTTTTTGAATTCCAATATAGGTACATGAATAAACATTTATGAATGGACGGGTAACATTTAGCTAAGGGAAACAACCCCACTTTGATAAAAAAAAAGTTGTTTGATTTGGATCTTTTGTTTCTTTCAACATAGGTGTGATTCCCATTATTAATATAGAAGTTGAACTACGACCTATGGTGAGCTATAGGAACCCCAGGTGTATAGACTGGGGAGGATACAAACAATCCCTCGAGTCATATCTTGGATCCGCTCTCATCACAATCAGGAATCGTGATGAAATAGAAATTGCAACGGAACAGATCCGGAATGCAGCTATTTCAGCCAATCACGAAAATTCTCCAGTAAAATCCAAAAAGGACAACAGAGGGGCACCATGGTGGAACAAGAAACTAGATAAAATGAGAAAAGAAGTTCGACGCCTCTTCAATCGAGCTAAAGATTCGGCCAACTGGGAGCGATATAGATCCAAACTAACGGATTATAACAAAGAAGTCAAAAAAGCAAAAGGGGAATCTTGGAGGAAGTTCTGCAAGGGTATTACTGACTTACCTGGCAGCACTAGGACTTACAAGATTAGGTCGAGAATATGGTAAAACGACCTGATGGCTCATTTGCCGAATCTGGAAAAGAAACCCTAGAAATTCTTGCACTGAATCACTTCCCAGGGAGTTCAATTCTGATGGATAATCAACTGCCACCAGCATCATGAGGACAACTAAACCGTCCCCACAAAAACAATTGGGAAGTGGCAAAAAAGGTTATCACAGCCTCAGTGATAGAATAGGCTATTGGATCTTTCCAACCATTCAAATCTCCTGGCGAGGATGGAATATTTCCACCTGACCCAAAATCGGGTCCATTAGCCTGATATCATTTCTGGTGAAAGGTTTAGAGAAGGTACTGGATGGACACATCAGAGGAAACATCCTGAGTGTACATCCTCTTAATGTCCATCAATATACCTATCAACCGGGCAAATTAACAGAACTGGCACTAAATAACCTGGTTGAGAAAATCACCTAATCTCTACAGAAGAAGAAAGGAGATTGGGGTGGTGGCATTTCTCGACATTGAAGGAGCATTTAACAATGCACTGCCCGACTCCTTATACACAGCAGCAGCTGCCTAAGGAATCGAGTCAATCATAATTGATTGGGTTCGGGCTATGTTGGAAACCAGCATCTCTAAAGGGGGAGACGGTGAGCTTTAGGGCCGCAAGGGGGTGCCCACAGGGCGGGGTTCTCTCCCCACTGTTGTGGTCTCTTCTTGTGGATGACGTGCTTGCCATTATCTCCTTGTAGAAAGTCGAGATTCAGGCATATGCGGATGACCTAGTCATTCTGGTTGGAGGAAAATCTGAAGAGGTACTTTCTAATACTCTTCAAGAGGTAGTAGATGCTATTCACATCTGGTATGAGCGGGAGCAGATGTCTGTCAACCCCCACAAAATGGTAATTATATTCCATTCACCAGGAAAAGGAAGTTGGACAACTTAGAACCGCCTTCCATATCAGGTGAAATTATTTGCGAAGGAAGGTAATCCACAAAGCGAGACTGCCTTGTGGATATGTCCAAGAGAATTTGTGGAAAATCCTGAGGCATTGGTCCCCAACAAATATATTGGATATACGTAATAGTCATTAGACCAATGATGGCGTATATGCCTCAATAGTTTGGTGGTCGAAAGGGCTACAACAATCCGAACTACCAGGATTGGTTCACTCAAAGGAGTTTATTACATATCCCTTGAAGTTAAGAACTAAAACACTATTAGAGTTAAATAGGTCCCAGATAGCAAAAACATAAACTTATGTTATTCCTAAGATATTCCTACAGAATATTTCATTATTCTTAGAATAACACGAAAATAATTATTATCTTTTAAGGATATTCCTAGAAGTAACAAACGGTACAACTATAGGTCTCTTTAGAATAATTTCGGAATAATTCGCACAGTATTCTCTGGAGAATCTAGAATAGTTTGAGAATATATTTTTATGGTTAATCATAGATTATATTTTCAAGTTATCTTTATACTAACCACAAACTATATGTGCATAATACTAAATTATTCTTAGGATATTTTTATGTTTAATCTTGGATCATATTTTCAGGTTATCTTTATATTAATTCAGAATAATATGTAATATTTTTGACCATTACTTTTTTCCTTAGCACGTACATTTAAAAAACTATAAGACTACCTAAGTAAAACCATAACAAGACTATTACTAGAGTTTCCACTCAATAATTCCATTAGTTTCCAAAATTGCTAGATTAAAAACTACGAAATAGGAAGATTTACTTCATACCTAATCTTTAAATTTACATCTAACTATTTTGCAAACTGAAATTATTGAGTGAAAATTCATAGTAATAGTTTTGTTATGGTTCAACTTGGGTAGTCTAATAGTTTTTAAAATACACGTGCTAAGTAAAAAGTTTATGGCCAAAAATAATAAAGATTTCCTTATCGCATGTTTCTTTCTAGGAAATGACCTACAAGAGTAACTACAAATATTTTCATCTTGAAATAATTTGTTATACAGAATGTTCAAATACGGACATTTTTAACTTATTCTTTAAAAAATACAATAATTACATTTCAGGCAGTTTATAAATATTTTAGATAAGGAATATATAGATTACATAAAAGCAAAATAAGACACTCTTAATAATTGGGTTAAAGATTTATTTGTTAAATATTTACTCTTGCAACATTTTCTAAAATTCCAATAATGGAACAAAACTTAAATAGTAAATTCAGTCGTTGGAAGAAGAATGATATAATAAATATACACTTCAGTCCATGTAGGTCACTGCTAGCTTATTTGAAGAATGCAAAGGCTACTACTTACTAGCGGTTCTGGTTTTTCTTTCTTTTCTTTAGTTAGCCATAAACTTCAATTTGTTTTGAAGTGACCTCAATATTATTTTTTTAAACTGCATCTGAAATTGAACATATACCATATACCCATACATTTTATAGCATTAGACAATTAAGCAGTGTAGTATGGAGAAATTGGATATGTCAACTTTTGTTTCATAATGCCTCACACACATTCACACTAAATAAAACAGAAAAAAATATGTGCATATATAAAACCGTAGCCTTACCACTAATCACATTGCATAAAATAGAATCTGCAAAGGTTTTCTCCAGTCTCTATGCCCATGTAAAGTAAATAATATTAAAACATTCCCTGAGATAAGTTTTGTCAAAAATCTTCTTCACCCTCAATACGTTCCACCACCCAATCTCGCCAGATTGTTCACCTGTTAATAAAAAAACAGAATTGTTTACTACTTTACTATAACTTTCATTTATAGACATGTGCTAATGGTACTTTATAAACCACGAGCAAATTTTTAAAAACAACAATATACGCATCTGAATTTAAGATTCCAGCACGGGACAGATAACGTCCAAACTGATTAGTAGGTCATTCTTTGTATTTGTTGGTTTTTTTAAATAATAATGCGTAAGCGAAGAATAAATTACGTACCTAAAATATGTAAACATTAAAAGTGACACTGACCTAGTAATAAGTTGGCTAGATCAATCGTGTGTAAAGAAGTGAAGTTTAATACCTATTTTCTTCCTAATAACGGAAACAAATATTAATTTTAAAACCAGCTAAAATATAGCTTTTATAAAGTTAGGTTAGGTTAATTGATGTTGATGGCGTGACAAAAATGATTTGTCCATATCCAAGATACATATATATTTAAATAGACAAAAAATTTATCGATTCACTTACCTTCTTTAATTGTTTTTTTGATTGCACATAATCGCAAACATAACGAACAATGAAATAAAACAAGCAAAATGGTCAAGCACGAAGCACGCCATATAAACCTACGATTTCACGAGTAGTCTAATTAATAGTCAAAAGTTAACCTATTAAATTATTTATAAAATATATTTCAAACATATTCTATACTTCTCTTATTAAAATATTTTTATCATATTATTTTATGAAGTATTTTTAAAATAATAATCCAAAGATAAGTTTTGCAATTATTCATAAAATACCTATATTCAAAATATATTCCATACTTATGTATTTCAATTATTCTAATGTTATTTATTAGAAGATATTCTAAAAATAATAATAAATTATTTGGTTATTCAGAGTATAATTTAAAGATATTTTTTATAATTAATCGAATAATATTTTTTGGGAAGATTTTCAGATTATTCTTAGAATATCTTGTGCTATCTGGGGTTACACCTAAGGACTCAAACTGGCCTATACACTGGGCACTGCAGACTACACCTACATAGAATTGGACTGGTGGAAAACACAGAATGCCGTCTGGAGGATGATGAAATAGCAGAACACGTCTGTGTACCTGTCCTGCTGCAGAAAGAACCAGGTTCTCACTGTTTGGCAAAAGGCGACCGGAGCCAAAGGACCTAGATGGTTTCTCACCCAACATTATCGGCTTTATTAAAAAGCTGAATCTGTTGGGTGAATTATAATTAGGAGTGAGCCACAATAGACCTAGACAGTCGCAGTGGAGGGTCTGACAGACCCACTCACACATTAACCTAACGTAAGCTAACCCATTATCAGTGTATGAAGGAATTACTTAAAACCCTTCCATTAATGGATGGAAACTAAATTAAAGCTATATAGTCCAGCCAAAACAATGTTTAACCTCCTGAAAAATCCGAAAGTTTTGAAACTTCGCATACTTATTTAAAGGTACCTAAGAATGAATACACCGAAAGTCCTTATGAATATGAGGCGAGCTCTAGCGGCAATTAGCGAAAATAGGACACTTTCTTTGGTTTTTCGTTAATATCTCGAGAACCATTGGTCGGAGGCAAAAGTTGATTATATACATAATTAAGGCTTATCAAATTTGCTACAATAATGATTATATACATTTTTTTCGTATTCCCAATGGTTCCCGAGTTATAGGCGCTAAAAGAGAGCGTGTTGTGAAAAATCTCTGATTGAGGTTATTCGTATCTTTATTAAATTTTCGTGCGTTCTTACCATTTTTGTTCGGTCAGTGCCTTAGTATTATGAACAAAGGTCAACAATTTCATGAGGTAAATCGATGTCACAGTAAATAATTGTGCGTTTTTAAATGTCTCCCTGCACGATTCACGGTAGGGTAAGTCAAATATAAGTCTAATTACCCTTTTTTGAATAACAAAGACCCTATTGATATCCCTTGATTGCCCCCATACATTAATGCTGTAAGCTACATGAGAGTAAATGACGGCATAGTATACATTTATTAGTGCATCTCTGAAAGTTATTGACATAAAAACCTTTATTTAATTTGCAGCACACTACATCAATTTGATTATAAAAAATTAAAATTTCGGTCAAGAGTGATACCTAAGAATTTTACTTGTTCACTACAAGCAAGTGTAAAGCCATTAAAATTAAACTTAGGGTTATATCGATTTCGGAATCTGCTAAAATCTACTATAACAGTTTTGTCATGATTAATTATCAAGCGATTATTATAGCACCATATATTAAATTCATTTAATGCAATTGATACCCTACGATGTAATTCAAAAGGATCCGGATCAGAAATCATTATTGTGGTGTCATCGGCATACATAAAAATTTTGCCTTGAGAAATATGAACTGGTAGATCGTTCACATATAATAAAAATATTAATGGCCCTAACACACTACCTTGTGGAGTTCCAATGTCAATATCATTTTTATTAGACAAATTGGAACCGATTTTCACAACAATTTTTCTATTAGTTAAATAAGAAACGATCCAGCTATTTAGTGGATCAAATATTCCCAAGCCTTGTAATTTTTGGGCTACAAAATCTTTATCGACCGTATCAAAGGCCCTAAGGCCTAAGGTCAATTTTATTATATATAAATTGACTCAGATCTGCTATACCTGCCTCTGTTGATAAACCAGCCCTAAAGCCATATTGGCAGCTAATTAGGCAGGATGTTCAGAAAAATGTGTATGATACAAGCGTCTACCCTCCGGGCAACAATTTTTTGAACAACAGAGGATCCAGCAGCACCAGAAGCTGTCCTTAACCTTATCTGTTGCACATGTACAACTGGATGCGGTACAGATGTGGATGTCGAAAGGCAGGAATAATGTCATTTGTCACAACTGCCATGGCGAATGCTTGAATGGTGTTACTTCCAACCTCGAAGAAGACTTTGATGACACTGATGATCCCGATGTCATAAACCTTGAAGAAGCAGATCATTCAGTGCAAATAACAAACACTGAACATATGGTACATAAAGGTCAAAGCAATGTGCTTGCTGGAACCAGAAGTCAGGTGAGATTGCACATTTGTATTTGTTTTATTATTCATTTACCTTGCAATAGTATACATAAATCGGTTGTCATGTTCATATGTTGTTTTACTGGTCGCTTACTACTTACTGATATTTACTTCTTCTGTTTTATTTATTTCTTATATACTTTCTTTTACTTACATGTTTTTATTTGTATAATGGTTCTCTCACACCTTCATCTCATGCATACTTACCTATTGTTTCAGGCAGCAAGTGTAGAAGCTGGCCAAGATAATCAAATTGCAGGGCCTTCTACCAAGAAGCGATTCAGAGCTGATTGATTTTTCTGTACAAAATTTTCGTTGGAATAACCTCAGGATTTTGTTTGTTCATATATTTCATTGTTTAATATACCTACATCATGTGCCTCATTAATATACATCATAAGTAGCAACATACATCATGTGCTTTTTATACAAAGTTGTGAAGTTTATCTCCTCATTTATCCTTGGTATACAAAAATTTAGGTAAACCATATGTCAAATATTAGAAATGTACCGCCCTAGCGTGGTTTTTCACAAAACGCTCTCTTTTAGCGCCTATAACTCGGGAACCATCGGGAATACGAGAAAAATGTATATCATCATTTTTGTAGCAAATTTGATAAGCCTTAATTATGTATATAATCAGCTTTTGCCTCCGACCAACGGATCTCGAGATATTAACGAAAAACCAAAGAAAGTGCCCTATTTTCCCTAATTGCCGCTAGAGCTCGCCTCATATTCATGAGGACTTTCGGCATATTCATTCTTAGGTACCTCTAAATAAGTGTGCGAAGTTTCAAAACTTTCGGATTTTTCAGGAGGTAGGGTCATATTTTGAGGTTTTTTGACTGGACTAATAATGCCATTTCCTATTAAGAACTGAGGTATTCATAATGCACCTTTTTCACCTGTTCTATATCTACTCGTGAGAGGCAAAACTGTAATGTATTAAATGGCGTATTGTATCCCTAATAGCACAATATTGTCCTATGGATATCCAAAGGACGTCCTCACTGGACATTTCGACGTCCGATGGACGTTTGTTTTTGGATCAAAGTACATCCGATGGACAACTGAGGGACGTCCAAATGTCACAACTTTGAACAATATTTGTACGTCCCTGACGGATATTACAGGGACGTCCATAGAGGACGATACATGGACTACTTTTAAATAGATACATTATTCAGCAAAAAAGTACAAACACTTGACATGTAAGTACTTTAATTGACTAAAATGAAGTAGTAACACATGGTCCTATGGATGTCCGGAGGACGTCCTCAGCAGAGATTGAGGACATGCGATGAACTTATTCTGTCCAGAGTACATCCAAGAAACGTCCAAATGCCAACTTTGAATAGTATATCCGTCCATTTTGAGCATCATGTGGACCTTTAAATTATTGTTTGGATGCTCCACTAAAACGCACAATTATTTGACATAAACATTACTTAACAAAAAAGAAGTACAGCTTTTTAAAATTAGCCCTCCCCTACATCATGGCATTTATTTGGTTTCCGCCCTTAGAAAGCCATTCCTTAAGGGAATCAAAGAAACTACCCCTTTTGATTTTCCAAACAACTTTTTGCTCCTTGCAAAATTTTTATAAACCGCGTTTGATTAATAAAATACATTAAAAATATAAATAGCTTTTCTTAACAGTTAAAAGTGCCTGTTTGAAAATTCACAAAGAGGTTCATTTCAACCCTTTAGGATTGAAAAAAAAACATAAAATACAGAAAGATATTCTAAATAAAAGTGACTCCTGTAAGTTGAATCAACATATAACAATTGATTATTTGTATTTAAGGCTTAATATATAATAGTTATTAGGGTTAATTGATTGGGGTATAAAATACAATTTTCTACAAATGATGTATCTAGTACTTATAAACTTTTATTAAAAATAAAAAACAAGAAAAATTTACAACTTAGTTGTGATATTAAGACAGTACTAAATTAAAGTATAAACATTTGAAATGTGAATGAAGCAAAACAGTCTTAATTCTGTTAACAATCAAATATAAATTATATACAGTGTGACCCATTTAAAATGGAAACACCTTTATAATTTTTTTATTTTTATCTGACGAACCAAATTTTACCAAAATATAGATCAAATTAGGATCTACTTATGGTCAAAAAACATCCGCCTCCTACAGATGCAAAACCACCTACGGTACCAAGATAAATGGAAGAAATAAAGAAATCATATTAGGCATTTTTTTTATCGGAAAACATTATTAATGAAAGTTGTTCAGAATTGTCGAAAAACCTAGAATCCAAAATTTCAGCAATATTAAAAAATATTGAATTTTGTTTTTGAAGTCCAAAAGTTCGACAAAATTTAAAAAAAAATAGAAATCACTTAACAACTACCTGACAGCTTGCGTTTAATTTCAAACAAAATTATCATAGCACAATTTTCTAAAGGAAAAAAAAAACAATTAAAATGTTATTTTCGGACACGGACATTGTTCTAAACAAAATTTCAATAGTCTTTAATATTGCTGAAATTTTGGACTCTGGGTTTTTGGAAAATTCTGAACAACTTTCATTAAAAAAGCTTTTCGATAAAAAAATGCCTATGATTTCTTTATTTTTTCCATTTATTTTGGTACCGCAGGTGGCTTTGCATTTGTAAAACGTGAATGTTTTTTTGTCCATAAGTAGATCCTAATTTGTTCTATCTTTTGGTAGAATTTGGTTCAAGTCGGAAATAAAAGTTATAAAGGTGTTTCCATTTTAAATGGGTCATACTGTATATATATATATATGTTACAACAAATTTATTTTAAAAACCTTTTTTTTAAATACACAACACAATTAAGAGTCAAATAGGCAGGCTTTAGACCTGTTTGGAAAAACTAAACTAAAATAAAATGATAGCAGAACACTAGATTTCGAAGGTTTACAAAACGTGCAGTATTTCCACCAAATTAATACTTTCACATCTGGTAAATTTTCATCACTGGTTTACTTTTTTATCCTCTGTATCTGCTCTTTCTTTTGTCTGTCGTAAATACTTTTTTATCGCATTTTCTATCTCAAAAATGGTATTTAATTTTGTCTTGGTGTTCTTTTGAGCTGAAACTAAAAGCAGTTTCGCTAAAATGTTATAATGTCATATTTCATATGAGCTTACAAGTTAAAAATGCTAAAGATGTATTAAAACTGTGATTAATTGCAAAGGAAACAGTGTTTTTTTATTTATTAAATAAATATGTAAATTAGGATCAAAATAAATTAACTATACAAAAACTAAACTATAGTTACCTGTAAGAAGGTTGACAATATTTAATTTTGAGATTTTTTCTTTTTCTTTAAGCCCACCCAGCTGTACTCCACAGCTAGTCTGTTTGTAATTAGCTTTTGCAGCGCCCTTTTTATAAACTCATTAGCAGTATCACCACCCAATTTTGTCAATTCAGTCACCTAAGAACAAATAAATGCAACGTTGAATATACATCACAAAAAATAGTCAATTAAATATAGGTTCCAAATTATTTTACATTTTAACCTAATTTTTTCTAAATCAATGGATATTGCAAAATATAAGGTGAAGATAAACAACGCTGGTCAATTATAGAACTTCGGTGGGTGACCAAGTATCTCACCTAACAGTCAGTAGGCTGTGAAACTGAGATAATCTTGGGTGGTATCAAAAAGAGGCCCAAGTCCTGGGTTAAGTTGACAGCTGAGATTTGCGGTTAAGAATCAAAGCTAAACTGTAAGTCTCTAGATAAAAAGGGCCACCTGTGGCCTAATAACTAATAGCAGCTACTATACTACTACTACTACTACTAAGCATTATATAATTTAATATATTATCAAAACAGGAATTTAAAATGAAATAGATTATCATATATCTCTCACATCTTACCGATTCTGCGATGGTTTGTTCAATTTTTAAAAAACCCTCAAAATCCAACTCTTCATTTGTTTTTAATGGTAGGTTGAACTCGATCCAAATATTTCTATATTCAGCTTCAACAATGCTTGTGGAATTTTTGTTTACTTCAGAGCGAATATCGGCCATTGTTAATTCAACCATCGACAATTTTCTTATAATCTGCTTAAGAAGCTCTAAAAAAATAATGTATGCTGTTTATATAGAACTAAAATTATGTGACATTTATACTACCATTTGTTTTAATGCTATGTTCAGGGCAGCAATTGCATTGATGTTCCCTTGTAGGAGTCACAAGGTTGACTTTCCCTAAAAATGAATACAATAGATACAAAGTCACAAAATATTAGTTACAATTTGTGATAAACCGTTACATAATGATGAAATATACCATATGAAGATTATTTAACATGTACCTAAGAAATGCATTAATACAAAATTGTTCAAATAGTAGTCAGAACTAGATACAAACTACAGAAAACAAACTGAACTACCTCGTAAACTATCTACATCTCTACAGACACTTACCTGGCATTGACGAGCTTATAGAAGGACATCGAGGTATGGCCGTCATTAAATTATTATTTAATTCCCTTGTAGAAGTCGTAGGATTGACTTTCCCAGAGACTTTCACTAAAAATAAATACAATATAAGCAAACTCACAAAATATCAGTTTATACAATTATGAAGATTTTTTTATTATACTAGGTCTTGCATTTTTACAATCAAACAATCAGAATAAAAGAAACTATCACAGAATGAACTGAACTACATATACATGTAGACAAACACTTACCTGGCACTGGCTGTTTTAAGTTTATTGAAGGACATCGAGGTACAGTTGTCGCTGATTTATTATTTAGTAGGGATGAGTGAATATCAATTTCAGATTTATCTGATGAAGATTCTGATGAACATCTCAATCTTGCCGGGGTTTTGATTTGCCTTCCCATTTTCATATCAGAATTTAGGTCTGAAGTTTCTTTTGCCTTCTGACACTTTTTTTGCTCGCATATAGTCATCTGTAAAAATTGTAATATATCCGTTTGAAATTTTTGTACGACATACCATAAGTAGCGTTTCTAAAAGTAGATATCTCATGCTGTTCCCAACAGGACAGTGGGGTTTCACAGGATTTAATTGCCTCAAGCAATCTGTCTCAACTGTCTCTTGCATACCGCGGCCAAAGACAGTTGGTCTCCGAAATCCAATTAATCCATACTGCCTCAACAGAACCATCTTTGATAAGGTGCTATTTACACTGATAGACATCACTCGGCCACAAAAGGTTTAGGGTTATTTCTGAAAGTCTTTCATATTTCTTGTAATAAGTTTATCAACACAGTATAACGGCAGAAGGAAAACCACAATTACAATAGGTATATTCTTATGCACTGTACTTTACGATACATTCGTTAGGTATTACTTTTTACCAAGGAAGAATAACATTCACCACTATGTATAAATCACTAAATAACCGGGAACAAATTATCACATCTAAAATCTAAAAAACACAAAACTTTCAAGCGTCAACGCGATAAAATACAATGTCAACTGTCAACGCCGTCAACTGCGTTGCCAAACCACATAATCAAGAAATCAAGCAGTTTCGGTGACGTCACATATTATCCAAATAATAAGTTAAGGTTTAACATTTATTGTGAAATTGACAGATGTGAGAGTAACTTATATATAGGTTTTTGTTAGAGCCATACTACTTTTGTTTGTTGAGTATTAGGAATAATTATTAATAAAATATTATAAATTTTATACCGTGATCACTTGGCAACGTGGGATATTTCTTCGAAAGTACGAATGCTCGATGAGTCATATTAATATTGATTGAAAATTCCGGAATTTTAAGACAAATTTAGAACATCCAGCTTTGTCGTATTTATCATTTGTCCGAACCCCTTTGCTTTATATTTTGTAGAGCAAATATGAAACGGTATTTGATTAAGATTATTTGAATACCTCGTAAATGATTCTCACATACTTTCTATATAGTTAGGATAAAGAATTGAAGTTTTAAGGTTGAGGTACAAGTACAAATCTGGGAAACGTCTAGGAAAAAAACGGTATAGGAATATCATCATCTGCTACAAAAATAGAGAATATTAAAATCTGAGGGATCATTAAATGGACGTCTTTCTGCTGTGCCTATATATAGAATGTAGATCTAAAATATGTGCACTTGCCGTACATAAAATGGACATCCAGAGGACGTCCGTTATTGAACGTTCTGTGTGATATACATGTATATCTCGAAAACACGTCGGAGGGAAAACGGTATTTAAATACTATCATTTATTTACAAAAATATATTATTTAAATCAGCGGACATGAAATGGACGTCCATCTGCTGTCCCTCTATGGACGTAAAATGTGCGTACTTCCAGTGCATAAAATGGACATCCAGGAAGCGTCCTTCCCGTACAATTTCAAAGTATGTTCGAACATAGACGTCCAGTGGACGTCCTGTTTATGTCCATGGACGTTAGTACATTAAATGGACATAAAACGGACGTCCAACGGACATCGTGTGCTATTAGGGATATATATATGTGTTGCCATAAGATGATGCATTTGTAGGGCCATTCTTTTCAAACTCACCATTATGTTTATTCATTCAATAAATGCAAAAAATAGATACATACATTTTTTTGCTCCATCCACAATTACTATGAGAGATAAAATGCATGATTAATATTTCATATAATTCTTTTTCTAATTTGGAAAGTCAAACTGACAATTTATGACTACTTTGTCAAATGAAAAGATCAGATACGTGATGTATAAATATTGTTAAGATTAATTTCACAATATTGCTACATTATAATTTGAGAAGCATATTAGTTAGTAAAACATTTATTACATTTCTTATAAATATAGGTACTGTTTCTTTCGTAAGATAGATAGAAGTACTTATGATCAGTAATTTAGACCTTAATACCTGTACCCCTGCACCCTAGCTATTATAATTCACTAAAGAGTCTAAGATAGAATTTTGGTTCTAGATAATGCTCATAAGGCCAAGTTTGTTAAAACAAAATTATAACTTTAACATGTGTATTATCTCTCAATTTCTATAGAATAGACGGAAACTTTCCTTTTTGCTTAAATTAAAAATTTTTACGTTTGACATTTTAAACCTATTTCAGAAGAAAAAATTTTAAATTTTTTTTTAAACATTTTCGAAAAATTAAAATAAAAATGAAATTTTTTAACCACCACTATACTTCGACTCCAATGCGCGAATGTTGGATTGATGTGATGGATGGCAATAATATCTGACATATACACCTATTATACTTTTATTGAAAAATGTACAGGGTGGTCATCCCAAGAAATAATTCAGTCATGGTGGACATTTGTAAAGGTATTTACGCAAGCCTGCCATATGTGGCACCTGTTATTTAGTATTGAGCTTTTGCTGTTGGATGAGCAATCTGTATATTTTTTTGACCAAAACTTATCAAGTTTTCTTTGTAATAATAGCAATAACTATATTCCGATTATTATTCTCAATGTCATTTCGTAATTATTAATTTTTTAGAGTGACCGCCATGCACAAATAACGAGGGAAGTTCTGTGTAAAGACCTTTACCGATTTTTTTTTAGTTGTATTTAATAATATTTTAGAATTTAAACTTGCTAGCATAACCAGAAGTCAGGTTATCGAAGGAATGCAAAGATTTCATTAATATTTTTACATATAGTTTTTCTTTTAGTTCTCATAGATAGTTTTTTTCCCCTGTTTGCAAAATCCTATAAAGAATATGTTTCAATAATAATAATCAATTACAACTAGTACAACGTATATTTTGTTTACATCGACAAATGAACCATATTCTGGGAGTTTCCAAAGTGACAGATGAGTTGAAGAGTGGCTATAAAAGCAAAAGGAAAAATAATTGAGAATTATATAAACTGATTAAAGCACTTGAGGATTTACAATTTTATGAATTTCGATTTGCTCTGGCATACTACTTACATCAGGTGCACATTTAATAATTGCATCAATGAAACTTGGATCGAATCTTGCACATATTAAAATGAACAAAGAGAATTTTTTTATTTCATTTATTTATCTTTGCTTGAGTTCAAGTCTAGTGGCCACACCAGCGGTACATGACCAGTCAGGTGCAACGTTTTTAAAATGCATGCCAATCAAATATATGAATTTAATTACCATGAATATGCCAGAAACGCGAATTTTAGGCAGTCACCACGTGCAGAAGGGTGTGCCAGTCGATTTTTCGTTTACATGGAAAATCGAACGATTTTAAAATAGACGCCAATAGTGCCAAACGAAAAGCCGTGAAAAAAATCCAGTGAAAACTTATTGGCATGCAGTTTCCGTGTGCACAACAAATTTTGGTGAGTACAGTAAATCGTAAAATTTTTTGCTATCTCCGAACGAAGTTAAAATGCATGCCAATATGTTTTATGATAAATTTGCACTGTCAAACGACGATTTACCGATTGGCATGCAATTTTATATCATATCTTCAAAATAGAGTGCAGAGAGTGGTTGAACGAGATAAGAATGGAGAAATATTAAAATCAGAAATTATCACTGCTAAAAGGGGCGTTCCTCAAGGTTCTGTGCTGGGCCCGCTCCTTTATCTTATCTACACCAATAATCTCGCATGCACTATTGACGAGGATGTAATTCAGTTTGCTGATGACACTTCTCTAATCTTTAGTGATCCATCAACTGTAAATCTCACTACAAATATTTTTTCTACACTCAAAACCTTAGAAAATTGGTTTGCTGCAAATAATCTTTTACTCAACACAAATAAAACTCAATTAATAAAATTTGATTATAGTCAAAAAAATAATGAGTTGACAGTCACTAATAGAACTAAACAGATTACAACTGTAAACAGTGTGAAATTCTTGGGGATTCAAATTGATTCCCGTCTTGATTGGCGATGCCATGTTGGGATGCTTGCAAGCTGCCTAGCACGATACTGCTATGCCTTGAAAGTGATTTCAAGCATGGTTAATGCCAGATCAGCCCTAATTGCTTACCATTCATACATACAATCCAGAATAAGATATGGAATTATCTTTTGGGCTAATTCTCCAGAGATGTTCCGTATCTTTGTATTACAAAAAAGATGTATAAGAAACATCTATCAATTACAGAATCACGAATCATGTAAAAATTATTTTATCAATAATAAAATACTTACTCTGCCGTGCATTTATATCTATGAATCGGTAAATTTCATCTGCAATAACAGGGATCTCCTTGAGAACTGCAATAGGCAGCACAGCCACAATACTAGAAATAGATCTGATCTGATTATTGATAGAGTAAATTTTACGTATATTCAAAAAAATGTGAAATACTCCATAATAAAAATTTATAATACATTACCAATCTCAATCCGGAATCATCCGGTAAAAAAGATAAAAACAATGTTACATAATATCCTAGTACAGAAGGCCTACTACAGCATTGGAGAATTTTATAATGACCCTAATTTCTGTCCTAATTAAATATGTTTTTATAATCAATGTTATATTATATTACCTGTTATACTACTGTAATTAACTTTTTAATGTGTTTGTTTGTTCTATTTATTTAATGTACATTTAAAGTTTGTTTTTAGACATGTAACTACATTTTATTTATTAACTTTGTAATTTTTTGACATGTTCTACACCATAAAGGTATTTTTGAGAACCAATAAAGATAATCTATCTATCTATCTACAATGCAGAACGTTATTAAAAGTTATTCATAAAAATGCAAACAAATTCAGGTCTCTCCGAACGATTTTAAAATGCGTGCCATTGGTAATGGGAAAAAAGTTGATATTGACAATTGGCATGCAGTTTGGGGATGCTTAAAATATTTGTCGTCATCCAAAGACACAACAAATAATGTCAGGTATCTCCGAACGAAGTTAAAATGCATTCCAATTACGTTTTATGACAAATCTGCACTGCCCAACAACGAAATACCGATTGGCATGCAGTCTTGTAATGCAGAACGTTATTAACAGTTATTCCAAAAAATGTAAAAAATTTCAGTCATCTTCGAACGCGCGACTTTAAAACTTACGGTAATCAGTTTTATGGATAATTTGCAGTACCAAATGACCATTTACCGATTGGCATGCAGTTTTCTAGTGCAAAACGTTATGAAAATAAAATAGCTACGCGCGGGGAAAGCGGGCGAAAGGACTTATTTCAACTTTGGTTGCTAATAACTTTAAATCAGTGCTTCGGAGAGTTTCACTATAAAGTCAATTACCATCGGCGTCAGTTTGATTGCTGTGGGATAATTACAAGCCAAGGTATGAGCGATTTAAAAAAATAATAAAATTCAAGACGGAGGCGGACTGGATGACTCTGAGACTGCAAAAACTCAAAGTTAAGATTCTCATAGACCCTTTCAAATAAGCAAGGAATAATTTACCCAAAATGTTGGGTAAAAGGTATGCCGTGCCCTACCTGGCTTTCACGCATTCACAGGCTGCGACTTCAATCCATGCTTCTTCGGGAAAGGGAATGCCAAGCCATTTACCTTATTAATTAGAAGTAAAAAGTATCAAGACGCAATTTTCAACATCCTTATACCAGAAATTTCAGAATCGGCCATTAAGGATGCTTTGCGAGTAAAATGTACTCTACAAAAAGTAATAAACTGAAAGTATCGAGCATTAACTAGGCTCGACTATGTCTGTTTACTAGCAACTACTGCATTAAATATACCAACAAGTAAGCGTTCAAGAAAAAAGTACATGCATTTTTCCGCCATGTTATCGGGAACTTCTGGAACAAATTCGAAGAACTATTTACATAGCATCACTGTGGGATAATGCCCACAACGATGAAGAATTCCATGTAAATGGTTTAAGAGTGTGGTGGATGTAATATGCGAGAAAAGTACGGAGAAAGGTAAAATGCAAATCAAAATAATAATAGAAACTCTGAAATTCTTAATGTCAAGGTTAAAATCAGAAGTATAACTAATAAGAAATAAGTATTTTCTATTAATTGCACTATTTTTATTCACTACTGTTCTTTAATTAATGAAATAAGTTATTTCATTTAATTATCAATCATTTTGTTAATACAAATTTCTGATTTCGTTGATTAGCTAAGAAAATGTCTTATTGTAATTATGGATTCTATTTAGAATTCGGAAGAGAGCAATGTAGATGATGATGATGAGGAAGATGATAACGACGAAGCAGATCAACTATTCGATTACGATGATAGGTATGATGATAAAAATATTCCGGAAGATGACGGTTCTGCCATTGAAGATAATGCTAATGAAGACATGCGTATGCAATTGGACGCTGAATAAAAATAAATTATATTTTGGTTTCAAATATTAAAAAAAAATACTTATTAAAACCTACTACCTGTCAATTAATTTCCTTAGTTCCATTAATCAAGAGAAAGATTAGAAAGCCACGTAAGTCAGACTGGTATACCCCTGAGCTACACCAATTAAAAAATCAACTTAAGCTTCTAGAAAATATAAGCAATACAAATGCAGAATACAGACCTGCACTCTCTTATGCTAAAAAAATTTACGAGGAACGTTTAAGGTCAGCTAAGAGTCAATATTATGAAAAAGTTATTCATAATTCGGTCAATAAATCCAAATGTATTTGGAACCTCGTAAACTCAACCATTGGTAACAAGACTAATAATAAACTACCTACCAGAAGGCGACCCACTTACACTAACAAATAAATTTAACTCATTTTTTAATGAGACGATTTCTAATTTTTTTAAAAATTTGGAACAAAACAAAAGCACAATAAATTATAGCAACCTAATAAAAACAAATACAGAATCCATGTTTGTATATCCTACCACATCCGAAGAAATTTGCAGCACAGTAAAAAACTTTAAACCTAAAAACTCCAGTGGGTTTGATGGCATATCACCCAATTTGCTAAAAAAATGTATACAAGCTCTAGCCACACCACTCGAGAATATCTTCAATACATCACTATCACAAGGAACATTCCCTAATGTATTAAAACTGGCGATTGTGGTGCCCTTGCACAAGAAAGGAGATAAAAACGATCTGGGAAACTACCGTCCTGTGAGCTTGTTGTCTGTCTTCTCGAAAATTCTTGAAACACTCATGTACAATAGGCTGCTCATGTTTCTTAACAGGTGTAACTTTTTTAATAACTTTCAGCATGGATTAAGAAGAGGCAGATCAACAACGACAGCACTATTCAACTTCGTTGAGGTAGTACTAAAGGCTTTGGACGGCCAGGAAATTGCCTGTGGGCTCTTTCTTGACCTATCCAAGGCATTTGATAGCCTAGATCATAACAAGCTCCTAAGCAAACTGGAAAAAATTGGTGTTAGAGGAATTGGCCTTCAAGGGTTCAGATCATATCTGCAAAACAGATATAATACACAACGGGAAAAAATATGAATCCAACACTATATGTTGCAACTACGGTGTGCCCCAAGGCAGTGTTCTTGGACCACTTCTCTTTATAATATTTGTCAACGATTTAGTCAGTGTAATAGAAAACAATGCCAAAGTAAATATTGTAAGCTATGCCGATGACACCAATTTAATGATAACGGGCAAAACTCTCAGCGAAATCGCTGCCAATTTTGAAAAGATCTGGTTCAACGCAAGAGACTGGTTTGCCAATAATAATCTTTTTCTAAACGAGTTAAAAACAAATTGTGTAATTTTTAAAACAGATAGGTCAAATATCGAAGTACCTGAGCGCCTAGCTGACACGGTGCCAATTACGACAACAGATTCGACTAAATTGCTAGGCATAACACTAGACAACAACATTAAATGGTCTGCACATATCGACCTCACAGTGAATAAATTGAACAAATCATGCTATGCACTCAGGGTCCTATCACGTTCCTTTAACAGCACTAATCTTATCATGGTGTACCACGCAAACTTTCTCTCCATTGCTAAGTATGGAATCGAAATATGGGGTGGCTCGCCAGGCCTCTCCAAAATTTTTAAACTGCAAAAGAAAGCAATCAGGGTGATATTCAAAATTAAATTTGACGAGTCTTGTAGGGGCCGATTCAGGGAAAACAAACTACTCACAATCCCAGGTCTATACATTTATTCCTGCTTGATGTTCTTAAAAAGCAACAACTCTGAATTTATAAATATAAACACAGACCATGCGCACGATACTAGGCACAAAATGAAATATGCTTACCCAGTACATAGGCTAACACTTGCAGAGAAAGGACTACATTATGCTGCACTAAAATTTTTTAATGCACTCCCTAACAATATAAAAAACAATGTTAACCACAAATGCTTCAGTAAACAAGTCTTCCAGTACATATGCAGTATTGAGCCATACTCAACTCAAGAATATTATGTGTGATGATAATAATGTGTGAATTATCTATTTTATATTTATCAACTCGTTTGTCTGCCTCATATCTTTTATTTTGTAAACTGTGACCTGTTTTATACATGTAAATGTGAGCTAAAACGGAATAAAACTTATTTACTTATTATTATTATTGTTGTTGTTTCTGCAAGCTTCCATTGACAAGTTTTTTTCTTCTATATTACACCTCTTCTTCCATATAATATAGGTATAGAAAATGTAAGACGCGCTTGAAAAGGTGTATTTCAAAAATCGCATTAATTTTTTAGGATCCAAAATACTTTAGTACACGTTGAAACTGCATGCCAATTTTTAATATTATCTTTTCTTTTCATTACCTACAACATACTGCAATGGCATGCATTTTAAAAACGTTCAGAGATACCTGAATTTTTTTGCATGGTTTACAATAACTTTTGATAACGTTCTACTCTACAAAACTGCATGCCGATCAGTAAAATCCATTTTAAAATCGTTCACAGACATCGATTTTCCATGCAAACGAAAAATCGACTTGCACACCCTTCTGCTCGCGACAACTTCCTAAAATTCGCGTTCCTGGCATATTCATGGTAATTACGTTCATATATATGATTGGCATGCATTTTAAAAACATTACACCTGACTGGTTATGTACCGCCGGTCTATTATATGAAAGCCAAGTTTTACAGAACATAATTTCACTGTTAACTTCAGTTTCACATTAATTCAAAGGTTACCTACTTGCTTTCAAGTGGGTAGGAGCGCCATCTTGTTGAAAACTTGATATATTATTTTCAATTCTAACATTTACAGAAATCACAATAATTCATTTTGCAAAAACTTAAGGTAAACGTACCAATAATTGATAGTATAAGCAAATTATTATAACAATTTGTGCCATCAAAATTAATATTTACTCTTATGCAAGCTTATTATTTCTATCGATATGTATAAGAACAGTAATAGTTCTGCTGCTAAGACCAGTTAAGAACAGCAAATGTTTATATAAAAAAGACAATTCTTAGAATTATTGGTTTCAATTATAGCTTATTGGTGATATAATTTAAATATACAGGAAAATTATGCTTTTTAATATTTGAAAAAGTACTTTTTGAAATATTAAAAAGCATAATTTTCCTGTATATTTAAATTATTGAAGAATGTTTCACAAGGAACCAACCGTAGAATCAACCCAATGTATTGGTGATATGTTTAAGGTAGTCTATTTACCAAGAAACATCGTGGCTGAATGGCGACATCCAAAGCCAGTGAAGAAAAGAAAATATATTTAAAAAAACATATATAGGCTTATTCAAGATTTAGTAGTTGAGATAACAAACTTTTGGTTGATGGTTTGGTTTTTAGTTTTAGACACGCTGATACTGCAATAATTGACATACAGATATTAGAACGTAATAATCGACAATACCGATAATTTAAGTATTTATTTATTACAATCACAAATTGTTGCGAAACATTAACATATTGTCACAAACATTTTGGGAAAAATATCTGTTTGCCTTTATCCTTCAACGTCCATCACTTTATTATATTCATGTTTTAAACGATCTCCCACTACAACCATTTTACAAAATTCAAGTTTTTCAATTATCTCATTAAAATGTGTGGTGATACTAATGTTTCTTGCTTAATTGGAATGAAGTTTTTGCATCACTGCAATATTTTACTTGCAAGTACACCTCTGCTATATGGAAAAATTTCTTGAATTACACGATGTACTTAAGCTCCCTTTTTTCCATGGGAAACAAGCAATACATAGTCTCCTTCCTTATAGTTTTCTTGCACAGGTACATCTTTGTCCCATTCCTCAGTTTCATGCTATGTGTTATAACCGTAATATGTATAACATCAGTCATACTACTTTCAGATTCCTCCCATTCTTCTGCCATTTTGGAGTCTGATGATGACACTACTATTTTCTTTTTTGTTTATTTTCCTTAAACCAATTTTTTTCTTTCTTTCGTCGGCTTTATTCTGTGTTCTTATTCAAACTTCTCTTTTTTCGTTTTCTCTTCTTCAGATTTTCCCTTGTCATCCATTTTTTCTTTTTCTTGTGTTCATCTTTTTTCATCTTTTTTCATCATATTTTTACCATTCCTTAAATATGTAATTATGAAACTTTCTCATTCCTAATCTTTTGTTAGTTATTTGTTTTGTGGTCAAGAATGGGCCCTTTGGAAAGAGCTGGAATGTTAAAAGTATGTTTATGTTTCTCTTCTTCAGCATCTTTTTCAATAATCATTTGGCGCAGAGGTCGCTTTCATCAAATTTTTTTACATTTTTTAAGCAGTAAGAAAATACTCAACAAAGAGTAAGAAAATACATATCCTAATTCTGCAATTGCATCGTTCATTTGATTTTCAGTATAAATCAACATTTTTCCTTTTATGGACAGTATGACAAACACACAGTAGTTGACATGCACTTGATCTAGTAATTGATATTGTGCCAACGACTGGACCAAATGGGTAAAATACAACATAATGAATATAGGACTAAAAAGATATTAATATATAAATTTTATGAACAAAACACGATGAGAAGCTTAAAATGGTATGGTACGTATCTGTCCCGGTAGTTGACATAGGTGACAACTACAGGAACAACTTCAATCAATATAATTGTTTATGTAGTTGACACCCTTCTAGAAATTACCGAAAACTAACTAATCTGCTTGGACAAATGAATAGAGCATTCTTCATTTATTTTTCAATCTTATAAGCTATTAAGAACAACGCATTAGTATGTTAAATAATTTTCAAAAAATCGATTATTAGCCTGCTTCACAGGTACATAGAGACACCTAAGTACATTTCTAAATTACATAAATAACGTTCACCCTAATATTAAATTACAGAGGAGACAGAGAAAGATAATAAAATTAATTTTCTGGATCTAACCCTAACACACAAAAATAAAATTCACTTTATAGAGAACCAATTTTAACAGATTCAACAATCTTAAATTTCTCACGTAGCCCCAAATCACATAAATTAGGAGCATATAGTTCCATACATAAAGCTTTATCATTACCTCTTTCTGAAGAAAATTTATGGATTTAGACCTCATAAAGTCAATAGTCGTAAATAGCGGTTTTGAAGAAAGAACAATAGTCCATTTTCCCAAATTTTCATATAAAGAATGAAAGAACGATTACTCTTACACTAAATATAATTATTTATAGCCTTACAAAATATATTATTCTTACATTAACATTAAATAAGTAAAGAAATGAGTACAATGTTATTAATTTTAAGTTTGTATATTAGAATCATTCGCCAAACAACAAGCTACCACATATTATAGTCCGAATCTTCCTGATCGAATGTCAGGAAGAATCCTAGTAACGTGGCATATACAACTACATTACCAGCTACTGTCAGATAACAGGCTCCTGCTTCGATAGTACCGACCCTTGCCAGTACTATTGGTAAAGCAAACGAACTCACAATTAGACCCATGGTTATAAAAATTGCTGATTCCATACAAGAGTTACTTGAACCTGTATGATCGGAGTACCTTCTAGCAACTAACGTTGGCATTGGGGAAAACACGTAAAATAATACTACAAAGAAAGGCCACCATAATCTAGAAAAAAATTAAATAAATGTTGTTCTTATATAAAGAAAAGATTAAAACTTACCCAAAACTGGGCAAAGCACAGGCTAAAATGACCAATGTCATTCCAATGGAACCAGCAAATGCCAAAGTAATCAATCTGAAAATTATTATGTTGATTTTAATACACAATTCTTAGACTCATTAAAAAATATGAGAATAAAATTCCTAATATAAAATCCACGAAATCTTTGCGACTTAAGGTGACCATTCCCTAGAAAGAGACATCCGATAGGGAAATATTCATTATTTTTGGCCATAACCATTTTTTCTTAGTACGTATATTTAAAAAAACTATAAGAGTACCTAAGTAGAACCATAACAAGTCTATTACTTTAAATTTTCACTCAATAATTTCACTGGTTTACAAAATAGCTAGATTTAAATTTAAAAATTATGTTAATCTTCCCATTTTTTAGTTTTAAATTTAGCTATTTTGCAAACCACTGAAATTATTGAGTGAAAATTCATAGTAATAGTCTTGTTAAGGTTCTACTTAGGTAGTCTTATAGTTTTTTTAAATACACGTGCTAAGAAAAAAAAAGTAATGGGCAAAAATAGTAAATATTTCCCTATCGGATGTCTCTTTCTAGGGAATGGCCACCTTAAGAAATATCATTTTCGTGACTTTTCTTTATAGACTAGAGGCTAAGTACGCGTCTCCAACATCACTTTTATTTTTTTTTTACATTAATTTTTGACTGCAATAATGAAAATATATATTTAGTCATATACAAATAATTTATAATAGCCAAGTAAGTTTTTTCAGCTGTTGGACAAAGAGTATTGTTTTTATAAACAGGATTCAATTCGACAAAGAAAACTATGCATACTAAGAGTCATTTAGTAGGTACATAGACCCTGGCTTCTATTAACTATACTGATAAGATCGACAAGTGGTTAGATATTTATTAGGTTTGTTCCAATACGCAGTTTGATCGTACGTTGAACAGTCACATGGAGCCGCTCAGTCATGGCATAAATATGTCACAGCGATAGCTAGATGGATATAGAGTGACTGCTTTTGACCGTTCAAAGGACAGTCAAACTGTGTGTTGAAACAAACCTATTAAACTTCTCAGAACCTTGATCTTTATCAAGGTTCTGAGACTTATAATTTAAATATCAAAACTGGTCAAGACGCATGTCACATGACAAGCTCTTGTTTATTGGCAACTGAATCTCTGTAACGTCACAGCTTCTAGTCCTCTGAATATTTTTCATATCAGTAACCATTTCGTAGATAATATTATATGATGATGTATACCTATACAATACATTACACATTATACAATAAACTCAGGTAGATAATTCTTTGCAACATAGAAAACAAAAATAGATTTATTTCGATGCTCAAAAACTGATAGCTGCTAATATCAATGTGAAACAAGCTCAAGACGATACTGATATTAATATCACATTAGCGCCCCCTAGGTGCGGGTGGAATTATTATTAAGCAGGGATTGTATTCATTAGCATGTTTCCACACTCCACACTGTGGAATTTTCACTATGACGACAAAGATGGCACTGGGTATATACTTTCCTGTAACTGAATTATGGTTTCTAAGAAAGCGGATCGAGACTTTGCTAGATTGTTCCAGATAGATATATGAGAATGTTATGGAAAGGGGTAGCCCTTTCAGGAATATTCTAGACACCATCTATAGGTGCCCGGTCACTGTGGGAAGGCAGTTCTTAACTGAGTTTGAGTTCAGAGAAATTCAGATAAATCCCAAGTCATCCCAAGTGAATAGTAAAGTGAAATAGCAAATAATAACTATTGTTTAAGGATGTGTTAGTTTAATAACGTTTGTGAATAATAAGTCAATAAAATATTGTGTTAGAGGTAATCTCGTGTTATAATTTCTGAACCCACGAATTAGGTGTGGTTCCCATCAGGGGGTGGAAACCTGCGACATTAGTTTTACCGAAACAACACTTGGACAGTCTTATACAAATACAAGTATTGCTGTTGATACTCTTCATTGGTAAAGTTGCCTTCATATTTCCTAGTCACATAAAAAATTCCCGTCAAAAGAGTTTGCACGGCGGTATCATTGAATAGGTAAAGATGCCGCCTGCCCGCTTTGTACCTACCGCATTTTTTACATGCCTTTAAATTATGAAAACGACTATACTCTCAGTTACTCCTATAGGGAAATTTATTCTCTTAAACCAGGAAAAGCAAGTTATACATTCTTTAAGAAGTGTTGGCCCCTACACAGAAAGAAAGACTAAATTTTATTTTTAGAGCTATAAAAATATTGAAGAAATGTGAGTAATTTAAGAAATTCCACAGAAGTTCTTAAAACACAAGAATGTTCACCACGATTAATTTTTACTAATGAAGTACACTTCCCTTTGGCAATGTATGACATTCTACTTAACAAGGTATTAATATAGACACATTCAGATGTTACTGTTTGGCAAAATCAACATGGCTTAATGCTTCTACCAATATTTGGTGCTGCTTAACAACATTTGTATCGGATGTACTGCCGTGGACAATAAATAATACGACAATTTTTTTTTCTAGTGTAAATCTACCTTTATCTGAATACGTAATGAGTAACCGAAATAAAACAGATATCACTGTTTTATTTTCTATTTAAAGCAGATATGGTAAGGCTGGAGTTATTACTATAGCAGATGGATGATCATTGGGACAAATTGCACCAACCATTTTCTACTTTGGCAATAACACTGCAGCTTTACCTAATCACTTATATGGGACATATTGGTTTGTACACACTTGCAATATATTTTAACAAATAAATGACAATGTCACAAATATTTAAGTTGGATGTACACAACCACAGCCTACTCTACTAACAAGCCATGAAGTAGAAAAGTTGCAACGCTGCCGGTAGTCCAATCGTGTCTAGTTGACAAATGGTGCAGCTGGGATATTATTGTGCTATGGAGGTATAACTGGTTTATTATTCTTTTTTTACATCGATGGCCCAAGAAAAATTTTTATTTATACAAGTGACAATAATAAAGATTGTGTGCTATGCTGCAAATCGACAAAACAACAGTTCATTAAAAAATGACAAAGTGACACTTTCGTCATTGTCTTTCCTCAAAAATGAGGAACGAAAGAAAATTTGGATTCGGAAAATTCCGCGACAGAACTGGCTTCCATCAACTAGTTCTTCTGTGTGTAACAAACGCTTTATTGAAGCTCATATTATTAGAAAAATATAAAAATCCAAGTACTGGTTACGGCAATTATTTTTAAGGCACCCTCAGTTGACTGATAATGCAGTGCCCCTGATTTTCGACAAGGTAGAGTAGTATTATTATGAGAAGATGCTTGGGGCGGAGCCAACGTGCGCGAATATTTCTACCAGTGACAGCATCATCTGGGGTAGAAGGATATATAATAATTGTAATCAAATTTTCGAGGTCGAAGAGTTGTGTAATGCAGTAGATTAAAACCTCGTCACACTCTGGTGTTTACGATGAAGACATTTTTCACTGAAAATACGGTTATATCATTTAATTCAATCAGAAACGGCGAACACAAGTATGCTGCAGCACAGACCCTGGTACTGCAGGTTGACGGTGCCACTGGATTCGAGGTCAAATATGACGCAAATCTCTCTCATTGGCTTAGATCAATGGATGCACACAAACTCGTTTCTGCGCATCATTTTTTGCAAGCATCTTCTCATAATAATACTACTCTACCCTCCTATTTATCGTAAAAAAGGTTGTTTCTCGGAAAGACCCCAATGACAGAAAAAATGAAGCAATGCAACGCCATGAAAGAATGGTGAAAGCTTTCTTGGAGAATGACTGCATTAAAGACTATGAACATTTTTTAAATAACTTTCAGAAAAATTTTACATGCATTGCACAGTGGAATATTAAAATAACGTCCGATTCTATCTGGATGTATAGTCTAAATATTGATAATGTGGAGACAACTGAAAGTGAGTTAAAAGTGCAGTGCAGTGTTGTAATTTCAAAAGAACTAAACATTACAATTTTTATAGGAACTAATGAGATACCATCTAATGATTTGCACTAGGTTTTGCCACCCAGTTTAAAAATAAGCAAGTGGTCACAAGTGCAGAATATATTAAGTAGGTATCAGTATTTAAATGAAAATAATTCCCCAGTGACTGATATTATGTTTTTCAAAAAGCAAGTAAATTTTTTGAAAAGGGTTGGGCAGTTATTGAAAATACCAAAAAATGTGAGTACAGAAGTAGCTTGGAATTAATCTCTGGCCAGATTAAGTTAATGCTAATGAAAAAGAGACGATTCCCCCTTAACAGTATTTTTTCCATTTATGGCTTTCACTCTTTCACTGGCTTGTTATAATCATTTAAGACAACATTTAATACCTACTGCCTCAGAAGAGATACCTACAAAATATTTCTTCATCAATGTTCCTGATAATAATCTTAAAACCACCGAACATTACCCGCATGAATTGTATTGTATTGTATAATTTAATTGGATTGTTCATAAAGTTAATGAAATATCTTTTTATTTCCTTCTAATTACTGACTTTCGGGTATGCGATGCGCTCGCCAAATAAATGATCGGACTACTGCATGTCTACCTTACTGTGTTGCCAATTTTAGGTGCATGGCTTGTAAGTAGAGGAGGCTATAACATAACTAAACGTTAGCAAAAATGTATAAAGCTTGTCCTATTGTTATTGTCCACGACAGTACTACTAAATGCAAAAATAGCTAGGTAAGGAACTCGATTCTAAAAACCAGGTGAATAATGAGCAAGACATTTTGGAGCTGATTCCAACTCTACTACCACTTGCTCCAGGCATTTTGCAGAATACAATTTTTTGCAATTGTGGATTAAACTGTGGCTGAAGGAAAATTGGTTTGTATTGCAGCTGTATGTGATCATGGCTACTATTGTTTCACTGCAACACCTAATTCAACAGAAGAAAGTAATGTTAACAACTGCGAATATATAGTTCCTGCCAATTTCTTAGCGGAAGCTATGCAAATTGAAGAGATCGATGCAGAAATGTTGGATTTTAGGTCAACCAAAAATAAAGAGACTTGATTTTTTCATTACTAATAAAAAAAAGGGCTACAGGTCTACTGGGATCACCACATTTAAAAAAAATGCAATTAGTGCTCTACTTCTAGATGGTATAGAAAGGAGTTCATCACTTTACAGAAGTATGATGTTTGAAACTTTGTAAACCATAGTAAATGAATGTGGTTACTCCTACAAAAAAAAATCATAGAACATTTTTTGTGAATAATTTCCTAACAACTCTTATATCCAATAATTATAAAGATTTCCATAACAAAAAATGTTATCTGAGATTTTACTTCAGTAACTGTTAGTGGAGGGATTATACATTACAAAACCAGAAAAAATAGTTCTGGAGGTACCACGCAACCCCCCCAATAAACCACCCTTTCGGTGAAAGAAGCCTTATTTTTCTGATAACTCGTTAACCGTTGAAGATATAAAAAAATTGCTCATAAAAAAAAAGAAAGGTTGACTAATTGCCTAAAAAAAAGTCCTCTTGTAATTTTCTTGTATATACCATGGTTTTTGAGAAAATCGATATTGAAAAAAATTGTCAGATTTGTATATTGAATGCACACGAATTTTCGTTTATTTGAAATTTTTGCGCGCGGCCTATAGAAAAAGTTGAATTGCTCGAAAATCAAACATGCTAGGAAGAAAAATCAAAATGGGTTTTAGAGGGGATATAAAATACTCTTTTATGTTTCCATTTTTGATGGCTATTGATATCTATTAGTATATAAAAATAACAATATAATATAGTTACCTCTTGATTTTTGCACTTTTAACTATAACAGGCCCATAAAAAATAACTGACTTTAATATAAGTTATAAATGAATTATCTTTTGGTTCAAAGTAGTACTTCAATGCAGAAAAGGTTAGGAATAAAAATATTCACATTTACAAATTTACCAGCATGTTGAAGTTAGCCAAATTTTGGCCAATTTTTTATTTTTTTCCTAAAAATAAAAAAATACCCAAAGATCTTGAAAATGTAGCTCAAAAAAATGTTTTTTGAGCTTATATATCATATAACTATTGTTTCTAATCATTTAATAGTTAAAAAAACGTATTTAAAAAAATATCAAAAAATTGAATACCTGTGCAGCCTTTTTTGGATTTTTTTTTTTTTTTGACTAACTTTAACACGCTGCTAAATTTGTAAATGTGAATATTTTCATTTCTAACTTTTTCTGCATTGAAGTACTACCTTGAAGTAAAAGATAATGAATTTATTAACTTATATTATAGAATTCTCATTATACATACCTACGTCATCATTTACCGCCTTGTTATTTTGAAAACCAATTTTTTCTTGCATGTGATTATTAGGACTTTCTTTAATATGATATATGAAATATATATTTAGTATATTTTTTGATGGTACAATAATATTTTATAAATTTTGTTGAAGGCAACGACCCTATTATAAAAAATTATTAAAATTATAGTATTACTGAACACTACTTAGTTGAATGACCGTAATTTAACCCTGATATCAACATCACAGCATACATCATTTCGTCATAGTTGGTTGTAATAGATGCATACTGAATAGTTGTATGGTGATAGGTCAGTATTGTTCGGTGCTGTTATTTCTACTTTCAGTACCAAATAAAGATGGCTGAAAGTGAATGTGCAGATTCAGTAGCTCCTAGTAAAAATTGTAACTACTGCAAAAGTAAAGTGATAAATGGATTGCAGTGTAGGAAATGTAATTCCATGTTTCATATGAGTTGTGCTAAAAAAAAAAAAAATGTGATAATCTCTGATATGGACCTATTGTGTTGTGACACCCAAAACAAGAATTTGGACGAGAAAATAAGTGATCTATCACCGAGTGAAGCTTTACCAAACAGTGGAAAAAACAATGACATATATTATTTAAATTGCATAATACAACAAAAGGACGTCATCATAAATGAATTAAGGGAAAAAACAAGTTTACTGCATGATAAAATTACTCTATTAAATCAAATCATTGAAACAAAAAAAGGGGTCCAAGAAAAAACGCAACTTATTGAAGACAACAAAAAATCCAATATAAATACAAACAAAAAAGTAACTGATAAGAAAATTGTTCCAAAACAAGAAAGCACAAAAAATACCACAACAGAAGTCAGCTGTTGCAGTAAAGAATCTTCAATGTACAAGGAATTGGAAACCAGCACCAGAAATAAACTTAGTGAAATACTGGAATTAGTAGACTATACAGCGTTAACAAATACAATACCACAACAACAAGTAATACATGAATCCAAAAAATCATATGCTGCCACTGTAAGTAAGCAGCCGAGTAGACCGGCCCGATCGCATGGCGCCGCTAACACGCCGCCATGCAGTAACGCTAATACTACTTCTGGTTGCCTAAATACGAATACAAAGGTAAACCAAGCAAATATGAAAGCGAAAACCCAGCAGAATATCAAAGAGGCGCAAGCAAACCCTTACGTCAAAAATACTAATTCTATAACGCCAGGCACAAGAAGCGACATAATAGTGGGCTCAAAAGCTCTGGAGGAGGGAGACTTGGCAGCAAAAAATAAAAAATGGCTGTTTGTAAACAAATATAAAACAACTTATACAACAGAAAACCTGAAGGCTTATCTAGATACGGAATTCCCTGAGAATAATTTTATAATTGAACAAGTTGGGCAAGGAGCATGCAACTCTTTCAAATTAGGGGTCGACGAAGAATCACTCGCCCTAGTTACAAATCCGGATGTTTGGCCAACTGGCATAGAGGTATCTCAGTATCTTTTTCGAAGGAACAAGTATGGATTCCATAAGCACGTGCGGAGACATACGTATTCTAAATTTAAACATCCGCAGTATCCGCAACAAGATAGATCTTGTTGAAGTCACCCTTCATGAATTATGCTACCCTGAAGTGCTTTGCTTTACTGAAACATGGCTCCAAAAAGATGAATCCTGCAGTGTAAAATTAAATAAATATATCTTGGCAAGTTACTTTTGTAGGAACACAATGAAAGGTGGGGGAGTAGCCATTTTTTGTAAGAGAAGATGTACAGTTTACAGAGAGAAGCCTAAAAAACATTAATATTGTGGAACAGATGTTCGAAGCTGCTTCTGTCAACATTCTCAATACGAATGAAGGTATCAGTATAAGTTGTATATATAGGTCTCCCGGTGCTAACCACGAACCATTTGCTCAATCCCTAGAGAACTTACTGTCAGAAATATTTAGTGTAAAAACACCATGTTTTGTTTGTGCAGATTTTAATTACAACCTGATAGACAATAGCAGTAAATCCCAAGCTGTAACTGATATGTTTGCTTCTTTCGGGCTAAGTAGGTGCTTTACTGAGTTCTCGCGTATACAGGGTGAGAGCAAAACGGTAATAGACAATATTTTTTCGAATGTTGACTCAAACCGTTTAAATCCTATTACTCTTAATAATGTACTATCTGATCATAACTTACAGCTCTTATCCTACCATACAAAACTGTTACAGAATAATCCTGTAGTATGTAAAAAGAGATACTTCTCTGAAGAAAATATAAATTACTTTAAATATCTAATAGCCAAAGAAACTTGGGCAGAAGTTTACTCTGAAAAAAAGTCTCACGTAAAATTTGATATATTTCTCTCAACCTTTATTTTTCTATTCAATATAGCTTTTCCATTAAAATCAGTTAAAGTGAGTAGATGTAGAAAAACCAGTCCATGGATCACGCCAGATATAATCCAAGAGGGTGTTTTCATTAGGGATCTGAATAAAATTGTTAAATCCACAAACGACCCTGAATTGAGAAAACGATACAATATTCTTAAGAGAAGACATGAAGTTAATATAAAAAATGCAAAAAAAAATTACTTTGATCGCTTAATTAATAATGCAGAAAATAAATCGCAAGCCACCTGGCAAGTCATCAACCAAAATACAAATAATCATAAAAATAAAAGATATCAACTGCCTAATAAAGTAATACATAATGATCAAGTTTATGATGATCCGCAGGTCATTGCAAATGGGTTTAACAATTTCTTTTCCGAGTCAGTTCACCAATTAGCATCAAGTACTTCTGTAAATGAAAACAATGAAGGAAACCATATAGCCTATAATGAAAACTCCTTCTATCTTTCTCCCGTTACTACGGAAGAAGTCTTTAAAATCTTGTTAACAAGCTGTACAAAAAAATCATCGGGGCCTGATGAAATCCCATGCCATCTAGTGAAAGATGTAGCCGAATCTATAGTGTACCCACTCACTCACGTGATTAATATATCCTTTGAAACAGGACACTTCCCAGAGCAGTTAAAAACAGCTTGGGTAGTTCCTATATTTAAGAAAAATGACCCATCAAATGTGGAAAACTATAGACCAATAGCCCTTCTGTCAGTATTCTCAAAAATTTTTGAAAAAGCTTTTCAGCTAAAGTTACTACCTTTCCTTGAGGAAAACAATATACTAACAGAAAGACAATTTGGATTCTGTAAAAGCAAGTCCACTCAAGATGCAGTTTTCTCATTTTATGAAAAAATTCTGGAAAATTTCAATAAAAATGCCAAGCAAGCCGGTATATTTTTTGACCTGTCACGAGCATTCGATACAATCAATCATCAGCTACTATTAAAAAAACTCGAATCGTACGGTATACGTGATTTAGCATGGTCGTGGTTAAGGTCTTATCTGGGAGAAAGAACCCAATCCGTAAAAATTGTCCAGGATGGCAAAAAATATATCTCAAGTGCCTTAACTGTTAGCACAGGGGTCCCGCTAGGGAGTGTACTAGGTCCGTTACTATTTTTGATATTTATTAATGATCTAGTCGGAAACGTTGATAGTACGTTCTTAACACTCTTTGCTGATGACACGTCATCTATAATCTCTGCCAATAACATTGAAAGTCTCAGCAATAAAGCCACAAGTTGTGTTAAGCAGATGACCCAATGGTGTCAAAGAAATGGTCTAGTACTCAACACACAAAAAACGAATCTTTTATTATTTTCCCCTATTGGAGTAACTACTGATATAAGTTTACTGGTTAGGGCTGAACACCAACCCATAAAACAAAATGATCATGTTACATTTTTGGGAATTGAAATGGATAATAACTGTTCCTGGGAACAACATATAAAAAGCTTAACCAGTAAACTTGCTAGTAATAATTATGCTGTCTTACAGTTGAGGGGCTTAGTTGATATAGAAACAATTAAAACATTTTACTATGGTCATATAAACTCCTTACTCTCCTACGGAATTCTCTGCTGGGGTAACTGTTCTGGGATAGGAAAAGTGTTTTTACTTCAGAAACGAATAATAAGAAGTATATTCCATCTCAACACCTTAACTTCGTGTAGGCCATATTTCGAGCAGAATGGAGTTCTCACAGTTTACGCACTTTATATTTTGCAGTGTGTGTGCTACATTAGGAAAAATATCGGATTGTTTCCAAAATGCAGTGAGATAAATATGTACCACACACGAGCAGCCAACGAATTGTATGTTCCGCCAAGTAGGCTGGTGCAGGTTAGCAAGGGTCCTTATATAACGTCAATTAGATTATATAATCATCTCCCCCAGAGAATTAAAGACACAAGCAGCTTTGAACAATTTAAAAGTAAAGTTAAGGACTTACTAAAAAAACCAAGTCCTTACTCTCTTAGCGAGTATTTTAATTTTAGATATGTCTAAGTTTGTCGTCGTATCACTATAATTATTGTATTTTATAAATGTTATTTATTGACTATGTTGTGTAACTGTCCTCCTTCAATATCTTATTATTAGGTAATTAAACTTTGACAATGCCAATACTGTATTAACAGTCTAATGGAAATAAAGATTATTATTATTATTATTATTATTATTATATAATCAGCAGTCTTATTAGGTTTTATTTCAATACATTCGATGAAATACCAGTGGCATTCAAGTAAATATTTTTAAACAGTTTTGAAAGTTAAAAAAATATCAGTTCTGCACTATAGTCTATTTTTAAACCACGAGGAGTAAACATGGAAGTTCCATTTACACCACAAAAGTAACCAGAAAATACACTAAAACCCTTTTGGCGTTTTGGGCAACCAGCAGTACACGACTGCAGTGTTTTTGTGTGTATTTTATTACATTATATAATGCCTCTATTTGACCTCTGAGTATTTTATACAACATCCATACTATTTAGGCAATATAAAGGCACCAAGTAATTAGCCACTTTTACCTTTAGATTTATACAAAAGGGATTAAAAACTGGCATACCAGGTGGCCACGAGTCAATGTACGCCCCCAATATTTTGGTTGTTTTTGTATTTAAAAATTTGGTTTTTGGTACACATAAATTAGACAATAATAAGCTACTTTAGACTAACCGGAAGTGACGAACTTTTTTTTCTTAAATGAAAAGACTATATTTTTTTGATGATTTCTCATTAAGCATAAATTTATAAGTGCAACAGTTTTTTCAGATGCAAAAAATTCCAAAAAATAAGTGAGATACGAACAATTTTTTAATTTTTTCAAAATGGCAGCTTCAGATGAATGCGATGTAAGAAAATTACTAAGTAGGCTATGGAAATTATTAGTAAGGTTGTAGACTTGTCTGTAAAGAAGAAAATAGTTGTTTGAATTACTGATAGGTACCAGTATTTTTAGTTTTTTTTCAAAAAAATTGAATTTCATTTTCATTTCCGTAGGGGTAATATGGAATTTTTTTTAATGGAACTGTCCTATTTCTTTTATTAATCAGAAATAATGATTCATAAACTATAATTTTTTCGCCATTAATCATTTCTTAACGATATCCTTCATAATAATAGAAGTATTTCTAAAAAGTAGGCGCCAACAAATAAGGTACCTATCTACATTTAAATCCAAAATTGCAGATAGCCATGAAAATGACAGACATTCGCAACAATTGAATTAGTCTTGACTTACTCACTAATTTTCTGAAGCAAGTGTATTAAAGCTGTTATAAACAAGAAAATTAATATAAAATGGCTGAAAATTATTCAAGAGATGATAAAGTTCACATGATCATTATTTATGGAGAGACTCGACGTAATGCAACTAGAGCACAAAGTCTGTATGGACGGAAATATCCAGAAAGAAGACAACCTCTGAGAAACTATTTCGCCCGGTTGGAGCAACAATTTAGAACTGAACCTAATGTAGAAATTGAAGAAAGATTTATTGTGGACGAAGAAACGGAAATTAATGTATTAGCTTTAGTGGATGTTGACTTAACCATTTCGATAAGACAAATTGAACATGAATTACCAGTTTCCAAAGAATCAGCCAGAAAAATTTTAAAGAAACACGGCTATCGTTCTTATAAATATGAATTGCATCCATTTTTGTATGAGAATGATTATCAATGAAGAATAATCTTTTGTAATTGGTTACAGTTACGCCAATTAAGAAATGAAAATTTTATCAAAAACATTTTGTTCACTGATGAATCGAGATTTACAAACCTTGGGTTATTTAATCGAAACAACACTCGATATTGGGCAATTGATAATCCTCTCACATTATGAGACAAGGGCAGTTTTAGGAGCGGTTTGGCTTCAATGTTTGGTTAGGCGCACTGGGCGACCATATCATAGGTTCAATAATTTTTAACGAAACTCTAAATGGACCAAGATATCTAGAATTTCTCCAAAATATATAGTTCCACAGATTAATCAAATTCCCAATACCAATATTGACGAGGTTTACTTCCAACAAGACGGGGCTGGACCATACAATGCTATTACCGTTAGATATTACTTAAATCAATTATTTCCAGATCGTTGGATTGGGACCCATGGTCCAGTCAGATGGCCTGCAAGGTCGCGTGACTTAACCCCACGCGATTTTTTTATTTGGGCGCATTTGAAAAATAGTCTACATGAGTCAACCACAAGGCAAGATCTGGAAGAAAGAATTCAACAAGAAATTACACAAATAACACCTCAACAATGTTAGACGTGTAACGATAAGTTGCGCTACTCTGTGTATTAATCATAACGGTGAACAGTTTGAACAATTTTTATAATGGTTTATTATAATTTAGGTTTTAAATAGTTTTGTTATTCTTGGTAATTTATTCATGGTTGTAACGTTATATCTATTAAAATTATTTCTTGTTTAATTTGTGTTTACTTTTTAAAAATACTTCTATTATTATTACGAAGGATATCGTTAAGAAATGATTAATGGCGAAAAAATTATAGTTTATGAATCATTATTTCTGATTAATAAAAGAAATAGCACAGTTCCATTAAACAAAATGCCATGGGACCCCTACGGAAATGAAAATGAAATTCCGTTTTTTTGAAAAAAAACTAAAAATACTGGTACCTATCAGTAATTCAAACAACTATTTTCTGCTTTACAGACAATTCTACAACCTTACTAATAATTTCCATAGCCTACTTAGTAATTTTCTTACGTCGCATTCATCTGACGTGGCCATTTTGAAAAAATTAAAAAATTGTTCGTATCTCACTTATTTTTTGGAATTTTTTACATCTGAAAAAACTGTTGCACTTAGAAATTTATGTTTAACGAGAAACCGGTTCAGCCGGAAGTGATATTTTCATTCCTGTTAGTCTAAAAGTAGCTTATTATTGTCTAATTTATTTGTACCAAAAACCAAATTTTTAAATACAAAAACAACCAAAATATTGGGGGCGTACATTGACTCGTGGCCACCCGGTATAATGTGCAAACGATAAAATAGAAATTATAACCAAATAAGTGATGACATGAAATGAACATTTTTACAATATGTCAAAATTTACGACTATTGCCTTGTGTAAAACTGGCGAGGGTGTATACAATCACAGATGTATGATTTAGGGTGTTAAATTTAAAAAGCTTCTCCTGGTTTAAAAACACACTATAACATAGGATCCTTTGTACATTCCCTATAAATGCAGGTAATATCAGAATCAAACTGTAGTAAATAACTGGTCAAACGTTCATTTCCGTTGAATAAGCAAACATTTTAAATACATCTATACTGTGGCAATGTAAGTGTGCATCCATATTGATCAATTGAAGGAAGGGTCTAATGGAATGGCAGGAAAAAATCTGTATAATTTACAAAAGAAAGTAACATATTTAATCAATGTCTAATGGTAATTAGTAACACTTTACGGTACTGAGAAAGGTAAACCCAGAAATGAATATAAGTTGCAGATTATTTCCATTTGTGTGAAATTAAGCTTAATAATTATTTTTCTAACGCAGTAAAGAGAATTTAATACAATGGTCTGCAAACGAAAAATAAGTAAGTAAACCTAAAATCATATTTCTACTCTAATCTAATTTCTTTGAAATATAAAAGATACTTACGCTGATGGTGTTCAAAGTTGACCAGTGAATTGAATGGACCATAGAAAAAAAAAACAAAATGCATTAATAATATTACAATGTGAATAATGATAAGATTTAATACTAGATTTTTTTCTTTACAATTCATCTATATAATCAAACGTTTGTTTCCAGTACTATTGGAAACCGTTTCAGACATGACAATGAAACAAGCAGTATTTTATTACCATACTCCTAAAAAAGTCAATTCCAGGATAGATCCGATAATTGCCGGCTGTGAAAAATACCTTTCAGGGCACCTATGCCTTGATGTTGTCAGTGCTACACAATTGCATGTACTGTAGGAGCCAGCATGCAATTACCTGACATATTTTTATCAACTAGAGACATGTTTAATCCTTTGCCTTAGAGCATGGCAGTCAACAAAAGCGATATGAGAATTTTTCCTAGTGGTATTTTTAAAAAATCAGCTTGTCATTTACTAGCCATGGCTTAGAAGTACCTTGCAGGTTCAAAGTTCCAACCGCTGGACCTCCACTAATCGGCATGTATGCCTGCCTCTGGACCTTTACTAATCTGAATGTACACAATCGTATTTTTGTAATTACTAAGTGGTAATTAAATGATAACAAAGAAATCAATTTGATACCTATTTGGCATGGCTAGAGACATAGCTTGCAGGACCTCCACTAACCAGGATGTATCACAATCATATATCTATCAGGTAATTGCACGCTGCTTCCGGTACTAATAGAGTACGAGTTGTGATTTCATCATTCACTTTACACATCCAATAATCCTATGATTATCCCTCAACCTCATTGTATGTAGGTACTTGTTCAGATAACAGATGAGTTCTATTATCAGTTCCACTATCCATCTGATACACTATCTAACGAGCCCAAGCAACCACTTTATAGTAGTCTCTCTATAGAAGGCTCCTTTATACGGAGTCTTGACTATCTCATTCTAGAAGCTTGAAGATTGTTAAGCTGTGTCATGGACCAGTCGGCATTTTATTAATAAGAAAAAAATTATGGCCTCTTAAATTCAGTGTATTCAAATTACACCAACTTTATCTAAATTATTTTGCAAGTTGTGACTATCATCTATAGTGCGAATTGAAGAATACATTTTCAAATCATCAGCAAATAATTTACTGCAATCTAGTAACTTAAAAAGGCCAGTAATGTATAATGTAGACACTGGTTCCTTTTTCTCTTTTTTTAAGGGAGAATTTCATTACCGTTTGATAAAAAAAATCGCAACATATTTCGATTGAATATAGATGTGTTATACGAACCATATATTCAGAAAAATAAAGTTAAAAATGCTCTGCAAGTGAATTATGTTATAAATAGCTTATTTCAGTGAGCATATAGGTAGTTGTAAATAGTGTATATTCTATCTAAAACAAAGTACAGAAAAAATATATTAACTAATAATGTGTGCTGAATTATTGATACTTTGGCCTCAAAGTATAAAAGTACTAATGGTACATAAAAAAATGATAATTAAGGAATGTTTTCAAGAACTGAATTACATTTTATAACCCGAGAATTTCGAATATTTACGCAACTAAACTAATAAGACAAAAGCTCTCGGCAATAGTCATCATTCTGAATTTTAATGGAATACTTGAAAATGAATCATTCTTAAAATTATCCTTTAGCCTCATTGATTTCTTTAAGGTTGTTGATACGAAATTCTTACCTTTTATCCCCGCCATTGTACGTAATGTTTATGTAAAATTTTATCCGATTTAAGTATGCTTTTATTTAGTTTTGATCGCCCACAAAAATTATCATTATGCAAATAAAAATTTTAAATAATGGAGTGAAAAGTAAATATACAGTTCCCAAAATGTCAAACTTGTCAAACACAAACGCACAGAATTCAGAATAATTATTCCATGCACCACAGAATATTTACAAAACAACTAGCAAACTCAGAGCAGAGCATCCATTTTTCGCCTAGCGTCGAAAATTTAAACTGCGCAAAGCAATCAATCATTGAACTTCTTTACCCAGCTAGAGCGCTCACTTAATAACAATGCCTTTGGTATCTTGGAGTAGGTAAGATATCTTTTCTAGTCTAAGTGGTATATGGAAATAACGTCACATGTTTGTAGCAAGAAATAATTCTTTGCGGATCATACCTGTAGTTTCGGCACTTTCGGCGAGATATTCAAGTGGGAGAGGTAGCTCATCGTCTCCTGGTGTTTGTATGATTAGAGTAGCGGAAATAGGCCGAAGTTCAATAACCAGTAAGTAAGTAAAAAAAACTTTTACAGAATATTTTTCATCAACATGTTATATATCGTTATTATAAATACATTATTTCCATTTAAATATGAATTGCTTATACATTATTTCTAAATAAACGAAGAACTTAGAAATGTTGGAAAATTATACGTCAATTAATTAAACATTTAATTTTCAAGCTTATAAGACAGCAATATCAGGACCGTGACGAGAAAATATGCACCCGGGGGGAAATAATTAGACCAAGAACATTTATATTCATAACATAAATTAATAGATCAGAAATCACTTGTAAAATCTAGAGCAGAAGTCAAAATAAGTAGTTCATGTCATACATGATCATTATATTATACATACGATTTTTATTTTTCAAAAAGTTTCAAAATTATTTTCAGAGTTCAGCAATCTTTTATTACATGCGGGTAGGGTTGAAAATCAACTAAGCATGTTGAACCCTCATATCTTTTGTGTAACTTTGTAACACAATAAATTTTTATTCTATTCTATTCTAAATTATATTTCGATCTCTGAGGTAGAAAATATGACTTCATTTTTTGGTGGACTCTATATTCAACTCTCATCAATATGATCGTGCATTATCAAGAACGTTTACTAGAAAGAATTAAATAATTATGTTTTGGGAATGGCAACTTTTTTTGTTCTTTAGTAAAAATTAAGACAAAGGTTAACTATATAAGAAATGTCAATCTATACACGCGTATTTTTTATGATTTCTGAAAAAAAGACATTAAAAACACTTGCAATAGAAATAGAGCCGGGCCTGGCGTGTGTTACACAATGCGATTGCGCCGAGACCTCCCGTCGCCATACTTGCGCGAGATTCAATTTTACATACAAATAGGAATAGACATTGGCATTCCATTTATATGGTACAGTTCAGTGGGTTAAATAACATGTAGTAAACAAAGTGTAAAGGTTATTTTAGTGAATTTAAAAGTATTGTGTAGTTCTGAGAAGTTTTTAAATAAAAATGTTAGTGGTTATACCTCTTGTCACAATTATTTTAGAACCTACGGAAATTGACAGGGTGTTTCCTAGGGACCGAAAGACGCAACATTATGATAATATTTTCATTTAATTGAACAGATTAATATTAACAGCTATTTGAAAGTTTCCTGTATTATCGCTTAATATATTACGAGTAATATAAGTACTGTGATCGATTTTAATTATGTAACAAAAATTGTAGAGGCAATAATAATTGAGTAGTATTTTAATGTAGACAACAAATACAATGTCCTGTATAATATAATGGTACAGAATTGATGGTGATACTGCAATTTTTCATTAAACGCTTTTTGTTCATCGCATTTGATAATATGGATGAATTCAGCGCGGATAATATTGGCAACTCTATCTCAGTATCATTGGATTGTCAATTAATTTCATAAAACAATTTCTAGTAAATTAACACGTTTTTATAGTACGTTGATTAATTAACAAATGCAATTATTTACTTTAGATTTCATGAATTTGCCGCCTGGTACGGCTGCCTATGACTTTCCAAATCTTGGAAATGAGTCTGCCCCATCGACCATCACATAAGAATTGTAATGTGTATGTTTAAATGATACTGTTATGTTCAGATTACCTGCTAATAAATGAAAAGAAAGTTGACCGTAGTCCGTAATATCTATATTTTTAGGGGCATTCTTTCTACTCCAGTAAGCGTTCTAGTTTAATATTGAGCTCGATGAATGCCCAATAACAAGTGCCATCTGACGAGTGATTATACTAATTGTAATGATTACTCTTTATATTTTATGATAGTGTAATAGTTTCCGTCCCATATATTATAAAATTAAAGAAAGAACAGATTCACGTACTAAATATTATGTACAATGATTATGTCTATATACAATGATATCATTGTATATAGATATTATTCATTAAATATTTGAACGAAATTCAGGAATTTTGTAGAGGTTACTAGAAATTACTCTATTACAAGATAGATGGCGCTGATGTCAGTAAATAGAAAACGATTGTAAGGCAACACTATTAGCAAAGAATGCAAGGATTAAAGAATTAACAAGATAGGACAACCGGGGGAAAACCTTTTATCTTTTAGTGATGAGGCCATTGACCTCTTAGACTAGGAAAGATATATCTTTCCTACTTTAAGATTGACCTCGACATTTAAATTGGAGTTCTCGTGCAGTTGCCACAATGTGACAATCAGAAGGAGAAGGTAATATTAGAGAGGCCAATAGTGAAAAATGGACAACACTGTTCTGATAGAACGTCCGAACTCAGCTGACTGTCAGTAGCCAAGGTCACTAAAACACCGTGTTGCTTTGTAATAATGTCACATGAAGTATTTCTATGTTTATATGTAATTAAGGTATCTATTTGGTTAGGATAGAATTGTATATTGAAAGAATAATTTTGAAACTTTTTTCTATAAAATGAGGAAAAAACAGCCACAAGCAGCTGTCATCGAGGTCTGTACGTAACGTAGCACTTGTCGATTCTAATGAGCCAAGTGAGCCAACTTATCTTTTAGTGTAGGCTTGGTCAACTTCATTTAATGCGTACCCAACAAATCCCGAAACCGTTTCCGCTGATGTCTTCTCCCTTTAAATTAGAGTTCACAACTGTCTTCGTCTATTTCGTCTTTGTCTTCTCCGTCTAACTGTCCGATCTTGTTAGTTCTCTAATCTTCGCTATTAGTATTTGGATACCCATACCTACATTACTATTTAAGTTCACAATAATCTATTTCAATTAATGTACAGCTAATGCTTTTACAGTTTAAAGCAAATAATAGACTTCAGGTCTATAAAAGCAATTTTCGTTTTCAGAGATTTTATTCTAACCGTTAGTGGCGCAATCTATAGTCCTAAGACAAGACTTCACTCAAGTGTATGTTCTTTCTGAACTGTTTGGCTAAAATAAAAATTGTCTACACTTTAACGTACGTCCTAAATCAAAAATAATTTTATAGATAGTATCGTGAATTATTATGGTTATTTTTTATTATTTGAATATTAATTCAGTTCACGGCATTACATTTATAAGAAATACTGTATAAAATTCTCTACATTACCAACAATTTAACGCCTATTCACTAGTCCGGCTGTCGTTTGTCAAAATTTAGAATCAAAAAGCTACGTCATTCCGTGTCAGAATCATAACGATCGTCATCAGTCTTTATCCGTAGTCAGTGTGAATTTGCTTTTGTATCTAAGTAGTTTCAAGTCCTTTGTGATAAAGTTAGAGTAAGATTTTATTAACACTTGTGAATTAAATTTACAAAAATGGCTGATGGAAAAAGGTAACTAACACGTTTTATTGAGACCCGGGATACCGGTATCTTTGATTAAACAAATTATTTTGTACATGTCATCATGGTGGAACTAGAAAATTCTTCATTAATTTTATTTTTTCCCCTTAAAAAACAAATTAATATATTGCCGAGTCGAATGAATTGATATAAAATGTATAAATGTGCAGTAAATGCTATTAAACTCCATTTTGTTTTCATTGTCATGATATTGCTCAATCCTGTTAAGTTATTTTTATAAAATCTAGAAAGTTTAAATTTTTATTTTTGGATTACAGTCCTGATGATTTGGCCACTGCCATTCTTCGTAAGAAGGATCGTCCAAACAGACTTTTGGTCGAGGAAGCAGTCAACGATGACAATTCTGTTGTTGCGTTATCCCAGGCTAAGATGGACGAGTTGCAACTATTCAGAGGAGACACAGTCTTGTTAAAAGGAAAGAGGAGGAAAGAAACTGTTTGTATCGTTCTCTCGGATGATACATGTAGTGATGAGAAAATTCGCATGAACAGAAATGTTAGAAATAATCTTCGCGTACGTTTATCAGATGTCGTGTCCATTCAACCATGTCCAGATGTTAAGTATGGTAAAAGGATCCATGTGCTCCCTATAGACGATACCGTAGAGGGTCTCACTGGGTAAGATATTTTGTTATACCTAGGATGAGAAATATTTTTGGTGTTTCAGTTACCTCATTATTTTCTTGCGTGTTCTGAACATGAATATGAAAATATATTGCCCGATTCACGTTTACTTTTCGTGAAAGTGAAGTTTCAAAATAGTGCAGTCGTCTTGCTAAGACTATTCCTTTTAAAAACAATAGCTAGTGTTTTTAAAATGAAAGGAATGGCCGTTATTTGGAAATTTTTTATTCTCGAAACTTTAATAATGCGAGCATGGCAATGTATTTTTACATTATGATCGGCAGGCCTGAAGATGGGGGTAGCCTGAATTTCTGAAAAATTTGGAATTTATGTAAGAAATCTATTATTAATACTGTATAATACAATAATCATTAGCCAACCAGGCTCATCATTACTGTTGAATCATTGACAAAAATGTTTGTCATTGATACTTATAATATTTTTATTCTAAAGGAATCTTCATGCACTGAGATATAAACATAAAGTAAACTCATCTGAATCTGCCATTAGAGACCTTACTTTAAAATGTCCATTTTTTAAAAACTAAATGGTAGTAATTATACATTACACTTAGGTAAAGTTATCATTTAACAACAGAAATCTTGCTTCTGGCCCAACAGTTTATTCATAAGGATGAATACATTTTTTTGTTATTTACTAATGGATAGAGTTGCAACTAGCAAAATAAAGTCAAAAAATTTACTTCATTTACTGGTACTCAAACAATGCGTTGACATTGGCAGGTGAAGACTACATTTGTCAGTTGCAGAGTTTTTAATTTTAGCTAAAGAAGAAAAACCTTTATTATTTTTTAAGTGGATGTTGGAAAAAATTTCGTATGCCATACATGAGTGAAGACGTTACCTTCCTAGTTGTGGAAATGACTATGTCTCGTGTGCTAATCGTTCCGCTCATGGTTAAAGTGTACCATAAATAGTATAGTAATAATGCTTTTTAGTAAATAATGACATTTAAAAAAGTTTTTTATACTTTTTGTAGAAATGAAGATCAGTTTCCATTAAGTAATTCATTAATATTTCTTCACATCTTCAAACAAAATTTAAAGGGTTGGTTTTTGCATGGAGTATAATCACAATTTTTGAATTAATATAGTGCCAATAAAAAATATGTTCGGAAAACCCTATTTTTTCCAATTGAAATATTTGTGTGACCTTGCTTACGAATGTTAATCTGCAAATCCACCCTCTCCATTACACTATACTTTTACAACTTAAAATGTAAAATATTTTCGAATCAACATATTTTTGACAGTGGTCACTCTTTATTAATATCCATTACATTCAATAAACTATGGTTTGCAACTATCCATATGAGTTATTCCAGCTGAAGCTCTGAAACCTTGTTTTTGATTAGTACAGTTTTTCTGAATGTTATGTGATGTACACCGGTTAAATTTAGTTATTCTTATACCTACTATGAAATAGTGCACATTATGTCAAAATTGCTGAGCATAGATTAATTTTAGCTTTTATCTGTCTTATAAAATTTGTTTTGAGAGTCTGGCTGACAGTTTTGTAATGTGATCATGCCAGGTGAAACCGTTATCTAATGTTAGATATAGAAATTCTTCAGATTATGTGATAGATAGCAAGTTTTTGTAGTGATTTACAAATGATTTGTTTTCTTTCAATTTAATTCTTTGAGGACTGATGTCATGTATTTGCGATAGAGTTAAAATGCTTCATTGGCTGAATGTCACGTATACTCGACTTGCACCAAGTGATTTAGTTTATATGGAATATGTAGTATTTTAACAATTTAATAAACTTTCGTAAAAACAAATAATTATAAAATCTACTCTAAAATATTGACGCATATTTATGATATCTGGTATGCAGTACGGAAGTGCCTTCGCATTTTGGTGACAATCGCTCCAAGGAGAGTGCAAAATAATTCAGGCCGGTGGGACATGTAGTCAAAGAAAAACCCCGTCTTCATAGAGTTAAATATTAAATATTTTCAGATAAAATTTGTTTTCTAAGAACTTATTACGAACTTCCTCCACCATTTGTTTTTGTCACATATTTGTTAAACTCCACTCTGATAAAAGCAAACGTACTTTTTTTATGACCCATATCTATTTTTACATAATAGGACCTATGTAAAGATGGCCTACCATTCTTTTATGAAGTTCTTGGCCTGCCTCTGCCATGAGAAACTTTTCCATGTTTCCAAATATTTAGTTTGTACCCATTTATCAATGGATGCTCGTATGCATAGCTTGGCCACCCCGCAAATGGTTCGGGTCTTATTAAGGCCTTGGACACACACCCTCTCTGGCCAGCTCATCAGCCTCTTCATTTCTCTTGTGTCCTCGTACCCATGCCACGATCACTTTATTCTGACTTCCTAGGTCTATAAAGGCATTTATGCAATCCCATACCAGTCTTGATTTGACTTTCATGGAACCAATTGCTTTTAGCGCAGCTTGACTATCAGAAAAAGTGACAATTGGCTGGGTTAACAATTCCTGGCCTTGTAATTTCCATTGCACATCACTATATTGCGGCCACTTCGACATAATCTTTCTAGACTTATCCGGTTTTTCGTATTTGGCCTTATCCCATAAATCCCACCTTTGACTCCCTGTTCTGCCTTAAGACGTCTGTATACCAGACTGTTTGTGCCGATGTTGTGGGACCAGTTGTTCAGCATTCCCTGTGATATTTTAATTTGGATTTTTTTTTTTTAAGTTGTACTTTGGGACTAGTATCTGTGGGCATTCTTAAAATGAGGTCAGCCTTCAGTTGTAAGTATAATTTCTGGTGCTCTGTTCCATGCTGCTGCGTTATTAGTGTAGAGGCTGGCATTAGCCTGTGAATTGCTAACTGAGCTCCATTGATAAACATGTCTACTGGCGATAAGTCTAGAAGGACTTCAAATGGAGCTGTGGGAGTGGTTTTTATGGCTCCCTTTGTGCACATGCAACCAATCTTTTGTACGCCACTTAACATCTTTATTGGTCCAACTCTGAGTATTTATTATACTCTCCGCAAATACAAAACGAAGAGTATATTGCATTCGATTGGCACATTTCTAAAACCAGTAATATTGCTCGTAGAGAAAACATTTTTTCTTGTTGTGTTGGTGATCGAATTCTGAACAACTTTCAAAATGTCCGTCATGTTTCTTGTAAGCACGATAACTTAAGAACGAAGAGTCCGATTCTATTGAAATTTGGAAAGTAAGTTAGTGTTAGCTAGAGGAAGAATCCTATTGTTTTTGAACAAAATCGATCAATAAATAAAAAAAAAATAATTGCGTTTTTTTTATGTTTTGTAATTAAACTAAAAATGTCTAAAACTAATATTGTTTACAAAAAAACTCCGAAGAGTATCCTATAGAATGTGCAACAATTATATAAAAAGTGCAGTAAATCGGCGAAGAGTATAATGGTTAGCTTGTTTTGTACTTAACCAGTGCATATATACTTAGGTACTTGTTTTAATATAAACAATAACATTGTGATGTTCTCATTCTTCTAAGACCACTTATAGTACTATAATTTACTTCTAAGAAGTAATAATTTCAATTAAAATTACATGGTGCCAGGGCAATAACTTGTCCGTTTAGTAGCTGAATCTGCGCACAAAAATAGTGAGAAACGTGTTCGGAAATGTTTCTTAAAGGAGCTAAGGCTTCCTAAGGATGGTGCCTAAATAGTGGATTTTACTGATATCTCGGGAACACCCTAGCATGTGATCATATCAAGATATTCCTGCAACTGCATACTTCAGACATGTTTGTATAAAGTTTTCTTACCATTTTTGTATATGGAATCAGGTCCTAAATGACTAGAATGATCTCCCAAACACCCTGTATAATAAAGTTCTTTTAGAACAACTTTATGTTGGATAAGTTTGTCCTCAGTTAGATGTATGATAATAAACAGTATTCATTAAAATGCTTAGATAGTTAATACTATTTTTTTTAGAAGTTCTTCTGCGTTTGTACTGAAATTGTCCGATAATATGATATAAGGGAAGTACCGATTGGTACAGAGTTATGTGTCCATAAGATTAATGTAGATAAAATGTCTATATTTAAATAATGACGTATAGATAGTGTCTGCTACGAGTTCAAGATAAATGTTGCTGAAGTATTATAATTTTTTTTTTCTCATAAGGTTTACACACTTGATTATTTCTGAGAATGTAATGTTGAGTACTATAACAAAACTAACAAAAGTTGCATTAAAAATATGATTAATAATGTGATGCGGTTTTTTATGATCCAGTATATAGAATAGTCTAGTCTAGTCAGAATGCAATGTCGTTTACATAGGAATCACAAGAAGGAGCTTTAAAACATGCCTGTCACGTACGTGACTAAAAATTTTCATCCTATATGAGTTAAACATTTTATTCGAATAGTCCAGAAATCTATTCTAGATGGAACAAGAATATTGGAGAATTCCACTTCTCCAGCGCCATCTCTGAGGTGGTAACTAAACTTCAGTACAGGCTTCTAATGAGTACAGTGGCCTGCTATCTCTAATAATAGATCAAACTGTGCGCAACTGGATGACGAAACATAAATAAAACAAATTCACAAAACTACCGTTATTTAAATTTATCTTAAATATAAATAAATATGTTTATACGTAAAAGGTGGATTTACATGAAAACTAAAAGTACTTGAATTAGTTAAGTGTACTTGTTAGAATTACATTTTTATTTGAACAACCTAACACAAATAATACTTGCATATACTATTTCAAGTACCTCATCAAAGTACCTATCTACTAGAAAGTGTTCTACTTTTTGAACAGTATTTGATACTTGATAAAAGAAAGTACTTGAGTTGTTTAAATTTGATTGTTAGATTTAAATGGCTAGTTGTACAGTAGTAAGTAGTACAAGTAGTACTTATATCAAAAATTCCTGCTACCTCAGAGTAATTGATACTTGGAAAACATTTTTTTATTAATTTAACAGATAGTCTATTAAAAAAAAACAATAATAAAAAACAGTCCATTAAAAAAAAGAGTTAAAGTGGGTTTTGTAATTAATTGTTGAAACTAGATAAGCATCAAGTTTGATCAATTGTTATTAGCATATTTATATTTTTCTTAAAAGAAAGTATTTAAAACAAGATTTACTCACAAAACACATTTAGGCCATGACTTCAGTAAAAATAAATTATTTTATGCAGGTTTGATTATATTCGGTTAAATTAAAAATGTGTTAGAGTAAAGAATTGCAGAAAAATAAATATTTTTTTTATTGGTACCCTATTTTGCTTATTTAAAGTACCCCTAAGAGTGTTTAAATCCAAGTTTTAAAAACGCGCGTGTTTTAAAGTTACCATGGCAACATCAACAACCCGAGAAATGTGAAGTCAAAATGTCAACTTTTTAATTATTGATCTGACAGGAGTACCTTGTAACTCAAATAAAATATTACCAACAAATGTTTCAAAGGCTTTATTCAAATATTTAACAATCTTGATTTTTTAAATGAATGTGAAAAGTACAGTTCGTATTGTTTGAAATAGTAATACTTCGGTTTCTTAAATCAGAGGAAATTTTGTTAAAATTAAAATGCTAACATTCTCGGAAGTCATTGAGGTTGCACTTCCGTTAATGGCACCACCAATAATGTTTGAAACATTCTTCTTATCGTTAGTACTCTCTTCAACGTAACAAGTCGCCACAGCTGCCGATTTCCATCCTACTTGTCGTTGGATTTGATCTATTGCCATGCCACTATTAATCGCCATAATGGTAGCAGGCGTATGTCGAAACGCATGTCCCGTGTATTTCTCAGGATTTAAGAAAACGTGCAATTTGCAAGGGACATGATCCAAATGTATTAATACCAACCAATTGATTGGTGCACTTCCCCTTATCATACTGTACGCACATAACTAATTGCATTACTGTCTGCAACAGTAAAACGTCGAGCCTTCACTGTCTTAGATGGTAAGCATAAATCGCACAATTCACATCTTCTACAAGAGCCAAAGATACCGCAAATGGCTACCACCTTCAAAAATAAATATGTAATGTCCACTGCATCTGTGAAAAACTTCCGCAAATCATCTTCCTTAAATACATATGCCTTCCTGGCTACATCATTATTTCTAATGGCCTTCATGCACTTTCACAAATGATTTTAAATCGACCCCATTGTTTATCATCATCATACTTCGCAATTTCGAATGGATAGCCCACATAGTCGATGTCTTGTACTGCTCCGACATTTTCTGAAGGTAAGCAAGTACAACTCGTTTATCTGTATCTGTTACTTTTTGCTCTTCCATCCATTTGATGAACCTGTCGTACTCTTTTTTACAAGCGTCTTCCGATTTTTGCGGTATTAACAGCGTTTCTGCTTTTCTATTTAAGTAATCAATGTTAGAATTCATTTTAAAGCAATATACAATCAGTAACAACCGTAGTGACAATAATTAGTCCTCTGTGACATTGCAAATTAATTTTTGTTTTTCTCATTTTCATGACACTCCATGACAGTATCATGATGTCACGAATTTAACCATTTTACATTCTTAATTCTTATTTCCATTTTTTGTAGTAATAATACTAGTATTTATGATTTCAAAGTGTACCAATAAAAAAAAATAGCGTAAAGTATTCGTGGATAACTGGTCTTTAAAACACTTGCCCTGTTTCGAGCACTTCGGCTGCTCCAGCGTGCACGAAAAATCGCACGTATTTTATAGACCTTAATTCCACTTATACTTTAATATACTATTTACTAGGGGTTTGAAAATTGGTATACGTCTGTAAAATTGAAAATTAAACAATTTTTCTATTTAACGTTTTTCGAAATTATAAGAAGTAATGCCAGTTTTTGACATTTGGAAATAATAATAATAATAATATTTATTGGTGCTAAAACAAGAAATGTTATACACAAGTCAAATACATTGATAAAACACAGTAAGAAACAAATTGTCAAAATAAAATGTATACATTCAATAAATTATCTATTGATATTAAAAGCACATTAAAACACCTTAAGCTCAAGATAAAATTTTAATTTTCAGTAATTACTGACACATCACAGTCTAAAAATTCATTGATGGTGTAAAAAGCTTGGTTTATTAAAAAAATTTTAATAAGTCGTTTAAAATTATTGACCGGTAGTACTCTGATCCAGAGAGGCAATTTATTAAAAAATTTAGGTCCATAGTAATTGAAGCCATTTCTGCTAGATCTTAATCTTAAGTAGTTGGGTCTTATGTTATCTCCATTTCGGTTATCGTGATTATGTACAGATTTCTGGAATGTGTACTCTTGCAGATTATTTTTAATATATAACAGACATACATAGATATATAAACTAGGGAAAGTTAGTATTTGCAGATTAATAAATTCTTGTTTAACATCTGCCCGGTACTCCAGATTCCTTATAATACGGATCACTTTTCTCTGCAGTCCAAAAATTCTACAAGTAGAAGGCGCATGGCCCCAGCTTATCAGACCATAGGACATCTGGGACACTATAAGACTATCATAAGCAGTCTTTAAAACCTGAAGAGGAACCAATTTTTTGAGAGATCTAATTAAAAATATGTTTTTTGACAATTTATTTGACAATTGTTCAATATGTTGACACCAACTGAGTTTTGGGTCTAAGATAACACCTAAAATTTTAACATTACCCGGATTCTCAGAGTCTTCAATTGCTCTATGAGAGAATAGTACATTAGTAGTCTTATTTTGATTTAGACTTAACTTATTTGCTATGAACCATTCATTGGCGGCGACCTGTGAGTCGGTCATGTGCTCCCTAACAGTACTTAGGCACTTGTGACGGGTTATTAATGTTGTGTCGTCCGCAAACGTTACAAGCTCAGCGTTTGGAACACCCATTTTTAAATCGTTTACATATATCAAGAAGAGAGTAGGACCCAGCACATAACACCATGTTTGACAAATCGTGGTTTAGAACAGTTACTGTTCACAGAAGTATACTGTTTTCTACTGGTAAGGTAAGAGGATACTAGATTACAGCTAAGATCGTTAAATTTATAGTACCTAAGTTTGTCAACAAGCACATGGTGAGACACACAGTCAAAAGCTTTTTGTAAGTCACTAAAGGTTACTCCAGCATATTCCTCTTGTTCCTGAATTTCAAGTTAAATCTGTCAGTTTTGAAGCAAAAACTATTATTGAAATGAATATTCAATTAAATTGATAGTCGAGTGCGATTAGGTTTTTACCTCGTAACCCAGTTATAACGAGGGATTTTCATGATTTTTTTTTTGCATTTCTTTTCTGGTAAATAACTCCAAAACAATTGCATTAAAGGAAAATATGACAATATTGAAAAATAAAGCTTAACAAGAGATGCACTAATTTGTTTTTTTAAATATTTGTAGAATTAATAGTTTCGGAAATATGGCATTACAAATGTGGGGCTTGAACTTTTAGTGGCAAATACATTGAAATCTCATACTTCAAAACTTTTGATAAATTGAAGTTCTCAAAATCAGAGCATGTTGGTAATACCATATATTAATAAAAACTGATACAGATTTTTGGAATTTCTATTCTATGGCCAACGGCAGCAGGAAAATCCTATTTTTTTATTAAAAAGAATTACAAAACTCGTTCCCTAGTAGCACAAAACATTGGACCTATATATAATCCATATAAAACCAATATTGGTCCTATATGGGTCTTATATAGTCCTATATAGAATACTAGTCCTATATGGATTATATATTGGTGCAATATTTGTGCTACTAGGGTTGTTTTGCACATAACATCGGTTTTTTTTTCAAGTTGTATGATGTAATAAAAAAAAGCCATTTAATTTCTATTATACATATTTTTAACATTGTTGCTGATTGTTGCTGACATATTTGAGATTTAAACATTATATCTCGACTAATAAACATTAGAGCGCCATTTTTAAACTATCAAATTTTTAGAACTATTCATCATACAGAAATAAACAAAAAATAAAACAGTTGTAAAGTTGTAATTTCGTAATCTAATTTTTTGTACCATATCACTTTTTCCATAAATGTAAGACTTTTGAGTTGTTTACGAAGAGCAGTCTCAAGGTACCAATTTTTTAAAGCTAAAATCGTAACCTTCAAATCGTTATAACTTGGAAAATATAAATTTTCATGAAAAATTTTAAACCACCTTTTTCTTACAATATGATTCAATCTCAGATTTGGCGGTTACTGTTTTACTTTTTTGTCAACCCCTCTAGAGGGAGTGGGAACCACCCCTATGTAAAAAGCGACAATTTGTAAGAGGTAAACTTTTTTGTACTCAGTATTAAAAACTCAATGCAAAAAATATCATGAAAATCCATTAATTATAACGGAGTTCCGTCATTTCTTACTTTTTGTGTCTAATTGCACTTGACAATGATTAATACAAAATTTTCCCTTAATATACGGACTTTATTTTTTTATATAATAAAATATAATTGGATGTCTTCAATTTATATATTACACTATTTATTATCTTCATCGAGATACTACAAGTTAAAAAATTAATTCTGTAATTAGATGATCTGTGCCAAACAGATTCATTCCTTGCATTATGCGTTGGTTATAAAAAATGGCACCGATGAGTATTTTTTTTCTAAGTTAAAATGATCATTTAATTGTCCCAACTAATTTTTTTTTAAAATAAATTAGAACTGACTTTTTATCTAAATATGTAACTTAAATCCTCATAACCTTCTCTTAGTGTTTTTGTCAGTCGCCCTAAGAAAAAAAAAATCAAATTTGATTTATAGATGGTATTTGTAGATGTCTTAAAGATTAATGCATTAAATTCGATTATATTTTAATGGTTCTTATTGAACTTTTTGCAAAAAAAAAAAAAATAAACGAACGTTGATATTCTGTAAATAAGAAATACATCTTTCCAACTAACGACTCATAGGTGTTTTCATTGTCATGCATGATTTGCAACCTATCCTACGATTCACAGGTGATGCAGCACTTTTTGTACACAATAAGAAAATAAAGAGTTGTGAAACAACTCATAGAATTTAATGTACAAAGCTCAAAATTGGTTCAACTGATAGAACTGCAGCAATTATTTATTTAATCATCACGATGAAACCTTGAAAACTTAATAGCATTGTTAAGAAAGAATAATGTAACTGTTATTTTTCTTAAAAACGATTAAAAATATATGCCTACATTTTAAAGCAAGATGCAACTCAAAATGGCAAGTTAGGAAATAATTACACAGTGAGGTTTTGGCTAAAGAAAATTGTTAGTGTTATATATTTCTCCATTGGGATTATATTACCAAGATTTGGGGAGCTAATACTATGGAAAGCTTTTTAAAAGTGATCAAAATCTGTGCCGGGAACATCTCGAGGTCAATTATTTCGAAAGTATGCTTAGCTGATTCCGCTGTACATATTATGATTTCTCCCTCATCATTTCGAATCGATGAACGAAGCGTAAATTCATTCATAACAAATATTAGGGCAGAAATCATTTATAAAATCTAGAGCCGAAGTTAAGTAGTTCATGTTGCATATGATTATTATTACATTCGATTTTTGTTTTTCAAAAATTTCCAAATTTTCTTTTAGAGGCCCTGAAGCACGGCCCCTCTATAAAATTCGGGCTAGAGGGAAATGCCCCATTTCCCCCCTCCCTCCCATCAGTCCTGTCCTCAGCAAGCAAAATTTGTTAAAGGACAAGATACTAGAGAAGAAACACTAAATTTACAACAACTTAACCAGGAAGGCAAGAAGAATATTACGTGCTTATGTACGTCTGTTTCCTAAATTACCATAGGGCTTTGGACAATGTGGAATGGTACAAGCTGTGGACTGTATTATTGGAGATCGATCAAGAGATTAGAATGTCATAAAACGTCAATATTTTAAATTTGAGCAAAAAAAAAAAATCCTGTCGGTCGATCTGTAATTTTTTTTATGCGCACGATTTCTCAGGAACACTTTGAGATATTGACTTGAAATTTGGTACACATAAGTATGATGACGAGAACTAGAAATAGATTATATTTTGTGCTAATTCTGGTGAAAGGTTGGAGGTTAAATAGGGGAAATTAATAAAGCAAGCTGGCAAGAGTACAGAAACTTCTAATTTGGTGTATATGCTAGAAACCAAGGTGTCATATTTTTTTATAATATTTTTCACCCCACCCCTCCACTCCATTATTAAGAGGGTTGATATAATAAAATTTAAATGTTCACTTGAAATTTTGTACATGTATGCATTATAACGACATTGGAATTAGATTATATTTTGAGATGATTCCGTTGAAGGGTTGGGAGTTAAATAGGGGAAAATAAGTAAAGCAAGTTGGTAAAAGTACAGAAACTTGAGATTCGGTGTATATACTAGCAGCCAATACCTCAGATTTTTCAACCCATCCACCACCCCAGCTCCATCACTAAAGGGGTTAATAAAATAAAATTAAGATGTTCACTTGAAATTTGGTACACGTATGTATTGTAACGACATCTGGAACTAGATTGTATTTGAAGATGATTGTGTTAATGGGGTGGGGTAAGTAGAGGTAAATAAGTAAAGCAAGCTGGTAAGAGTACCTAAGTATCAATTTTTTTTAGGACATCTGCCTCAAATAGTATATTTTAAAAATTCTATGACCAATTATTTCCACATACTGGAGAGCAAATATAGTCAGGATGTATTCCTTTAAAGAGACTTGGATGGGAAATCTGGATGTGGAAGTAGTAGGCAGCAATTTTTTATTTGTAGACTCATGATCTGCAGCAGATTTTTCTTTCTTTTCCCAGTGTGTTTAAAATATAACTTCTCAAATTACATAGCTAATAATGGGTATGTCAGGAATTATGTCAATTTTCTTATGAAAAACGTAGCAAGGTTAACGCATATACTATTGGGAAAGTGAAATAAGATTGTACAATGAAATATATAAGTTCCTAGACTAAGATACATATTGTCAAAACATAGTTAAATAAAATTAAAATGTTAAAATGGAAATAGTACACCATGTCGCAGAGTTGTGGACCACGTGGTGCCACGTTATCCATATACAGGGTGTCACACCCTGTATATGAATATAACTTAAAAATATGTAAGGACACAAATACAACATTTTAGAATAATGGAAACTATTAAAAATAATAATGTGTATATAAATTTTTCCCTGCAGAATACTAATATGCCACATGTAAAAAAAAAAAGTTGATCACCCATGTAATTTTTGAATTTTTAAAGTAATAAAAATGAAATTTTATATGGGCAAATAAGGTATGATTAAATTTTTGATGCCTAATCATCAAATTTTACTTCCTTTTCACCGGAAATGATCCTAAATCTTATTTTTTAACTGGACCATCTTGTGGTTTTTGCATTTTTGGAATCTACTGTTTTGAAAAAATCAGGGTTGTACTTGAGAAGTAATTGGATCCTAATTAATTGAAGTAAATTGTTATGAAAAATTGTCTACTGATGCTAAAGATTACTCAATATGAAACTTTTGACGCTGTTTAAATAAAATAGTGGTTAGGCCCTAATATAAGAAATCATCCCTAGTTTACCAATAATTTTATTTCAATGAAAATGCTGAAGTTGCAGAAGTGATCTACTTTTCAATTACTTAGCCCATGCAAATATTTCAGTGGAAACTGTTGAATATTTATTTTTATTTCATTTATTACAGAAATCTCTTTGAAGTGTATTTAAAACCATACTTCTTGGAAGCATATCGACCCATCCACAAAGATGATGTCTTTGTAGTCCGAGGTGGTATGAGGGCTGTCGAATTCAAAGTTGTTGAAACAGATCCAGCCCCTTATTGTATCGTGGCTCCTGATACTGTAATTCATTGCGATGGAGATCCAATTAAGCGTGAGGAGGAAGAGGAAGCTTTAAATGCCGTTGGTTATGATGATATCGGAGGTTGCAGGAAACAACTGGCTCAAATCAAAGAAATGGTTGAGTTGCCTTTAAGACATCCTTCCCTTTTTAAGGCTATTGGTGTGAAACCACCCAGAGGTATTCTCTTGTATGGGCCACCAGGTACTGGTAAAACTCTGATTGCTCGAGCTGTTGCAAATGAAACAGGTGCCTTCTTTTTCTTGATTAATGGGCCTGAAATCATGAGCAAATTGGCTGGAGAATCTGAGAGTAATTTGCGGAAAGCTTTTGAAGAAGCAGATAAGAATTCTCCCGCTATTATATTCATTGATGAATTGGACGCCATCGCCCCAAAACGTGAAAAGACACATGGAGAAGTTGAGAGACGTATTGTCTCCCAACTTTTAACTTTGATGGATGGTATGAAGAAGAGTTCACATGTAATCGTGATGGCAGCCACCAATAGACCTAATTCAATTGATCCAGCTCTACGTCGTTTCGGACGTTTCGACAGGGAAATCGACATCGGTATTCCAGATGCCACCGGTCGCTTAGAAGTTTTGCGTATTCACACGAAGAACATGAAATTGGCTGATGATGTAGATCTGGAACAAATTGCAGCTGAAACGCATGGTCATGTTGGTAAGTATGAATAATACAAATTTATAATTCTCTGTTTTCTCTAACATAGACCTTTCTTTCTGAGAAACAAACATATATAATCCATACTTATCCAGTCATGAGTGTTTATGTGCTCCTTACTTTGAATGTACTAAAATTTACTCCAATAATGAACATCAAGATGACAGAATAATGAATAATTTAACTAAGGATGATTATAAATTGCCAATTGCCAACTCGGATTGGCCATATTTAATTTTGTAATACTTCTCATTTTTGATGTATTGATGTTTGGGAATCAAATGTCCAATATAATAATATTTTCAGCACACTGTTTAAAACAGACTAGTCTTTTGTAAGCTGTTTTTATTATTTTCTTTCCAATTGATCTTTTTTGTAAGTACAATATATTTTTTGCAGGGTTGCGACTATTTAAATCGTGATTTAAATCAACTGATTTTTTAATTTAAATCATGATTTAAATCAAGTTATGTAAAGACAATAATCTAAGTAAATCAAAGTTCAGAAAATTCAAATAAAGAGAAGAAAAGAACAGTTAGGTTACACATATAAAAAAAGTTACCTTCTTAAATGTACATTATAAATTAGGTGCCTACCTAAAAGCAGAAACATTAAGTAAGCAAATGAAACCGAACCAACTCTAAACGAAAATAAAACATGATTTACTCCAAAACAAAAATTTTGAATTAGGTTAATAATTATTGTAAAGTTTGTACAAAAAACTAATTTAGCTGCTTTTTCGGTCCCTAAACGATTTCGAATCTTAGAATGAATCAAACCAAATGTTGAAAATATTCTCTCAACCGAGGCTGAACTAGCTGCAGCAAAAAATAATTGCTTGATAATCAGGAATAACTTGTCAATAATATCAATATTTCTTTGGGATTTCCACCAGTCCAAGGGTTATGTGTTTTTTAAGAATTTCTGTGTGAAACATAATATCGGCAAAAAACTCAGATTTTGCTAGAAATTTAATAATCATGGCTTCCAAAGCACGATTCTTTTCGCTTTCTGTTAATTTATGCTTTGTTTACGTAGGGTATAGAATGGAGGCTAGCAAATGGTATGGGGTGATACACTGGTCGTATCGGTATCTAAATATTTGCATTTGCGTTAAGGTAATTTCAGTTTCGTCAAAATGCGACCCACTTATTTTAAATTGTTCTATGACATCTGATAAAATTGCATCGTTTCTTTGAAGCCTATCAAGTGCAACATATATAGGTTTTAGTAGTGATAAGTAATCTTCTTCAGTTCTTTTTAAATAAATGTTTGAAATTTTCTGTCTTACTATGCTGTAAATTTTATTTTTATGTTCCTCGCTAATTTTAAAAAGCGTGTACCATGATTTAACGAAACCCTCTAAACAGTCGGCAAGTGAGTTCCATCTTATGTCAGAAGGTAAATAAGTTTTTTTCCTCTTTATATTGTGTATGTCGCAGAGACAAAATGATTGTTTCGGAAGTATTTCACAACGAACGTAACGTGTTCCTTAATTTCAACAATTTCCAAATCCTTACATAACAAGTTTAAAATGTGTGGAGCACAACCGTAAGTAATAACATTTAGTTCTGTTGACTCTTTAACTTGATATCTCATATCATTCATATTGGCAGCATTATCCGTCACAAAACTACTTACTGTACAGGTATAGTCAGTCTATAGAGTTTTAATTAAGTTTGTTGCAAGTTCTGTTAAATATACAGATGTTATGTGGATTTCCAGGTGTGTCTATTGTGTCTAGTAAAAAGGAAGACCCATTTTCCGTAGTTACAGTTGCACATATTATTGGTTCATTGTGTATGTTGGACCATCTATCCAATGACAGATAAACTGAACTTCCTGATAAATCTTTAAAAAATTTACTTTTTTCCTCGTTATGCACTTCATCGAGCAGTCTGTTAGACACATCATGCCAAGATGGTGGTACATATCTAGGTCGTAAAAGCTTTATTGCATTTTTTACTTCAGGTTGTTCAATACACATGAAACTGCTGTTTGTCGCATAACAAGCTTTAGCAATTTGTTTATGTATTTCTTCTTTATTAGACTTGGTCGTACGTACAACAAAAGATGATAAAGATCCAGAACTGGGGTTAGGCACTACTTTTCTTTTTTTACTTAATGGCGTAGAAGATAAGAGCGACTGTGGGGTACTATCTTCCTCTGCATCTTGTTGTAACGTGTTCAATTCAATAAAAAACAAGATTGTTATGTTGTTCATTTTTAAATCCAGCTACACACAGGCAGGCATAGATACCTATACTTTATTCTTAAAACTAGGAGTGAATAAAAAAGTCAAATTTGTCCATGGAAAGTTACTAGAAATCTAGAAAATTCACTAGATCATTTTAAAAATTTGAATTTAGCTTGTCTCCTGGCATAATTGGCCTTAGTGTCAGAAATATATAAATTAAAAAATTATATTATAATAATATTTTGTCTTACTAAGAAGCTACAAATATAAATAAAATAACACTATACTTACATTGGACACCGTTCTTGAAGTAGAGGGACCTTCATTATTTGTTTCTACACTTTCTATATTACGCGAAGCACATTTTTAATATTTAAATGCTATAAATATAATCACTCAGATTTGCTTTCTTACTTGTTACACAGCAGATTAGCAATGGCAATTTGCATCAGCCCCGCATTATAAAGACAGGCGAGTTTTCAAATTCTAACAGGAATTTTCATGTATAAACGCTCTAGCTTATTTTACAATTATAAATACAAGGTACACAATTTATTCCATTTGTAAATTTAAGCAAAAACTATCTTTGTTAGTATAAGTACTAAATACATTGTTAATGCCAATTATTAGGATGTTTATGTAAAAAAATAAATAATCAAAAAAATCATGATTTTTTTGATTTTTTTTTTTTAAATAGTTATTTTTGTTTTTTTTTGTTTTTAATTGCGATTTTTGTCAACCCTGATTTTCTGTGCAACTGTACGCCTAGTGAGTATTTCGCATTCTCAAAATAAAGAAATTCAATTTCACGGCCGTTACTCTTAGTAACGCTTGAAAAACTAAAAGTCACTTTCATAATTGACGTTTAAGTCACTTTTAGACATTTCTAAAATATGTCAACCAAAAATTCTTATTTTTTATTAAACAGAATTGAGTAATTAGTAATTAACTGTAACAGTTTTCGTATTGCCGTTTAGATTTTCAGGTATTATATCAGAAAGCGTCGAATTTATGATACCTTTTAGCTCTGGAGGAGTGCAAGAAATTGAAATATCATTATCGCTGTCAGACATTTTCACGATTTTTCAAGAACTGTCAAAATGTTTTGTATACATACAGAATATACCATTTCCATAGACATGCTATGACATGTCACCGCTAAAATTAAATATAGCATAAACCGTGGTGTCGTTTTCACCATCGAGCTGGCTATAGTTGCCAGTTGCACAAAAAATAATGTTTATACCATGGCCGCGAAATTTTTTAGCATCCTCGATATTATCTTGTCTCGGCGATAATTTTCGCAGCCTTGGTATAAAAAAAACTATTATACCGTCAATATTTAAAATATCATTTGTCTGTCGAAAAGTGTATACATTCACATCGTATTTTGTCTCACATGAATGAACTGTTCATCTAAAAATGTACTGGGCAGTTAATAACTAAGTAATGCTGTAGGTGCGGATTTGGCCTCTCTATGTTCTGAAGCGGCTCTGCAGCAGATTCGAGAGAAAATGGACCTTATTGACTTAGAAGATGACCAGATTGATGCTGAGGTACTAAACTCTCTTGCTGTAACAATGGAGAACTTCCGCTATGCCATGACAAAGAGCAGCCCAAGCGCACTTAGGGAAACGGTTGTAGAAGTGCCAAATATCACATGGGATGACATTGGTGGTTTACAGAATGTTAAAAAAGAACTGCAGGAATTGGTGCAATACCCTGTCGAACATCCGGACAAATTTCTCAAATTTGGTATGCAGCCATCACGTGGTGTGCTCTTCTATGGCCCTCCTGGTTGTGGTAAAACTCTTCTGGCCAAGGCCATTGCGAATGAATGCCAGGCTAACTTTATATCCGTGAAAGGTCCTGAATTGCTCACTATGTGGTTTGGTGAGTCTGAAGCTAATGTTAGGGATATATTTGACAAGGTAATTGCTGTATTTTTGTATAAGTAAAATTGTCATTATTGAAATTATAATTTTTAGGCAAGATCAGCAGCTCCTTGTGTGTTGTTCTTCGATGAACTGGATTCGATTGCCAAATCAAGAGGAGGTAATGTAGGTGATGCGGGTGGTGCAGCCGATAGAGTTATTAACCAAATTTTAACAGAAATGGATGGCATGGGTGCAAAGAAAAATGTATTCATTATTGGTGCAACAAATAGACCTGGTAAGAGCTATGAGGGAATGAGATCTTATATGATTCATACATTTTTTCTTTTTAGATATTATCGATCCTGCCATTTTGAGACCTGGTAGATTGGATCAGCTAATATATATCCCGTTGCCGGATGAAAAATCTAGGGAAGCTATATTTAGAGCGAATTTAAGAAAATCTCCCGTAGCAAAGGACGTGGATCTAATATATATAGCCAAAGTAACACATGGATTTTCAGGAGCAGATTTAACAGAAATTTGCCAACGTGCTTGTAAACTTGCCATTAGGCAAAGCATCGAAACCGAAATTAGGCGTGAAAGAGAACGAGCTACTAATCCTAACTTAGCAGCTATGGATGTAAGTTAAATATTGAATTTTTGGAATGTTTATTTAAAAAAAGCGATATCCTCTAGTAGTATCTGACAAATAAGAGTTATTTTGTTTTGAATTACAACACTAAGTGGCTTGAAGAATTCACAGACTTGAGAAAAGTATACTTGTTACAGTTCTTTCTCATTTGAATGTTTATCTTGCATTTCAGTAATTTTAAAAACTGCATGATATTGCCGCCTTCACGTTAGTCATGTTGAATTGTGAAAGATGAATAAATGAATCCGCAGGAAATAGAACAGCTAGTTGACAACTGCCAGCAGTCAATATTCAGATTTGAATTCAGTAATCTCAAAAACATAAAGTTACAAAGTAAGATCCCAGAGCTGCCAGACCTACGTCATTTTGGCAAAGCTAATATTTTGGCAATAAATAGTGTGATATGTAGTATGCATATTTGCTAATATGAAAGCGCAGCCCTTTTACAGGTAACAGGTACAAAAAACCTTACTAACCTACATTAAAGTATGATAGCTGGTTTTGATATATGTTTGACAGAATACTGTTAAAAACCAACATTCATTATTTCCAGACACTTTCCGTGGGCCCTATCTTCTGCCAAACGCTTTAAAGCTCGAAAAAAATTAACTGCGGAATCATATCTACTACCGACTATGTAAAAAACGAATTAAAACAAAAAAAATATGTTAGGTTGAAAATTAATTTATGCCTTTATGGAAGCACTGTATGTATACATTACCTACTTAATAATTCTCTAAATATTCTCTTACCTTCGAATGCATCATCAACATAGGAGTCTAAGCTACACTCAATTAAACGAAATTTATAGGTCATATTAATAATAATGTACTCACCCAGTGTTTTAACATCAATAAACCATTATTATTATTATTACTATTATAATGTTAATAATAATTATTAACAGACACGACACTTGTACTATGCATCCATACCGTCCACTAATAAGTGCAAACTGGAAAAAAAAATTTGCGCGTATATGCAGTACGTGATGACAATTCGGCGAGTATTAGGCACAAATAGGTTTTCCAATTATTATAGCTAGTGAACTAATAACATTTATTAAGAAGTATTTTATTAGCCTCGTTTAATAGTGACAGATTAAACTTTAATAAATGTTATTAGAGAGGTAATGAAAGTTATTAGGCGACATAATCCTAATAGCAATTTGTTCTTATTGAAAAATATCGATTTATTCCAATAAGATACCTTTGTTGCCATAGTTGGAGAACTGATAACCATGATAATTAATAATACTGTTTTAGGAAAATGACTTTAATAGCTCTTGGTGCTTTAAAATGCTGTAAGTATTAAAGTCGTAATAATGGTTACAATGTTATTAAGAACTTTTCAGCAAGATACTTTAATAGGTCGAATTTTCTCTGTGTGCATTCGATCGGCACATTTCTAAAACCGGTAATATTGCTCGTAGAGAAAATATCACTGTGTTGTTGATCGAATTCTAAACAACTTTCAAAATGTCCGCCTGCCTGTCTGTCCGTCCATCACTTTTCTTATCGAAAAATCTGAAATTTGGACAGTAGGTTAGTGGTAACTAGAGGAAGAACCCTTTTGTTTAAATAAATAAAAAAGTTATTATTTCAGTTTATTAAATTTACATATTTATGGTATATAATATTGCTACATTGCAGAACCGACTAATTAGCAGGGTGTCTACTAATCTGGAAAACCTGGGATTGTCAGGGAATTTATTTTAGTCAGGGAAAATCTGGAAATATCAGAGAATTTGCTAAAATAAGCAGTATAAACTGGAATTTGTACTTTCAGATAATTGTTAATACAAACTATTGAATCTGTTAGAAATGTTTTGCAGAGGAAGATTATGAACACTTCTTGATACAAATTTTACATAGCTATACTATATGAATGCGTGAGCGCGCTTCTCCAGTTATTATTTATTGCTAGTAGTTCCAGAGTTGATTGTCTATGGTAGTTCAGATAGTTCAGATGTAGTTTATGTACAAAATATAATATTTTTTATTTGTACTATTTCTGTTTTTTTTTTAATTGTTAATTCTGATTTATTTAAAAAAGAGACATCTTTAAAGACTAAAGAACAATTATCATCTTTGTAGAAATAATTCAGCTCGTAATTGGGTTTTTGAAAATAAATGTTTTAGTAATAAAATGCAAGAATTTTTTCTTATCGTTTTATAGAATTTATTTATAATGTTTTTGAGGTGAATACATACTTTCATATTTGTTCGAATGTAGGTTAAAAACCTGGAATTTAGATAAAATAGTATCCGGAAAACCTGGCAAAGTCAGGGAATTTTAAGATTAAGATTTTAATAGGCACCCTGATTTAGGCAATAGTCCTGAATGCTTATCAAAACAGCAATAAATCTGTCACAAATGCGATAAGATTATGGACCATGCTTTGGCAGCTTTCATTCATCTCGCAGTTAGACAAGGCCGTCACTCGTTCATTTAACTGCGAAGAGTATCATATAAAATGTGCAAAAATTGTATAAAAAATGCCATAACTCGATGACGAGATAATGGTTAGCTCGTTTTTAGTATTACTCTCTTTTGTAAATTCCTATCATTTTATATATCTGTAACTTCTATTTTGTTTCTGACCTGTGTAAATCCTTTGGTATAGTAGCATCAATAAATGATTACTATTAGGCTTACCGGGAGGTACCTAGTGAGCAGTATTTTTTTCATCAAGAAATTTTCAAGAAACCTTGAAAATCTGACATGTCTTGATTCTTGACACAGTGACTCTAACCTTGTTTTTATTTCCAAATCTTGATTTTTCCAAGACAGGATCATGAAGCAAACTTGATTTAGTAAAACTTACTATACTTAGGGCCGGTTATTCAATGTCCAGTTCTAACTGGACATTGCTATTTATAGTTTAACTGTCAGATAAAATTTATCTAGCAGATAAACTGTTTTTCAATGTGCAGGTAAAATTAAACTCGCTATCTGAAAGTAAATTTAGCACAGAGTTGAATGAAAGTGCCAGTTAAGGATTTATTTTACTGTTAGTGGATTTTGCACATGCTCATTTGGTTCAATTTCTAACAGTTCTAAAACATTCTAACCTAAAAACCAATGTGTTTGATTGATATGTTCTTTTTTAATTTGTGATTTATATTAAATATATTATTGCCAATGATGAATAATATTAATATTCTGGATATGAGTGATTATGACGATGATATATAATTTATAAAATATGAAAGGGGACCCTATACCATAAGGGAACGAGAAAATAATTTTGAGAATTATGATAAAGATTTTTTAATAAGATTTCGACTGAGTAAAGAAACTGTTTTTCATATCGTTGAGATGATAGAGGAAGTTGCAGGAATAATTATGTTTCTCCAATCACTTAAAGTGTAGTTAGCACCGCTTTTTCCTTTTTACGCTCTCTATTGCAATTATTGCTGATACACAAACACACAAAATTACGAATAGAACATCAATCAACACGCTAGACAACGCAATGAATTTTGAGGTTAAATTAGATAAACTGTCACTAAAACACGCGCGCAATTTGAATTAAACCAATTGAAAGAAAATTCAGGTAGAATCAGTAGTGCCAACATAGCTAAGAAATAATTCAACTTATGAATACGTAGCTGGCAGTTAAATTACTGTTGATAAACACTACCTATCTGGCACTTTTAACTGGACATTGAAAAACCGGCCTTTAAAAGTACAAATTTTTAGGTTGTATTGGAAATGTAAAGTTACATTTGAATAAATAAATAATGATAATTCGTTTATTTAGCTAATGAAAGCTATACAGTTTCACGTACATCTTACGTCTAACAAAATTATAGATACAAAAATAAAATCCTTGATTAATAATATCAAACAAGTAGAATTATGAAGTGGCTTTAGTACTATTTGTGTGGATTTTTCAGATTCTTCAGAAAATGTAATTTAAAAAAATTTACTGCTCAAATCGCCTTTTCAAATTATAGATGATACAGAGTTTTTTATTCTCTTTACAGTTGGACGAAGACGATCCAGTGCCTGAAATTACAAGAGCTCATTTTGAAGAAGCAATGCGCTTCGCAAGAAGATCTGTTTCAGATAACGATATCCGTAAATATGAAATGTTTGCACAAACATTACAGCAGTCTCGTGGATTCGGAACCAATTTCCGTTTCCCAACAGCCGCTGGCGGTCAACCTGCACCAGGAGGAACGGTGGGTGACCAAGCAAACTTCCAAGATGATCCTGAGGATGACTTGTATAGTTAGATCTTTGGGCTCGATAAGCACCAATTTTAACTACTTTTGTATTTATTTACAATTTATTGAAATACTTCAGTTAGATAACAATTTATCGATTTAATTAATAAAATTCATATGTTGATGAATAGTTTTGGAATATAATAAAAAGTTGTCTAAAAGGACAGTGGTTTTTATTAACTTATAAATATGTTGTGCTGAAGTGAGCGTATAATTAGTTAGCTTAAAATACATTTTTTTATATAACATAATCTAATCATGTTTCCTTTATGTTCCATTAAAGTATGGTTATAAGTTTTATTTTAAATAAAAGCCAGTGTGTTGTTAAATATGAATGGAAATTTAATTTGACTTTATCATCCTTAATTTTCAACCTCTCTTAATTTGATCAAATTTGATAAATTAATCCCGTAAAGATTTTACCCTTGACAGCAACAAATTCACCAATATGTGAAAGCAGACACCAGTTGGTGTTTGACCAACGTGAATTTGTATCAATCCAAGGAAAATCCTTACGAGAATCATTTGTTAAATTTACTCGAATATTTCATAAAGTCCAATTAATGAACAAATATTCACATAATTTGGTTGGACTTGACTACAGTCAACCTGCAACACTCGACAAGGAAATTGTGTTCTGAGAGAGAGAAAGACAAACCACCCAAACTCAGTTAAATATCCCCTTAGCTCACTGTGAGTATTCGGTTCCCTTCACGCAACAACGCATTCAAAGGGGGAATGAAACTTCGTTGTCGTTGGTTTATTCAAAATACCACGTAGCGTGAACGACCTTGCTGTAGTTGTACCAGTTGTCTTTAAACAGGTTCGGATTGCAACGTAAGTAGAGTGTTTTATTTTATTCTTGTCGAGAATCGGTTCATAAATTTAAATGCAATTTACAGTCAGTAAATATAAGGAATGCACTTTGTGTTATATTCTTAAAAGGTATCGCTAGCTACAATAATAATAATTATATCGTATTAACTTTGTATGTGCAACACTTTTTGACAGGTATATGTATTAAGTAGTAGAAACTATCTGCATAAGGAAATTTGTAAACCAATAAGTAACTACCTACTCGACTGGAAATAAACGGATAATTTTTTATTCTAATTTTTAAGTTATCAGAAATTACGTACCTAATATTATTTCTATCAGTAGTAGTAAGGTTTACCAGCAGAAACAATTCTTTTTATTAATTTGGTTTTATTCTTAACAATTTCATTGCTTTTAAAATTTCTCTGCCTATAGCATTAAGTTGATTTAATAATAGGGCAGATCCAATTTTTTTGTCATCATTGGCAGAAACTTTTTTTTATTAATTTGTTCTTAACCCTTTTATCGCTTTTAAAATTTCTCTACCTTTAACATTGAGTTGATTTAATATGGCAGATCCAAATAGGATTGTATATACATTCCTTCCCAGTCCCAGGTTTATGAGTAAACAAATAAAAAAATTCAATGCAATTACTTATTTACTTATTTCACAACTATGGAGCTCACCACATTAAAACTAAAACAAGCAGACTGTAAGTACCTACCATTCCTAACTTATGAATTAAATGAAACATCAATAAAAACTTGCAATACATTTTATTCAAATTAGTGACAACGTTAACACATTAAATACATCACAGTTGCATAATAGTACACAAAACACAACCACGTATGGTGAAAATATATACAGGGCAGCCCACCAAAAACAATTCAACAATATGTTTTATGTCTTTTTTAATGAAATAAGAAAATATGCCTAGACCCATTAATTTTTGTTTCTGGGGGACACATTGCAGTGTACTTATGTGCGCTGCTTCGATTCTTCCTTCCTGAAAATTTTAAATGGCAAGGGGGCGGGGTGTTGTGATACATATTGTTTTAAAACTTAATGAATTTCGTATGGAAGTGGAAAACCCCTTGTTAGAAGTAACACAGATGTAAATACACAAAAATTGATGGGTCCAGACATTCTTCTTTCATTTAAAAAGGCATAAAAGCGGATTGGAGTGCTTTTGGTATGCTACCATGTATACTCTTATCTTAACATAGAATAATTTAATGCTAAAATATATTTTAAATATATAAACAAAAAAACAACTTGTAAAAATAGTGTTTGCTAATTTCTAACTTTAACATTTTTAATTGCTGGCACCACATAATACTATTCGGTACTTTGGACAACTAATAAGGTACAAGTAACAGAATTTGTTTATGAAAATTAACGTAGAAGAATATATTAATGCTTACAGAGGAGGGTAGTTGTAATTGACATTTCTGACAAAATCATACATTATTAATTGTCTCTGGTCCATATTTTATGTATAAAACAAAACATAACACAATTCCTACCTAAACTAACGTGAACACTATGGGGACAACAATTAGGCAACCATTATCAAGACACTACGTTTCAACTATATCTAGGCTTATTATTGTGACTTAGATAATGGAAAAGATATTGTGATTTCAACATTTGGAAAAGCATATTTTAATTGGAAGTCATTGCTTTAAAATAAAGCATAATGAATTAATATTGGAGTAATATACACTTCATATATTTCCTGAAAAAGTAAAATTGTAGCTTCCTACCTTGGTGGCATAGAGCAGTGGTCCCCAACAAAATTTTTTGCAGGATCTCCTCATACATATAACAATCTAACAATTTTAACTGCTAATTATCGCAATTGAATCTGTCCTCTGAGTTCATTAAATAATAAGTTCGATATTTGACACTTCCTCAAAAATCAGACTGCATGTCAAGCCGATTTATCGAAATCGGCTTGACATGCGATCTGATTATCGAATTGTTTCTCACATGGTTCAGAATACTTGTTGTTGTTCACACTGACATAAGGTTGCGAAAAAATGGAGATGTTTCAATGCCTACTCGCAAAGTTCTCTGTAGTCCTTGAGAGCTTCACAAATATTTTTAATAAAACAATAATGTTTATCAACATGTAATATTTTTAAGTTCATAATATCCTAGGAGGCTAGTATAGGCAAAAACATAATTTCCCAATTACAATTCGCGGACCCCTCGGTGAACATCCGTGGACCACCTGTTGGGAACCACTGGCATAGAGGATCAGATCATTCTCTCTGTGTTCATTCTGAAGTGCTTCAGCAAGATACCGCTGATTAGTCTCGCAGAATACCGGTCCTTACGATTCAAGTTTTTGATTGATTAATCTTTGATTACATCAACTATTCAACTGAAAGAATTTCATTCGGGTACTATTTGTCAAGATAAAAATTTGTTATTACCTGTAAACGGCTAAAAATGTGGAAAAAAGTCCACACCTCTGGGAATGAATGGTGGCTAGTTATCAATAGATAGAAGTTTTCAGTCTGCATAAATCAAAAAACAAAAAATTTAGATTTTGCATATTTAAAGAGGGATTATTATTATATTTTTCCATAAAATTGTTTTCTCAAAGTATACGAAGTGCCTAGGTATATACTTAGACGAAACATTACGCTATAATGAACATGTCCAATATAAAAATATATACATATAAATATAAATTCAAAATTATACTAAGAAAATTGTCGCCTAGAGAGTCATGCCGAGGACATTTTAGGAACATTGGCTTTTTAGCCCTTAGTGATTTATACATATATGAATGTATTAAATTTCTATATAACAATAGAGACAATTTTCAAATACACCTAATGAACCCGATACATAACACTAGACATGGTAAGAGGTACATCTATCCTAACGATAGGCTCTCACTTACCGAAACTAGCCCACTATATGTCCGTATAAAACTCTACAACCATCTTCCAAATAATATAAGTCAACGAACCATTTAATGAAATAAAAAAACTGATTTTTATCATTACTTTGTGAATTGAAACCCTACACAGTTAATGAGTTTTTAAATAACAGGATTAAACTACAAATAGTATATGTTAATTGTAAAAACTGTATACAGGGTGTAATTAGTTTCATGTCATTAAAAAAAACTGGTGGTAGGGAACGACAAGACAAACGAAAAAACCTTATATAACATGGGGTCTAAAGCGCATAGTTTTGGAGAAAAAAAATAAACAAAAATTTCGCAAATTTTCAATAAAATTTTTTGAGAACTTCTGGAATATTCAGGTAGGTTTAGATCTAGATCTGATCTGAAGAAAACTATACTCTAACTCTCCCTTGTGCATTTAGTTACTGTGGGTGTTTCGTTATGTACACACGTCCAACCCGCCCGCCGTTCGTTGTTTCTGTTATTTTTGAATTTCGCGTCATTGTGTATTTATAGTTAAGATTTATTTTATTGACTTAACGTTCAAGTTGTCAAATTCTTGATTACGTACAGACACAACTTACTTGTTCGTTCTTTTTGTATTCCTTTTTGGCTTTTGTACTAAGTTTTTATTTTATTTTTCTTTATTGACAACGTTAGTTGATAGTTTAGTGTTAAACGAAGTGCATATGTCCTTAATTCGACCTACCGAACTATGTATTGATGCAGATGCAGAGATTTTGAATCATTTGGGTAGGTAGTAAGCTTTTAAGCCAGGACACTCATTTATGTTACAAATGTTAATAAACCACATTTAAATTTTCTAAATTATAAACAATCCAATATTTTGTTCCAAATTAAAAAACACACATGTAAAGAAATGCTCTGTTTAAACCTCTATGGCCATTATTTGCTTGCAATTGTGCACGAAGAGAGAACCAATTATTTACCTCTTTATACTTGCCTCAGTTCAGTTGGGGCGGTCCATCAAAGGCGGTCGATGATCCTTTGACACCGCGTGTGCCGGCAAGCACTTTTTTATGACAATTTAAAAGTTGTATAATTGGGAACTACAAGTCCATTGACCAAGAAAAGCAGTGGTTCTCAATTATTGTCTACCATAATATTAAAAATATTGACCTAGATCAGTTTTTTCAAAGTGCCCCTAGAGGGAAAAGTCGTAAAGGTTTTTTGTTTGTCTAGTCGGTCCCCATTACCAGTTTTTTTTAATGGCATAAAACTGATTACACCCTGTATATAGTTTTTTAAGATTTTTTATGATATTTTAACTTGTATACAATTTGAGTTATTTGTAATATAAGTACATGATATTATTATTATTATTATTGATGTCACACCTTACATTTATCTTCAAGGGGAGGTAGGTATGGTAATGACACCATTTTAACAAGTAACCTGTTGAAATGATTACAAATTCTTTATAGTGAGTCCACGACTTATAAGGAAAAATGTAAGGGGCGCAATACTTCTTTGAATAAGACAAGTAAAAAATTACGTTCTTGTTTTTTGGAATATGGTCTTGGGACTTTTTTCTATTAGTAGCATTATGAGATTTTCCCGATTATGTTTTCCGCTTCTCTAGTGGCTTTGAGGTATAAAAACTTATTGTTATTGTAAGATATTTACTATATTGTGTACCAGAGTGTGGAGGCAGTGTAGGCCCCATTTGAATTTTCCTCTTGTGCTCTGTCAGGTTTTGTTAGAAGTACTTTAGAATGATCACACTGTGTTATATGGGAGAAGGGGCCATATCTGTCTACTTCTTTATGCCACCAAGTTTCTACAGACTAGAATTAGCTAGAAAACATTATGACAAATAAACTTTTCTGAAAACTAGATAAAGTAAAATAACTGTCTATCTAAAGGCGAAGTCTGTAATAAAACATCAGACAGAGTGAAATGCATATTTCACATTTTTCCACGGGTAAGGAATCAATAAAGAGATTTTAGACCCACCCATAATTTTGTTGACATAAGCTGCTTGGACATAATATAACATAAACACCACACATAGTAGATGGGGCAAAATGGCAGTTAATGCAAGTAAGTCGACATCACAGGTAGTAATTAAGGTTTTTAGCTTAAATATTTTCTGATTAATTTCATGAGTTCATAAAATACCAGGAAGACATTCTTGGTTAGAATTTTATTATTTGTGATTATTGAAAATTGACAACTTAAAAAAATGCTGCGAGAAGTGTTGGATCAGCAAAGTTGCAAGCTAATTTTAAAAGTTCTTCAGTACATTCAGAACACTAAAGAGATATCTGTGCTGCAGACTTGATAGTTATCGAAAGATTCAATATTTACCTTCTGTGTCCGATTTTTTTTTTGTTCAAGGAAATGGCTTTGGGAACGTAGCACCTATAGTCACGACAAACTATAGGTTTCTGTGTCTGATTAATATTAAAAGGATGTTGGGTTTTAGTGATTTTAAAGGTAGGTGGCTTAAATACATTTTCTCTGATTGCATATGCATAAAATAAGATGAAATATATATTTCTCTTCATGATATCTTATTGCCGACTTTGCCATTACCAAATAATATTATTACTATAATATAAAGAATTGTATATTGATGTTTGTTAATATAAACTTGACATAATTTATTACTAATAAACGTTTTCAAATGTTTTTATTAAAAGCATTTGTAAAATGATATCTAATATATTCTAATATTTTGCTAATATTTTCCCATCAAAATAAATTTTCCAATTGAACAATGTAATAATAATATCGTCTAAGTGTTAAATGTGATACATTATTAATTTCCGTTTTGTGATTTTACGCATCTCTCTCTTCTGAAAAGTAATATCTAAGGAATCTACAAAATAATTAAATTGCTTGGCATATTACTAAGAAATAATCTCTACACCTGTAACTTCTACCTCAAGGTATTTTATGATCATTAATAGGAAATACATAAGCATAAAAAATAAAAATTGTATTTTCCTGATGTAAATTACGCATGCATCTAAAATGTCGTTTTACGGCCAGTCTATTTAAATCTTGGAGCCTATTGCTGTAATTCTAAAACAGTTTGGAACTGCCAGAAGACCCTAATCTGGTTGAGCAGAAATAACAAATTAACTTTGGTCTGGATACCAGGTCACTCTGGCATAGAAGTTAACGCAATGGCCAACTCTTTGGCTAGAGAAGGGGAATTATCGAGATTTATAGAACCAGAACTGACACTTGGCATATCCCCAAATACTACCTTATCTTCGGATGAGAAAAAAATACTTTGTTAATGACAGGAACTACCAGGATTAGTTCACCTACTTTATTTATAAAAATATTCAAAAGTTAACGAAATAAAACTAACCGTATCTCAATCTCACTTCAGCACAAAACATATGGAAAATGTAGGGAGAATAGTATATTTTATGATTGGATCTGTTCAATTTTCTATTCGTATGTATAGAAAATTTAGGTTTCAGGAGGAAGGTTCCGCTCACATTAATAATATTTTATGTTACATCCATAGATACCAAGTTACTTATAGTCTGAGAAAGTGAAAATGAACAAGTAGGTATTCTTCCGTTATTATTTTCAATTAAAAAATTATTACATTTAAAAAAAACATTTATTTTTAATTCTGTTACAGATGAAACTCCTTTGAATCAAGATGAATACACAAATATCAGTACAGATGACGAAGAATCCAATGAAACATGTACAGACTCGAGTGATAAACAATAATGTGATTGTAATAATGTATTACATAATGATTGTAATATAAAACAATTATTGTGAAAATATATTTCACTCCATTTAATTTTAATTCTTTTACTTTTGTTGATACATTGCAATGAAAAAGGAACGCGCAACTTGTCATTTTAAATGTATACATTCACATATGCTTGACTGACTGGCAACGCACCACCGTTAAGGTAGCTGACTGATTTAATTACGTTTATTATACCTCAAATTAACTGCTGCTCAAGTTTCATTCATTTACAAATAGTATAAACAGATTTGTTTTTTTAAACACTCACGCCTCCCTCGTTGCTCAATACACCGCTACCAACTTAACTGACTGACAACCTATTAAGGCACATTCGGTCTGTTTATAAATAGTGCAAATTTTTGTGACGCTAGCTCTTGGACTATTAGTAGTAAGCAAGGTGCAAAATTTTGTGGCGCTTGCTCTCAGACTAGTTGTAAGCAAAGTATGTTTTTTTTTTTTATGGGCCGTCTGTCATGTTGACTCCGAGAGCACTGCAGCCATATAAGTTTATTGTATCACTTCCCAGTCTTATCTATGTTCGTGCCGGTCACTCCCTATAGACCTACGAGTGTTAACTATAGTTCTATGACCGGCCTGTGAGAGTCTGTGGTGAAATTCCTCGCATTCAGGCCAACAATGGTTTCGGCATGCGGTGTATCTCAATGGTCCGCTCACCCATCAAAATGGTATCCGCTCCGGCCGTTTTGTGTTAGACCTGAGGAGAATCTATACTCCGTTCGCCCAAGAGATTCAGTTAAGCCACTCCCCACAAATGTGCACTAAATTTGAATATAATATTTATATTGGTTGAATTTTTAGAACCCATATTACAACCAACTATGTCGAAAACGCTAATATATGAGGTATTTGTTCTCCGAGACAAATCGTTTTCAGCCTCAAATCTGATTTATGGTTTTTAGAAATAACTGTTGTTATTTGCTGTTATTCCTGTTCATCTAATAAAATAGTGTTTTTCAATACTGTGGTGCATATGTGTATATCAAGGTATGCAATAAAAACGATTTATAATATTGATTAAATGTCAGAACCATTTTTTCTTTTTTAGGTTAAAAATTCATTCTTGTCAAATTATTTATGAATCAAGCTCTAGCCCTTTCTCCGCCGAAAAAACGGGAAAGCAAACATTTTTCGGTTAAATAGAAGGAAAATATTGTGAATATCTTTAAGGCTTCTGCTGCAGAGAACCCAGACAACCTTAAGACAAGTATATGTAATAGGTAACATTTTGTTTTGTTTATTTACACTTAATTTACACAATCAGTATTGTTAAAAAGTGTATTTGTTGAATAACAACTGCTTCTCGCTTGTTCTCACTTGTAATAATATAAAAGAATATACACAATCTATTATACCATTCACTAATTTTTTAATTTTGCCGCTTTTATAAATTTGTAGCCTGTGAAGCTGGTTGTTGTTCTCAATGGTCTAAGCAAAATGGGGAGTGGCCTTACTGCATCTCTTGGACGAACGGAGTATATTTATTACTCACGAAGACTTTTTATGAAATACGGTAAAAACGTCACAACTAATTTTACTTTAGGAAAAATATGGTTATATTTAATGTCGATGATCATATCTTGATACTGAGATTAAATTTAACTACAGCCACACCCACATTTATCTATGATCAAGCTTTACCTGAGTTTGAAAGTAACCAAGTTAGTTAATATTTAATCAAAAGCTAAATTAACTTAATCATGACCAAAAGTAACGGCCCTAATATTTTGTAGATTTCTTAGATATTATTTCTAGAAGAGGATACATATGTGCCAAAAATAAAAAATCACAAGTAATTTAATGAAAATTACATGAAAAATTGTGTTTGGAGTTTGAACTTTTACAGGGACTTGGTCATTTTTCTTTAAGATGTTTAGTTTCAACATTTAAAAGAGGGGTTATTTAAGATTGTGTTTTATGCTTTATAAATCAAATAAGTTTTAAAGTATTACATTATTGGCAGTAAATAAACATTAAACAAACTCCAACAAGCACTTTATATTACCATAAAAAAACCATCACAGAGTACAACAAATTCGTGCATTAAGAAAAATGCATTTTTATCCATATAATTTTTCCAATATCGTAGTGGGAGCATCTGCTTGGTAACGAGAAATTTGCCTTAAGAGAGCAAATTTTTTCATTCGACCCTTCGATGACTCCATATCATATAAAGTACAAAGATTTAATAGTAACGATTCGTGTAGAGCATGGACAGGATTCGTTGCAATAGCTGATTCGAGGACTGCTATGGCCTCTTTCAAATGTCCGCCATATAGAAGACAGACGCCCATATTATTTAAAATCTAAGTAAAAAATACAATTTTTAAACAGTAAAAAAATAATTTTTTACCAATAGTCCAGTTACCAAAGGTTTTAACCTTGGACAAGAAGAAGCTGAAAGTCTAATGATATTTTCAAAGTATACTATTTAAGAAAGTTTAAGTTTATATCTCCATAGGGAGCGTTTCATTAAAACAATTGAAATTGAAAAACTTTTGTTTTTCTTAAGGTAGTTATATCGCAATTCACGGTATTCAAGAAAGTCATGCAACTTGCTGCAAATTTAATTCACATATCAGGAAACATTCTGATATTTACCGTTTCTGAGATTCATTCGCTCAAAGTTCTCAGTTTTTATCGACATTTAACATTGTGCTTGTAGACGCCATGGGAAAAAAATTGATGTTGTGACACTATTTTCCCTCTTATGACTGATCCTCATTTAAGGAATGATCTCAAAAACGAGGCAAATTTAAATTAGTTAATGACGAAGCACGTATATTAATATCGAAATGATTCACCGTAAAATAATGTAATGGCAGCTACCCGAAACTTATTGAAATTATTGAATGCAGGATATGAGTAGTAGACATGGCAAAGTTGCACAATTTCTAATACTTGGCGCAGATATTTGAAAATACTTTGCGTTTATTTTAAATGCAGTATCATATCAGAAAGTAGAAGATTTACACAATTTTATTTCGATTTTATTTATTGTATATACAGGGTGTAACATTATGGAATGTCATAAATGAAGGAGCATATTCCTCGTACAAATTTAAGAATATTTTGTCACATAAACAATTGTCATTAGAGCATTCGTTTACAAGATACAGGGCGTTGTAGTTTTCAAAAATACAATTATTTCCCTATATATCTTTTGAACAAATGTAGATATTTACCTGAAATTTTGTGTCTAGAATACATGATGAGTATTGTATTTAAATTTAAAAAATGAAGCCCCAGCTTTAACCAGTGAAGTAGATTTGAAGTATGTAGGGTACCTTTTTTCATGAAGATATGGCACGCCACTGGGCCAATTTTTTGTGTGCTTTTTTTGGATTTCAAATTTAATTTTGAAAAACAATGTTCTCTTGACATTTTTGCGCATATTTTACAGTTTTAAAGTTATTAAAGTTTAACCGTAGTGATGTATTGTTAGATAAAATAATGCGCCAATTGAATCTTACAAAAACGAGTAGGCATCTGCCAAACAGTGTTTAGATGATTAGCGTCCAGTCAAATTTATTGATCTGAATTGTCGATTTAAATTTAAAAAATTGTATACTCTTTTGTAAAATTGACAGATATGCATTTCTGTTATGAGCTTTCTAATGGTAATAATGTAGATACAGCTGCACGTTATGCGGACCGCTTTTCCAACCGACGTCATCCAGATCGAAGAATGTTTATGAATATTCATATGAGCCTACGCGGCAATCGGGAAATTTGAAAGTTAATCACGGTGGTGGAAGAAGGGATACGGTAACAACACTTCAACAGGTGGAAAGAATACTAGAAACAGTTGGGGATAATCCTAGTATTAGCACAAGAAGAATTGCGGCAATGGAACGTGTGAGTCACATGACTGTTCATTGCATTTTAAGAACCAATTTATTGTATCCATATCATTTACAAAGGGTTCAGGCACTGAATCCCGATGATGCAATACCGTGTATGAGATTCTGCGAGTGGTTTACACGGAAATGTATTCGAAATCCTTTATTTCATTCTTCTGTATTATTTACAGATGAAGCTGGATTTAACAGGCATGGAATCAGAACCTATCAAGACAAGATTTGAAAGTAAAGCTGAAAACCTATTTATGTGAAAAGTCATTTTACAGCGTTTCGGAATATTTTACCCACCATTTTGACCTGTCAGAGTAGTGTCTTTATTTAAATGTTTTTATTTTATTTTTACATAGTTTAAATGTACTGTTGCTGGTTATACACCATGTAATTGTAATATCATGACTTGTTCTGCACCGTTTGACGGTATTATTGAATAAAGTTTATTATTATTATTATTAATTATAAATGTTCATAATAACCACTTATGGGCTGATGAAAATCCTCACGGAATAATTGAGTCGAGGCACCAACAACGTTTTTCAATTAATGTCTGGGCTGGAATTGTCGACGAGTTTTTAATTGGTTCATTCGTTTTACCTCGAAAACTTAATGGACGATCTTACTAAAATTTTTTTCGAGATAATTTGCCATTTTTAATGGAGTTTGTTCCATTAGCCGTAAGGCAGTGTATTTTTTTTATGCATGATGTTGCTCCACGTCATTTCTCCTTGCTCTTACGAGCATATCTCAATGAAACTTATCATAACAAATGGAGAGGTCGTGGAGAATCTATAGCATGGCTAGCCCGCTCCCCAGACCTGAATCCACTAGATTATTATTTATAGGGTCATTTAAAACAATATGTTTATTCTGTTCCTATTCCCGATGAACAAACTCTTCTTCATAGGATAGAAGAAGGATGCCAGCAAATTCGCCAGAATCCTGGAATATTTGGTAGAGTAAGAACATCTATGAGACAACGTACCCAAAAGTGTATTGAGACAAATGGTCGTCACTTCGAACATCTCTTGTAAAGTTATTGCATTAATTTCTTGTTTCGTTTATCTTTGCTAATTTTTGTTTAAATTAAAAATTAAAATTTCTGATGAGTTTGTTTTTCTTACATTTGGCACTGGTTAAAGCTGGGGCTTCATATTTTAAATTTAAATACAATACTAATCATGTATTCTACACACAAAATTTCAGGTAAATATCTAGATTTGTTCAAAAATTATATATGGAAATAATTGTATTTCTGAAAACTACAACGCCCTGTATGTTGTAAACGAAGGCTCTAATGAGAATTGTTTATATGACAAAATATTCTTAAATTTGTACGAGGAATACGCTCCTTCATTTATGACATTCCATTATGTTACACCCGTATAATAATATATTTTTCCATTAATTTATTAAAAGAGGTAAAAACATTGACATTAGTGATGAGTGGAGGAGCTGGCGTCAGAAATTATATGTGGCATTGCTAAATCTTTTCTAACGCTCTCTCTCCCTCTCTCTGTCTCTCGCATCTCAAGGTTATCGATTCGCTAACAGATGTCGCACCTTTCGCGATATAATTAAGTACCTTAATTATTCCAGGAAACATTTATCAGACAAAGAAAAATTAAATTGTTTTCTAAAAAAGGATATTTAGGGGAAGAAATGATTTTTTTCGTAGGATAAACAGTTTTTATAATAAAGTGAAAGTGCACCCTGTATTTATGACTTTTATTTGCACGGGAAGCTAATAAATTAGAAATATCATACATGCATCCTCATCAAAAAATGGATGAAAGTGAAAAAGAAGATAGCGCAGGTTTTCAGATCGATTGATTTATTTTTTGAACAAATTACTCCTGAAGGATATATGGCAGTCGAGAGTTGACTAACATCGAGTATAGACGTATTGTAGGGCGCTCCCGAAAAAGGCGCTAAAAACCCTGTTAAACTCAATAAAATTTAAGCCACCGGTAGATCAAGAAATTCTGCGTGAAGTGAAATGCCATAATAGAAAAACAAAGTTCATATGGAATTAATAATTAGTGGTAGTATTTTTTAATAGTGCCAAATAAAGCAAATAAATGCAAGTGTATCTACCTACACCCAAGACCGTTTCAAGTGGTTTATTGCGATAAAGAAAACATCTGGCAATATAACACAAGCCGTGCACCTTAAAGCTATCTTCTCAGTGAAGGGCAATGGGCTGGTTTCCAACGAGTGGAAGTAGTGTAGGAATCCTACAGAAGAGAGAGGGATTTATTTATTTATTTATGAAAAGATAAGTTCTATTTATTTTAACCAGTGTCACATGGTCCTTATATTGGGCTTATTTACAAATCCAAAAATATCTCTCAGGTCAAAGGAGTTGGCGTCTGCTTGATATACAGAGTGTCCCAAATGTTTTTCTTATTTGCAGATTTTACTTTTTATCATGCCTTACCTTGGCGGGTGTCTTAAATGTTCTCTCGGGACTCTTCCTTGCACTTCCACAGGAGGAGGTACACACTGCTAGATTCAGAAACAGAAGATCCAGAAGAAGAAAAAATAAGGCAATGATGATAGATGGAAACTTCACCCCTGAAATCATTAGCTAGTGCCAAAAAACACCCATGGAATGGGGTAAAAAAAAAGATTAAGCTACGAGAATAGTTGTTACATCTTAATCGATTGAATTATACAAATTAATGTTAAACAGCAGCTTACATACAATATGTTATGAAGCACACCCCCAGAGAGGAGCGAAAACTACCCCCCATATATAAAAAAAATTGATCCAAAACAGCAATGGCTGCTGAAAAAGCTCGAAATGTGTAAATTTTGATAAAGTGATAAGAAACTGCATCAGATCTGACGTAATATCCTTATTTGGTTAAGTAATGGTGTTAAATTTTTGGGGTGGCGCAAAGTAGCTAAAATAATTCCAACTCTATAAAGCAGCAAAACTGATTTATGATAAATTTGTATCTTTTGTAAAATTTTGACATTTTAAATGTTTAATCAGAAAAAAATAAATTTCAATTCCTGCATTGTACCCATGCATTGTAAAAGAAAACAGGTTTTAGTATGAAACAGATTTCAATATCGTGCCTTCTCGAAAAAGTCTCTATTTTAGTTATACACGAAATTATCTATAGGTGTCCAAACCCAAAAAAAATGAAGATCATGTCGGAGAAAATTCTATCTCTATAAATATTTGACCGATTTTCAATTACTAAATAAAAATATAACCGACGCCCTTTCTGTGTTTTAAAATGCAGTTTAGCCATTACTTTATCAATGCAAAAAGAAAAAAAAGAAAAATAAAATATGTCAAAATGTACTGAGTCATCTTACGACCCTCTGCTGAAAATGTACTGAATCATCCCAACAGGGATAAAAAGCATATCAAAATGTAGTTTTTTTAGCTTGTTATATTTCATTTTATCTTAAAACTATTCATCCTACAAAAAATACAATGAGACTTTTTTCTTCTAAATCTCTTCAATATTTCTTGAGGTATTTGAGAAAAATGGAATTTTCAAAATTTGAATTGAATTTTTTCACTGAAGCGTCATCTATAGAGATGGAAACATCTTTGTTTCTTAAATAATACATATTTTGAAAATGCTTGTTCTGAATTTTAGCTATTCTTTTTTGTCTAAGGTTCGAGCACTTTTGTCTTTGATAATAGGGCTACAACTGTTACAATCACTGACTCTTTATTCTACGTACGATTTAAAAAAACTTACCATAATATTCGATGGCTCCAACGCACTAGCTTGCTGAAATGAAATATAAGCTTCATCAAATGCACTCTGAGCAACAGAGAGGAGTCCTCTGTCAACAAGTTCACGGACTCCATGGACACCTGCCTTGATTTCTGCAGCTTCATTGAAACAAACCTCAGCACCACTAACATCACCCAGTTGTAAATGCAGCCTTCCAAGAGCCGACAGTAATGCATGTCTTGGAGCACCATCCCTATAAAATGTTTAAATAAATAATATACAGGATGTTTAAAAAAGTTATGACATTTCTAGGGACGGTAGTACATAAGACAGTAAGAGGGGGCTACTTATATACAATTTATCATTGAACAATTTTGATCTTAAATTTTTTAAGGTTACGTTTTTGACACTCTTGAAAAACGTGCAGTATCTGTTAATCTTACATGAAAAAGGTATCTTGTTTAAAGTCATTAAAATGTGCCCTTTTCAATTTATTTTAAATTACAGCTGGCAAGTTACCATCAATAAGCAATTCTAGCTTGCACTCAGTTGCAACCAGTAAACCAATTTATCGGTAGATAAGACAAAAACATCTGGCAGTAATTAACAATAATTCCAGTAAATTTTGTTGCTTAAGTCTTGATGTTTCTGATAAAAAGTTCATCATTTATACATATGAAAAGCAAAACCCAACCACCGACAACTGCAAGAAAATTGAACAAAATAACATTAACCACGTCTTGCAACAAATGATGACACATTTTAGTGCATGAAATGTATAAGGGAAATATTTAGGATCCCGTTTCCAATTTATTTTGTCAACATACCACTATAGATTCTAAGAGGGTATTTTCACGAAACAAAACAAAAAAATTATTAGGTTAGATTGGGTCTTTTTCGAGCTTTAAAGCGTCTGGTGGAGCTTAGGGCCTACATAAAGTGTCTGGCAATAATGAATGATGGTTTTTAACAGTATTCTGTCAAACATATATGAAAACCAGCTATCTTATTTTATTTATTTATTTTTATTTTAACGTCCTGGCGAAGTTTAGCTAAAGCTATTCCACCACTTAACCAGGACGGCGAAATGAGATACGGTCACCCATCCAAGTAACGGACTCTCCCGGCGTAGCTTAACTTCGCCGATCGAGTTCTCGGCACCTAAACTGGCACCGTACCTCGCCCCTCTTACTTTAAAGTAGATTAATAAGGTATTTTCGTACCTCTTGTACCTGTTATCTGTAATAATAATAATAAAATTTATTGAGAGAAGTATATATAAATATACAAACAATCAAAAGGAGAAGGCATTGCCACAGACAGTTTTCAGCCTCCCCTATAACCTAAAACTAAAGTAACACCTAAATGTAAAAAACATATACATTGAGGGAAAAGAAAAACAAAAAAAACATAATTAAGTAAATACAATTAAATATATAACACTCTGTTTCATTAAAAGTTTTCGTTTTATCTTACATTTAAATTGGGACATTGATGGACTAGAAACAAAAATATTATGAAATTCGTTCAGTAGCTTAGGTGCCAAATAAGAAAAACATGACTCATATTCTTTAGTATGATGCATAGGGATACTATATGTGTCGGAAGTTCTGATATTTACACCATGAGCTTGTGATCTGCGTTCAAGCAGGTTATACAAATATGCTGGGGTGTGCTGATTTACAATATTAAAAAGCAGACAGGAGAACAGCATGGTAAATCGATAATCAATTTTTAATAAATCGTGGTTATTAAAATATGGTGTAATATAATGTCGCTTGTAAGTCTTTGTAAGCATGTCTTTCTGAACAAAACGAACAACTCTGAGCCTGTTCACAGTCCTTCGCTAACTGATTAAAGCCTTGACAATTATAGCATTGCAGAATACTTACATGATTATACACATTACCTCTTGACCGTCCAATATTAACTTTTTCATTACTCAGCAAATAGTTGTGTGTTCTTGGACCCAATTCTACTATTAAGGTTGCATTTTTATATTTTTTGTTTTCAATTTTTTTTCAAAATTCTCATATGTGAGTTATGAATTGTATTTACTTTATTTTGGGGGACGAGGTACGGTCACCGGTTTAATTTCCGACACTCGATCAGCGATGTTAAGACACGCTGGCCAAGTCCGGCATTTGGATGGGTGAACCAGTGTATCCGTCTATTAGTCAGTAGGCTATCGACTGAGACAGTTCCTGGCCATTAAGTCGCTTAGTAAGGTGGCACAGGGCAACTGTCTTCACTGCAGAGAAGACCCCAAGGGCTATTGACCCGCCAGAAAGGCGGTGAGATGGCCGGGGGTGGTCATAGTTGATAGCCGATGACCGTGGTTTGGAGTCCACGCAAAACTGTAGATCCCTACGAGCACAATGGGCCTTGAGGCCTGAGTATTGTAGTAAAACAAATCCACTAATGTAATGTACTTTATTTTGAGTTATTATTTTCTACATTCTGTAAAAGGACCCCGCTTTCAAGCTAGCAGATATGCATACATTCTTGCCTTGCTAAAATGACATAGGTCTGGCTCCTGTGGGATCTAGGTCTATTATATTTTTGAGATTGCTGAATTTAAATCTGATGTCAAATAGCAAGGAAAATATGTATGTATAGCTATTTTAGTTAAAAGAGACGACGTAATGTGCTAGACGTTTAGACATATCCCTAACCTCTATATACATTGATTTTAACATTTTCAATAGTTCCTTATAACAATATTTGCTTATAACTTCTATCTTCAGAGAACATTTCTTTTTATGAAAAAGTACAATGAATAAATAATGAAATTTCTTAAAGTTTCATATTTTTTTTAGGTAGTGTATGTGCAAAATAAAAACTGGGTACTGACCTCTCGCAAAGTTGTCCTAATAACTCCATGGCCAATTCATAATCCTTCAAGGCAAGTGCGCAATTAATGATCGAATGCATAACCCTGACCTCTCGGCCATTCCACAAACGCAATGAATCTGCTCGATCCGACTCGCTTATTTCCATCGGGTTTCCGTCTTCACATAAGCCTTGCTTTAAGTTATCCAATATCTGTCGAATGGTTGCTAACATACTGAACAATTTCGTTAGGGATTCTTTTGGTTTCCCACAATGCATTGCCAATTCTGCCAGCAGTAACCGAAAAGAAAATGATGCTATCGAACCAGGACGACCTCCATACATTTCAGGATAAAACTGTAAAAAGTTAAAATCTCAAATAGAGGTGCTTTAGCGTTACTATAATAATTTTAGAAATACATTATTTACTCTGTGCACTCATGATGCCATCTGTTGCATTGTCAGCAAACAAACGTCATTGAGCTTTATAAACATACATTTTGCAATGTCTTACCATTTTATAATGAAAACTAAGTGATGTTTTGTGCCAAGATACAAAAATACGTCCAAAAACGTACCTAGAAGAGTTTTAATGATAGTAGGTACCAAAACACTTTTACATCAGGTTTTCCAGAAGTAGCTTTTGCAAATACTGTATTCAAAATGTTGTGTTAACCACTATTTAAACGCAATTTAAGCCACTAATAAAACCGATGATGTCACCGCCAATCATAGCGTGTCTTGCATACTCAATTATCAAAACTGCATGTTATTTATATGTTGAAATTTTAATTTGATGGACTATAGAATGTTATTTAAATATCAAGAAGTACTTTAGTATAACAAGAACTTCGTTTTAATAATATCAAAAAATCAAATTTTCACATAGTGAAAACATCTAAGTTGTTGTAGTTTGAAGTTTTTGCAATAGTTTTTGAAATTGTGTTATTGATAAATAATAATTAGGATATCACCAAATAATAAAACAGTTTTTGATTAATAATTCCAAGTGTTTTGATTCCGACCCCTTTGAGGAGTCAATTACAAGAATTAGCTTTTCTTGGCAAATACTAAATAGTAAACAAAAAATATAACAAATTAGTTTCTTCATTCACAAGTACTCATTTACCTGATAGAATAAATCTGGTTTGTCAAGTTGACCGAATGGTTCTGCCTCTGCATTGGCGATATTAAAAGCCTTTGTTTTAATAAGAAGGGCTATACGTGTGAACCAAAGTTGTAGAGAATGGGGAGAATGTTTACTGGGATGACCCGCTCTTCCTCTACCTTGCCCATATATTGTAAGGAGTCTGGCAGTCAAATTGATGGCTGCTCGATAAGCTCCGGCTTGTACAAGCTCTCTAAGGCCTCTTTCATCTTGAGTTACATCACTTGCATTTAAGATTCTCCGTTGTGCAGCTTCAGCTTCACCCAAACACATAGACACTGCCTCTCCTACTGCATCACCCTAAAAATGAAACTTGGTATACACAAAGGTTTATACAAGGTAAAAAAGTTTAAGTTATGTAAAAAGTCACCTTGGTACCTAGCCTGTTAATAAGTCAGAATTAGGTAAAGATGGCAAGAGAAAGGAGGCTCCACAGTTTATAGTGAAAACCAAAAATAATTTTTTGGGGACATAATAATAAAAAACTTCTTATTTCGCGCTAAGCAGGGTTCGAACTCATCTTACTCGGTACCTAGTTTGTAAACTAATGCAGTAACCACTGAGCTAACATCTCCTGAAGAATAAGTTATTGTGTGGGAAGTACAACTTTATGAATTGCCATTGCCAAAAAAGTGAGGTGCTACTCACAGTAAGTAGCTATTAAGCATACTGTGGCTGGCACCTCACATTTTTCACTATGAGCAACATATATTATTAATTAGTCATAAGTCATACTATACACAATTACAATATTAAACAAATTTTCAATTTGAGTTAACTTATTTGCAATTAAGACTGTCACTTATAAAGAGTCTCCTAAATAAGGAAAATTTGGGAACAAGCCATATGAAAAAGAAGCTAACCATTATACTCGTCGCCAATTTACGGCATTTTTTATATAATTGTTGCACATTCTATATGACACTGTTAGCAGTTAAATAAACGAGTGACGGCCTTGTCTAACTGCGAGATGAATGAAAGCCACCAAAGCTTGGTTCATAATCTTATCGCATTTGTGACAAATTGATGGCCGTTAGTTGATAGAAATAGAAATGTTTATTTGACCAAGTTACAAAAAAAAATTGTTTTTGGCAAGTCATTACAAAGTGTAAACCTGAAATATAGATAATCTAAACACAAATAACGTTTAAATGTAAAAATAAAAAACAAAAAACAAGTACAACTGAATATTCACAACATAAAAATATAGTTACGTCAATTGTTGATGTAAAAGGTTGTATGAATACAACATCAATGAATAGTGATATATATTACATGTTACATATTACAATTAGAATAATCGCGTACATAGCAAATAAATTACAGAACTAATGATGCCATGTATACAGCATGAAATGTTTGCTTTACAGTGCTTCTCAAAATGTGGGATAGAGTATACTGACGAGGACAATGGGGTACAAAGAAAAAGAAAAGAAATTTAAAGATTACATAATTGAACTCATAGAACAGGTATAAGTATTAAAAAATTCTTCTTCTGAATAAAAGCAATAATTTAAGAAGTGTCTTTTCATCTTACATTTAAAGCCATTAAAATTGAGAGATTTTATGTCATCAGGAATATGATTGTATAATTGGAGATTTAATGTATTTTTTCTTGATTTTGTTAATCTAAGACGAGGCTGTCTGAGTTGTGAGGCAGACCTTGTTTCGTAATTGTGAAAATCCGAATTAGTCGGGAATGCATCTTTATTTTTATGTATTTCTACTAACGTACTGTACATATACAAAGAAGGAACTGGCATTATACCTAATTTTTTGAAAATTGGTTGACAGTGGTCTCGCCAGCCAGCATTATCAATTAATCTGACAGCTTTTTTTTGCAATCGAAAAATTTTTATTGACTGCGATGAGCCACCCCATAGGATAATTGCATAATTAATGAGAGAATGGAACATGGCGAAATAACAATTTTTTAAAGTACTAGAACAAAGAAAAGTTTTTAGCCTACGTAAAAGAAAAATTGTACTTGATAACACAGGCCTGCATGAAATTTGTGATGACGTGATTTTTGTTTGTTAAGCTCAGTTTTTATATAGAAATAACTAATTAAATACCATTGGGCTCCATCACCCACAGATTTTTTTTTCCCAAAAAAAAAGAAAAAAATATTAAAAACATCTTCTTTTACATAATGGCAATGTTTTTGCTTCTGTTCCTGTCGGCCATTCAGTTCATTTAAAGGAAAACTATGAAAATTTAGAGGAATTACTTTTAAGAATACAATATAAAGATCACAACTGGGAATTGTGTGGAGATCTAATCTTGGGTCAGCAGTCTGGATTTACTAAATTTCCATGTTTCCTGTGCGAGTGGGATAGCAGGAACCGAGAACAGCATTGGATAAAAAGAGACTGGCCACAAAGAAAGACTTTAACACCTGAAACCAAAAATGTAATTCGTAAAAGTCTTATTGACCCTAAAAAAGTTTTACTTCCACCACTTCACATAAAACTTGGACTTATGAAACAATTTGTTAAGGCATTAAACAAAGAAGGAAATTGTTTTAAATATTTGTGTAATTGTATTTGTGTATAACACATTTACGGTTCTGTCAGAGGCAAAATTAAAGGAGGGAATCTTTGTAGGGCCGCAGATTAGGAGCTTGATGAAAGATATAGAATTTGAAAATGTAATGGGAGATAAGGAAAAACATGCATGGAATGCTTTTAAAGAAGTTGTACATAAATTTCTAGGGAATTATAAAGACACAAACTATGTTGAGATCGTTGAAAATATGCTGGAAAAATTCAGGATTCTTGGTTGCAATATGAGCATAAAAATTCACTTTTTACTTTCCCATTTGGACTATTTCCCGGAAAATCTTGGGGACGTGAGTGAAGAGCAAGGTGAAAGATTTCATCAAGATATTAAAGAGGTGGCAAAAAGATACCAGGGGCGCTGGGACACAAAAATGATGGCCGATTACTGTTGGACATTGAGGAGAGATCTTCCTTTAGCTGAATATGACAGAAAAACAACAAAAAGAAGCTTTTCTGAAAAAAGAAAACGGTTTTTTAAGAAGCGTAAAGAATAAACAACTATTCCAAATAGTTTCAATGTCTATATCTTGTATGTTTTTGTATTTTTCTCTTTAATATGTTATAAAACTAGCTTATAAATGAAATAAATCGTGTTTTTCTAAATTTCTTGATTTTGCTGTTTTGAAAAATAACCTTACGTGATACAAAAAAACTGAAAGCAGATTTGAAATCAGTGCTACCCAATTACCAAAAAACAGTTAAAATTTTTAAATCAACTTTGAAAATGTTATCAAATGCAGGCCTGTGTAATTTATTGGATAGATCCTCTATGTGGTTGGACCAGCTTAGAGTGTCATTTAAAATGACGCCCAGAATTTTTACACTGTCATTATTAACAACTGCGTTATTAGTGGAAAATATAATCTTTTGAGTTTTATCCTCATTTAGTTTAAGTTTATTCGCAGAAAACCAATCACTGGCACGTTGTACTGATTTATGGCTATCGGAATTTAAATTACCAAGGTCAAAACTAAAATCCAATATGGAGGTATCATCGGCATAGGAAATACATTTTGTAGGCGACATAAAATGGAAGAAATCATTCAAGTATATAATGAACAATATGGGCCCCAGCACAGAGCCTTGAGGCACTCCGTGTTTAATTTCAGCAAATTCAGGGATAGTGTTGTTAACCGATACACATTGTTTCCTGTTATTAAGATAGGAATGAAATAGCTTCAGTGGTAGACCCCTGATGCCATAATTGTTGAGCTTTTCCACAAGAATCTCATGAGAGACACAGTCAAAGGCCCTGGAGAGATCGCACATGCTAAGTATGATAAGTAAGTAAGTAAGTTTTATTCCTTTTTAGCTCACATATACATGTATAAAACAGGTCACAGTTTACAAAATGAAAGATATGGACATATGAGATAGACAAATTAGTTGCTAAATATAAAATAGATAATTCACATTTATTATTATCATCACACAATACTACATATGTACTGGAAGGCTTGTTTACTGAATTCATTTGTGGTTAACATTATTTTTTATATTGTTAGGGAGTGCAAAACTTTAGTGCGGCATAATGTAGTCCTATCTCTGTGAGTGTTAGCCTATGCACTGGGTAAACATAATTCATTTTGTGCCTAATATCGTATGTATGGTCTGTGTTTACATTTGTAAATTATGAGTTGTTGCTTTTTAAGAACATGAAGCAGGAATAAATGTATAGACGTGGGATTGTAAGTAGTTTGTTCTCCCTGAATCGGCCCCTACAAGATTCATCAAATTTCATTTTGAATATCACCCTGATTGCTTTCTTTTGCAGTTTAAAAATTTTGGAGAGTCACCCCAGATTTCAATTCCATATTTAGCGGACTTCGTCCGGGAAACATCTCAAAAATTCTATGTCTTTCGACTGGACGATAGTCTGCTAATGTGCAACATAATCCAAATCAGAATGCATAATGCCCCATTCCAGATAAAATACCCCCTCTCATACCAGAGGTTTCCTATCTTTCAGCAGCCACTATAACCAAATTTTTCTTACCAAAACTGTTCTCTATCCTCTACCCTATACCCTTATACGAAACATGATAGAAACACAGCCGTCAGTAAAACAAAGAATATGTTACAATATGTTAATTTTTATTTTTAAAATAAGAGAGGGAATGTTGCCTGAATACGTACAAGACTGTATCACTTATATATCCAAAAGACATAGTCACAACACAAGACAACAAAATGATTTTTATGAACACTTTGGACAAAAAAGTTTTGTACAAAATTATTAATTTTTTAAAGGATTAATAATGTTCAATGCTCTCTCTAACGAGGTAAAACAAATAAAGACTTTTTTTACACCTATTTAATTATATGACAATTATTAGCACTTTCTTTTGGTGAAAAATCGTACCTGTAATTCACTGTAGTGAATTATTGATTTCAAATTTGTAGCTCATCTCTTTCTCTACAAAAAAGGTCTTTACAAATTTTCGTCTTACTTAAGCCGTTTAGGAGATAAATCCAGTTTTCCACTTATAGTTTTGAGCCTCTCTGAAATGCGCGGAAAATGAGAATTCTCTGGGAGTTTCGTACGACCAGACACATCGATCGATAATTCTTACTATTCAGAGCCGCTAAAAAAATTAAAAGAAGATAAAATGTAGAGAAAAGTCTCAGCTTTAATGTGAAACTAATCGCAAAATTCATACAAAGTTTTATTATAGAGAAAAATGTGTTAGAAGATGGCTTAGTAAACTTTAAACAGTTGATTTATTCATATCTTTGAGTTTCATGCATCCTTTTTTTTTTTTTTTTTTTTTTTTTTTTTTTTTTTTTTTTTTTTTTTTGCGAGGGGAAAAACCTTCAGAAGGTTCCCAGCACTGGTGGTCTAGCGTGCCGGGATATGTGAGAATCTTACTCACTAAAAAACCCCCCTCTTCTCTCCGGAACTGTATGGTAACATTACTTCGGAGGCATGTTGTCCTATCGGTTGTTGTTCGCCCTTTCATCCTCATCCTTCATTTTCAAAATAGCGCAGCACATGCTGGAGATAGTCGCCCACTGCTCAGCGGAGGCGAGCATATTTGTGGCAAGATTTTGGACATTGATTGTCTGTCCTATGTCCCTGTTGGCGTTGTTTCTGACTTCGTCCCATCTAGGACAGTGGAACAGCGTGTGTTCCGGGGTATCCGGTAGTGGGCAGTATAAACATGTGTCGCTCGCTTTCTTGCCGATTCGGCATAGGTAGCTACCAAAATTGCCATGGCCTGTCAGCATCTGGGTCAAATAGTAGTTGAGGTCACCGTGCTCACAAGCGATCCAGGTTCTGACGTCGGGGATGAGTCGATGTGTCCATCTCCCGTCTGTTGAGCAGTCCCATCGCTCTTGCCAGCGGTCTAGCATAAGGCTTCTGTTAACTTTCTTAACAGATTTATCGGCGTCGTGGTTGTAGCAACGTTCCTTTGCAAGTAAGTCTGCAGGCGGCATCGCGGAAATTACCTGCAGAGCCAAGGTTGATACCGTGCGATAGGCGCAGCTAACTCGTATGAGTACTTGACGTCGCGTATGTAGTAACCGTTTACGGTTCCTGGCGGTCATGAGAGCGTCAGCCCATGCAGGGGCGGCATATAGAAGAATGGACATCGCCACGGAGCCCAGCAGTCTTCGGGCACTAGTCTTGGGTCCCCCGACTCTTGGCATGAGCTTACGGAGGGCCATTATCGCGTTTTCCGCTTTTCCCGTGGCATAATCTATATGTTTATTCCATGTAAGTCCTTGGTCGATAAAGACCCCAAGGTATTTTATTGCCTTTTTTGCCGCGACGACTTGCCCGAGGATATTTACACTCATGTCTTTGACCCGTTTCCTCCCAGTAAGCGCGATTGCCTCGGATTTCTCCGGGGCAATCTCCAGTTCGTGGTTGGTCATCCAGCGATTTACGTCCGCGATGACTGCTGCCGCCTTCGCGGTAACAGCCTCTTCAGTTGTGCCAATGACAACGATGATTAAGTCGTCGGCGAAGGCAACGAGGCGGCAATCTCTGTCTATGTTGGGAGTCTCCATTCCGAGGATGCCATCGTAGAGGATGTTCCAGAGGAGTGGTCCAAGGACCGACCCCTGAGGAACACCACACGTGACATCCCGGATACTGTCGTCGACGAGCAGCGACCTGTCGGTAAGGTAGCTTTTCACGAGTTGGATCAGGTATGCAGGCATTCCTCTTCGTTCTAATGCATCCACAATCGGCCTCCAGGGAGCCGTGTTAAATGCGTTTTTGACGTCCAGCGCCACAGCTAGGCAAATCTCTCTGTGGCGCCAGTTGCCTACATTTGCAGAACGCGCGATGCGAGTGACCTCGAGGACCGCGTCAACTGTGGAGCTACCTTCCTTAAACCCGTACTGACTCTCTGAGAGGCCCCCTCTCGTATCCAGTTCTCTGGTGATACGAGTGGCTATTATGCGTTCTAATAATTTTGCTGAAGCGTCTATCAAGCATATAGGTCTGGGCGCCGTGCCAAGCGGTTTTCCTGGCTTAGGAACCAGGACAAGCTTGGCCTGCTTCCATTTGCGTGGTATTTCGCCCGAATGTACTATTTCGTTGTACACGTCCACGAATTGCCTTGTGTACAGGTTTACCGCATGTTTTACGATCTCCGGGGGTATTCCGTCAATACCCGGTGCCTTTTTAGACTTAATTCTGGCCGCCGCGGCTGTGACCTCATCCATCGTAACTGGGGGCGGTGGGAGCTCCCAGTGGGACCTATCCCAGATTGTAGGTTCCCGTTGAGGAAACAGTATCTCAACAAGTTCCAGTTTGCGCTCGCCACTCAATATGAGTGTCTGGCGGACTCCTGTTCTTTTACAAACAATCCGATATCCGTCGCCCCAGATGTCATTATCTACGTCCTTAATTAATTCCTCCCAACATTTGCGCTTAGACGCATTGATGCCGGCTCGAAGGTTTTTTCTAGCGTCGCGATAGGCATTGTAACAGTTGGCCAGTAAAATGTCATTGTGGGGATGTGTAGCCTTAGCTCTGGTCATTAGCCTTCTCTGCCTGAGGCAGTGGCGGCGGAGCATCGCGATTTCGCGGTTCCACCAATAGGCGGGTTTGCCGCGACGGTGGACCGCCGCGGGCAAAGTGGAGCTACACACGTTTATGAGTGCTCTGGTAAGTTCGTCTGAGTTTGGGCCCCGAAGTTGTCCAAATTCCTCGTGTATTCTCGCAATGACTTCTTGCTCCTTCCCGGGGTTGTAACGCCATCTGTTTACCCCATTAGGGGGATCTCGGGGTACTCCGTGTTCCAGGGAGTCATCCAGTATCTCGAACGCGATCAGTTGATGATCGCTCAAGGTTTCATCGTCGAGCACGCGCCAGTTGCGGATACGGTCCGCCATTTCGGGATTCGCGAATGTCACATCGATGACGCTCTCCTGTTCTCTCCTGCAGAACGTGGGTTTGTTGCCAACATTAACCACTGTCAAGTCTTGCCCGGCCAGCCATTCCGCAAGTAGCAGTCCTCTGGCGTCTCGTGACGCAGAGCCCCACAGTGGGTTCTTTGCGTTGAAGTCACCCGTGACTACAACGCCCCGGGTGTGCCCCATTGACCTGATGACGTCCGTCAAAGAGTCGAGAAAATTCTCGAAATCCAAGGCGTCGCAATTTGGTGTTATGTAGCAGGATAATATGCCGATACCGTCGATGGTACTCCAAGCGACGCCGTCGACACATCCGTGGTTACTGACATTTTTATTGTATATTCTAATGGCGGCGTCCGATCGCGGGTCTTTAAGCCACTCAGCCCTGTCGTTAACGTGTCTCTTATTGGGCTCCGAGACAAGGAGTACGTCGGCCTTATGGACCTCCTTAGAATGGTACAGGAGGTCCTGGGCCTCCCTACTTCTATTTAGATTGACCTGCAAGAAGCAGGTCATCTTTGCTGGCATGGCTGGCATCGCGTGCTCCGCCACTGGTGACCCCTCTGGTGTTTCGAAAGGGCTTGTCCCGTCTACGCGCTTGTGTCAGCGCTTTGCGAAAAGCCGGACACACGCCGTCGCCGGCCTTATGCCCCTGTTCCTCGCAGACAGGACAGCTTTCAGTATTGACGCAGTCTTTCGCTAGGTGTCCCTCTTCTCCGCATTTGTAACAGAGTTTAGCCCTATCGGGGCCTTTGCAGTCTGTGGCTACGTGGTCGTAGGCCCAACACTTGTGGCACCTAACCACTACCATCCTCTTTTCGATCGAGCACTTTACGTAGCCGATCCTGATGTTCTTGTCCGCTAGTAATTTTGACGCGTCCTCCTTGTTGATACGCAAAGTAATGGCCTGCGTATCCCTGGCGTTTGCTCGCAATTCGCTTAGTTTGTAGGTTGTGGCGTCTAGCTTCCCGACTTTCGCCTCCAGTGCCTTGATTACATCCTCTTTGATGGTATTGGCATCTATGCCCCTGATATGTAGTGTCTCCATATCGTTGTCCAGGCCGACCGTTCGCAGTTTGATGCCTTCATTGGGAGTTATTATTGCCTTCTGAATAGCATCCAAGGCTTCTCCATTCCTGTCTAGGGTAATGAGTAATTTTCCGTCTTTTGTGCTCTTCATGCCTCGTATGGATTCCGTGGCGTTACTTCCTTGGATACTATCCTTGACATTGGCGAGTACGTCCTTGTACAGTTTGCCTTCTTGCCCGACTATAAGGGCGTATGTATTTCTAGGCTTCCTATTTGGTCTCTCTACAACACGGGTCTGTTTGCTCGAGTATATGGCCACCCTGGTGGCAGAGTTATGGAAGACTGTTTCTGTAAGTTTACGGAAGCTTTTTGACCCCATTCCATTGATACTGTGAAGTGCCACCCACTCATCATTCTCTGTCTCAGCCTTGACCATTTTGATCTTCCTCCAGATGTCCTCTGGTGTGCCATCGAGCACCACCTTGATCACTTTCCTGTTGACCGTTTGAGTTTTGGAACGCACTCTGGTCGATTGCTCCATTACCTCGAAGTCCTCCTCGATGTTGGTTAGTTCCGGGAATCTGTCTTTGTATGTCTTAACGAAGCCCATTGTCATTTCCATATCATCTGGTTCCACAATGGCAACCTTGACAGTGGAATCGTCGGTGTCAAGCGGGTTACCGCTCCTCTCCTCTGTATTAGTGTATAACTCCTCGTCCCACTCCTTCGGCTCAGCAGACTTCCAGTCTTCATATGTAGCAATCCCTTCTAGCGAGGACAGATGAGATTTATTCCCGTGCCACGGTGTTGTTTGGGTGGAAACCTCTATCATGGCGGGTTTCAGCGGTAGGAATACATCATCCCTTGCTGCAATGTTTGTGAGCACCTTGTGCTTCTCTAGCCATTTCTTGATCTTGGAGCCTCCCAGCGTGGCGACCCCTACCTTCAGCTTTGCAAATATGTCTTTGATTTCTCTTTTTGTGTTTGGGCTATCCGTGATTTTTTTACCTAAATCCTGACTGCATTTAACTACGGTCTTAATGGCTTCTTCTATTATAGTAGCAACTGGGTCCACTTCTCCCCTGTCTGTTGTCGATTCGTTTCCGAGAGACGTGTCCAGTATTTTCCGCTTTTTACTGAGCGAGTTGCACCTTTGTAACTGGCTCGTGGTGTTGAGCCTACTGTGGCTTAGGGCTGACTTGACAATACTGGCGTGGTCATCCATAGTAATGTCGATAGTTTCTGGATGGGTAGCGACAGGAGGGTTAGTCTTGCCAGCACCCGGTCCACTGTGTCTGTCTGCAACCAGTGCAGTGTTTGTTGAGGAGCTCCTGCTCCTCGTCGGGCTTCGTTGGAGCGAACTCCGTCTTGCGAAAACCGCGCTTTCATCCATGTTGAGAAACTCGGTGAGAACATCATTGCCGTTGCCTGAGTCCGTCGTGGTAGTTCCGTCCGTTTTAGTTTTATTTTGGTTATCCATTTATATCCCACGAGTAGGGTCGAAGTAAAGGTCGACTCCCGGGTGACGCCCGTTCCGGGAGCAAGGCATTTATACTGTGGGGTGCGCCAGGTGCCCCACAGGTTTTCACGACTTCGCTGTCGGTTATTTTATAGAGGTTGCCTCCTCGCGGGCCGGCAGGAGTTTCATGCATCCTGACTACTTCTCCCGTAACAATGGGTGCTTTTTCACTGGATGGATTCGATTCCACGTACTTTAACCCATATTTGGTGAAAATTTCATTGAAGAATGTTAAGAAACAAATATGTTGTATATGTTTTACTGTTTAATTGTGCATTTTCTGAATATGTATGAATAATGTAGACAAATTCAAAAAGTACTGCACGCACTTAAAGAACTGTAATGTCATTCGAAAGAATAAGTTTTATTGTACTTACAATCCAAAAATTAAGACTGTGCTATTATTATTAATTAAGATATAGCGAATTGAACTCCAAAATTTGGAGGTGATTGATTGATGAGAAATATGCCCTCTACTTTGATCGCAAGGCATATTTTTCCAACAAAAGTAATTGCAATAAAATGTTAATTTGATTAATACATCATTATATAAGAATATATATGCAAAATGAATTATCATTCTAAGGACTCCCGGCAAAGATATGAATAAATCTGTGGATCAATTGTACAAAGTTTACTAAGCCATCTTCTGACACTTTTTCTCTATGATAAAATTTTTGATGAATTTTGTGATTAGTTCCACATTAAAGCTGAGATTTTTCTCTACACTTTATGTTATTTTCATTTTTTAGTCTCCGAATAGTAACAATTATCGATCAATGAGCCCGGTCGTACGAAACTTCTGGGAAATTCTCATTTTTCGCGCATTTCGAAGCGGTTTAAAACTATATGTGGAAAACTCGATTTATCTTCTAAACGGCTTAAGTAAGACAAAAATTTGTAAAGACCTTTTTTATAGAGAAAGAGACGAGCTTTTTTCTCTATTTTCATCATTTGGGACGCTAGAGCAAAAAAACCGAAAATCAAAAAGTTTTTCCAAATTTTTTTGAATTTTCCCGGAACTTGGAAGTGCAGAGAATGCATCATCCCATTCTCCAGGTTCTTACCTACTTAAATCCTAGTGATGATCCTTTTATTAATTTTTGTTACCCTAAATGGCTAATTTGCCTGTACTAATTTGGTTTTCAAATTTTAACTTATGTAGGCCCAAAAATCTACATTCAGTTTGGTTTTTAATAATTTTGTCTTCCAAGTATACCTCATTCAGGTTGCACTTAAATGTAACGATGTTAGTTTTAGATACATTAAAAGATAATAAATTAGCATCACACACATTGAATTATTCGCTGCTACAGGCAAATTATGCATGTCAAAGCTAGAATGTATAGGTAAAATAGTTTACGACTTATAGCTTATAAACAAATTAGCCTGATTAGGTAGAGAGCCGGCTGTACAGATTTCCTATGAATAAGATAGGTACATGAAAAACTTGATATGAGTACTACCACAGACCTACAGGGAGCCACTATTAATATAAGCAAATTTTGCCCGCGTCATGGAATTTTGGTGTCACTTCCGGTCACGATTTTTTATGTTCTCGAATACATGAATAAAACTTACGTCAAGATGTATAGGTTTTGAGGCATATACAATGAGATTACACTGATACACCCTCAATTTTAAAGTTTTTGTTTTTTTTTTGTTTTCTTAAGTCATCGAATACATGGATTTTTTTTTAAATGAAAGTACAAACGTTCCAATTAAAAAAAAGTAGGGTGCCTCTTCTTATTTGCCGCAGTCCCTCATGGCTGCTTCGCTCACGCTAAAATTAAATGCGATCATAGATGATGATGATGCTTATATGAAAAGTGGCTCCCTGTAGGTCTGTGGTAGTACGTACTCACTCACATAAAGTTTTTCATGTATCTTATTCATAGGAAATCTATACAGCCGGCTCTCAGCCTAAGTGTTTTTTTCAATTGGTCTGTACAAACCGGACCCTTACCCAATGTTATGTTTATACTACAGTCCATCAATTTTTAAGCAGAAAACAAAATTTTGCAAGTAAGGGAATTTTTCGAAAATTTTTATTTATAAACAATTTGACACCTACCATATTGCCGACATTTTTTAATAACTTATCTTTATATATATTGAAGGTTCATAAAAGAGCCCGAACTTGATGAAAAAAGTTGAGATTTGTTGGAAAACAATGGAGAAACAGGCAGCCAAAGTTGACCGCTTGTTGTTCAACAATTTAAGCAAATAGCGATAAAAAAATTATTTATAAATAAAAATTTTCGAAAAATGCCCTTATTTGCAACATTTAGTTTTTTGCTTAAAAACTGGTGGACTGTGGTTCCTTGGTACGAAATATATCTACGAAAAAATTAGTTCCAGTTTGGGTAATGGCCCGCCTCGTACAGACCAATTGAAAAGAAACACTACACTGAGGGAAGTTTTTTGCAGTGACAGCCAAAAATCAAGCTACAGAAGCAAAAAACTCTATTTAAATAGACGCCAGCCCAGAATTTTGTAAAGGCAGTAAAATTCATTTTGCTGAAGTTACTTTATTGCAATAGTAAAATTACTTTATAAGATATTCTTCATTTCAGCCACCGAAAATAAGCTTTACTGTTATAGTAAAGTAATTTTATTGTAGCAAAGTGGAATATATCACTAAATATGCAAACAACCTAGCAGGTAGCAACAGTTCTTTTTAATTCTGACAAAAAATTTTACTACTATTTACTAGCTTTATTGCTATTGTAGTTGATCTCATTTTTGTTGTACCAAAAATATGTATTAGCTATCACAAAGTATCTGGCTATGATAGGATTCATTCTTTCCACTTGCAGCAACATTTTTTATTACCACTCTATGATTTTCCTGGTACTGTAATTAAATCTTTTTTTGCTGTAGCAAAGTTACTGATTGGATAGCGCAAGAACTTGGCTGCAGTAGTATTACTGATTATTATTTACAGCAAAAAATTTCACTACCATTGCAAAATTTTTTACTACCCTAGTAAATTTCTTTTTTATTGTGGCATATATTATTATTCTTTCTTAATTTAGTAAAAAATTAGCCTGCCTCAGAAAACATATTTGGTCACGTCTGAAAGTTTTAGATCAATAACAGTAGACTTTCTTAATTAGAATAGAAAGGTCATTTTGCTACTATTAAAAAGATATCTGCTGTAGGAATAAACATTTTTTTTTGGTAAAAAATAAACGGAGCTAAAAATACTCTTTTGATGAAATTTTTTTGGATATAAATATATTTAATTTTATAAGGAAAATAATGTTGTTTATAAGTTATTTACTTTTTATCAATGATTAATTAGTTTGTCATTGCCAGTTTATTGCATTATAACAAGCAATTTTTTTATCAATGATATAATTTAAGAAAATATGAATTCGTTTAGAGTAATACACCATAGGCTAATTTGTTTATAAGGCTGTAAGTCGTAAACTATTTCACCTATACATTTCAGCTTCCGCAAGCATAATTTGCCTGTAGCAAAGAACAATTCAATATAATATGAAGACGTTATATTCATAATAACTTACTGTATATGGTTTATTTGAAAATTGACGTAATAATGGTAATGCAAAAGTTTTTTGCAAATTGCTCTTCATTTAATTAATATTTTCAACTCGGTTGGTCCTGTTTTGCAGATCTATTGAAAACAAACAAATAAGCATTGAATCATTTTTCGGTGGGATCAAATGGAAAAAAGATATAAGCGAAAAACGAAAAATGGCTTTAAAATCTCACGTTTATCGGGTCTTAAACAATGACCTATCATGATTTGAAGTGTCGGGAAAATATGTTGTTGTTTGTGATTTTTACTAGTCGTACACAAAAAACCAGCGTTCTACTCGAAAAAAGCCCTTATATCTCTATCTCAACTGGCCTAACAGTTTTAAATAGCAAAGTGTGGCAACACAACCAATACCACTATATGCTCTAGGTTCTAGCCCCAGCATTAGCAGTTAGCATTATCAATAATGAATGGTTGTGTACCTATGTGTTTTTTGTGTAAAATCCTTCCACACAGGTCCTGCTTCTTGTATTTGGGGTTGTCGTATTTATGTGATGTGTTTTATGTTTAAACTCGGTTTTAAAAGATCTTTTATAACATACCAATTCCTCTTCTAATAAAACTCCTGGCATTGTAAGCAGGTCTCGATCGGGAAAATAAGTCCCGGGAGTGGCAGTTGCGCTAGCTATTAGGCACTGTCTTGTTTTCTCGTTAGGAATCCAAGCATCCCTTCGCCTATCTGCTTCACTCCCAACTGCTACTCTAGCACTATATCCATCATCATTACTTGTAGATATTCCTAAATCTGATATAATACCATTAGTTCCTGGGTTATGATTATTACCAATTAAGTCGAAGAAGGCGGCGGTTGGATCCTTGGGTTGTGGTGGTGTTTCTGCGAAAATTCTACAGACTTCAGGTTCATTTCTATTAGCACTTTTTTGATTGTCGTCGAGTTTCAAATTACTTATTTTATTTGAGGCTTCTGTAAGTTCTTGAGAGAAGTCTAAATTGTCCTGTTTATTTTCAGATGAACCAAAATACTGACTAAGCGAAGGTACCGTGTTCTCAGACATATCGTGTACCATATCATAAATAGCTACTTACTATTATTCTTATCTTTATAATAATCTATTAATAAATAACCAAAACTCTGAGATATTGACTCTTTTGACAGTTTTGACACTAACTGTGGGTAGTGGATGGTTGTCAAAGTTGACGGACTGGTAACCAACACTACAGTATGACATACTTCACTTGAGAGGGTTTTACGTAAAACGTAGAATGATTATATTTAGAAATCTATGCAATAAAGATATGAAGGGTATAACGTAGTTTTTAATTATATGTAAAATATACCCATATTAGTACACGTGATGGTCTTAAGTGATGATTTGCTTCACGGAATAAAACGAATGATAAAGGGTGTTCAAATAACATTCCTGCTAAGAGAAAAGTAACTCAAATTTGTCTTAAGCAGCGCAGTAGTTCCCACATGTATGCGTATTTGTGTTTGTATAAATTTTAATAGTAAAGGAAAGACAATAAACTTACGAATCGAAATTTTTTTATATATTTTCTTCACCACTGAAAATATTTTTAAGCACATACCTTCCAGATCACTTCAATAATCCCCTTAAGTTTAAGAGATTTAGATTTTTCTGAGTAAAGGAGGCGAGGTCCCTACGGTATTATTGAGAATAATTTATTATTAACTATTTCTCTATATTTCGAGCTCAATTTCACTTTTTCAAGTACGACCAAAAGTGCAAGCTAGAGTCAAGTAAACTATTTAACTGGTCTTGTATATGAGTTAATATTGCGCGCACGACTTCATTTTTTGTGCACAAAGTTAAAGCAATAATAAACCATTGTTCACGTATGTCGATAAAGCTTATTAGTTCAGCCGACAAAGCGACCTTTGAACCGGTTAAGTTATACGTATTTTACGCAACATAGAAAGTGTTTTAATACTAACAGCAAATAAGGGTAATAAATTATTTATCTTTATGTAAATCTGTTGTGATTATTATTTGATATCCAATCTTTTTTAATTAACTAAGTAGGCTTCAAAAGACTACGACAGAAATTTACTCGGCACTGCTTCTTTTTATTAAGAAAGGTGTCGCTGAAAGAATAAAAAAAAATATAAGATAAGAACTCTATGATTATATTAGTTTTGTTGCGGAGCAAAGTGGAACTGAATAACATTGAGGCATTATTATTCGTCTTTTAAAACGAGAAAAAAAACTGGAATAACTGAAATCTCTAGCAATTTATACACAAATAAAATAAACCATACATTCATAACATTTAAAATGAATTTTGACAAATACCACAAGTCACTGCGGCACGCTCTGGTGACCAAACGACGTCTGTTAGCCCCTTAGAGTAGGAAAGATATATATTGTAAGGAGTCGTAACGCTACTGCCAATGGTGAAGCCACCTGCCACCAGAGAGCAAGCGAAAGTGGCGGAACATATGTACAATATGTAGGTGTCAAGTTTATCACATCAAAGGAATGAAACGATACAAAACTGGTATTTTTCCAAAAACAGCTTCATAATAATACAATTAATATTCACTACCATAAATATATTTACTCATATCTTACATACCAGAATTTATTCTACATTCTATATAATATAACACCATAACCGATATATCTACGCCCATGGAAAAAGTGTCATTTCGGATGCACTGTTCTATATTCAATGAAGAAAAGATGAATGAAAATTTCAATCAAATAACGTGCAAATTGCATACCAGAAAATGATATACTATGCTTCTCATTATCATTGCATGCACACGGATATAATTAAGTAAATAATAGGCCTACAGTTAATTTAACTAGGTAAAGTGAAAACTGCATATACTTTAACCTGAAAAGCGTCACTCCTTTCAATTTTTTCCCGCTGTGATTTTTACAGTAGTTTATAGAATATGATACCATCATGTAGGTACATTACATAAATTAGCACTAAATCACTTATAAATCACTTCTATTGGAAAATTTCATTTTGCTCTCTACCGTTTGTGTGCCACCACCGCAATGGCGTCTTAGGCACAACTTGTTAGCGTGGCGATTATGCGCTGTTACGAGTCCTCACCATCTATCTTTCCTAGTCTAAGGTTAGCCCTTACTTATTCTCTACTTCATTGTGTGACGAAAATGTGACGGAACGCACGCAGTCTATTATATAAGATATCTATGCTTTCAACAGGACAGAGGACAGGCAGTTATCTACTATTTCAATTTGATTCTTTGAAAACCTGCTCAAAAACAAAACATAAATACGTTCATATTTTTATAAGTGTTATGAATTATGACTATGAGTCATATAGCAAAACGGAGCTAAATAACTTTATTATAATGACGCCAACTTTTATGACGACTATAAATATAACTTTTATTAAAATACACTAATTTTTCGATACATGCGAAAGTGTATTATGGATATACAAACCAAAATTTAAATTGTCTCTACAATACATATGATTCAGTTTTTGCGATTAGTGATCACCCCAGTGATCATATTTGTACCATGAGTGATCAGTGATCAGTACCAGTAGTTAAACTGCAAACGGGCCATAGGAAAGGTCTCTAGTTTATAGGTCAATAGGTACTTCCCTCTAGCTCGCAGACTTTTATTGTAAACATGTAAACCTCATTTTTACATATCTTTTAAGTGCTTCAGCTTCAGTATAGAGAGAAAAGTTCTCTGATACATAAGCTCCTTTTTTGGTAGATTAGGATGATGTCAAGAAGCGAAATACAAAATTTGTGCTTTTAAATAAAGTGCGGGTATGGGCATGGGCGGTACTTATTTATATACTGCTTATATAGATAGGTATACCTTACATATGCATTTGCTAAAAAAATTTAGGCATACCTATATAAAGCACATATATATTTAAAGTACATGATTCTTACAAAAAGTACTTATATATAGTAATAAGAGTGTATAGGTACCTATATATAGGTATAGATTATAATAAATATCTATGCATACAATAAAAATAAAGAAAACCTTTGAGCTTTATAATTTGTGGTACACAGAAAAATATCTACCCATTGTTCTTTTATCTTTCAAGCTCTTGATAAAGGAAATAAAATTGTTGGAATATACGGGTACCTATATATTTTATATTATCTGCTCTTATCTCCTAGATCTATATTTGTAATAAATATTGCTTCATTTTAGGTGATCACTGATCATAGAGGAAAATGTACAGCCTTTCAATTTTTGTATCATATCACAATGTTTTGGGCATGCTGCAGAAAATCAACTGAAGAATGTACTGTTCAAAATAAAAATGACAATTCAAGAGAAAGCCCTCAAAATGGTAAATAAACATCGTAACGTAATTAATTTTTCTGCACAAAAAAATAATTTTTGTTTTATTTCAGAGTCTCAGACTACAAACAGTAACCCAATACACACAGTTTCAAATGGCTCATCACCATTTTCGAATAAAAGTAGTGATACTCGAGGACGTACTACTTCTACATCAAGTATGAAAAGTATGGAATCTTTTTATAGTGTAAAGTCAACAGCAGGAGGTGACGGAGACTTTTATAGTATTTGTAGTGCTAATAGTGCTGATTCTTTTAGAAGTACATAATTATTATTTAGTGTTTTTGTGTAGGTATGCCTTATGCAGTGATATTGTGAAAAAAATGAAAAAATGCAATGAAATAATGAAAATATAAAAGGGTGTTCACTCGATGTAATTTTACGTAAAATTGTACAATAGAATAGAAACGTATTTAAGGTGTTTCTGGGATTATTTTAAAAACCTTACATGACGGGATTCCTTTTCCAGAAATGAAACCTACAATGTTCTACTTCGTTAATAAGATATACAGAGAAATAAATTTTTAAGATCTCGAAAGCGATATATATAGTATATAGTCGGGGAACTATACCGTATGAGAAAAACGAGTCCTAACACGCGAGTCCTATTATTAACAGGTGACTTTTAATTTTAGACCTATTTTATATTAATTAGGTCAGGTTCAGTGGCCGTCGGAAAAGTCGAAAAGAACGCACAAATTAAAAGTTGTGAAAATATGTTTGTTGTATATATACAGATTCCCCGCCTCATAATTCGTGAACGAAGGTTCTGAAAGTAACCGAGTCGACATTGAATTTAGTACACCACATGAATTGGGGGAGGGGTATACGTCGCTAATAATTTCCACACGGAACGAGACTAATATCTCATCAAAAGTTAGTAAGAAGTTATTTATTTATTTACGGGCCTAAATCCACTTCTAGAGATTACAAATTTAAAATTAATGTACAATACAGTTACGAATTCATAAATGTGTAAATTTGTCACATTTTTGACAAATAATTTCTTCTATTGAAAGTATTTCTGCACATTCTTTTTTAGCCATAAAGGCTATGGAAATAAAATAATAATTCTTATTAAAAACGAAAAAAAAAAAAAAAATAAAGCACTAAAATAATTCTCAGAAATTAAAATCAACTAATAATTATTAAAAAATAGATTATTCTTATTAAAAACTAATTAAAAATAGAGCATTAAAATAAAATTATTTAACTCTCAGAAATTAAAATCAACTAATAATTATCACAAATAAATTAACGAAGTGAGGGGATTGGTCTGTCTTGAAATGCCACAGTAAATAAATTTATTGTGTCTTCAGTGGAATGGCCCCCGAAGTACCACTTCACAATTTGCACTTTTTCAGCAGTTGTATAAACACCCGGCATTTTAACGAAATTGAGATTAATTTATTTTATTCCCACGTCTTTAGGACCAGGCTGCTGAAAGCAGAATGCGTGGGATCAACGACAAGGCCAACGGTATGGTGCTATGAAGGAATACCAATGCTGTTCATCTACGTCAAGGCGTGGTTTACCTGCGCAGGTACACGTTTGAGATTTTTTTTGGCCCACGGTGCAAAGAAACGTAACGGTTTTTCTTGAAAAAATTGTAAAAAATACTTTGTTGATTTATGGAAAAAGGTAATTTACAAATGGCTGCCAAAAGTCTGTTTGTGATCAGATTGAATTGATATTGTGACTGTATGTCAAGTACTCCCAAAGATCTTAAACCCAAATTTGGCGCACCACTTCAAAGGATTGTACGAGGGATGTTGGTGCTTTTATCAAAACATTTCCCTTCCTTATCTTAGTTCTGAATATTCTCCTTGTTGCAATAAGCAAGTAGGTACATAGTGTAGTTCAAAGGGTGATTTTTTTATCTATATATACTTCCATTTATCCACATTAATTTCTTAATTTGACAACTAGATCGAGCAATCCAGTATTAATTACAGTACAGCAAACCATTCTTGGAGTTTGTGGTACGTGGCACTGTTATCCCACATAACAAAATGATATACAATGTACATACACTGTATCTTCAATCTATGGATATGTATATCCACAAGATGGAGATAGTATATCTAATGTACATCTAATGGATGTGGAATTAACATTCCCAGCAGATACGTTTGTCGCCGACTTCCATATCTATTTTATATCCAGTGAATGTACATAAACATATACGATGTACATTCACTGGATATGAAACACACATCATATACACAATCGTATATTTTATGAATATACATTACATATCTCTGAAGTAGTTTCCACGGACATCAAAACACTTATTGAATACTGCACCCGACGCGTGTTGCCCCAGTCATGTTGGCGGCATCATCGGGAGATGATTAAAACGAACAGTTTTAATCATCTCGATGATACCAACACGATTGGAGCAGCACGCATCGAATGAAAGTGTTCGAGTGTTTTGATGTTCATGGGAACTACTTCAGAAGTATCCAATAGTATCCATATAAGAGGTAATAAAATACAGATAGCTTAATAAGAAATATATTTTATATAACTATTTTAAACATACACAAACTTTACAAAATAACCTAACATTACACAATATTTAAAATTTTCAATATTAGTTAGTAAATTATATAATATGAACGTATGTAATTTTTATTCACTATATTTATAAAATACATACCCAATATGACATAACGGCAAATTTTTAGGCCTCTGTCACTTTCCGCCATCTTAACTAAACACACACCTGCCACAATCAGTTAAATATGAAACTTGCAAATTTTCTAACCCTAAAAGAGTATGTATTTACAAATCTAAAGAATTGCATTATAATAAATATACTTTTACATCATGGGAGCTTCATGCAAATGTAACAGCATAATACAGCAATAAGCAATTATAAAATCCAGAGAATGAGAAAGAGTTAACTTCCATCACACATAAACACTATGCACACAACACTACAGGGCTTAATCGCTTAATGGCTGCTGGCGCCGGCTGTTACGAACTACAATCCGTAAACAAACGATGCCTGTGCGCTGACGTAGTATGCCATAAATTAGTAGCGCATGCGCATCAGATAATGAGATAAAATTCGTATACGCGTATAATTTAATTATACCTTAATGGACATGTTATGTATAAATCATTATGTATATACCTCCAGCAATATACAATGTATATGACGCTGATGGATATCAGTAGCTGAATATACATTTCATATCATATGTATATTTAACAATACATATTCAAATTCCAACACCTAATGCATATGCTATGGATGTACATATCCATGAGATGTTATGTGGGATTGAACCTAGTAAAACGATCCATTCGAAAAAATATCCAATTTACCATAAAAGTAAATTCAGACAAAAATTCCCATGAAAAAATCATATTTAGACCACTTAGACCAGTAAAAAGGCTTACCTTTGGCATCATATTAAATCGAAATCCGGGTAAAAAAATATTTCGCTAAAAATGACCAAAATATTGACTATAGTACAACGAATAAAATCACAGGGCGGAAAACTGCTCCATCCAACAAATTTTTCGAAAGTCCAACGAATTTAATTTTTTGAAAATATCAAAAATTTAATTTTTCGAAAGTACAATACAGAGACTTGCACAAAGTAGAAAACCGCTCCTCAAGATGAATTTTTCGAAAGTACCACGAATTTGGTTTTTCCAAAGTACCACGAATTTGATGGTTCACAGGTCGAAATCCTCAGTCAGGATGTAGCGAGTAGTAGCTATTTTAAACGTCAAAATTTAGGAAAAAATCAATGGGACGGTTTTTCCAATAAAAACCAAAACCCCCATTTAATTATCCTCAAAGTGGGAAAGCATAATCCTTATCCAAACCACTAGAACGTACCAAAAATTGGTCAAAAAATTCAAAGTCTGACGGTCGATTCCGACGAACCCAAAATACTTTTTATCCCGGCTTAGGCGGACCTCGCCATAGTAGTCGCTTGAGGGTGAGTCGACGGGAAAAAAGTATATTTGGGTTCGATGACGTTAGTATGTTTATAAAAGCAGGAAAACCATCGAACTGATATAGATAGCTTCTTTAAGCATCCTAAGCATCATTTCAATAATTTCAGTGCAAAATTTAAAAAGTTCCGCATACATTTTACAATCATCACTAATTGGGAGTCTGAAGCTTTTTGTACAGTCGATTGCTATAGTTGTCTCAACGCTGGATGAGTTACACTCCTACAGGAGACAACGCCTTGCCGAGTGGTGGTGCTCTTTGATGTTTGCCTTATATATATTAGTTAAGTATTGAATATTTATATTTTATACATTTTATGAATTCTTTCAATAAATGAAAATATATTTTGAAGTCGATTTCTTATTGATCCACTAATTATAAGATTTGTGTCATGACCTTGGAGTCCCACAAGGCTCAATTCTTGGACCCTTATTTTTTATAATATTCACCAGTGATATCACTGACACATGTCTAAGTTCTGAAAGAATGATTCTCTATGCAGATGATACAAATATCCTTATGAGCCAAGCAAATATTAGCACACTTGTGGAAAAATCCAATGCAGCCCCCACTGAACTCTCCCAATGGTGCAGTGATAACGGCCTTCTACTAAACATAACAAAAACGCACTACATGCAGTTCCTGCCGAAAAATGTAAATCCGGACTTTAGCCTATTGATTAGATCATGCAACCAATATATACAGAAGACTGATAATATTAGGTTCTTGGGAATAACGATTGATCACAAGCCTATTTGGGAAGAACATATTTCCACCGTTTGTTCAAAACTTAGCAAAGTTGATTATATAATACTTCATCTTAGGAAAACAGTGAGTTAGTTTTAAAAACACTGTACTATGGACTGGTTCAATCCACTTTACAATATGGCTTGCTCTTTTGGGGTTCTTCGGCGCATTTAAATAATGCGTTTATTATTCAAAAAAGGATAGTAAGACATATGGCTGGCGTACCACCTTTAAACAGTTGCAAACCACTATTCCAAGATTTTGAAATACTAACATTACCATGCTTATATGTATTCCAGCTTATAATGCACATAAGAATGAATATACACAGCTACAGCAAAAGGCACGATATTCGTGATCACAATACAAGAAACTGTAGTATGATACATCAACCTTTTGCAAGACTAAATACAACTCAGAATGACCCTGTATATATGGGTATTAAATGCTGTAATAAAATAAATTTCTTTAAAAGCACAGACACTGTTGCTATGTGCAAAAACAAATTATTCACATTTCTAATACAGCAAGCCTTTTACTCGGTGGATGAGTTCCTAAATTATCAATTTTAATCTGTTGTTATTGTCTCAATTACATACAGATTCAGAAAGTATTCGTTTTGGTATGGCAATAATTGGCAATAAGTGGAAGCGAGAGCGAAGCAACTAGGCTATTCTTTTCTATCGTATGTATAACACATATCGTACAAAGCGCCACCTGCTATCTCCACCACATGCGTGTGGACATCCCTAGAGTTTAAATTTGTTTCCGTCTTACACACGTCAGTTCTCGTTTTGCCCTATACGATAGAAAAGAATAACCTAGTTGCTTCGCTCTCGCTTGCTCTTATTGCCAAATATTACCATGCCAAAACGAACACTTTCTGAATCTGTATATTAATTTTTTCTTACTTGTGTATTGTCATTTTATTTATAATTAAGATGTTTACTTCCCATTATATTGACTAGTCAGATAAGTTAACTTTGTATTTTTATATATAGTGTAACTTTATTGATGAATAAATGATTGATTGATTGATGTGACCGACGTGCGATTCTGTGGCGTGAGTCGGACAATTGCTTACCGTGGGTCACCTTTGATCCCGCCACGTCTGTGTTTACTTATCCGAATACTCATAGAGTCCATCGACGGTCTTAGTTATTAGGAAGTGTTTCTAAGAAAGTGTTAATTATAAGATATATTCATTAAAAGTGCACCGCCTGACATAGGATTTCGACGGAGAGAGCAAACTGTAGCAATCACAGAAAGTATACTTTTGTCTATTTTCGTCCTGGGGAGTCTGAAGGGTAACTTAAATCCCCCTTGTGAGTAGAGTTGATAAGTATCGTAGCGGCGACACGGCTCCGGCCTAAATTATATAAAATCCTTGTCGTGTCCATCCGGCCACGGCTACATGAATTGCAATAATTGAAAGTATCTCATTTGACTACAGATATATAACAATAAAACGTCAACGTTTTGCCCAATCAGCTGATCGGTCAGACCTTATAACCTTACATTTCGACTGATCTGACCATTCACTTTTCGTAACTTTGGCGTTGGCGACCTATCATGGAGACCAGCATGGGAGTGTCAATATTACTAGTTAAGGGCCGGTTTATTTAATCCGAGGATAAGTGTTATCCTATAGTTAAATCATAGTTTAATAATACAGTAGGATCACTTCTCCTACTGAGTGTAGTCCACACGTCAATAGCCTTACTTCTGCTATCGACTCGTGGACGCGGAGAGTCGAATTCCTTAAATTTAACAGCAGCAAAAGTAGATATGTTAGCAGCTATGAAGCGCCTTAAGAAAAAATGTTACAATATAAGTTATAGCACGAAAGAACATACACTACTGCCTTTTGATAAACTGCGAAATTATTATTTTTTGTCAAACATTCCAGAAGGACCAAAAGACTCATAAAAAAAAACTCATAACATACCCCCTAGGATGAAAATTGAGTGTAATGTGTGCTAAGTTTTTTACCGCAGTCTTATTAAATTGTTATAAATGTGAACCCTAATAAAAGCGTGTTAAAAATATAATATACACGGAAATATTTAAGTTAAATGGATTTTATGTTCAAATTTATCTTCTAAGCAACTTCTAGTTGCGGCTGGGAGAAATTAGGGAATTTGGCAAATACTAAAGAGAAGGACAGAGAGCGTATGGCGCCGCTCTAGAGGAGGACAGATCAGAAGGTGGTGTAAATATAGTCGGTCTTGTTCACTGTAGCAAATAACCTTCTGTTACAATCATGCACCGACCACAATAATACAGGTTCTATTATAATAATATATCTGTTTATTCACTTAAAGCCTAAAATAAACTACACGAAAAATAAATATTAATTCTTAAACGAAGAAGAAATTATGGAGAAGGTAGAGGTGAGGGTAAATCCATTAGGATTTACTCTTACATCGATAGGGGTGATATCCTCCATAATTTCTTTGTGCTTTGGTTAAGTTTGTCGAAACTATTCTGGGTTACTATTAATGACTGAGTACATGAAAAATAAACATTATTTCTTAAACGAAGAAGAAATTATGGAGGAGGTAGAGGTGAGGGTAAATCCATTAGGGTTTACTCTCACCTCAATAGGGTGATATCCTCCATAATTTCCTTTGTGCTTTGGTTAAGCTTTTCGGAACTATTCTGGGTTAGTATTAATGACTGGTTGAGATTCATTTATCACTACCAGTGGATGAATATTCTCGATAATTTCTACATCACTGTCACAATATGTTGTTGGCGGAGAAATAACTTCTAGCTTGGAAACACCGGCTTCAGCTGCTAGATCTTCTTCGCAAATTGTTGTGTCACTGTCGTCAAGGTGCCTAGCGAATGGATTTATTACTTTTGCTTCTGAATCTGTAAAATCAAGATCATTTATATATTTTAACTATTACACGTTTATTACAATCAAAATTGCACAAGTATTTACAGAGAAATATAAGAATGAGTCTCACTTTTTACACATCTTTCGCACACATTCATACGTTTGATAGGTCTATTGAACCATTTTTTATTTTATTACATGAAAGACCTTGACGAGTGTAGAGTCGTGTCCAGTTTAAAATGACAGATGTATGAATTAATGTTGTGCATACGTTTTCACTATCTCTTGCACACAAACTTAAAGCAATAGCCTACAAACATTGTCAATGTATGTCTACCAAGATTCTTTCCCACTTCTTTTGAGACGGAAATATGAAATGTACACTGAGGAGAGAACATAGCTTAGCGATTCTCAAACTGGGTGATTTGACGACGAATACTATTTATTCCCGTGAACTAACACCACTCTAAATATGAAAAACGTCTTTATATGAAATATTTAAGTTATTTTTAGTGGTAAATAGTGGATATTCATCCGTCAAACGAACAATGTCAAACAGTCTTACAATTTTCTAGTATGTACATATTACACGTTTTAGAATATAATGAACATAGCATTGCGTAGCTCAATCGGTAAGATACTCAAGCAGCAATAAATGTAAATGGGGTGGTTGCGAGTTCGATCTTGATCCTCCTCACTTCTACTTTTTTTTTTATTTAAGCTCTATTAAAAGTTTTGCAGAAATAATGCAAACGTCGCTAGAGTCAGGTACACTTCCAAAGGATTGGAAATCAGCTTCTGTTACACCAATCCATAAAAAAAGGCGATAAAAAGTTGGCTGCCAATTACCGTGCAATTAGCCTCACATCTATCCCTTGCAAATGTATGGAACGAATTATCACCAATGAACTGCTGGACTTTCTCACAGCAGAAAACGCACTATCAGAAGAACAACACGGTTTCATACCAGGAAGATCAGTTGTAACCAATATCCTAATTAACCTGCACACTTGGACTAATGAATTTGACTTACAAAACCCTATTGATATTCTCTATCTAGATTTTGAAAAGGCATTTGACCGAGTACCTTTTCATCGTTTAGCTGCTAAATTGAAACACATTGGTATTCGAGGGAATGTTCTAGCATGGATCACGTCCTTTCTGAATGGTAGGGAATTTCAATTGAGGATTGGAGACAACAATTCTGAGTCTAACATTGTTCTGAGCGGTGTGCCCCAGAGCTCTGTCTTGGGACCGGTCTTATTTGCTCTATTTACTGCTGATTTGTCCTCATCAATTACATCCTGTATAAGTTTATATGCAGATGACACAAAAATATTTGGTAACCCTCTTGAATCGAGTGAAGAAATACAAAACGACCTTAATAAAATTTACGACTGGACAAAAAAATGGTTAATAAACTTGAACATTAATAAATGCTCTGTGCTACATATTGGTAAACGTAATCCTCAATTAGAGTATCAACTCAATAACAGCTCCATAACATCCACAGAATCCCAAATTGATCTTGGTATCACAATAAAACATAATCTCAAATGGGATAGCCACATCATCAACATTACCAAAAAAGCGAACTCCATGATACATCTAGTCAGGAAATCTTTTCACCACATATCACCAGAATTATTTATAAAGATCTACAAGTCATTCATTCGCCCTATTCTTGAGTTTGGTTTCCAAATATGGTCACCCTATTTTCAAAAAGATATTGATCTCCTTGAGCAAGCACAACGCAGAGCAACCAAAATCCTCCCTCACAAATTTTATAACATATAATATGAGGAACGAGTGAGAAAATTGAAATTACCAACACCGCAACAACGAAGAATGCGAGGTGACCTTATAGACATACAAAATATTAAATAACATATATAGCTGCCCATGTATAAACAGTATATTTGCTTTAAGTGCGAATACACATCTACGGGGACATCAAATGAAACTTACTAAAAGCCATTTCTCAACCAACCCTTACAAACATTTCATCAGCAATCGTGTCGTGGATTACTGGAATAGACTACCCAATGATGTAATCGAATCAACTAGTTTGAACGAATTTAAAAATAGACTTGACCTGCACCTGAACACTAATAATGTGCGATAATAGAATTATTTACTGAGATCCATTTTCATATATACATGTATGTATACTTTATTTAGCCTTTCGTTTAATATTTATCTATATTTATATTTAATTGTCTATGTTAGTAGGTTGAGTTTTATACACATGTAAGTGTTCTTTAGGTATAAACAGCCCTATGCTGCCTGCCTTGTATGTATATAATAAAGTAATAATAAAGTAAAAGTTAATAATTTTCTTTCTAAAATTTTTATTTTATTAAGCCGCGTCGCGAGTTTTGTTAAAACTTTATTTTCTCCAAAAATGTATCTTTTATTACTACTAGCGCGTGTTTATTTCTAATAAAATCGACTTTCTTACATTAAATATTAATACACGAATGGTGAAACGTGAGTCAACTAGATAAATTGTTCAAGTGTAGTGTTTAAGTGTTTTAGTGTTTATGAAAACGTGCTAATGCGTTGTTCTTTCAGAATTGTTTAAATTTTAAAATTATTGTTAATTTTTTTAATATATATTTTGTCAACCAGAATATTTATTTATTACTTACCGCTAAAAGAAAAATAATTTATTTTCGTTCTCATATATACAAGGTTAGTAAAGTGTGGACAGCTCTTTTGTTAACGAGTTTTTAATTAATCACCGCAAGATAATTATCTTATCTATGAATAATGTGTCATGACACACGTCTTTATGTCTTATCAACTTCCTACATCAATTTCCTTTTAATAATGTCTTATCACCTTGATATCAGATTTTTTATTTCCTGCATATAAATGTAGTGACTCATTTTATTAGATTGATTTTCTACATATTTTAACTTATATATAAAACACAATATATTTTTGTATTTTGCTGCCTGCGTTTTATTAAAAACTAATTAATATTATATGACGTATAGAACGGACGATGTTCCGACAGATTTAAAAATTTCACGATGTAGCATTGGATGCTGACATGAGAGCATATTTAATTCATATCTACATCAGTTCAACGAACAATATGACATTATCCTAGATAAAGGTTGCGAATATCTGAATGGTAAAATTACCATAAATGAATTTTGCAGAAACATCAGTAAATTTTCTGCATGTCGTGCTTAATACATGATTACGGTGGCACTGTCATATCACCTCATTATTAGGTTAATTTCCTACATATTTTAACAAAAAATAATACTACATAGTGGGAAGTAAAAAAGTTTTTATGTCCTTAAGAAATTTAGTATAAAATCAGTGCCGTTTTAGAGTCATGTACAGTATTCTACAAATCTTTTAAAATACAGCTACATAAGTTTATTTTAATCAAAAGCAATATTACGTAGTGTCTGATGTTATTAGATTGATTTTCTACATATTTAACCTAGTTAATAATACGTAATGTATAGATCGTATTCAAACACCTACAATAAGAAGAGTCGTGATGTACAGGGTGCGAGAAAAAGTAAACCATATTTAAGAGTGGTCGTTAGTGATTATAAAAGTAGAACTATACCAGAGTTAAAAATGAGGCTAGAGAAACACTGCAAAAACTTGGAAGAGTTGAACGAACTCATACACTTTTACGAGAATATACAGAACATGTTCTCCAGTTTCTCAAATAAAATGTACGTGGGTGATTAGTGGATGTATGGAAAAAGTTTCAGAAATATTTCAACACCTGGCTTGATTTACCGCATAAGATCCTATCACTTTATTAAAGTTACATCTGTTTATTATATTATAGCAAATAAGAGAAAAGGAAATATATGAATGTATCCTTGTTATATATTTTAAATATCACTCATACGCATCTTTGAAAATGAATGTATTAACTATTTACGCATAAAAATGGCGATCTAGATATGTATTTTTTATTAAGAAATAATCTCTGGCAAATTTAAACACCTAAAATGGTCTGCCCATGTTAAGGAGCTCACACATATTTTAATGAAAGCATTTTCTACACTACCAAACTGAAAAACATGTATTTAAAACTTTCCAATGTGGACCCCGTTTTACATCGTAACTAAAATTAATAACCAGTGAAAATTTAGCATGAATATATTAAAGTATGAGTATCTTTTAACACGTTGAATAAACTTAAATTCTATTGATGAAACAGCGGATGAGTTTGCATTTTAGAACTTTCCATGTTAACCCATATATTACTTTACATGTTAGAATATTAGAAATAATTTCATCGACAAAAATTTTAGGTATAAAACTTTTGGATAAAACTTTAAAATATTATCTTACCATTTTACAAATGTATATGAGCTCGAATCTTGTTTTCATTAACATACATTTTAAATATACTTTATCAACAGTTAAACCTGAAATGGGTTTTGAGTTAAAAAATTGGTTAATCTTAGCAATACAGTGCAACAAGGATTTTTGAAAAGAACAGTTATAAGTATTTCATTTACAAATATTATTTGCCTTACATGCAGTTAATAAAAAATTCGATTACAAAAAACTTTAAACAGTACTTGTCGATTTAATTAAATTTTTCAACCGGGCTGATTGGAGAGAATAGACAGAATTTTTTCTCTCAAGTTTAAAATCTCGTTTTGTCATAGAAACAATGAATTCTTCCATAAAATAAATTTTGAAAACTCTCATAAAACTTAGCTGAATACTTGAAGCTCCAATGTTAAATAAAATGTTAGATGTTCATTATGTAATACCCATATACTAATTTGATTATTTGGTAAAAATTTCAAATATTCCTCTAATAGTAATTTAATTGTAGTTTTCACCTTGTGAAAGTCTATAACAGTATACATAGAAAATTTATTTAAGATGGGTGATAAAGTTAGTCATATTTTTGCTATACATATTTCTGTTTTATAGGAATAACTAAAAAATATTGGTTAAATTTTGCTTTTAGCATATTATTTCTGTTCCCACAACCTTAAAATCAAACAGTACTTTAAAAAATACAGCTTGTACATATCTTTTAAAAGCTCAAAGGTTGAAAGTCACTAAATAATAATTACCAAAAATTATTCTTATTCATAATATATATCTTATAAAAATGTAGATAACTGTTTGATTTGTAATTATAGGAAACTATATCCGAAATGTTTACCTTCTGTGATTCGGATTAAGTCTTGTTTAAAATTATGGTTTAGCTTTATGCTCATATCCAAAACTATTCGTATTTACCTGATAATGTGGCAATAAAAACAAACGAATAATGCAACTTTATTTTAACAATAAATGAAAGTTTTAAAAAATGTAGTTGTTTTCAGTGACTTCTTAAAAAAATATTTCTTCTAAAGCTTTTGACTTTTAATTTTGATAAAGTAAATTATAGTAAAATTACCAACAACTTGAAACATTACTTATGATTAAGATACATCTATTTTTAAACCATCGATGTATAAGGAAAAAACACCATACTTTATCTACCGCTGCATTTTGAAGCAGTCACGTTTGATTTTCTCATAATGCGTGTATTTTTCATGTGCAAGCAATCTTCTTCCCAACGAATAACTTAGTAAATAAAATAATGAAACCACAAAATATCAAAAACACAGCAGGAGCAATTAGAGAATCATAAAATTGAAATAAAAAATGACATGCTGAAAATTTATTTGTAAATAAAACACACACGATAAGCTTCAGCACGTATCTTAAGATTAAAAATTATTAGGCTTTAGTTCTTTCATTTTTACTTTGAAAAAATCTAAACCTGCACAAACAAAAACTGTGCTCTACTTTAGAAAATATGTAGCTTGTGTTTAAATTAATAATTTTTATTTTGTCTGATTTGATAGAACACAGATAAAAAGTTTTGTTTTCAAATTTAAAAATCCCGAAACTAAAATGAGATACGAGATATCAATTATATCACGGAATATTTTTCCAGTAGAAACAAATGAATAACGAAACTTTGTCTTAAACAAACCCGATCTGCTTTTTGCTAGAAAAATTCTCTAGCTATGTAATGAAAATAAAAGTTGAGTACAGTAAAAATAACGAAAAAACAAATTGTCGGAACTGCACCTTAATGTATTAAATAAGTTGATTTTAATAAACATCACAGAGTGTAAAAAATAAAATCTTCCAAGTCGTAACACCGAAAAATTACTCTCTATGACCCCCGTTAGGTTAGATAGGATTTCGGGAATTTGGCGCTAAATGTTAGGATAGGTTAGGTTCGGTTCGGAGATGATCTTCTCATATCTTGCTTTAATTTCAAGATTTTTTAAATTTGAAAGGAAAATTTTCTATCTACGTTCTATCAATCAGACAAAATGAAGAGGAAAGAATTAAAAGTTTAATAAAAAAAATGTTTTTGATAATTATTATTTAGTGCCTTTAGGAAAGAAAATTAACAGACAATAAAATGTGGTTCACAGTACCAGCTGTGGTGTATGAAAAGTTATCTGCAAACATCGAAATCAAGTTTTAAGATGTATATTAAAATGTGATAGCTATACTCGTGTTAGTTATATGTTGGATAATTTAAAAGTCTTATCTGTGCAACAAACTCTAATGTTAAATGTTTTTATTTTTATATACAAACTATTAAATAATATGCTACCGAAGCATATGTTGGAATTCTGTATATTTGTGTCGGATATTCATAACTACGATACTAGGTCTCAGGGCAACTTCTATATTCAAAGAACAAACACTCTCTATGAAGAAAATCAGTTATTTATAAAGGGACTAAAGATGTATAATGAAATACCAAATGATGTAAAAAAATTGTGTAAATGTTAATATATTTAAGCATAAAAGTATAGTGTACGTTAAAGAAAAATGGCCCCTGTGATAATTTAATAATCTATAATGTTTTATTTGTACATGTCATTCAGTATGTATGTATTTAAAATCTAGTAATTTAAGTTATTGCTTATAATTTTTTCTGTATTGTGGTAAATCAGTTACCCATGTATTTGTTTTAGCTAAGCTAATAAAGTTAATTGAATTGAATCTGAGGACAATTTGATAATTTGCCCCTAAATATTTATCATTATATGTATTATCAAATGGATGGATGCAGTCCATATAATACATGGAAAGTGTATGACAAATTAGTAGTATCGTTCGAAGATAATAATAATCTTTATTCAGATAGGAAAATCCTAATATAAAACAAATATATACTCAATACACACAATAAATTAAACAAATAAAATACACAAATATACACATACATATTTCTAAACACACCATAAACAATAAAAAATGGTTGATTTATATGTGAGATGCAATCAGACAGAATTTCTCAGATAGGTTGCTAATTCGTGTTTAAAAATATTTAGTGACCTGCTGTCTTTAATTTTTTTTGGTAAGTTATTATATTCCCGCAGTCCCTTAAAAAATATATTGTTCATTGCTCTAAAATTATTCGTTCTGGTAATATGAAGATTGTTCAGAGATCTCGTATTATAAGAGTGAATTTCATAATTAAATGTAATAAACTTATTCAAATATGCTGGCATTAAACCGTTTAAAATTTTATATATAAAAATTAATGCAAAATAGGTAAATCTCACTGATACATGCATCCAATCTAGAGTGTTCAACATATTTTGAATTGGTGTATACCTATTACATCTGAGTATTATCCTCATAGCTCGATTCTGAAGTTTTTGCAATTCATTCTTGCATGATTGATCGAGTAAATACAAAACAGTAGCACAGAAATCAAAATGCGGCAGAATTATTGATTTATACCGGGTGAGTCACGAATTGCGCTCGCCCCGATATTTCCTAAAATATTTGGAATAGAAAATTGAAATTTGGAGGCCTTATTACACGACTAAAATGCCATCTTTTCAATAAAAAATCAAGTTTGGTGCACATCCGGTTTGACCGGAAATGCCCACAACTTTCGATTTTTAAATGGAACACCCTATATATTTTTACATTCTTGGAATCTAGAGGAAATACAATACATCCATTTTGGTCACTTCTTGATAAACATTAAACATTTTATTAAAAAATCTATTTCTGAATCCAGAGTGCTGTGGTGCCCAAAATATATTTTAGTTTGTGTGCTACGTTACTATAAAAATAAAAAGAGCAATATGATTGCATTACTTAATTCACTAGAGGCGTTTAAAATTTTTAAATGTGATTTTTACCCATTACCCATTTTTTAAATGGGAATTTAATCGTTCACCAACATTTTTAAATACCTCATTTTCATACGAATCTAATGATACCAAAATTTTGAAAATCCGCTTAGAAATATTTGAGATTTCAGCCAAAATACAATGCAACCAAGCTTTTAGAAACATGCGGCTAATAGATAATAGATTAGTGGGCTTTGGAAACTAAAATGGCACATTTCTGTGTAAATCTGGTAACCTAATAACATTGGAAAAATCATAGTAGCCATTGAATGTAATAAAACAATATCAGCTGTCAGACAGACTCGTGTAGTTATAGGCAATCTTGAGCTATCAAACATTTAATAATTGTGAGAGCAAAGAATGTTACAATTAAGTTTAGCATAGGTATGTGGAGGTAAACACAATTACATCCACAAGGACATTTGCAATAGAATGCGACATCAGTTCGGTTTTCAGAGTTTTATTTAAATGAACATAAATATCGGGCCTATAAATAAATAAAAATCAATTCCGTTTGAACAATTAAACTTAAACTAGGTAACAGTAGGTATCTTTAAAATAATTAATATAATTAAACCATAAATTGACATTTATAGATATTGTTCAAAATGTCCACCATTTTTTTCAATTCTATTAAATTAAACAAACCTTATGTTTGATTAATTTATTTTGTAAATAATAATAAAATGAAATCTAAAATTAAATAGCCAATAAACAAAGGTTGACAAAATAAAAATATAAGTCTGGTTCTTAAAAATTATACAGGGTATTATGAAAATATGAAATTATGCTTATCAAATAAAGTGCAAATTAAGAACAGAGATCAGTGTCTAAATAAAGTACCGAATGTAATCAGTTCAGTGAAGAATATTTAATCAAGTGCAATAATCTATTAGTTTTCTATAATTAAAACTCTAACAAAGTAATTAATATCAATAAATAGAAACAGTAATATCAAACTTTAAAAAGAATTATGGTAACAAGTACTACAAAATCACAAACGTAAATTTGGGTCATACCACTAAACTAGACGATCACAAGCCAAATTAGTTCAACTGTTTTATAATTAGACATTCAGGGGAGAGGGGAGGTTAACTGGTAATTAATCAAACCAGAATTTCACTAGAAAACTATAGACGTAGGGGGGGTGCGTCTCACTGGTGCCAAGTGACCAGGATTAAAGTGTTAAATTGATATTACTTTGTTTCTTTAATTTCTAACATTGTCTATTGTTCTTCAAACACCAGACATTGTTACCGTGTGTCCGAAGTATAGAATCGTTGATAGAAAAGTTTTTTTATTATTTTAATTTTAAGATAAATCTGATACTGCTCTTTTTAAAATATAGAATCCCTGGAAGACAGCAGCCTACCCAACACCGACCCAGAAACTGCCGTACCGCCTCCGTCGCCTCCTACATTTTAAGAAAAACTTGACCTCCTGATGCAGACCCTACGAGAAATGCAAACAAATCAACTTCGCCTACATACATAATTGGGAAAAAGCATCATAGCCATGCACAGAGAACGACAAGCCGCCAGCGCCAATTCCGACGACAAATCCAAGAAATTGCCGCCTCCAGAGACACAACCACTTCTATATTCCTGTAAAGTACTTACACGAACTGGAGGCCTACCTACAGAAAATGAATGTACCTGAAGCAAACAAATTGAACGTGGTACATGAATCCCTGACCAATGAAGCACAAGACTGGGCATCCATTTACAAAATTTGTTGGGAAAGTTTTGACGACTTTAAGACAGATTTCCTCAGTTGTTTCTGGTCTGAGGAAGAACAAAAGAAACTTCGCTGCCTCCTATCTACTCACCGATGGTCACGCAAAGATGGGCGAAACATGGAAGCACATTTCGCTCATTATGTTGGGTTGGCACGCTTGCTAACCGAACCGCCCCCCGAACATACTCTTGTGAACGAGCTGATGAAACATTTTCCTGCTAATATCCAGTCGCTTTGGCAACTCAAAACAAACAAGTCCATAGCCGGCGCTGCCGAATTTCTCCGTCACCAAGAGAATATTCTGGCACCCTTGACTTCCTTGGCAATACCGCCGATGCCGCCACAAACCTCATCACCGCATAGTCCGAACAAACAATATCGATGGGATAGGGGAGAGAGGAACAACCAAGAAAATTAATTTCCTGTCTGAAGACAAACAATATTCCAATGAAAATGCTCTGCAGTACTGACCGTCCTGCTGACCAACCAGCTGCAGTCATTTAACCCGACAATACATCACAATATTGGCAAATTTAAACATGAAACCTAAACTACTCTATGGCAAAATGTCCAGTACTACAGTAATGGACACTGGCTACGAATTTACGTGCAATTTGGAGAAGATACACTTAGGCAAAATTTCATCTGTGCAGCTGTTCACATTACCACTATGTGCAATGTTAATCGAAATGGATTTGCATTAAAATAAAGGGCGTCACTCAACCTATGAGCCTGGAAATTACCAATCTAACTCGCTGAAGACGACTTCGATGTACATGCTGTTATAATGTACCTGGATTTAATTGACCATATACCTGTGTACTGTACTGGCTAGGGCGACACAATAACAGCAAAAATTATGGGCACCCGAATACAAGAGGCGTACGAATATGGGGGCGATATGGGCATCAGAGGCAAGCTGGAATATGGATGGTTATTTCGAGAGGTGTTGAATGGATGTCATCATCGAGGCCTACTGGGGTTCACATTGCAGGGGAGGGCGGCGCCAAGGCCTACGAGTAGTTTCAGAAGCAGGGAAGGGCACCGCCGATCCGAAGAGGACACTTGATATTCATCGCAGCGTCGGGTACTTGGGGATGTCAAGAGGGTATAAATTCTAAATTTTAAAATTAAATTGAAGATAGGGTTTATTTCAAACTTTTTCACTTTGCTAGAATATTCAAGTTAGGGACAAGTAAGTTGAGGGCAACTTTTAATATCGTTTAATTTTTGTTTTAAATTTATTCTTCTGCACCAGAAATATGATTTAACATAGAGACATTTTGTTGCTTTGCAATAATTTCTCCAGGGGTATCTTTGACCACCTTGGAATTTTTATTTCATATCATTATTAATTTCGGTTTAAAGTAGCTTTCTCCTGGATAGAACCCTGTGATTGGCTTGGTTACAGATTTTTATCCTAAGGCTGTTTACGGGCTATCATTAGGTATGTATTCCGCAACGAGGGGAAAGCTGGAACGGGATTCTGTGCAGCATGGAATATGGGGATAAATACAGGGAACTGAGGGTCACAGTTTTTATTCTGGAGATATTTTTCCTGTTATCGACTTAAAATTTTTTCTTGGATATTCTTGGGGAAAGTAAACTTTTGGTTTGTTGGCTTGTCTATTTATGGTGCAGAGAACTCTTCAAGTTCAAACAAATAGAATAGTACAACCAGTTAGAAATTATGTTGTTATTTTCATATAGCCTAGGGACACTCTTCATTTTTTTTAAAGGTTTATTAGGTATTTCTAATTTAATTACTTACAGGATTAGATTAGGTACTATTTTAATTTTTTTTCAATTAGAGTTAGGGAAAACTTGTAAATTATAAGTGCCATGGTAAACTGATTCACGCGGTTCGTCGATTACAAAATAACTGACTTCGTCGTCATTCTATAATCAACAAAAGGGGAGAGTGAAACGGACCACCCGGTATACTATGTTTTTTAAATTTATTCCCGCGCCTATTAATCCTAATTTACATATTTCTAAAAATTCCTAATAATTTGGTACGAAACTAAATATCGCCCGGTAACTGCCTAATAATATTTTACGCATATTTGTGTAGTAAAATGTAAAATCCTTAAATTCATACAATTCGTACAATTTTGAAAGTCTCTAAAACCACCCATATCGGGTGAAGCCAGTGTAGCGAACGGAGATAAGAAGGTACGAAGCTCTCGAAGTAATTGCTGTAACATAAACTTTCTACGATAACATAAACACAGGTGGACACTGCGTTCGTGTGAAACTAGGTCCAGAACGACACGGTGTGGGAATGCTACGTCACTAATTTGGGATAAATTCCGAGTATAAATACTCTAGAAAAATTATGCACTTGGTCAGTTAAGTTTGTACCCTCTAGTGGACTAGCTCGTTGAATTAATTTTCTCCCGAGCAGCTACTAGATTAACAGTACTTTATATTTTATTGGCAGATTAGCTCGGGGACTTGTCTTTTCAGAGCTAGCTGTTTAATAAATTATTTAGTGACTTAGTGGATCAGCTCGTCAAATTCGTTCCCCGGAGCTGGCTGCGGACTTAGTTCGAGGTATCAATTTGATTGACCACCATCGATTCATTTGGTATTACTACAATTTTTGTAGATTGGCTCGCATAGTGGTTTTATTCAGCTGAGCTTGCTGTCGAAGAGATTGTCAGTGTCCATTTGATTGACTCACCGTTAATTAATTGGTCATTGCCAGTTTTAGGCAGATTAGCTCGCAGCATATTATGATTAAGCCAAGCTTGCTACACGATAAATTGTCGTTGCCATTTTAATTGATCGGACAACGTATCAGGGGACACCGACAGGGTGTTATAACAGGGGGGGGGCTTATAATTAGGCCGCCGACGTCCAGTTACGACGTTGCACGGGATAGGTGGGTACCGACAGGTAAAACATGGATTTCGTATTTTATTTTAACTTATTAACCTCAATTAAAATCAAATCGGGAAAATTAGATTCCAATTTCAAAGTTGGTTATCTACGGAAATGACTCTATAGTTCAGATTCAACGGTATGAAACTCGCGTGGATATTTTATTATGGCACTTTGATAATTTTAATAAGAATAACAAACTTTAATTAATTTCTGTGCTAAGTTTGCAATACAGTTATTTATTTTTTTATTATTTTTTTTTTTAACGTCTTATTTATTTTAACGTCCTGGCGAAGTTTAGCTAAAGCTATTCCACCACTTAACCAGGACGGCGAAATGAGATACGGTCACCCATCCAAGTAACGGACTCTCCCGGCGTTGCTTAACTTCGCCAATCGAGTTCTCGCCACTTAAACTGGCACCGTACCTCACCTAATATTTGGTGTTGTACATTAATTTAAGGAGCTCTGCATTGTAATCACGATCTTATTACTCATTCAACTTAATTTACTCAGATTAGGTAAATTTTATAGAACTTTATGATTTACTTCCAGTGGCAGATTTTGTTTGGGATAGAGGGTTATTCTGCACTTTATTTACTAGGTGTTCAACGAATGCAACAATATTGTACTGTCCGGGCAGTTCACAGTTGTTCAGGCGATCGGTATATTTATTGTTTGACCAGCGGGGTGCTACTGCAGGCCACTTGTATTTATCACAAGCAATGACCTGTAATGTGTCTCCCCGATGGTAAAGAATAATTAATAATGTAAAAGAACTATTACATGTTAAACTTTGTACAGGGTGTTTTGCTTTGCATTCACTGGCAATGGCAGCTTTCCAAGCCATGGGCGTATTGGAATTGATTTTGAATTGCTTGTTCATCCAATTGTTTGAACAAATACAATCTTCGCAACACATTAGCCAATTGGCAGCCAATAGGCTGGTTCTGAGTCAAGTTTCTTGGCCAGATCCCATCACTCTACGCTTCACAACTTCAAACAATGTTTGATTGAGCAATTAATTGAGATTTCAATTTGCCATGTATTAACTTCATCATTTATTGCGAGATTTCGCCACCCAATACAAACTTTTCATGCACCGAATTCAACATTTTTATTACTTGAGTTTGTACGAGAATTCTCGTTATAATCATTATCATTCTTAGTGATTATTGTTGTATTCGATTGAGCATCTGGTGGATATTGTAGTGACTGTTTGTCCCAATGAAATCTGTGGTTAACAATATAAATTTGTGATTATTTTTCACTGTAAATTTATATTACTCTATGGCAGTTGCCACAACACTATTTGTTTCCTGTTTTGATATAAATGTGTGATTATGTTTCACTGTATATTTATATTATTTTCTGGCCGTTGCCACAACGTTAATTTCTTTCTTGTATTGTAAACTGGCAATTGTCTGAATATACATATTAAACCGTTCCTTGTTTTTAATTACTTGACCTTTTTGATAGAAATAAACTAAAATAAAATTCAATGCTACAATTAGTCAAACATAAGGTTTGATCTAATCTACAAGAATAGTGAGTAAAATAACACCCAATTAACCAAACATAAGGTTTGAGTTAATCTTAAAGAAAAGTGAATTAATAAATTAAACTATGCAAACATAAGGTTTGTTTTACTTAGGAAAAAGCGCATTTACAAAATAAATTAATCAAACATAAGGTTTGTTTAATTTAATAGAAAATTAATAAAATGAAATCTAAAATTAAATGGCCAATAAACAAAGGTTGACAAAATAAAGATATAAGTCTGGTTCTTCAAAATTATACATGGTATTATGAAAATACTAAATTATACTTATCAAATAAAGTGCAAATTAAGAACAGAGATCAGTGCCTAAATAAAGTACCGAGTGTAATCAGTTCAGTAAAGAATATTTAATCAAGTGCAATAATCAATTAGTTTTCTATAATTAAAACTCTAACAAAGTAATTAATATCAATAAGTAGAAACAGTAATATCAAACTTTAAAAAGAATTATGGTAACAAATACCACAAAATCACAAACGTAAATTTGAGTCCTATCACTAAACTAGACGATCACACAGCCAAATTAGGTTAATTGTTTTTATAATTAGATATTCAGGGGAGAGGGGAGGGTAACTGGTAATTAATCAAACCAGAATTTAACAAGAAAACAATAGACATAGGGGGGGTGCGTAACAGTAGGAACCGTAAAAAATCTCCAAAAATTTTAATTATCTTGAAAACTGATAGGTTTAAGAGTATACTATGGTACATAAACCCAAATACAAATTTCATGAGGAATCTAAATATGAAATAAAATATAGGGTGTTCCATCTAAAATAACAAAGTTAGGTGATACATCTGGTGTAAGCGGAAGGTAATACATGCATGAAAGTATTTTCGTTAGATCCGCTATATCCAAAAACCCCCTTAGACCAATTTTCAAATTTCTATACTCGACAGGTCCCAAGAAATGTTTAGTACCCGCTTTTCGTGAATAAACATGTATAATCCATTTAAAGTATATGTGATCAAAACTTACCGCTTTTCAGCTCCTTTATTGGGGATACTGTGTTACTTGCTGAGGGTTCTGGCTCCTGCTTCATCTGCATAATAAAATTATTCAGATTTAATTGTACAATAACACAAATAAAGTCTATTTAACTAATTATTCTAATTAAGTACTTATGATAATAGCACAGAATAATAAAACAATCAGAAGGGAAACTCTGAGCATTGCCCATATACAATTTAACTCCAGAATCGGCCATCTTGTTGGGGTTAAAATCAGGGGCGTATTCTGTACTGTTGTAGTCAGGTCCGAACTTAGGAATTTGTAATTGAATTTTGTAGAATACACTTTTCAGCTTTTCTCAAGAAACTCTATAAAATAATTGCCCCTGAATTTTCTAAAAGTTCCCTTTGTATGTTAGTGCTGAGCTTCTCATTTTATCGTACTAATTTTGTAAAAAACAGTGGATCACACTAACGCCATGTTAAAAACAAATTTTAACATCTTTACACAGCGTTTAAATAATAATAACTATTATGATACGAAGGGCGTGAATGACTTGCAATATGGACTTTATAAGAACAGCCCATTTTATTAAAATGCATTATTTTACAGAAAATACATAAATTGTCATACATGTCAAACAATGCCATTTCAATTCAACAATTCTTTAATATAATCTAAAAGCATATATACACATATGTCATTAAAAATTGTTTCTAAGTATTCTGTAGAGGAATTTTTAAATGCCTAACCATATTACAATATTTTTCTACAAAACTGTTGAAGATTTTAACTCAATGTCATGGGACAATAAATGTCTATTTTTATTCTATACGATTGACTTTATCCCTGTGTAATAATTACACGTATATTTTCTTTTATTAATAAATCTATAAATTTTAATGCCAATGATTAATTAAATAGTGTAGTAAATATACCGTCCTGAAATTTTCAATATAAAAATGTTTCTAAAATACAATACAATAACGAATAAATACCCTATACTGAAATTAGGTCATATGAGAGGTGTGTATAAATTGTTTCATTATGCGTGTAAAGGAATATATGTATTGACTATGTTATATTATAATTTTAGTGCAAAACATTACTGACGGGATTGATTAGGCGCACAAAAATGTGAAGATGTACGAGATTGACGTGGAAAAATTATAGTATACCTACGCCTGTGTATCCAGGCTCGAACGAATTATAAGTAGATTAGACGATATGTCAATATTACTTTAAAATATTATTGAGTTATTTTAAATGAGAGTGTTATGCAAAACAAATGCAGTCAGGCATTGATCAATGTAAATAAACAGCAAAACAAACGAAAAAATAAATAATATCTGTCAACTTATAACCAATAGGTTATACGTAATGTTGCCAGATGAGTTTTTGAAATTACTATAAGGTACATGAAAATTATTAATTTTAGTACATAATTTTTTTCATGTAACCATCTTATTTCTCAAGAAATTGAATTTGAAGACATTTGATTACTGCAAAATGTACCACATGAATATTAATGCTTTTGTGACAAAACTATACAATTATTTATTCCTAGTTCATCAGAAATTATTGTACATCTGGCAACTCTGTATAGAGCACACGATTATCAGTTGTTTTACCCCAGGAACATGGCGAATTGGATGCGTGCCTAGAAATGCGCGAAACTTCCCCTTCCCTGAAAGATTCCATTCTGATTGTTTTATTATTCTGTGATAATAGTGAAAAGAACTATGTAATATACAATAAAATCATGAAACTTGGCAATTGTGTGTAGCTCTGATGACAATACAATATAGTACACTCAATATTACATATGTTCAAAATGGCCACCGCCCCTAGATGGCGGATTATCATTGTCTTTACAGCCCCCTTGATATGGATATCAAAGGAAAGGGCGTGACAAGCAGAAAACGATAAGGTAGGCCGTCCTACTAAATCCAATATGGCGGATCACCAATTCAAAATGGCGGCTTCAGGATGACAAATAGGTTGCGTCATTTATAGGGGAGGAATTTTATCAAACAAACACACTATTCTAATTGGAATGAAACTAAAAAAAAAGGAAAATAAATCTAAGAAAATTAATAATCACACATTTAAGAACAAACTGAAACTGTTAAAAATAGTGCATTTTTAACAGTTTCAGTTTGTTCACTAAAAAGTAGAAAATAAATAACAGTACACGTAAAAAGGGTGGGGCGCTCAAAACACCTGGAAAAACAGAAAATTTAACTCATCGGACCCCCACACTTTTACGTTTACTACTATTTATTTTCTACTTTTTAGTGAATTTTTAACAGTTTCAGTTTGTTTTTAAAAGGGTGGCGGATCACCAATTAAAAATGGCGGCTTCAGGATGACAAATAGGTTTCGTCATTTATAGGGAAGGAATTTTATCAAACACACTATTCTAATTGTTACGAAACTAAAAAAAAGGAAAATAAATAATCTAAAAAAATTAATAATCACACATTTAAGAACAAACTGAAACTGTTTAAAAATGCACTAAAAAGTAGAAAATAAATAATAGTACACGTAAAAAAGGTGGGGTGCTCAAAACACCTGGAAAAACAGAAAATTTAACTCATCGGGCCCCCACACTTTTACGTTTACTACTATTTATTTTCTACTTTTTAGTGAATTTTTAACAGTTTCAGTTTGTTTTTAAAAGTGTGTTTTTTAATTTTTTAAAACTATTTATTTATTTTATCATGTTTATGCAAGAGTACTTACAATGGGGTGTTTGCATGGTGTTGAAATAAATGCACATATCGAAAGATCGTGAAGAATAAAGTGACTCATATTTTTTCATTTTTTCACTAAATCCATATTTTGTTCATAATTAACGTAAACCTAAAAATAGTGAGAGTATCGTGACACACGAAAGTTTATTGAATCTGCGCCATCTGTTATTAAATAGAACATGTATATTTTTAAATATTAATTTGGTCTTCTTATATTACCCAGTGATATACCAAACCCCAACCACATATCATGCCAAAAGTCATAATTCATAAATATAGAACGTCGATTTCTGAATGTTGTGACTGTTTATTTTTGTATTTTTATCGTTCTAACTCTAGTTTATCCTCGAGATATTTGAAGAATAAAGCAAATGAATTTGTTGCACCGTTTTTCGTAAATATATTCAGATCTTAACATGTTGCCTTTTTAGGTTATAAATATGAGTTCTTTTAAGAACTGCATTGTACCAGCTATTTTTTGCATGAACATATCAGTGAATTCACCAGACAAAATTTAACTATCCCTAGAGACCTCAAACGCAGAACCAATTGGTTTACTGCTGTAACAAATAATACAGACATTAATTTGGAGTGGTCAGAACCAACACAGTATTACATATTAGTAGAGAGTCTAGAGCTCGCTATGATGCATTTTAAAGGAGGAGGGGTCGACTAAAGGGTATACAAAAACGAAAAACACATTCTTATGTAAAATTTTCTGCTGGATTCGAATTTCGAGATTGCCAGTTAATTCGGAATTGCGAAATTGGAGAAAAAAACATATTTTGTCAAAATTCGGAAAAGCATGAAAATGTGTATTTTCTTATTTCTCACTCAGTATCTCGAGCCTTGTGAGAGATATTGGTCTCAAATTTTATGAACATATTCCTCTGATGTTGTTCTTGATTGATGTATGACGCAAACTTGTTTTATCGTATCTTTTTTACAAAAAATGTATAAACTATTACATGTTATGCAAAAATACGAAAAGCATTGTAAAATATAGTAAGAGAGAAACTTTTTTATTAGTAAAGATAGAATGATAGCATAATGACAAAGTGAAGTTTAAAGGTCAAGGAAGTTTTTGGAAACTATATTTCTTTTTGTTGCTGTTTAGTCGCAAATGAATTGTTAAAATTCGAGGCGCCCGCAACAGAGTTTCGCTTTTGATATTAGTGACTTAACTATTATAATTTTGCCTGCTCGAGAGAGATTACACTGCACTGGGTGTAAATAACTGTGGCTTCTCAAAGAAATAATTGAAAAAGAATACACGTTGTTTTGTTTCATTTCAATTACTAATTATGAAACACACATTAAAAATAATAAATTCAAATATTTCATTTAGATTCGATATATTTGTACACAAACACAAGAATTATAAGAATGAATACGCGATTCTTTTGTTGATTCTTTTAAACTTTTCATTTTAGGAGCTATGTTATTGTCGGAAAAGTCATGAATCTCATCCACTGAAACTAATGGCAAGTTGTTAGAATATGTTTTTTCATAGCCACTTTCTATTTTTAACTATTATATTACTACAAACAAAAACGTAAAACCGAACGATAAATCTCAAACTCTACTTGTTTACTATATTGTTATAACTTCAAAATATGACTTATTCCAGTGTAATGTTGGAAGAAGACGCAGTTTTTCTTGATCGAAATTTACAGAGAAGACTTTTGCATTACTGAGGCATTAATTCCAAAATTCAACACATATGCTTAAAATTCTCCTACGTCACAAGATTATTTATTTAAATTTAATTTTCAAAAATAAACTTATCAGGCGTAAAAGAAAAATTGAAACCACGCAAAACTTTTACTGAAGAACATAACAAGCCAATTAAAAATACACTTTTTTTTAAATGCAAAGACCCCATTAAGTGCCCTTCTTTCCTGGCAGGGTGGAATAATTATAGGCGGAAGCAACTTGCTTGAGATAGCACCACCTTAATAGCAGCACATGAAGATACAGAGCTATTGAACAATATGATCGTTTTGGGTATCACCGAAAATGGGACAGAGTGAACTATGGGGAGAAATGAAGAGAGGGGAGAGATGAGGTACGGTACTGGTTTCAGTGGTGAGAACTCGATCGGCGAACTTAAGTTATGTTGGTCGAGTCCATTACTTGGATGGGTGACAGTATCTCATTTCGCCATCCTGGTTAAGTAGTAGAGTAGTATTAGCTAAACTTCGCCAGGACGTTAAAATAAATAAGTCAATTAAATATAAATAAATAAATAAATGGGGTCCTCAACAAAAATTTATGTGCGTTAAATGTAGAGAAGGGTGTTTACAAATGTTTACAGACACATTTGAAATGACTATACAATCTGTCCTAAATGAAAATTATGTACATCGGGCTGGTTGCAAAGTTACTAATTTTTATTTATTGGAAGGGTTGTATCAATATCGTGGACCCAAGACAAATTGACGCCACTTTACAGACCCATTTGAAATGACTATACAAGCTACCTCAAGCGAAAATTATGTACCCAAGACAAATTGACGCCACTTTTCAGACGCATTTGAAATAACTGTATACAACCAGCCCTAAACGGAAATTATGTACATCTGATTGGTTGTGAAGTTATTAATTTTTACTTATTGAAAAGGTTGTTTCTACACCGTGGATCCAAGACAAATTGATTCTATTTTACAAATGCATTTGAAATGACTATACAACCTGCCCTAAATGGATATTTTATACATCGGACTGGTTGCGAAGCTATTAATTTTTATTTAATGAAAGGCTGTTTCAACCCCTTGGACCCGACAATTGACGTCACTTTACAGACGCATTTGAAATGACTTTATACAATCTGAATTATGCAATGAAATTACGCAGCCTGTCCTAAATTGAAATTATGTATATCGGACTGGTTGCGAAGTTATTCATTTTTATTTATTGAACGGGTTGTTTCAACCCCATAGACCCAATACAATTTGACACCACTTTACAGACACATTTGAAATTGCTTTATACAACCTACCCTAAATGAAAATTATGTACATGCGTCTGGTTGCAAAGTTTAAATTAATTTTTTTGTATTTAAAGGGTTGTTTCGACACCATGAACCCAAGACAAATTGACGTCATTTTGCAGGCACACTCCAAATGACTCAATACATCCTGTCCTTGATGAGAATTATGTACATCTGACTGGTTGTGGAGTTTACTGATATTGCGAACATTGAATGGCCTCTAGGCCTTCTAGGTGTTTAAAATCTTCATTTCTGAGTATTGTAATTTAAGGAACTTTATTAATTGAATTTAAAAAGCATTAGAACCAAAGTGCTTTGTGCTTGGTGCTCATGATTTTTAATAGACTTGTTCCATAATATTCTTTTTATATGGTTTTTATACGTTTTTATATGGTACTCAATATTCTTATTATGCACTTAAAACTTCATATTATTAACTTTTTCCATTCTCGAGATATAAGCGGTTGAAATTAGTAATAGTTGCAAAAACAGTGCGCCTGTTTGTGACGTCAATATACGCAACTTTGAACTCGGAGATCTACCGAGACACCGCGACCACTAACAGCCGTTCAGTAGTAAGTAAATACATGGAGTTGAAGGTCGTTCTAGGGGTATAATTAAAGAGGAAGAGTGGCGTCTTGTTCTGATACCAAAGTGAATGGGCAAAACCGGAAATCTGGCTTGGCACGGGTGAACGAAAGATGACTCTGTTGGAATTTGAAAAACATCGTAACGAAATAAATACGGGATTGGAAGCTCGTTCTATGTCTCTATGGCAAGGGGAAGGTCAGCGATAAATTTACATCATAAATTGCAAGGTCAAAATCGAAAATTCGGCCCGACAGGAGCGAAGGCAAATTATAACTTTTTGACATCTTGGCTATATTTGCCAGTAGAGGCATTAGGGTAGGGCACAGTTGGGCGACCACCAGGGCACCAGAGGTGAAGGGGCTCTGAAGGAGTCTGGTTGCCCTTACATGTTGTAACTTGGAACACTCTTGATGGCGCACAGACGGAAGAATGTCACAGCTGGACAAAAATTAAATTTCGAATTGTTACCAATAGACGGAAGATGCATTTATAAACGTTCATAGATAGATAAGCACATAAAACGCGTGCAGTCAGTTGTGCGAAATTGTGTATTAAATAACAATGTGTATTTTTGTGTTTACAATCTGATTTGCGGAGACGGTTACAGATCGAATGTGCAAATCTTTCTTTAAATATATTAACGGTTACGCAACATATTGATTGTAACCTCAAGAAAATCTTACATCGAGTCATATAATAAAAGTACCACTTACAGCCAGTACCATAAACAACGCCAAAAGGATCCTTTATGCCTAAAGTTGACTTTCAATCACCTTTAAAGTCTGTCGTGTACCATAAATCAAATTAAATCGTCCTTTTGGAAAAGGAGGCTTTCTCTACTATTGTTATCTTGGCTGGACTGAAAAAACTGTGATAATTAAAAGTTAATTATTTTCTGTTTGCTTATAATGACGGAAGAGTTAAAAATGAAAAGAAAGAAAAGTTCGCACTTCACGAAAGAAGACGAATTACAACTGGTAGAGGCAATTTATGCCCAGAAAAAAGTTATAGAAAATAAGGAAACAAACAAAGTAACAAACGCGGAAAAGGTAAATTTTATCAGACATAGATTTTTTAGGAAAAGGCTTGGGAGTGTGTGGGGGTGGCTTTTAATTCCATTGCTGGCGAATACAGACATATAGAACAGTAGAATAGTTATACACGGCGAAATTTGAAAGAGTCTGCTTCAAAAAAATTAAGGCCAACAATCATCAGTCCACTTGCATTGGCCAAAGAGGATTATTATAAAAAGAAGGCGTTGTATTTGGAAGAAGAGACAATGGACTTGTTCGGCATTTTTTTTTTATTTCATAAATCGAAAGTGCAAGGATAAATTAATGGATCTGCAAAAAATCAGAATCTTATTCGCACGTTTAGTATCTTAAAAACGACTACAAATTTCCATCTCGCGAAAATGGGGCGTGGCCAGGCGCTACGTCACTATACGCATAGACACGGCGATCTCAATAGACTTGATGCTCCTTATTGGTTATAATTATAAGTGTTTTCGAAGTATTGTTTGTTTTGCTTACTACTTCACAGTAGGGGAGTACAATTTGGTGCAATGTCAAGAAATTACAATTTTCTCTCGCTCCTGCCGGAACGAATTTTCGATTTCGACCCTGCAATTTACTATTAGAATTCATTGCCGACCTTCTCCTTTCCGTAGACACATAGAACGAACTTCCACTCGACGTATTTATTTAGTTACCAGCATTTAAAAATTCCATGTTTTTCGACTTTTCAGGTTAAATTTGAAAGGTCTCAGAAAGCCATTTTTCTTACGTCACTTGCGTATAGTGACGTCACAAATGAGCGCTCGGTTTTTGCAACTATTACTAATTTCAACTCCTTATATCTCGAGAACGGAAAAAGTTAATAATACGAAATTTTAAGTGTATAATGAGAATATCGAGTACTATATGAAAAAGTATAAAAACCATTTAAAAAGAATATCATGGAACAAGCCCATTGAGAAAAGCTCAGAACATGAGAGAAGAGGAAGAACATAGAAAAAATACATTGCTTCTAGATTTAGAGATAGCGATAAAAGAAGAACAATTACAAAAAATTAAGGACAATCAAAATACCTAAATAATTATTGAATAAAAATGTAACATAATACACTGCTCTGTTTACTAAATAAACTTATAGATTTGCAAAATGTTCATTTATAATTAATTAATCTTCGGATATTGCCTCCTACAATACCAATATTTGCGTTCTCTGCATCGCCATCATTCTTGTTATCTTCTTCATCGTCTAGAGCTTCGAACGACTCCTCAGGAATATGTTCGTCTATATCTAAAGCTATATTATGCAACACAGCTGTAGCCACAATGATGGTCATAATTGTCTGCAACTTGACCCTCATTCCAAACCGCAATATTGGAAATCGCCGCTTCCATACTCTATACTGTCTTTCAACTGCATTTCGTATTCCTATTATTGATTCTTTATAAAGATTTTCTGCTTCAGTATGAACATGAGCCAACTTTGTCATTAGATATGGTTCAACTGCATAGCCACTGTCAGCGACCAAAAGAAATCTGCCATATTTGCCGTTTCTAAATTCTCGTTTCACACGACTGTTGTTGAAAATTGTCTGGTCGTGAAAAGAACCTGGCCAACATGCTACTATGTCCCGAATTTTCAATGATGCATTACATATTGTTTGCACATTTAAACAAAACTACCCCTTTCTTAAGCGATATATTTCGGCTTCAGGTCCCCCTACAGAATCTATTTTCACCAAGGTGCAATCTATTGCACCAATTACCCGTGGAAAACTCGCGGTTTCGTAAAATTCTGCAGCCGTGAATTCCATTTCCTCATTACTACCACACATTTTTATGTATTGGGGTCGTAGTGATGCAATGGCTAAAGAAACTCTTCGCACAATTCTGCTAGCAGACATTTTTGATACACCAACAAAATCCCCAACAGAGATTAATAAATTTCCAGAAGCATAAAATCTTAATGTTAGCAATAGCTGTTCCATCGGCTGAATACATCCACCCCTAAAATTGATTTACATTTCATCTAGGTACATACAAATTCTAAAAATATAGAGATATGTAGGTAGGTATAGGTACTGACTTGTTTGAAGGAAAACTTATTACATCTGCTATTTTTTCTAACAAAGCCAAAACGGTAGGCTTTGTTAATCGGAATCGGCCGAAAAATCTAGATCATCGTATTTCGTAAAATACTGAGAAGAACTGGAACTACTGCTTGAATCAAATAACAACAGATAATCTCCCATTTTATTATATTTTTAGCTTGAATGCGAATGGAAATGTTGCTGTCAGCAAATTTGTGGGTTATGTTTCACAATAAAGTCGACTTTAATTTGCGTAAAGTCCAAAATCGACACTTTACCAAAAAGGAAGCTTTATTGCTAAAGCCTCCTTTAAAATTGGATTATGGTACGAGTCTGAAGGATAAAAGGAAGCTTTTAGGTTTAAAGGACGCTTTATTTTCTTTATGGTACTGGCTATTAGTAGTGTAGGTAAAAAAGTAAAACCTATAAGTACTATATTAATAGTAATAGTGTAGTGTGGAGTAAAAATAAATTTCTTAAAAAGTATTTGGGGAGGACACACATTATTGAAAAAAAAACTATTTCCGTCAAATTAGTCGTGTTTTTGATATGTTGTAGTTTGCCGTTCAAATCATTCTGAACAAAAAGTTCCTTTGACAAAACTTCAAATTATGGACAGTTTTGCCGGTAGACTGGATCGATACTGTACTCTATCAATGATTTCTCAAAACGTAATGATGACATCTAAAGGTAACTGCTGGAAATGAATAACAGAGTTATATTAGTCGAGGAAATGAAGCAGGAAAAAGGCGTAAACCCCAACATGAGACTGCCCCACCTGATTTGTTTATGTTTATTATGTAAGACTGCGCAAAATGTATAGAACAAAGTCGGGGTCATGGGAATTGGTGCTTTCTTGATTTCCGGTCGTAAACCAAGACAAAAGTGCGCTAAAAAATTGTTGGTGACCGGAAGTGAAGTTGAAAAAGAACCAGTGGACTCCATAATTTAGACAATTCTAAGCATTTTTTTGTCTCTTGACATTTTCTACCTAACCTCACACTTCTCGAGATAAGCATTAAAAAAAAGTATTTAAACTTTTTTTTTCAAAATATTTACGATCATTTTTGGTGGCACAGCACCACAAAAAAAGTTCGGATCCAGAAACCACATCTACAAAACTTTATGTATTTTGACCTCTTGAGTTTGATGCCGCCATCAGAATTTTATTTTATCGTATGGTTTTTTTTAACTTAGATTTTATTTGATATAGCATGCTATTTCATATAAAATCTAAGATAAAAAAAAAACAGCCATAAAATTAAATTCTGATGCAGCATCCAATTCAGGAGGTTAAAATAAATAAAGATTGGTAGGTCTGGTTTCTCGGTTTGAACTTTTTTCTTGTGGTGCTCTGTTATCAATTAGAACATTGGACTTTATAATTTTGACAATTCTAAGCATTTTTTCTCTACATTTATGACCTAACCGTTTATTTTTTAACGTTTATATCTCGAGAAGGGTGAGGTTAGGTAAAAAATGTCAAGAGTCAAAAAGTGCTTAGAGTTGTCCAAAATATAAGGTCCACATGTTCTAATGCATAATAAATGCCCAGAAATAACCGTAACTACTAGTTTAAAAAAAAAAAGCCTAAACACACGTTGTTATTTTTAAACGCTTATATTCTGAGAAGAATGAAGTTAGGTAAAAAATGTCAAGAGTCAAAAAATGACTAGAATTGTCCAAAATATATAATCCAATGGTTCCTTTTCAAGTTAAAAAAAATTGTTGGTGACTGGAAATAGCGAACTTCTGTCCCAGTTTACGTCCGGAAATCGAAAAAGTACCAATTCCTATGACCCTGACTTTGTTCTATACATCTTTAGGAACATTTGCAACATCTCACATAAAAATCAGGTGGGGCGGAGTCTCATGTTGGGATTAAATGCTTCGTGTCCTCGACTAATATTATTATTTGGTTTTATATGAATATGATTATGAACGTGCCGCAACTTTTAGTTGTGCCCGAAGTGAAGTGTCGCCAAATTACACTTTTCAAAAGTACAACACCGGTTTACTTCTATTGAAAACATCGTATGTAAAGACACACAATGACAATAACACCAATAGTACATACACTTGCATCACCTCAGCAGCTATGACTATGGATAACTAAACACTGAACACAAGCTGCTTTGTTTTTCCATTAGTATGTGTTCCTAACAATTCATGATGAGATTTGTCTAGAAGGGGTTAGAATGAATTTTATAAAAAGCTTGCAAGTACTTTAGAAATACTTCAAGCACTTCAAAAAAGGACTTCAGTTACTTTCCAAAGTAATTGAAGTACTAAAAAGGACTTCAATTACTTTAAAAGTAATGGGCTTGTTCAGCATTTTTTTTTTTTATTTCATAAATCGAAAGTGCAAGTATAAATTAATGGATCTGCAAAAAATTAGAATCTTATTCGCACGTTTAGTATCTTAAAAACTATTACAAATCTCCATCTCACGAAAATGGGGCGTGGCCGGGCGCTACGTCACTATACGCATAGACTCAGCGATCTCAGTAGACTTGATGCTCCTTACTTGTTATAATTATAAGTGTTTTCAAAGTATTGTTTGTTTTGTTTACTACTTGACAGTAGGGGAGTACAATTTGGTGAAATGTCAAATAATTACAATTTTCTATCGCTCCTGCCGGGACGAATTTTCGATTTTGACCATGCAATTTACGATTAGAATTGATCGCCGACCTTCTCCTTTCCTTAGAGACATAGAACGAACTTTCACTCGACGTATTTATTTAGTTACCAGCGTTTAAAAATTCCATGTTTTTCGACTTTTCAGGTTAAATTTGAAAGATCTCAGAAGCCATTTTTCTTACGTCACTTACGTATAGTGACGTCACATATGAGCCCTTGGTTTTTGGAACTATTACCAATTTCAACTCCTTACATCTCGAGAACGGAAAAAGTTAATACGAAATTTTATAAGTGTATAATGAGAATATCGAGTACTATATGAAAATGTATAAAAACCATACAAAAAGAATATCATGGAACAAGCCCATTGTAGCACTTTCGAAAGTAATTGAAGAAAGGGCTTTTAAGCCCCAAGTACTTATGCAAAGTAATTCAAATGTCAAGTACTAAATACTCTCTATTAAAAGTAATTGAAGCACAGTGCCTGAAGCCCTAAAAGTGCTTCAAGTACTACTCAAAGCACTTTACCAGAGGACTTTACCCATCTCTGCAAGCACATTCTTTTAGTGTCTTTTAGTGTCTAGTGCTCAATACTCGAAGATAAATAGATAGAAATTCCCATATATCTGTACATTTTTTAATTTTAATATGTATCTTTTCTTTTTAATTATATGCATTGTAGAATATCTGCATATCCTTTTAATGTTTTGCATGTACTTTTAGTATTACTTTCTTTTTGTAAATTCATGTCATATTTGTAATGGCGTACAAATTCGACAACGAAAAGTTACCATCAGACAAGTCCTGCGGAAAAAAAAAATCTATGCCGAAAGATATCGGCAACCATTTGATTAAAATAAGAATTCCCCCCCTTCATATTCTCCCACCATATCAAAAATTCCCAGAGAGAAAAAGATTCGTAGTTACAATAATGTGCTAATTGCGATTACCGACTGGCAGACTATAACTTTCCGTCGTTGAATTTTTACGCCATTTCCTAGACAATAACTTGAACGTTGTTTCTGAGCCGTGTAAATACCTTTGTATAGTAGCATCAATAATTATGAAGTGGCCTTAGTACTATTTAAATAACAAAATACTGAATATAATATAATACAATTGCACATTTCATTTGTTTTATATAGGTATTGTCCTTATATATTTTACACACTCATTTGAAAAGTGGTTAATAGATATAGAATTTTTTATGTCATTTGGTAACTTATTATATTCTTTTATACCTTTACAGAACAGTGATCTGCTAGTTACTGATGAATGATTCCTTTTTACACAAAAATCATTTAAAATATAATGTGCTCGGTACTTATGTAAATTGAGTTTTTGTTACTGGGATATTAATATCAATAACTTCACATTTTAATACTAAAACTCACTTTGCTTGGTGTCAGTGCCTCCACTGGTGCCTGAGGTTCGACTCCTGAATTTTCCGGTAATTTGGCTTCTAATTCGGATGACGTAGATTCAATCCCATTTGTTCTTATATGCTTGAAAAAAAAAAAAAAAAACAGAATCAATGACATACACTGTTAACATGTGTACAATGGGCCACCAGTGCAAAAAAAATTGTAAAACCGCTTTTATGCTTAGCTGAAGGTGTAGTTCACTTCATATTTTTACTGCACATAAAAAACTCAAAGCTGCTGACTGAGGGAGACTGGGGCATACTGAATTTCTCTGGACTAGATTAAATAACAAATATAATGTATTACTTAATAGTTAAAACATCATTACTCTTTATGTAAAATATGGTATGGCATGATTGAGATAAGAAATAATAAAAAACACGCCTCTTTTAATTACTCCTATCTTGATGCGAAACAAAGCAAGATTTTTTAATTCACCAAAACGTCATTAAGCTTCTACTGAAAATACGATTTTTAAACTTCTAGTATATTTTGTTCATTCTAATCTCGATTCTAATACACAAAAATTTGAAATACGGCTCTGTAGTACCTTGTCGGCAGGCAATAGCGCTGTGTTTGATATTTGAATGGCTGGTTTTTATTGCCTTTTTTACGTGCATTAAGTAAACGAATTGAGACGACTATATATTTTTTTTCAAATATGAAGCTAAAATATCAAATAGTTTACTTGAAATAATAGCAATGACAACTTAGTTCACAGTGATCAGAAAATATTATCTTAGTACCTACACCCCTAACAAAAATAGAAAAAGTATTAATCAACAAATTGGTAAGTTGCGATAAAAAATTAACTGTCTGCAATTTTCATGCTGATGAATCAACTTTTTGCTTTAACTTTTTAATGACAAACTGGAATAATAATTATTATATAGAAAATCCAGTAAAATTAAGCACATTTAGCTGTGGTTTTTAAAACCCACACTGCGGGTATGACCTGACTATACACATTCGGAAAATACACTTCTCAATATAGGGAATAAACTTCGATGTAATTGGGCTATTGAAAGTAGAATGCGTGGGGTCGACACGGTCAAGCGGTGTTCGTATGAACGAATACTAATGCCCTGCGTTGATCTATGGACAAGGTGTGGTTTACCTGCGCAGATACATGTTTACATAACACTGCGAACTTCAATTTCCGAAACTGCATACAGAGCCATCGTGGTCAGATTTTAGTGCTACTTAAGCAATAATCTTCATAATTACGACCACTATGGCAGTGAACTCATTAGTTAGCAAAATATGATACCTGTGCAATAATTAACTACACTTACATGTTCAAAGCCTTGTACTTCAAAATCTTTTGCTATTTTCAGTACGGAAGATAATATGGCTTTCGGAACGTTAACTCTTCCTTTATACATGAATTCCAATAAAACCATCATTTCTTCCCTAGTGACATTATTGAAAATAAGAATGGGGTGAGGTTCAGATTTCTCTCTTAAAAGTTTATCGAAGAATGGACTAAAAGCCGCTAATATTGTCTTGTGTGCTATAATTTCTTCTCCTTCTCTACAAAACAATGACACATCTGTATAGGCCTTATTATTGAAAAAATCGGTTAAATTTTGCACAATTGCTTTATGATTCTGGGAAGATAAAGCATACTCCTGCTCCCGGTTTGGGTCCATTTTACTCAGCGACACTACACGAAATCAAAATAGCTATTCAGAACATTACATTATGTAAAATCGTGTACAAATGTTTAACGTAAAAAAATACACATGAAAAAGCAGAAATAAAAAGTGAAATAAAAACGACGGTTTTCACAACTATTTTAAACTGACAATGCTGACAAGAGCCATACAATACAAGAGCAAAGTCAGTGTCGCCACTACGTTCTGTCACAGAATGACAGAATACTTAAAAAATCACAGGTAACGACTGTTATTAAAGTTGGCAGAGAAGCGTGATGTGATCACGGTTTTCCATATATAAATATATTTTTATGATATAAATAACATCATTGTATATCAGCGCTTCGTCCTCTAGATAACTATTTAACTTGTAGTACCGTTTCCGAGGTGCTAGATGGCGCACAAGGTTTAAAGTAGAAAAATTTCGTTGCATACCTATGTTCACCCCAATCTACCTCATAACGGGCGTTTTCTTTATTTCAACATTTTTTTCTGGTGGAAACCATCTGTGATGGATATGGTGGAATGACGTCATCCACTGATGAACACAGTAGTTTAGCAATAAAAGAATAGTTTTGTTGGTTTTATCCTAACCTAATATTAAGCTTGTTTACTTTAGCTGCTTTCGCTCAGCAGAGTGATTCGTAATCATATGGTACATGTTTCATGTGAATAAAGAAAACGCCCTAGGGGCGTTTTCTTTATTTCAACATTTTTTTCTGGTGGAAACCATCTGTGATGGATATGGTGGAATGACGTCATCCACTGATGAACACAGTAGTTTAGCAATAAAAGAATAGTTTTGTTGGTTTTATCCTAACCTAATATTAAGCTTGTTTACTTTAGCTGCTTTCGCTCAGCAGAGTGATTCGTAATCATATGGTACATGTTTCATGTGAATAAAGAAAACGCCCTAGGGGCGTTTTCTTTATTTCAACATTTTTTTCTGGTGGAAACCATCTGTGATGGATATGGTGGAATGACGTCATCCACTGATGAACACAGTAGTTTAGCAATAAAAGAATAGTTTTGTTGGTTTTATCCTAACCTAATATTAAGCTTGTTTACTTTAGCTGCTTTCGCTCAGCAGAGTGATTCGTAATCATATGGTACATGTTTCATGTGTTGTGTCTCTCCCTACCATGCAATTTTAGCTGCTTTCGTTCGGCAGCGCGATTCGTAATCATGACGAACCTGTTTCATGTGTTGTCTCTGCCCCTACCATGCAATTTTGTATGATCATCTGATCACTGTTCATTGAAATACTGTTTGTTATGTTCACTGCAAACGAAAGCAGCTTTTGTATCATGATTACTGTTCACTGAAATCCTGTTTATTATGATTACGAATCACTGCTGAGTGCTGAACGAATACGAAAGCAGCTTTTATTCCAAGTCTCTTTATCTGAGATGCAAGTAGTCTGCAGAAAATAATAGAAAAAACTTTATTAATTAAAAGGGAGCCACATATGTAAAAATAAAAAATTATATTTTACAAACTGTGGCACATCATGATGCTCTTGAATCAGTCGTGTATTCAATGTCATTATATGTTATTTTTATAGTTATCCGATCTAAGAATTCCTTAATTTTATACAATGTCTTTTGAGGTTAGATTCACATCCACCAAACAACATTCATTAGTCCCACAGAACATATACATCAGTCCCACAGAACATATACTCAATCAGTCCACCATCACAAGTTTAAGGTTGCACAGTGATGCAATCTATTCTGACGTAATGCCACCAGATCATATCCATCATAAATAAAAGAACAAATTTTAACCATCTGGTTGATCCACCAGACAATAAAGGAACTCGAAGAAAGGAACAACATTGGTGGAACTGGTGCCACCTGATGGACTCAACGTTGAAATAAAGAAAACGCCCAACCAGGGTATGTGCACTTCTATTGCCAAGGTCAAACCATGTTTAGTTTCTTCCCATCCGCTTGAGGTCGCTTACTACGCCGTTGCCATGACAACCTGCAGCACAACAACGGCTGCCATCCTGTCGGCTGTCAATGCTGTCATTTTGAATCAGTTATTCTATTGTTGATAACGTATTATCGTGTATTCTCAATATTAATCTGTGTTCAAAATTATTTACAAAATTCATTAATTGAAATAGTCTTTTTTAAGACTATTTAACAAAACAAGGTGGGTAACTGCGTTATTTTTATAATTACATTTTTTTTGTTCAATTTTAGGTTATAATATGGTGGGTGTATATTGTGCTGTAAATGGTTGCTGGGAACCCTATGGAGGTTCGGCGAAAAAACATCGTTTCCCTAATCCGGCAAAAAATCTGGATTTGTTTAATAAATGGCTTGCAATATGTGATAACGAGAGATTGTTACGAGAGTTTGTGACACCTGAAACAATTTATAGAAGTTGTAGAGTATGTCACAAACATTTTGACGACAATGATATGTTAACAAATGAAGTACTTAAGAGTACTGCCTTTCCCCACTTAAATTTAAGTAGTTCTCAGGAAAATAAAGAAAACATCTCTTCTAATATGAGAGAAACTCGGTGTGATTTGGAATCAAGGTTGAAACCTTCTGAAATTGATAGAAGTGGTGAAGTTGTTCAAATAGTTTCAGCATGGGTCGATCAGCCTTCAACTTCAAAAACTTCACCAAGCACTCCACCTAGTAAGTCAATTTTTCTTTATAATTATGTATACATATGTCGAAAGCCAGACATTTATACGAAAGGGCCTGTTATTTCAAAAGGAGAACTGCGGCATCCATAAAATCAAAAAAGTCATTTAAAGAAAGATTAAATGAAGTCTCAAAACTATCAGAATCTGAAGTATTAGAAAGAGGTGTATCAAGTATGGGTGTAATAAGAACAAGGTTTTTCCAAAGCCAAATAGAAAATACAAAGAAAAAAACTAAGGGTCGCAGATATTCTTTAGAAGATAAAGTATTAGCTTTAGCTGTCTCTAAACAATGTGGAAGTGGCTATAAATTTTTATCTAAAATATTTGCATTACCCTCCAGAAAAACTGTAATGCGTTTACTTAATAGGATCCCAGTGCGTCCAGGCTTATGCGAACCAATATTTGATGTACTAAAGGCAGAGGTAAAAACATTTAAGGATCCACTTCAGAAATATTGTGTACTGATGTTTGATGAGATGAGTGTAAAACCTGGGTTATACTGGAATTCCTTTAATGGCAGTGTTGAAGGTTTCGAAGATTTTGGTTATAAAAGGACAAATCATATAGCAAACCACGTGCAGGTAGTCATTTTTAGTTTCATTTACAAAAATAGCTTGTATTTATGTACTGTTTTTGTTACATATTTTAGTTAAACTTTTGAATACCTATATATTTTTTACTTTTAGGTATATATGTTAAGAGGAATAAAAAGAAAATGGAAACAGCCAGTGTTTTACAATTTTGTTAGTGGAGCCACTAAATATCCTGATATAGCTCGAATAATAAAACTTATTATTAGAAAATGTTCAAGCATTGGTTTAGAAGTTGTCGCCACAGTCTGTGATCAAGTTAGAACCAACGAGGCTGCTATAAATTCTTTAATTGGTCAGACAAAGAGAACATATGAGCTGAAAAAGGAACCTTTTAATGGTGATTTCTTTGAAATTGATGACAGAAAAGTTGTTCCACTCTTTGACGCTCCACATTTAATAAAGGGTTTGAGAAATAATTTTATTAAATATAACGTTCAATTTACAATAGATGGAAAAACGTATGTTGGAAAATGGGACCATATCCTAAAAGCATATAAAATGGATCCCTACCTGGGCAGCTTGAGGACAATGCCAAAGTTAACTGACCGTCACATTAATCCAAGTCACAGAAATAAAATGAAGGTGTCATATTGCACACAAGTACTAAGCCGAACAGTTGCAGTCGCAATTAACCTTATGGCTATTTCAGGTATATTGTTTGATAAATTTTTAAGATATGCTTATTGCATATACCAAACGTAACTGAAATTATTTCCTTCCTTTTAATTTTATGAAATTTTATGAGTATAAAAGAAAAATTTGACATTCACTATGTGCTGTATTTTTCGATTTAAATTTTTTTAAACCTCATTTTCTTTTGTAAATAATAATCTTAACTTACTAACTTTTTAAATAAAAAAAAAATGGAAGATATCTACCTTCTCATAAAAATCAAGTTGCAGATAAATAAAAAATAGATGTGAGACCGATTTTAGGTCATCGCTGGTGTACTAAATAATATTTTCCTTAAAATTAACATATGTTTTATTTTTTTCTAATTTAGATATTATTAATTACAGGTACAAATGTTCAAACCGAAACGGAAATATTATCAATGGAAAAAGAGGCAACTGATACAGCGAAATTTTTAGAGTTCACTGATAACTTGTTCGACAGTGTAAATGGGCAGTCTATGATAGTAAATACCATTAAACCACTTCTAAGTCCAGTTCATGAAAATTCTGAACATTTCAAATTTTGGACCAAGGCTGTTGATGTGCTATCATCTGTAAAATATATAGCTGAAGATGGAAGCACAGTTGTTCCACCAAGTGTTGTAAATTTTATAAAAACGCTGAACAATTTTAAAACATTATATAGTATGTTAAGAAATGTTGGATTCGATAAACTTTTGCCTAGGACGTTTAACCAAGATCCAATTGAAAATTTTTTTGGAAAAATACGGCAAAGGGGGGCAAGGTACAATAATCCAACATGTATGTCATTTACTCCTTTTTACAAAAGCCTTTTGGTGAAAGATCTGACATCGAGTCACTCGATAGGAGCTAATTGTGAAGATGATGAGTCAGAAATTTTTATTACACTGCAACGATTCGTTTCACAGGTAAATTAAAAGGAGTTATAATGTCTAGGACCTAATTTTCATATCTTGCCTTAATCTGTTTTATATTTATTTCGTTAACTTACAGGGTTTATCTGAAGATGATGAAGAAATCGACGTCATTGATATTACTACAATACCGTCCACATTCACAAATAAGCTGAGACCGACAGAATTACAGGTGTTGAAATATGTTTGTGGATATTTGTTAAAAAAAGCACAAACATCATATAAGGACTGTCAGTGTGCAAAAATAATTTTGGAGGGTGAAGAACAAGGAAGTGGAGAATCCGATTATTTTATAAATATGAAAAAATATGATAATTCACAATTAAAATATGTAAGCGATTATTTTTTGTTTAAAATGACAGAAGCGTTGCACATAGTAAAATTTATTTTAAATAGAAAATTACATAAAGAAAAAGTATTTGCTTATATATATAAGGTGTTATATGAGAAAATAAATTTCACAAATTGTGAACATAATTCTAGTATAAAGAAAACAGTGTTTAGGTATTTTATTAAAACAGTGGGCCATAATTTTATAAAACAATTAAATAGGATATTGCATGGTCATGATAGAAGAACAATACCTACAAATGCCCCAAATGTTTTTATTCAGTGTAGGGATATATTTAAGAAATCTTACAATAAAAGGTAATGTGTCCATGTAATATGCATTTATTAATAAAATAATTCGTTTGTTAATAAATATGTAAATATTTATAGATTTTTTTTTTGTTGGTCCTATATATTATAAGTTGTTCAAACAATTCCGTTTGATTAAAAAGTTTTTAATATATAGAAGGAATCATTCTTAAAATTTTCAGCAGTTACCGAATTTACTGAAAATTGGGTTTTGACCAATTTTCGGTCCGCCAAATGTCGGGATGACTCTACAGTAATCTCGCTTCACCTTTTAACTTGTATATCACCACATACATAGAAAATAATCAAATTTAGGAGGGGGTTGTATAGTGGATGTACGATCCTTCGGAGGAAATGTAAAGCTGTCGGTCCCTTGCCTTGCCTGCTTAACATTCTCTCTGATGGGTAGTATACCCACTAAACAATCCCCACCTAAAATTGGATACTGATTGGAGCTGATATACAAGCCTTTAGTCGGTGAGGCAAAATCGCTTTATTTCCCTGCAGGGTCCCCCGTCCAAGCACTAACAGCAATTGGTGTTGTTTAATTTTGTTGACTTCACTTACCCCCATTTCAATTTAATACTGCAATTTTCGGCCATACAATATTGTATAACAAGTTTATTTGTATTTAATTGTAAGTGAAGCACCAGTGTCTATGAAAAATATAGTTCTCGGTCAGAGAACGTTACATAACACCAATTTTCTGATGAGTAGTGGATACAAAATTATTTGAGAATATTGAAAATACCTATTTTGAGTTGTTGCTTGACAGTGACGTAACTGTCGAAACTGCAGTTACAATTTTGTGTAAATATAGTGGAAAAAAACAGAAGGGTGCTACTTATTTTTGTTGAATTGCCAAATTTAAAATTCGCGCCACGTGTACATGTAGTTTCTTCCAGGCCGCAGGCGGCGCTAAAATACGGTTTCACTGATTTGTATTGGAGTGTCCTATCTATTTGTATTTTATCTATGCTCATAACGTTTTCTGTGCTAGAAGGCGAAGGTGTTGAATCAGACGAGATCAGAAAATTTACGGAAAATGGGTAGAAACAGTAGAAAGCAACCACGCAATTCCAGCAGCAGTAGTGACGATAACTCTCTAAGCGAAAAAGAAGATAAAGAATTATATGAGAGGGTCGAGAAATTAAGAAAGGAGTTAAAGAGGAGATGCCGACCACGTGGCCGCCATGAGCCAAGAAGTGTATCTGAACATATACTACAGGACTGTACTAATATTAAATCCTCTCGTAAACAGAGAGACGAAAGCCCTAAAACAAGGCAAACTTATGAAGACTGTGATCGCAGGCCGCGAGCCTCGGCGTGTCTTCAGCCAATAATAAAGGACTTTGAACGTGAACTGAGAGTCACGGCGTGTCCAAAATCAAAAAAGGACTGTGATCGTGAACTGAGAGTCACGGCGTGTCCAGAATCAAAAAAGGACTGTGATCGGTCACTGCGAGTGCCGGCGTGTCCACATATCAAACCTAACAATTGTAATCGTAACACACTTGACCTAGCATCAGGCCCCAGCACATACATATCTCCAGATGAAGACGACAGTTTACAGGATTTGCCAGACCTTACCTATGAGAGTGAACTAGATTTCCCAACTAATCTAGGTACAAGTAATCAAGAAGCTTCATGTAAGAATGATGCATCTCTAGAAACTGGCAAGCAAGAAAGCCTTGTATTAAATGAGGAGATCCTTGAACTTCTCGGAAATGACAATGGGGCTAAGAATACTAACAGTTATGAAGTACACCCTGCGATAAAGGAAACTTGGTCACAGATATTAAGCAGTGGTTTAGAGAAACAAATACGTTTAGAGCTCTTAATAAATCACCCAGTACTAACTAATCTTAGATTGCTCCTCAGGTAAACTCAGAGGTAATAGCGGCACTGCCACCGCCTGCTGAAAAAAAAAAAAAGACAATTTTCAGATTACGGCCCAAAATCGATTAGGTTGCGGAATATCTGCTTTAGGTAAAGGTTTGGATATAATTTTAAAAGATCCAGATATAACCAACAAAAATGAAATTATTCGCTATTTAAGCGATGCAGGACGAATTCTTTGTAATTTTCACCACATGTCCTTAGTCAGAAGACTTTACATTAGTCCAAATTTAAATAAAGTTGTAAAGGATATTTCCAACAAGAGCCCAGTTGGGGATTTTTTGTTTGGAGAAAATCTGGCAGAGAGATTGAGAACTGCAAGAGCTGTAGAACGAAGGGGAAAGGAGTTACAGCAAACCCACGCGCATCAGCAATGCCCCAATGTAAATTCTCAAATAAAGGAAAAATATTTTACCAAGCCTTTAAACTACAAAAGCCCGCCTTGACGTCAGAGGGATTCGAGGCAGAAAGGGAAAATGCCCTCCAGAATAGTAGACAGCAGGAAGTACTAAACATGAGTATCAGTTTAGCTGGTAAAAATAATTTTTATCTCGGTGGAGAAAAATAAATGCAAGCCCAACAATCATGAATGTGCTAACTGGTTAAAAAATAAATTTGATTGGAACTCCGGTGTAGAGGAGCCCAGTTAACAGAAATTAATCCGCTAATTAATTGTTAGACTAAGGGAATTGTGTCTTGTCACTAGTTTAACCAGGGGATAATATCGTAGTGTATTTCCAAAACAAACCAATTTATTTCTTCACATTTTCTGATTGAGAAAACAAATGGGAAGAGATTTATTTTTAAATCTTAAAAAATTAAATGATTTCATAATAGCGGAACATTTTAAACTTGAAGACCATAGAACGGTTTTAGGGTTAATTAATAGACATATATAAGGGAACAATTGATTTAAAGGATGCTATTATCTTATAGCCATTGACAATAGCCACAAGGAATATTTGCGTTTTTATTTTAAAGATACTCTTTATGAATTTAATGTTCTTCCTTTTGGGTTATCTTCTGCCCCCTACGTATTTACCAAGATAATGAAACCAGTAGTTTTTCTCTTACGTTTGGCAAAAATTAGATGTGTTATATATCTAGATGATTTCTTGGTTTTTGGTGATACCCAGAAGGAATGCCTTAAAAATGTAGAGTATGCAATTACAACATTAGAATCCCTTGGGTTTATCATTAATAGAGAGAAAAGTTGTGTATACCCATCACAGGTATGTCGATATCTAGGGTTTATTTTTTGATAGCACCAATATGACTATATTAGTCTACCAAGGGAAAAGGAAGTGAAGATTCTTGAGTTTATTTCTTTTATAGAGTCTAATCATGTGGTATTTTATTAAGAGTTGATACCACAACAGCTCTTTCATACATAAACAAGATGGGCAGCATCCAGCATCCGAAGCTTAATATGTTGGCAAGAAATATATGGGAGTGGTGCGAGCAGAGATATTTGGCTTCATACATCATATTTATATACCATCTATGGAAAATAAAACGGATTTTGATTCACGGATAATTTCACTCATAAATGTGCTAAATATATATCTTGGTTTAGACATTCCGAATCATTTGCTGTTCATGCTTTTATCGTCTCATGTAGCCATATATGTACTTCTACGTTTTCCCACCATTTTCATTGATCTTACAAACCTTGAATAAAATAATTTCGGATAGAGCAGAGGGTTTTTTAGTAGTGCCTTATTGGCCTTTATAACCCTGGTACCCAATTTTTCAAAAAATGCAAAAAAAAAAAAAAAAAACCTATGATTTTACCACCAAGCTCTAATCTACTTTCATCTCCGTTCAGGCAAATACATCCTATATGGCCAACACTTACCCTGGTGGTAGGATTATTATCGGGGAAGCTTTCAGGGCAAGAGGGGTACCCGAAGAGAGCATTCCAATAAGTTTGAGTTTACTCTCACCATCTACTATAAAGCAGTATGACAGTGAGTATAAAGCCTGGTGGGCTTTTTGTAAGAGAAACAATTTACAGCTAAAGTTTCAAAAGTTATGAAGTTCTTGCAAGGGGAGTTTAGTAATAAGAATAATAGATATGGTATACATTCAATTGTTACGGATCAACCTTGGCATTAATTATTCAGGGGAATATAGGGTCCGACCCCCAGTTAAGGAGATTCATAAAGGGAATAGCTAGATTAAGGCCTCCATAGAGGCGCTATAATGTGACTTGGGATCCGCAGAAAGTTTTGAAGTATTTGGAATCATTCTACCCCAATGAAGATTTGTCTCTAGGGAAACTGACAATGAAATTAATTACATTACTGGCCTTGGCTACAGGACACAGAGTTCAGGCATTAGACTCATCAGGATGGAAAATGTCATAATTTCTGAGGATCAGATAATAATACCAGGCGAGATCAAGACGACGACTACTAAGAGTTTGCAACCATGTCTACACTTGCTATATTTCAAAGAAAAGCCTGAAATTTGTGTTGCTTTGACCTTGTTCCAATATATTGAAGTAACGGCACTTTTGAGGATAACAGGAGAAGAACATTTATTTTTGACGACAAGACCACCATATGCAGCTCCGACCACCCAGACATTAAGTAGATGGGTAAAGCATCAGGTACTCAAAGAATCTGGTATTGACACACAACTATTCACCGGCTACTCAACGAGACATGCCTCATCATCGGCGGTATTTAGGAACGGAATCTCCTTAGAATTGCTAAGAGAGACAGCAGGTTGGAGCTCTAACGGCAACATATTTGCCAAATTTTATAATTGCCCCGTTGAACAATAAAACAACTTTGCGAGGGCTGTTTTTTGTTTATACGAGTCCTTGCGTTTTTTATTATTATTATAATGCATTGGATTTTCAAAAATAAAGAGTGCTGAACATTACTTGATGTGTAATATTTTTTATTTTTCTACTTTAAACAGCTACAAGTTAAATAGTTATCTAGAGGACGAAGCGCTGATATACAATTAAACGATCAAACGAACTTACCTGTGAAGTTCGATCGTGATTGTATGAAGCGCTTCGTCCGAATAGATAACTCCCACCCTCCCAACTATCCCCGGAAAAAGTAAAATATTTATATATATATTTAAAAAAAATAATAATAATAATAAATACATGTGTATGTATGTATGTATATATGTACATATGTGTGTATATGTACATTGCCATCTATCTTTAAAGTTATGAGGTAGATTGGGGTGAACATAGGTATGCAACGAAATTTTTCTACTCATGGTAGAAATATATACAGGTATGCTGTTGCGCAGCTTTTGCGGTAACCAATCATGCTTTGTCACCAACGGGAACCATATTGATAATCGGACCAATAGCGTTTCGTGCGCATATTTCAAATAATGTAGTGTATTCTATTGTACAAAAGGATATGATTCCACATACCATTTAAAAACAGATGCCTCATTTTGGAAATAAAGTTAAAATTTGACGAAATATTACTCATTTGGAAATATTTTAGAATGGTTTTGAATAATAATTAAGATTGTACATACATACATTTCGACATTGATGTAGCAAATTTTCATTGTAATTTTAGTGTTTTTTTACTACCGTCTAGTTATGGATATGCAAGACATTCTTTGTAAAAAATATGGTAAAAAGGTATTTCTTTGATGCAATATATAGGTATATATTTTATATGATCTAGTTCGGCGATTTAAAGAGTTTATAGGTTAAGTTATCAATACTAAAAAAATTAACGTATATATATATATATATATATATATATATATATATATATATATATATATATATATATATATATATATATATATATATAGTTCTATATAATCAATATTTATCAAAGGGTTCATGAATATTATATGAGTTTTTAGTATGATTTTATGATAAATGTCAATTTTTTAATATAAAGAATATATTATATGTAACATAATGGTAATATATAAGTTATTTGTACAACAATATTAATCTTTTTAGTTACAAATGCTATCGTCATAGTAAATTTTAACCAATATTTACGAAAAATACATACACCACAGGTAATATAACTTCTAATTGTATTGACACCTTGTGAGGGTATAGCGGACAATCACACAAGAAATCATACACTCGTCTTATTTTCTACTTTTATTCTATAACAAAATAAATATATACTATACTTAATAAATAAAATAAGTATTATACTGAGACCTTTTACAACATATAGAGTATATTATAGAGTATCTTGACAAGAGATGTAAGCGTCATTAATCAAATTTTACAGAATAAAATCTAAATACTCCTACACAGTTTTAGATATATCCTAGATTTATGCATCATACTGCATACTAACTTTTCTTTGAAATTAAACGATATGCATGAATATGTTTACTTGTTCTTACTTTTTGCTTTGTACGTTATATCTTGGAGGATGATTCTTGCCAAATGTTCTATAGGTACGCATGAGGCAGAAGGACACGGATATTCGTTGGAGAATAGTTTTCAACATTTTTGAGATACCTTCTCTGGAGTCGCTTTAAAATGTGCCCTCTTAAAATGCACTGAACAAATGCGAGCTGTAAAAAAAACAATTTTTATTTCTGACCTCATTTGTGTTAAATAACAAATGCAAACTTTTATATCGTAAATAGGTACATCTTTTACTAATACATATTTTGTAATTGTAAATAAGCCAAATATATTAACTAATTATTGTTTTTATAATTAAGTACCGTTTTTGAAATGATCAGAGGTTTTACTGGACAAATTTCTAACCATTTTGTCGATATTCTTCATTTTTTGGGAACCGAAAGAATATTACATTTCTTTCAATTGAAGTTCCACTCCTATTTTTGCAATTGTTTATACTGCACCCAACCATGTCTTAAGTTTATTATAAATAATCGTTTCTTTTTTAACCTCAAAAATATCACACCATAGAGAAACCAAACACATAAATGATATTACGCAGTTACGCACCCCAACACGACTACTTTTACACCTGGTTGCAGGGGTACAATGTTGAGGGATAATATTATAAAAACTTGAAATATGTGTATCTAATATCACAGAATATTAGGATTCTCTGTCAATATACTGTGACATATCCAATATGGTTCCCGTTGGTTCCATGCGCAGAAAAGTCAAATTCTGGTAGCCCGGACGAGCATACCTTATATATGTTTCTACCATGTTTCTACTATAAACCTTGTGCGCCATCTAGCACCTCGGAAACGGTACTACAAGTTAAATAGTTATCTATTCGGACGAAGCGCTTCATACAATCACGATCGAACTTCACAGGTAAGTTCGTTTGATCGTTTAATTAGGTAGATATGTGTTTTATACTGTATAGACATATTTCTCTACTGTGGTATAGACAGATATTGAAGTAAATAGGTGAAGAGTATAATGCTTGTTTGTCTTTGCTTATCGAAAAAATATTATAATTATGAGAAATCTCCCCCCCGGGTTTTCCAAATTTTGATCCAGGTAATTATTCAATTTTAAGGAATATTACCCCCCGCTTTTCGAAATTTGTATTTAGATAAGTTCGAAGTATATCGAGATTGATGGGGCCGTATGCTACTACCTCTGGGCGGCCCCGATGTTCTCTCAACGGCCCTGCATATCATACAGTTTGTTCCAAAGAGTTTAACACATAGAGGAGACAAGCTCCATAAGCGTAATGTATAAGCAGCGGTAGACTGTAGGCTTCTCATCCTTTTCACATAGTTCGTTCTCTCTTTGTCGCACAGTACATGAGGGGAGGTGACGATGTATACATTGACAGTATGACAAATGACAATATATGTGTATACCTACCTGGGACTTATGGGTGACTTAGTTTTTCTACAAACTTTACAAGTATAAACTATTGTCACAAAAAATAATTAATTAATATACAAATTAAACGTGATAAACAGATTAAAGGTTATAAACAGAAGAAATATTTGAGAAAACACGTGTAATTGTAAATAAAGCAGACCGCTATTCAAAACAAAGATTAAAATTGAGGGTATTTGTGATAACAAAGCGCGCCGGGTAAGGCTGAGTTGCTTTGTAAAACAGAGTGGAGAGAGAGGGTACGAGGTCTGCGACAAGGACGAAAAGCCTACAACCAAATCGCGGCTCCCGCACTGAGGGAAGTTTTTTGCAGTGACAGCCAAAAATCAAGCTACAGCAGCAAAAAACTCTATTTAAATAGGCGCCAGCCAAGAATTTTGTAAAGGCAGTAAAATTCATTTTGCTGAAGTTACTTCACTGCAATAGTAAAAATACTTTATAAGATATTCTTCATTGCAGCCACCGAAAATAAGCTTTACTATTATAGTAATTATAGTAAAGTAATTTTATTGTAGCAAAGTGGAATATATCACTAAATATGCAAACTACCTAGCTAGGGTAGCAACAGTTCTTTTTAATTCTGACAATAATTTTTACTACTATATTTAATAGCTTTATTGCTATTGTAGTTTATCTCATTTTTGTTGTACCAAAAATATTTATCAGCTATCGCAAAGTATCTGGCTATGATAGGATTAATTCTTTTCACTTGCAGCAACATTTTTTATTACCACTATGATTTTCCTGGTACTGTAGTTAATTCTTTTTTTTGCTGTAGCAAAGTTACTGATTGGATAAAGCAAGAATTTGGCTGCAGTAGTATTACTGATTATTATTTACAGCAAAAAGTTTCACTACCATTGCAAAATTTTTTACTACCCTAGTAAATTTCTTTTTTATTGTGGCATATATTATTATTCTTTCTTAATTTAGTAAAAAAATAGCCTGCCTCAGAAAACATATTTGGTCACGTCAAAAAGTTTTAGATCAATAACAGTAGAATTTCTTAATTAGAATAGAAAGGTCATTTTGCTACTACTAAAAAGATATCTGCTGTAGGAATGGGCCATGTGCGTCCCCACATGTAGTTTTCAGGAGAAATGTTTATTCCTAAAATACAACTTTACAAAATGCGCAATCTTATCTAATTAAAAAAAATCTGCTATTGGTGACCTTAAACTCTTAGACGCGACAAACTTCTGTGACAAACCAATGTTTTATATACACGTATACGAATTTTTCATTTGTAATTTAATATTCGCTTGATAAGCATTGAAATTAAATGTTACATAATGACATAGATATATAGATACATCACTTTGCGGCTATATGAAAAACATTATTTTTTAAGATTTTTTTTTTTAAATAAGAGGAAACGAATAATAAATATTAAATTACCTGAACATGAAACTACAAGCAAAAAATTGGTATACCTTGGACTAACAAATGGTTAAGGATTTGGCCCAAAGAGACTAAAATCAATTAAAAATAAATAAACATTTATTTTCATAGATGATAAATTAACAGATTTTCTTTATAAGTAAAAAACATAAAACATATAAAACATTGAATTGTATTATTTGCTTAAAACAAAAACAAAATAAAAAAAAGAATAAATAGACATTTATTTTGATACGTAATAAATTAACAATCTTTCCCTAGGAGTAAAAAAACACATTTATTTTGACATGCTTAAAAGTAAAATACATAAAATGTAAAGAAAACACTAAATTGGTGAATGTCATTCTGGTAATTCTACTGCCATCGGTCGTGGGCAGCGTTGCCAGGTTTATAATTGTCAATACCCGTACCAACCTGACAAAATACCCGCTTTTACCCGCATCTCATAATGAAACTCCCCGTAATTTTATACTTGATATTTATGACTTAAAAGGGTTGAGTTACTAAGAAGTAAAAACATTATTTTGGTCTCTTCCTTGCAAATTTTGAAGAGCGGGGGGGGGATTTCTCTAATCGACATATTTTTTTTACCCTCGGCCAAAATTTTTGAAGAGCGGGGGGGGCGGAAATTTCTCTGGTGCGCATTTTTTACCCTCGAATTCCTCTACGCATTTCTTTGCCTCTCTCAAAATTTTAAAGAACGGGGGGGGGGAGATTTCGACGATTATTCACTATTGCACAAACCTGATCCGGTTAGCCACACTACAATGCTACACTTGGAATTATCCGTTTCTTGTCCAATTTTTAACAGAATAAGAAAAATATCCTCCACCTTTCATAGATTTTGTCCGCAAATCGGCAACACTGGATTGTAGAAATTTGGCGTAGACATTTCCAAAATCCCCGATTTTACCCTCTCAGTTATTTTACCCGCCAGATGGTCTAAAATTCCCGCATTTCGGGTAAAATACCCGACATTGGCAACCCTGGTCGTGGGTCAAAACATCGCATCTATTATTTTAGTACTTACTGTCAAAGTTCTTTAGAAGCACTTCCATTCCCCCATTCAACAACCATTTCTTTATACGTTTCTGTCATGGTGACATATCACTGGGTATATCTATTACCTATGGTAAACTGAATTTAAATCAAGTTAATTTGAAATTCCACAGACAGAGCTGCTCCACGCACATGTGATGGGGAAAGCAGGTTATGTTTTTTATGATAAACAAGAATAGCCTAGTTGCTTTGCACTCGCTTGCTCCTATTGCCATACCTAAACAAACATTTTCCGAATCCGTACACACCGACAGAATCGAGCCTGCGATTTAAGAAACCAAAAACAAAAAACGACTTGCCCAAAAGTCTTCTGTAATTTTTGTTATAATGAAACACACCACACATAAAAATATAGTACATAATATTCAACCCGCACAAAGGCACAAGTAAACGCGACATTATTTACTTATTTACCAAGTGTATCATTGCGGTCACAGCGTAGAATGACGTCTGGGCAGAGTCGGAGTTGACCGATTCAGTCCGATTGGTGTTGTGGTGACGTAATTCAACACAAAACTTTGTAATTCCAACAAAGTTTTTATTTACCACAGTTAAATCTTTCTTTATATTGTCTTCTTTTTAATGGTAGCTAAATGCTCTAGTGCTCTAGTAAAGCAACTAATAAAAACTCTAAAGTACTTTTTAAGGGTTAATACAAACACTCAGTAAAGTTATTTATTCTAGTATAGTGAACAGATATTTCTAACCAAATTAAAATTATTGCTACTCTAGTTAAAAAACGCGTAGCAAATAATTTTTTGCTGCGGCTTTTCTCAGTGCGGCAAATCCACGGCTTGTCTTCTCTAGTTATTAAACTCTTTGGTTTGTTCATTTGTGTCGAATTATAGCAACTTTAAAACATGTTATCTCTCTCACACTCACATTATTTGTGATAGCACTATCTCTATTTAACTGCTTGAAGCTGCTTTAAATCAACACAAATGAACAAACCTCTATTCAAGATCATAAGTATTACACATATCTACGTCTGCATAAATTACCAAAGTAGTGAATTCACTATTCACCGTCTGTCGGTACTTATTTAGGAATAGAGAACAATTAACAATTTTTCCCATACGCCGTGTTATGAAAAGTTGTGATCACGATCACATCATGGTATCAGAACATCACAGTCGTGATTCACGTTGTGATTGAAAAATCACGATATCGCCCAACACTAGAGAGTACGTCACAAGTATCTGTGTCACAAGCTTTGGCGTTGCCAACAGTTCAGCAGTGGTAACAACTGTATCTTCTTACGGTTCTTGCTTTACGTAAACCCCTTTTACTTTCCCCTTTACCTATATCCCTATATGTGTCAAGCTGACGTTTGAGTATGATGATATTTTTGTTTGGTAAACGATAAATATTCAGCAAATGGTTAAAGGACACGTGTCGAGAAGAAAATAATACGCTTTGAATGCTTTTCATCCCATGAACTATACAAACTAAATGTACTGAAATATTTTTATTTGCTATATACCGACTCATATGTACGTGAAATAGTAAGTATAATCGAAACTTTGGTTATGTTTGTATAGATTAAAATCTTTTGTAGGCAATAAAATGTCTGATTTTGGAGACTGGTTCAAAAGCGTGCCCTTTTTTACCCGTTACTGGCTAGCTGGTACTGTGGGGTTTACACTTTTGGGAAGATTTGGATTGATCAATCCCCTTAATTTGGTGCTGTTTTATGAACCTTTAAAAAGATTCCAGATATGGCGACTTGTAACTGCCGTGCTATATTATCCCCTTACTCCACAGACTGGTTTCCATTACCTGATTAATTTATATTTTTTGTATAATTATTCACGAAGGCTAGAAGAAAGTAAGTTAACTTTTGGATAAAAAGCCCCATAATTTTTAATAATTTCTTATAATTTAAACTGCCATGGGTTTGGTAAGGTACTCCGGGGACCTCTAATAAATTTCTTTATGTTGGACCCAAGTCCCTATTAGTTTCAAAGTTTATTTTGTATTATAAATATTTGTTAGTTTTCTTAGAGCAAAAGTAGGGATAATTTAAAAGTTCTTGATTGTTACGGCTCATGAAATCACATGATCTATTGTGCTAATATTTTTAAGTACATTGCCTTTGTCGGGAATATTGTTTGTTTTAAGAACATACTTTTCTTAATTTAATAAATTAAGAAATGCTCTCTATACATTGTTTTTGAAGAAAATTTCAATTTTGCTGCTATTTTGCGTTATTGCTCAATATTACAAGCAAAAGTGATTGTTTTTGCAGAGGTTACTTTAGAAAATATATTCCTTTAAACCAAAATAATTAAAAGTAAATAAGTATTTGGACAAGATATTCTGAAATAATATTTTACATATATTTTTTCTCTGTACTTACCCACTCTATTACTCTTGTAATACCATGTGCTTGTTTCTTTTCTGACATGTCCTAAGTATATCCTATTATGAATATAGGTATGAATAAAGATATGTATTATTATTATAAACATATATTATTGTTTTCACCACTGGTTACTAGTGCCATATTGCATATTTTAGTTTTATATGATACCTACCTATTTTAAAATCTGCCAGGAGATATTTCCAAAAATGATTGTATCTGTCCATGATAAGCCATTAAAATGGCCGCTACATTGTATATGCTTGCCCCAATCAAGAATTTGAATATTTCTTTCTTAAGGACTTAAAGTTGAACGTTTTTAATTTTATTCAGTAGAATATTTAAATAAACCAAAATAGAAATGTTGATGTACTAATTTGATATTATTATATGCCACAAAAGGGTTAGCAAGTAATAATAATAGAACAATTTTAAATACAGTTATTGAGACAATATTAATATGTTATAATTACTTCCACATCCACGTAGTGGAGTGGAAGTATAGTAATCGTAAAAAAAATGTCAAAAATTTTTATTATAGAAAATAGGCTTAAAATGTCATGAAACATCGAGATTTTAAATTTGAGCGAAAAAAATATGTTTTTTCTGTCCGTCTGTCTGTTTGTAACTTTTTGTGCACACGTTTTCTCTGGATTTTTATAATTTTGCATTTAATTATTAAGTTTTTAAATTTTAGGTACATACGCTGGAAAACCTGCAGATTATTTTTTTATGTTAATTTTCAATTGGATATGCTGTGTAATTCTAGGATTGGTTGCAGAAATGCCTGTAAGTATTTAAGAATAATGTGTTTCATTTCTTCCGGCATAATCATTGAAAAATGACATTTTGTTACATGTGGAGAAAGCCTGTAACTTTTTTTTGAATGACCAGAAAATACACGTTTTCTGGGAAATTTTCGAATAAAAAGTAACGTTTCCCGGGCTAGACCGGAAAGTGGACATCAGGGATGTTTATGAACGTTTATTAAAAGTATCAGAAGCATATAAACTACAAAAAATACAAAACATCTGTGTCAGATTTGTTACTAATAGTTCGTTTTATGAACATGTTACACCTTATATTAGAGAGTTAAATTTACTAAAATTAAATGAACGGCATTTCGTGCACTTCACCTCTATGCTGCACAAAGTGATCACATTGAGGAAACCCGATTATCTATCTGATAAACTTCTCATGAGAAATGCTGTTCACAATCGGAATTTGAGACAACTTAAGACTCTGGTTTTAAACAATGACTTGAATATTAATTTTAATATGTTTTAAAGTATGTGTTTACACTAGGTTTTTATATATCATGTTTTTTTTTAGGTTAGTAGTTTTTACATCAGTGCATACTGTACTGCTAACCTTTTGTGTCCAATATGTATATTTTACACAATAAACTATTATTTATTTATTTAGTATTTATGCAATGTAAACGCTGGCATATTGACCAGTATCGATCTACAATTACAATTTTTAAAATGTAACTATCCAAACAGAAGCCGGAAAGAAACTGATCATACGTAAATAACTTCTGATTGCTTGAAAAATACACCAAGCGGCGCACGCATAAATAATTGAAGCATTAAGGGTAGCCAAATTCCATGGTTCAGTAGCGTATCATTAAAAGTTTTAATGCAAAAAAATATACTAAATTATTTCAGATCACTCTAAAATTTTGTAGGGGATTTCCCACATAGAAAACTAGTACAAAATTTTATTTTCCGCATATTGTGATAAATCACCCTGTAGATATTTCCTCTCCATCTTGATCTGTCTTAGAGATAATGGAAGAAGACTGCCTGTGGAAGACTTTTTTCTAATCGGCATAATATATACTAAACTACCGAGGGTAGAGAAATGAAACTAGTTGAAGGTGTTAAGGTACATTCTAGAATTTGCTTCTGTATAGTTCTCAAAGGCTAAGTAAGCTTCAGTACAGATTTTATTAAAGGCATATAAACATTTTTGTGATCGTTTTTTACTGGATAGGAACCAGTAAAAATATGAATGACCACTTTGAAATAGTACTGAATATTCGTCCACATGTCATCTATACATGTACCAAGTTTCATTAAAATCGTAGTGGTACAACTTGTCGAAAAAAATCGATTGTAAGTGTGTTTGCACTCAGTGACCATTATGTTAAGTTATAAATTAAATTGGTTTTACTCATCAAAATTATTTTATTCTATGACTGGATTGCGCAAATAAAATGTTAAAAATGCTCAATTTTGTTAATAACATTGTTTCGCTTCAAAATGAAATTGAAAAAAGTATAATTAATTTTTACACATAATTAAAAACCAACAATATTAAAAAATAATAATGATGTGAAGGCAGAAGTTATTGTCAACAAAATATGTTGAGGATGGCCAAAAAATCCATTTCTTTGGTTAACAGGATCTATCAATACAATAATATGTAATGACAAAAAACTTGCAGCTATCAAAAAGACAAAATGACACTGAGAAACGAAGCTACACAGTGTGTCAATCCTTTAATATACTGGATACTCTTTCTCTAGAACGAAAATATCACACCATTCACCCCGCACCTGTTAAATTATAGCTCATGCAGTGTTTGACAGTAAAAATAGGTTATTTACCTTCAAATCTGCCCCTGATTTTTTTTTATAAATAATAAAACACTTTATTCATCGTAAAAGCTAACAAAAGGAGCATTTCCAACTTATCTGACTAGCCAAAAGTATACAACACTATAATTATAAAGATAAATGATTATGAACACATTTAAAAAACATCTAAAGGTAAAATTAATAAGATACATATCAGTGGCGGCTCGTGATATTGTCTGCAGAGGAGGCTTGATATTCTGAAAGACAACTGCGATGTGCAATATGACTACAATTTGTACATTTCCCCACCACCCCTGAGGTAGTACAACGACGCGTTACATTTTTTTGCCGTGGGTTGTTCGCCAGGATACCGATTCACGACTTGAGAGAATAGAACTAATAAAAGAATAGAATGAAAAGGAAATAGAAAATATGATGAGATGAAAAAATCATTCTCATGAAAATCGGTATCCAAAGGAACCCTACTATCCCACTTGTAATTAAATTATATAACTTTTAATAAAAATAAAAATAGTTTTGGTAAAAAAATTAATGTGTTTTTTTCTACAAACAAAAAATTGTATTCATTATCACTGCCAGGAGTGTAAAATTATAACGTTTAATAAAAATTAAAATAGTTTTGAGAAAGAAGTTATATAAAAAATATATAACTGTGGAACTCTATATTATGGAGAATTAAAAAATATTTCCTAAAAAATAAATAACACAAATAAATATTTTTTCTAAAATAACAACTAGCTATATTAATCTCTGCTTTAAAGCCTAAATATTTTTATAAATGAGTGGTAACCTGCGATTTTCGGAACTAGCAAAATGGTTGATTACTTCATCATAAAATGAATCGCGTTTCTTCAATTCTGACAAAAAACGTTTTTCTATTGAAATAAGCGATACATTTGAGAGGCGGTCTTGACTCATTTTGTTTCTAGTAAAAATGTTTTTATGCGTTTAAGTGCTGAAAATCTACCAGCTCTTTGAAATTTCCTTTATTGCACGATTCTCGTTTTTCGTCATGTCCTCGGAATCAATTTTCTTGTGAAGATAAATATATAACGGCATCTATTAACCTCTTTAATATTTCCCTATTCTCACGGACCTTTTCGTTAAAATTTTCTGTTTCTCTCTTATGTGCAGAATCCAAGAAATTTACAATATTTTGTTTACCAAACATTTCGAATTTAATGCAAGATGAAATGTGCTCCTGGGATTTTTCGTGTCTTTCTAAACGTCGCGACAAATTTTGCAAATTATTAAACCCGGCCCTGCCCCAAATTGAGGATTGATCATTAGTAAATAATAAACATCTCCAACAATATAATTTGTTTCTAACTGTTGATGCCGTTAACCACTCGACTTTTTTATAATTGTTATCACAAAACCCTCTGTTTTGTTTACCACTTTTAAAAACTAACGAAGGCATTGCTGGTGTAGGCCTGGCATTTCTTTTAATTCTTACCTTTTCGTCATAAGTAAGAGTAGTAAATCCATTTAATAACAAATAATCCACCACGTCTGGACAACAAGAAATGTTGTTGGGAATATTTTCACCTAGAGCACTCATTTCTAGCCCACCTATCAAATGTTTTATGTATTTTTACGTCAAGTCGATCTTAAACCTTCTAAACGCAACTGACAGTTCGTTTTCTTTGCGAATGATCTGAACATGCACATGCGCTATGAGATCTGAGGCTAGCCTCATACTTGGCTATTCCAAGTGTTGCTATTTTACACAGCGCAAAGAAATTCAAGGTCATTCATGTTATAAGTAAATGCGTTAAAGTTGGAAGCTAGCTCGTATTAGCCTCCAGCGAACCGCAGTGTTCATTCAATAAAAGACCGGCCGACCAGAAAATATGCATACAAAAACTATCCGGACTGTAACGTTATAGGTATGTTTGTGGAAAGGAAATGCAAAAATTTTATATATACACTGAAAATTAATTAATGAATTATAAACAATAAAAAATATTGAAAATTGAGATATACCTAATAGAAATTTCTTAAGATATTACTTTTGAAGATATGGTGGTTCTTCCAAGGGGAGGCTCAGCCTCCCCTGCCTCCCCTGACGAGCTGCCACTGATACATATAAATAAGTAGTAATAAATAGTAATACATATGTATACAGCAAAGTTACAGCTATTAATAATTCAAAAATTCATCCACAGAATAAAGTGAGTCTGCTATGAGAAATTTATTTCATTTATATTTACAAGCACTGATACTGTCATTTGTTTCAAAAAAAATAATTTTGTTATAGCATTTTACGCCAATATATGTCGGAAAACTTTGACCTATATTCAGCCTAGAGAATCGGTGGTGTATTGACTCATCATTGCGTGTACAGTGAGAATGCACATCATTATTCTTTAAGAAATGCTGTTTATTAGATCTAATGTACCTACATAACTAGCTGAGAAATATATAAGCATGGTAATGTGAGAATTTCCAGATTTTTAAAATTTGGTTTACAGCTAGATAAAGGATAAGCTCCCACCATACACCTTATTATCTTTTTTTGAATTATAAAAGCTTTCTCTAGGTGGCTTGACGAACCCCAAAAGAGCAGACCATAGTAGGGGGTTGATTGCACAAGTCCATAATATAACATTTTCAAAATATTACTTGATACTGATACTCTAAGCATTCTAATTATGTAAGGTATATTACTAAGTTTTAGCAAACATTATTTATTTGTGCCTCCCATGTAAGTTTATGATCGATATTTATGCCAAGAAATTTTATTTCCTGAACAGCTTGTATGGATTTACCGCAAAGTTTAATCAACACATTGTTATTAGAAGTAATATTTTTTGTTAAAAATTTCATGTACATTGATTTATTTGGGTTCAACATTAGCCCATTGTCTGAACACCAGTTTACAATTTCTTGTCATGTAGTGTTACACTTTTGAACGACAGTATTAAGATTTTTCTGATGAAGAAAATTTGTATCATCTGCATAAAGGACAGTTTTATCGGAAGTGGTGCAACTATCTGTTAAAGTATTCATGAATATTATAAATAATAAGGGACCCAAAATAGATTCCTGTGGCACACCCAGTTCACTATTTCTTGCATCTGACTGAGCCTCCCCAACTTTTACAATTACACTCCTGTTATGCAAATATGAAGAAGCCCAATCATATGCAATTCCACGTACTCCGATGCCATATAATCTATGCAGCAACAGCTGGCGCTCAATGGTATCAAAAGCGCGACTTAAGTCGTAAAATGGGGCATTTATATGTGCTTTAATGTTAATGGCCTCATAAATTGTGTATAATAGATCAAAAATGGCTGTATTGGTAGACCTTCCTGTTCTAAAACTGTGTTGTGTGGGATTTATTAAATTATATTTTGCAACAAATTCTGTAAGTCGATTAGCATATGCAAACTCAAATATCTTTGCGATTTGACTCAGTAGATGTATTGATCTATAATCAGTGACGTCCTCTCATGTCCCTTTATTTTTGTAAATTGGAAATTGGAAATTTTTAACGCGTCTGGATATATACCTGTGCTAAACGGTATATAGTGGCATCCATCCCCAGGGCAAAAGCGCACATCGACACTATATAACTTTTGTTCCTTGAGCCATTCCCTACTTACCGTCGAAATTTCACGGGATGGGTTTTATCCGAAAGAATTCTGAGCGAAAAACCGTCAAACACTGGACGATTATACTCGCGTCAGTCCTTAAGCGTAGAGAAAATAACGAAAGCCCCTTCATCTGTTCCCTATTTTCAAAAAATTAAATATTTATTTTATTTATTTTTACTTGTTCTGTTTATTAGCAAAAGGCTAAAATATAAACAACAATGACAATATTTTCTGTAATTGTTTATTTGTGGCATATTCAGATTTTCTTACTTTTTATTGGGTATTTTGCCACTGAAAAATATTTAAAAATTTTAATGAAAAAACCTCTGCGCCAAACGGATCAGACAGAGGTTGGTTCTTAAATATTTTTCAGTGGCAAAATACCCAATAAAAAGTAAGAAAATGACAATATTTACTGTATCCATGCACAAAATACAATATAGCAAAAAAAAAATTAATTTTATACATACATAAATCCGAAAATCTAAAATATATACACACTATATTATTATATATCTACATTATTTTTTACATAATCCCTATATTTTTTCTTAAATGTCCGCAAATTTGGACTATTCTTTATTTCATTTCATGTGGGACCATTACACTCTTTTAAACCCTTATGAAACAGGTTGTTTTGACAATATGATGTGGTGACAGTGGTAATATAAAAATTATTTTGGTTTCTTGTTTAATGGTCATGTATGTCTCTAACAAATAAGCAAGTTTCTATTAGATATTGAAGAAGTAATTGATGTACTGTCTTGTATATAAATATTAAAGTGATAAGGACAATAGCTTGCCTGATGCTAAATCTTTTTAAATTATTTAACATATATTTGACACTAGTATATTTATCACATTTAAGTATCACTCGAAGCACTTGATTTTGTTTAGTTTTTTTTTTGTAACGTGGAAACTTATGTAGCATTAGGTAGGAACAGAACTGTTAAACAGTAGTTAAAATATGGTTGTATAATAGTCTTATAAATTGTTGTTTTAGTCCACTCACTGAGGTCATTACCTAGCCTACCCAAAAAGTTTACTTTTCTTGCAATTTTTTTACTGACACACTGCACGATTTGAAAAGCTCAATTCTTCATCAATTAATACACTTAGATATTTAAATTCCTTGACTTGTTCAATGTTTTCACCACCGATTATCAATCCTCCATTGCTATTTGTATTTAATACGTTATATTTGTTTTTTATGATCATATACTTGGTTTTGTATACATTTAACTTTAAATTGTTGATGCTTAGCCATTTATTTAAATTTTCCATATCTCTATTTAGTATTTCTACTATTTCGTGTACATTGTTGCCTGCTGTATATATTAGGATATCATCTGCAAAAAGCTGTATGTTGCAATTAGGGATGCACCGGGTACCCGGTAAATACCCGGTTTGCCGGATACCCGGGCGATTTTAAGAGAAACCCGGTTTCGCCGGATAATGGAGCTGTACCCGGTCGGGTACCGGGTAGTAGTAATAAAATAAATAGGTAATTGCAATTTATAATCATTATAATGAATAAAACGAACATACATACTAAGTAAAAAAAAAGTAATACTTAAACGTTAAAAACATTTATAACAATAATATATTATTTTAATCAACCACCTTTGCTCCAGTTAGTATTTATAATCTTGCAGGGAGCATTATGATGCAAGAAAATCAGTTTCTCCCCATTTTCTTCCAAAAGACGATTTCTCTTCTCATCAAATACATTTCCAGTTTCAGAGAATATATTTTCAGAATAAACGCTACTTGATGGGGAGCATACAAACTTTTGGCTAAATAAGGACAATTTACTGAATCGCTTGCAGTTTTCTTTCCACCACAAAAACGGTTCCGTCTAACAAATCAATAATTAGATATTCTTCAATTTCCTTATTTAGGCTTTTATTGTCTTTATAAAGATCTACATGAATGTTTCCGGTTTTTTATATTTCCTCAAAACAATCCCATACTGTCTTAGACCTCTTCGTGAAAAGTGCTAGTGATATATTGTCATCGTGGTCGTCACTCTCTACAGATTGATATCTACTATCATCATCAATATCAATGACTGCATTGCCAATATTGAGCATTCTAACTGTAGCTTTATTGGTATCAGTTTCAGGTATTAAATTCAGTTGCATGCAGTATTTCTTGTTTGATATTTTTTTTCATATTTTCTTCAAAAAAATTTAACTTAAACCTTGGGTCTAAAAACGTACTGTGGATTATTTTTACTACCTATTTAAAACGCTCCGCTAAGTTATTAATTAGTGTATCTTTCATGTTTGTTGTAACTGGATCCTAAAAATTTAAATTTTCTAGACATTTTTAATGACGTGTACTGATGGTATTACTTCGGATGTGATAGATTCAGTGTTACTACCTTGTTTAGTTAACCGCTCAAATGGAGCTAACGATTTCACACAGTTTTCAAGCAAATTCCATTCGTTTGCTATTAAATTTTGTATCGAATCATTTTCCACTGCAAACAGAGATATAGGTCTTCTTTCCTCGTGAAGTCTCTCAAGCAAGTAATTGGTAGAATTCCACCTACTCTGGACATCTTGCATAAGTTTTTTAATAGGCATATTTAATTGCTCCTGGATATCTTTCAATTTTCCGCATGAAAGTGATGAATGATTGAAGTGAGTGATGATTTTACGACAATTTACTATAAGGTCTCTGATAGCTTGATGTGAATTAATAGAATCTGTAACAACTAACTGTAAGGTGTGGATAAAGCAAGATTCACTTTCTACCCCAAAATCTTTGGCTCCTTTTTTCATATTAGAAGCATTAACTCTTAGCATTAAATATATTTTATCTTTGGTAATTTTCCACTCCTCAGTCAACAATTTCAAATTTAGTAATCATCGGCAACAACTGTAAATCGACTAACAAAGTTAGGTTATGCCAACCCCCACTTCTCACCTGACTCGATTACTCGGCAACTACCCGGTACCCGGCCAATACCCGGCTAATACCCGGTATTCGCTACCCGGTCTGATGATACCCGGTACCCGCTGTTTAAATTTTAAGAGGGATCCGGTACCCGGTGTTTTTAAAAACAACTACCCGGTGCATCCCTAGTTGCAATGAGTAATAGATTTTACAATGTCATTTATATAAAGTATAAGTTTGGACCAAGGACAGTTCCCTGCGGTACACCGAATTCTGTAAGTTTTTCTGAAGAAGTGATACCTCCATATTGATGTCTATTATTAAGATAACCTTCTATCCAATTTAGTACTATATCAGTAATTCCCATATTTTTTAGTTTTAACAGTAACAGTTCAGTATTTATTGTTTCAAAAGCCCTGCGCGGGTCAAGGAATACAACACTTATTATAAGTTTGTCATTAAAGGCACTTTTCCACTGAGCTAGAATTGTGCAATGCACTCTCGCAAGAATTATTTTTCCTAAATCCAACTTGATTCTTCACTATTATATTATTGGATTCTACATACTCCACTATTTGTACATTAGCTGCTAGTTCTAATACTTTAATAAAATTTATGTAACGTAATCTGTAAATAATAATGTAGATATTGTTATTATACTCAAAATAAATGACCAGAAACAGTTTCGTACTTAAAAGCAGTAAAAACCGATAAAATTATGACTTTGATGTTGATTTTTAAATTTACCATCTGCTGGCTCTTAGCAAAAGGTGCCTCTATGTTTAAACGTAATGTAATGTAAAAAACAAATAGGGTAAAAAAACTTACGACTTCATGCTGCACGATGGCTGTTTTAAAATTGAAAATTGAACTTGTGCAACATGAAGCCAATATTTTTGCCGAAAGTTTGTTTAACGTGAGTTTTGGCAAAAGGCAAGTTTTGGCACCCCAGCCGTTTCCATAAAAAATATGTCAGATTGTTCCACCCGTTGCACCACTTTGAATTTAATGAAACTTGGTAGGTGTATAGATAACATGTCGACGAATATTCAGCAATTCTTTCAAAGTGGTCATTCAATAGGAATCAGCAGAAACCAATCACTAAACTTTTTAAATGCCTTTTAATAATACTGGTAGTGAAGCTATACTAGAATCAATTCTAGAATATACTTTAACACCTCCATTTAGTTTTATTTCCCTACCATTAGTAGATAAGTAAATATATCGATTTGAAACAAAGTTGTCCTCGGACGGGGGAAATATTTATATGTATCAGTTACTTATACAACCCCCTCTACATTATGGCATAGACAATGATATAGGTTCCTATTGGGGGAAATTTCACCTTGAAAGTATAGCTAGACATCCTCTGAACAACCCTAATTAACATTTTATACCAAATTTTGTGGAGCAAACGTGTCTGCCTATACTCGTATTTCAATATGAAAATGCAACAATGTTTGTACGTTAGTACTTGGACGGGTGACCCAGTCCAGGAAAATATAGCGTTCTCGCTCCATACTCCAACGGCTTGTAGGTATATCAATGCATATGTAGAAGCTATGTAATTTTAGGTAGGGGTTACATATTAATCCCTACTCTTCGATAGAGAAGGGGTTCGACAAATTTCCAGGTTGGGTCAGCTCGTCTCCTGGCATCGGTTATAGGCCTTAATAGTGGATAAGTGCGAGAAAAACATACTAAATTTTTAACTTCGTTTCCTATACTGGATATATTTGAACTTTAATAAATTATTTGGACAACTGGGATATTGCCTTAGAATCCTAGTAAAGATTATACAAAAAATGTATCTCCAATACAAAAGAACATCCCAGATAGCACAGAGACGTCTTTAAGAAGTCTCTAAGATGTCTTCCTTAGACATTCACGATGTGTTAAAGTTGTCCATGTGCGCCTTACAGACGTCTGGAAGACGTCTTATTTAGGCCTTATGTTACAAATCACGACGTCTTACAGACGTCTTTATACGGTCTGTTGTTGGTTTGAACTAGGCCTAAAACAGACCTGAAATAGACGAAAAATGTACATTTGTACAATTTTTTTTGTGGTTTCAGAGGTTTTATCTTATTTATATTATGCAAATTTATTACTATATATATGTATTAAAAAATAGGTATTAAAAAAATAGTTTTTATTAATGTAAGTACATTGCTCTACAAAGCGTGTTGGTTTGTAAATTTGTAGTTGGAATAGATAACTAATTGAAGGTAGAAGAGATGTCTTTATGTACCTAATTTTACTGAAAAAACAGTAACACAGCCACAAAAAATGTATTTACTTAAAAAAAAACAATGAAATTTAAAAATTTTTATTTAATTTATGTGGAGATTTTTCTTACTTTTTTTGTATGCAATTCTACATATGGGGTCTAAATCTTTACGAGTAACGTTGCCATTGCCAATATTATTAACAATGTTAATATAATAATAAACACACATATTGCAAGTTATATCCATAAAAATGTTTTTTAAATTCCTGTGGTTTTCACAAAAAATTTCACTCATTTTGGTCAACAAGTCTTGATTTCTTGGAACACAACAAGACCTCATTCGGGTAGTCATTCTGTCAGAAATTAAATAAAAGTACATAAAATTTGTAAGTACAACAAACACATATTAATAAAAAACACACCTTATACGTTTTAAAAGATTATATCTTCTATTCACATTTAAATTGTGACTACAGCATTATATTGATACAAGTAATGTTTTGCTCCTTCTAAATTGTGTTATTTTAGTGGGAAAGATTAAGTTTTAAATTTTAATTATTATATCACAAAGTAGCTGAAAGTGCAGAGTGCATTATGGTACTAATTAGTAGTCATCAATACGTGAAAAAAGTGCAATAAACTGCATGAGAAACCTAAAAATAGTGCGGATTTTACAGTAAAAACCAACTAGTTTTTTGTGGTAAACTTTTATCGAAGAAAAAATGTTAGTGGAAAAAAAACCTAGATAAAGAAACCTAAAATGAATTGTGAAAACAATAAACAGTGTAAAAATGTAAACTTGGACATAAAACAAATCTTTATATGTGACAAGTGTTCAAATGGTCACTGTAAAGGATGTTCAAAACTTACACCTACTGAAATTAAGTGCCTAGAACTAAAAAAGGAAAGAAGGTTACGCTATTATTGCCCAGACTGTCTAGACAGTATCACTGAAAATGAAAATACGCTAAAAATTAATCAACAACTGATTGAAGAAAACACTGCACTAAAAAATGAGCTAGAATACACATCATCATTAGATAGTACTGGTATGCTAAATAATTTTCAAAATAATATTCAAATGGCTCTAGAAGAATTAAAAGCAATATCTACGCAATTTATAAATGAAACAAATGCAAATATAGTAAAACAACAAGACAAATACCAGAAAGAAATTACTCTTTTAAGGAATGAAATAAAAGCAATACGGGACAGTAATATAGACATGGTGAGACTATTAACGCAAGCAGAAAAACAGGAGGTGCGGGTACCAATGAACAATGCAAAAACTCTGGCCAGCAATCCTTTTCCATACAAAGCTGCACTCACTTTACCCTCATCCTCATCAAACACAAAAACACCAACAAATATGAACACATATTCTAATATAAAATCACCTATGAATATTAGCACACCCTCACCTGTAGATATAAATCAAAATACAGCAAAATCCTTGACAAACTCAAAAATGCCAGGGAAAAATTACTCAAGAGTAACCAATAATTTAACGGCCAAGGTGAATACAATTACCAAAGATATTGAAAGTAGAAATACTACTAATATGTACACTGGCAAAAATGAAGGTTTTCGTGAAATTAGACAAACGAAAGCAACCAAAAATTGGAAATGGAGAAGGAGATATAAATTTTCATGGACGTGAGGATAAAACTGAGAAATGGTTATATGTATCTAAAGTGCCGGATTCTATAACTGAAAATAATATAAAACAGTATATTGAACAACGTACAGATACTCAGAACGTATATGTTAAAAAATTAGAAATGTTTAGCACACGTATTGACAATCAATCGTTCATGATAGGGATCGATCCCCAACTAATCCAGCAAGTATACGAACCTAGTTTTTGGCCAAGGAAAGTAACTTTCAACAGATTTGACTTCAGATTAGGAAAGCGATTCCTTGATCAACCACACAGGAAGCAAGCGGAATCACAAAATTCAGCAACTCAACCTCAGTCTTTTTTGTAAAGTCAAATTCAAGTATAGACTCTGATACAAATAATGTAAAAATTCTAAATAGTGATATCAGAAGCGTTTCTGTTTACTATCACAATATCCAATGTCTAAGAAATAAAATTCTGGAGGTGGAACACTTCCTGATGCTTAACCCCAAAGTAAAAATAGCTTGTTTTACTGAGCACTGGATGAATGAAGGTGAGATAGAATTCTATAGTATAAAAAATTTTAGAAACATCAGTAAATTTTGCAGAGTGAATAAAAAAAATGGAGGAACGGGTATTTATATTCACAGTGATATAAGAGCAATTGAACTTATATATCTAACTAAATTATCAGAGGAACGAGTATGTGAGATATCGGCTTGTTATTTAAAAATATACAAATTAGTTATTATAAATATATACAGAGCTCCGGACACAAAAATAGATGAATTTTTGGGAAAAATGACCAGTGTCTTAGAATTTACTGAGACGTTTGACAGTTGCACCACTGTACTTCTTACAGGAGATTTTAATGTACATTTCAATAATATAAATGACCCAAATACACAAAGGGTTGTTCAATTAATGTCGACATTTGGTTTACAATACTTAATAAATGAACCAACACATAAAAAGGGAAACTGCCTAGACAACATTTTCTGTAAGTTAAATAATGACTGTATAAATGTAGACGTTATTCAATCAGGTCTCTCTGATCATAACGGCATAATAGCGGAATTTAAAGATAGTGTTATAAATATACCTGAATCAAAATTAGTTAAATTTTATAGTTATAACAATATAGAGGCTTTGATTGATTATCTAAAAAACGTGAACTGGTCTGAGGTATATTTGAGTAAAACGTCAGAAGATAAATATAATTCATTTGAAAATACATTCATATACTATTATAACATTTGTTTTCCAATGGTTAAGAGACAAATTAAACAAAAAAGTAGAGTAAATTGGATAACTCCAGAAGTAACAGCTGCAAAAAATAATTTAATGCTTATATATGAATTTAAATGCCGAAATCCTACGGAACAAAATGAGGAAATTTACAGAGAAAATAAAAAAGAATATCATAACATGTTACAGATAGCAAAACAAAACTATTACCACAGATTATTGAACAACACCGATAATTACAGTAAAACGGTATGGCAAATAATAAATACCGAAACAGGCAGAAAAAACAAAGATTCAATGAACCCAGAAAATCTTACTTTGGATCAGTTGAATCACTTCTTTGTAAATAATATGAATGATATGGTAGAAAATACATCTAAGTCACATAATGCTGTTAGCTTTATGAATGAAAGTTTAAACTTAAAAGACTCTATGTTTTTGAGACCTATAATTCCAGATGATATAAGAACATTAGCGCATAAACTAAAAAATAAAAAAACTGAGGATTTAAAGGGGATTAATGCTTTTGTCATAAAGAAATGCATAGCTTATTTGGCTGATCCATTGACTGATATAATAAATACATGTATTAGTGAAGGTCATTTTCCCAGTGAGATGAAAATTGCGAAAGTCCTTCCCGTATATAAAAAGGTGAAAATTCTGATCCACAAAATTTCAGGCAAAATTCTATCTTGCCAACATTTTCTAAACTGCTGGAAATGGTAATCTATGAACAATTAATGGTATATTTAGAATCAAATAGTATCTTGTGCCCTCAACAATTCGGTTTCAGAAAAAACTTGTCAACAACTGATGCAATTCATAATCTTACAAACCACATCAATGAGGCCTTTGAAAATAAAGACAAATATGTTGGTGTTTTCGCAGATCTGACTGCAGCTTTCGACTGTGTAAATCACCAAATTCTAATTAGTAAGTTATATTTCTATGGTATAAGAGGTATAAGTCTAGATATTATTCGTTCATACCTAGAAAATATATATCAATTAGTGGAAAGCGATCAAAATCGAAGTGGTAAATTAGAAATAATCAGAGGCGTGCCCCAAGGCTCGATACTGGGGCCGCTGTTGTTTCTCATATATATAAATGATTTGCCGCATGCAATCATTTCATCTGGTATAAATAGTACATTATATGCAGACGACGTAATACTAAGCAAAAATGTGAGCAATTTTAGAAAAGGCAAAATCATGGTTCATATCTAATCAACTTGTGATAAATGAAAACAAAACAATGACATTAAATTTTGAGACAAAGAAATCAAATAAATCGGACCAAAGTGTTAAATTTTTAGGGGTTCAAATTGATGCAAATCTAATTTGGATAGAACAAATTGAAAAACTCTCTAGCAAATTAAGTAAGATTGTATATGCAATTAAAAGAATTCGTAATTCTGTAAACCAAAATGCGGCATTAACTACCTACCATACACTATTTCATTCAGCTATGAGTTATGGTATAATGACTTGGGGTAACGCATCACATACTCACATAGAAAAAATATTAATTATTCAAAAAACTGCTGTGAGAAGTATAGTAAGTGCTGCACAGGATGACAGCTGCAAGCCTATATTTATATCTCTGAAAATAATGACAGTTTTCTCTACAATTATATATCAAAACCTATTATACATTCAGAAAAATATTTATCAGTATCCGTCGAATTATCCTACATATGCAGAAGTACATCACCATGATACACGCAATAATATGAATATCGTCCCTCCATTAACCAGAATGAAAAAAACGGGAAACATCGGCATTAAATTGTACAACTCTCTGCCTTTGAATCTGCGTAATTTATCACTGCGAAAATTTAAAAATAAATTAAAGGGCATATTAACAAAGAATCCATTATACAACCTAAATGATTTTTTTCATATTGAATATGACAGAAACGATTCTGATACACAAAGGTCACACTGATCAACTGATACTGATTTCATTTTACTTAAATGTGAAAAGATATTTTAATGTGTTGTAGATTCATTTCATAGTAAATAGAGTTTTATAATATGTTTTGTCTTAGTTCTAAATTTTGTACACTTGCTTTGACTTGTCCATAAATGTATCATTTCGAAGGATCAATAAACATTATTATTATTATTATTATTATTCTCCTAACAAACTACACAAAACACCAAACACGTCAATAAATTAATGCGAAAGATTCAAATATGGCAGATCTGTCAGTTTGGAAACAACATTGCGTCATCTTTTGGACAAGAACGGAATTGAAAAAAATGGTGATGTGTCCCTACTACAGATGACTCTGAAAATCGTGTTGTGATATATCGTATTTAAGTGCCCTCCTCCTGAACTGCTGTCTTGTCTCTGGATGACTGATAACTCACAGCATCAATTACAGAATTGACAGATGACACTATAGCTGCTTTCGTTCAGCAGAGTGATTCGTAATCATGGGGAACCTGTTCATCGTTGTCTCTGTCCTTACCATGCAATTTTGTATCATATATTTCTGTTCATTGAAATCCTGTTTATTATGTTCACTGTAAACGAAAGCAGCTTATATTTGCACACACAAATGTGTTCGGAATTTTAATAGTGGATAATAAAAATAAGGAATGTTCAAAAAGCCCGGTTAGCTGTTTATTCAAATAAATATGGAAATAGTATTGTGATGAAATGTTTAGATGTGATGAAATGTATAGTATCAACTAAACCATTAACAATTTACTTAAAAATTTAACTCAACGAAAAAATGGGTATACTTAATTTTTTCCCAACTTTAGAAATAAACAATAACATATTTTACAGAAGGTCAAATATGACAAAGAACATTGCAAAATAGAAAAGATATTTTCGGTCAATATTTTTTGTTGATTTATATAAAAATAAACAACATATTTTCCAAGAGTAACCTGCTAAATTAAAGTAAGCAAAAGCATAGTAAAATACAAATGATTTTGTTGAAAAATATTTTTTTAGATCCTTTATTATATACACTCTATTATTGACGTCGTTACTACGACATCTTAAAGATGTCTAAGGTAAGACGTCTTAAAGTCGTCTAAGGTAAGACGTCTTTAAGACATCTCTATAAGGAATTAAGACGTTCAGACCAAAATAAGACATAATAAAGATGTCTTTAAGACGACTTGTGCTATCTGTGATAATGCTATTTCTTTATTTTATTTATTTTATTTTTTCATTATTTCAGCTATTGATGGATCCAATGGTACTATCTGTTTTGTATATATGGTGCCAGCTAAATAAGAATGTGATTGTCACCTTTTGGTTTGGAACTCGGTTTAAAGCGATTTACCTTCCATGGGTTCTTCTGGGATTTAACCTAATCATTAGTGGGGGAGGGATTATGGAATTATTTGGCATTCTCGTAGGACATTTATACTTTTTCCTGATGTTCAAATACCCTCAAGAATTAGGAGGTCCTACCTTGCTTCAGACACCACAATTCCTGAAAAATTGGTTCCCAGATCAAGTGGGGGGAGTGCATGGTTTTGGGGTACCTCCTCAAAGGGCTGCAACTGCACAAAATGCTCCTAGGGCAGGAGGAGGAGGTGGCGTATTTGGTAGACATAATTGGGGAAGAGGTTATACGTTAGGTGGAAACTAAAGAACTATGTACATTTTAATTTTAATTATTTTACATGTAATGCTTAATATTATTAATAAAGTTATCTACTGTTTGTAAATTTTTCACAGTACAATATCGGTTTAATTGTAATGATTTTTTATTCAGATTTTATTAAAAGTATAACATTTATATTTATTAATTCAAATTAGATTTTATAATAAAAAAGTGGTGTCCATTTTAAAAGTATCTTACCTTTTTTGGTAATATATTTAGTACCTTACGTAAAAAGCATTTACAACTATATTATATCCATAAATCATTATAGGCTAGGCATCAGGGAGTTCAGGAAGTGTGAATACAGTTTTAAATAGGGCAACATATTTCACTTTTGAAATCGGTTCTTTATGGGCCTCTTCTCTTTTAGACACACACATTTTTCCCCTTCTCCCAACAACCAGAACACTCCCATTTTGGGACAATATCGCTTAAAAATCATTTTCTTGCAAATATCTCTGTTCTGAATTGTCCTACAAAAGAAAAGATAGTTATCAAGGTAAAACATAAGTAAATTCTCTATCAAAATGGTTCAGACACATTTTTACGTAGTATTCATATTCTTGGAGTTATAGGCGGGGGAAATAAAGCATCATATCGCATCCATGCTGTATATAGACACTTCCACCATTCTATGTGTGGGTGAATACACTTGTTATGAGCAGACCTCGGATTTAGCGGCCAGATGTGACGTAAAACCAGGGTTGGCTTTAGATGATGATGTGTCAGCGCATATAGAGTTGCATGCATGTATGAAACGATATCTTACCTTGAAATCTTTTGTAGCGAATTCTGTAGTATCTAAAGGCAATAATGCCACTTTAGTATGAACACTCGCTCGAAGATAACTGGAGGTATAGGGGGCTGTACTTCACACTGAACTAACACAAGTATTTTTCAGTACCGGTGGTTAAAGAATAAAAGTATATCACTAATATATCTGCTCTAAATGTTTTGGAGTCAAATTTCGGCGCCTTTAGGTAAAAATCCATTTATATTGAATAGAATAGAATCATTTACTGATGTCAGATACACAAAAGTGTTTACACAAGTCAAAAAATAGTAGATACAATAGAATTTTAAAAAACACGTATAATCAAGATTAAAATGTATACATAAAAAAATTAAAACACTGAATTAGATACATTATGTAAAATGTTAAAAAGACACACTCGTACAACGAACAATATATAATAATACTTAAAATTATTGCGAGAAGGACCGCTGGAAGTCGATAGATGTAACTGAGGCATACTTAAAATATCGAAACTTTCGCAAAGTCACCCCATTCATGCCAGGTGTAGCAGTCTTCTTCCTTGCCTTGTATATAAAAGGTCTGTTAACACCTGTCACGGTAACAAATCCGGGATTTTTTGTTGACACAGTTATGATTTTTTTTGTACTGTCGCAGCAATATCTCCCTGTAATTGAAAAATATATTGTCGCAGATCGATCACAACGTTTATTGCATCAACTGCAGTAAAGGTTCATATTGGCTGATGTTGAAGGTCCCGTATGGCTAGAGAAATTCATGAGAAACATCCGTGTATGGTCTCCAGATTCTTTTGAACAGTTGGATCCAGAAATGCCTGGTGCGTCTGTGAAATGGCAACTACATCATTTGGATTTAACTGCTGTATTACGTATTTAACATTTTCGAAATGACAGTAATAGTACGATGCGGCCTATAGGCAAGATCCCCATAGTGTGATAATGGGCGCTGGAGGTAATGGAATATTTGGTAGAATATCGTGAAATAACTGTACATGACTTGGTGCTTTAAGAAAAACTTTCCTTACCCTAGATATTAATTTATCAACATTAGGGTAGCACCTCCTAATAGTTTCAGCAATCCTATGCAGCCCATGTGCTAAACATGTTACATGCAGTATATTCCGATATGTTTCTTTCAAAATTCTTTCAGCAGCTTTCATATCGTTCCCTCCATCGGTAAGAAATAATAAGAATTTGTTCGTATTTTCTGCATATTTGTCACCGACCAACACTGGCGACGTTACGTCATCGTGAGCGACGTAATTTTCTCCCCTGCCGCACCGGCTGGACTAGGTAGAGTAAAGTGCACTACAAGTTAAAAGAATCTATTACGTTTGCATTTCATAGGTAAAGTACGTCACCGAATAAACGTATTACCATGGTAAAATTAATAACATTCAATTAATATGTTGCATGCCTTTCTATACTTGTAGTTTGGGAATGTTTTAGTAGGTGTTTACAATATAACAATATTATATCTACCAATCTGTACAAGACAGCCCTGGACTCCGGCCACTACATCCGAGGTATACTTATGAGTAATAGAAAGTAATCAGGGAAAACTAAGGTCAGGGAAGTCAGTGAAAAGTCAGTGGATTTGAAAAGCAGTTTTAGGTGGCTACCCTGACGTAGATATCGATATGAATATTTATTGAGAGACAATTATGTCTTGTAATCTACATACGATTATATATTTTATATATTTGTTTTGCATGTGAATACGCACAACTTCAGCATTTTTTAGTCAAGGCAAAGCAAACTTTGTTAAATTATTGCAAAAATCTGCAGGATTACAAAAAAACTTTTAAATTTTAAAGGCCTCGATTCTCACCCTGATGTTATAGATATAGCAGGCCAAAAAGGTGTCATAGCCCTTTACGGAGCAGAATAAGATCAGTAACTTTCTTTGAATGAATTCAGGTACAATTCAATTCAGGCTTTATTAAGTCGGTGGCAAGAAGTACATGTAACCTTGCATCGCTACCTCCTACTGAGTCGGCTGCATGCCAACAATCTTTTAGAACGTACTATCAAATTCAGCGGTGGTACGGCAATACCAACAGTGCCCAAGATTGGGGTTGGATGAAAAGAAAAATTGGTTTGCTTTCTATTACTACCAAATACGAAGCTGCTCCACAAGAACTATTGAAAATATTAAGCTGCAAGAGTGCAGAAGGGTGCAAAGTCATATGTACTTGTAGCAAAGTTGGACTAAGATGTTCTGGTTGTCAAGGACAATCATGTACAAATGTCGAATTATATGTAGATGACTTGGACCCAGCCGAGGAAACCGAAGATTAGGTTTTTTGGGACACAAGGGGGCTGAATCTGTCAAAGACCATGCAGAAGATAATGAAATCGACACTCGTAGTTTTATTGAAGCAAGAGACCCTTTTGGACCGTCCACTTCAAAAAAATCCAAATCCAATGCATTGGCAGTGGAGAATAAAAGCATTAGAAGTAAGTTAACCAAATAAACAAAAATTGGATTAGGCCTATTAGAGACACCAATTAAAAAACTGTGCCAAACGCTCTACCGCAAGGTGGTGTGGAAACGAGCGTAAAACGGTAGTAACCATTGATAGTTGTAGACATTTTTCATTTCATAATTGATAATAAACGCATTTACTTAAACTTCAAAAGTGAAAATTAAACGTAATTGCAAGTGGAAAACGTGGAAATATAGAAAAGTGTCGATATACAGAGCGAATGCGATACTATGCTTGACTTCCTCTGCCTGTAACTCCAAGAATATTAATACTACGTAAAATTGCGTATGAACCATTTTAATAAAGAATTTACTTGTATCTTTGATAAACATCTTTTCTTTCGTAGGACTGAGATATTGGCAAAAAAAATTATTTTTGAGTGATATTGCCCCAAAGTTGGGGCTGCTCCGCAGGGCGGGCGAGGGGGAAAATTTAGTAAGTATAAAGGAGGCCTGTAATGAACTGGTTACAACAGTAAAAGCTTTTACCCAATTTAAAACGATGTTAATCTACCCTGCGCCAATTAGGAAGTCCAATATTTATTCAAGGATGAGCATTTTCTCTGCTGTTCTCATATATAAATATAATAAACCTAGTTTTCTGCACAAGCATTTTCCCAGCTTGGCTAAAAATAGGTTGAATTAATACATTGAATAAAATAGGAGACAGAAATGCATAAGCATTTTCCCAGCTCGGGTAAAAATAGGTTGCATTAATGCATTGTATAAAATAGGAGAGAAAAATGATTCAAAGAGCTATGGACCCGTATCATCAATCCCAACTTTTTGAGAAAATTATAAACAATAGATATAGACTTCCTAGATAAGCATCTCTCGTTGGTAAACTCTCAAAATAGATTTAAAAGGGGAAAGTCTATAAATAGTGTCAGTTCTTATTAAGTTGTAAAAACAACAATAAAAGAGGGTAGGTGTTTATATACGTCACAAAAGGTTTTTGAGAGTGGAAATCTGCGCAGAAAGCTGAAATCTAGAACTTGAGAAGTGTTGCATTCAATTTGAGGAATGAGGAGAGCTCATGAGATTTCAGGGGAGATAAATGCATTTTTTTAGATTTCTACCAGTTGACATTTTTCCTCTTTGCTGGTGAGGAGGCTGCTCGAATTTTCCCAGGGGGTGCCCGATACCTCTAGCTCCTGGCACCCCTTGGCTGCAGACCTAGTGTGAACGCTGCATTAATTGTTTATCATGCGTATATATAAAACCAATAAAAAATTAGATATGGAATAATATTGTGAGAAAACTCTGTCGACATATACATATAGTAAAACACTAATTTTACAGAAAACCTAAGGAACACCTTTATTGAAAAAAAAAAAAACAGCATATATACCTTTTGTAATCATATATGTCAGTGTTACATCAGAATTAATAAGGTGATTACGTCCTGTGCATTATGCTGAATTGTCCCTCATTTTTATGGTGCATCACGTAAAGACATGCAAGAGTCATCCCTAAATATTCCACATGCATTTAATAATTTTGTCAGAATTTTTATCAAATAAAAACAACTGAATAACTGATGTAAAAATATTGTCAAAACTAGTTATATAATTGTTGCACATTCTATGGGATACGCTTCGCAGTCGCTTTTGTATATAATATAAAATTAACAAAAAATTTCTATTAAAAATATTAATATCTTTTTTATTGATCGATTTTGTTCTTCCTCTAGTTAACAGCATATATAACTTACTGTCCAAATGTCAATATAATAGGGCTTTTCGTTCTTAAGAAGACACAATTAAGAAACGTGACGGACAGACGGACGGATTTTTTGAAAGTTGTTCAAAATTCGATCACAAACACAGTGCAGAGAGAGATGAGTTCTCTATATTTTAAATATCTTGTTGCCATTTTTTGTAAAATAAATATTCTTTTTGCTTCAGTTGCGTCTCCCCAGCAAATTATGCCATAATAATAGCGATTGAAAGCTCCAATGATAAAATGCTTTAGATACATATGTTTGCTTATAATATGATTATCTCTCTAAGGCAAAACAATGTTTATAGCAATTAGTGATATGATTTTTTTTTCTACGAGCAATATTGCCGGTTTTAGAAATGTGCCGATCGAATGCAATGTAGGTATTCATCGCTTTCTATTTGCGAAGGGTATAATAGGTAATGTCATTGATTAATTTCTATTTAATCAATGATAATATATATACGCGGCCACGAACTTTTATTATGAAGTTCGTGAATACCGCTTTTGTTGATTCCAACATTTCCAACGGATAGTGCAGATGAAGTTTTATACAAAAATTGAAGAGAATGAAAATTCCAAGGAATAAATGATTCTTTGAGATGAAAAATAAAAATATGTCTTATTGTTATATGAATTCATAAAAAATAAAATGTGTATTTTTTATACACTGATTAGGTATATAGGTAGGTATGTTTTTACTAGTTAGGAAATATCTTAGTTTTTTTTGTTTTGATCTGCTAAGAATTTCCATCATATGCGCCATACGTAATGTACTAACATTTTGGTTTCAGAACTGTAAAAATTCATAACCAAAAGAAACCTCCTATGCTCGTATTATATTTCCGTGATCAAAACTTATTTCCCTTTCGTTTGCAGTGAACGTAATAAACAGGATTTCAATGAACAATGATCATATGATAAAAAATTGCATGGTAGGGACAGAGACAACATATGAAACAGGTTCCTTATGCTTACGAATCACTCATCTGTTGAACGAAAGCCGCTCTTACGGTTTATCAATGTGAATATAAAAACTATAAAAGTTATACTATGGTTAAAGCATAGTTTAAGAGCTACTTTCGTTCAGCAGAGTGATTCGTAATCATAAGATACCTGTTTCATGTGTTGTATGTGGTGTTGTCTCTGTCCCTACCATGTAATTTTGTATCATCATATGATTACTGTTCATTGAAATCCAATCCTGCTGAACGAAAGCAGCTAATAATACACGACGGTCACTTCTCCTGGTGTAGTCCTTGCGTCGATAGCAGGAGTAAACGGTCATGGACAAAAAGTGACCCTACTGTATTATTAAACTGTACTTTAGCCATAGGATAACTTTTATTTTATACTCGCATTGATAAACCGACCCTAAAGGACAGAGTACTAAAGTGATCTGAAGTAGTGTAGTTTGTCTATGATCTGAAGTATACTGTCACAGAGTAGATTAAATATACTGTATTAAAAGAATACTCCTACCCATGAAACAATCAGAAAATTCAGAAATCAGCTGTGCGCTGACTAGCTAGTTGTCCAATTCAATGCAATGTAAAATGGCTTCGATTAGTCGGCCAGTAGTGCATTTTGTAATGTAACTAATCTAATAAAAAAAATGTGATAGAAACTGAGAAATAGAAATAAAATAAAGCACAAGTATGTTCGTAAAATTTAGAACTATCTTCGTTTAAACATGTAAGCACTTATTTCAAATATTAGAACCAACTGTCAATTTGTTTTTATTATGTTTTGTTGGACAGTGATGTTGTTTTTTCAGAAAGTATGAATAAAATGTAGCTTTAAGTAAACGTGTAATTGAATAATAAATTCACTGCCCTAAATTGCAATGGCTACAATGATGTATCCAACTTTAACGAAATCACAAAGTATGCGTTCTAAGAGAAAATCTGCTGTGGAATTACTTGCTGAAAGTAAGCCCTTCTATGTTAAATCGGAAATAGTAAGGGATACTACTCAGGCCCTTCCATCTAGACCCAACCCGAATTTTGGTTCATATGGAACTTACAATCGGAGCAAGTCTGTAAACGTAGCAGGACATGGGACAAATTACAGACCCACTACTCTTCCTCAGTGTAAGTACCTATTGAATTGAAATAAATTAGCTTTAATGTCAAATGGTGATAGTAAGCATTCGAGGGGTCAACCACTCCTAAAAATGTGTATGGGTATTCGGGGAATACCTGTATTCCCAGATTTCACTATCCCACTTTTAAATGTTTCATATTAGTTGATCAGTGTTCTAGACTGTTTTAGACCAGTCATATCCTACGCAAATTCGGCAATATAAAGAAAATACCTTTATGGGTATGTGGCCAAATACAACCTAAAATTGAAATTCATGTGGCTGAGCTACGAAAAATATTCTAATGCAACAAAGTCTGCTTGCTGTTCTTACCAAACAAAACCACTAATTAGATTATTTATTAGTATAGTATTTACGAACTCAATTGGAACAGCACGGAACTAGAGTATTGTCAATATATATCGCTTCACATTGAATGAGGGAGCACAGAATTTTACAGATTTATATTCACCACTCCTCATCTACGGACCACGTGGACTTGATCCGCCTGTCACATAAAAGTATAGGTGGGATTAGATGCTTAGCGAATTTGATTTGTCAACACCAACCTTGTTCAGAGTTTTTGCGTGCCATAATATATAAAACAAAAACTACATATGTACTATTTGTATCGTATGATCTGTATGAAGCAGTGCAGTACAGCCAGGCAGCGTTATAAATTACTTGATTCTAGTAAATATTTGAACAAATTATTAGTTTTATTACTGTGTTTGAGTGATTTTTTGCAATTAATTGTTTAAGGTAGTTATGTCGCAATTTACGTTATATAAGAAAGTCACGAAACTTTCAGCAAATTTAATTCACATATCAATAAACATTCTGGTAAAATATGAACTCCATTTACTGTACCGTTTCCGAGATTCATTCGCTCAAAGTTCGCAGTTTTTGACATTTAACATGCATTTATGGATGCTATGCGAAATAAATTGATGTTGGACACTATTTTCTCTCTTACGTCTGATCCTTATTTAAGAATGATCTCTAAGACGAGGTAAACTTAAATTGATTCCTGGGGAAGCACGTGTATAAATATCGAGACGATTCACCATCTAGTAACGTAATGGCAGCTACCCGAAAATTATTGAAATTATTGAATGGAGACATGAGTAGTAGATGTGGCAATGTCGCACTATTTCTAATACTTGGCGCGGATATTTGAAAATACTTTGCGTTTATTTTAAATGCAGTATCATAGAAAAAAGTAGAAGATTTACACATTTTCGTTCCGATTTTATTTATTGTGTGTATAATAATATATTTTTCCATTAATTTATTAAAAGCGGTAAAAATGTATTTTTAAATTTGTCAAAAATAATATAAATACCTGACTCTTAATATGTAGAATAATGAATGTATATTTTGATGAATGAATTTTTTATTGAATTGAAAAGTAAGAATAGTTTATTATTTATTTATTTATTGTATGACATTGTAATCAGTAATTACTTCTACATTCACCTAGTGGAGTGGAACCGATCTTCCGATAATAGAATTTACATAATACACATAAAAAATAATGGTAAAAGTACAATGACAATGAAATCTTGCAGGTATTGCATAAATAACTGCAGGTATTGTCTGGTCTTACCCGGCTGACATTAGTGACGAGTCGATCAGCTGGCGTCAGACACTATACGTGGCGTTGCCAAATCTTTTCCTACTATCTCTCTCTCTCGGGTTTCAAGTTTATCGATTCGCTAACAGATGTCGCACCTCTCGCGATATAACTACCTTAAAATGGCATTTTGGAGGCTTTTCGATAGTAGTGACAACGAAACTGATGATTTTGATACAGAGCCTATACATGCGGAATTTGAAAATGAAGACTCGCACGTTAAAACTCAAAGGGTTATTTTGAATATTTTCTCGTGTTTACAAGGCGAAAATATTGATTCTTCATATAGTCAAATTGTAAAGAGGATTTGTGAATTAACCAAATTTAGCCATATTACAATTTATAGGGTTATTAGAGCCGGAGATGTAGTTGATCATACTATTTAAACGGAAAAAAGTTGGACAAAAACTTTAAAAACTTGACAATGCGTCCAAAGATGTCCCCTGACCGATGAGCTGCAGATCATCCCAGATGAGCAGTTCGCCGACAGAACCGAGCACTCCACCGAGCTCCAAGGGCTTCGTCTAACGGAACACATCACGGAGGGTTTCAACCAGCGACAAGTCACAGGAGCGATCTTCCTCGACGTAGCTAAGGCCTTCGACAGGATTTGGCTCGATGGTCTTCTAGCGAAGATGCTGTCGATGGGTTATCCCGTCGGCATTGTCAAGCTAGTGAGATCTTACCTTCTCCGGAGGCAACTCCATGTGAAGATATATGAGGAATTTGTCAAAGTTTGAATAGCTATATCTCGGAGACTATTACATCTACAGAGTCCATTCTGGTAACAACTTCTAGCAAATTCAGGCTACTTTAAAAAAATACTAAATTGTTTTTGCCTAAAAAGTGGACCTTAGGGGTCAAAATCGACAAAAACTGAAAAAAGGCAAACATCTCGCAGTTTTTTTGATTTTTTACCAAGACCCGGAGGTCTGTAGAGGTCGTAAACTTGGATTTATCATTAATTTATAATCCTATATAACATACTAAAAACACATACCCCATTTGATGTCAGGTAACCCTCTTTTTTTATGACACGGTGACTGGACTATAAATGATCTTATGATTTACTAAATATCTCCCATTTCCATTTTAACAAATTTAGAAACTGCAGAGTAATTATAAGAGTCATTTATTTATTCAAGTACCATTACCAAATAATTAGTAATTTAATTTCATTTTTTCAATATTAATTTAATTACACGGTAATCAAATTACTTTTTAACATAAGTAATTTGTAATTTCCAATTAATTATCAAAGCAATTTGCCCAGCTCTGGGAAAATACAATTGCAAAATACATCGGAAATGATTGGTCTGGTCCGTGGAATCGACAACTTCTATTCTTTTTGTGCCTGTGTTGTTGATTGGACTATATGCAGTTGCTTTGACAATAAAATGAAAGTTTCGTGACTTAATTTAATTTTGCCAGATGTAGTATATTGAAGTATCATGTAGGCACATTCTATACCAAGGACTGATTTAGATGCATCTGTGTGTATTTTTGTGCAATGTGGCCACTGATTTAAGTTGTATAGGAAAATATTATGGCTCCCCAGTTAATTTTCACTATAACTCGGAATAATAATAATAAAATAATATATAGATTGAGGAACTTGTATCCGGATGTGGATGGATTGGATACAATGATTCAATTAATTTTAGCCATATGTTTCTCGATAAGCATCACAGAGATGAGGAGTATTTATTTGCCATTTTTTTTTCTGACAAACCAGAAATAACGTCTTGTTAAGATGTCTTTTGTGAGCAGAAATCGATTTAAATTATTATCACAGAAATTTTAAATCTTGTGTTTTGCTAAAGTTTATTTGTGATAAAATACTTTAATCATTTTGTAAATGTTAAAAACCGAAGTAGGTATAGATGGTAAAAAAATTTTTCCGTAGCGACTTATTTCCGAGCTTAAAATTCTAGTAATTATTTAAGAAAAAAGAAAAAAGGAAATGCAAAAAGGGCTTTGAGCTGCATCAGGAATTATCATAATAAAATGTTCTATTAGTAAATTATTGCAATTTGAATTGTTATCAATACAATTGATAAGATTTTATATTTGTTTACTTTTAATTTAGTATATAAGCTTGCTTGTTTATCCAGGAAAATAATTAAAACTAGTTCTCTTATGCGAAAGTTGACACGAGGACAAATACGTCATATTTCACGTGAGGCAACTAGTTAGATAATTATTATCACAAAGTGCATATAGACATGGCATAAATTATTATCACGTTAATTAATCTGTACATTCCTGTTTCAATGCATGCAATTATAGATTAGCCATTATGGTGACTATCCATTTAATATTTCCTACAAAAAAATATTTCAAAATTGGATTGTCCATAGTTTGGGATGAAAATAATGTATATTTTTTTATTTGTATAATAGTTATCAAAAGGTGTCTTAAATAATTTAGAATTGCAGATAATTCTTCCTCGAACATTAGTATATAACCCAGTTATCCCAGCCTACACAAGCACGTTGCCTTGAACAAAGTGATTTATTGCCTAGTTCAGCAGCAAATTTCCTTGAATAATGTGATTTTGGACACAGCGATAAAATTATTTAGTAATCATTATTCATGCCCTTGAGGTGAACCTTCTATTAAAAATAGTATATTATTCAACGAGCATATAATAAGTCATTATATGCGAGTAGAATACTATACTTTGTCCACGACTATTAAATATTTAATATTTATTTGATTCATCTTCATTCAATGTCTCCTATTTAGGAAAAATTCATATGTCATCAGACATCATATATAATTTTCTCGGTTTTTCGGGCCACAAGTTTAATGAGGCGATTTTTGCAGCTTCGTTTGTCTCTGGCGGTATCTTTGAAATTTAGTTTTCACTGTCAGTACCGATTTATTTAATTATATTACCCTTTTTGAGTACCTAAAATGTAACATTATTGTAAATAACGTTGGCGTTGAAATCGCACAAATTTTGACGTTTCAAATCAATTTACGCTTTGACACATTGTCATGGCTTACTAATAAAATAATATAGTTTGTAGACATGTAGGTAAATGGTTTCAAAAACAATGTTGGGGATTTCCGCGTGTTGCTAATAGAAATAGATGATGCTTTGAAAAGAACTTAGGAATGTAGTTTTTGAGTGTTTATTAAAATACCTATTCGGCATTTGAGTGCTTCCTAGAAAACTTAGAGAGGCAACACTTCTCTTTTGGTTACTACAATTTTGACATTTTAAATTTTTTGTAAAAAGCCACTAATGTCATTTCTTGCAAACAATTGACTGTCCGCATTATTCACTGCAATTAGTGAATAATGATTTCATTATTCACTGCAGGGAATAATGGATAGCATTATTCTTGAGGAAACACATACATAATGAGTACATTATTTAATAGTCGTGTACAAACCTTATAAACAAGCAAACCATTATCCTCTTCGCCGATTTACTGCACTTTTTAAATAATTGTTGCACATTCTATAGAATACTCTTCCTAGTTTTTTTGTAAATAATATTAGTTTTAGACAGTTTTTGATTAATTACAAAACAAAAAGAATGTTTTTTTTTTTAATTCAAATAATTAATAATTTCTTTGTTCATAGATCAATTTTGTTAAAAAACAATAGGGTTCTTCCTCTAGCTAACACGAACTTACTGTCCAAATTTCAATACAATCAAACTTTTTGTTCTTAAGATATCGTACTTACAATAAACGTGACAGACGGCCAGACAGACAGACGGACGGACGGACATTTTGAAAATTGTTCAGAATTCGATCACCAACACAGTGATATAAAATTTTTTCTCTATGAGTGATATTACGGGTTTTGGAAATGTGCCGATCGAATGCTTCTTCGTTTTGTATTTGCAAAAGGTACAATAAGTGGAAAGGGCTACAAGAAAAAAACTAACAAGATTATAATAGAATACATTCCAATACATACTTTAGAGAAATGGTAGGATCTCCAATTTTCAGTATTGTCATTTGTAATATCTCATATTTGAGGGGATTTTTACCAGACTGTTTGTATTTTAGATTCTGAATAAATAAGTAATGTAAAGTTACATTACAATATGTGACTAGCGTTAGGGTTACTCTTTTATTTAGAGTTTTGAAATTTTGCTATCACTGTTTATCTGTTAAGAATTAAGAATTTTTGCAAAGTCTCATTAAAATGCACTATATTTAGGGGCTATCTGGTTTTAGGAGGTCTTACACTACAGAGTTGGGTTGGTTTCTGTGCATTCGATGACCTCTATGCTTTCACTCACAATGCTGGCCGAATTAGAAAGATGTCATACCAAAGCAAATCTTTTAAATCTAATGTTCATTCATTTTGTGCTAGTCATCAAGTACGACGACTGTGCTTTTAGAATATAATAAACAAACAAGCTAACCGTTATACTCTTCGCCGATTTACTGCACTTTTTATATAATTGTTGCACATTCTATAGGATACTCTTCGCAGTTTTTTTGTAAATAATATTAGTTTTAGTTATTTTTAGTTTAATTACAAAACAAACAAAAACATATGGAAAAAGAATTTTTTTTTGTTTAAAAAAAAATTACAACTTTTTTATTTATCGATCGATTTTGCTCAAAAACAATAGGGTTCTTCCTTTAGCTAACACTAACTTACTGTCCAAATTTCAATGTAATCGGACTTTTCATACTTAAGTTATCGTATACAAGAAACGTGACGGCCGGACGGACAGCCAGACGGACGGACGGACATTTTGAAAGCTGTTCACAATTCGATCACCAACACACTGATATGAAATTTTTTTCTCTACGAGCAGTATTACCGGATTAAGAAATGTTCCGATCGAATGCGATGTACTCTTCATTTTGTATTTGCGAAGAGTATAATGATGAATATCAGTAACTTTTATATAATAATGTTATAGAAAAAAAATCATGAAACTTCAAGTTTTTCCTTCTTTTAAAGGCCAGCATGACCATTTAAAGTAATTCTAATTCACTCAGGTTTTGTAACAGGTGCTAATTTTATAGTGGAACCAAATAGAGGGTGTCGATTTTAAAAATTCGAGGTGTTACCTCTTTAATAAGAGTAACATGAGTAACACATGCCATTCTAATATTTTAAGGTTGACAAGAATCGCACAGCAACATTGACTTCTAGTTATCATAATTATTCTTATTACATACTTTCATTGGAAGAATGTTTCTCTGAATTTTTCATTGATTTGAAATCTTATCTTAATTTTTGATATACAACATGGTATCAATTTCTAAAAAACATAATGAAATAACTATGCACTTGAGGCCTCCAATTTTAAATCATTAGGATTGTTTGTTTTGTATATTAACACATTAGTTATCACATACCAGTGGACAATGCAAAGTGTTACATTATTTTCATTTATCTCAATGTTTTGAAAGTTGCGAATATTTTGATGAAGGTAATAGATGAGATAATTCTAAATAAATAACTCGTAAATATTACTCAACAATTACTATAAAAAAATGATTTAAAAGTTATATGAAATCACTTCCATTTTATGCCACTGAGGATGAAACTTGACAGGACCCATTAAGTTTTTTTACTATAAAATATAATGAACATATTGAAGATAATATTTTTTGTTTTATGAAAATGCCCAATTTTAACTTTAACATATAAATTATGCATTGAAGTATACTTCTGTGCAATGAAATCCTGTACACTTGAAAAATAAAATAATCCAGTTTTTACTAATATTGAGAGGTGTGAATCAGTCTTTCTGAAGTTTATATTTTTTATTATAAAAAACTTACATTGGTTGTGAAACATCATAATTTTCCAGGAGCTAATGTCCAAAAGTGAAAAATTTATCAAACCACTAATCGAAGTAGTTTGATGATAGTATTCGTCCAAACAAGCAAACTTGTCTCTTGTGAATATGGGCCTTAAGGGCCGGCAATTTATAGTGCAGGCCTGTGAAAACTTGAACGTATTTCATTGTAATCAAACCACTAGGTTCTTTAGTTTGACTGTAGTTGTAGGTGAAAGGATTGCATTGATTCAGTCGGCGAGAATTTTCTCATTGAGCGTTGCGGTGTGCACACTCAGAAAAGAAAAACCTGAATTGCATTGTAATCAAACCGGCCAAAGTTTATGGCAAATGATTTCAATTGTCCAAAAAATGAATGAAATACAATTGGCGGGAATTTTGAAAGAGGGGAGGAAGAGTTATTGGGTCAATTATGAGCATAAAATCTAGGTTTACACTGTAAATGTCGTCCAACGAAATATTCAGGTAATGTGGACTACGTGGTTGGAGGCAGTTGGCAAGCATCTGGTGCATCCCTACTAAACGAATGGGCTAGTCTTTTGAGACACCCTATGTATTGTTCGGATGTTCAGATACGTATACTTACTAATATACCTAATATGCCTTGGCAAACATTATGTCAATCTGTGATTAAAATAATGCAAATTTTTATATAAAAAAATGGGCACCTAATGGAAGCTATTTGAACTTCCCCGCCAAATGTTTACGAAATATACTCAATTTAGCTAATAACTAGAGTTCTAACCGCTAAGCTTCGTTCTCCCGGTGCTAGAATCAATACTTAATGACCCGCCATTGCAGGACTCGCAACTTGTGTATTCTGCTAGAATTAGGTTCTTATCAATAATTTAAACATTACAAAGGTATTTGCATAACATTTTTATAATAGAGGTAAAATCATATAAGACATTTCATCAAACAAGTACAAGATTTATAAAGTTGAATTTTGAAGTAAATTCAGAAAAATAAATACTTTTACTACACAAAAGAGACTCAGTGAATATCAATTCAGCCGTATATTTTCTTCCATATTTTTACGATTGAGTATATTTACACGTTATGTTTTTCAGATATGGCTGTTTCACCATCTAGATCTCTTCCACCTCTTACACATCGTCGTTCAGTACATTCCGGTAATAGCGATTTATTACAGAATAAATTACGTCAACTGTTAGTTTGTGATAGCGCTGAAGAGTTGTGTGTTGAACAAATGGCTCCTCTCAGTCCACCTGCTGAATATGCACAACGTTGCCACAAAAGCCTTCCGGATCTTCATTGCAGAGGCGAACCTAGCTCGAATAAAAGTAGTAATAAGAGTCTTTCGAATAGAGATAGTGGCGGCTCTAGTGGGCATTATACTCAGCGCAGTGAACCTGCACCTCCTCCCAGACAGGTATTTTAGTTGTAGCTAATCAACTTTTAACCTCTAAGATTAGTAGTTATTTTATAACATGCGATGAGATAAGTGTAATATTTATAATGAATTAATCTCCCAGATGATACGGAAAATCTGAAAAATGCCTTTTAAAATGATAGTGCAATCTAGACATAATAATTTATTGGTGTCAAAATACATAATACAATGCTTACACATGTCAAAACATTGGACAATATAGTAGATGTAAAAAAATGTTAAAAAAGGTAAGCCACAAAATTACATAAGGCAAAGAGTGACAAACAAGATTAAAAGTAGTATAAAATTATCTAAACCAATTAACAAATTAAGTAAGGGTAATAATATGAGGTCATAAATATACAGTGCAGTGCCTGTTAAATTAAACCTGAGAAATTATTCTCAATAAATTCTTCAAACCTATAGAAGGCCTTAGTTTTTAGGTAACCTTTGTAAACCTATTGTAAAATTTGGCAGAATAGTAACCTGTTCCATTTCTAGATCTCGTAAGTCGAAGAAATTGACATTAATTTTATCGCTATTCCTATTCATGGATTTGGCTGTGTGTTACATATTGATGTTCATTTTGTTTAAAATAAACACTTGAGGATATAAGCCCAAGGCATAGTTAATATCTTGAGATTCATGAATTGGCTTTTGCAATCATCTCTGTATCTAAGATGAGATAGTATGCGAATGCATCTACGTTGTAAGCCAAAATGTTGGAAGTATGCGCTGAGTGTCCCCAGTTTAAAATTCCATACAACATATTAGCATGAAAAGAACCATAATAAGCGGTGAGTAGGCAGTTCGGGGATACTGTGTTGACCAGGTTGCGAAGAAATTGATATTTTTGGAAAGTTTGGTAGATAGTTTTGTAATATGCACTTCCCAGATTAATAGTGAATCTAAGTACACACCCACAAATTTTACTAATGCATCGGTTTGTTCTTCTGGATTCCTATTTCGCAATGTAAATGTTAATGATTGTGTCTTGTCATCGTTTAATTTTAATCTATTGGTTAAAAACCGTTCGCAAATATGTTCTTCCGTTTTTGTGACAGTCCGTTTTAGATCATCAGATGTGAGTTTAGTGTTTAGTGCAGTAGTATCATCTGCAAACAGTATAAAGTTCGTATTATCATCAGAATTGGCAAGGTCATCGATGAATATCGTAAATAGTATGGGACCCAGCACAGAGCCTTGAGGAACACCATGAGTAATTCTACGTTTTTGGGAAGTGTATAGGTTATAGTTAACATATTGAAATCTATTGGATAAGTAAGAATAATAAGTGCCACACTGTCAGGATGAAAATTATAACCTAATAATTTGTCTGTAAGAATTTCATGTGAGACACAATCAAAGGCCTTAGATAAGCCAAAAAAAACTAGCAGTTGTATATTTCTTGTTTTCAAATGTATCAAGGACCATTTGAACATTATTCATTTGGAGAGTTGTGGATCGCTTATTCCTGAAACCCTACTGACAGAGGCGAAATAGTTTATTGTGTTCGAAGCATTCATTAATTTGATTTTTTAATGCTGTTTCAAAAATTTTTGCTAATATTGGTACCACTGAAATTGTCCTATAGTTGTTAACATCTTCGTATGACATATTTGTGTATTTATTTTGGGTTATAGTCCGTCGGAGTTATACAACGAAAAGGGAAGTTTTCGATTTTTTTAGTGCAGCAATGAAGATGTTTACATTATAAAAAAAAATTGTCATAACCCCAGTCATAAAAAAGGGTGATTTCCGAGAAATAGACATATATATGTCATTTTTCGCGTTTTCTCGCCTATTCTCACATTTTACTCTTTAGCTATGCATTTTAGAGAAAATATTCAAGAGACAAAAATTGTAAAAATTGTAGAGTGGAAAATTTTCGATCGACATGATTATTTAAATTTTTCCGCAAGAGCACGCCAAAGCATGTGCTTTTTCACTTGTTCTCGCATTTTACTCAAAAACTATGTGTTCTAGAGAAAATGTTCAAGAGACAAAAATTGTAGAGTAGAAAATTTTCTACCGATATGAATACCGAAAATTTTTCACTTTACAATTTTTGTGTCTTGAATATTTTCTCTAAAAAGCATATTTTTTGAATAAAATACGAGAACAAGTGAGAAAGTACACATACATATATATGTTTTCGCGCGCTCCTGCGGGAAAACCAATTATTAACCGAAAATTTCATATATCATGTGGATCGAAAATTTTCTGCTCTACAATTTTTGTTTCTTGAGTATTTTCTCTAAAATGGATAGTTTTAGAGTAAAATGTAAAAAAGGCGAAAAAACGCAAAATATTTATATATAAGTATACTTCTGTTTCTCGAAAATCACCCTTTTTATGATTTCGGGTCATGACAGTTTTTTTTTCTAATGTGAATACTTTCAAATTGGCGTAGGTCACTTTGCTGCACTAAAATAATCGACCAAAAATGCTAATTCCAACGGACTATTATGTTAAACTACCTTATGATCACATATAGTAACGCACAAATTAAAATTTTTCGAAAGTCAGTGTAGTATTTTTGAGAGCGGTATGTTGTGATAAATATATAATACAGAAATGTGTAATGGCTACTAGTGCTTAAAATTTTATCAGGATATTTTTCGCAATGGTTGACTAGTGATTCAAAAAGTGTAAATTGGTAGTTTATTATTAGAGTAAATTTCAAGTACTTTAACATGGGGGATATAATCTTTACTAATAAACTATATAATTAAAATGAGTTATCCTGCTTTAGGCATCCTAGCTTGAGGAAGGATCTATAGATAAGGTTTAAAGCAATAAGTGGTATTTGCGGAGAATATTTCACGTCTAATGTGAATGGGTATGTCTAATGTGAATGGGTATGTCTTTTACAGAAATCGTATTGTATGTAGTGTATTGCTGTGATAAAGCTACGTGTTGAAATTCTATCAATAGCTGCTTTACCACTAATAATGACATTTGGTTAGTACAATGATCTCAATTTCGAATTTCACGTAATTGGACATTTTATCTCACATCTCTACACCAAAAGACCCTGCCCTTATAAGTAGTAGTAAATTAAAATTATATATTTAAAGTAAAATTACACATGTATAGTACAAGTTCTACAAAATGAATAAAAATTATGTATACTATAGAGGCAGGCACTGATAACTTCTATTGTGAACCCTGAAGCCGCACTAACCTGCTATCATGCCCCATATTTCACTCCGCAATAGAATAGAATAGAATAGAATTTTATTGCGTAACGGTGACAACGATTTTACAATTTATGTTTGTTACATGTCCAGAAATTTACAAGAATTCAAATAATGATAATAGCTTAACTTAGTAAAAATATTATTTTTAAGTAAATGTTGTTTCATTCACTTCCTCTAAGGTGTAAGGTTCTGCAAGTATTAAGAATTTTTTTACTGTATTTTTGAAAATATTTACAGATGTAATTTTTTTCATTTGAGTGGGCAACAAGTTATAATAATACAAACATTTATAAAAGCAGCCTTTTTCGAGAATTGTTGTATTATGAATTGGGTATGTTAGTTAGTTAGTTTGTCTTTATTAGTTCTTGTAAAAATAACAAAACCAAAAGGTTGTAGAACATGTCAAAAAAATACAGAATATAATATATAACTGGAACATATACAATATAAAATACACAATAAATCACATCCAATTTGGATTAGTAACATACTAACATATAGTGTAAAATACAATTAAAACAATTATGAATAAGCAAAAACACCGGAGATGAAGTTACACAGAAAAGGAAAAAGAGACAAAAAAAAAATATTCTATTGGAGTGTATCGTTGAAGTACTCATCCATTGTGTAATATGCTTTTTGTATAAGTAGAGCTTTCAACTTTATTTTTAGTTTTTTTAATGGGAGGTTTTTAATTGTTTCTGGAAGTTTGTTGTATACTTTAATTAATGAGAAAGGTATGTTTTTCTGGATATAGGTATAGCTAGTTTTGATATTTAGTAGATCTTTTTTATTTCTGGTGTCATATGAGTGATTTCTATCAAAATCCGAAAATAGAGAGATATTTCTGATTACAAATATCACACTTTCAAAAATAAAGAGACTAATTAAGGTGAGTATGTTGTTTTCTTTAAAGACTGGCTATGAGAGAGTGTCTTTACGTCTTGTATCATAGCTGTGATCTCTGACATTGTCTTTAAACTCGTTCATAAGCTTGAAAATGAAACAAAGACATTCATACACAAAAAGACCTAGAGCTGTTAATAATTTGAGTGCTTTGAAGTGTTGTCGACGTGATTCATCTACTCTCAAATCGGATAAGATTCGCAGTGCCCTTTTTTGAAGTACGAAAATTTCTTCGATATGAGAACCACCCCAAAATATAATTCCATATGACATTAAACTGTAAAAATGCCCATAGTAAGCTGTGAGGAGAGTATTATGATTCACTACCTTCTTCAGTTCTTTTAACGAGTAGAAAACTGTACTTAGTCTGCCGCAGAGAGCCCGTACATGGTCCATCCAATTCATATGTACATCAATAATCACTCCTAAGAATTTTGTATTTTCAGTGTAGTTAATATTTACATTGTTAATGTTTATTTCTGTTGGATATTCAATTTTATTTCTACTATGCTTAAATAATATACAGTTGGTTTTATTATTATTTAATATCAACGAATTTCGTTGAAACCATTCCGATATATTTTGCATCACACTAGTTGCTTTCATCACAATACTATTATAATATTTATCAAAGATTAAAATGTTCGTGTCATCAGCATAAGTAGTTAATACACTGAGTCATCATTTAGATATTGCTGCAAATAATTAATGTACAATAAAAAAAGGATCGGACCAAGGACACTGCCCTGCGGCACACCCAATACAACTCTACGAGTGCTTGAACAATACTTGGAGGAATTTGATGTAATACACGTCTTTTGATGTCTCTCACTAAGATAGGAATTGAACCAGTCATAAGCTACCCCTCTTATGCCCATCCTATCCAATTTATTAAGAAGTGTACCATGATCGACACAATCAAAAGCTTTGGATAGATCGAGGAATATTCCGAGAGCAATATATCCATTGTCTATGTAATCGAGTATTCTTCTAACAAAATCAAAGGTAGCTGTTGTTGTAGATTTGTTTTTCTGATAGCCATGTTGATTTTTCGTGATAATATTTTGCATTTCTAAAAATGGGATTAATCTTCTGCACATGGCAATTTCAAGTAACTTAGAAAAAGAAGATAACATACTTATAGGTCTGATAGATAGATAGATGTTAAACATCTTTAACTCAAATTTGAGCTCTTTTATGTTTCTGGCTGTAATTCAAGTACCCGAGTTGTCAATAAACTAATTTAACGTTTACAAGTGATGTTGTCTTTTTTTTCCATAGTCTACTTTGTGAATCGTTATTTTTTTCGTAGCATTTCTATAATACGTAGTATTCACTTTACAACTTATAAAGCCACCACTCTGTATAATTTCCATGACAATTATGGCATTTTCGGAAAGGGGAAACAGTGGGCTTTCCAACTGTGAAAAAGTACACAGGGTGTTCCATTTGAAATAACAAAGTTGCCCTATCCCCGAAAATACGCTGTCATTTCTGGTTAAACCGGAAGTGAGCAAAAAAAGACGATTACTGAGGGAAAAACTTATCAGAATTAAGAGAAGACTAGCGAAAACCGCATTTCATTATCTCAACTAGTTCAAAAGTTATATAGGTTTAAAAAGGGTCAAAATATAATGGGACACCCGGTATTTTACAAGAATCGTGGTGACTTTTTTAAAGTATTCCTCGAATTGCTGCTTTCTGCAGAATTAGGTTTCTTGGGATGTGGATGTTTGTTGCAGACCCATCTATCCAATTTTTGTAATTGGCACACATAATTAAATAAAATCTATCTATCAATTACGGAGTGAAGTATGGCATCATAGCAGGTTAGTGCGGCTTCAGGATTCACAATGGAAGTTACCCTTCTAAGCATGAATACTATGGAGGAGAGTTTTTTACATAAGTTGTCTATGTAGTTACTTCATGTTACTGAGGCATCAATGTTAATACCTAAAAACTTGGAGGATTGGCCGCTGGATTTATTTAATGAGAATGACAAGGTATCAGTTTTATTTTCATTGAGAAAAAGTTGTTGAACCAGAATTTAGCTGTTGTAAGCACAAAATCACTAATATCTTCCAAATTTGAATTTTGCTAATATCGTCTGCATATATTAGGGTCATTAAACTACTGTTGCTAACTTTCTTATCTGGTAAATCATTAGTATATATAACAAACAGGAGGGGACCCAGGATTGAGCCCTGGGGAACTCATCGTTTTATATAGAGAGGAGGGCATTAGTTCTATGGCAATGTACAATTTGTGGTCTATCTTCTAAGTAAGATTTAAGTAGTTGGAGCTCTGGTCCTCTTATTCAGTAATATTCGAGCTCTTCTTCCAAAGTTGTGTGTGATATGCAGTTGAAGGCCGCCTTTGAGAAATCGATAAAAATGGAGGACGATAAGGGAGTATAGTACTTTTATTTGCAACCATAACTTTCTGGGAAGCCTGTGTTGTCAAGGAAGCATATAGGGTGAATGCACCAGTGAATGACTACTTAAGAAACGGTATGATGCAAAAAAAAATATTTAAACAAATTTTGTGTAGCTACTTTCTTTTTTTCTAAATGAACAACTTATCTATAATTTGATAACTTAACTAAAGCTTATTTAAAGCAATACGTTTTAAATATTATATTCTAAAACAAAATTAAACGCTTTTCTCTATTAAATGACCACCAAGTTCCAATTGTTGACCATCACAGAACCATTGAATGACCAAATACAGAAGACATTTTAAAAGATAGGGTATAGACCTGTGATTCAATTATAGTGATTAGTAAAATATAATAAATCTGATACCTGATCCTGCTTGAAAATCTTTAATTTTATTAATCTAATGAATGACCGATCATAGTCAGTCTCTAGAGAACAGATGATCTTAGGATCTAGTAATTGACCATTTAAATATTTTAATCTTCAACAGTTATTTTGCCTCTTCTAATTTAAAAAACATAATTTTAACAGAATACTATACAAAATTAAAAAGTACCGATAGGAGGTTAATCCAATTTTAGAAAAAATCCATTTCAAATAAAGCTATCTCAGTACTTACCTTAGTATTTTTATAACACCACAAGCACATTCATAGACTGACAGAGATTAAAAATAATATCATTGCTTCTATACTGATATCTAGTTATAAATTTAGGTACTAAAAAGTATACAGTTTCCAAACTTAAACTTGTTTAAGTTAGAATTCCAAAAATGTTCTTATTATAGGGCGAAATTCAAGTTTTCGATCAATCAGTGGGGACTAGCCATTTACTGGTGCACTCATCCTACATTGATGGCAGTTAGAAAATTTGGGTCGATCCCCCCAAAAAACCTTCCCTTCAGTGAAAAAAGCCTTATTTTACTGATAACTCGTTAACCGTTGAAGATACAAAAAAATTGCTCATCATAAAAAGAAAGATTGACTAATTGCCTAAAAAACAGTCCTCTTGTAATTTCCTTGTATATAAAATTGTTTATAAAATGTAAAATTTTACCAATTCCTTCACTGTATATTTTCTATTCAGTATTAGAAATACATAAAAATAAGTATTCATATTCTGTCCAGTCTGAGTTGCATAACTATCCTACAAGGTCAGGTGACATCTTGAGGACACCCAGGTTTAAACTCTCAATCTCCGAACGAAACTCGCTTAATCTAAACCTTTACAATAAATTACCTGCAAATTTAAGATCTTTAAACTACAATGCCTTTAAAATAAGAATTAAACAGTTCTTATTGTTGTACTGTTTTTACTCCTCTCAAGAATACATGGAGATATTGACCATTGGCATGTAGTGTACCTGCCAATCATTCAGCGGTTTATTTTATTCAATTTTATACACCTAATATATGTTTTTTGTGCTATTAGCGACACGTATCTATGTCCATATACCTTATTATATTTTTTACGTATTCTCCTGTTGACCTGCTACAAATATGTTTTCATATGCATGTAGTTAAATAAAGATATTATTATTATTATTATTATTATATGCCTTGGTTTTCGAGAAAATCGCTATTAAAAAAAATTGCAAAATTTGCTTTTTTAATGCACACGAATTTTCGTTTATTTGAAATGCTTTGCGCGCGGCCTGTAGAAAAAATTGAATTGCTCGAAAATCAAACATGCTAGGAAGAAAAATCAAAATAGGTTCTAAGGGGATATAAAATACTCTTTTGTGTTTCCATTTTTGATGGCTATTGATATCTATTAGTAGGTATATAAAAATAACAATATAATAATCTCTTATATAATAACCTCTTGATTTTTTGCACTATTAACTATTCACAGGCACATAAAAAATAACTGACTAATATAAATTATAAATGCATTATCTTTTAGTTCAAGGTAGTACTTCAATGCATAAAAAGTTAGGAATAAAAATATTCACATTTACAAATTTACCAGCATGTTGAAGTTGGCCAATTTTTTATTGTTTCCTAAAAATTAAAAAAAGACTTGAAAATTTAACTCAATTTTTTATTTTTTTTGAGTTTATGTATCATATAACTATTGTTTCTAATCATTTAATAGTTAAAAAATTGTATTAAGAAAATAACATCAAAAAGTTGAGTATGCAGCCTTTTTTGGATTTGGACTTTTGGATTTGGACTTTAACATGTTGCTAAATTTGTAGATGTGAATATTTTTATTCCTAACTTTTTCTGCATTGAAGTACTACCTTGAACTAAAAGATAATGCATTTATAACTTATATTATAGTCAGTTATTTTTTATGGGCCTGTGAATAGTTAGATGCACAAAAAAATCAAGAGATAATTATATTGTTATTAGTAAGGGGTCCAAAGCTTTAAAAATTGAAATGACCCATTCCAACAAGGTAAATGATTTTTGGAAACGAATTCAGGAAGAGGGTCCTTAGGGGCATCAGAAATGGCTTGTTGGACTTTTGTTGGCGCTTGCGCAACTTCTCCACAAGAAGAAAACATGGCCGAATGTTATTTCAAGAATTTGTGTTTTTAAACGTTTACCTCTTCCTAAAAAATTAACTACTTGCGATATGAATCTGATTTTCTATATCTATATACTACAAACACGAGCGCATCTATCTGTACTAATAGACCTTCAAAATCACTTACGGTTTTTTTCTAAATAAATCCAAAATCACATGAACGAATTTTGTGTGTTTGAAATTTCGACGTGCGGGCAACTATAATAAATATTCGAATTTTGTATCTATTACATACGAATGAAATATGGTCTAAAGATCAAAAAAGTTTTTGCAAAAAAAATTAGCTCGATATCTTATACAGTTTTCGAGATACGGATTTTTAAATTCGACCGTAATAATGTCTTGTTATTAGCGCGCAACGTGACAGCTACGGCAGGGCTCGTTCTGTGCAATTGTGGATAGATCATATATTAGTCTAATACCTAATTTGATTTAGGTGTTATATTATTCTTGATCATTAGATCACTCATTGTCTGAAAATTATTAAACAATTATTTCGGTGCAATAAATACGTGGTTTTAAATTATTATGTAATTTGTTACATGTAATATACTGCCGTCCTAAGCCAAAATGACGTACTTCATTATACGCTCTTCTTGAGATATCTGATATTTTATGCCGCTAATCTCAGCACATCTTATTTTTTTAAATAGTTTCGTTTTATTTTTTAATTTAATTCTATGAGGCAGATGCAAAAATAATGGTTTATTGATTATTGAAAAAAGCAGGCCATTTAACAAGGAAACTTTGAAGTACGTCCAATTTGCTTAGGAAATTTTAAGTTACGTCATTTTGGTTTAGGACAGTATATCTAGACTTGCAAATAGAGTACGAAATCGTTAATAAGTTTTAATAAATTGAGTTTAAAAATAAAAATTGACCTAAACTTCGGATTTAAAAAAAGTACGATATGACTTAAGAAAACAAGCCCTGAATATTGGTGTAAATAAGGACAAATGCTGCCCAACAATGTGAACTTGGATTCCTCACGCCTAGCATAAAATTTGAAGTGCAGCGATGAACAAACGAACACAATAATATTTACGAAAGGTATGTTTAAATTTTCCAAAATAGAAAAACTACAAAAGTTTTGTGGGTATACGACAACAAAGGGTATTTTATAGTATTCACGAAACCAATAAATAATTATGTGAAAAACATGAAGAAGAAAATATTGTAAATATTGTTTATTGGCAGTCTATGTATTGTGTGACCTGTCAGTTATTCTTTCCGGAGGGGAAAAAGTGAGCAGTTACAGTTGCCTTAAATCAAACAGGCCATCTAAACAGTTTGACTAATCTTGGAGATAACTGCGATGCAATTGGTGATCGTGTCATTGAAGATGGTCGTAAGACCTATGTGAATCTGTATGGCCATAGTGAGTTTAATTAGATTCACCAAGGTAGCATTTATTTTTCATAAAGTTATTAGACATACTTTCGCTAAGTCCTACAAGAGAGCTTACTTACTGCATTTGAAACGGTCATTAAGTCCAGTAGTTTGGTATGCTTAGCTTAGCTTGCAACTGAAGTACTTAGCGAAGCAGGGTCAAACCCTGCTTACTGCAAAATAATTTTAATTGTAAAAATTATTCACAAGAAGTGGTTTAGATTCTCCTATACTTTGCTTACCTAACACAAAATTCTGGATTTTAAACAAATTACCTCGGTGACTTGAAAAACGGTTAAGAAAACACATCACACTCTTCCAGAAAATTTGGATATCTGATAGAGAATAACCAAATAAACCCACAAATGATGACAAAAAACCACAAGTGGTTAAAAAAAAAACAAAAAGTGGAATTGTAAAGTAGAGTGTGACTAAAAATGTTGCATGTGCATGTGACATTTCCTACAATTGTTTTAAGGGCAGAAATAATACAGAGCAGTGTTTAACAGACAGTAATTCTTACTAGTCTAGTAGTGCTTTGTCGATGCTTACTGAGCTGTGTATAATTATGCATTATTATTATTATTATTATTACTTATAAATTATACGTTTTGTGTACGTGTTTATATTTTATTTCTATATTGTATAATGATGGTATATATAATAAATATCCCCATATACAACACCTTCATAACCTATAGATCTAATAAATACTATGCCAAATGAGTTTCATTTTACATATTAATATTTTTGTAAAATTATAAATAGTAATAACACAATATCAAAAATGTATTGGCTTACTATCTTGATGCATTACAATTAACCACATAGCAGTACGTGAGATAATAGCCGCATGGTAATAAGAGTATCACGGACCTAAATTATGGTTTAATTTGAAAAGTCTGTAACTCAAAAATTGTAAAAGATATGGAGCTAATTTTTTTTGCAAAAACTTTTTTGATCTTTAGACCATATTTCATTCGCATATAATATATAAAAAAATTAAACATTTAATATAGTTGATCGCACGTCGAAAATTCAAACACACAAATTTGCTTCCTGTGATTTAGGATTTATTTAGAAAAAAATCGTAAGTGATTTTGAAATTCTAACAGTACAGATATATGCGCTCATGTCAGTAGTATATAAATATAAAAAATCACATCAATATCGTACGTAGTTAATTTTCTAGCGAGAGGTATATGTTTAAAAACACACATTCTTGAAATAACGTTCCACCATCTTTTTTTCTTGTGGAGAAGTTGTGCAAGCGCCAAAAAAAGTCCAACAAGCCATTTCGGATGCCCATTAGGACCCTCTTTCGATATGCGAGCTCAAAATTTATTTACCTTACTGGAATGGGTTACTTGGCGATTTAGACGGCTTTCGAAGGTGTGGACCCTCTACTATATGTTTATATACTAATACTATATACTAATAAATATCAATAGCCCTCAAAAATGGCAACACAAGAGAGTATTTTATATCCCCTTTAAAACCCTTTTTGATTTTTCTTTTTGTTTGGTTTTCGAGCAATTCAGTTTTTTCTATCGGCCGCGTGCAAAAAATTTGAAATAAACGAAAATTCGCGCGCATTAAAAATACAAATTTTGCAACTTTCGATTCCCTTGGAAACCATGGCATATACAAGAAAATTACAAGAGGACTTTTTTAGACAATTAGTCAAGCTTTCTTTTTTATGATGAGCAATTTTTTTTATATCTTTAACGGTTAACGAGTTATCAGTAAAATAAGGCTATTTTCACGGAAGGAGTGGTCTTTTTGGGGGGTTGCGCGGCACCTCCAGAACTGATTTTTGTGGTTTTGTGATGTGTAATCCTCTCACTAACAGTGATGGAAGGAAAATCTCAGATAACATATTTTGCGAGCTTCTGGTGTATTTTTTACTTTACCGACTGGACTATTAAAGTGGCAACAGCGTAGGTTAAATCTGTTTCTTTCTAGTATATTATTTGTCCATTTCTCTTCTCTTCTAGCTTACATTGGCATCGACTCAATAATTTAAAATGCAACTACTGTATGTATGTTTTAAAAAAGTGCAAGAACTTGTAACGATGAGTTTGAAATTCTGAGATAAAGTATACAATTAACAACCTGAATTTTTTCTATATTTTTTTTTCCGACCAATTAACTGAGCGGAGTTTCTTTCTGGAATTATTTTCAGTATTCAAATTGTTTAAATAAATACTCTTAATCTAAAAAAATTTTTTTAACAGTCACATACTATAACTCAATTTTTTTACAACTTTCATAACTCGTGACATACTTGAAGGAAGGTGCCCCGCCCCGTCCGAAGGCAATTATCTGAATCGTTATCATTCATAAAATGATAAAAATATCTGACAAAGCATAAAACGATGACATGCTGAAAAAGCCATCCAGATTGCGTATTACTATGGGCTGGGCCACCTGGTATAGAGATATACAAGTGATTGATCATAGTAAAAGTCCTTATTCATAAAAACTGTGAAGTAATGTACAGTGCTGAAGAGAACACTGCTGGTTTAGGGATATATTGATGGTGCATACTAAATAGTCTTCCTTGCAACAAAAATAAATTTATACATTGTTCATAAAGAATTGAAAATAACATTGTAAAATAATCTTTCAGTGTAAAACAAGCAATGACTGCCTCATCGGCATATATCTCAACTTGACCATTTAGTAAAGACAATCACTGTTCGCCATACAAGAAAAAACTTATTGTTTCACTAAATCAAGACTGTTTCTTGATTTTGTCTTGATATCAAGACAAGAGTAGTGGTCGAAAATCAAGACGAGAATAGGGGTTCGAAAATCAAGACAAGACCAGAGTTGGTTACTCTGTCGAGAGTCAAGACATCTCGTCAAAGATATTAGATAAATTCTTGTTGAAAAAAATCATGATAATAAAACAACATAAATTCATAAGAAAATATGAAAATAGCAATAAGACGATATAAATTCAAAAACTATCTGAAAAAATTATCGTTCCTCCAAAAGTTCAAGCAGAGCTGAAGGAGTCATCATTTCAATATTTTCTGAGATGAGACAGGCTTTCAGATGAAGCTGATGTTGCCAAAATAAATAAGAAATCTGTGAACATTTTTGGAAGGCTTGGAACAGAACAGCTTTTACATCACCAAAATTGACAAAATGAGCTTATGCTTAAATATCCAATATGCTATCTAAATTATATTGAAAAAATATACTTATTATTAAAAAATAGCTAGTTTGTTATATATATGTTTAACTTGCTGCTCTGTTCCAATTAAATAAGGATTGTCTCTCATATTATAATAATTACATGTTGGTATATGATACAAAAAATTTCAGGAAACCCGTCGGGATTCTGGTTCCAGCACTCAGCACAGTGGTGGAAGTTCATACTACTGTTGTCAAGAACCAGACTGTAGGGCCCGCCAAGTATATCCACCACCGACTACATTCAAAAGACAGAAATGCCTTCGATACAAACGTGATCGACCGATCCTTCGGTCAAAGTCAGATATTAGTGATCGCTATTGGAGGCCACCAGAGCCCCCCACTAGCCACCTTCAACAATTTTTCGAACATTTAGGTCTAACCAGTGATAGTTATGAAGAAATGTTAAGTAATAGTGGTTCGTCAGATAGCCCAATATTCTTTTCAGATGTGTCCACTGTCGACTCCAGTAGACCCATCGACAATGTCGATTATTGCCCACCAGCATATAGATCTAGTGAACCCCCTTCAATTGTTGAACGCAACGCTCGCATTATCAAATGGCTGTGTAATTGTCGTAAACTGCAACTTACTTGATTTTAAATCAGTAGGTTGTTACAGATCTTTATTTTTTAAACATCTGAAAAATTGCAATCGTTTTGTATCATACCGGAAAACAGTACGAACAGAAAAGTATTAAAAATAGAAATATTAGGCAGGATATTTACAGAGCAGTTGTGTATTTTGTAACGATATTAATACCTAAGTACTTAGATATTTCGAAATATTTGCACAAGTGGTTTTTCGCAAATTGCACGTGCTACTCTGCTAATATCTCCTGTATCATGTTTTGAAGTATTATGACAATGTAACAGAATTATATACAATTTTAATAGGCTTGGCGCCATGTCGAACAATAAAAATGAAGAAAACTGAAAGTGGAAATTATATATGAAACATATTCTTTATAGGATTTTGCAAACAGCAGAAAGAAAAACTATTTATGAGAACTAAAAGAAAAACTGTATGTAAAAATATTAATGAAATCTTTGCATTCTTTCGATAACCTGACTTCTGGTTATGTTAAGAAGTAAAAATTCTTATTTGCCATTCTCATTATAACACTAGCATCCAACATAGTCCCCTACGACTAGGCAGATTAAACTAGTATCTACATGGTCCCCTACGATATGTAAATTCAGTTAAAAATGAGAACAAGGCCTGAAATTAATTTATTTACCTACCTTGTCTTTAAAAATTTTTTCATTCTAATGAATGACAAATAAGAATTTTTACCTGTTAGCATAACCAGAAGTCAGTTTATCGAAAGAATGCAAAGATTTCATTAATATTTTTACATATAGTTTTTCTTTTAGTTCTCATAGATATTTTTTCTTTCTGCTGTTTGCAAAATCCTATAAAGAATGTGTTTTATTACTATAAGCAAACAAATAATAAATAATTCACTTTTAAACATGGAAATTATATAATTATTAATTGCCTTTTGCACCTTATTATTATTGTATTATTTTTTTTAAATCTAGGGCCTAGAAATGTTGCTTTGTGTAGTATTCACTGGAATATTATGATTTATAATTTAAACACGAGACTTCAACAGAAAGTGTGTTTATTAACCGACAGCTTACAATATACTGATAGTTTTATATCCATGTTTCATAAAGGTAAACGATGATTTATTAATCAATATCTAGAGCGATGACAGTGTTTTTGCACAATACTGCAGCACGGCCATGCTGTAATTCGTCTGTCCTTGGACGGTATGGTATATCTTGGTGCTGTAATGATAAAATATTTATTAATTGTGTATGGGTACTGCATGTATATTTTGAAATTGGCTGTGCAGTGGTATCTGTACTAGGCTTGTTTTTAAAGAGGCCAGAACGCTAATGTCATTAAGGCCAATCACTGCCACCCGAGGGTTGCCACCTTGCTAAGAAAGCAGTACCATCGAAGGGCAGCCATTGCCATCCAAGATCTTCATTGCCATCGAAGGGCTGCTTTTGCCATGAAAGGGCTACTATTGTCATCAGAGGGCTGCTATTGCCATCAAAGGGTTGCATTTGCCATCAAGGGGCTGCTATTACCATCCATATTGAACTGAAAACCAAACTGTATTTCTGCAGGCGTGTTTTACGTGACTCAGTGTTTCGTGCTGTTAATGTTTGTTGAATTTATGCCTCGTTTGCATTCCAGTTGTTTGCTGTTGTGCTAGCTCCTGTAGTGGCTAGCGCATCAAGTACAGTCCTATTAGTTCTCTGCTTGACCGTTACCGCTGGGCAAACCTACAGCTGACTTTTTGATCTTCTCATCCTTTAAATGACAATGTAGACGTCGATAGTGATCGATTTTTTCTACTCCTTGAACTTCTTTTTCGGGATTTAGGCATCTTGAAACAATCGAAGCACGACACTTGTTCACTATTCAACCACCGGAATATTATGATTTATAATTTAAACACGAGACTTCAACAGAAAGTGTGTTTATTAAACGACAGCTTACGATGTACTGATAGTTTTATATCCATGTTACATAAAGGTAAACGATGATTTATTAATCAATATCTAGAGCGATAACAGTGTTTTTGCACAATACTGCAGCATTTGGCAGAAGGAACTTCACTCATCTTTATAGGAGTTTTCGGGGCCAATGGCGCCCAATGATGAATTTCCCTTCAACTCAACCTACACTATCAGAATGAAGTTTCAAAAGATGAAATTGATTTGTTTTAAAAAAATTCCTGTGTGGTATAACAGTTTTTTTGTAGCAAATATATTTTTAATCTAGATTTAAATGTGCGAACACTAGAGGAGTTTTTTGATCTCTGAATTTAGGGCATTATAAAATTTACACCCATCAGTGTAATGGAAACTTTTTTTGTAGTTCGAAAGTGATTTGGAATTAGCAAGCCTCTTGACCTAGTATCGTGACCATGATCGTGCTGATTCATTAAAAACTGTGACATATTTTTATTTCCCGGGGAAAGTTAGTATACTACCTTCAAAGTATAAAATCCACCCTCAGACCAGCAGTCATCTATTGTTGCTATTTTACACACAAACATAATGAAGTTGTCGTACTAGTACTACTTTTTCTGGATATTTATAATTCTTATGTTTCCGTTGCAAGTTTTGGGGTAGTTTTTGTACCTTACGGGTAGTTTAACAATTTTCTCGCTTAATGGAAGTTTCTAGTGTGCACTACTTATATGTATATACAATATACAATCACTATTATGGGTCTAAAGTCGTTTTCCATTAGTGCCAAAAAATCGCCAATCTTTGCTACACGTCTCTTTTCTTGACACCCTCTAGTTGGGATAGTTGGGGGTAGTACATGGTCTACAAGTAATTTCAAGTACTTGTAGATGTCCATTGTTGTTATTTTACACAAATATATATAAGTCGTCACTACAATGGCACCTTTGTTGGATTTTTGTATTACATTACCACTCTGGTCTGATTTTATACTTTGAAAAGTATACTAATTTTTCCCCGAAAAATGTCTGATATGAATTTTCTGTTTCTATGAACCATACAGAATCGAATTTTGATGTCGACATTCGTTGCCAGGAGGGGTCAAAAATCGTCTGTTTTTAACATTGTCCTTTAAAAAACAAAATTTAATTTTGGATTATTTGACGAAAAATAACAACTTTGTATTCTTGTAAAATTTTCAAAAACATGCGTATTTTCCGAGATGTGGTGGTGGAATTTTTCCAAAAAGGGGAGACGGGGAATAGTGACGAGAGAAAATTAATCCGGTTGCCAAAACCCATACCATAAATTTTGTATTAAGTTTTTTTTACTGCTGGAATAAGTACAAGGACATATTATTAAGCTTCAATAAAATGGATGATGACATTCTGTCACCCTTGGGCAACTCGATATAGTCAATATGGCGGCTATAAATTACCCTTCGACCATATATACATATAGACCTATCATCGCTTTGTTCTACATAGAGAACTGTTTGAATGTAACATTAGGGGAGTGGGGAAAGGAGGGTAGAATCCTTTCCATGGGCGTATCAGTTATTAGGGGACCAACTTTCGTAATTTATTGAAAAATCAATATACATTACACATTTACCAAAAAATATCAAAAAGTGTTGCATATATTTTCAAAAAATAAAAATGTGAATATAACTCACTAAAAAACCATTTTTTTTATGAGAATAGTGAATGCTTTAAACTGTTAAATAGGACAAACAACATGGTTTAAGCAATGAATAATCAGACTTTCCAAATAAAAAACTATTTTATACTTAACAGTAACATGATATAAAATGAATATTATCAAAGGAGTTACTTAAGCCTTATCAATCATTAGCAGACTGACACTTGTTGATGGTTGTAGCAATCTGTACTGAGGAGTGGTGGGGCACACATAATAGCACTTTTTGGGGATCGAGGGGGGGCGTTGTGGTGATTGCTACCACACCACCATGGTCAGTCCGCCACTGCTGACATTTTTACAATCTTTATGGATAAAATAAATTACTATTAATTATTATTAATATACCTAGGTACCTATGCGAGGAAATTTTAATACTTTTTTTGTACTTTTTTGTAATAATCATACATTATTTAGAAAACATTTTGAATTAAAAGTTCTACATAAATTTATTTCTAATTCTCCTAAGCATGTGGTGATGAAGTGCTTCATTTAAATAATAATCTAAATCAAGTAAACGCACATATTATGAATAGTAGATATACTATTAATATACTTACGATAATGATGCTTGAGTAAAACTTCCGATGCTCGAGCCAATGCTATTATCATTATCAGGTCTATTCTCTTTGTTACTTTCATCCTCGCTTTCATAAAAAGTAGGAACATTATCAGATGATTTCAGAACACTAAAAATGCATATTTTTAGCGTATATTCAAGCAAAGATGTACAAGATACTTACACCGCAGGTACAGCATTAAATTTTAATACAGTTGCCCCCGTCGCATTTGTTAACAAATCTTCTGAAGAAAAATGGTCAGAACAAACAGTTGCCATTTTCACTAATAGCAACTCTTCCTCTTTCAAATTCAATCTATCTAACCAGATTTTTCTTACATTAAAATCTTTAGGAAACCTATAACAAAAGTTACGTTTAATGAATGGCCTCAAATGATTTACTGTCCCTTTCCGACGCCTATGACTTATGTTTACGTACTTGTGAAATGAGCGACCGCATCCTTTATCCCAATATTTCTTGCATATAATGCATTTGTTCACCATACTGATCACTAATACTTGCACTTAATAATCTCAAACTAACTGAAAATTGTAGTTATCACCACGAATACACAAGACAAGAGCACAAATCCAAAAAGAATTAAATGGCGACGACCATAAATATTTCAATATTTGACACTTTTGATGGCATGTCCGCATTACTCCACTGTTGCCAATACTTAATAATATTTGCAGTAAATAATGAAGGCACGTAAAGAAAATACCTAATTCATAGATTACCTCACCTAAACCAATACATTTTGGAGACAAAAATTCCAGAACACATCTGTGCTATTTGTAACAATTATATTAGAGTGGTTTTAAAAACACAATATTCTAACAAGTATTGGTATATTTCCTTAATAATATGACTAATCGAGTGATATGGCAAACCTGAATTGAATTCCACCCTCCTTTCCCCACCGCTATTCTTGCCATCAGCTTTTTATGTAAACAAGCTAGGTCTATATGTATATATGGTCGAAGAAATTACCTTAATTTGAAAGTGATCTTTTCATGCAAGTTTGGTATGTCAAACTATGTTTTTTGGGATGCAGAGTTCAAAAACTTCATTAAAAAATTGTATAGGGAGATTAGTATACAAAAAAAATTCGGACACCGGCTTCTGATAGTAGGAAATTGAACTAACATATACTAGAGACCACGAGAATCATATAGGTACCTGTAATGTCACTCTATCTCTAGTAATAACTGTTTTATCATTTCTGCAGAAACAATAAAGGTCTCAGATTTTTGTGCCGCTCGAACAAAAAGCTACTTACCAGTCACCTGTAACTGGTGACCGTGTTAATAGCATTTTATTGTTATTACTACTAAAATTATCTACAAGTTGGTATAAAATTCATCACTGGGCAAACTTCTTTTATTAGTTTCTAGATTTTTATCACTATGTTCAGTACTTTTTTTATTGCTAAGAATATAGTAGGATGCCCTTCGCCAGAGAGAATTTTCCTTAAGTCTTCTGCAAATTTTCACACGCATACGATATTAGATATTCCGTTTATCTACATCCAAAAATTCCAGCAATATTCTCTCAATCATCAAAAGGCAAGAATTGCACATACCGTCTACGTCCTGCTTGACTTTCAAAATGGGCAAGCTCATTTGTTCATATAAATTTTAAGTTCTTGACAATCCGAACAATATGTGTGATGCCTCTGAATTACCGTAAACACCAAGAAACTTGAACACAACACACGCATTTCACTAACCACACTGGCATCATCGGGAGGTGATTAAAAACAGGAGGTCTTAATCATCTTCCGATGATTTTAATATGATTGGCGAAACACGTGAAGTTTAAACTGCAATTAAAACAATTAATAATGATAAGTAGCTTTTGACTTAAATTATTTAACATCTTGTTAATAATACCCAAATGAAGCATTTGGAATCATAACTTTCCACTTTGAATTTTCTCCAACATACGCCTGGTCTATAAATTGTATTTGATTTTCTATAAAAGTTAAAATATACTGATATACAGAAAACTAATTTAATATTATTTGATGTATTATACAAATAATAAGGAGGTTCATCTAGGAGGACGTATAAACAAGCCTTAAAAGCTTGCTGATGTTTCGTCAAACTTATTCAAGCGGAAATAAACCTAATAGTGTCAAAATTATTAGATAGTATTCTGATTATTCGTATGAATTTAATATACCTATTAATTTTTACATCTCATTATATACGAGGAAATTGAATTTAATACATTTTGAAAATTTCTGTGTATAAAATCTTAAAGTTCCCTTCTTTTTGCCTTCAAATGCCATCTTTGAAAATTACATGTGTAATTTGTAATTATAGTTCAGTGTAAATATGATTATATGATATGTATTATTGAGATTGTAAGTATGTATTGTAAGAGTTCTGTCTTTTCAGTAAATAGGCAAATATTTTTGTGAAAAACAAGCATGCCTTTTCCATATTAATTTTTTATAAATTTGATATAATAGAAGATATAAAATTTTGTAATAAAAATAAAGGTAAGAACTATATTACAAGAATAGTACAGAAAAATGTGAAGAAAGCATTACATATTCTTTTGGTATAAATTTTCAAAAAGCCAACAAATTATTAGCAATAACAAAAGTGGTACTTTGTGATCACTTCTTGGTGTATGAACTTGCCAATTTTTTCTATATTGTTATTGCTAGGGTTCATGCACATCACATTATAAATTGGATTTGGTGGTATAGTAACCTCTGTCTGGCTATCATCTAATAAGTTGTTTATTCGTGGCTTCGTTAAGAAGGTTTTTGTTAATGCTAAAAACAAAAAGAAATAGTAATACCACAGTGAAGAAGTAACGTTTTGGGTTACTATGTCTTCTTTGAAATCAAACTATTTTTTTTTTAAGAAAAGTGCTCCAAAAGTCGAATGTACACTTTGTGAGGAGTTGCCAAATTTTTAGGTGACCACAAGAATGGCCAGTCTCGCCTAGAAGATAAAGGCAAAATATTACAATTTTAAAAATTATAATAAAAGCAATTTTGGGGCATTTTGATGTTGCTGATTATAAGTAAAAAGTCATGTTTTGAAAATTTAGTCTGAAAGCACTGCTGCCAACCAAAGTTAGCACAAAAAAACACAACGAGATTATTTTTTTTAGTCCAGATGCCAGGTACGGTTCTGTGTGCACGGAATACTTATAAAAACCACTTTATTCCATGTTTTTGATCCATTGAATTTGAATTTTATGATCCCAAAGCTTAAAAATGGTGGTTTCTTTGCTGTGACCCTTTTTTTGGTTATTTTTCGGCTTTTTGGTAGAATATTTATTATGCGATTTGAGTATTAATAATACAATAGTGCTGGAAGTAATGTTTTTCCATGTTTTTGATCTGCTAAATCCGATTTTCATGATTACAAAGCTCAAAAGTTCTGTTTCAGCGGGCCCATTAGGCTGCTTGATAAGCAATTGCATAAGTATCTATCCCCGTCCACTTTGTGGCCAGTCCGGTCCTTAAAAGGATAAAGTTATTTCCTTCAAATTTGCTCCAAGGGGTTTTTGAGGATGCAGAGTAAGAACATAGTATTAAATTGGATGTGAAAATTACATTATTTTTTTTTAATTGACCCATTTCATTCTAAAATCTACATAAAGTTTAACTAAGTTGCCAAAACAAACTTTCTGGTTAGGTTGTAGGTATATAGATTCGGAAAATGCAGTTTAGGGTATAGGAATAACGATGTAATTGACCACGCCCCGCTAGTTCCATAAATCGTGAAAGCAGAGCACACAAGGAATTGAATTTAGTACGGCATGAACTAAGCATGGGTACGGACGTAGGTAATAATTTCTAATACGAAACAAGACACTATCTCTTCGTCAAAAGCGAAGAAGTTATTTGTCATATTTTTGACAAATAATTTCTTCTATTGACAGCATTTCTGCAGTTTCTATTTTAGCCGTAAATCCTATGGGAATAAAAGAATAATTCTTATTAAAACCGAAATGAAAATAGAACATTAAAATAAAATATAATAACTCGGAAACTAAAATCAATTAATAATTATCAAAAAATAAATTATTCTTATTAAATTACAAAAATAGAACATTATATTAAAATTAAATAACCCTCAGAAACTAAAATCAATTAATAATTATCAAACAATAAATTAATGAAGTTAGGATCAAACAAACCACCTTCTTGTGCCAAACAATAGCCAAACCGATTATACAATGAACCTCTTTTATCATTGAGTTGATTTGGAGTAATGCTTGCACAAAGTTGGATAAGTTTTTCCCGTAATTCAACTAAATTATTGGCTTGTTCAAATGCATGTTTGTACGTGGTTTCCTTTAAAAAGCCCCACAGAAAGAAATCATGGGATGCTAGATCAGGTGACCTGGGGGGCCATTTTATCATTCCCCTCGTAGCTATTAAACGATTGGGAAATGTTCTTTTCAGAAAATTAATAACAGTTAAGGTATTGTGACTTGGGCAGCCGTCTTGTTGAAACCAAATGTCGTCAAAGTTGACTGGAAGATTTTGAACTGCAGGAATTATTTGGTTCTGTAAAAGCTATAAATATTTATTGCCATTTAAATTGTCATCGATTAGCAGTGGGCCTATAATATGATTGTCTAAAATCCCATCCAAACGTTCAACTTTTGAGGATACTGAGTTCGCACATCAACACTCAAATATTTAGGGTGATTAATTTGTGAACAATATATTCTTTAAGAAGTTTTCATTCTCATTCACATTATTTATCATGATTTCACAAAATTCCATCCGTTTGAAATTGTCCTCAGGAAATATTTCTTGTGTTGTTTGAACTTTAAAACAACTGTACCCATTTCTTTTCAAAATATTTCTTACAGTTCTTTCCTTCATGTCAACTTCATCAGCAATTTGCCTGCTAGAACAAGGTTCACTAGTGCACTGACATTAGTTTCGCAAATTTCACGTTCTTCGCTCATTTGTTGATGACTGGGTTCGGGTTGACAGCATTTTTTACAATAATTCACGACACACCCGAAATTCTCAAATTTTTTAATAATGTATGAAATTATGCTAGCTGAGGGGATTGGTCTGTCTTGATATGCCACAGTAAATAAATTTATTGTGTCTTCAGTGGAATGGCCCCCGAAGTACCACTTCATAATTTGCACTTTTTCTGCAGTTGTATAAACACACGGCATTTTAATAACGAAATTGAGATTAATTTATTTTATTCCCACACGTCTAAACAGCTATGCTATTAAAAGCAGAATGGGTGCGCTCGTGTTGTTCTCAACTCGTCACGGTCAAGCGATGGACCAATGCCCTGCATTGTTCTACGACAAGGCGTGGTTTATCTGCGCAGAAACAAGTTTACGTACCTAAAACTAAATTTTCTGAATCTGTATATTATTATTTACCATCCAAACATCAAAACATTTGGATTCTTGATAAGCAAGATATAAGACTGAATCCTTGTGAAACAAAATACAGTGTACAGTATATGGCAGTATAGCAGAGTGCAAGAAGTACTTAACTAGTTGACATTGCATTTGATTTGTAATTTGCGTAGTTAGAAGTATTAACGTTTAATACAGAAGTTATGAGGTGAGGTAAGGTGCCAGTTTCAGTGGCGATATCTCTATCATCGAAGTTAAGGCATTCCAGGCGAGTCCGTGACTTAGATGGGTATCTCATTTCGCCGTCCTGGTTAAGTGGTGGAATAGCATTAGCTAAACTGCGCCAGGACGTTGAAATAAATAAGGCGATTAAAAAGTATTTGAAGCAATCAAAGACAACTCTTACGTTTGATTTCATTAGACATGAGCAGTAAGATGGGACTTATTTTTTAAACTTATGCCGCTGAATGCGATTTTCGCCTGTAAGTTGAAGACATGCATGTTAAATGGAAAAATCTTTCTTTAATTTATAGTGGTTGAAAATTTCCAGATATGAAAATGTTAACTTGAAAGATTTATTTATTAAAGATTTAAATTATTAATTATTTCCTTGGAAAAACTAGAATCGCTTTGGTATTTTGTGCAATATAAAAATGGAAGTAGGTCAGATCAGTTAGATCAGATTATTGGGAAACATTTTGTTTACAAATGATGTTCCTTTTATACCTGAATAACTCCAAAAGATTCATTTTTGAACAGTATTACGTTTAGTAGTCCCATTAGCAACTTACAGGCAAAAATCACATTCAGAGGCTTACCGGCATACTTAAATTGGCTCAGAAATTTTTTTGATTGTGTTTTCTGATTATTTTTCACCAAATCCGAGGCTTTCCAGGCCAGGAAACCGAAATTTAAAAAATAAGCCCCACGTTAATGAGAAACATTAAGAAAAAAATTAAGAACTATTCTTTTGTCGAATATTTTAGGAAAATTAAATCATCAGGAAAGGAAAGACGGATGTTTATTAGAAATTACAAATTTATTTATCGAACTAAAGTGGGAAAATAAGAACTATGGGAATTTTTTTAATGTATTTTAGAACTTGAATTATTACCAATATTAACAAAAAACATGTAAATGATAGAAAAACTACTCATTAAATGATAGCCAATAAATATGTACCGCCATGAGCTTGAACCATTAATGTCACTAAAACTTTCTCAAATATAAAAATACTCTGCATATCTATTTCAAATATAATACAAATTTTAATGTGCAATATATAAAAATTGATAATTATAATTACTTAGACGTAACATATGTAATTTAGAAAATGAAAATGATAGCACAAAACATTCCACAAAAAGATTGTGTCATTTACAGTCTTATATTTGTATGTAAAAGGTAGTTTATGAATGGTATTGAATGGTAGGCTAGGATAAGTTGATATTATGAAAAGTAACAGATGTATTTTAACTTAAATGCAAAGAGAATGTTTATTACGATTTGTAGAGCTATTTCTTTGTATTATATATGTAGGTATGAATTAAAGACATAGTGTTATCTTAGGCTAGGCGCTGTCTAGAGCTTTTTTGTTTCCGTGACATTTTGTCATCATCACGCCATGTCACTTGATGTCACCATATGTGTACTCATTATATAGTGTCAAATTGTCATTGTAAACTCTAGTATTGTGATGAATTTCGAAGATATCTCAATAATCTGCGCTCTTGAAATACGTCGGAAATAAATGAAACATAAAAAACTACTATGGGTACATCCCATACTGAGTGAAAGATTATTTAAGGTATTTCTACTGAGAAAGTCGTTAAGGTCAGATTGTTTTCAAGATTCGGCAGGATGTAGATAATGGTTTGGTGAAACCACTGGCACATTTTGAAAACGATCTTGGGTCTACTTTTCCAGTTATGATGTATCAAAATTCACGTTTTTAGCAAGGAAACGATAGGGAAGGGTAATTTCCCGTGAATTTATCTCATAATTTATATCTCAAACGTCAAATTCTTTTAAATTTTTGACTGTCAGTTGTTACAAAAGTGTACCCCCAGTTTGAGAAACTTCATGTATCTGGTTTTTAAGTAATTCGTGATACAATGTCTGAAAACGATGGAAATTTCAAACATATGAAAACTGGCAACACCGCATTAGCCACTACTAAATTTATTTCTGTATTACAATAGTTCCGATATTTTATTACTTGTTTTAATTCAATATTTTTATGAGAGAACTGTACACACGGATCTTTCAAATGTACGCTATAAAGACATTCTGATGTCATTGTTTACGTGCAAAAATCTGAGATGAAAGTTGCGATGTTGCCACGTTTCGTCGCCACGCGCAATCTCGCTCCCACCGTGTATCCACTTCTCTCTCGCTCCGATAGAAATACCTTAAAGGAAAATTTTATACTTTGTATAATGAACTTTGTCAACATAGTATAAATTTTTTAAATTATTTTCGAATGTCTATAAGGACTCTCAATCAGTATTTCATTATCAATGTTTTCTTGCTGTATTGTCTCAAAAATACCCCAGTTATTTTCAACACACCAAAAATTCACATGTAGTACGTGACAGAAAGTTGCCAAGTGAACGCACTTCCATAAGAATATCTGGTCAAACAGACAGTCACTTTGTATCACGCCACCCTCTTGTCACCAGCATCCGAAACTTTTTGTCTCGTGATGTCTCGTCACCCTAGAGTGCGCGTTACCTTAAGTTTGAATAGACCTGAGACAAGCGACAAAATATCACGGAACAACAAATCTCTAGTCAGCGCCTAGCCTTAGTGGGTCTAATTATAAAGATTACATATGGATTTTTTCCTGTTAAATCACCCTTTTCTATCACGTAGTTGCCTTTTCTAAAATAAGGAACATTTATAAACGATGTCTCGGTCTGCTCAAAACTGAATTATACGTTTCCTCTTAGATATCAGTTGCGTAACCATTAGGTAATAATTATAATTAGACACAAAAATTGTAATTCCAAAGTAAATGTGTTGTGTTCAATTATACTTATGTCCCGCAAGTATGTTTTAATTGAATAGCTCTTGAAAAATTTGGAGATCTGCACTATTGACACCTGTTACCAATGTTTGTTGTGTTGAAAATTTAGTTTTCGACTTCAGCAGAGAACTTGTAAATATTATAATTTAAACTCCTTTGAGGTTCATATTTCATCAACCTGTTGGCATTAGACATGATATTTTTTGTGCCCCTTCAGCATTATTTTTGAATGGTTGTAATAGACAATTTTTTCAATTAGATTTGTTCAATTCCTTGTTTCAACATCAGTTTGTGGTAGAAAAATCTGAAAATATGTATCTTTGATGAAAATGGAAGGTTCTATCAACCTCTGTATCCTATAAATGAAACACACTAAAACTACATTTATACGTTTTAATTTATTTTTTCTCATAACGTGCATATAATTTTGGAACTTGATTAAGCGTATTGGAGACACTCTGTATAACTTTGGAGTTCGACATCCTCATAGTTAATTCGGAGTGTAATAAATAATGTCATTTGTATTCCGTTTTATTTTCTTTTTGACAGGGACAAGACTTTTAATACTCATAATGGAAATTTTTCGAGAAATCTCAAAAACTTTAAAATTAGCACATCTATCGTTTTTGAAGTGAAACATAAAATTATGAACGAATAACAAAATTGAATATATTTTTAACCAACCTCAATATTGATTATTAGGTAATAAAGTTCAATAACCGAATGACAGGATATTATTTCATGATTTTTAGTGACCGTTTTTTTAAAGGTGGTTCTATTAAAAAAAAATTATGTAGTGGTACGAAGATTAAGCTTTTCTTGTTATCAGGATGGGTTCTTATTTAATATTTTAAAATACTGTGGGGATTTTTTTACTCCCTTTCTAATCTTTAATGGCGAGGGTTTAGTATGTTGAATTTTGTATAATATATTTTAAAACATTTTGATGTCGAACCTTGTACATCATGCAACATAACAATTAAGATATGTGTCACTGGTGTCAATAATGCAGATAAAGTATTGTATTATTGTCTATAAGCTAATATAAAGTAACATAACTCCCTTGGAACAAACATAACTATAAATTATCATAGCTGTGATGATTAACCAAATTGGTAATATTGGTAAAGAATTGAGATATCAACCAATGACAATATGTAATTTGTAATTAAAATACATTGTAAATGTCAAAGAGGTATTTTTAGAAAAATTAATAAGAAATTACAATACTAAAGAAATTGGTTAAAACAATACATAAAGACATTTAATAGGATTTGGATGAAATGGTATGATAAAATGGCATATTTATAAAATATTTCTTTGACACAGTAGGTGTCTTGAAAATGGGTATTTACATGGGTTTTAAGTGCTTTACATATTTTTAGATTGAATAGGTACATTAATATTTTTCAAAAAGTGACTACCATTAATAAAATCGATATTTAATCAAGTTCAAGAAATTTGTTTGCAAAATGGACTTAGTTCACAATTTGTTTCTTTTATTATATCTCTTATTGTCTACTTTCAATTAAAAAATTAGGTTTATTTTATTTTTTCGCTGCTTGAGAAAAACCTCGAATGTGCTCAGTTTATAACATCTGTTTCCATACCATAACCGAACAAGGAAAAACCATTGTCTCTTGTGTAAATGTTTCAATGTTAATTTATAAATAATATTTTTCCTTTTATTCTGTTTTAAGAATGAATGGAAGATGTACTGTTCATTGCAGACTTATAAGCACAACAAAAAGAGATGGAGGGAAAATAAAAACACCATAAAATAAAATCTCCAATAGTGATAATTTACACAGACCTAAAATAATTGGATCGATTATGAACACAATGCTCATATGTTTAGTTGTGAGAACAGGTTGTCAGCCATTTTAACCTACACCAGAAAGGGCTTTTAGAAAATAATGTATGATAAAGGAAAGTATAGTTTTGAGATAGTGTTACGTAATGCTAATAATAATATTCAATATTTTACTATTATTATTGCTATAACAATCCATTTATCTTTATTAATCTTCAAATGTTTTAAAGGGTTTTGTTCATGCTGTACAATAGGGTTATTTCATGTTAAAGAAAAACTTAAACATATTTATCTAGAATATACAAGAATAATGTATTGGTAAATACTATTTTAAAAAAAAATTATGGATTTAGCCGTTACTTTGTGGTAGTCGATCATAGTGATTTTATTGAAACACTTATTTTGTTTCTACCACTGTATTTTATTGTAACTTAACGCTACTATAGTTTCGATACTTCAACGTATCATCTTCAAAGCGACTCAAGTAAATGAATTAATTTACTTTGAAGATGATACGTTGAAGTATTAAAACTACAGTAGCGTTAAGTTACAATAAAATAGGTACAGTGGTAGAAACAAAATAAGTGTTTTAATAAAACATGAAATACTATTTCTTTATTATTTGTTAATTATTCATAAATCAATAAGAAGTATCCTCAATAATTTCAAATTTTATTAACTTCTGACGTCACGGTTTACAACTAAATCTAGGAATATTTGTTTTTGTTAAGATTCCTCACTGGCAATATAAAAGAGGTAGAAGAAGAGTCACACGTATGAGATTGATTTGTGTTTATTATTGTAGTTTGTGTTAGTTCATCATTTTTTACTAATTATCTTATTATGGAACCTAATTTTGTTAAAGCTAGCACTGAAAATTAACATGAAGTGAACTACGTTATTATTCAGGAATTATTTGCGAAATATATGGACTATTTCAGTGTTGAGTTTAAGAGCGTGAAAAATGTGAGGTTAGTTTTCTTGACATTAGAAATGAAACATATCTATTAATAATATTTGATAAACTCGTAATATTTATATAATATGTATATATTGTATAAAACACTTTCTGTAGTCCATTTCTGTAGTAAAATTATAATATTTGAATATAATTAAAATGAGTATAAACATTTTCTTGGGGTAGAAAGTTACCTGATGTTTTTCACAATATTCGTAAAATTATATCACTTAATGATGCAAAAATAAAACTGATTTAAATAACCCCATACATCTTAAAAATTAACAAATCAAAACAAAACCGCAAAACAAACGGAACACCAGAAAAAACTAACCTAACTGCTACACTGCTACTTTAGCTGTCAGTTTTTCTTAGTGCTGCCACACAGATATATTTGATCTACGCTATACTGCGATGTGAAAACATGCATGTCACGACTGTTGGTGGGAACTAATATTTTCAAATTACAAACCGAATTTAAAAATACCCAGTCGCAAAAAAATGTTTTTCCCAAATATGTTGAGTTTTTAAGTGTTCCTTGTATTGTACATTTAACATAAACATAAATTGTGAAATAACCCCATTGTACAATTCCCTTGCTATGTATATGTATATGCATATTATTGTAAATAAAAAAGAAACTCGTGTACATCACAAACATAAAAATATTGAAACATTCAAAGCAAAATAATGTAATGTCATTTATAAGATTCTCTAGAAAACGAAAAACATTGTTTAATATACATTTTATACACACAAACAACAACAGTGGTTCCTTCCTATAAAAGTCAATGTAACACCAAATAAGAACGGCATTATCAAACTTAAACAACATCAAAGTTTATAAATCTAACTTATCAAAGATTCTTTGCTTTTATGGACTGTCCAATTTTAATTTTTTTTAAAGCTATAGAACTCTTACTACAAGGTAATTATCTGTATAAAGATTATACGGTACCTAAAAAGATAACATATAGAACAGCAATAACAACACTAGTGAGAGGACTATAGTTTCGTTTTCTGAGTACAATTGTTTGATATCATTTCCCAAATGATTCCAAAATTATGCAACATTCTCACTAAAACAAAATTTATAGCACTTCATCCTCACTGGACCAATTTATATTTATAAACAAAAGTAGGTAAAAATGGCTGACAGCCTGTGTTTGCACGACAGTTATATTATTTTAGTACTGTGTTGTTATATGTTATTATATTGATGTGTTTTTTTGGTTCTACTTGCAACATTGTAATGGTGATATAAAGAAACTCGAATTGTGTTATGAATAATTGAAAATGTGTACAACAGAACCGAATCAGGTTATGGATAATATGGCTTTAATTTTAATTGATTTTGTGGTAATATGATTATAAATGAAGCTACACAGGGACTGATTATTGTTTTATTTAATATTTTTATGTTGCATACAAGTCTGCAATATACTATATTCTAATTCCACATAGATTTTAAAATAACAGTATTTATCTTTTTGTTTTAAGAAACTAATAAATAAGTTTTTACATACCCACTGATATTTAAATAATTGAAACTTGAGGAGATACTTTATGAATTTTATAATACAGTTATTAATAAAAAAATAATAATTTGGTGTGATAGGATTATATATTGTACATAAACATATAATTTAGCTTATAGTAGCCATGTAATGGACCGCTGTTTGTTAGATACGATGCAGTGCATCTGATGCTGTCTAGTCTGTATTTAATTCTGTCTGATATTGTTTCTATATATAGAGCATAGCTATGTTACTTAAATTCCAATAAATATCATTCAAAAGTAATAAAATATTTCATTTATCAAAATCCATATTTCTAGTGCAAGTGCCAGAGTGGACAAGGATGCAACAGAAGTCTTTTGTGGAAGCGGCTACTCATCTAAAAACAAGTCAGCTCAATAACTGATATGGTATGAAAAATTTCTTTTAAGAAATTTTATTTCAATAAATATTTAAATTTTGATTCACCAACAGGACTGATAGTTCTGTTATTATGAATAATAATTGCATTAATATTTTATGCCTGTTAGACTTTGAAATGGTGCTATCACTAAATACCAGAATCACATAAGATGCTGTGAGCTATTGTAAAAGTTCCAAATCGAATAATCTGATACATGTTAATCTGTGTTTGTTAACTCAGTGATCTTAGCTGACGTTCACTGCCTAGTGTTCGATTTTAGGGGGTACTCTGCATTTTGTAATTAATATATGTAGCTTGACACATGTTCTAGTTGATCTCCTCAGCCAATTATGATAGGGGGGGGGGGGAGCTGTGTATTATGGATATACTACATAATAGACGTATAATCTTGAAGTTGTTTTACCTTAGGATATAGAAAATAATAGTAGAAATACTTGCTATTTGCTTTTTGAGGAATTTATATTACTATTTTCTGCATAATATTTAATTGCGTGTACTAAAAAACAGATAATTTTAAAAAACATTGTTACCCTAATATATTAAACATATACAGGGTGGGACAATAGTGTGCCGGAATAGTAATAATAAGTAAAAATGGAATGCTATGTATATCAGTACATTTTTTGAAGCCTCTTTCTAGGCTCTGTTCATTCCTATATTAGCATTGAATATCTCCCAACCACTTGGATGTAATGAATTTTTTTGTTGAAATGCAATCTGCAGATGGATATTAAAAAAATCACCACAATCACAATTATGGATTTTAAGAAAAACTTATGAGACAGATATTGTCTGTAATTGTTTATTTGTGGCATATTCAGATTTTCTTACTTTTTATTGGGTATTTTGCCACTGAAAAATATTTAAAAATTTTAATGAAAAAACCTCTGCGCCAAACGGATCAGACAGAGGTTGGTTCTTGAGTACTTGACTGTTTCAAAAAGTCTCACACCTAAAAATATATAAACTAGAACAATGTTATAAACTAAAAACTGAAAATCAAAGCTATAGGTAGTTAACGTTTCGGAAGAGAATCTACTTCCGTTCTCAAAACTTTTTTGGCCGTCAACCATGACAGTTCTTTGTATAAACAAAGAACTGTCATGTTTTTTTTTACTATGAACACAATTTTCTGTATTCTGCTCTTGCTTGACCCAAAATCTATTTTCAGTCCGTTAGAATTTCAAAAATGCATAGAGGGCAGCTGAAAAATTAAATTCGCTGCTAAAATTTTATAAGAAAAACTTGATTACGTTGTACCGAATTTGATAACTATATGGATATTTTTGTATTTATAATTTTTTTTATCAGTCCGTCATGGAATCTAACATGAAACGTGAATCACCTTGTATAGTAATTTGCTACGTCATATTTTTAAATTTTGAACAAGGTTTTCATATAGAATTTTTCAATATCTAGCACAGAAATGCCAGTTCACCTGAAGCGAATTTTATTTTTAAGCTGCTAATAGCACCCTCTATGCATTTTTGAAATTCTAATATACTGATTATTGGTTTGTTTTGGTTCAAGCAAGAGCAGAATACATAAAACTGTGTTCATAGTAAAAACGAATTTCATTTTTAAGCTGCTACTGTTATTGAACACAGTAAAACGATCCCTTTGAAAAAATATCCAATTTACTATAAAAGTAAATTCAGACAAAAAATCCCATGAAAAAATCATCATTGAAACGTTAGAAAAACTTATAACCACCTTTGGCATCATCTTAAATAGAAATCTGCGTAAAAAACTATTTAACTAAAAATGACCAAAATATTGACTTTTTCATCTCGAGGACGACGGTCAATCGCCTTTGGGCTCCGTCGTTCGAATTTTTAAAAGTACTCAAAAAATTTACTTCTTCGAAAGTACAACGAATTTAATTTGTTTAAAAATATAAAAAATTTAGTTTTTCGAAAGTACAATAAAGAGACTTGCACAAAGTGGAAAACTGCTCCTCGAGATGAATTTTTCGAAAGTACCACGAATTTGGTTTTTCGAAAGTACCACGAATAAAGTCGCACAGAGCAGAAAACTGCTCCGTCCAACAGAAATAATAATAATAATAAAAGCTTTTTATTGATATATACAATATACATATACATATCAAAAGGCCATCGACCGAGGTCCTTCAGCCTGTCTTTTTTTTAACAAATAATTTATTTACAAAGCTGTTGTACTAATCATAAACACACAGTGTATAGTGAAAAAAAAAAAAAAAAAAAAGAATGATTACATTGGATATTTAAGTTTAAACAATATTAAGGATTTTCAGATAATGTAATTAATATTTCTTGAATAGTTTTTTCTGGAAACTTGAATTTGGAGGGTTGATGTCTTGGTCTGGTAATAAACATCTGTTGCATTATTTCCATATTATGCTCACGATTGGCAAACTTTGAGGATAGCACTTTTAATCTTTCGAGAATAGGCTGGATATTTGTTTTGCTGTAAAGCAATTCGTTTGAGGGATTATGAAGTGGATTTGTGGGGTGACGAATTTTCGTTATAATTCTCAGGGCTGTAGTTTCTGCCGTTTTTATATTATTAAGAGTTGGAAGTCGACAATTGAGGTATAAAACATGTCCATATTCAAGTATCGGACGACATATGGAAGTATAAATTTTTGTAGCAGTTCGAGTACTTATACCCTTGTTTTTGTAGGTTAAAGCTCTGAAGTGTTTGGCTCTTGTTATCGTACGTCTTTTTATTAATTTGGTGTGGTGCTTTAAATTCAATTTGTGATCTAGCAGAATTCCAAGGTAATTAGCAGTTAGGGAAGGCATTATTTGATGATTCCTGATCGGTATCGAAGGGGAAGTGTGTGATGGGATGTGGTTAAATATTAGGAACTGTGTTTTCAAGGGGTTGGGATGTATTCTCCAGTTGTTAAACCATGTCTCTGTTTCGGTCATTAAAGTCTGAAGGTTTTCTATAGTTTTATTTAAAGATTTTCCATGTGCAATCAATGCTGTATCATCTGCGTATTGTAGAATATAGGAATTAGTGTCATTTCGATTTTGTTGGTGAAGGATATCAGAGCAGTATATATTATAAAGAAGTGGTGAGAGTGGTGAGCCTTGTGGGATTCCTTGTTCAGGGGTGAATTTTTCGGACACATTGTTGTTTACTTTTATGTGAAGCTCTCTGTTTTCCAGAAAATTCTTTACTATATGAATTAAGTAATCAGGTATATCTAAGTGTTTTAATTTATATAAGAGACCCATGTGCCACACACTGTCAAACGCCTTTTTTATGTCAAGAAAAATTGCTGCTGATTTCAGGTTTTTGTGTTTTGCAGTTTGCACATTTGATGTTAGTATCGACAAGGGATGGATTGTTCCACACTTTTCCTTAAATCCAAATTGAAATTTTGGTATATTGTCCTGCATTAGTTCCTGAATTTTAGCCCTTATTATTTTTTCAAAAAGTTTTCCAAGCACTGGCAAAAGTGTTATAGGTCGATAATTGTTAGCATTTGTGTTGTCCGAGTTTGGTTTAGGAATTGTTATTATTTGTCCCTTTTTCCAGTCGCCCGGGAAATAACAGTGGTTTACGCAATATTCAAAAATAGTTATAATATATCTATGTATTTCATAATCGAGTTTTTTCACGATTGCCCAAGGAACGTTGTCGTATCCTGGCGAAGTATTCTTTTGCGCAGTTAATATCTGAAAGTATTTTTCTTCATTTAATTCATGGTTGCTAGGTGCCAAATTTTGATTGAAATATTGTTCATACCATTCGTTTACTTCTTCAAACAGTTGTTGGTTAAAATTAGGGGAGTCTTCCTGTTTATATGTTTTTTCAAAATGTGTAGCGAATAGGTTGGCTTTATCTGCATCAGAATTATGTTGCTTACCATTTTCTACCAGAGGTGGAATAGAATGTTTGATTTTATATTTTGACAGTTTATTGATTTGCTGATAATAATTTCTTCCCTGAAGTTCATTAATTTTTTGACATGATTCCAACCATTTGTGTGTTCTGTAATGTTCTATCATTTTGTGAATATTTTTATTAAATTCATTTATTTTTCTTTTAAATTCTATGTTGTTGTTGTTTTTATACTCTCGATACATCTTGCGTTTTATTTTAATCAGTTTTACAATAAACGGTGGTAATTCATGAGTATGATACTGGGTGTTCATTTTAGGAGTGTTTGCTAAAATGGATTCTTGGAGTTTAATATTGAAATTTGAAATACCTTCGGGAGATATGAGTTTGTTTTTATTATGATTTATATACGTTTTAATTTCTTTGTTCACTTTTTCGATATTGCACTGTGAGAATTTGTATTTAATTGTAGTTTCTTCCTGATTAATGGCTCTGTTCAAATCAATTGTAATTTTTATTGAGAGATGGTCTGATCCTATGTCTGGTATTAATTCTATGTCATCAATGTTGTTAGAGATGTTCCTGGTGTGTAACACTAAATCTGGCGTTGAGTCTGGATTGTTAGGCATGATGAAGGTGGGTGATGTCTGTACTTTTACAAAGTTGGTATTTTTTAAAAAGTTATTTAATTGCCTCCTTTTTGCTGCGTTAACATTAAAGTCTCCAATAATAATCCCATACTTGTACTGCATGGCCTTATTAAAAATTGTTTCTTCGATACCAGATGTTGGGTGGATATATACGAGAAATATATGTATGTTATCGTCTAGAAAAGGGATGGAAAAATGTACTGTTTCATTAAGAGGATTATTTATTCGTGGAGAATTTTCTCTTCTCATTTTAAGGTTAGGGTGTATTTGAGCAAGACTGCCTCCTCTAACATTATTTTGAAGTATGTTTCCATTTTGTTGCAGGATGTGCCAGTTTCGGTATTTAGTGTTTGAATCGGATTTGGTTTTAGACTCGACAAATAGTGCACAGTTTATATCATAGGATTCTACTACATGGTTAATTATGTGTTTTTTAGGAATATAACTGTTTACATTTGTGTAAAGTATATTAAGTTTGGACGAGAACTTGCACATTATTTTCTCCGTGTATAGGTTCTGTTGGTGAAGGTAGATCAGGAAAGCTCATATCGAACATTAAAATATAAATTCTGTTTCCAGAAATAAATGAAACTGTGGTGTCAATGTTATAGTCGGCAATAAATCGTTTCCTTAATTTGAGTAATAATTCGTCTCTGTTTGTATTCTTCGGCTTGTTTAATTTGTGTATGTAAGTATTTATGATTAAATCATGTACAGTGAGAGGTGCATGTATTTTAGAGGTCTTCTTCGTCGGATCTGTAATTTCACTGGATTTTTTATTTAATAATTTTACTGGTATATTTGGTATGCCTTCTATGGGTTTGGTAGGACGTTTAGTACATTTAAATGACCATGCTTGATGATCCTCTGCTCCACAAGCCGTACATTTTGGAGGAAGATTGGTTTTACATTTATTGGTGTTATGATTTTGACCACATTTAGTGCATTTTGGGGGTGCATTACAATTCTCAGATGTGTGTGTGAATTCAAGGCACTTATTACAAGGTAATGGTGCTGGTGGCGGAGGAGTGCTTGGATATACAAGATAGTGCCTACATTTGTAGAAGAGCCCTTCGTTTAACAGTTTTTCATAGGATGAAACACATGAAGTTATAATTCTTATATAATGGGATGGTTGATTGGTGGATTTTGAGATAATTCTTTTGCAGTATCTGTGTTCAATGTGTAATTTTTTAAGATTTTCACTAATCTGATCGGCGCTTATGTCAAGCTCTACTGCGGCAATAACACAAGAGAAAGATTGCTGGCTTGTTGCTGGTTTTGATGAAGATTTTGACAGAGTGTTAGTTTCAGAAAAACTTGAAATTTTCTCTCGAGATTTCAGTTTTTGTAGAGTATTATTTAAAATGATTTTAGTGGTGTTAGACTTCAATAAAAATCCTTTAGTTGTTTTTAGTATTATGTCATGGTTGTTGGGTCTTTCATTTTCCCATATCTCTGCCATTTCTAGCCTGCTTATTGTGGTGGAAGTATTAATGTAAAATAAATGATTGTACTGTTTAAGTTTTATCTCATTCATTTTAGCTGAGTAGTTTTTTGTTGTGGAATTTTTGTTTGTGTTTTGTCTTGTGCTTATCTGGCTTGTTTTTATGTTAGAATCTTTTTGTGGAGTTCCTAGGATGATAGTATTTATCTCTTCAGGTGAAATAGTTTTTGTCTTCTTCCTTGAAATTGGAGGGGAGTCTAGAGGCCTTTTGTTTTTATCTTTTTTCTTCCTCACAGTTTTCCAAGTGTCCTTTTCACTTTCACTTATTTCCATTTCGCTTCCACTACTTTCATCACTCATTTTAAGTAATGGAAATTTAAAATATGTCACTAAATTTGTCTGATCAGGGGAGAATCAACCTTACTGCTTGACTGTCACTGATAGACTGCCGTCCAACAGATTTTTCGAAAGTACAACGAATTTAGTTTTTCAAAAGTGCCACGAATCTGCTTTTTCGGAAGTACCGCGAATAAAATTACACATGGCGGAAAACTGCTCTGACCAACAAACTTTTCGAAAGTACAACGAATTTAATTTTTTTTTAAAATATCAAAAATTTTGTTTTTCAAAAGTACAATAAAGAGACTTGCACAAAGCGGAAAACCGCTCCTCGAGATGAATTTTTCGAAAGTACCACGAATTTGGTTTTTTGAAAGTACTACGAATTTAGTGGTTCACAGGGCGAAATCCTCAGTCAGGATGTAGCGAGTAGCTATTTTAAATGTCAAAATTTAAGAAAAAATCAAAGGGTCAGTTTTTCCAATAAAAACCAAAATCCTCATTTAGTTATCCTCAAAAGGGAGAGCATAATCCTTATCCAAACCACTAGAACGTACCAAGAATTAGTCAAAAAATTCAAAGTCTGAGGGTTGATTCCGACGAACCCAAAATACTTTTTATCCTGGATCAGGCGGACATCACCATAGTAGTCGCTCGAAGGCGAGCCGACAGAAAAAAAGTAAATTTGGGTTCGATGCTGTTAGGACGTTTATAAAAGCAGGAAAACCATCGAACTCATATAGTTAGCTTCTTTAAGCATCCTGACAATCATTTCGATAACACCAGTGCAAAATTAAAAGTGAGTGATTTTCAAAAAGTTCCGCATACATTTACAATCATTACTAATTGGGAGTCTGAATCTTTTTATACAGTCGATTGTCATAGTTCTCTCAACGCTGGATGAGTTACGCTCCTACGGGAGGTAACGGCTTGTCGAGTGGTGGTGCTCTTTGATGTTTGCCTATATACATTAGTTAAGTATTGAATATTTATATTTTTTACATTTTATGAATTATTTCCATAAATGAGAATATATTTTGAATTCGATTTCTCATTGATCCACTATTTATAAGTTTGTGGCTGACGTGAGATTCTGTGGCATGAGTCGGACAATTACTTACCACAGGTCACCTTTGATCCCGCCACGTCTGTGTACTTGTCCGAATACTCATAGAATCCATCGACGGTCATAATTATTAAGAATTGTTTGTGAGAATGTGTTAATTATAAGATATATTCATTAAAAGTGCACCGCCCGACATAAGATTTCGACAGAGAGAGCAGACTGTAGCAATCACAGTAAGTATAATTTTATCTATTTTCGTCTTGAGGAGTCTGAAGGGTAACTTGTGAGTAGAGTTGATAAGTATCGTAGCGGCGACACGGCTCCGGCCTAAATTATATAAAATCCTTGTCGTGTCTATCAGACCATACGATACTAGGTACATCTACACTACCAGCACCCTCTATACATTTTTGAAATTCAAACGTACTGAATACAGGTTTTGGGTCAAGCAAGAGCTGAATACAGAAAACTGTGTTCGTAGTAAAAAAAAATGGTTTAATATCGCTTTTCCTGGACACATTGAATAATAGACTACCATTATTTTTGGATATACTATCAGAAATATTTGGACAATTTTAGAGCACCTTGTATATCAATATTTTTTATTCAAAATACTGATGTTTTAAAAAATTTCAAAATTTGAAAAAAATTGGTTTTAAAAAATTTTAAAAAACTTATTTTTGTTGTACCACTTGATGCCTCTAAACAATCGACGATTCAATTTTCGAATTTATAATTATTCTTCAGACATTATTATAAACATTTTCACTTGAAACTTGAATGTGTGTGTGTCTGTTTAAGTTATCATTTTTCAAAAGGAGCCTCGTGTGCCTTTATGACCTGCAATTTGATAAATTGACCGCTTCGGACATATCTAGTTTTCTTTGCAATTCCACTGCCAACAATTTGTTTTTCTTTATTGTGATACAGGTGATACAACCAGAGATATTTAAGACCAACTGCGAAAAAACACAAATTTGAACATACTCTTGTTTAAATAAAAGCTTTCCACCACACAGATTTAATCCAAAACTTTTTACTATGCACTTCTTGTAATATTTGCAGGTCCCAGTAAAATTGTTGTAGTTCCCTAGAATTTTTTCTTTTACTCCACTAACATGTCCTCAAGTTTTCATTAACAATTCAATTAATAGTCCCTTTTTAACTTTAATTTTACTGTACAACAATGTAACTTTTGCTATTTCTCTGAATGTTTTGGTATTGTTGCCATGGAAACGAATACACGTTGAGAAATGGTGGCACAGGTATGCAATTAATTGAAGTGCATGTTTTATTTATATATTTCCTAAAAAAACAAATATAAATGAAATAACAATTTGGGGTGCAATTACAAATACACATATACAGAAAATGGGATTATTTCAAAAATTAGCACATTTCCTTGGTGTCAAGAAAAGGGAAGTTAATGTCCTGGTTGTTGGTCTCAATAATAGTGGAAAGTCAACTGTGGTAAATAAGTTCAAAAATGAAGAAGAAAGAGTTGCTGAAATTGTACCTACCGTTGGTTTTTCTGTGGAGAAATTTCAAAGTAAGTTCTTCAGTGTTAAAAAACTTGTCGAAATTCCTTTAATTGATGTCGACTGAAAGAACAATTATTTTTCAGATCAAAATCTGGCATTCACCGCATTTGACATGTCTGGTCATGGTCGATATAGAGACCTGTGGGAACACTACTACAAAGACTGCAATGGCATCATATTTGTTATAGATAGCAGTGATAGGTTACGTTTAGTTGTAGTTAAAGAAGAATTGGAACTCTTATTACAACACCCAGACATAAGCAACAAAAAAATTCCTATTTTATTTTTCGCGAATAAAATGGACAGTAAAGAAGCTCTAAGCAGTGTTAAAATTGCAGCTGCGCTTGGATTAGATAAAATCATGGATAAGCCATGGCATATTTCAGCAAGCAATGCATTGACAGGTGAAGGTTTACAAGAAGGGGTGGAGTGGCTAACACAGCAAATTAGAGAGTTAATTGTTTCAAGAAATTACTAAGGCATAAAATAAGTGTCAATAAGCTCGTGATGTTTGGCATCGAATCAATTAGAGACAATGGATATATATTAATTCCATAGTGTTATGTATGTGTAGAGATAAGTTTTAGTTCAAGATGTAGAGTGTAGCGAATACTTTTGGTGCTTTCTTGTAACAAAATTTCAGAGCAACCTTCTAAAGCAGAAAAAATATGACACATTTTTTTCCATTTATAAAAATGAAATTATCGATTTTAAGTGATTTGGATTATTCAGCGTATATTCCTTTTATTGAAAGAGAGTGGTGTACCTGGTTTCACTGTATATAACTTATAGTTGATAAATGTATCTGTGCTATGTTAGAGGTGGTAAAAAAAATAACCAATTTGCATAAGAAGTTATGTTAGTTTATTTAATTTAGAATATGAGTATTATTAGAACATTAGTGTAAAAATCCACTGTTATATATTAGAATTTTTCTTATTATAATAATTAATAAAATATATTATATTTTGCTTTCTACAATAAGTTCTGTGAAAAACTTTTTTACTAAGGAATATAAACAATATTTTAGGCTAGTTTCTAAATAAGTCCATATATTAAATCATACAAAAGTAAAACATATGACAACAGTGGCAGATGGATTGTTTGGGAGATCAGGAGAGTTCCTGGAGGGCTGGTGACTTTTAGGCTTGTTCGGCCCTAATGTTTAAAAAATGGACATTTATATATTTATTAAATAAAAATAATCATGTTACCAAGTACCTATGTTGGGGAAAAATAATTTTATGCACATTGCGGGGTGCGTAAAGATAAACTATTTTTCACTAGGACGTTAAAGTAATAAAGCACTTTAAACAAGTTTTCAAATGTGTTGTTTACAATATTTTTTCTATGACTGCAAGAAAAACAAACATTTCATAAGACACAAAAAAATGCTGGCAATAACACCTTAGCTTTAGAAAAACAACGTTAAAGATATATCTTAAATTTCATTGAAAAGTTTCACCATTGCACCATTTGGTCGAGAGCCGTTTTTATGGGATTTCCGGAAGTTGGGCCTAGAGCCGAATTTGACAACAGTAAATACTTGCAGGGGTATTTTTGGATTGTTCTCGAGGGTCTGGAACATATATCACATTGCAAGCAAAACGTCTCAACAAGACATCAATGTGAAATTTCAATTTGAATTTACCAAGTCACATGACCGCTTCCACTGCCTGGTAAGCCCTGTTCACCCCCCTCCCCTCCGCTTACTGACAAAGAGCCAGCAAAAAGTCCAGACAAGTAATTTTTTGCAGCGAATGGAGTATCTACAATATCTGTTTGTTGCTCTATGTGAATTCATGCATCATAATCTTCTCTATCTTTGCTATGAATCTCCAAGAGATCCCATCCCACGAACAACTCGATTCTCCAAGAATAATGTCCCACAAAGTGACTCTCCAGCATCGTCTTCTCCAGATTCTTGTAATTTTTTGGCCATATCATGGACATTATAGAACAGTTGTTAGTCCAGAGAAAACCAACTGGCAAGTGGCAAAGAGAATAAACCTCCAAAATGTTGAGCTGATATTATCAAAGAGCTAATGAAGACAGGGAGCTGCCATAAAAGGTTTGCGGCTGTCAGTATATGAATCATACATTTGTCAAGACGGAGTGAATGAGAAAAATAAAAACTACATTTGTTCCATAATAATTTATTTAAACAGTATAATATAAAGTAATAACATTTCGTAATTGTTATTTTATAAAATAATAATGCCAAGTTTAATATACATGAATTATAAAATAAAGGATTACACTTTTTCTATGTTGAAGTAGGTCCCAACCTTCAAATTTAATACATAAAGAAATTCCAGAAGAGATTTTTGAAAAAGTTATGTTTGAAGAAAAATTCATTGTAACCTATTTAACATAAAAAAGTGTTGTTTGAATCACTTATTCATAAAATATGGTAATGTTTAATGTTGGAAATGGAAATATTTGATAATAAATCATATTTTTAATGATGATGAAGTTACACAAGCATACAGCATTTACTATTACATTATAAAAACATTATTAGATGTAATTGTAAATCTTATTTTATTTGTGTTGTCTTATTAATAAATTAGAGTTATGTATCATAAGACTCTGCCAGGTTGCCTCCCTCCATATTTGATATTAGAACATTTTTCAATGTGAATCTTTTGCTCGTGATTGTTCGTTGGTTCTGTTCGTTTGTTTGTTGTTTAAAATAGAAGAAACACAGAGGGGCTGAAATTGATAACAGCCTCCCCACTGTTGAATTGTTCAATCTTCAGTGGCCAGTTCGTTTGCCTGTCTATTATTTTCGTTTGCTCGTCGTTACTCACAATGAAAAAACAAAAATAATGAGAGGGGACGGAATTATCTAAATGTACCTAACTAAATATGCACATTTCTTTGTGCTATTCCTCTGCTCGTCATTTGCTTGTTACTGCTTATGCGCTCTTTTCGTCTTCTTGTTCATTTTAATAGGGCGAGTGCAATAGGGCGCGTGCAAAATCTGACAGCTAACGAGAGTGGAGGGCATATAACCTCAATGTTCCAAATTAATTAACGTGAAATTCGCTGTTTTCGTTTGGTTTTTTAACTTTCTTGTGTTATCAGCTATTAAAATAAACATTTTTAAGTTTAGTTTTCATTATATATAGACAATTACGTGTTTTGTACAATATTTCCTTTGATTTGGCGAGATGTGCATTGTTTACCTATGTGTTTTTAGTAAATTTCTTCGTAATTAAACAATGTATGGGATTGATCTTATTATTATATATGGAGCATATTTAGATCATTTAAGATTTAAACGCTGTTAATATTTCTGTTGTCAGTTTACGACAAGCCATCATATTCTGTGGTATTTGGTTGTCGAAGTCTCACTGAATGCCAATTTAACCTTTTAAAGGTATGTGATTATTACTTAACATTGGAATTTACTGTTTATTATATAACAAAACATATTTAATAAATACATAGTAGTAAATACCTTCTGCATGCACGAAAATAAAATTATTAATTATTTCAGAATGCCATCGATTTACACCAAAAGAAGAAAATTTTGTGCTCAATCCAAAGAGCAAAGCGAAAAGAGCCTTAGAGAGATCCGATCTTACTGAGTGAAAGGTGAAATATGGTCATAGTTCCAGACATTATCTTAACGGATAATCTTTATTTATAATAATTTAATTCAAATTTTATACTCTACAATTTTTAGGAAAACCTGCTGAACTAGGTAAGGTAACTCATCTAAGACTGACTAACAAATAAATGTATGGGTTATGTAGCCTTAAATCATTTAATCAATTTTCTTTTGAACTCTTAATTGACCACAAACTTATCTTCTTTGATGTAATTCGATGGCAATCTGAAATAACTATAACTTTATTTTCGTGCATGCGGTAGGTATACTACTATGTATTTATTAAATATGTTACATAATAAGTTTTAAATTCCAATGTTAAGTAATAATTACATATCTTTTAAACCTTAAATTGGCATTCAGTGAAACTTTGACAACCAGATTCCATACAATATGATGGCTTTTTGTGGTAAACTGGTAACAAAATAATTAACAGCATTTAAATTTTTAATAATCTAAATATGCTCTATATATAACAATAAGATCAATGCCATACGTTGTTTAAATACGAAGAAAATAACTAAAAACACATAGGTAAACAATGCACATCTCGCCAAATCAAAAGAAACATTATTGTACAAAACACGTAATTGTCTATTTATAATGAAAACTAAACTTAAAAATGTTTATTTCAACAGCTGATAGCACTAGAAAGTTAAAAAAGCAAACGAAAACACCGAATTTCACGAATATTAATTTGGAACATTGAGGTTATATGCCCTCCACTCTCTATAGCTGTCAGATTTTGCACGCGCCCCATGTATGACTAACATAACCTCAAATATTACAGTATTGTAAGTGTATACTCATTTTTAATGTTTTTATTCTCATTTCTAGATTGATATCTGTGTAACATTAGTGAACTCTCCTGGATAGGATGCATATTAAATATTAAAAATAAACTGCTAATTATAGGTTGGATTTCCAACCTGCAAATATCAGTATATTTTTAAAAATCATGGTTGGGGGTGGCTTATTATCAATTTCAACCTCCTCTTTGTTGCTCTTATTTTAAGCAACGAGAACATTGAAAAAAATTCTAATTTCAAAAATGGGAGCGGGCCAACTTCACATAGCCCTATCATCATTCTCTTATGAGATGTGTATGTTTCTGTGTATTCAGCTCATTTCAGTACCTACATCCTTTTCAAATTATCTGTTTGTCAAATAAGTGATTCCGTTATTCTGCTTTAGCCTAATTTTACATTTTCCTAGGATGTTTCATTTTACAGAAATAGATTTTGAATTATTTTACTCACATATTTTTCTCTGTTAAGTTAAAAACTTGGCATTGCTCTTATCTTTTACATATATATAAAAAAAATAAATATTTTCAAAGTACCTATACTCCAAACTAATGAATAAATAATGTACATTTTTGATGTAGAAGACAAGATACATATATTGTTACGCTAGTTATCCTAAAATTCAAATAAATATGTAATAAAGTCCTGAACCATGCCTTAAGTAAAAAATTTAAAAATCCTCATGATGTATAGTTGTTCCACGTAAAACTGCTTATTCATAAATTTTAACCAATGCGAATACTTCAAAACAGAGATGGGAATAGGTAATTTACCCTCTTGGTAATTTGCCTTTTTTGAGGAGTTCGAGAAAGTTATGAACCTCAATGAAAATATTCTCACTGAAAAGTAGACGGATTATACACTACAACACAAAGGTACGATTTATATTGCAAGTTTAATTGGTCATACAGTATTTTTGTATTCTTATCTGCTACCTATTAAGTAGTAAAAATAGTAACATTAATAAAAATATTATATTTAAAAAAATAAATAGAAACTAAGTATTCTTATTTCATTACATCCAGTGTTGTAATAGCACAGGTCTTAAAAAATATATATTACTTCTACTGTGTACACTTGCATTTACATTTTATTGTAATAGACAGATATCCGCTGTTTCTGATTTCTACTTAAAAGAAATTTTAATTATGTAAAAAATCCGAATAATTCCAGTGTTAGCAAAGAGTGCTTCCTCTGGACACTTTTCTAAGAATGTTCTTTGTGTGGGAGGATTAAAAGATAAAAAAAAATTAAAAGGTTTCGACTTTTTTGAATTTTCCCCCAATTCTAACCTTACTTTTACTACTGGCTGTCAAAACCATATACCTATTAACTATATACTGGTAACACGCTATAAGCCACTATGTATGGAATTGAGGCTAGAGAAGGAGATAGTTTTCCATCTCTACAGGGAACTTGGGACCCAACACGCACACTCTGATGAAGGAGTAAGGAAGCACGCTTTTGTAATAGGCCAGTGGCCATGTGGTCAATTTCTCCGATTAGATTGTGATCATTTCCCTTCTATATTCATTTGAACGGTCACAATCTCGCGTCACTAAGGCATGCGCACCATACCCAGAGTACTCTTAAAAGATCGAGAGACAGGCTTTCCTTGGCGTTAAGTTACAAGCGAAACTCATAGTATATAGTTAATATGTATATGGTCAAAACTCATTATTTAACCATGTGGCATATGGGTTCCAGCAAAAAGTGCATTATTATTTTATAAAGAAGGAAAGGCAATAAAAATTACTGTTACAACAAATAAAATAATTAAAACTACTTCAATTAATTGGCCTTCAAGTAGATATCGATGAGATTTATTTAAAAAAAGAGATTAATAATTGCCAACTAAAACAGTAATAATGAATAAAATTATAAGAGTATGTGCATGAAAAAAGTTTAATCGTTCTATTAAGGGAGAAGCTTTATCTTGAATTATAAGAGTTTTTCATGTTGTAATTTCAGAAAAAGTTTAAACTTTAGATTAGAGATTTAAATAATCCAATGCAATAATCTGCCATATTACAAATGTATGGTTAAAATTGGTAATTCAGAATATCTATGTTCTGTAGGAGAGAGATGTAATCATTCGATTGAAGTAATCATATTTAATGAACATAATGCAACAGTATTTACCATAATAAATAAATACATTGGCCGGTTACTGGCATGGCAATAGCATACTGATTGGCAGTTGCTTACTTGATGCTGGCAAACCTAATTTTCACCATAATACACCACATATAGTAGACAACCCCCAAATCCAAAGCCACAGCTGTCTGGAATGGGAGATGCACATTTGAAAAAGCGCCAAAAACGCAAACAAATCTACCTAAGTGCCCAGCTACAATACCATTCTCAGGGCTGGGAGTCAAACCCAGTACATAATAGACAGTATGACCAAAAGTGTTCGCCACTGGCACGCTTTAGTCCGCTGCTCTACCATGCCACTTAGCTATTGCAGTATTTGATCAGTACCTCAATTTCTGATTTCTAAATTAATAATAAAAAACAACAAAATTGTTTTCAAATAGGTATTTATGAGGAATATATGTAGTAAAATGCATTGCTATTCAACAAGGGTATAAAGCAACTGTATGTTAGTTGGGTATCAATTACGAAAAGCTTCAGGGGAACGTAATGTTTTGATTTAGCTCGATATGCTTAATTCATCATTAACAATAATATCACTAGGTGCTCTTTGATAAAAAGTTTTCACTTCGAGTAATCAGAAGATCCTGAAATTTTCAGCTAAAAATATTAAGGTAGTATACATTTTCTAACCATCAAAATGTTTTTTTGACTCTGGAAGCGGAAAAACGGCCACAAAATAAAGAATGAAACTCAGTAAATTTTTTTATTGTCTAATTGTATGTATTTTTGGTCATTGAATACTATGATGCTAGTTTGGAAACTCTAAAATCAATAAATTTTTCGTTTTTGACCAAAATAATGGCAAAACAGTTTAAAAAAACTAAAATTCTAGTGCCCATAATTTTCTTCACTGCCCCCAAAAAATTAATTATTGTACTACATTCCAATACAAATAAAACCATACTTTTTGCAATATTTGAAACATTGTACTCGTTAAACTATTGGTCGAAAATCAAAGCGTGAAGCATTATTTTATTATTCCGATTTCTCAAATCGGCCATAACTTTTCACGGTTAACTCCAGTCGGCTTCCAACTTAGGTCAGCGTCTTTTTCGAGGATGGACGAAGATGTTAGAAAAAAATTAACCACGGCATACCAATTAGAATGACTAAGACACACCACATTGAATTTTTTTCAATTTCTTTACTACATTTTCTTTTCTCCGTGCTCCTTAAATCAGCTTTTTACAGTCAACTCCAATCGGTTTCAAACTTGGTCAACATCTTCCATTGGGATAAAGGAAGATGCTGACCAAGTTTGACATGAATTCAACTTGGCTGTGAAAAGTTATGGCCGATTCCAGAAGCATGAACAAAAAAATGTCAAGAAAATAGAAAAAAAATCAAATGCGCGTTTTATATTACACTCTGGGGGAATATTGCGTAGGACAAAAGTTCTTTGTTTTTTTTACAAAGATGTTTTTCAGATTTTTTTTTCACCCAAAAAAATTATAAAGTGTATCTATTTAGGATGTCACTCTCTTCGTAACTGTATTTGTGTATTTATCTTTCCTCCTCGCAAGAGAAAAAAAAAAAAAAATGTAGAAATTTTTTTTTAAAATTCGTCTTAGTCATTCTAGTTGGTATGCTGTGACTCGAGCTGGTCCGCCATTTTCATCCATCCTCGAGGAAGACGCTGACCAAGTTCGAAATCGAGTAGAGTTAACCTTCAAAAGTTATGGCCAGTTTGAGAATGAATAATAAAAAAAAACACTTCACATTATGGCCTTCGATCAATAATTCGACGAGTACAATGTTTAAAATATCGTGAGAGGTCTGGTTTTATTTATACTGAAATAGAGTACAATAATGAACTTCTTGGATAATAAAAAAAATAATCTTCCAAGATATGAGCGCTAGAGGAGCAAAATCTCTATTTTTTTAAATGGTTTCTGCTAATAACGAAAAATATATTGATATTAGAGTTTCCAAATGAGCATCATAGTATTCAGTGACCAAAAATACATACGGCTGGGCCTTAAAAAAATTCTTTATTCTGTGGCCTTTTATCTGCTTCCAGCATCAAAAAAATATTTTGAAGGTCAAAAAACGTTTACTACCTTAAAATTTCAGGATCTTCTAATTACTGAAAATGGAAACTTTTTAGCAAAGGGTACCCAGGAAATTAGATACTTTTGTTAATGAAAAATCGGCAGCTACTGGAAGCAGCTGGAACCTCCCCACCCGGTTGAAATTAGTGATGGGCTGCTAAACAGCAGTCTGCTACTTTTTAGCTGTAATTTGATTCGTAACAGTAGCAAATGCTAGGAGCTCTGATAGTCAATTCAAATCATCCGTCATGACATGCCTTTAAATTAAATATATTATTGTGATATGACCCACCTATATTTATCTAATTTACGACGTCGTATGTGTTCACTGCCAAAACACCAATAGAATTATTATATTTCATTTAAAACTAGTGACCAATCCTCAAACTCTGAATAATTATAAACACCTAATATATGACGATATTTAATCATGTAACATTTTCAGCAATTATTAATAAAGTTTATAATGAAAAAAGAAAGAAAAAAGAAACAGCACTGTGTTGGGATCAAACCATCGATCTCTTGATTTGTAAGTCGACGCTTTAGCCCACTGGACCACTGACAACTTATGACGTCGTTTTACATATGTTGATATTATAGACATTGAATTTTGTTTGTTCTCTATACAATAATTTGTATAAAAAAATGTAGGTAGATAAAAAAAAGGTGCAAGTATGATATATCGTTGAAATTGGAATTTTAACTGCTTTTCAATGGTCAGATTACAAATTGTAAGTAATAATAAAATAAACAAGTTGTTGTGCCAAAATGGCACTAAACGTAATCCAATCTCAACCAAAGCCTTTTCAGATCTTCTAGAGCACTAAAGAAATCCTCATGCAAAGTTTCATCCAAATCCGTCCAGTAGTTTCGCCACTATCATGCTAATACACATACACACACAGACATTTTTCAAAAACCACTTTTTTGGATTCGTGGGACCTCAAAACGTAGAGATTTGATGTTATCTCAATTTTCGATTTTGGACCAATTTTAGTAACCTCCCACAATTTTATTGTGGGGAGGTTAAAAAAGAAGGATATCGAGCTAAATCGAAACACCCTCATACGTTCCCCTAAATCCCTCTGTAATTGATACCCAACTAACATACAGTTGTTTTATAAAATTGTTGAATAGCAATGTATGTTACTGCATAATATATTCTTATAACAGGCATTCTCAAATAACATTTTTTTTTCTCAACATACCTATTCGAAAACTAAAAAACTCAAATAACATTTTTTTTCTCAATATACCTATTCGAAAACTATAATTTTGTTTTTTTGTTATTAATTTAGAAATTGGAAAAGAGTTGTTAATTGAGGTACTGAACCAATACTGCAATAGCCAAGTGGCATGGTACAGCAGCGGTCTAAAGCGTGCCAGACACGCTACCTGTCTAGTACGACCAGATACATAAGATTGGGCCTTAAAAAAATTTACTAGGCATCATTCTTTATCTTGAGACCGTTTACAGTTATTCATAAAACATTCTATAATATAAAAAAACGTTCAACTGACTGAACCTATTATTATGTATATTGTATATATATGTTGTTCCCTTATAACGGAGACAGCATCTACTTTATTTTTTACTTAATTATTTATAATTTTTATGAATTAACTACTCTGGAAGTAGTCACATTTGAAAATTCATTTATAAATATTATATGAGGTATTTTTGAAAAGAAAATCTAATTAAAATATGAAAAATTGAAAAAAATATCTTTCCTACCTATTTTTCTAAAAAGACGAATATAGCTGAAGACTTAGTAGATACTTAAGATGTCTAATAATTCAAATATGTTTGCCATATTAGAAGTCGTGTTATTTCTTGGACAATTATTTAAGAACCAGTCACCTGCCTGACTCCCATTCGTTAATTGATCTTGAAATACAAATAAAACACCTTAGTAACATATGCAAATGTAAAAAATTTGAGAATAGTTTAAAGTAAAAACATAGCAGTACATGGAAATTAGACACTGACTTGGGCAAAATTATAGTGCAGTGCAATTAGATGTTAAAAGTGAAAAATGACTGAACCCAGCTATAATGAATGGATTTGAATGATTTTTTTTTGCATTGAGTTTCTAATACTGAGTACAAAAAAGTTTACCCTTTAAAAATTGCCGCTTTTTACTTAGGGACCCAAGAGGGATGGACAAAAATGTAGAATAGTAACCACCGTATCTGATAAAGAATCTTGGGACTGTTTTTCATAAACAACTCAAAAGTCCTTACAATTATTGAAACAGTGGTATAGTGCAAAAAACAAGATTATGAAATAACACGCCTATATAGGATAAATAGTTCTAAAAATATGATAGTTTAAAAATGGCGCTCGAACGTTCATCGGTCGAGATATTATGTTTAAATCTGAAACATGTCAGAAACAATCAGTATGATGTCAAAAATACATATAATAGAAATTAAAGGGCTTGAAGCACTCTTGATTTTTTTTTCTATTTGTACAGCTTAAAAAATAACGATGTTATGGGCGAAACAGTGAGTGCCTTGTAATTTTTTTAAGTAGAAAATTTAGGAATTTCCTGCTGTCATTGGCCATAGAACAGAAATTAAAAAATTTATATCAGTTTTTATTAATATTATTATCAACATGCTCTAATTTTGAGAGCTTCAATTTATCAAAGGTTTTGAAGAAATGAGATTTCAATGTGTTTCTTTGCTAGTAGAATTTGAAGTCCCACATTTGTACTGTCATATTTCCGAAATTAATAATTCTACAAATATTTTAAAACACTAATTAATATATCACGTCTTAAGCATTATTTTTTTATATTGTGATATTTTCCTTTAATGCAATTGTCTTGGAGTTATTTACAAAAAAGGATTTTTTTCAGCAAAATCATAAAATGTTTAATAAATTAAAGTAGGTATCTTTTTAAAAACGACTGCTTTAAAAATGGCAAACAATTAGAGCATGTTAGTAATGCTACATATTAATAAAAACTGGTACAGATTTTTTGAATTTCCATTATATGGCCAATGGCGGCAGGCTAATCCTAAATTTTTTATTAAAAAAAATTACAAAGCACTCATTGTTTCACTCATAACTTCATTATTTTTGAAGCTGTACAGATAGAAAAAAAAATCAAATCAAAGAGTGCTTCAAGCCCTTTAATTTCTATTATATGTATTTATAACATCATACTGATTGTTTCTGACGTATTTCAAATTTAAACATTATATCTCGACCAATGAACGTTCGCCATTTTTAAACTATCATAATTTAGAACTATTCATTCTACAGACATAAACAAAAAAATAAAATACTTGTTATTTCATAATCCTATTTTGTCTACTATACCACATTTTCAATAAATGTAAGGACTTTTGAGTTATTCACGGAAAACAGTCTCAAGGTACCAATTTCTTAAGGCTACAATCGTAATCTTCAAATCGTTATAACTTGGAAAATATAAATTTTCATGAAAAACTGTAAACCACCTTTTTCTCTTATATGATTATATATCAGATTCGGTGGTTACTATTTTACTTTTTTGCTCACCCCTCTGTAGGGGTGGAAACCACCCCCAAGTAAAAAGCGGCAATTTTTAAAGGGTAAAAAAAAATAAAAAATACGACCATAAATTTCACATTGACAGCAAGGACATCCGATGCACAGAACGCGAGATATTTGCAAAAAACTTTGCCCTTTAATATTTTGGGTAGTTATGTTGGGATTTTGGTGATTTTCATGGATTTGGGTTTGGGACACCTCAAAGAACGTCTGTGCAAAAATTCAGATTTGTACTAATTTTATCTAGGTTCCTCATTTTTTTGACTAATTTCCGCGGACTAATTTAAAAATATATATATAAAAAGGGAAACACGTTTACTACGTATATAATTAATTATAACATTAAAAAGCTTTCTGCATTCTATCACGATCTTTATTTCATAATATATTTATTTTTCCTTACTAACGTGAAAAATGACACGGGTTAACTTTCTCAATTTAATGCATGTCTTAAAAATAATCTCCGCATTGCAACTATACTACCTCTTACCAACTTACATACTTACAGACAAAGTTACACCATTCCTATTATATTAAAAAAGATTTAAGCTGTTTTGATTTTCGTAGATTTTGCACTGATTTAATTTGCAGGTATCACCCTATGATTAAGATCTCTAAAAAATCTAATTAGAACAAAGCGTTATTTGTAATATTTAAGGTCTCAATAATAATTTTTACTTGCTTGTTTTGTATTCATAATTCACATTTTTTAAACAATATTATTCTTCCATAAATATTGTAAAAATAAGTATTAGGTTAAAATTTTGTCCAATCAAGTGGTCACGATTCAAAACAACCTAATTTAAAAAGGTATAATAAATAAAACCTATGGATCATTGATGTAGATCTACGCTTTCCTTATTTTCAATCCTATCGTAATATGCCGCATCACTCTGCATTTCTTCTTTTCTCTCGTCGGAAGGAGGAGCTACTATAGGTATAGCTGCTTTTGGACGCTTTTGTGGGACAGGCCTCTGAGCTATTTGTTGATCAGTTGAGTAATAAGTGATGCCACCTTGAGGCTGATATAGTTCAGTTGGTGGAGTCTGAAATTATACAAACAATTTATGTGATAAATGCTTCGTAACCATCCGAGGTAGTTATGACATAAAAACCAAAATCGGGTTTAAAATTCCTTACGTTATAATGCCTAATAGAATAGAATAGAATAGAATAGAAAAACATTTATTGTGTTGCATATAAGTGTACACATAGATACAATATTCTACACAAAAGGTGACGTTCGTATCAACGTTCTTCCACGCCACCAAACAAACAAAAAGAAAAACTTACATCTAACCATCACATATAACTCAAGCAGCCCTGAAATTACATTATCTAATCAATCATATTTTGTACCTGCAATAAGTATTCTTTATAATTTTTTTTTAAATGTACCAATAGATACACCCTCAATCATTTTATAATATACATCATTATTTACAGAGTTCCCACCAACATTGGAATTTTGTATTCCCTGACTTTCCAGGAACAAAATTTTCATCTTCCAGGACCAAAATTTGAAAATACAGTACATTCTAATAGAACTTGTATATAAGTAGATATTAATGTAATTGTATTATCTTCAGATCGGCATGGAAAAAATATGGGAAACCATTAAAGTAACTTTTGTCGGCATTTTGTTTATAAGAATTTATTTTAAATATAGTCTAGGCTATAAGCTGGGAAAATAAGTAAAAATGTTACAGACGGTGGCACCAAAAAAATTTTTTTGCATGATGTTTTATGGACCCCAAAGGTCATTCGTGGCTAGATAACTATTTAATCCCCAGAACGCCAAAATTGCCCCATTTCTACCCCCCAATATTAGATGTTATCTGATTTCTTTAAAAATATTGAAATTAAGCTTCGAAAATGGTATCTAAGAGGTTTTTTGTGTCGCTGATCACGAATCCGACGTCGATTACCTGGAAAACTGAACCATATACCGCAAAATCGTAAAAAGTTGGCCATTTTCTAGTTATTTTTCAAAATTTTTATTCTTGATTTCAAAAATGTCTCCCAGGGGGATTTTTGGGTCGCTGAACACAAATCCGGGGTTGGTTGTCTAAGAAAATCATCCTGAGTCCGGAAAATTGAGAAAAGTTGGTCATTTTATAGTAACTTTATCAACTATGTACTTTCTACTTCAAAAATGTCTTCTAGGGTGACTTTTGGGGCGCTAATTACGAATCCAGAGTTGAATTACGAAAAATCAACCAGAGATCGGAAAATCGAAAAAAAATTGACTTTTTCCCTCCAAAAATTGAATATTTTTGGTTGTTAACTACAACAAAAATATTACAATGATATTTTTTCAAAAATCAGGAAAAATGAAAAACTCATTAATTTTTTTTATTTTCCAACAATTCATTAAAGTTTTATTTTTTTATTCGGAGCTTCAACATTCAACCATTTTTTTAACAATAATAATTAATACTGTATATAATTTTATTTTATATACATATATTTTTTTTCATTCTTTATAACACATAATATTCAAAAATTATCATCATCTGATTCGTTTAAGGAGTATTCGGTTAGCACCTTCACCATTTCTCTCGATGTCAACCGCATGTGTACTAACGACTACATTCACACATATAATCTCACAGATATAAAGATCATATACATATAATAATTATAATCTCTATGCTCACACATGCATAAGTTTTTGAATAGGGGCCCTAATTGAACCATGAATATGGCCAACTCACGATTTTCCGGTCTGTGGTTGAGTTTTCCAGGTAACCGACCTAGGATTCGTGATCAGCGATTCAAAAAACCTCCTAAATGTCATTTTCGAAGCTTAATTTCAATTTTTTAAAGAAATCAGGTAACGTCTAATATTGGGGGGTAGGAATGGGGCAATTTTGGCATTCTGGGGGTGAAGGGAATGCGTTGGCTAATAGTTATCTAGTCACGAATGGCCTTTGGGGTCCATAAAACATCATGCAAAAAATTTTGTTTGGATTTCACCTTCTGTAACATTTTTACATATTCGGCCTTTTCCCCCAGCTTACAGCCTAGACTAATAATGAATAGTTAAAATTAAACCTATATTTTTTAGCAAAATATATAGAATTCAAATCTTATAGGTAATATTTGTACAGTAGAAAATCAATTCAAAATATTTTAAATGACTGAGATTCCAGGATATTATTGAAATTTCTTGGATTCCCTGACTTTTCCAGGTCTCCAGGACCACATTTTGGATTCCCTGACTTTACCAGGTTTCCAGGTTTTTCCAGGCTGGTGGGAACCCTGATTTAATAACTCAACAGATAAATACGCGAAGCAACACTGAAATCTTGCTGATTTGTTTGTATATATTAAATTTGTTTAATTCCCTAAGATTGATATTATGCATCTCTGGTCTTGGTTTCAGGTACTCTTTTAGATATTCTGGTTTTCCACCGGTATAAATTTTCATCAACAAACTGCCAAAAAATAATTTGTAAAGATAATCTATTTTTAAATACAAATGATTTTTATATATCGGAGTGACATGATCATATTTCCTTATTGAATGAACAAAACGCAGGCATGCGTTTTGAGTTAACTGTAGCTTGTTTTTAAATTCCATTGTCAGAAAACTATAGTATACAGTTAAACAGTAATCAATCTGGGGATACAAAATGATTCGACAATTCTGTGTTTTACTTTTTCATGCAGCATATATTTAAATTTATGTAGTGCCTTTAATTTCATGTATAATATACAAAACTTACTTGTCACATGCCTTTGAAAATTTAAACTATCGTCAAGTATTACTCCTAGGTTTTTCGCATATTCTTTTTGTGGAATCTTCAACAGTTTTGTAGAAAAATATAGTAATATGGTTAGGCATTTAAAAATTATTCTACAGAATAGAAACAATTTTTAATTACATATGTGTATATGCTTTGAGATTATATTAAAGAATTGTTGAATTGAAATGGCATTGTTTGACATATATGACAATTTATATATTTACTGTAAAACAATGCATTTTAATAAAATGGACTGTTCTTATAAAGTTCATATTGCAAGTCATTCACGCCCTTCGTATCATAATAGTTATGATTATTTAAATACCGTGTAAAGTTGTCAAAATTTGTTTTTAACATGGCGTTACTGTGATCCGCCATTTTTTACAAAATCAGTACGGTAAAATGAGAAGTTCAGCACTAACATATAAAGGGAACTTTTGGAAAATTCAGAGGCAATTATTTTATAGGGTTTCTTGAGAAAAGCTGAAAAGTGTATTCTACAAAATTAAATTACAAATTCCTAAGTGCGGACCTGACTACAACAGTACAGAATACGCCCCTGATTTTAACCCTAACAAGATGGCCGATTCTGGAGTTAAATTGTATATGGGCAGTGCTCAGTTTCCCTTCTGATTGTTTTATTATTTTGTGGCCAAGGCATCAGAAAGTTTTGTGCCAGGTATTTCGAACAGGCACAGATGTGGCACAAATGTTTTTTCTAATATACAAATGTTTAAACTTTAATTTGGTTGTAGTTTGAAGCTGTTACTAGATAGGTACAGTAATGAACCATTGGTATGATTGCTGTACGAAAATTGCTCCGAAGAGACCACATACAAAACTTGTGAACAAATTATGCCCAGGCATAAAGTGATTTTTCTTATGGCCACTGTGAGTACTAACGTTTAAAAAACATTTCATTCTGTTGCCCAATCGTCCAGGTTTTTTGCAGGAAGCTCTTAGACTATGTCTTAGTGTTCATCTAAGCATTATAAGCACTTTTGTGCTTGGGGGCACTCTTACGTAAATATCATGCAGGTTGTAGTAAAAGTGAAAATTTTTATAAATTTTCTTGTACAATTTTTTGTGTCAAAAATTTACGTTTCAAAGACAAACAACCATAATAGGGTGGTGATGTTTATATTACAATATTTTTGGAGATTGTCGTCCTCTTCCTCGGTGGCAGTATCTGAATCAATAAAATGTAAGAATATGGATACATAAAGTTTTAATGGTGAGCACCGCCAAACATTGCGTCGTAACAGTTTTCATTTTTTTTAAGTATGGCGCTCCACTTCTAAAAACTTTCAAAATTCACAAACTACTCATAGCATTGTATTTCTGGTACAAATTCTGTGTACGCAAATCACTATTTTCTTGAATAAATAATTATTTGATTTCTTCAATAATTTTTTTTTAACGAAAGAGCAGCTAAATCAGCAGAATTTCTTTCCTACAATGTACGTCAATCACATCCACATTCTCCATTTTTTTCATAATTAACGTAAAACTTGCAAAGATAAAAAATGAAAACGAAACATTATACTTATTAGGGTACAGGCATTACCAGTGGTGACGGGGGCTACAATTTGAGAAAAACATTTCTTTTCCTATTGTCAATCTACTGACGCTGAATTAGGTTCAAATGCTTCTGGGGCCATTTTACCTGTCATTTCTATAAAAATATTTAAAAATTTAATGAAATAGACCTCTACATCAGATAGCGTATGGTTTTGAATACTTCTATAACAAAATATCTCGACATCAAAAAACAAATAGTTAAAAAATGAAAATTGGAAATGGAAACTAGACTATTAACGGTTCAGAAAAAATAATCCATTTCCATTGTCACAACTTTTAAGCCTTCAAACATCACAATTTTTTATTTATCCCAAACGTGTTCACAAATTCTAGATTTTCCAATTTTTCCCTTTCAGCATGATTTCCATGTTCATTAAGCCTTAAGTTGAAAGGTCTAGATGATTCACCTACATAACAACTTCTATACTCACAAGGAACACTATAAATATAATTCGAATTTTTAATAATATTTAGTGGTTTAATTATCGATAAAACCAATGTTAGTGTGGTATTCATTTGAAAATGTATTCCCAATTCTTTGTAATTTATCCAATAAACCGTGTAAATATGGAATCACTGCTAAAGATGTAAATTCAGGTTGCTATTCTTGCGTATTCTCTACTTTTAATGTTTGTTAACTGGTTGTCAACAAAACTGCTGGGATAGTCCCATTAATTTATAGAATATAAAATGGGGAAACAATTATAAGTTTTTTTATCCAAAAAAACACAAATGGTGAAAAAATAAAAAACATGAAACACAAATTTTCTATTCCTTAAATAACTTTAAAAAGACTCACCACAGGATTAAACTGCTGCTGAAAACTTTGGTAGTTAGGGGGGAACGCGGGCTGACCTTGAACGTAGTTGATGATCTGAGGCGTCTGTGGGGTAATAAAAGGAGGAGGAGGTACTCCAGGTTGTAGAAAAGCAGGAGGTGCTTGTGGAAACGCCTGAGGAAACTGGGCTTGTAAGAGTGGTGCTGCAGTGACGGGTACTTGTTGAGGTATAGGGGGGAGAGGAGGTGGAGGCATTTGGGTTACCTGAGCGGTTGGTGCATGAATTTGAGGAGGCTGATGAAGAAGTGGAGGTTGAGCAGGTGGAGGTGCAGTCTGAGGATTGTAGTCTGAAATAATAATAAAAAATTAGTCCTGTATATAAATATTAATATTTGTGTATTATATACTGAAAATAATCAGAGAATTTATACAAATATTCAATGAAAAACTTGTTCACTAAATTTACAAAATAATGATTTGACATACTTATATCAAACATTTGGTAATGTTTCCACACCTTTAGCCTGTTGTAAACTATAGTTAATACAAAACATATTGCCACTTACGACCTTGTGTATACCTATTACTTCAAAAGTCAATATTTAACCTATTTTAACACAGAAACATAACTTTATCCTGCAGCTAATTACGTTTTGATAATTTATAAAGATTTATGACAAGGCGTGGAAATATTTTAAATTTTACAAAACAAAGTTAATGTTTACACTATCCAATTGAAAAAATAGAAGTGAGAAGTAAGTGACCGTTATTAGGATTATTTACATTCCTTAATAGTACAGGCAATGAAGGCAAAATTTTGTAAATACCTAGCAAAAATTAATAAAATGGTCATCTCAGGGATTTAAGTAGGTAATCACCTGTAGAATAGAATGATGCATTTTTTGCACTTCCAAGTTCCGGGAAAATAAAAAAAAAAATTGGAAAATTTTTTTATTTTCGTTTTTTTTGCTCTAGCGGCTAAAATAATGAAAATACAGAAAAAAGTTTTCAACAAAATTTGTAGCTCGTCTCTTTCTCTACAAAAAAGGTCTTTACAAATGTTTGTCTTACTTAAGCCGTTTAGGAGATAAATCCAGTTTTCCACTTATAGTTTTGATCCGCTCCGAAATGCGCGGAAAATGAAGGGAGTTTCGTACGTCCAAACACATCGATCGATAATTCTTACTATTCAGAGCCGCTAAAAAACGAAAACAACATAAAATGTAGAGAAAAGTCTCAGCTTTAATATGGAATTAATCACAAAATTCATACAAATTTTTATCATAGAGAAAAAAGTGTTGGAAGATGGCTTAGTATACTTTATACAGTTGATTTATTCATATCTTTGAGTTTCATGCATCCTGAATATTTCTCCCGTAACAATGGGTGTTTCTTCACTGCGTGGACTGGATTCTAGGCACTTTAATCTATATTTAGTGAAAATTTCATTGAAGCATGTTAAGAAATAAATAAGTTGTATATGTTTTACTGTATAGTTGTGCATTTTCTGAACGTGTATGAATAATGTAGACAAATTCAAAAAGTACTGCACGCATTTAAAAAACTCTAAAGTCATTCAAAAGAATATGTCTTATTGTACTAATCCAAAAATTAAGACTATTAAGACTGTGCCATTATTATTAATTAAGATATAGCGAATTGAACTCCAAAATTTGGAGGTGATTGATCGCCTCTACTTTGATCGCAAGGCATATCTTTCCAACAAAAGTAATTGCAATATAATGTTAATTGGATTAGTATGTCATTATATAAGAATATATAAGTAAAATGAATTATCATTCTAACGACTCCCGGCAAAGATATGAATAAATTTGTGGATCAACTGTACAAAGTTTGCTAAGCCATCTTCTGACACTTTTCTCTATGATAAATTTTTTTATGAATTTTGTTATTACTTCCACATTAAAGCTGAGACTTTTCTCTACATTTTATGTTATTTTCACTTTTTTAGGGGCTCTGAATAGTAAGAATTGTTGATCGATGAGCCCTGTCATACGAAAGAGACGAGCTATAACTTTTGTTGGGAACTTTTTTCTCTATTTTCATTATTTTGGCCGCTAGAGCAAAAAAATCGAAAATAAAAAAGTTTTTCCGAATTTTTTTGAATTTTCCCGGAACTTGGAAGTGCAAAGAATGCATCATCTCATTGTCCAGGTTATTATTACCTACTTAAATCCCAGAGATGATCCTTTTATTAATTTTTGTTACCCTAAATGGCTAATTTTCCTGTACTATTATACAGGACCTTCAAAAATTATTATTAGACATTTTATGGGCAATAAAATGTAAGCAACCAACTATGCACCATTGGTGCTTTGGAATAACAAAATTCCCTAAAACATTCCAGTGGCATTCTAGTTAAAAGTTGAATTAGTTTAATAGTACTAGAATATTATTATTAACTTATTCATTGCTCTTTTGAAAAACCTAGATAAAATTACATAGTTCTGAACAGAACTGATATGTTCGTAAATCTAATAGACACAATACAACTAGTTAAAACAATTAAAAACATGCGAAAAGGAAAAAGGACTGAAAATAAGCAATTTTTCATGTACATCCATGCCATGTAAGAAACAACTAGATCACAGATTAGAGATTGCCAGTACACATTTGCTTGTGTGCAATGTTGAATGGCTCTCCGCCTATTATGTTAAGTTTCAGGGCCAATAGAGAATACTATTGGGAGATCTACAGATGATTTAACAAATCCCTGATAAACCTGGCAAACAAGACAGAAGTTAAAACATTTCATCTTAGATCATTTATGAAGGCTGTGTACTTTAATTATTAGATAATGCTATTTTTATTCGTATTTTACCACAATGTTTCCGGAAAATTCATACAATTTTAAAATATTTTGATGATTTCCTTGTTAAAACACTACAGAGTTGGTAACTCTATGGATTCATCCATAAAATTTTGCATTCTCTGTGATTTTAAAATTCCCGGAGTACCTCTACTTTATTTATTCTTGATGTAGTTTATCAGAAACAGAAAAATTTTAATAAATGCCATTGTACCATTATCTTAAGAAGGGGAAGTCGGCAATAAAGCATGAACTGAAATGTACTATTGCATTTCTCACCTTCTACGCATAGGAAGAAACAACTGACAGAGATAGTATATATTAAGTGATTCGATAACTATACTATTCTCAGGTCTGTAACGCAGAAATGGACTAATAAATTTTGTAAGTATGGGTTAAATACAAGCCAAGTGACAACATATTTATTTTGAGACCTTGCGAATTCAACACTTCTCGTGGCATTTTTTAAAGTTTTAAATTTTTATGATTAAAGTCATCAACAATGCACTAAATATTTAACAAAAATAAACTTACCATTGGGATAAAAACTCGTGTGTTGATAATTTGGCACAGGTGGCGTGTTAGCTTCCGGCAAAGACCGCTGCCTCATGGAACTATACCGTTTCGAACCTTTTTGTTGTTCAGATTGCAAACGAGGAGGAACACTCCCTTGTCGTTGGTTTTGATGTTTTGCACCTTTATAAACACCATCCACACTTAATTTGCTCATTTCCTTATCGAGATCTTGTATGCTATTTTTATTAGTAAAATTCTGAGTTTGGATGAAATCATCTTTTGACTGATTACGCGGTGGAAGTATCTTCTGCTGGTCTGTCTTTATACTCCTTTGTTGGCGAGTTTTGGTAGTGAAACCTCTATAGTCAGAGTCTTTTATTTCCTTTTTAGGTTTTATAACGCGACCAGCACTAACACGCTGTTGGATGTTTCTATTGTTTGACATTTCTTCAATGTCATTTTTAACAAAATTATTTTCAACAGTGGATGCTTGAGATGTGTTACTTTCCTTATTAGTGACATTCCTAAAAACAAGCTTTAATTAACAATAAATTGGAATATTAAATACTTAATTTAAATAATGGTGAAAAACATTGTTTTTGACAGCAATACTTATTTTGGAAAATTGTCGAGGTTTGGCCTAACTTTGATGGAATTTGGGATGTTCGAGTATAAAACCGAAGGTAAAAAGAATATTTAGGCACATTGAAATCATGGTAGAAAAAAACCAGCAGAGAATAAAAAACAATTTGAAAACATTCCATTTGAAATGAGATTTAAAAATCATTATAAATTAAATAATGCTAGAGCAAAAACGTGATACCTAAAAATCTAAAGTGTTGAGTTTATCCAAAAACGTAAATAATAGTTTTGTTATCGGTCTTAGTAAGTTCCACAATCGCACCTTTGATCAAGTCTTGCTGTGTCTCATTCTTTTATTCTCTAAAGAGGAATAAGATGTGTCACCCAGATCAAATGTAAATATGTTTTTTGTAAAAAGTAGTTCAATTACAACCACTCTTCATAAAAAAGTTGTTTGATTAATAGTTACAGATTAGTTTTTGACATTGGAAAAAATAACTAAAGTGCACTGAGTCAACCGATTATAACAAGTAGCGTTTCTCTTATTACAAATAAATCTATTACCTCTTAACCTTTTAACTGCTCCAGGTGTATAAATACGTTTTGTTCGAGACTGCTCCGGGTGTTTCTTCCAGAAAAATTATTTAAAGTGGTATACTGTTATAAACGTATACATACGATAAGTCAGGACAAGAATTAGAGCCAATTGCAGCTAAGCGGTGCCATTTTTGTGGGAGGAGTCTAAGATGACAGGCTTTCACCAGCAGAGATGGGTTGCTTTGTGAATAAGTAAAGGATTGCAGTGTTCAAATAGTAGTTTTTTGGTGTTAGAGTTTTACAGTTTCAATTTTTTTAAAAATTTTTGATAGTTTATTATTATTTCCCAATTAAAATATCCTTATATTTTTGACAGTTATTTCCTAATTATTTCAATAAATAAGCTTTTTCTGCAAAATATTGTTTTAATTGATTTATGAATAAGTATAGTGTTTCTATATTATAAATCTAAAAAACAATTTAAATTGTGCTGTTTTCGTCAAGTCCATATTACTGTATACTGCTCTGGGCATATGGTATATACAAGGCGTAATTAGTTTCATGTCATTAAAAAAAACTGGTGGTAGGGAACGACAAGACAAACAAAAAAAACCTTATATAACATGGGGTCTAAAGCTCATAGTTTTGGAGAAAAAAAATAAACAAAAATTTCGCAAATTTTCAATAAAATCTTTTGAGAACTGCTGGAATATTGAGGTAGGTTTAGATCGTCGCGCGTGTCTTTGCCTATGATACTCAATATTTGTGTAGATAGCTATAAAATGTCGGTGGTCTTTAGCAGTGCGGTAAATAAGATAAAAGACGTCGACGTTTTCTGAGTGTTTAGTAGATCTGATCTGAAGAAAACTATACTCTGACTCTCCCTTGTGCAATATTTTAGTTTCTGTGGGTGTTTCGTTATGTACACACGTCCAACCCGCCGTTCGTTGTTTTTGTTATTTTTGAATTTCGGGTCGCTATGTATTTATAGTGAAGATTTATTTTATTGACTTTACCGTTCAAGTCGTTAAATTCTTGATTATGTACAGATACAACTTACTTGTTCGTTCTTTTTGTATTCCGTTTTGGATTTTGGACCAAGTTTTTCCTTTATTTTTCTTTATTGACAACGTTAGTTGATAGTTTATTGTTTAGTATTGAACGCAGTACGTATGTCCTTAATTCGACGTACCGAACTGTGTATTGATGCAGATGCAGATTTAGAATAATTTACTTAGGTGGCTTTTAACCCAGGACACTCATTTATGTTACAAAAGTTAGTAAAGCACATTTAAATATTCTAAATTATAAACATTAATCTTATATTTTGTTCCAAATTAAAAGACACACATGTAAATAAATGCTCTGTTTAAACTTCTACGGCCATTATTTGCTTAGAGTTGTGCAGGAAAAGATAACGAATTATTTACCTCTTTATAATTGCCTCAGTTCGGTTGAGGCGGTCCATCAAAGGCGGTCGATGATCCAAGGTCTTTGCACTTTTTTATGACAATTTAAAAGTTGTATAATTGGGAATTACAAGTCCATTGACCAAGAAAAGCAGTGGTTCTCAATTATTTTCTACATTATTAAAAAAAATTAAAAATTAAAAAGGTTGACCTAGGTCAGTTTTTTCAAAGTGCCCCTAGAGGGAAAAGTCAAAGTTTGTCTAGTCGGTCCCCATTACCAGTTTTTTTTTAATGACATGAAACTGATTACACCCTGTATAGGCATCGGTCCAGAAACTGCCCTATAGTGGGCACGGCTCTCGGAGGTAATTCCGCAGTGAAAGGGTTAAGTACATGACTTACGATTGTTAAATCTACTTGGTCTGCTCGATCTCTTGATGTAACTTTGGAAGCAATAGGCTATTTTACTAAGAATTTTTTATTACATTATTGGCAAGTACTCATTGCCATATTTTTTAGAACAATTTTGCAATTCTTTGTGAAATGTGAAAGAGTCACCGCAAAATAAGCCGGATTTTGCGGTGATTCTCTAGCATGTCCTTGAAATGCAGATTTGGATGACGTGACCACTATTATTTTAATTTTAATGATGTTGTTAGAGGTGTTTCAAAACCTCATGAGCTTTGACCTTGGTATGTGCAGATGCATAATTTCAGCGATCGTCTCAATTGCACAAACTGCTAAAAACATCAGATCTATTGTTTGCACTTCATCCCGAGCTGTCATTGTGTACAGATCTCCGTTCCAACGGTCCTTTGAGATTAATTTAGAAACTAGTGAATTCTGCGCCGGGATATTCATCTAATCCTAACAATGTAAGTAGATTATTCTATTAAAATGTGGTAGCTGAGTCAATGTTTTCAAATTGTACTTATGCGGAATAAACTTCGCCTTTTGCGCATCTCGCGGCTCATAAGGTTTTGAAAGTACTTTATCTTCACTATTTATTTGTCAGTTGTCATTTTATATCAGGTGCCAGAAACTTAGGTTAGGATTGTGTTTGCCAGCTAAACCATAATGTTTAAGAAGTGTTTCGTGCCAAGTTGTTCAAATAATAATTGTAACACTACAAAAGAAAGTACCTAAGGCTGGGAATATTTTCTGCTAGGAAAACACAAGTCAATTGCCACTTCATCAATTGCCAACTTGTCTTAAAAAATGCCAGCCAATTTAGGTAACTACCTTTTTGGTACATTTTCAACATTTCATACAGTGATTTATAGTGGAAGAAAAACCTTTAGTATTATTAGATATTAGTTGTTCGGAACATCTTCCAACAATTTTATAAATCGAATGAAGAATTACGATTCACATGGTCAATATATTACACCTAGATCATGTTTTCTGATTTTATGACTAATTATCCTTGTCGACATCCTAGAGAAAAGAAGGTAAAAGTTCGAAGTTAGCCCCATCTCGAACGTTTCTTCTGAATTATTTATATTAACTACTAATTATCATTAGCACCCCCTAACGGCATTACAGCAATATTATAATAATTAGTAGCACTCGCTCTGGGGTAGATGGCATTAATGTCAAATAATACCGTCAAAAGTCACGAGAAACTTTTCCTATGAATGGGAAACTGTCTTTTTCTAAAAAAGGATATTTTGGAAAATTTGTTCTAATAATTTCTATTTAAATTTATTTTTAGTTTCCTTTTTTAAAATTCTTCATTTATTATTTGACACTCATGCTTGTATTCGTATTGTATTTCTTGAAATTCATGCTTGTAGAATTATTTGTTTGTTTGGAAAAAAAAACAATGTATTTTTATTAAACAAAGTGAAATTGGTAACATACTACTACCGCTCTTAGGACTTTACTAACATTGTCTGTATACATTTTCCGCTCAACCTATTGTTAGCATGTCAGTAACGGGCAAGCGCCAATTAGTATAATTAGTATAATTTCCTATCATATTAGGTGTTCGCCACGTACCCATTAGTGTACATGAAAAACCTTGATAAATATTACTTTCAAAATAAAATTACCTTTCCTCCGATTTGCGACTAAAACTCTCCTGTTCTCTTCTTTCATTAAACTCCGACTTATCCAACTGCCGCTCAGGTGTATCCAATTGCCGTTCAGGTGTTTCTAAGTGACTTCTACCAAGAGGGGGGAATTCCTCATTATTTTTCTTAGGCCTCACTGGCTTCTTCACCCGTGTAGGTGGAGGCTTATTATAGGCATCTTCATCTTCCCAATTACGAGTGTATTTATTTGGACCACGCCTTGAAAAAAAAAAAATGAAAATTATAATTGAATAAATAATTTTTACTATTATATAAGTAATGAAAACTTTCAATAGTTAACACTGATATTCAACTTCTTTTTCCTTCCTTCTCTGACCGAAGGGAAGTAGGTTATTGTATTTGTGAAAAAATCACCCTACAAGATATCTTCGTATATTTACGTTTCAGATTACGTAGATTACGAGAATAAAGGTCTTTCAATTCAGCCAGTCTGTCTGTCAGTGCTCTATGTAAAAAACTATTTGGTGGAGAACAGTGAAATTTGGTAGGCTACTGCCAGCGAAGAAATGAGTAGAATTTCGCTGCAAAATATACAGGGCGGATCGCCTAAAGAGATTAAATAATGAAAAAAATATGACAAGTGACAATAATAAATCAAAAGTTCTAAACACAGGCCTTTCCGATCATTCCGCGGTATTATTATATTTTAAACTAAACTACCATAAAGAAAAAAATGTTCCAATTAGGTTAGACCTGTTACAGAAATAAGCTTATTCACGTTGCATAATTTAATACAAAATTTAAACTGGAATTTTGTTAACGATAAAAATCTTGATGTTAATACTAAGTTCACTATATTCATTGAGGAGATCAAAAAAGCATCAGAAATAGCATTTCCAGAATAGATACATTTTATAAATAACGAGACAGGAACAAAAATAAATTGGTTTACCAATAACCTGCATGAAATGCGTGAGACTCTTACATTCATGCAAGAAGTCCTAAATGTTACTAATTAATGATGGTTATGAAGAAGGTAGTTATACAGCTTCACTGTTTTGCGACTTAACCAAAGCCTTCGATTGTATGTCCGCTAGTATATTAATCAATAAATTAAAATATTATAATTTCTCTCTAAGCAGTATTAAATTTATAGAATCATATCTAAAAGACCGTCAACAACTTGTATCCTTTAAAGGAAGTAACTCAGATCTTCAATCCGTTGCTTATGGTGTACCACAAGGATCAGTGCTGGGTCCATTGTTATTCTTAATCTATGTTAACGATATATCAAATTGCGATCCCAACACTGATTTCATCTTGTTTGCTGATGATACCACTGTAGTAAACAAAAATAAAAATGTAAATACATTGAAAATAGTACTAGCGGATGCACAATCGAAGGTTACAAATTGGTTCCATGCCAAATAACTAAGCCTCAATTGCTCGAAAACGGAAACAATGTACTTCTCATTACGTGACACATCTTCGATAAATAATCCTGAATGTGTAAAATTTCTCGGAGTTTATTTTGATCAAAAGTTAACGTAGTATAATCACATAGATAAACTTTGCAATAAATTATCATCGTCTATATATGTTCTTCGTAATTCAAAAGTAAAAGTGTCTAGACCGGTTGTAGCAACAGCATTCCATGCCTTAATCCAATCCAAAATTTCATATGCGGTGGTAACATGGGGTCATGCGCCCTTGGTCAGTAGAGTCTTTGTGTTGCAATGAAAGGCAGTTAGAGTATTAGGTGATCTAAACTATAGAGATTCTTGTATAGACAGTTATATTCAGATGCGAATTCTTACAGTCCCATCTATATACATATTGCAATGTCTTACATACGTAAAACAAAACTTGTCTAATTATGTTTCTCACATTGAAATACATGACTATCAAACACGTAATAGAACAAATATATATGTTGATTATCACAGATTAACAAAGTCAAAGTCGGGAACAAATTATTATGGTCCAAAAATGTTCAATCTTTTACCTCCTACTGTAAAACAGTTGTCACTAAACAAATTTAAAATTGTGGTAAAAAATTATTTGATAGATAAATGTTTTTACTCTATTGATGACTATTTTAATAATAATTTTAATGACATGAATAATATATAAACTTATGTTTATACTATGTAAATCTGTTTTAAAAGTTAATGTTACTAGTATCGTTTAAGATTTTATCCTAATATGTAAAACTTCATAGACTACCTATTTTATATTATATTATCACTTTCTAAATTTTATTTTATAATATTCATTGTCTTGACCTGTGTAAACAAATTGTAATGACACCAATAAATTTACTTACTTACTTACTAATATTTGGCACATAGTTAACATATATTATGACAAGGCAAGGCAATATTACACTTTTAATGAAAAATCTACAGGGTGGTCATTCTAGAAAATAATTCATCTATGGTGGAAATTTGTAAAGGTATTTACGCAAACCTTCCATATTTGGCACCTTTTTATTTATTATTTCTTTTTTCTGTCAGATGACCACTCTGCATATTTTTTTAAAAGTTATCAGGTTTTCTCTGTAGTAACAGTGACAACCACATTCCGATTATCATTCTCCTATGTCATTTCTTAATTAATAGTTTCCTAGATTGACCGCCCTGTATAAATAAAGACAGAAGTTTTGTGTAAATACATTTACATAATATCTTGAAATAACGTATTTCTTGAAAGTATGTTATTACTGATAATCATACATAAAAGTAGTCTAAAGAAGAGTTAAAGTACACTTAATTTACTACAATAAGCTAACCCTTCCAACCTGAATTAACAGGCCACCCTGTTTCTTTCTTGTCCTATTTACACTGCTCTTTTGTTTTTATCCATGGTTTTACTTATCCAATATTATATTGTATGTTACTTGCTTTTTTACCTCGTCTTGCTTACTTTTGAATTAAACAAGAATAATTTCTGAAAGGGTAATTAATGCAAGTGTGTTAAGGTCTTTAACTCGAAATTCTTGCTAATTATTTTTAATTAGTTTATAAAATACCAAGATATTTCCAGTTCGAATTTTCACTATTTTACATACATATTGCAGTATTTCTGTGCAATATCTGTTCTAAATTTTTAATAAACACGTTGGGGGATGTAACATTGAACTAAAACACACATGTATTTCTCACTACCTTAAAGTAACACACACATATGTAATTTTTCACGTCCTATAAGGAATATAAAAGTATATTTTCTAAATGTTCTGAAGTTAATCTTTGCCGCCCTTCATTAAAAATCTATTTATAATAAGAAAAAGACCGCTCAATGTCAAGAGATGTCATCGGGCGTACTTTAAACCTGTGAAATTTCTTAAAGTCGCCCTATTGACGGCTGGTGTAGAAAAGTCTACTACTTTACCGTTTAAAAGGTCTATTACAGATGACATCGTTACAAATCCGGGATTGGTTTTTAAAACTCTTTGGAATTTTGTTTGAACCCTGTCAGCGATTTCTCTAGGTAATTGAAAAATACATTGCCGGAGATCGAACACGATGTTTATTGCATCAACTGCAGTAAATTTTGATGTTTTGGCATACAGGGTGTTGCATCATGAGAGGGACATAGCTTAATATGAGGTAGAGAACATCAGTGGTAACCGGAACCTCCCATAGAAATGTCTCATTGGGCCTTCACTACGAAATTACAGGGTGTTAATTTTTGGCCAAACCTGTTTTTTGTCATAACTTTGACAGGAAATGAAATAACGGATTCATATTTGGTACGGCTAATGTACAAACGAGCCCCAAGAGGTACATGTATAAAAAAAAATATATCCAGGTCCGGACTCACTATAATTTATGTTTCTTCTTTGCATCAATAAAACATCACCCTGTATATATTTTTTGGAAATTTCGATACGATATTCGAAAAGAGCAAGAAAAAATAAACAAAATGGCCTATTTCATTTTTTTGTTACACCTTCGTGGTTATTTAAATACGTTGTTAAATGTGCAAGAAAATGGATTACAGAACCCTATTAAATGAGAGGCACGTGAAATAAATAGTTTTATAACTAAAATTTGCAAAAATTCTATTGAGCCTAGGTGGTCTGGGTTAATCCTAATTCCGGCACGTTTTAAAGGTCCATTTTGGTAAAAAACTGTGGTCCTAATAAGTAATCGGGTATGAAATAACAAAATTTTTAATCAATCACAGTAGGCTTGTTCAAAGTGACAGATAATAAAAAGAAATCTCCTAAACAGTTGAATAATTGTTTGTTAGTAATTTAATGTGTCAATAATCCGCATTTAGTTAGTGAAAACTTGTGAAAATATTTTAACTATGCCAGTAAAATTTACAAACGGGGAATATGCTGACATAATATTCATCTATGGTTTCTGTAATGGAAAGGGTAGGTCGGCGGAAAGAGAATATCGGCTGCGTTTTCCTGGTCGTCGATGCCCTAATCATAAAACCTTTAGTACGGTGTTCCAGTATGCAAGACAACACGGAAAGTTTCCTACTTCTGCAGTTGTGGAGCGTGTTTTACAACAAGGTGTGCAGGAACAAAACTATATTATAAACGTAGTTCAAGAAAACCCAAATATGAGCACTAGACGAATCAGTTTGGCAACTGGTATTCCTCATTGGCAAGTATGGAGAACCCTAAAAAGAGAACGTTACCATCCATATCATATCCAGCAGGTACAGCGTCTTCAACAAGGCGACGATATCCCCCGCCTGGCATTTTATCGTTGGTTGTCTAATCATCGCCCAGTCATTTACAGAACCTTATTTACGGATGAGGCACAATTTACAAGGGATGGAGTAAACAATTCACGAAATAATCATAAATGGGCACAGGAAAACCCACATGCGGTACGCCAACGCCGTTCGCAACACAGGTTTTCTGTAAATGTTTGGGTCGGACTTGTGAATAGACATTTGATAGGGCCATATTTTTTTGAAGAAATATTGAATGGTGAAATTTACTTTGATTTTCTTCAAAACATTTTACCGAATATGTTAGAAAATATCGGTATAAGAGGCATGTTGTTTCAGCATGATGGGGCCCCACCACATTTTAACCTTCAAGTAAGAGAACACTTAAACAATGTGTATCCTAATAGATGGATTGGACGCGGGGGTCCACATGAATGGCCACCAAGATCTCCTGATTGTAACCCTTGTGATTACTTTTTATGGGGCCACTTAAAAAACGAGGTTTATAGCATTGAAATTGAAAGTAGACAACATTTAATCCAGCGCATCGTTACAACCTGCGACGAAATACGGAATAATCCAGAAATGATACGTCGAGCAATTGGTGACCTTTCTAAACGCGCAAGAAAATGCACAGAATTTGGGGGAGGACATTTTGAAAATTTACTTTAGTGTCAATTACGTTTTATTTTTAAACACATTTAGTTATTGTTTTGTTATTTATTGTTAATTGAATGGAAAATATTTTATTTATTTAGATTTTAGTTTGTTATCTTCCAATTTTTATTAAGTATAAAATGTTGATGATTTTCTTGATCAAAGTAACTGGTTGCTTAGGCCTAAATGGTTTAAATTATCTGTCACTTTTATTCTTTGAACAAGCCTACTGTGATTCATTAAAAATTTTGTTATTTCATACCCGATTACTTATTAGGACCACAGTTTTTTACCAAAATGGACCTTTAAAACGTGCCGGAATTAGGATTCACCCAGACCACCTAGGCTCAATAGAATTTTTGCAAATTTTAGTTATAAAACTATTTATTTCACGTGCCTCTCATTTAATAGGGTTCTGTAATCCATTTTCTTGCACATTTAACAACGTATTTAAATAACCACGAAGGTGTAACAAAAAAATGAAATAGGCCATTTTGTTTATTTTTTCTTGCTCTTTTCGAATATCGTATCGAAATTTCAAAAAAATATATACAGGGTGATGTTTTATTGATGCAAAGAAGAAACATAAATTATAGTGAGTCCCGACCTGGATATATTTTTTTTATACATGTACCTCTTGGGGCTCGTTTGTACATTAGCCGTACCAAATATGAATCCGTTATTTCATTTCCTGTCAAAGTTATGACAAAAAACAGGTTTGGCCAAAAATTATTTAACACCCTGTAATTTCGAAGTGAAGGCCCAATGAGACATTTCTATGGGAGGTTCCGGTTACCACTGATGTTCTCTACCTCCTATTAAGCTATGTCCCTCTCATGATGCAACACCCTGTATGTTGAATGTCCCGCATGGATAGAGGAATTCGCGAGAAACTTCCGTGTATGGTCTTCAGATCTTCTTCAGTTGGATCCATAAATGCCTGTTGAGCCTGTGAAATAACAACTGCGTCATCTGGATTCAACTGAAGTACTAGTTTGATGTTTTCAAAATGGAAAAAATAGTATGATACTGCCTCTAGCCAAGTTACCCACCGTGTTATAATGGGCGCTGGAGGTAATGGTGTATTTCGAAGTATTTCGTTAAATAACCATACAAGATGTGGTGCTTTCAGGAAAACTTTCTTTACACTAGATATTAAGGGATCAACATTAGCATGCACCCTCCAATAGTTTCAGCAATTCAATGGAGTCCATGTGCTAGACATGTAACATGCAGCATATTGCGTCCTGCAGCTTTCATATAATTCGTACAAATCCGTAAGAAATAATAAAACCTTGTCCTTATATTCTATGAGACAATTTGTCATTTCTACAACTTTAGAAGCAATCAAGTGTCCATGCACTGAACAATTTTCCACCAATGCACCCACTAAAACATTTGCTACCTTCTCACCACAAGCATTGGTGGTTTCGTCCACACTAACCCAGATGTATTTCCCAGTAAGGTCAGAAAAAATTTTTTGTCTAGTATCATCACACTCCGGTGATAAATATTTTGTGTCCACTCACTGAACAATTTTTCTCCAATGCACCCACTAAAACATTCGCTACCTTCTCTCCACAAGCATTGCTGATTTTGTCCACACTAACCCAGATGTATTTCCCAGTAAGCTCAGAAGAAATCTTTTGTCTAACATTATCACACTCCCTTGATACATATTTTTTTCTGAGTGTCGTTTCCAATGGCACCTGAACATTGTTATATTTGCCACTAACACGCTTTTAAAAAAATTGTCTAAAAAGCGAATTATCTAGTTTTCACCACATCTCACCATCACCTCTACTAAATCTAAATTAAAACTACATTGACTGCCACTATCAGTAGAGGCACTAGCACCAATATGCTTTTGTGGGGAAATATGTCTATTAACATTTGCTTCAGATGTTCAAGAAACAGTTTTGTTGCAAATTCTACAATAAAGATCTGTTTCATCAAATTGCAGTTTTGGGAAATCGCGAATCCACAAGTCTATTGCAGCCCGAGAAGCACTAGACATTCTTATATACTGCCGACTGTATCTTTTCACACTAAGTTTCTAGATATATATGTACATATGGCTAGATTTACACTATGGTTTGCAAAACTGCTATCTGGGATGGTTTACCATTTTCCTTCATTAAATGTTGACATAAATGCCAATAATTGACACAGTGTAGGTAAAAGAGATTTTGAAATGTTTCACAATTTCGGCGGCGTCATATAATTAAAGGAGATAAAACCACATAACTAAAAAACATAAAAGTACACTGGAATATAATGTTGACACTCGGTCGGGTATGAATAACACTGCAAATATAAAAAATCTACTATATTTTTAGGTAAATGTCACTACGTTTCACAAATGTAGTAGATTTCCGATAAAAGTAGGTTATACATATTAACATCTTAAAATGAAATAAAATTCACTTTATCACGTGATGCACATGGTACATGGCAGTTTTATGTCATTAATCCTTAGCTTTGTTTGTTACAATAATATATAAAAATGGTTTATTTTATTGGGAAAAATGTTTTATGGTGCCAGCAGTTAATTGGGTTTTTATATTTAATTATTATGAAAATAAACAAAATAAACACGTCATACATTAAACAGAACAGGAAACTGTGTCTTTGATTCAAAATTGTCTTTTTATTTACTAGATATGTTTTACATGTTTTTGTAAGAACTATTACCATTTTTATGTTAAATTTATTACCAAAAATACAATATAGCTGGCAATAATAAATATTTTACCACTTCGTCGTTTTTATGATTGTTTCAGTAAATGTTTGCAATATAATATTACGTCTATATGAGAGCCGTCTCTGGCCCCGAGATAAAACTCCCGATATCTAGTTATAACAGCTTGTATTTAATCTATATCCACAGTACTTTTTAATCTATTCCTGCGATGCAGATCTGAGAATAGCATAGTTATCAAAATGCTCAATATCTGCTTTCTATCTCTAATTAATATAAGTTTAAAAGGATGGTATCCACATCAGTGATTTTAAAGGTGGGATGAAGTAAATTTTCGTTTATTGCAGACTTCGCCTTTAAAAAATAATTGTGCTATATAAACATATACATCCTGACCTTCAAACTATAAAGTCTTATGGCTTATGTCTCGGCATACATTCATTTCTTACTTTTAAACTGTCCACAAAGAATATATTAAAATATCCATGTTTTAACTTCATTTATTATATTTACACTTTGAAAGTACCCTCTTTCTCAAAAACTAATGGCATCTGATATTAATCTCTTGAAGAGATTTAAAATGAAAACCAGTAGGTTGCCCTGTCAGGTCACCTCCTTATATTATCTTAGCTTTCACCCCTCTAAAATGGGACATTTTGAAGAGGCACGATTATCAGATTTACATATTAAATAATTTTTGTGTAATAACTGTCGAATTAATTAAATAAATTACTTACCCATATCTTCTGCGCCTTCGTGCTCTTGGAGGTCCATCTTCATTACGTATGTCATACCCGTATATCGAGATAAGCTCAGTACGTGATTTTGGTGCCTGCTCTGTATCATTAAATCTATCATGCGACCATTTTTCCTTTTTATCTTGCCACACCTTTTTCTTTGCATCTTTGTCTTTTTCAGTGTCTGGTACCTCAGCAATTTCACTGGAACAAAATATTTTTTAAGTTTAATTTAGTACGAATTCGTACTAGAATTTATGAGCTGAAAATTTGAAGTGATTTGGATTCTACCATAGAGCCCCATCGCCTTTACTTAGATAAATCTAGATCTGTTAGATTTCAGAGGATTGGAAGGCGGTTAACAAAACAAAACGTTTAAGGCATAGGCAAATATAAATATTGATTTTAATGATGTCTTGTGAGTTGGGAAAGTATCATCCCTCTTTATCACATATGGGAGTATATGGGTATATACATAGATACAGATATGCCCATATGTGATAACTGATAAGACAATTGATAAATAACATTATTTATACGCTCCAAGGACTCTTGTCTTACAGCGAAGCTGGATGATACAGCTAGTATATTTATATGCACATATGAATAGTTTAAGTGAAGTTAGTCAAGTTCATCTCGATAGCTGAGATATTTAGAATAAATTTAGCTCCGATTTATTTATCTGATAAATTCATGTAAAAATTCCATAATTCTCAAAGGATAGAAACCGATTCTACTAGCAATATTAAACAAAAACAATATATATTTTTGCTCTGATTCTATCAACTAGGGACCGACCGATATTGATATCGGTATATTTGCATTGTGGCCGATTGTCGGTATCGGCCGATATTTGATTGTAATATTGACCACAATATCAGTGCCGGTCAAAAAATACATTTTAAGAGATTTTTAAAGTTAAAATGTAATAAAATTAATATTTATTGAATTATTCAATATTTAAAGTCAACTTTAAGTAAACAACCACTAAATTCTTAGGTGTCACTTTAGATCAAAAACTTACATGGGAAATGCATATAAATATGGTTTGTTCAAAATTAAGTACTATCTGCTACATAATATGAAATCTGAGAGACTCTGTCGATATAAACACATTGAAAACTGTCTACTATGGATTGGCTCAGTATCAACTACAATATGGGCTCATTTTCTGGGGGAACTTGTCATACTCTAAAGGAGCATTTCAATATCAAAAAAAGGTTATAAGAACCATGTGTAAAACTCACCCCTTAACTAGCTGTAAACCGTTATTTAAAGATTTGCAAATACTTTCCTTACCAAGCTTGTATATTTACCAATTAATAATGTTCATTAAAGAAAACAAATCTCAATTCCTCAGAAACAGTGATATTCATACGCATCATACGAGAAAAGAGGGAAATCTGTATCAAACATATTCCCGCCTTCCATTAGGAACATTTTCCAAGACGGCAATAAATGTTTCAACAAAATTAATCGGTGTATGGATACCGGCAGCATCATGTCATTTAAGAATAAAGTATTCAAATTTTTATGTGATCAGGCATTTTATGATATTGATGAGTTCCTAAACTGTTGAATTTGTTTCACCTATATCTAATTTATCAATTTTATATTATAGTGTCTCTGTGTGAAGACTAATTCGAAAATAATAGTATTTATTACATGTATACTTGTAGCTGTGTCTAAATAGTGGGGTAAAATTGTCGTATGGTGGCGGGATGTGTGGTAAAACAATCATGGAGGAAGGGGTGTGTGTTTCGCCTGGAGAAGGGCGAGATATGCATCTCTCTTTCTTCGGTGTCTTGCTGGCCTTGCTGCACATCGCACCATCGTTCGATCAATTTCACTATACCTATCACCTTATTATAATTTAAATCCTTAAATTTTTACAATGTTCTTTTTATTGTGGATTATATTTGCATCCTATTTCACATTATTGTTCTTCTTTTTGACTAGTCAGATAAGTCATATGTTTGTATAGCTTTGTGGATGATTAAATCTTATCTATCTATTTTTAATAGATAATTGACCAATTGAAATAGTCAAACAAATTAAATATTTGAGTATAATTTTAGACAACATCTTTATTTAAACATCATTTTAATTATAGTATGGTGACCCGTAACCAAAATTTTCGATTTATTGCCTAATGGGAAATTCCCGCGCCAATGTTCATTTCTTTGAACAAGGATAAAAAAAGTTCAGAGCGACGGAAAATTTTAGTATTGCGAAAGAGTTGAAATGCATCCTTCATGTAAAAAATAACGGGTTGTCGAGTAATCACGTAATGTCCGTTTATTGTTTCTTAGTGTTCATAAATATGCATAGCTCGAGGAAAACGGAAATTTTGAGGGCTGCGTGAAGATATAAAGGGTTAAATACTGAAAATTGGGAACAGGTGGAAATTCGTGTCATCGCCAAATGTCGGTTCCCACAATTCTCGTCTATTTCTAAAATTTTTCTATGACAAAAAAATAAAAACGGACGTTTTAATCCTTGCATATCATAGTACTTGCATTTCAATTCTGCGCCTTTTTTTAGGTTAATTTTGGTACTCCCTAATGTCCGTTCTCTAATCAAAATGATGTTTTATATCAAAGAACATGTATGAAACATATTAACGGACAATCTTCGAATGCCAGTAGTCTCAGTACCCCCCTATGGGTAAAAAAACAGCACTGAAACGAGAATTTCATTGATGGCGAAGTACAAACTGATTTTTTGATGTTAGTATACAACACGGAATTAGTTTTTCAACTAAAGAGAAACCGGCGCCCGCTTTGATATTAATAAAAATCTCGTTTTAGGAGATTTTTCTGCCGATAGGTGTGCCTTCGGTTAGGGAATAGACATAAACAAAACAATTTGATTTTTCCAAACTTGCACCACAGAATATCAACATATTGAAATCTATTAATTGCTGTCTTTCTCTTATGTTTCAGGACATAGAATTGCACTGCACATAGCTCATAATTTTGTCAAGCTTTACAGCCATTTTACTAATAAATTTGTGTATTTCATTTTAGAAAAAAAAAACACGAGTATCCATTCAATAACATTTTGTTTTGCAAACAAATGGCACAGCTTAGCGGCCATATTGCCTATGATACCAGCATGGCACTGGTAAATTCTGATGTCAATACAGATGTTTACGTCAGTACCATGGGTAATGGAGGGGTACAGCATCTCTATGAAGCGCGTGCCATAGCATCGACATGCATTTAGTATATATAGCATCTCCATTAAGTACGCGCGTCACCGCGTCAACATGCGAGCGCACTGCATTTCGTACAGCTGTACAGCATAGGAAATGTCCGTTCACTTTTTTCTCCGATTATTTGAACCATATTTTATATTTTAAAAAAGATTTCAGCCATTAGGAAGAAACTCTTTTATACCATTTTCTTACACAATTTTGATTTTTATTATTGAAATTATGCAACACGTAAAATTTCCTTTGTGTATTGATTCCTGTTTTATTCGACATCTATAACAAGAATTCGAGGCGGGCATTAGGGGGAAAAACCTTTTTCCCGGCTACTGTAACATGACGGGAGTTTTTTTCAGAGGAAAATCGATTTTGTATTGTAATAAACTATAACCCGGTGATCGAAATTAGCATTAGGTGATAACAGTTGATTTTGGTCACGGGCTGCCGTACTATTATACAAAAAAGAAAATTAGAAAAGAATTGTTTTACTTCTCAAGAATAGCAATTAACAGATATGAAAACTAGACTCACTGTATACAAAGCTATAATTTTCTCACACTTTGATTTCTGTGTTACTGTTTTGTATTTACTCGATTAAAGTAGTATTAATGAACTACAAATATTGTAGAATAGGGCGATGAGAATAATTCTCACATGCAATAGATATACACCAGTTCTAATCAAGTTAAGGGTTCTAGAGTGGATGCCTGTATCTCTTAGAATTACCTGCTTTACAATGGTTCTTATATTTAAATTTCTAAAGGGTTTACTACCTGAGTATTTGATTAGGTTTATTACATTTAACAATGAAATGCTGTACTATTATAAAAAAAGAAAATTAGAAAAGAATTGTTTTACTTCTCAAGAATAGCAATTAACTTAGATATGAAAACTAGAATCACTGTATACAAAGCTATAATTTTGCCACACTTTGATTTCTGTGCTACTGTTTTGTATTTACTTGATCAAAGTAGTATTAATGAACTACAAATATTGCAGAATAGGGCGATGAGAATAACTCTCAGATGCATAGATATACACCAGTTCTAATCAAGTTAAGGGTTCTAGAGTGGATGCCTGTATCTGTTAGAATTACCTGCTTTACGATGGTTCTTATATTTAAAATTCTAAAGGGTTTACTACCTGAGTATTTGAATAGGTTTATTACATTTAACAATGAAATGCTGTACTATTATACAAAAAAAGAAAATTAGAAAAGAATTGTTTCACTTCTCAAGAATACGGCTGTCCCAAGCAGAAACACAGTAATTGACAAATTTATAAAAATTGAGTTTTCTAAAGTATTGGACTTGCTGTGTCCCAACATGTCTTGTGGAACACTTATAATTGATTAAATAATGAACATTTAAGAATTATGTACACAAAACACAGTAAGTGATACTGAATGAGTAGCTGTACCGGAACAAAACACAGTATTAGCCAAATATCATTGGTACAGTAAGCACTTTGACATTACTGTGTTTTTGCATGGTCTGAGTAGTTACTTTGTTTTGAAAATGGTGGTCAGATCATCCCTTCCATAATTACCACCACTTACTGTGTCAAGTGCAATGATGGGCAGCATCCGATTCAGTTGTTTAAGAGACCTTCATTTCTATTTAAATACCTACGTGTGTCTCAATTGTCAATTTCCTACACCCAAACACACTTACTGTATATCTAATGTTTACTTTTTGAGTAGCTACCAGTTACAAATACAGCAAATGCAGTTACTGTGTTTTGCATATAAATAAGTATGTATGTACAGATTGCGAAGCTACTTAAAAACAAAGTGCTGCTAATCAAACATTTTCAAATATATTTTTACTCTGAAAATGGAGAATGACAAATCAAGTCATTTACGAAACTTCTGTGAAAATATATGACAATATCTCTTCAAATGTTGTGAGGCTAACATAATTCATTAAAAATCAATTTTCCCGATATTTAGCCCGACTACAATTACTGTGTTTCTACTTGGGACAGCCGAATAGCAATTAACATAGATATGAAGGCTAGAATCGCTGTATACAAAGCTATAATTTTGCCACACTTTGATTTCTGTGCTACTGTTTTGTATTTTACTTGATCAGAGTAGTATTAATGAACTACAAATATTGCAGAACAGGGCGACGAGAATAATTCTCATATACAATAGATATACACCTGTTCTAAGTTCTAAGTTAAGGGTTCTAGAGTGGATGCCTGTACCTGCTTTATGATAGTTCTTATATTTAAAATTCTAAAGGGTTTATTACCTGAGTATTTGAATAGGTTTATTACATTTAACAATGAAATTCACTCATATAATACCAGATCTCATACTGATATTCATATTAGCAGAACTCACTGCCCCAGAGCAATAAATAACATATTTTTAAAGGAGTTTGGTATTACAAAAATTTACCAAAAAAAATTAAAGACAGCAAGTCCCTAAATACTTTTAAACATGAATTAAAATTGTATCTAATTAAGTGGTGATTGATCTTATATTTTCATATTTTATATTTTTCACATATTAAGTACTTTAATATTTATTTATCAGAGGTATGTAGTTCTATGTATATTTGAATTTCATTTTCAATTTTAATTAATAAATCTTTTTTTGTTATTACATTTTAATAAATGATAATTATTAAAATAGTTCATCAACTAATGTTTATATGTTAGGTATGTTTTATGTTAATTGTTGTAAATTGCTAATATTAAACAATAAATGTGACTTCCTTTATTAATTCACTAACGCAGACATTCACTAGAGCAGTTACGAGCATTCACTCAACGGTTCACCGATCTAAAAGAGAGTGCTAGAAGTTTAATTAACAAGTCAACTTGCAAATTAATGTATAAATAAATTGGTTTTGTTAATATTGTTTGTATTATTTCGTACATAAAATTAAAACTGTAAATGTTCTAGTTATAGATATCTTGTTACCTTCTTATGGAACATATAAATTTTAAAAAGAAAAGTTGTAGAAGGCTGCGAGGGACAGACTAAACATATTTTAAGTTATAAAAGTTGCATGTGAATTTAACCATTTTTTAAATATACTATATCTTATTATCACGCCGTTAATTGGTTCTAATTGTCTTCCAGAATATATCTTGTATTCATGTTTCAATATACATTGCTAATAGTGGATCATAGAAATTAAATCAGCATGATTCAAATCTCCCCACAGATAAAGCATAATTTTCTATAAAATACTTAGCAGAAAATCATCAAATTTTAAAATTGAATTTTTATAGGTTGCTTTATTGCATTGATGCAAACATCTTCAAGTCTCCACGTCCGGCCCAATGAAATTTCTCCCCCCAGGCCGCCGTTGGTACTTATTATGAAATGCAGGCTCGGCCTGGCCATAGGGAGTACCGGGAGAATTCCCGGTGGGCCGGTCTAATCTGGGCCGGTCCAATGACCATATCGTTATTAACAAACAAAAAACTTATCATTACTAATATTACATATTTGCTGGCCGCCTCGCTCGCTTATTAATCTAAGTTTACAGAACACTACCCTTTTAATTTAGAGCTACTCATGTTTCGTGTTTGTGCGCTGCCGACATATGCATCATCCTTTCTTTTATTAATATCACTGTGATTTTTGTTCATAAAAAACATAAAAAACCGCCTAGAAAGTCAAATTTCGCAAGAATACTTGCTGGTTTATCAATGCGAGGTTAAAGTAATTCTATGGTTAAAGTTATCCTACAGATAAAGTGGTAGTTAAAATTTGCACCGTTTCAAGCAATAGTTATCTTTATCCAGCACTTTAATTACAACTTTGAGTTTGTTAAACAGACTAACTTCTAGATAGGTCCTATCTGACGGATAATTTAGCTTAACCCAGCCTTGACAACCTGAAGCACTTATGCTAATGGCTTACGAAAAGGCTATCCTTTAAAATCTGAATGTCGACGAAATTATTGAGACTTGCCGAAAAGAGCGATTTCATGAAGAAAACGCTCGTTTTTTAGTTTATTTATGCTCGTTTTTACTTCCCTCACATACCAAAGGGAAGTATTCTATTCGACAAAAAATCATCCTCCAAGATTTCTTTGGGTTTTCACATTTCGGATTATGTAGATTACGAAAATATAGGTTATCTCAGTTCTGTGAGTCTGTCTGTCTGTATGTTGGTGCATGAACTAAAAAAACTTCTTGCGGGAGAAGAATTTTTAAAATTTCATGACATTTCATGACATTCCAAATCTATGAAAAATAAAACAAAATGAAAATCTTTAACCACTATAATACCTCGATTCCACTACGTGGATGTGCAACTAAAAATGTGTCAGATGGTAGTAATATTTGGCATATAGTTGACATAATTGGCAAGGAAGACACCTATTATTATAGTTTTATTGAAAAATATACAGGACGGTCATCCGAAGAAACAATCAAACTGTGACAGAAATTTGTAAAGGCAAGCCTTCCATATTTGGCACCCTTTATTTAATATTGAATCTTTTCTGTTGGATCACCACTCTCTATATATTTTTTTAACCAAAAGTTATCAGGTACTCGTTGTAATAATAGTGATAACCACATTCCGATTATTATTCTCACATGTCGTTTCGTAATTAATAATTTTCTAGAGTGACCGCCCTGTACAGATAAAGAGGAATGTTCTGTGTAAACACTTTTACAGATTTTTTTATTTATGAGTGTGTAAGGTTTAGCCAACATGATATAGCTAGTAACATTTTGTACTTTTTGGAACACGTAAGTCGTAAAGAGTTATATTTTGTAAACAGCATTTAATTTAATGCTGTTGCTGTTGATTTTGTTGAATTAAATCGATTTTTTATTGTTTTTTTGCCTTTTGTAAATATGTGGCTGGTCTATCTATAATCCATAAAATGTATATTTTCAAGGACTAAACAGAGATAATTTGATTTGAAAGTGTTATGAGGTGGGCCGGCTGGATTCGTTTTTCCCTGTAATTTTTTGGGTCATGATAAAGCAAAAGCACTAAGTTGGCCTGTTTGAATTCTGTAATAGGATATTTTTGTAAAGTTATACTTACAAACATAAACATTACAAAGTATCAATAAATTTCTAGTTTATATTTAGCTTGACAAGAAGACCAACACTTTAATATTTGCTGGGTTATTGTTTATAATAGCCGGATTTTAATAATAATGCACAAATTAAATAATGAATATAATATTTATTTATATAGTTTTTACTATAACAGAACGAAGAAATAGATTAAAATATAGAAGGGTGCAAAAGTTGCTATTTTTAAATGCAAATCACACTTAAGTATTTATCGCAAATTAAATATTTTCTGTTCGTCTAAATATATATTATTAATTATATTTATTTTATGCGAATTTAAAAAAAAATACTTTTTAATACAAGTGTAAGGATGATTTTTAAAACACATTTTCATTTGCTTATTTTCGAGTTCCATATTTTTTTTCATATTTCATGCCGAAACGTAAATACTCAATATTTGCAATAAAATTGCTAGTATATTTAAATATATAAAATATTTTTATGCACAGTTTTGGTAGTTAGTCACTCCTGGTCTTGTAACAAAAATGTTCTGTTACGACCCTGCCTCTAATCGCCAGTGACTAAAAGATACACAAATATCTACCTAACCAATAATAACGCTAATGCACGTAATCGCTTGCTTTATGTGTTAATACATATGTTCGCAGACAAAAATGGACTCGAAGTGAGTGATATCATTTATATCGTAGAAAATATATCGGTATTGGCTGAATGGCATGACTGACCACGGCCAGGGACCAAAATATGGAAAGCTGTGATCACGACATGCTTTTCTACAAACTTTATTAAGTCATTACCAGTGATTTTTTATTATCAGCGATTAAATCACAGTTCGATATATATCGTCCATCACTAGAAAATATTATTCAATATATTCATTCATTCTTTACCTTAACATTTACCTAGTAGGTAAAATAATTTTCATAATAATAAGAATTCTTATATTATTTTAGTAGTCTTTTGCCCTTATCAAAAACGACCCAGTATAAGGCCTTAATAAAAAAAAATCTTCATCTAATAGGTTCTCAGTTTTGCTCCCGATATGAAAAACTTTCAATACGAATTTGAACAGTGTAAATAATGGTGTCACAGCTGTAATATATGTTACCAACAACTTTGAAAATACTTACGCATCATCAGCTGTTCGGTCATCGTGCTCATAAAATGTTCCTCTTTTTGGAATATACTGAGGGTTCTTCTTATCTTCATCATCATCTACCTTTTTGGAAGGTATGCTTTCCTGTCCATCACCTTCTTCACGCTCTAATATAACACTCCCTCCTTCATCAGAATTACTATGCTCATCTTGATCAGATGCCCTAGACCGAATTTTAACATCTTGTTCTTCGTCACTGTAACTATCAGCACTGTCGTACTCCGAATTTTCAGGCGATATTTTATGTTCTACACTTGGATCTTTTGAAAGTTCTGTTTCTTCCTGTAAAATCATCTTAACATCAGGCACATTACAGTCAACTCAGTAACAAAGTAAAATGCTTTGCTCTATTGGTCTACTTAACAAACTCTCGACCTGGTTTAACTACTATCGAGATTGTCTTTCACTTTTTATAATCAGAGCAACACCATTATTACATAGCACTAGGAAACGTATACATACCCTGATATTTAATTTGTTGTTATTATCAATTTCTTTTGAAGCCATTGCCGTCTCGGTATTGCCGTTCATTTTCGTTGCTTCCATTTTCTATAAAAAAATTCTTCGTCTTACCAGACGTTGCCATAAGAATAAAAAAATTTGTTTTGCTTGATAAATAATAGACGTACGGACGTGCTAACACATGTATTATCTCATTCTTTTTCTAACAAGCTAAAAAGAGATGCATTCGAAGTGTAGGATTGTTAGCACGTTTCAACTTTGACATACGTCAACCAGAAAGAGGTTATGTTTTATGTTGGCATTTGCTAGGCGTATTCGATTTTAATGACCTGGTAAATTCGGTGATTCTGGTGGTATGAGATGGCCATTGAATTATTTAACATTAATTGAATTAAAGAACACATTTGTAAAGTCAGTGTGGAACGTTAAAATATTTTATTAAGGTATGTATTCAGTCTTATATTTTATAACTTTTTTATACAAGAGGTTAAAGATCAGAGGTGCTAGCAAAGATTAGGGAATTAACAAGATAGGTCCAGCCGGCGGAAAACATTTTATCTTTTAGCAATGGCACCATTGACCTCGACATTTAAATTGGAGTACTCGCGTAGTTGCCACAATGTGACAATCAGACGGAGAAGGTAAGATTAGAAAGATAGGCCAATAGTGAAAAATGGACAATACTGTCCTGATAAAAAGTCAGCTGACTGTCAGTGGCCAAGGTCACTAAAAAAACAGGTTGCTTTGTAATATATGTCACATGAAGTATTTCTATGTTTATATGTAAGATATCTATTTGGTTACGATAGAATTGTACATTGAAAGAATAATTTTGAAACTTTTTTCTATAAAGTGAGGAAAAAACAGCCACACGCAGCTGTCATCGAGGTCCATACGTGACGTAGCACTTGTCGATTTTAATGAGCTAACCTATCTTTTAGTAAGCTTGGTCAAATTCGTTTAATGCGTAACCGACAAATCCCGAAACCGTTTCCGCTGGATGTCGTGTCCCTTTAAATTGGAGACCACAGCTGTCTTCGTCTATTTCGTCTTTTCCGTTTGACTATCTTGCTATAGTTCTCTAATCTTTGGTGCTAGTTTTTACGAGTGGATAGCATGAGCAGGCGTACAGGCCCGCTCCTATGGGTTCTCGGAGCCCATTTGCCAGAAATATTGTGGCGCCCTTGAATATAGGATGTGCATAATATTTTTAAGAATAAGAGCCATAGATTTAGATTTAGATTTTAGATGGAGGAGCTAGCGATTGGCCTTGCATATTGCGGTCAGTATAGGTCTATTGTAGCACTCCTCTTTGTGCCTTATAGGGCTCCTTATCCAGACATGGTCCTTACAATACTTCGAGTCTGTTGATATATAAGGAGGTCCTTGGTAAAGTTATCAGTCCTTTGTTTCTATTTTCTAGCCAACCACTCTCAGTCTAGTCAAGGCTATTAGAGCTCATGACATAGACTGATGAACTTGAACGAGAACTCACCCGACGCTGGACCCGACCGAAGTTGCTTAACTTCGCCGATCCAGTGCCGGTACCTAAACCGGTGACCGTACAAGGAACTGTCTAAGAACCATAAGTTGTTACATATATTTTCAAAATTTCATTGTTCGCTATGAGTCTAATACATTTTATTTTAATTTGGTAACAGAATGTGGTACCGAATGTATGGGAGAGAGAGAAACGGCGATAACTCCTCTTCTGCCCTTCAACACAGCCGCTATATACTCTTCTGCCCTTCAACACAGCCTTCGGTTTGGTGCCCCTTCAGCGTGGCGCCTGCATGCGATGCACGCGTTGCACACGAGCTTGGGAGGAGAAGGGGGGGTGGCGGATCCGCAAACCAATCAAGTCAGATTAATAGCTCGTACGTTGTTAAAATCTCTCGACCGCTGATATTGTCAAGAAAAACGTCTAAGTAAAAAATGGTGGAGAAGGGCGAGAATCCCAGTCAGAATGTAGCGTTGAGCTCAAGTCAAAAAGCAAATTATCGAAACATTCATGGGGTGATTTTTACTATATAAAAACCAGCAAAGAGATTCAGCCGATCTATTAGTGACGGTGGATACTCCGAGACCGACCCACTATAACGTATTCATTACCTACAATAACCAATTTCAGAGTTTGAGGAAACATTTCTACTATAATAATATTCTGATTAATCACAGAGTCAATGGTTATTATAATTTAAGAAGTTTTTTTTAGGTGCTATTTTATAAGACGACGATCTGAGTAGGTGAGGTGTACCGCTAATCAACAAGATACCTACGACAGAAGGCAGATAGTAACAATTACGGTAAGTATACTTTTCCATCTTCGTCCTTGCGGAGCCTTGAAGAGTTGTAAGAATCCGCCTGGAGATAGCCACAGACCGTTGCGTAGGCACGTCAGGCGCCATATAGTTATAAATTTTTGTTGTATCCTTTAGAGGCGCGCAATGAGATCTTCCACAATATCAGGTGTTTTTTTCAGGGCTCGTCTGTTAGTAGAAAACTCCGAGGGCACTGCAGCCTCCTGGGCTTATTGTGCTCTCCCTGCCATGCTTCACTACTCCGCCCACTCCAGTACCCCTGTACCTCTAATCAGATGATACAGGTCTATGGTCGGACGGGTGCTGATGAGTTCCGGGTCTGTTCGTGTTTGCCCGTAGATGCCATATCTTTTGCGAGCCAGTGCCTCGGAGTTAAATATGATGTGGTCAACCGTTTTCGGCTCCTTGCTGCATAGCCTGCAGTCGAATTTGCCGATTGTATTTAGGTACTTCTTTTACAGGAAATTGTCCCGTTAGAAGTCCTGTTATTAGTATTAACTGCGTCCTGTTCGTTGTGAGCAGTTCTTCAGTTTGTTTTACAGATGGCCCTTTAATGAGTGTTTTTCCATGTCGATTTCCTGGAATGTTCCTCCAGTGGTTCTTGTGTTTACTCTTCACCCAGTCTTTAATCGCCCTTCTGGATGAGCTTTTAGAAATGCCCAGCTCGCGTTCTGGGCCATAGAATATGTTAGCTGCCCCTTGTTTAGCAAGTTCATCAGCTTTTTCATTGCCGTCAATTCTGGAGTGTTCTGGCATCTAGAGTAGTCTGACTCTGTTCTGCTCGCCCAGAGTTTTCAGCTCTTCATGGCAGTCACATACCAGTCGGGATGACACTTTGTTAGAGGCTAGTGCTCTAAGTGCTGCCTGACTGCCTGATGCAATGGAGATGTGCTGGTTCACATATTGTCGGTTTGCATTCTCGCGTACACATTCAAGTATAGCCAGAATTTCTGACTGGAATATAGTGGCGTGTTGCCCAAGGGAAAGACTTATACTTGCCCTGGGTCTTTCACCATGTATTCCTCCAGCTCATGTGTTTGTCCTAGACCCGTCAGTATAACAGGTTAGGCCCTTTCGTAGTATGCCAGGAGCTTCTGTTGACCAGTCCTTCCTATCTCTAATTATGATATTGAAGGGCTTGTTAAAGGTGATTTTTGGTATCATGTAGTCTGACCTCATATTCAATAGAGGGTCTTCTACAGTGTTTATTATCCTCAAATGTCCTCCCGATCTTGCTCCGTGGAGATTCGGGGTATTTGAGTTTTGCAGCCTATATGCCCCCTATTCTGGCCTCTCCCTGGATCACTATGCTAAGTTGGGGGAGGTCTAATCGGGTCTCCAAGGCTGCCGTGGGGGTGCTTTTCATAGCACCTGTGATTCCTAAGAAGGACAGTCTTTGTACACGGCTCAGCTTATTTGCCGCAGTAATCTAAGTTGTCTTTGACCACCAGAATAGAGCAGAGTACGTAATGGTGGGTCTTATAACCTAGCGTAAAGCCAGTGTAATACGCTAGGCCTGGGCCCCATGTTTTGCCATATGATCGCCTGCAGGTTGCCAATACGATTATCAATCTATGTATTATCCTGTCTAGGTGTTGGTTCCAGGTAAGCTTGGAGTCTATAGTGACTCCAAGGTATTTAACCTCTTCCGACATCTGCAGTTGTGTGTTTTGAAGTACTAAAGGACCTAGGCCCTCCAGACTTCCTCTTCTGGTAAATGGGACGATGTGGGTTTTTAAAGGGCTGACTTTCAGCCCTTCCTCATCGGTCCATTTTTTAACCATGTTCAGTGCTATCTGTAATCGATCCGTGACTATGGTATAATTAAACTTTCCCCTAACTATGATGACTATGTCGTTAGCATATCCTTGAGCTTCAAATCCCTCAATAATTGTGAGTTTCCGTAGTAGGCTGTCATCTACAAGATTCCATAGCAGCAGGCCTGCAGCTAGAAACTCTTTTAAGGGCGGGCAAACAAACTTTCAGGGGGGGGCCGTGAACCTAAATATGTTATTGTTATTTTCAATTGTAAATAACCCCCGTAAAAAACAGATATCTAAATTTCTTAACAGAGACAGTTTTGAACATACAAAATTTATAATTGTAATAAGAATAATAATAATATCTTATCTCGACCAGATAACCATTGTGCCACTGAGAAAAACGTTCCAAGTTAACAGTGATTCTTACACGATTTTTATTAAGCCATAGTCTAGTTTGTTTTCTAATAAGGTTGTATAGTAGTGGAGTAGATCTGGCATTTGAAAAACAAGTGCCTTTAAAAAAAAAAAAATTCCCGTCTTATAGAGGACGACTTCCTCCACTTCCCTGACACTTTCACCTCCGAGTCTACGTGAGGAGGGGGGGGGCTGTTAAACATATGGAAAATCGGTTTTTCTCAGTTTGCGCGCGATCGGGGAGACGGACAAAAAAAAGTTTCGCATAAAAAAGGAAGGCCTTCCTGAGGCGCGTAAACTGATTTTTTAAAATCGGCCAATTATAGGGCCGGAAATATGGCTGTTTGAAAGGAATGAGTTTCAGGATAGGAAAAGGGATCGGGCAGGAGGTTTGAGGGGTGTTTAAGAGATAAGGAATGGGATTAGGATGGTAATTTTTTTTCCTGTTGTCGGCGGTTATAGGAAGAGGTCGAGGCCGCGGGGGGAGCTCTCTAGGGCAATTAGGAAAGGAGAGGGAGGGGGGGGCGTGCAAAAAGGGAAAACGGCCATAGGCCCTAATTGGCCGATTTTAAAGAACTAAAAATCAGTTTACGCTCCTTGGGGACACCGTTATTTTTTATCGGAAACATTTTTTATCCGTCTCCCCGGTCGCGAGAAAACTGAGAAAAACCGATTTTCCATATGTTTAACAGCTCGCCCTCCCACCGCACCACCTAGATCTCGGATGTGAAAGTGTCAGGGAAGTGGGGATGTCGTCCTCTATAAGATGCGAAACATTTTTTTTTGGAAAAAGGCACTTGTTTTTCACCCCCATTTTTCTGACAGATCTACTCCACTATAGCAGTTTTGCTATAAGTAAAAGATAAATTCTGACACGAGGTACATATATATAGTTCTTAATAACCAGGTAAATAGCGTCATATAAACTGAACACTTGTGTTCTTAGTTTACTTGTCAATAATCCTCCTAGTTATTTTATCGTGGACACCGATGTTTCTGTGGCAATTAAAGGAGTGCATTTGACTTTTTTTATTAGTGCTAAGTATACCAACATTTTCTGTTAGTGGACAGTTTACATTTAACATTCAATTACTTAAACCTTTAAAAAAAGTGTGTGCAGCTATTTTCGCGAGGACCCGAGCTCTTGCTTGGTGCCATTAGGTTTGTTCCAACACGCAGCTTGATCGTCCGTTGAACTGTCAAATGCAGTCGCTCAGTCGTCTATCTATCTATTTATCGCTGTGACGTATTAATGCCATAACTGGGTGGCTCCATTTGACCGTTCAACGGACGATCAAACGTGTTGGAACAAACCTGTCGTTTGGCATGTTCTCTCTTGTCTCGTTCATTTCATTCTGCCCCTACTCTGGGAGTGTTATATCAGATGGTCTTTAAGTTTTTATATATTTTATAACCGTAGGTATGCATGACGGAATTTGCAAGTTTATTACGTCAGTATAGGGGCTGGATGATCATGTTGATGCGTAAATGTAACGCCAAAAAGAAATAATAAAGGCGAAAATTGAACTGTCAATTGTTGAGTGCAGCAAGTCATAGAACAACACATTTTTTAGAATGTGCAGGTTTTTCACGTATGGTTTTTACTAGTATTCACAAATATATTTTTTGAAATATTTAAAACAATTTTTTTTGACATTTCTTAAACTATCCTTTAAACTTTTATAAAAGAAGCACGAGTTATATCTGATGATATAACAATATATAATGATAGTGCAGTCAAATACTAATGGAAAGTAGTAGTTTTCTTTGTCAGAACTAACCAAACTAATGATGATAAATACACAGTTCATTAAAGATAAAGACATACTTTATTTAAATACACTACTTTATTTATTGTAAATACAGCGGCTTATTAATGAGAAGTAGATTATTTAGAAACAGTTTAATTGCTGTTAGCAATTTGTGTCAGGATTCCTATTTTACTTATAGCAAAGAAGCAGTGGAGTAATCCCATATAGAGATGAACTTTTTACTTACCAATATTAAAACTTTAATTGTAGCTAATATACTTTTTTCTTAATGGGACTAACATGGCGTATCTCCCCGAGTTGAACGACTTTATCCACAAGGCTCTACTCCTCCCCGTTCGTGTATACCATCAGTCGTCCGAAACACACCCATCCTTTCTGCCATACCCTGTATTAGGTTAGGTTGGACTGAATACATAGGATTAAAATCGTGTGGATGAAAAACTCTCCTTATTTTTACCTGTCAGTAATATAATATTCACAAGTCCAAACGCTATGCCAGTGACAAGTATTTATAATATCGTACATTTTAGATCAAACTCTGGTTTCATTCCTTTGAAGGATCGATAGGATTCTAGTAGGATTGAAAATAATATCAGCATAAAAAAACCCGAAGAACAACTTTTGAACTGATTTGATTTTGATCTGTCTTAATTAAGGGTATTTTCCATTTTTTTAAATTTACATTGATTGATATATCTACTGTAAGCAGATTTTTGTCCAAAAAGGGTACATTTTCCCCACTGTGCGGCGGCCATTTATAACATATTGTAATCTTGAGTATACTATATTGTACTATCATCAGAGCTACGCACAATCTAGTCAGTCTAGTTTCATGATGATACAATAATTAGAAGTTTGTGAAATTCAGTTCCCTACATTTTATTACATAGTTACAGGTCGTCCCAATAAAAACGTATTAAAATAGAGAAAGAACTTGTAACGAGGAGTTTAGAATCTTGAGACAAAATATACAGTAAAATCTTTTCTAAATTTGGAAATATTCTTCTTTCTGGTTAATTAACTGACATGAATTTCTTTCTGGAAACATTTTTCTGTGTTTGAAATGGTAAATACATATTCTTAATCTTAAAAAAATTGTAACGATCACATGCTATAACTCCAGGACTGCTAAAACTTCCAATTTTTTACAACTTTGCCAACTCGTGAGTCGTGACGTATGTATCTGATGGGATGTGCTTCACCAGAAGTCTATTTTGTGAATCATTAATCATTATCATTCATAAAAAGATAAAAATATCTGAGCATAAAATGATATAACGTGCCGAAAATGCCGCCGAGGTTTTGTACTACTCTAAGACTACAGCTACCTAAATGATTCTGCTTCAAATGCACTTTTACCACAGAAGATCTATACCAGAGGAGACCAAATCTCAAATTTCATTGGTAAATTTAAGTGACCTTCGGCCATCTTCTTTGTGATATTCTAAGAAGGAAATAATTATATTACACTTAAACAAAACATTAACTCAAACCTTCTATATTTCATTGGTAAACAAATCCCATTTATGCAGAGAACACAATAATTATTAAATACATTGTAAACTTCAGAAACATGATCAGTGATCACAGCAAAGAATTATAGGTTGTCAACAATACCATTAGAAAGATGGCTTCAGCCCCATCAAACACAAGGACAAAATTCGATTTTGGCGAAAGCTAGTGAGTCTTTTCTGGTATAGGTCTTCTGTGGTTTTATTTCAATGGTCTGGGGGACTTCATACCTACCCGATATTTTTTCTACGTGCAGACTCTGGTCAGTGGATGATGACTTTTTTAAATGCCTTACTCGCTCTCATTAACAGTAACAAATGATATGCTTACTAGATACTAGTTTCTTATTCACTCTTGCAGTTAAGGCTATGATCAACTATATTATTTATGGAGGTGGTTTGCTTGACGATATATTCCCCTTGCACGGAAGATCATATTTCGTGTTGCACCCCTTAACCCTATATGTTAAATCCTCAAAAGAAGGGTAGCAATAAATGCACGTAATCAATGTGTGCAACGAATGCTATTTGAGTTTTTTGAAGATGTGATAAAGTCCAAAATAAGTTTCGCAAATGCTTCAGATCAACATCTCTCTGGTACGTGAGCTGCATTACTTGACCCTCCTGATAATTTAGCTCATCACTACATAACCACCATTTATGGATTTGGTATAGTTGTTTAATTGACTATTACTTTAAATTGTGATGTAAGTTCCGACAATTAAATATGTCGTTGGTGCTGATAGATTGATATCCTATAAGGACTGGGTAGCATTTTCATTTGGATTAACTCTTATCAAATTTTTCTTCTAATTTGAATTCCGAAAGAACTTTTGACTGCTTTGTTTGACTTTTGGGAGTTTTTAAAAATAAAACTGCGGTTATTATACATATTATATTGTCGGCAAAAAGTAACATACCATAAAATGGCCTCTTTTACATTACTATAATAATAAAAACTTTCTAGCAATAACAATCTACGGGTACACCATTAACAATCTTAATCTCTTATTTATGATTTAAGGAGATTTTAAAAAATCACTTCTTATATTTTCAATGTTGGCATTATTCTAAAGGAAAATCTATTACCAACAAAAAAAATACAATTCTTTTTTGTTAAAAAATTAACATGCTACTAAAGTAGCCCATTTAAGGGGAGGCATTTATTTCATGATTTACAGGCCTGCCCTGTCTCATAAATTATAAAAAGTAATGCAGGCAGCAAAATATATTAACATATTACAACAAAATATATAAAGCTTCCGATGCAAAAACATTTTGTTAATAGTTTCTTGTTAAGTGCTGAAAATTCTGAAATTATGTCTAAGGTTTATAATGTAGTGAAAATTTGATAAATTATGTATACAAGGCATTCACATATTGATAAAAATTGAAGGCGCTCAAACATTACTTATTAAGGTACAAGATTATGCTTAATAACTGATAGTTTTTAAGGGCTGAAACAAAAAATCTATATTAGATGAAGGAAAAATTTATTATTTATCCTCGAGCTATGCAGACCGACCCAGCGAAAATCTTCATCTGGAATAATGTTTAGACAGGAGAGATGAAATTTAAAAGAAATTCGTTTTGCTAAGTGAATGGTAGGTGTAAACTGGCAGTACTATGTAGAATGTAGGTCTCTCTCTTTCATTTCAAACTTTCCATCCCTGGGATCTCAATTTGTACGCAATTTTGCTTAGAACACTGCACTACAAAATAATACGATTATCTTGTATTTTACTGGAAACCTACTTCTACGCATGTGAATCTTACGTGAAAGGAACAGTTAGAGGACAATTTTGACAACGATATGAATAAGATGACGGCTACGATACAAACCTGAACTACATTACACATATTTCATTCCATATGTATGAGGTTTATCTGAATAGCTATACCGTATAGTTGATAAATTTGACTCTAGAATGGTATTTCAAACGACCAACAATTTGAAATCTATTTTGATCAAGACAAATCTGCTTAACCATGAACAAAATACAAAAATTGTATTTACAGTTTTCGATGTAAGAGTATCATTTCGTGGGTAACTGGTGCAGGCCTTTGTGTAAGAATAAGTGAACATAAGAATTACACTAGGGAGAATAAATTTCACAAATCGAAGATTCAGAATCGAAGCTTTGTGAACACGCTTGGGGGGACCGACATAGAATAAACTGGGACTCGGCAAAAGTTTTAACAAAAGTGGATATCGAAAAAAAGAAAAATGAAAGAATCAGTGATACTGTTGTTGAACGAGGTTAAAGGCGTGTCGAATTGTTTCATAGATGTTTGTACAACCTGATTATTATCAATATTAAAAGAGGAACTTAGCAAATTTAACATGGTTTTAAATAAAACTGTGTATCAACAATATCAACAATTCCGTATTAGTAGTATCTATGGATACTGAATATAAGATAAAGGTATTTTTAAAAGTGCACAAAATATTTCCCAATAAAGAATATAAATTAAGTTTCCAAAACGCCAAGCAAAATATATTATTTGTATATTTTTATTCATATTCATATCGTTTGCCAAAGGCGTCATCTAATTGTTCGTATGTAGAGGTTATATTCCAGTAAAATACTGAATAATTGTATTATTCGGTAGATTTTATGAATATTATTTTCAAAAGTGAATACATATATGGCATTAAACTTCAGAAAGAAAAACAGAAAATTAAGAGAACATCACAACTAACAGTTAGACAAAACGTAGGGCCATGTTTTTGTAAAACCTTTCAACTCGTGTAGTTTGAAGAAAATCATTACCGGATGAGAGAAGAATACACTCAAAGTTCTCAAAAATCAATGCCTGAGCTGAAATTTTAAATGTCTATAAAATTGGTCCACTCCTTATAAATATAATCTCAATGACGAGATATCTTGATGTTAGTAAATTTTATAGACTATTTCGTAATGAAAATTGGTTACATCCCATCGAAAGTTTCCAACACCAAGATTGGCCTCGCCTCCACTTGAGCAGAACGGTTACGGAATATCCAAATGGAATATCAAAGACAAGATATAGAGCTGTAAGACTGTCTCGAGGCAAGCAAAATCATTAAATCTTACCCCATTGGATTAATATTTGAGGACTCATTTGCTTTCTATTGTTTTTCTTATCCAACCAACTAACCAAAAATAATTCCAGCAAATAATCACCACTGAATGCAACCGCATAGTAGGGAACCATTTCAAAATCGATTGTGTTATTGTTAGGAACAAAAGACGGGTAATTTAATCATTTATCTTCACTATAATAGCTTTTCACGATTCTTCCTGCAATTCAGCGATGTTTAAGTACGGTATTCACTGTTATATGATTCCACAAGGGGCATATTGCCATTTAAGGTGCCAGGGATGGTGTGGTTGAGATTAAGAGTGTAAGAGCTACATACTACATCACCACAATCGGAGACAGGCACTTCCTTTTCCTCGTATCCACAGATACAGTTAGAAAAGTCAGGTTATCAAATATTATCAATAAATAATACCACCATGAGTTTTTGGATTGAATACTATATTACCGTTCTTATGCCAATATATTCCTCTAGTTTTCTGTTATTGTAATCATTTTTAAATAATAGAAAACGTGGCAATTATTTTAAACAAGTATATTTAGCAATTCAGACAATGATCTCACTAAATTTACTCTCTGGTGTGAAGATCTAGCCACTGAAGCCGGAAACGCTCACAATTTTGGTTATAGTACATATGTTACACATACAAATTAATTTATACAGTTACAAAGTTACTGTTATTATGAAACGTTGCCAAGAGTACTTTTCAACTTATTGCTAGAAAACCTTACACCTGTATATAGGTATCGAACTATATCCAACTTATTACGTTCATGAACTAATTTTTAGATACATCGAACTGTTTTCAGGTAATAATACGTGACAATAATTTATATAAATCGCCGCTATATTTGCATTATGTGTATTTAACATCATCACTATATTATGTTATACTCTTCTATAAAAAAGAAATTAAGACACTAATTAAGGCCTATTTTTTAATAGAAAACGTGCAAGTTTCACTATTTCAATCCACGTTATTGTGGGAGAAAATAGTAAAAATTGTATCAATGAGGCATAAAAACTTGCTCCAATATTAGTTCAATATGTAAACTTTTAACATTTATTGCTTTTGTGTTTCCGCAGCAGATAACAATTCTCCACTCAGATGTTTAGGAAAACAGACGAAAATTTAAGTGCTGGCTTTAAAAATCAATGAATTTTCTCTCTTTGTAAAAAATTGTATTCTTGCAGCCTCCCAAGCAGTTGTATATATTTAAGTTATTCCTTGGACACTATGAAGAAATGTTTTGCCCTGTATACAAAGTCAAAATATTAGTTTGTGTTCAGATACACATTTATAAAAATTTAACAGTATAATATAGAAACGTCATTGTTGCTTTAAAAACAAATGGAAGGTTTGTACACTTTCAAAATTCTAAGGATTGTCCAACAGATAACGCTTCTATAGAAGAAATAATAGAAAAGTAAATAAAGTTAATATTTTTATTAATAATCAATTTTCAACAAGATATAAGTGTATTTATCCACAATTGTCATAACAATATTTTGACTATAGTTATCTAAGTAATTCTAAACTCTAAAAGGATGTGTAATATATAATAGTATTTAGAAGATTATAACAATATAAGCAGAAATTTGAAATATGATATGCCTATATACTACTGGACTATTTGTTGCATGTTACAATATTCTCCATTCGCACAATCTTATTATTATTTTTAATTTTATTGATTTTATTTTAAACTAATTTTGCAAACTTCTCAACCATATGATTTTGGAAAATGCTACAATATTTATAAACCCTTTATTGTATAAAGCGTAGATAAGTCAATTATTATCTAATGAAATGCAATTATTCATTGATAAATAACGATATGTATACATATACATAATTGAACCCAATTGAGATATTCGCTCTCCATTCATGTTTTTAATTATAAAACTACGTTAGACACGTGAGCTAATTATTTAAATATATTAGTAACAGAAGTGTAAAATGGATTGGTCCTTATACAGAATATTTATTACCAATTTTGTCTGTTGCTATCGTCTTGAATGTCTTTTTATCAAGGAATATATAAATAACTCGTAATGCATGTGCTAATTTATCTAAAGTAACACTCGAGGACAATTGGAAGGACAATTCAATATAATATTTTCTGCCCCACAAGAGGCGCCAGATTTGTGGTAAAAAAAATTCTTATATTATTACTTGATGTTAGTCCCATTTGATTGGTGTTTGAATTACTAATTTAAATTAACTGTAACTATTAAGTTACGAACAGCAACTTACCTTAACAGTTATGTGATGCTGAAAACAATATTATGTAATAATATCAAATCAGTTAAAAAGTATGTAAATTATTAGTGAGCAAAAGCAAAGTCTTAGAGGTGAATTGGTCTATATACATGTTCTTTAACAAACCTATATGTTTTGCTTCGGTTGGTCTTTAATTTCCTAATAAAATTAATGTGAACAACTAGATTGCGTTAATGTATCTATCTGTTACATTACAATTTAATTTGTGGACTTCACCATTATTCTACTAACAAAGTAGCAAAAACTTTGTTATTACAAAATATTGTCCATTGCGTCAACTATCATGATTAGTATCTACTTATCGTCTATTAACGCTTATAACATGACATAATATAACAAATACATCGCGTATAGTAGGCAAATTCCAAATCTAAAGCCAACGTTGTAAAGAAAGGGGTTATATATTTGAAAAAACGCAAATAATATTCATTACCCACCGAGCTTGCCAATATCAGTACACGAAAGACCGTGTGAACAAGCGTGCTCGCCACTGACTTAGAACTTTTTTTATGTGAAAAACATTGTGTCCTGTGATTATGACAAAAATTTAACATTTCATTTAAAAAATATGAGGTATACTCAGCAGCAATCACAACCAGTTTGAAACTATTATAAATTACACAGACTATCTGTAGTGCCCTTGAATGCTGTTGCATGTAATACATGTACATTGTACATTGTGTAATTTGTTATAGTTCCAAACGGGATCTGACTGCTGTTTGAATAGGCCTGTTGAATTACTACTTGATGTATGAGTTCTCAAACAAAGGACGGTGAGAAATAAATGTTTGTTCACAATTTCACCATGTAGTTCTTACTCATTTCATTTTCAAACATTTAAAAAGAAATGTTATAGATTTAAAAAAAATCTTTTATATATTCGATAAATATCAACACAATATTTTTTTTAATCTTGAATATTAGGGATAAACCAAAAAGTTTAAAATGCTTATTAGTGACTAAATGCAAAGAATTATGTATAGAGTGCACCAGGAGATTATGCCAGTAACTTAGGAGCGTGTAGATGGGGTGAAAGCAACACCATTCAATTATATAAAAAAAATTCGTTCGGTTCTCTATTAGTGAGTTACAGGCCCTTAAAATTATGAGCTGCGAATGGTTTCTTATTAATAACTTTTGAATTAAAACTTAACATTTAATTATATTTTTGTGATTTAAGTAGTAAATAAACCCATTCAGCTTGATGTTTCAGACATGGATCATCATTTGCATATATATGTCCTCATGAAGTAAATACAAATAAATGAATATAGTTTTTTTTTATTTCAAATACTAAATTATTGAAAGGTTGACATCGGCAGAAATCACTTAACAAATATGAACTCCATAAGTTTTACAGGTAAAGTAAATAATATATACCTACCTAATTAAAAGAAAAAACAATACTCGCGTATCTCTAATGACAATAAATTGGTGACGACCAAAATCATTTCAAAAGGGTTTATAAATATATGTTTTATCATTTTCCAAGTTAATACTAGGTAATTTACTTAATGGCCGATCTGGATATGAAAATTGGTTCATTAATTTTTACACAAGTCCTTGTTACACCAATTATTAAATGCACCCCAATTATCTAATTCTTAGACAAACCATGTCTATTTTTAAATTCTCATTTTAGAATTTTAAACAATCACCTTGTTACGATTAGATAAACATTAATTCATCAGCTCAAAAAACATCTGAATTTGATATAAAGGATTTGATTCTAACTTGTGGTGTATCATAAAACATAATCTTTAATGTATTAAAAACTGATTATAAAAATTGAAGCTCGACGCTCATGACATCACTGGTGTTATGAATTATTCCTTTGTCGGTCTTTTTTATGAATTTCCAATTGACACTAGATAAACTATAACATTGTGTTGTGGTGCATAGTTGTGTATATTTTCAATTTCTCAGAAATATAATTTCATAGCCTGCACCGGACGGCATCGGTGCCTTTTGACACGCAGCATCTGCCATTTTACCATTACATTAACGCTTTACCATTTCATTAACATAAACATCGAATTGTATAATTAATACAACCCTTGGTATCCTTAGTAAAGTAACTTTGTGCAGGAGTATGAGGCACCGTTTGCAACAAAATACAATTTTTTGCAATATACAGGGTGCCTCGCTTAAATGTGGAACAAGTCAGTAACTCCTTCGTTTATTGACCGATTTGATTTTTCTTTTTGTAATGTAGTGCTACATAAACTCTATTCTTTAATAACACAAATGATTTCTGCAACGCAAAAGGTGACCAACTCCGACACACTTTTAAGGCCAAAAATCAATATTTCATATTAGCGATTTTTTTTTTCAAAAAGTCGATGGCATGTTCTTCTTCACCGTTCCCCTAAACCTTGTTCTTTAAAGTTTCATATAAATCGATCGTTGCATTTGGATTTTATTAATTTTTTTAAGAATAAAAATTATTAATTAAATAAAACCTAAATAATTAATTTCTAATACCATTTTACTTTGTTCCATAATGAATATAAACAATAGATAACTAATATTAGATCAAAAACACGTGAATATAAATATAAAAACTAACACAAGAAATTATACACTTTACATCGAACAACAAAATAAGAAAATGAACAGTAGTAATATTCCTTACATAAAACTGAAATATTACTCCTGTTCATTTTTTATTTTGTTGTTCGATTTAAAACGTATAATATCGTGTTAGTTTTTATATTTATATTCATGTGTTTTTGATGTAATATTAGTTATATTTTGTTTATATTCATTATGGAAAAAAGTAAAATGGTATTAGAAATTAATTATTTAAGTTTTATTTAATTAATAATTTTTATTCGCAAAAAAAAAAATAAAATCCAAAGGCAACGATCGATTTATATGAAACTTTGAAGAACAAGGTTTAGGGAACGGTGAAGAAGAATATGTAATCAGTTATTTGAAAAAAAATCGTTAAATATGAATTAGGTAATGATTTTTGACCTTGAAAATGTGTCGCAGTAGGTCACGTCTTGCATTGCAGAAATTATTTGTGTTATTCAAGAATAGAGTTTATATAGCACTACATTACAAAAAAAATAATCAAATCGGACAGCAAAGGAGTTTCAAGCTTGTTCCACATTTAAGCGAGAGACCCTGTATATAAAAAATCTATATATAAAGACACAATTGATAGATATAGAAAAATTCTATATATAATGTTTGTATATAGACTTTTAATTTCACTAACTGCCGCAATAAAATGAGGGCGCTCAGCCAGCCGCTCATTATGACGTGATTATCAGTCGTTTCCTGTGATTTATTAATATCAGTGATTAAATCGCACTTCGTGATATATCGTCCATCATTATAATATAGTGTAGAATCATAGCAACATTAATTCAGAGCCTAGCTTTTGAAAATTTGTCGAGATTTATGTTTTGTGATTTGTGTTGTGTTTTTTATGTAATCATGAGTAGGAGTAGTAGTTATAAAGAGTACTGAACCTAAGAGCAAGTACTATTTCCTATTTCCCATATTTCTAAATCAATATACATTCAAAGTATTCGGTAATATCCATATTCACTGGTATTTGAATATTTTTCAGCACATGACCAACCTACTCATACTCACAAATTACTCCACCAAAGACTCCCTATTTTTTATGAAAGACGGTAACATTAACAAAACCCCACAAAACCACAACAAAAGACAACACACACAAACACCAAACTCAGCTCGCCCTCTTTCCTCCCCCCTACCCCTAAGCCGCTGACATAGCGATTTCTCCAACAATAGAAATGTACAGTAGTCAATTAATTATTTAAAATAGGGTTTTTCAGTTTTCTCTATGCATATATGAAGATCACTCACGCACCCAGGTAAACCTTGTTTTTCAACATTATTTTAATTCTTTTTAAGAAAAAAGACAAAATAAATACACATAAAAATCGTTTGAAGTGTGTGATCGCATTAATTAAAATTATAAGCAAAAAAATATCCTTAAGATTTTCAGCCATACCATCGGCGGCCATCATTTTTATTTGTATACCTGTACAATTTAAATATGAAGTTAAAAATGCATATTCACAAAATTATCTTAAGTGTTGCTATATGTATATTATAGATAAACAAAATAAAATATGTTAAAATGGAAAATGGTATTTTTCAAAAAAAAAACAACATATACATATATTTTCAGTTTTATCTTATTATGATAGGTTAGGATTACCTACAGCTGGTTCCCTGCGTTTGCGTGAGCGCCCTCATGTTATCGCGGCATTTAGTGAAATTAAAAGTCTATATCAAGACATTGTATATATATGGAATTTTTCTATATATATCAGGAAATTGTATGTTTATATATGAATATTTTTTATATATTGTGTAATATTATACATATTGCAAGAAATGGTATTTTGTCCTACACGCTACACGGCGCCTTATACAGGATGAATTACTCAAATGCAATGGATGGAAATTCGGTATATGTATACCTATTAAAAGTATTCTCGAATTATTTGATGTTTTTAATTAACTGGCGATGTAGCTAGACGAGTATGAAATTCGACGAAGAATACAGGTACCCTTGAGGGGTCTTTGTCTCATATGAGCGAAAGTATGAAAACAAATTGTACTTTGATTTATTCTCTGACGAACTTTTATTTTTTTTGATAACCTTAATAGGTAGCCCAGTGTTTGACCGTGAAAATTGGTGATTATCTCAGAATTCTTTCGGATAACACCGATTGACGTAAGATTTGGATAGTAACTAGTCAATGGTTCAATGAACAAAAGTTAGTGCAGATGTGCGCTTTTACCCTGGGGGTAGATGCACCCCTTCTCGGAGGTGGTAATTAGTAACCACAGAAATCGATAGGGGGATGAATTCTAAGCCACCATGTTTTTCGATTAATCTATATTTTTCGAGTTATTCGCGATTGAAAAATGTTGACTTTTCATCTAAAAAATGCATGTTTTAGAGTGATTTTCACGATTAACTCGAAAACCTTACGTTTCATAAAAAAAATCATTAGCAGCAAAAATAAAGGTCATAAAATAACAAATCGATTAGTTCTCCTTTGTTTCTGTAGATGCAATACGAATCGGGTTATGGCTCGTTGAAGGTGACTGTTTGTTCGCCGAGAACTGAATTCGAACTTTTCACTGTTAAATAACGGAAAAACGACGAATTTTTGGAGGAAAACTTGACAGACTTTTTTAAAGTACTTAAAAGGACCTTTAAAATGAGCTTTAATAAAAGTCGTTAGCATAAAAACTTATGAGTTATGATGAAAATACAACGGTTGTCTCGTTTTTTCGGAGGAAAAATCAGCAACGAAACTAATGGATTAACGGCAAGAATTGAAATGAAATGTAATCAATGTACAATTTACATTATTTAGGTACTAACAATATGTTCTAGAAGTTTGAGCGGTTTAGAATGCCTAGATTTGAAACAAAGTTTGATTCAATTTTGAAATTTTTGAAAAAAAATTATTTTTTTCACAATAACTCAAGAACTAAAGAGGATACGTAAAAAAGGTATCAGTGTAAGAATTTAGGTTTTTCTTGCAAAAAATTATGGTTTATATTTAATTTCTCTGGGATGAAAATTAAACGAGATATCACCGTTTTAAGTTCGCATTTGAGTGCGAGGACCACCTTCTCCGAGCCCTTTAAACTCAAGAATCTCAAAAACGAAGGGCTCAACGAAGTTCGACTTTACAAATCTTGTAGCCCGTGTAACTCCCTGCAAAAGGGTTCTTGGAACGATTAGATGTCTTAAAAATTAAGGAAGTTTCATTTCATTCTCGTCATAATTCCGCAAGTTTTTGTGCTAACGACACTTCGTCCAAAAATTTCGACGAACAAATAGTCTCCTTCAACAAGCCATAACTCGGTTCGCATTGCATCGACAAAAAAAAATCGGTATTTCATTTTATAATCTTAATTTTTTTCTTCTGATCCTTCTTATTATAAAACGTAAGATTTTTGAGTTATTCCTGAAAAATCGCTGTAAAACAAGCATTTTGTAGATGAAAAATCAACACTTTCAATCGCGAATAACTGGAAAAATATTGATTTACCGAAAAAACTTATATTACATATTTTGCTTAGAATTCATCCCCCCATAGATTTCTGAGTGTACTAATTTCCACCTCCGAGAAGGGGTGGAAGGGGTGGCATCCACCCCCAGGGTAAAGCGCACATCGGCACTACATAACATTTGTTCCTTGAGCCATTTACTACTTGCTATCCTAATTTCCCGTCAATCAGTTTTATTTTGAGCGAAGGATTGTCAAACACTGAACTATAAATCAAAAAGGCATTAATTCGTCATGTAAGAAAAAGCTAAGCCGCTACGGCCTTGACGATGAAGCGTCGTGTCCTTTCTACTATCTTCATATGAGCACACTCTTTTGGGACCCATTGTATTGGTTCTTGTATTTTGATTCTTATCCACCTAAAATAGAGCCAATTGATAAATGAAATAATAAAATGGGGTACATTTAATATTTAGTAATTTCGAAAATTACAAAAGTCGAAATTCAATGGATTCTATTAATTACTACAAATTTTACCTATCAATTTTCAATTATTATTGTTCTATCCGCCCGCTTAGCTTTATAAGGCTTAAGCACTGCTTGATATATTTATGCTGATAATAAACGTTGTGCAGAATATTTTTATGAGATCACATTTTAATCACAAATTAGAAATGGCGTGGATATGTAGTTCAAATAAGAAAAATGAGTAATTTTAAAATGATTACTTCTTCGAGATATGTAGATGTCTACCTATACATTCTCGGTATGATAAACAACATAATAAAATTTCATAAATTACAACATATAATATTTACTTAGTATTAAAAGTGTTATTTTCGTTTAACAGAACAATATAACAACCAATAGATAACAGGTCCACATAAAAAAAATGTGAGCAAGAATATGAAGTCAGTGTAGTGTACATGGTTGGGTCGAATTTTCGAGTTAGAGCTCGAAATAGATAAACAATCCTGGAAATGGATCTATATATTTGCGAAAATCGAAAGTCGTCCAAAAATTTTCAAAAAATTCACAGACGTCGAGGATAGGGAGAAGAATGAACAACGTAAAATGTAGACCGACATCTCGAACGGTTTTCGAGAAATAGGCGGTCAAAGTCGCAGATGCAGAAACTGTGCCTCCATCGGATCGTGTCGCCATTCCAATCGGATTTTCTCCGAAATGGCCTCTTGTACGGAGTAGAAAATCAAATAAAAAATGAAATGGTGTAAACCACGAGTCCGCAATTCGCCTCTTTCTCGAGATACAGCCCATCAAAGTTGAAGAAGTTAAATTTTACATTTTTCACCTCTTTGACGGCTCGTATCTCGAAAACTAATCTTTCTACTTCTGCCATTTGTTTTTCTAATCGAATTCCATAATCACGAATTTATTCGGACATTTTCAATTTGGACAAAATTGAATCTTTAGGAATTTTGCCGGACATTTTCTAATTTGGCCGCCGATTTCTCGAAAATCGTTCGAGATATCTATCTGTGTATTACACCATCCATTCTTCATCCTATCCTCGACGTCTGTGAATTTTTTGAATTTTTTGAAAAGCCTTTTTTACCAATCTTGAGCTTCAGTTCAAATATTCGACCTGACTTCATTTTCTCGTTCAGCGCTCCAAAAAAAGTGTTTCCTAAATCTCGCTAACAATTTTTTTTTGTAGACCTGTGTAATATTACTAATATGTATTTACATTTTACAACTCTTTCTGTATGATGTTGTAATTTATAAAACTTTCTGAGTCACAGTCGCTTGAAGCTTTTATAACACTGAAATTATAAAAAATAAATCTAGACATTATTAGTATACTACAAATGTTTCAGTGAAAAGGGCTTACTACATTGGCGATATTATTATGTTATATATGCATATATTCAAATAGGTGACGCCGATTATTATTATAAATCTGGACCATTTTAAAATTTCAAAGGGTACTAAAATAAAGAGCACTTTAATTAATGTAACACGTTAATAGCTTGTGAAAAGTTATCAATACAACTGAAATAGCAGCTGCAATCTGCATTTTTGTATAACCACATTAAATGCATACTCTACAATTTATTTATTATACTAATCGAAAAATATGAAGTATTACATATGATTTATTAACGTCTATTGACAAAAAAAAATAGTGCATCACACCAAAGAAGGAAATAAATAATGATTAAAAGTTTATTATACTTATTTGGTGTTACTTTTAGAAGAACGTTCGTATCCTACTCGCTTAAAATGAAACATTAAATATAATTTTTAAACGTATTCTGAAAATCTACTTTATACACCTTCTAAAATTTGAATTTTGGTTTTTTAATGCAGAAAAAAGTAGACCCACTACTTTCGCTCGTATGATTAGGAGGTAATTCTACAACAAATAGCAAGTTCCAATAAACATGTGTTCGAAGTTCCTCCTAAGCGTGTTATGGTCCCCTGAGGATGGCGTCTAAATAGAGTTACTAAAAAGCTCTAAAACATCACAAGAGAAAGTCATGTCGTGATACTCCCGCGACATATATCCTGCATGATGTAGGTAGCTTCGATTAGTTATATGAATAATTATGAATTTATGAACTAGACTTTTTCTCGGAAATTCAATATTTATATTACCAAGCGAAGCTGCAGCATTTCTTTTACACCGCTTTTTCTGGAAAATAGTTTGCGGATAATTGTTCTCATGCAACATTAACCAAGGAATCGGAATTAAAAAAAGAAAAGCAGTTTCGTTAATCTCCGGTACCTACTAACTACCTAACAGATATGTTGCAATATCACATTATCTGCATTTATCATTTTCTGTTTTGGCCGTATCCTTAAGATAATATCTCAAGGAGCAACGACCTGTTAAAAGGCCTATCATCGGCCTTAAGTTAAACTTCGAGTTCTAGAAGTCTTGCGGTAATCTTTGCCGAATAAGTCACGAACTGTTTTGCCTGTCTATGACCTCAAGTATTATAAATTGTTTAAATAATTTGCAAGTTCCATTAGCAAACTCTCAATCAACGGTATGAACTAATTAACTTGTGAAATTAACTGTCAAGAATCTGTAGTATAATGTAGTTGTTTAAATATATCACAATTGTTCAAATAATATGAAAAACAAGAATGGCAAATAAACAACAATAAATATCAAAAATACGCGATACTCTACTTTTGCATATATGAGGTTATTTTGTGGTTCAATAGTTCTTATGAGGTTTAATCTGAAAAATAATTATTAATCCGTATTCCTCCAACAACTATGAAATTAAGAAATGATGGAAATGTTATAAACTTACAATATAATTGTTTAAATAAATCATTAATTATTTTAAATAATAACAATTTGTGCAAAAAAATCCCAAATAGAAGGTAATAAAAGGCAAAATTATGTGATAGTTTACTTTTGCCCTTATGGGGTCACTTTGCGGGTCACCTTTTATTTCATAAAACTTTCTATCGCAAATTTACGAAAAAATGTCTGTTACCCATAAAAATTTTCCCATGTAAAATTCACTTCCGTGGAGGCACGGGAAGGTTAGTCACTCAAAATTTTGTGTGAATTTTTCCTTCTTATATTAGAACACAACGAGTACGTGGAAAGACCACATTTAAAAAAATCCCACACGTAGAGCCAAGAATCACTCAAGTGTGTATAGAAAAAAGCAGATGAGAATTTCGGAATACCCTGCATATTTTGATGTTTGTTCAATGTTTATAAAAACCTAAGTTGTGATGAATTCTTGAGTAAAAGACATTACGATGAACCCGAATTGATGTTATTCAAATTGCTTCCCTAAAGAATTTAAGGGTAGTATATTGGCCTATCTTTACAGAAGATGTCACATCGTTGGTACAATTTTTAAAATAAGCATATTGTGTATATTTTATTCACGTTCCCAGGAGTATCCATTTCTAAGAAAAGTAAAGAATGGAGCGTTACTCTTGGATAGAACATTTATGAGATATTACGGGTAATACTTAAATTACTGGATCTAAATAATTTTGCGTTTATCTTTAACAGGCCTCAATTTTGATTAAAAGTAGGTTTTCAGTTGGACTTGCTGTAGATCGGTTTGTCTTCTATGAAAAGCATAGAGGCATATGCATAAGTCGGTACTACAAGTAATACTTGCGCCTTCGCCAGATCTTAAAAAATACGATCGTACGAGAGAAATAGTTCACAATATGTGTTGATAGATGTTTATTTATTAGAATACTGTCGTTACCCAATTTTGTCTAGCTGTTACTGAAACTTCCAAAAGTCAATTTTTTTAAATGCCACTTTCTGTATATTTTCACATAATTTAATGAGTATTAAATTCTGCATTAATTAATATTAGCATTCCCTATACCTATCTCTCTTTGTTTTTTTATTATGGACGAATTTTTGTAAAATGTACATGCAAAGTCAGCACTGTTTGTTAGTAGCCAATATAAGTCTCCTAACTTGATTCTTATTTATCATAAACAGAATAATCATGTAGATAATTGATAATTATTTGTTTATTATCAAGATCACAGAAAAAACAAGAGATCATTTTGTATTAGATTTATAACAAACACTTTGGATCAAAATTTACAAAATAAATGAACACACTGAATATGAATATCTAATACAACTGTGCAAAATGCTCACTTTGCTGCTGAGAAGCCAATACCCTGGAATTTACGGCAGTTACAGTGGCTCACTGAATTTACTTGATGGAATGCAGTCCGTACTCTGTTCTTCAGAACCTCTTTGGTAGTAGCCGGGGTGGCATATACGATATTTTTGATATTACCCCATTTACCCATTAAGCTTTTTTGCTATCTTCAACCCCTTTCTTATAAAATTCAAAAAACCTTAAAGAAATCCATAAAAGTGGACTTTTAAGCATGGTGCACCAAACCAAGCCATTTAAAATATATTCAAAAAGGTAGCATTTAATAGTTAGAACAAAGTGACAAAAACAAATGTCATGTTACACCTGCGTTTTCTGGCCGAAAATTCTATTTTTTTCATTTTAGAATTTTTTTAATGGGGTTAGTGACCTTAAGTGACCATGAAAAAATTCCGTAAATAGGTAATACATTCAACTACCCTCATGATTTTTTTTAATTTTCATGTAAACACAGCCTGAGAAAAAAAATAAAAACCAAAATAACCTCTTGTTTAACTCTGTGGGTTTAGGGAGGGGGTTCGGATCATATGGGCAGTGACTTCCTTTTTTACCACCTGTAACCAATATATCAAGTTTATTTTGAATTGTGAGACGGGGCCATTTTACCATTCCTAATGTGGGACACCTTTTAGGACACAATGCTTTAGCACCCCTGGCTTCCTAGAGAAGATACGAAAAGCCCAATACTTCTAAATCAAATATACTTACTATTTATAGTGTCCAAATATTACAATCGATAAAATAGTTTCCAAGCTATCAGCAAAAACTTTTATGAAATGTATCCTTTAAGGGTGCATATGCATAGCTAAGAAAGCGGACGCCCTAGGAGAAAAAATTATCGGTATCTTTAACATTATTTTGATCCAAACTACAGAAGTATTGCCCCATAGACCAGAGACACCCTATATAGAAATATGTTGACTTCTCTCAAAAATAAAATGAAAACATAGCATATCGTTTGAAAAAAAAAAAACAAAGTTAATTGTGTCAGCAACGAATCATAGTAGATGAAACATTTGAAAGTCACCAAACAAAGACTAACAGAGAGGCGTTTACTTGGAACATTTATTTTAAAAGATACAGGCATTATTCTTTGTATATACCAGATTTTATATGTACAACTTCTTATATAGTGTTGGACATTATTTGTTCCAGCATTATATTCTCTTTGTTATTTGAAAGAATTGTATGAAACAAATTTAATTTCTTGTAAACTGTTCCGGAGTTCTTATTTCCTAATTCTTTTTGTTTGGACTTTGTTCAATTGCGGTTGATGTTAGTCACGCCACCTAGATCGTTTTATGGCTTTTTGTATTTATTTCTACACCGGAAAAGACCTCCAAGCGACATCGGGAACTACAAAGGAATAAAAGCCGGTTGGTTATTAGTTCAATCCTTAGTTATCGATGTTAGTCCAGAAAAATACTTCTTTGCAATGAGTTTACTACATGTATTCTCCAGGGCAAACCTTCTTTCTTTTTTTAAAGTATTTCATATGAATTTATGGTTACTTTATTAGGAATTTACATCATCTGGTTTATGAATTCTTACAGTTTGAATGCATGAGTGATTTGCTTACATTTTCCTATTATTAATTTAAATATTAATAAATTAGACACCAAATTTAATATGATCCTATGGATTCCAGAAGAGACCTTATGGAGAAGAAGGTCACCTAGTTAGAAGCAACGGCCACATATCCAATATCCGAATAGACTGGGATATTTTTGCTCGGTGCAGGACTGGCACTTGAACCTAGGACTCCAGGGTGGGAGTCAAGTGTCCTTGGACAAGCAGTAAAATTTCACAACTACATGAAATATTTTAATATCTCCTAGATACAATTAAGGCGTTATCGCTTTGTGTTCGCAAAAAACGGATAGAATACCTACGTCTGATTTTGTTATTTGTCTATTTTCTCATCGACGTCAATATTGATATTAGGTAATAAGGTTCAATTAACAGGGCGACGATAACATTTTATTTCATAATTCTTAGTGACCACATTTTTAAAGGAGTTTTTACACCCTTTTTAGTGGCCTCTCATAAAATAAAGGAAAATATCCGTCGTCTTGAATTACTAAACCTTAACATCAGACTTGTTATCAGATAATTTATACATTCCTACTAACGAAATGTCATGTATATCTGCAAAAGTCTTGCAAGTATGATAGCTTTATTGGATTGACCATGTTAAATTTTTAACATTTGACGTCAGATTCAGTATCAGTCACTTTGAAAATACCTAACTATCGATTTTAATGCAATTACCACAAAATTTACTACCCAGACATTATTTTGTCAAATTCTGAAATAGAAATTTTTATAATCATTAAACAAATATTTAATCTACGTATTATGTGTTATATCAACTTGAAAAATTATTTTCAAAATTATTCAGAAAGTGTTTTTGCTACAGCGTCCGTTATGATTCTCGTTGAAAGTACTAATTAAAAACTATCTGGGAATTTATAAAGATTTTTTGCATCTATAGTTTCGAAATTAGAGGTGGGGATGCGCTGACAGCGACTTTGAAAGTGAATATCTCGTGATTGAAGAGTCAAAATTATATGGTCCTAAAACAATTTTTGTTGTATTTTAGGAGACCTAGTCAATGCGATAGGGTAAGTGTAATTTCATTTTTCTGGATTCACTTTTCACTGTATGGGCAGGGGATCCGAAACAGTATTTTTTCAAAAAGTTCTTAATTTCTGTTTTTGGGTCTTCAACTTGCGTCTGTCTATCAAAGTCCATCTCAGTAGGTATGGAAATGAGATAATGCCAGGGCTGTGTTATACAAACAGATGGACGGATGGACATTCCGAACCAATAAGGGTTCATACGGAATCATAAATACATACATAACATTCGAATAGAGACTCTTCAACTATTTAAAAATTTTAAAAGGCAGATAAAAATAATTAAAATAATTATTATAAAATTTCAAAAAATAAAAATTCAAACTATATTAAAAACTAAGTTATGCAAATTACGAACAAGCATCCTAGGTATTAACAAGATATGTATAATTTATAGTTTTTGAAATGTCCACGTTAAAATATACCTGGTACACTTTTTATTGAAATATGTAGGCAACATGATTTCTTGTAATACAAAAAAAGTACAAAAACGATTGGGAAGCACTTACAATTATTTAAAAAATGTATATTTGAAATGTAAATTATAATAATTAGCCTTGTTTATATTTTCTACATTCAATATCTTATCTACCAAATTCTTGCCTTGCTTATACATTTTTTTATGCAGCCATTTTTGAAAATTTGTGTTCCATTTATAATAGCTGCTTAATTAAATGAGATTGGTAGAATCTGTCGAGGCTATGTTCTGATAAAGCAGTCACGTTACCTTTCTTCACCCTTTATGAGTTTGTTAAATCTTGTTAAATATCTATGAATTGACCTATATAATCCTTTTCAGTTTCCGCAAGAAATGTTTAACACTATGCCAAATCCTATTTCTTCAGGCTTCAATTTTGATGAATGTTTTTTTAATTGTATTTTTACCCTTTACCAAAATTGAAACAAGCGCACCATGGTAGAGAAAGTATATTTTCAGTTGAGTTTAAAATTAATATATTTCATTTAGAAATTGATTTACAGTATATCATCCAATTTTAATACCCTTTGTATTTATAAATTATAGCTAGATCGATTAAACATGAATAATTGGCGTCACCTTTATTTGTCATAATCAAATATAAAATATGTGTGCGGTTTTAAAATTGTTTTATTTATCAAACATGCCGATTTGTTCACTTATCACATAGGGTAAAACAAATTAACAGTAGGCACTTTTAGCAAAGATCCATAAGACCTCAGTGCCCAAACAATTAGTTATGTACATGCTTTCTACACAGTAAATTGTTTATTCTAAACTAAAATATATCTACAACCTAGATATGTATATTTCACTATAATTATTTATTTCTACAGTGCAACATACTTCGGGAAGTTTTTTTTTAGGAATTTTTTGAATTAAGTTGATCAAACATGATATGATTTTTAATTTAGCTTATAGTCGTGGAGCTAGCATATGAGAAAAACGCGCGAGTTCTAGCATTATCCTTTTGATTGAAAACAGAACTTTTTATTTTAGACCCATTTTACACTATCATTTTTGCGAGGGAGGATGCATTCGCTGTCAGTGGGTGTCGGAAAAATCGAAAAAAAAAAAAAAAGAATAATGCAAGGCGTAACGACTTAAAAGTAGTGAAAATATGTTTGTTGTATGTACTTTTAATAATTATTTTTGGCGCACGAGGGAGGGTGCAGAAAAAAGATATAAACCGTTTCTCTCGAAAAAATTGGAAAAAAAATGTTGGCTTGTGAAAAAAGGTAAGATTTAACTGGTTGCAAAAAGTTTGCTTGTAGTCAGACTGACTGGAAATTTTGACTGTATGCCATGTACCCCAAATTTGGCGCACGTTTCAGCTCTTTGTTGCGGCCTGATAACCCTCTGAAGTATAAGAAAATTTAGCGACAATTTTCCTACATTTCAAATATATATATATATATATATATATATATATATATATATATATATATATATATATATATATACAGTTAAAATTTCAAGTCAATCTGATCACAAACAAATTTTTGACAGCCATTTGAAATTTACCTTTTTTCACAACTCAAAAAAGATTTTTTCCAATTTCTTTCGAGACAATCCGTTGTATCTTTCTTTGCAGCCCTCCTTCGTGCACAAAAAAAACAATACAACGAACATATTTTCACAACTTTTAAGTTGTTAGTCTTCGTGTTTTTATTCGACACTTCCGACGCCCACTGACAGCCTCTTCTATCGTAAAAAAGACCTAGTATAAAATAAGTCTAAAATTAAAAGTCCCAAGTCTTTCCTAAAAAGGTGCATGTAAGGACTCGCGTAATTTTCTAATATGGTAACTCTAGGACTATTAATCACATAATATGACATCTTGAACATACAGCATTCTCCAAAAGTCTGGAAACTGCCGATTATCTCGAAAAATACATGTATCATAAAAAAACGCTTCGTATAAAAATTTTACAGTTCTTGGAAATCTGCTAATTGACTAACTAAATTTTCATTAGGAGATTAGCATCAAGGTTATTTGAATATTATTTCGTGTTTTTTAAACGCAACGGTGTATTTCTTTAATCCGCCATCTAAAAGACCATCAAATTCTGCGTAAAATCATTTGACCATTAAATCTCTGAAGAGGATAAGAACGGGGATATTTAATGTTATCTAAAAGATCCTTCCGAATAGGACATATTTTTAAATTTAAATATAATAACTAATATTTCTTTTTCTAGAGAACTATTAAATTCGATAATTTTAATCTTAACCTTAGGTTCATTGATATGAGTCCATCTAAAATTTATAAAATAATTGTTGCGAGTGAACCCAATAAAACCATGTAATCAAAGGAAAGTATTTATTTAACAAAGTAGATTATACAATTGAACTAATTTCTCGCGGAGAGGTGAACTTTTGAGATTTGAAATACAACTGAATTTATTTGGTTATAAGGTAATAAAGTGTAAGAGATGAGTAGTTAGCAGTATTTTCCTACTTTAATTACGGCTGTCTATTATTATGGTTGTCTATTACTGTACATTGAACTGTCGGTTTTGTTGATTTTGGGCTCAAACGTGCCAATATTATAAATTATGCATTTAAGTAATTACGTGTTGGAAAGTACACTACAATATTGACAATAATGATTGTTTTTATAAGCTAAATTCAGAAAATAGTAAATTTATAGATTTGTACTTAATTTACTAGTATACCTACCTCTTATCCAGGATAGTAAGAAATTAAAACTATCTTAAAATCTAGCGCTATTTCAATAATATGTTCTTGTAAGTGTAAACGATGCAAAATTTAGTAAATTTATTAAAATGACCTGAAATGAAAGATAATGAACAACTGTGCTTCTGATGCGAGGATACCGGGATCTTCTTAAGTGTTAGAGCAGTGTCTCTAGGTTATTCAATACCACACTTTCTGATTCTGCAGGTATATATAAGGCCACAGTTTTAGTAACACGTTTCGAAAAAACTGAAACGGTGAAAGATCAGTAGTCGTCGATAAGACCTAAGACTGCAACTAATGGTGATAAAGGTTTGTAAGTTCTGTACTCAGTAATTGAAAATTATCAAAATTCGATACCAAAAATAGCACAGCATGATATCTCTTAAACGTCGATTCTCTGCATTTTTAGGAAACAGAATTATCAGCCATAAAATTTATTTGGAGCAAAAGGTAAGGGAAGTTGATCTTGATACAGAACGGTGCAGTTTTGTGATAAGGTGATGACGTGTTTTGATGAAACTCAAAACATCTCTATAGTATTCTATGATACCGCATCATTGACGTTAAATATTAACGTCAATCGTCATGACTGTAGGCACTGGTCTAAGGAAAATCCCCATGGGATGAGAGATAGTCACACGCAACGTCCTCAGACATTAAATGTTTAGGCTGGGATTTGTGATCTCCGATTGATAGAACCTTTCTTCCTTTGTCTATTAAATACATTATTTATTTGATCCAGACTATCACAACATTTGGTTTCAGCAAGACGAAGCTTCTTCACACTTTAGTATTATTGTTCGTGAATTTTTTAACAATAGTTTCCAGGCCATTGAATTGACAGGAGAGGTGTCATAGAGTGGCCACCAGGTCGCCACATCTTAATCCCTTTGGGGATACTTAAAAAGTTATGTTTACGCGACAAATCCTGAAAATCTAGAAGATTTAAGAAATATGGTCATTCAGGTGGCTGGAGAAATATCCCCACAGCAATTAAAAATGTCTTAAATGAACTCTATCTATGTTCATCACTTTGTCAAACTATTAGGGGATGTTAGTTAGTTAGTTTGAACACTTATTCAGTCAAGTTTCTACCTTCGTCAACATATATATTACAAAGGAGAGAGAGGATTTGGAGTCTTTAAATATTGTGGAGGTGATTAGCCGCGGGGTTCTAATTTATCCTTGCAGCATGCATAAACGGACGTATTTATCGTAACTGGGAAGGTTTGGAGTCTTTAAATACTGTGAAAGTGACAAGCCACGTAGTCCTAATCTGTATTTTTGATAAATGTGTACCACGCATCAACCGACAGTTAATATTTACGATTGCATTAGAGAAAAGTTTCAAATGACCTTGAAATGAAACACCTAATGACAATTTGATATCGTCATCTAGTAGATTTCCAAAAACTATGAAACTTTTATACGAACGATTTTTTTCGGAAACGTAGTTTTCGAGAACGTTTTAGATAACGATATCTCAAGAACTATCCTTTTCAAGAGTTTAATGTTCATATGGTTTATACGCAGAATTTAACGGTGTTTCAAATGCCGAAATAAAAAATACACAGTTCTATTTAAAAAACACGAGATGAACTTCAAATGACCCTGAAATGAAAATATGATATCGACATCTAGTAGATTTCTTTAGAACTGTGCAATAATTATACTAACTATTTTTTAACAAATCGTGTAGTTTTCGAGGTAATCGGCGGTTTCTAGAATCTTGAGTACTCTATGTAAATTACAGATGTTAATGGCAGCAATTAGTTGCTTATTTCAACAGTTTTGGATGGTATTTAATCACCTTAATTTAAAATAGACCAGATATTAATTATTCATATTGATGTCTTCCGCTTCTTCTTATCAAAATTTTCGTTAAAAAAGTGTCTATTAAAACTCTATAAAATAAAAAGTCAACGTAAAACGCTACTTTCAAAATTCCTATTTCGTTTTTGGTAGATTTAATATTGTATGAAACGTCCCCTCATGTAAAAAACAGTTTAAAATCTATCAACAAATAGATATTATTGCTATCGTGGTCGGGGATATTTCTATACTATTACACACACTATTTATGGAAGTCGATATTGTTTTTTTGTGCATACCCGTTGAACACCAATAGCGTATAGCAAATTGCGCCCGGGTTCTCATAATTGTTTCAAATAATTTACTTTTAGTTATAACATTTTTCTATAGTCAATCCAAATGGTTTGTGTCATGTAAATAACAAGTGCAATTATAAATATTTTCATTTTTTTTAAGTCGCTTTACATAATACGGTTCCCTTTGTTGATAAAAAAATTTAGTATTTGTTATCATTATTTCAAGTGTGAGTACGAACTGATTAAAATTGGAGCCATGTGGGATATTGTACGGCTGTCGTTTCAGTGATAAATTGTAGACTGAACGGCTGGAGGAGAGAGCTTAATAAAACTAGGTCAACATTATCCTCAACCCGAAAAAAAAATTGTAGGAAATTGCAAATTGCAAATTGCAGGATCGCTTACTATTAGTCTTCTTTATGTCTTGCATATCTCCACTAATCTTACGGTGATGGGGACTACGTCAAAACTACTACAAAACTACTTCTAATGGAACGCCTGTTATGTTTTACCTTTTTTTCTGGTAAACTTTAACAGATATGATAAAAAGCACTTCTTTAGCTCGTAAAGTTATCAATCGATTGATTATAACACTTTATAATTACTGTCAGAATTTTAGAATTCAACGAATTCCAAAATATTGGTAAAGTTTGTACAGATGTATATAAAAAGATAAATAGCTAAATTAAAACAAAAGGTAAAATGTACTCTAAATGAAATATAAACTAAAACACCTCATGAAGCTATTCAAAAAGTAACTGGTGTTTAAACCAATAAGTAAGATAGGATTTTTTAGTTTAGATAAGACGAGTTTGCTTTGTATCTTGCTCTTCAAGATTTTCTACCATTATCTGCATTAGGAATATCTTAACCGCAAAATGTGACATAAAAAAACATTCCCTACAGTTTTTTAGAAAAAACTCGTTTCTAAAAGCATGAGAAAAAATTGCTTGAATCGGTAGGAGGAGTTATTGCAAAACTAGGTCTTCTTTTTAAACAAATGTTCGCCCACCTTGATGTGACGAAAATTTATTTATTGACTAACCATAATTTACATGGAGCACATGGCACCTAAGAAGTAATTAAAAAAGAATTGTCAATATTCTATTACTATTAGTATTTCACCTCATGATAATCAAATGTCCTGCGTCACTACTTGGTAGTAAGGTGCTTAATTCAATACTGTTCTTAAAAGTTTGTTTGGCAACCTTCTTCGTATAATTCATATGACGATCTTTGCGAACAAGTTTATTATACGTTGTACCCCAAATACCCACATTTCTCTTTAGGTGTTAACTCTTCGTGCAATAATGGTAAGAATACTTCCAGTAAACATGTGTCCGGAAATACTTCCTAAGGGAACTACGATCCTCTGAAGAGGCTTTGACTGATTATCACGGAAATAATTAGACACAACTTTTTGAACCTTGGCACACGGTATTGGTATGACTTATATTTATACGATACTAACTAAAAGTAATGATCCATTGGTGGAGAAACGGGGATAGTTACTCTTTGGTTCTACATTTCTATTCTGGGTGTTTAATCGAGTAAAGTTTAATTATAATCCTCGTCTTAATATTATTTATACAACACCCACTCGATAATTAACAGTCAAACAAGTCGTCTTCGAGAAAAAGTAGTTTAGACGAAATACTGATGATTCGTTTGGTGATGCGCGCGGAAAAAAATGTACAAACAAAAGTTAGCTATCCATCTTTTCTCCGCTTATGGACAAAATCAGTTTCAGTTACTACCATACAGAAATGGGCATTAACGGTACAAACTCATGAACGAAGATTCAAAAAGTGGGTCAAAGAATGTAAAAATGTTAGTGATACACAGGACATTTGCATAAATATGAGGTAAAATATCAATTCTAAAAGAATGTCGACAAACTCTTAAATTTACATTAAACTTATTTCTTAGCCCAATTATGATTCGGAAATCAAGTACCAGCCACAGAATGCCTTGTACAGCATTTTGCGAAAACTGCTAAGGCGCCGATAGTCAAAACAATATAAATGAAGAATATATAGACGAAAATTTAGAATTTATATTACATGTAAGTATTACTATATTGTACTTAAAAAAATCATATATTACTTTTAATCAAAAGTATATTTAATGTCTTTTTACAGGTTTGTACGAAGGCCTATGATACAAATGAATTCTTTTTTATAAAATCACCAAATTGCCGCTATAGCGTAACAATAAAAAAATGTTACCTTACTGTCTCTTAAATCACCGAGGTGACTCCATGTAAATCCGGAAGATTATCTTAGGTAAAGAGGAACGAAGATTTATAGTTTATTGTAAAGTCCGAGCCAATTTTTGGGGATAACTTTATAATTAAGATTATTTCCCATTAAGCAGGACTTGAACCCTCTACACTAGGTATCTCGCGACAACCACTTCAAAGTAGCAATTTCCACTTGAAAGGGGCAATTGCCACTTAGAAGTAACTGTTCACTTTAAAAAGACAACTTTCATATGCAAGGGAAATTAAATGGTAAACTGGACAGCTAGCGCATTCGTTAAAATACACCGCCTACATAGGTTGCCATTAAATAAATTTGTTGGCCCCTATATGCCTTCGTAGTTTTGAGAGTACATGATATGGGATAATTTTTGCTACCTACATTTTTGTTAAATTAACTAATTCTGTCTCTATATGCACTACACAGATTGACATACTCACCATGATTTTGGAATTCATTCAATTCCAAAATTATAATAGTAATTATATCAATCAATTGCAAATTTTATTCATAAAATAAAACGTTTCTTGATACTTTTTCACATAATTTAAGGATTGTGAGGTTAGGTGCTCTCTAGATTTTTAAACCGGAAGCGCGCACTTTTAGATGTGGTTTTGGAGTAGTTTCCATGCGTGTGGAATTGGTGGACATTGACAGGACGTAAACGGACACCAGAAACAAGCTATTTCCTAATTTGTAATTCACTAGTGATTTGTTGTGGGTTACAGCCTTTTGATAAATCCATAAGCAATGTACACAGTAGCAGCTGACTCGTCTGCATCTCAATGTTATATCATGGCTACTGCTCATTTTGGGATCACTTGCTAATTTAGTTCTGTTTTTTTAGATGGAAACTGTTTTAATGTAAAGAACATGTGATAGAAAAGGAAATTCATGTAGATATTAAAACATATGTTTTAAATAATTCTTTGCAGTAGTTTGAATTAAACATAATTATCAAACCTGATAATAAATCTTTATCAAAATAGTGAGCTCGAGCCATGAAAACATTGCTAATAATGTACATTGAACAGCGTGATCGTAATTTCAACCATTTGTCTCAGTCGTATGAGAGTTCTGAGCCTGATTGTTTTGGGAAAACGTACTATGTAAGTGCATTAGCAACTGTATCATCAGTAGATGACATTGTCCAAAATTTTGATATGTTAGTGTAGAACCCGAGCTAGAAAAGATGAAAACCTTCTAACTAGTACTGTACAAACGCATTTCATATACTTATAACACATCAAAAAAATGTAGATAACACATTTCCAACCTTCGTTTTTTGAAATATCAGTAAGTGTACTCGAAAAGTTTCTTAAAACAAAGTACATTTTCTATAATCACTATGCTCACGCCTTATAATAATGGGTTGTTTTCAATGAAGGAAATAATATAGATGATTAAAACTATGCTTTAGTTACTTGCGGCACGGAGTGTATTTATATGTTTAAATTGAAGTATAACGTGTATAATGTTTATAAATTTCACTTATTAGATTGCTGTTGTTCCTTAAACATAATAACGTGTTTGCTTTAGAGGGGGTTTTATTGTAGGGTATTACCGCAGGATACTATTGCAGGAAAAACATAGTGCGGGAAATTACTTTTTTTAATTTTAAATCGTTTCTCTGGGATTTTGACAGTTGAGCATATATTTTTAAATGGGTAATTTTCAACAATTTTCAAAAATTCAGTCAAAGTTTATCTTTTCATTAAGCATCCCAAATGAAAATAATTCGATATATCGCCAACATTTTTCGAACAATTTTAAAATGATAATTTTTTTTATCATCAGGAAAATCACAGGTTGAAAATGAGAGTGGCAATGATGCATGGACTAGTTCGCAGTCATTGTTGCATCATCTATTATATACTAGATTTATGTAGGTTCACACTCAATCTGCAACAACCAGCATAGAAGGAATGTTTCCAATTGATTGAATTTTTCCTATATCCAAAATGAGAAGCGAATTTAAAAAAAATGTTTTTCCCGCACTCCTTTAACAGTCTCCAATAATTCCTTGAAAAAAAGATGCAAAAATTTACTAGTCATCTTGCATAAATACTAAAAAGGGCTGTATTTGTCTACAAGAATGAATTTTTTAGTACAAAATGACAATTTATATAATTACACCATCAGATACACCAGTCAGCTAAGCAAACTTTTACATTATATTAGAAAAAGAAGATCACCACATTACTCATATATAAAAATACGTAATAGTAATGATAAAGCTGACGAATTAAAAGTGATTAGAAAGAAATATCATTTTAAAAAAAGTCTAGAGATATCTGATTACAGATGTGTTTTATAATTAATTATGAAAAATTTTCCAATTTTGTGAAGGTAGTGTTATTTATTTCATACTGCCCGGTAAATGATTATTTCCCTGACTCACTTGCGGCCGGTAAATCGAACATTACAGTATCTGATACCGTAATGTAACACATTACGGCATCAGATACTGTAATGTGTTACCTAGTAACACTATCATATATATTATTGTTATTAGCAAGCAAATTATTTTTTAGTTTTGACTATGGACTTAAAAATATAAGAAATAAAATATTTAAACACACAGTTTTAGTAATTATTTAATACATGAAAAGTAAATTTTCCTCCGAAAGCTCCATAATACAAAACAATGCAAATATTATGGTTTTATTTATTTGACAGTGACAAGCTAAAGAGAATTATTAAGGTAATGCAATTGTTAGATTACGAACTAATATTTTTCAAATGTCAAGAATTATAACGCTTTAATCATTTTAAAAAGAATTGTAAAGACAGTATGTAATAAAATATTATACGACACACGTCCGGTAGGTCTCATTACAGTACTCCGGACTCTGCTCCTGCGTCGCCTCGTACGTAAATCAATTCGTACTATAATAAGTCACCTACCGGACTTATAACGTAAATTACTATTGCAATGTACGTCTTTACATTGATGAGAAAATATTCTGTGTACAGTTGTATTATTATTACTGTAATTATTTAGTTTATTTATTTATACATCTATACATTCTTTTTGCGTTTTAACTTCTGTCATACAAAAGTACAGAATAGTACAATTTGATCTTAGTATAATATTTTATATTATGTAATCATTATATCACCCGTCATTTTAATACATATTACTATTATATAAAGCGGCATTGCCAATATTTACACATTCCATCACTGTTAGTGAAATTTACAAACATTATCCAACTTTAGAATTTTCTATTATTATATTAACACCTCTAATGTGTCAACTAAAGAGGTAAATTGAGAAGATGGAGAAAGAACAATGACATATATTATGTGTGAATTAATGATAACATTCCACGCAGACACGGGCACGTCCTAAAAATAAACAAATATTGACAATTAAACAATTCAGTTACTGTAATGAAATAATTAATGGTATTTACAAATAGTTAAATATAAAGAGAACTTGACAAGGTATTCACTATATCAATATGAACACTGCAAAAATTGCGAACTTGGGGATATGTTTTATCACATTTACGTCATTGCAAGCTCACTGCACACACCATACTTCAATGTTTGCTTATTCAGCTTCATGACTTTAAAAGACCAATCAGAAGTAGATATGCAGCAACGATAAAACGAGTTAAAACCAGGGATTGCCTACTCCAGAAGTATATTTAGTGACTAAGGTCATATATTCAACCATACCATTTCAAAGCAATGGGAAATTAGCAAATACATCTAACACACATTTAGAATCTTATGCAACTCAAAAACATGTAGTTTTTATTCACATAAAATATTCCAATGATCATGAAGTATATGAACAAGATCGTAATAATTAATAGATTAGGCACTTTTCTCTTGGCATCACACAGAAAGCATAATTTTTCCTTGAGCATTTCTGACGTCAAGAAATTATGAAGACTATAAGTAGTTCAAATGAAAGGACTATTACACACTATAGCTAGAGAGAACATCAAAATTGATGTTTATATGGCTATAAATTTTGAAACTTATTAGTTCAAGTGGACAGTTTTATAGACAGGTACTAAAATCTATTGACGACATTTATGAAAGAAATAAGAACACTATTAAATATGTAATGTGTACCTTAAAGTAAACTTTAATCGATTAATAAATATTATAAACTTAATTTTGTGTATTCAAGCAGAACCTTGCATTCTGGAAAGAAGTGGTAGGATAAATTTAATATGTTATTTAAAATTCTTAAAAGGCATACGTATATAAAATTTTACGTTTTTAACTTAAGGCAAGTCGGCCACTGAATGACAAATAAGACTAAGCGGAGTGAAACTATGTCTTCTAATTTTCTTACTTTTTATTGGGTATTTTGCCACTGAAAAATATTTAAAAATTTTAATGAAAAAACCTCTGCGCCAAACGGATCAGACAGAGGTTGGTTCTTGAGTACTTGACTGTTTCAAAAAGTCTCTCACCTAAAAATATATAAACTAGAACAATGTTATAAACTAAAAACTCAAATCTATAGGAAGTTAACGTTTCGGAAGAGAATCTACTTTGATTTTGAGTTTTTAGTTTATAACATTGTTCTAGTTTATATATTTTTAGGTGTGAGACTTTTTGAAACAGTCAAGTACTCAAGGACCAACCTCTGTCTGATCCGTTTGGCGCATAGGTTTTTTCATTAAAATTTTTAAATATTTTTCAGTGGCAAAATACCCAATAAAAAGTAAGAAAATCTGAATATGCCACAAATAAACAATTACAGGCAATATATGTCTTCTAATAATTTTCTACAATGTACAATTTGAGAATTTCATACACTAGTAGTTAAACACGAAAAATATCATTACAATTTTATTAAAATGAATGTAAAACATTACTATTATATAATTTTACCAGTATACTAGAGTTGAATTATGCAAAGATAAGGAACAAAAGAAAAAAGTATTATATCGCTTCTCTTCGTACGTTCTAACACTCATCAGAATTGAGAGAAGTTTAATCGGTGTACCTAGTTTGCATTTATGTGAGTAGTATTTGAGAGCATAGAAAATTCGAAAATGTTTTCAAAGGCTGTTTTACTTCAAAAACGAATGAATGTGTTAAGAGCTAAGACGTGTCGCACAATACAACCATGTAAAAGTATAATGATGCAGCAGCTAAATTAAAAATGAAGCGTAGAATATAGATTAACGACAAATGTCGACTGGCTTGGATAAGCTGAAACTGTGTAGAGAAATTAGAATTAGTTCTGAAAAGAATTATTTTATCAGGCGTTAACTATCGTTAAATCGAAAAGTGGATATGTAAGTTGGTGACATTTTTTAAAGTAAAAATGGTGGATATTAAAAAAATATATGTTCCAGGATGACGGGTTTTCCCAAAACTTCAATAAAAATGTTACTTTAACTAGATACCTGCATTTTATGTACAGCACGTGTCCGTAGTTGTAATAAAGTATTAAATCAGTTTCATACTGAAAAAACAATCTCGCGAAGAAGTCCAAGGGTTTAAAGGTCGTTTAACAGTTTGCTATTTATTTGGCGAACCAAAAGACAGTTGCATGAAGAGCTATACGAGACGCTCCACTGATGTCATGACAAACTTCAAGAAGTGATTCCTCTCATCAAAAAAAGCAAGGAACAAGAATAATATTTTCCCCTAAAATGCCTTTACGTGTTCTACGATGGTATACAATTAGACAGGCTTTTAAATAATTACTCAATAATTGATGAAAGTGCCGACTTCAAACTTTGCAGTTATAGTAACAACATACACGAATAGTTTCGCCAAAACATTGAATAACAATTAAAAAGACCTTCTCAAACTTCCAAGAATGCATTCCAAATATTCCAAATCAGCTGTAAATGAGGAACTACAGAAAGCTGGAGAAAAGTTTCTATTGGCGGCATATGATGCACTTGAAAGTGAATTGACCTTAAATCACATTATATTAATAAGTATTCAAGATTCAACTATGGGAAGCAATAATAACATCAGCAATAGCCAAACAGCACTATTTATAATCAAATCAAGCTTCGGTTAAGAAGTGAACTCACCTTGAAAAATAAAGAAAACATGGCATGTCTTGTCATAATTCACCCACCATTGATATTGATCCTGGCGGTTTTGAGTATAACAATCACAAAATTGATACACATTAAGAAAAAATTCGGAAGAGGACAATATAACTGAATTTGGCGTTTCTCTCTAAAAGCCATGATGACCCTTGGCATCCAAGTTTCTGTAAAATAGACTTCTAGGGGATAGCGCATTATAAAAAACAGGTCACCGTACTTTACTTAACGGGTGATGTGGAAACAAGTATATGTACACATGTACAGTTAGTATATGTTTTGGAGTGATCCATTCTTTGTGTGAAAGGAGTGTGACTATTTTTGACGAGTTTTGGGCGCCTTCTTTATGTGTCAAACATGGTTAAAATTATTTGTCATCAGTCCCTGATCAGACTTCTTGTACGACGCGAAGTACAGAAAGATTGACTTTGAAATTCATTGCATGCTACACACAATTTTTACTTTTATTTAAAGCACACTGTACTAGTACCTATGTTACTGATTCCTAAATATTGCTCTGTGCATTTTATTCATCACATTTATCATTGTGTGTCAAAATAGTTTGAAACTAGGATGCCTCCACATGACGGCCATGGTAACAAGAGTTGATTTAGCTTGGCAGGATTTTGAAGGATGTGGGAATCTTCAAAGTGACGCTGCCTATGAAGTACTTAGTTTGAATTACCGAAAATCTAACAGTTTAGATGACCAGAGCACTGTAATCCTAATATTGTCAAAAATAAAACATTTCAAGTAAACTTCATAATCCCACTCTAGCACCTGAATCGAAAACAGGCAATATTCGAAATTGGTTCATTGATAGAGTTTCCTGAATTATCCCTGTAGGATTTAAGAACGATTCACTTAGGAAGATACCAGATAAAACAGGCTACGTCGTACTTTGCTGAACATGAACATTTTCCACTTGAAGAGTGTATGACTTGCTGCTAGCCAAGAAGCCTTAGATGCCACAATAGGTTCATGCTTTTATTGCAAGCATGGTCTTGGTACAGTAGATTGTTGCTAATGTATAATGATAGTGACTTGGTATTTAGGATATGACAGGCATTTTTATTTATTCTATTGCCTGCATATCTTGGATAGCGGGAATGAAACCGTAAAAGTAGTGACTCGAGTGATGAGGACTGAAACTACCGTTTAATATTTCCTAAAGGAATAAATTCCCCACTCCTTTCCTGTGTTACCCAGAAATTCAACAAACTGGCTAACTGAATATATGAAAACAAGCTTTCGAATACACTATACATAGTTTGTATAGGAAAATACAGATAATTGTCATGCTCCTTTTTGTTGTTAAAATTTTCTTTGTTGAAGACAACCTAAATGACATTTTGGCACTTTGAGAACGAAATTGAAGAACATTGTGACATTTCCCTCTTTATTTTTGTACTTTGTTCTCTTTACTATAAAACCAATAACAACCAAGATAACTTTGAAAAATAAAAAATATATGAAAATGGCAGTAACTCTTTAAGGTTGTGAACGAAACTCAAAGGACAAACGATGAGAAATTATGGGATGTTATTTGTAAATTATTTAAAAAAAATCATTCATACTCAAAATTCATCTCACTGTATTATGGCTCAGCCAAGATTCACAACCTATTAAAATCTATCAAATCCTCACGTGATTGAAAAATTTTGAGTCTTTACATCAACCAGGAATGTCTCAAAAACGGAGAAGCGGGAAAAATTAAAAAATACTGTATTCGTTATGTAAATTACTGACTAGATTAACTTATGTTGGCCAGTTTTGTAAATTTGGTAAGTTATAGTTATAACCATACCAGCGATTAGTTTATTATATTTCGGAAAAAGTGCATTCTCTGCAAGCAACCTTTTAGCTATCGTAACAATTTTTCCGTACGATTATTAAGTTTCAGAGTTCTTGTCAGTAACTTGATTTCATGCCTGCATTTAATTGGTCTAAATCTCCTTAAAAAGTCAGATATTTCTCTATATAATATAGCAGAGCTTCAAAAGTGTTCAACGCAAGTTATTCAACAGTTAGTGTTGTATAATATATGTTATGTAATTAACAAATAATTTTTTCAATTACTGCGGCTTCTTCGTTTTTCAGTTTCTCACGATTGAAGTGGCGATATTTGAATCACATACTAGTTTAGATCAACTTTGCTTCGTGTTCAGTGATCGCGTTCTCTGAAGGTTCTATAATTTTCTTATTCCAGTATCTAAAAAATTTAGTGGAGCGAATGAAGCTTAAAAATTGTCAGGAGTTTGGAACCCACAACAACAGGACCGATTTTGATGAAATATAATAAAATATGTTATATTATTTGAAATCAGAATTATTTCGGTTGTCGGACTCATGCAATCAATCTAAATAAACAATTATAAAAATGCATACATACAATTTCTTTTGGAAGATTTTTAATAAAAATAAAAGTTTTTATTGAGAATTTAGTGTAAGATATAATATTTGAGTAAAAAAACAGTACAATCCTTATTGAAAAATATAAATTTTCAAAACGATGCAAAATATATATCATTTATCAGCAGTGTGTGTTACAAATTTAAACGGTATAAAATTATATTTTTTTCATAATTTTGAGCACGTTATTTGCATTAGTATTCACTTTACAATATTACGAGTCGAACAAAAAACTTAATTTTCGTTAGGTTAGTACGTTTCAAATAAGTACACATAATTTGACCAAGGTTGAAGAATTATTTGTAAAACGGCAAAGGTTTATCTTATAGGTGAGGTGGCGTGCGTATTGCGTATAGTTTTTGGAGCGCGAGCGGCGTGAAATGGAAAAGAGGCAGGTAATGTGATCAAAGTTTCTCTACAGTGAAGTAAACCAATTTTGAACAATTGTGCGAAATTTCATAGATATTCAATAAATATTTTTAACAGCAAACCATCTTTTCGACGCTGACGCGTGGAAAATCCGGAGAAAAATTGGTCTAAAATTGAGAATAATTAATTTACAGGGCTGAAACTTTTAGAATAGTTCAATCGATACGTCTCAAATAGGAACACATAATTGAATAAAAAATTACATGTAAAACGACAAACTTTTATTATCGTGTGTATACGTGACGCTGGCGTATAAGAAATTTCAGAGCAAAACTAAAAGACGGACAATTCTGTACTCTAAAATAAATGTATTTTGAACAATTATGGGAAATCTCATTAGTACTCAATACATATTTTTATCACATCAAATCATCTTTGTGACGAAATGATGTTCGGAAGATCCGGATAAAAAACTGCTCCAGAAATGAAAATATTGAACGTAGAGTTAAAATTTTCAAAATCGTTAGGACAATAACCACACAATATTTAGTCGAGATTAAATGATTATTTCTAATAGCCAAGTTCCTTTATCTTATATGCGACCCCAACATATAAGAAATTTTGAAACACACCTTGTAAAATGAAAAATAGTTCAAGTAACTTGCTCAAAATTTTAAAAAAATGTGATTTTACAGCGAATAGGTTTATCATAAAGACAACTGACTTGTTCTAAATTATTAAACAGACTTAAAACACTGGTAGATTCAATTAATCCTTACACACACTGATGATAGTAAGTAATTTATTTATAATTAGTAATATAATACACTTCATATCATTAATCGCTAAACTATGAAAATGATATGATATGATTTGATATGATGTGATATGATGATATAAAAATGAATTCCACCTAATCTTATATCGGTATGGATATGCTATTAGTCCTCTATTTAGGGTACACCTAGAAAACATATCTAGCCTATGTGTGTATCAATGACGATAGTTGTTTAATACTATTCAAGTATTCGTATACACATATACACAAATGTACACATGGTTATACATATACCATATACGATAGCAAATATGTACAGTAAAGGGGTTATATGTTTTGTAAGTTTGTTTAACCTCCTGCCAATAGTTTCATAAAACTAACTTTGTTAGTTCTTAAGTAATCGGACACTTTACGACAAAATAACCCTGTTGTTTGAAATATGTTGGTAAAACATTATATAACATAAAATTTTGGGCCGTAACAAGTTACAAATCTTTAGGTATTTGTGTACCAGTTTTGAGGTAATATCACATTTGAATTCTGTTTCTGCCTTGTATCATGTCCATATTGTATTATGTATAATGCGTCTTTGTGTTTAAAACTTAATATGAGAACAGATTTGACGTATTAAAGGTGCAAATTAAATATATTGAATTATTTGAATAATAGTTCCAAGGAGTATTGTTTATTTTTTCCTAAGATAATTTTGATTAATATTTTTTTGTGACATATTTAATAATATATAATTACCTTTTCATTGAAAATGAATATTTTCCATTGAGAATTATTTTGCAATTTTACTCAAATGTTATTTCTTATACTAAATTCTCATTAGAAAAATAACTATTGATTAAATAATAATATTCAAAAAATGTTTATATGAACTTTTATGACTGTTTAAGCAACATAAATACTTGATTCCTACAGCCAGAATGTTTCTGACCTCAAACATTAAAATTTTTCTTTATCAAAATCAGATCTGTTGTTATGGGTTCCGAAGTAAAACCCTTGACTGGATTAATAAATCTAATATTTTAGTAAATATAATATTTAATATTATTATAACCGTATCTGCTGGAAAATAATTGTTTGTGTGTCGCATGTGATGTATTAAAATATCACTAAATTACTCCTAGATTTTTCGCGAAAAATTAAAATTAAAATGATTTTGGACATCAAAATAAAATTATCATTGCCTTTGTATAATTTGTGCGTATACTGAGCATAGTATCAAAATATGAAACAAAAGAATAAATTTTTATTATAAATGTTACTTGATAAAATTATTGGACGTGTATCACAATTTTTTTGATGTGTTTAGGTTTGTTTACCGCTATTTTAATGATCTCCATCTACTATTATTATATAGGTGTTAGTCAGATCAGTACAATTTTCCTACTTTATTATAAGTCTATTTTATCGTGTACGATTAATCTAGACGGGACACACTATATGCCCGTACTCGAACATGAGCGACACTGCCACAAATACGAAGTACAGCAAGAACATGGTGAAACCTAGTCCTCTGTTCATCTTCCATCGGAAGCAGGCAATTGATATGATGACGAATATTAGCATCATGAAGAGGATTGTTATAGAACACACCATTCCCACCGAATTAACCTCCACAGGCTTTCCGTAGATGATGCCGAATAGCAACCAAGGCACTGGTAACCTGAAACAATTTGAAAGTTGTAGTGAAGATGGACTGTATTTATAACAATTATATATACGTGAGTATTGAATTATTTAAAAACTTGCGTAAATAATACAGGAAATTCAATATTACAATTTTAATTATTGAAAACTTGATGTAGTAACATAAATGGATAGCTAAAATTTTGATGTTATGTAGGCAAAAACATATAGGAACATTTTTTAGTAGCTAATAAAAATTTCTATGCTTTTTTCTCTATGATAAAAATAGATAGATTTTGTCGTAAATGAGCATTTTAACCCAAGAAAAATAACATCTTAGCACTTCAATATCTTCGATTTTTTCCCAAACTGTTGCTTAAAGCTACAGAAATTATCCTAAATTTATTCTTCTTTTGTAAATTACGGAAAACAATTGTCGTAAAGTTGGTTAAATGGTAGATAAAATAAGTATTTGGTATGACATTGTGAGAGTCAAGAACACTTGACCTGGTCAGTATCCGAACCCAGGACTCCATGGTCACAAACCTCACGCGTAAGTGCTGCGCGAATAAGCCTGCTAAATAAAGTTAATTATTAATTACACATACAGTTAAAAACATTTTAAACGAGTAGAAGATGTAATTTGAAACAAAAATTGACACATAAAGTAATAGTAGAACGAATCTGGGTTTGGAAACCCACAATGGAATTTGAAAAATTTGTTTGCCATTCTTTAAGTACGTGTCAAAATATTATTCTCTGAAAATCACAAGTCTCATACTCGAGGGGAAGAGGAGATATTTCCACACAAAGTTTGCAAAAACTGCTTTGTCGGCGACAACTCGGAAAATAATGCATCTATGAAAAAAAGTCTAATTGAAAGTTAAAGAGAATTTGGAAGTACGTGATCTGAGCCAAGGGCTGTCCAAAAATATTAATTAGATCTCGAGTTATGGGCAATTGAAGAATTCGAGGAAAAAGTTTTTTGCCGATGGTTTCAAGTGTTAACCGTTGATTTCTCCAGAAAAGAAGGATAACGGGGACTTGAAATTTTTGGTGGGTGTAGGGAGAGTGTAAAGCTTGATTCTGATCAAGGTGGGATGATGGTGGAGGAATTAGGGAGGGGAGAGAGACGGAGATGGTGAAAATGTTCGGAGCTACGTACCTTCGCCCAAAATCTAGACAAATTGATGGATCTTTGCTCATTGTGCGTATAATACCATGAAAACGGTTTTTGATTTTGGAAAAAAATTGGAGAAAACGATTTTGCATTTTTTCCAAATCACGCTTTTTGCACGAAAAAAGGTTATTAAATATATTTTTTGCACATGGAGGGACCTTTTTCTCTCTCTTTAATTTGAAAAAAAAATCATGGCAATAGGATGATCAGGACGAGAGTTAGAGCTGCAAAAGGGTTATCGACTTCGAACTAGGCTCATTTTCAAGTTCAATACTTTATTCAACTTGTGCTAATAGGGATCAAAGGATATTTTCGAGCTGAAACGGCGAGTTATACAGAGTGTTTCTTAATGACTTGCTAATATTTCAGGATGTGATTCCTTAGGTTATTTTATGAAGAATAGTTCATATGAACATATTTGCTACAGGGTGTTGAATTTTCTTTTATCGTTGTTTCAATATCTCAGAAAGTACTTTAAATATTATTTTCAATTTTAGTTTGCGTTAATAGGATATAATACCACATATTTTAGTTAGACACGTTAATTTATAGCTCGACTAGTGGCGTCCCTGCAAACATGCCCTCTGATATTTTTTACCAAAAAATGATAGGGAGCCGAAAAAGCAGTTTTTGCAGGATTTGTGTGCAAGTAATTATTTAATTTTAATCATTATTTTATTGACAGTTTAACCAGTTTATGCTCAATATTTCTTATTGTTGAAGCTATTTTCGCGGTCTCTAAAGAATAAGATTATAGAGTATGGAAAAAGAATATAATGTACAATATGCGCATATTGCGAAGAACTTTGTGAAGTTAAAAAAGCCATCCAAAATTGGAATACTTATTATAAAGGATAATATGGAGCAAAACGAAAATGAAGAGTTACTCACGATCATAATTAGGTATTAAACATGAAGTAAATTGTTGTTTCACAAAGCTCCAAGATTTTTTTTATAATTATCTCATTTAATTTGAATAATAGAATTCCATTTTTATGTAAAAGCAAATGTCAGATAGGATCATATGTCCATAATTTGACAGAAAAATTTCGACTTATTAATTTCGTTCAGGGTACCCTGGAGGATGAAAATTTCCGGAAATTTCTTGGGTTGCCATGGTAACGACACACAAACAAACTTCTGATTGGCTAAAAGATGACGTGTGAAATTTTCAAATATATTTCTTATTATGTACTGACACGAACTATAAATAATAGGGCAAGTCTTATTACGTATTTTTGGCAAAATTTAGTTGTGTGCATCCAACTTATATATTTGACATTTTCATTTATTTGTCAAAATATATATAGGTAGCAAGTGTGTTAAAATCCAAATACCCCACATACGAGATTCAGTTAAAGTTAGTGTTATTGTTATAGCAGAAGGTGAAGTCCAATGAGACATATTTGTCATCATCTTCAGCTATAGCAATAACTCCAGCCTTATCATATCCGCTTTTAATTAAAAAATAATGTAGTGGTAATAACTGTTTTACTTCTACTACTGCTACTGCTTACATATTTATATAAAGATAGATTTACACCTGGAAACAAAGTTGTTCTATTATTTCTTGTCTACGACAGTACACAGTAAAGACATTCAAATCATATTTTTCATTGTACTTCCACATCCACGTAGTGTATTGGAAGTACAGTAATCGTAAAAAAAATGTCAACATTTTCTTCTCTTGAAATAGGTTGAGAATGTTATGAAACGTCGAGGTTTTAAATTTGAGAGAAAAAAAAATTCTGTCTGTCTGTCTGTAGCTTTTTTGTCCGCACGTTTTCTCCGGGACGGTTTAAGATATTGACTTGAAATTTTGTACACGTATATATTATAGCGAGATCTGGAACTGGATTTTTTTAAGATATAAGGTGAAGGGTTGGGGGGTAAATAGGGGTAAATAGGGAGAAATATGTAAAGCAAGCTGGCAAGAGTACAGAAACTTGAAATTTGATGTATCTACACAAGTCGAGGCCTCAAAATTTTTTGTAATATTTTTCACCTCTCTTCCCCCCCAATTCATTATTAAAGGGGTTGATAAAATAAAATTGAGATATTCACTTGAAATTTCGTACACGTATGTATTATAACGATATCTGAAACTGAATTATATTTTGACATGATTGCGTTGAAGGAGTGGGGGGTAAGTAAAGGTAAATATGGAAAAATGTAAAGTGAGCTGGTAGGAGTACAGAAACTTGATATCCGATGTATGTCCTAGAAGTCAAGGTCTCAGATTTTTTAATAATATTTTTCAACCACCCACCCTTGCTCCATTATTAAAGGGGTTGATAAAATAAAATAGAGATATTAACTTGAAACATGGTAGACGTATATATTATAACGACATGTGGAACTAGATTCTATTTTGAAATGACTCCGTTGAAGTTTGGGGGTTAAATAGGAGTATATAGGGGAAAATAACTAAATCAAGCTGGTAAGAGTACAGAAATTTGGGATTTGGTGTATATACCAGAAACCAAGGCCCCAGATTTCTTTCTAACATTTTTCAAACCTCGCCACCTCCGCTCCATTATTAATGGGATTGATAACACAGTATTGAGATATTCACTTGAAAGTTAGGACAATTATTATGTATTGTAATGACATCAGATTGAGATGATTCCGTTGTAGGGGTTGGAGGTGGCATGTTGTGAATAGGGGAAAATAAGTAGGGTAAACTAGAAACGTCATTTTTATCGTATATAGTGGAAACCAACGCCTCAAACTTTTCTATAACATCTGCCCCAAATGTTATTAAAATTCTATGACCAATAATTTCCGTACTAGAGTGCAAATCTAGTTAAGATGTTACCTTTAAAGTGACTTGAATGAAAAATCTGGATGTGGAAGTAGTGATTCCTTAGGCAGCGGTTTTTAAGATCGCATAAGACGTTTGATACACTGCTATCGAGAGAGTGAACGTCACGTACCCGGACAGTCACTAAAATTCTACGTACTTTAATAAAACTAATTTCGTATGTTACTAGTTTAGGGAATACTAAAGAAATGCAAATGGCCGCCACTGTGTGATCAGCTGATTGAACACCTTCTATTAACTGTATATTTTACAGATTTTGTGATGTTTTAAAACTTAGTTTTGGATTATTTAACATCAAAATTTAATATATAGATATATGAATCATTTGATAGGTACATCACAAGACTCGGATCGACATATATTCGATATATCGACAAAAAATTATCGATATTTCTGTATACCGAGATATTTTATACATTTTGAAGAGTGGGGGGGGGGGATAATTCCTCGCAATAAAGTTTCTATGCAGCATAACATTTTGAGGAGCGGGGGAGCGTGCTATTCCATTCTTCTTTCTTGACATCACCGCCAGTTGCAAATTGCGTGTAGCACTGCAGTTCCCTTTCGACATATTTAAAAAAATATCGATATTTGAACCCGATATATTGCAACAAGAAAAAACGATATGAATATATTGATGTTTTAAGATTAATATATCGCTATTTATTTTATATCGATACATCGTTGCCATCCCTATCCACAATTATCCTTAATCAACTCATGTGGCGAATATTGATTATTAAGATGGAGACGAGTTTATATTATACGAAATTGTCTTATGAATTATGATGTACAGGATAGGTGTATTGAAGAAAGTTGGTGCTATCAGTTCAAATCCCTATATATTACATAAAGACGACTTTAGTACAGATGCCGATGTATTTCCGGATATTAAACATGCATGTATTGTAATTACATGATTTTTGAAAGGAGTGTACAGTTAACAGAATGAGTACAAGGCATTCAAAAGTCGAAGCTCATAAACGTTTGTTAGTGGTGGGGTGAAAGAAGTTTTATCTAAGAAATTTACAGGATAACAGCATTTTAGCGCAAAGGTAAGGATTAGTTATAAATTATAAATCATTTTCGCCATGTACTTGCATAACTAAATGTTGTTTTATGAATAACTACTAACACACAGATCCATTTTTCAGGTTATGGACTTTCAGCATTGTCAATAAAAGCTTCATTCCTTGGATTATTGCGGATCGAGATGATTTCTTAGTACTCATTGTGATTGTGCTGATGGTACAGGCAGAACACGTTTGCCAGCCTGATTTTTAATTTATAGGGCACAGAGTGTTTAGTTTTTTAGCAGTAAAAATGGCTATGGCTAGGCAGTTAACTGTTGTGCAATATAATATGTAGATTTTGTGAAATAGGTACTCATGAAAAGAAACAAATTAAACAATGGATTTAAAGTTATAGTAAGGTAGACACAATTTATCTATCGGTTGACCATTCGTCTATGGTATAATTATGCACCGAGCTGTGTAAACCATTGTAATTTCTGTAAGAACTTATTTTTTATCATATCGTATTAATGTTACTATTGTCTAACTTATGTGTTTTATTAATATTCTCCTTTCCTTTTATTGTCTTAATTATCACTTACTACTATTTAAATGAGAATAAAACAAAATATACCTACTAAATATACAATTACTTATTATCACCAAGTTTAACATTTGTAATATAACCTAGAAGGCATTTATACTTAATTACAATTCATCGAGTGATCTGGCGAGTGATTGTATTGTTTTAAAATATATCGTGCGGTGTTTAAAAACTACTCACTTATCTTGTTTAACATTACAAAACTGTGAAAATGGGTTAAAGGCAGTGATCAGAATCAGTTTTCAAATATTTAACAATCCAACACGGCAGTTTTTAAACAACCCCAATATACACTTTAAAATAATACATTTAGTTAGCAGATCATCGACAACAACTATACTTTAAACTTTCATTCTTAATTTATAAACTCCATCAGATTTTATATAATCTGTACATTTTCTTTGAAGTTCCTCTTGAATTGTGCCATATTTAAAACGGCTGTTTCTGTAACATTTTTCTCTTTCGGCACGAGCCTCTTCTTCGCTCAACTCAAGTTTAAATACGAAAAATATCAGTAAAACAAATATAAACTGTTAATTTCTATACCAAATTTTTTATAGTTTGCTCTAGCAGCACTTATTTTATCTCAATCATTTCAGTTCCATATCTGATCTCATGTTAAGAGAGGAAACTTAACTTGATTCTGGTATTGTAGCACAGCAGTGTGGCCAACAATGTAAACCCACGTTAAAAATAAAATTCTTACATTAACGTACAACAATATACCATTAACAAAATGCTTGGAACACTCCTGTAAAATATTTTCTTTTTACTGCTTGCAATCCGTTGACGTTTTCCAACCTCAACTTTTCCTAGTTGAAGAATGGACGATATTTAATAAAAACTGGCGTCATGTCGTATTGCCACACTTCCACAATTAATAATACAGCCAAATCTCGGCATTTGATATAATATAATGTCAAAAAGTAGTAATTTAGTGAAAAGTCTGGTTAGTTGCATTTGACACTTTAGGAATTTCGGTTTGTTGTCTCTAAGCTATGACGAATGTCAAAATTTGTGATGTCGCGCGCACACGACATATATAAATCACTAAGTCACTATCGCCGACGTGCAAATATTGAAAATGTCACAAAATAGTGTGAGTGGCACACAAGAAATCTTTAAGGAGCGGCACATTCAGTCCTTCTCGATCTCCCTGTAATTTTTTTCACTCAAAGGATAAAAAAACATGAGTTTGATCTACATTCTGAAAATATGTAGGGCACAGGCAAATTATATCCAAAATGTTCGTTAATATTTAATTCGCTTTAGTTCGAATTTAGATTTTTGCAGTAAAGCTTTTCAATGTTACAAAGTTATTTACTTTATTCTTAGCCTTTTAATAATTTATGGCAGTTGGAAAATTTCTCATACAACTTCTGTTAAAGACTAGTAGAAACTTAGTCAACTAGTAAATTATCGTGAATAAAAATTATTGGCCTATCTTTGTCATTTTCCCTACAGTGATTCCTTTATTGCATCTCTTTGATTTAATCAAATAGGCATATTATAACTGGATAAAGCATTTGAATAATAATCGTGGAATAATTTTTTTTTACAGAAATTCGTTTCAAAACATACCTACAACCTTTGACGCGGAGATGACCACCGAACAGGAGGGATGATAAATAGAAAATTGCCATTATAAATTTAAATAAAGTAGTATAAAGCATTTATTCAGTTTACTTCTAAAATTAAAAAATGGTTTTAAATCTATCTGGTCAATAAACATGAATAAGAGTGAACTATAAGCCACATAACGTAAATATATGAGCGATTCCAGCGTCTGACGGCAGGTTCCATATCTGATATTAAAAATCTGCAACTCATCAAGCGTTTTCGTAGAGCTAAGATGTTAGCAATATCATATCGATAGACCACCAAAAAATTCATCGGCTTCTGACCTAGTTGATCGTAAAGAGACCAAGATCAAGTCTGTCGATAAACATTGTTTTTCTGTTATTATAGAATATAATGACATATACAGACATGTATCGATGTGTCGCCTAAAAAGATTTCTCCGTTGACAGCTTTAATTTATTGGGCGATAAGGTTTGGCAGAAGTTCAGTTACTGGTTCTACGTCAGCAACTAACCGGCTTGCTTGTCTGAGGTCAAATACAGGACGGCCAATTTCCCTGTTTTTGATAATTGAAGGTAATGAGTATCACCTTTTGTTTTATTATTTATTACGTATTTATTGAATTCTAAATACAAATTAAAAGAAATATATTTAAACGCTTCTATTGGAAAGTGTTAAAGCTACATACCTTAACGGTATGTGGAGACTTTAACGATAGCACAGACGATAAACCGCTATATCTTGATACTACATAACAGGTAAATAAATGTACCGCCATTTTTTTACTTTGGTGAAAATCAAATGCTAAATAACACAAATGTAAAGTGCATAGGAGTAGATATTCACCGATCTTTTATATTATCTATAGTGAACATGTAACGCAATGTGTGTTAAAGAACTGGTAGTATGGAGTAGCTATAAGTTGAATTTAATTTAAAACTTGAGATTGGACGGTGACATCTTCTTAGTGACAGCAAGTGAAGAAATTCTCATATACCCGTAAGGTAATTTTTAAACAATAAGCTCTGAATACGGTTTAAGCGTAAATGAAAACAAAATGAAAACTAGTTGTAAACAGAACAAATACATTTATATTAAGCAAACGAATGTGAGTTACTAAACCAGATGGCACACTTCCGAGCCCTTGTTACCAATAATAGCAATGACAAATATGAAATTCGAAAGGATACAGTTAGAAAGACTCACCGTTTGTCAATTCAACAAAAATTAACATTAAAAATTCATTAAGAAACGTCCCAGTTTTCTATATCTTTCTTCAAGATATGAGCCGTTAGAAGAAGTATTGATGCTCTTGAAATATCAGTTTAAAGACGTTAAGAATTTCACAATGAAAGGATGACAACTTCTATTAAGACGTTATGATCAAGAAGAAACTTTACAACTAATCAAAACACTCAGAATTACTCGATTTACTTAATTTAACTCCTTCTAGTATACGGATTCTTAGGTGAGAAATAAATAATAATTTAGGCTATAGGATAATGAAACTTTACATTAAATATATATCTGATAAGAGAATAAAATATTTTTATAGCCGAGCTAGGCTATCAAGCTTTAAACGATTCCACAAAAAAGAATTGGCGCTAAGCACTAGAAATGGAAACACGGGGCAGCCCTTAGTTACAACGTGTTGATAAATGTTGTATGATCGACCCATGAGTTGTTACAAGAGTCTACATACACCAACTTTGCAATTATTCGCGAATGCATGATGTACGCGCTTTCGTGTTATTTTGTTCCGCTCTACGCAGACGACAAGGTCATAATCGCAAGATCATGGAGTGCAAGACTTGCCACCCGTAACCTCCGGGAAGCAGCATCCCTTCTGGAAGAGTGGTGAGACAAGTGGAAAGTCAAAGTCAACGCGGAGAAGAGCAAAGCCATCCTCTTCAAGAGAGTCAGGAAGCAAACTCCCACAGAACACCCTAATTACATCTGTTTTGACCTACGCCTCCGTTGCCTGGGGATATCAAGCAGCCACCTACCTGAAGAGGATACAAGCTGTGGAAAGCGCCGCACTAAGGTATGCCGTGGATGCACCATGGTTTGTCAGAAACGCCGACATCTTCAGAGACCTGGACTACACCCCAGTAACTGAAGTCATCCGGGACAGAGCAAAGAACCTATATGCCCGTGTGGTAGAGCATGGGAATTCACTGATCAGACAGGCTTCTGACTATGACGCCAACGACGCTCCGAGGCACAAGAGACCGAAGCTCCAGATAATGGGTAAGTATAGCTAACCCTTTATCTGTTTCAGCCCGATCTTCAAGCTACGCAGCAAGGAGACAATGACCAAAACACACAATTACCCGATTCCGGGCGTACCTAGCAAACAACCAGCTTGGTACCCTTACCCTTAACCCGTGCCGGCCTCAGACGCTAAGAACGCATCTTTGGCCGAACACAATCCTTGAGCTACACAGCCCAACCTTCCTTTCCGACGAACTCGGAGCACATGATGCCAATTGGAACCCTGGGCTTCTAACTAGCCAAATACCCCAAACCTCCTTCCAAAGTCCGAGAAGCAACAGCCAATTCCTCTCACGACAGACGAAAGACGCTCCCGGGAGCCGACATGCCAGCGAAGAAAGAAAACTAAGACAGAAGAGCGCCAGAAGAAACGACCCAGCTGGCAGGGTCCAACAGCCAGGACCAGGGGAGGTCTGCTAACCTCGCAGGGGGGGGGCGGGTTGACGATGAGAGAGCTCAAGCTCGACCCCTAATCATCTAAGATCGACAACTACAGTGAAGAATATTGGCGCAGAGGTGGATTTAAGTTAGATTGCGCCCTAGGCCTGTTCCGATTTGGCGCCCTGCTTACTTTATGATGGTATACATATTATGTGTAAAAAAAAAAAAAAATTTCGTTGAAGCACCCGTGCTATATAAATTTGAATTACCCGCGAAAATGCCGACGCTGTCAACAAGTGCGCATACGCGGTAGAATTATAACTGAGGCCATTTTAAATATCCATGGTATTTTACTTTCCGCTTTTGACACTGGTGAGTTAAGATCGTTTACTTAGTCTTTAACGGATTATCACGTTTATTTCTTTAATCCTTTGATATTTTGAATATATTTGATTACTAAATGATGTCATATTATTGAGTTAACGTTGCTGTATAGTTATTTTTGGGAATTAAAGGATATTCCGTGTAATAATTAATTTTTATTAACGCACATGTTTGTGCGATTTCCGCGTCCATTGGACACATGTTAACTCATTAATTATCGTGGCAATTTTGTATTTTGTGGTCGCTTGAAACACAATACCGTGGTGTTTTGTCATTATTTAGATTATTGTATTATATTCTGTGCTTGAGTGTAGACGCGTCTAAACGCTCCAGACTAAAACCGCAAAATAACCGGTAAAACTCATCCAAAAATTATTTAGAAGTGAACTAGACTACAGATAAAAAAATTGTGCATCGAACCATGTTTTGTAATGAATGATTAAATTAATATGAACTAAATTGTAATAATAAAGTGAATGGGTAAAAAGAAATAGTGTTGACAAGAATTTTGTTTTAGTTTAGAATGTCGAAGTGTACACTCGCATCTTTAGAGCTCCGTGTCAAGTGGTTCAAGTGTTAAGTGAGATAAACAGGGTGCAAGCTATATGCCTGGAGTATATTGATAAACCATAAGTAAAAAGTAATTTGTGAAAGTAATTTGTGAGGACTATCGATCATATACCCAGTGTGCGAAATTCAGCCCTAAATAATTCGTATACAACCGAAAAACATCTTACCTTCTGGGTCAACCGTACAACACACAAAGGAGAGTAACACCACAATCTAGCATTCGCTAGAAAATAGAAATTACAAAAATAAAAAATGTACGATAGTGAAGAAAAGGTAACAAACGCACAGTTATTAAATGAGATAATTAATAACAGGAATGAATTTAAGGCTTGCGAGACCAGATTACAACTAAAAATAGAAGAAAATAACAAACAAATAAAAGAACTAAAAGAAGAAAACAACTACTTAAAAGATAAGATCGAGTACTTAGAAAAAATATATAAGAAGAAGAATATTTTAGTGTTTGGTCTTGACGTGCAAAACGTAGGAAAAGAAAAGGTTCCAGAACACACGATTAACGCATTATCAAAATTATTGCAAGTAGAAATAAATTCAACAGTAGATGTCAGCAATCTTTATCAGGTTGAAACTGAATACGCAAAATTCATAAAGATCGAATTCACTACCCAAATCGTAAAAGATAAAGTTTTACGAAACTGCTTTAGACTTAAAGGCACCAAAATAAAAATTGTAAATGACCTGACGTACAAGGAAAGACAAGAATACAAAATACTTACAACACATTTAAACAAAGCCAAAACGAATCCTAACAATATTTGTTATATAAAGAAGAACCAACTATACGTAAACGACATTCCTTACGCGGTAGAAGAGTTGAAGCAAATAGAAATTGAAGAAATTAATTATTCCAGTGCAAATTGTGCCCCACCCACGCCTTCAAGCAGTCAAGAAACAAATCTAGAAATTCCCAAAGCAAAATTTAAAAACCAGGTCGAGACAGAGCCCCCGCTGTCGACAAGTGCAAAAAGGATACACCGACATATTCACCAAGGGAGACAAGTACAAGAGCTAAATTGTCCCTTCGCACGGAGTCTTACAACACACCACAGGCCGTCGCCCTTGGCGCCGTTTCCAGCAGAACCGCTACAAAAGTTCCAGATGTCAAACAAACCCGAAGCAAAGGCAATAAAAGATAATATTCTCTAACCCACATGACCGTCGACACAATATAGAAAACGGACCACTATAAGAAACAAACAAAATAACAGTATGTTCTATCCTTTATTATTTTAATTATTGTATTTACTCATTAGCCGCCGTACTAAGTATATCTAAATTCCTCAACTTACTTTAATTCTAATATAAATTATTTATATCACATATAACTGTTGTTACTATCAACTCAACTTATTCAATAAGTTGTATACATATATTATAAGCTTACAGTGCAATTAATTACATGACAATGGATAAATACATAAGAGACTACAAAATTGAAGCTATTCAAACAAATATAGCTAAAACTATCTCCGATTACAATGCCGTAATAAATGAATATAATGATAATAAGAGTAATAATATTAACTTTAACATTTTTCATAGCAATATTAGAAGCATTAATAAAAACCTGAGTGAAATGAAGATATTGCTGAGTGAAATTCATAAAGACTTCGATTTTATAGTATTTTCTGAAACCTGGAAAATTTTTGACAAATCTGTCTTCGGAGTAGCGGGATATAATATGGTTTATAATGATGGCGATATCAACCAAAACGATGGCGTAATTGTATACATTCGAAATAAAATTGAATACAGTCACCGAATTGTCAACATTAATAATATTAAAATTATTGAAATACAGGCAAAAATTTCCAATAAAAACATTATAATTACCGCAATTTATAGACCACCTTCAACATCTGCAACGACTTTTATTAATGATTTGTCAGAATATCTCAAAAACTGCCAGAGTAACTATGACTTTCACATACTAATTGGTGATATTAATATAAATATATTAAGAAACGAAGAATATGTTCACGATTACCTAAACATTTTAGGAGAAGAAGGATTTATATCCACTATTAATAAGTATACAAGATGTCAAAATTCAGAAAAATCATGCATTGATCATTTATTTCTCAAATCTAAGAATATTTCAACAAAATACGAAATAAACTCCTTCGTCATAGAAACAAATATCACAGATCACTACTCTATCGCCGGACAATTAACGCTATCTGAAATAAGACACCAACAGAATTGTTATCAAAAAACTAAAAGCTATCTAGATAAAAATAGACTGAAAAATATTTTAGAAAAAGAGAAGTGGACCGATGTGTACTCGACTAATTGTATACATAACGCAACGGATAGTTTCATAAGCAAAATTTGCAGTAACATTGAAAAATGTACAAAATCAATTAAAATAAAAAATAATGAAATTAAAAGGAAGTCTTGGATAACTCAGGGATTGGTAAATTCTGTGAATAAGAAAGATATACTGTACTCAGATATGAAACGTAACCCTACCGAAGAAAATAAAAATGAATTTAAAAAATACAGAAACGAATTAAATAATTTAATTAAGATAGCTAAATATAATTACTATCAATCAATAATATACAAAAATAAAAATAACACACAAAATTTATGGAAATGCATGAAAGAAATTACTCAAACAAATAGCAAAACGGAAGAAATAACGGAAATAAGAACATCTACAGAGACAACATCAAAGGAAAATATAATCATAGCAAATACCTTTTGCGATTTTTTTACAAATGTTGGGAAAACTTTAGCAAATAAAATAAAAATCTCTAACAATATAAGTGAGAATATCTCTAGCACTATGGGCAACAGAATGACTAACTCAATATTCATCTCTCAAACGACAGAAAATGAAATAATTAAAACAATCAATGAGTTAAAAAATAATAAAGCACCGGGACTTGATGGAATAAAAGCAGAAATCTTAAAAGATTTAGCCCATATAATTGCTCCACCTCTCAACCATATAATAAATAAGTCATTTAATGATGGTGTGTGCCCAGCAGCATTTAAAATGGCAGTCATTAAGCCAATTTATAAAAATGGGGACAAACTGGATGTGACCAACTACAGACCTATATCCCTAATTTCAAACTTCGCAAAAATTTATGAAAGAATATTATATAAAAGAATTAATGATTATTTAGAAAAATACAACATATTATCAGATCAACAGTTTGGATTTAGGGAACAAAAATCAACAAGTGATGCAATTGTCAAGCTAACAGGAAAAATTAACCACTCTGTTAGCAGTAAAGAACCGTCCTTATGCGTCTTTGTTGATTTGGCAAAGGCGTTTGATACTGTTGGCCACGTACAGTTGCTGCAAGTTTTAGACAATATTGGATTTAGGGGAGCTCCGTACAAACTTGTGGAAAGTTATCTAACACATCGACAACAGTGTGTAAAAATTAATAATATATTAAGTTCATCACAAATTGTTGAATATGGAGTTCCACAGGGTACTGTTCTTGGACCAATATTATTTAATATTTATCTTAATGACTTATTCAAAATAAAAACACAAGGAGACATAATAAGCTTTGCGGATGACACCGCGATTTTTTATTGTGATACAGAATGGACATCATTAAAAAAAAAGTAGAGATCGACTTCAAAAACATTGTTAACTGGTTTAATAATAGACTGCTCACAATAAATTTTAAGAAAACCTATTTTATTCCATTCACTTCTTATGCTAGATACTTGCCAACATTTAAAACAATAAAAATAAATATTAATGAAAATTTAAACTTTGATATCTCTTCGGTGACCAATATGAAATATCTAGGCATATATATAGATAGTCATCTAAAATGGGATATACAAATAAACCACATAATAAAAAAAACAAGATGCATGTTACATAAATTTAAATATCTCTCTGATGTACTCAAAATTGAACAACTAAGAATACTGTATTATGCACTGGTCGAATCGCATTTAACCTATGGCATTATTGCCTGGGGGGGAGCAACAAATAACTTTCTCGGCAGCTTACAAAAAATTCAAAACTCCATACTAAAAATTATGTATAAAAAACCTAGACTCTTTCCAACAGATAATTTGTATAAAGAAACATGCATGTTTGACCTCCGACAACTGTTTTGTCAAAATCTGTTGCTTAAACAATATAAAGATAAAAAAAATCTTGTTAAAATCCTCCATAAATATGACACAAGGCATAAAATTAATGCTTCTAAATTACCTAAAATAGAAAAGACAATTGCCCAACGATGTTATACATACCTGGGACCTAAAATATATAATTTACTTTCACCTGAAATAAAAAGAGTTAATTCATATAATTTATTCAAATCAAAAGTAAAAAAATGGATCCTAGAAATACCCCGGGGAAAGCTATATAGTGTAATAGATATAAAAGTTCAGTACTATAACATAAAGATATAAAAGTGATCTAAAAAATACCTAGTAAATACACTATAAAATGATATAAATATTTCACAATTGTAATTAATTGAATTGTACTTATATAATTGGATGTCTTCTACACGAACAATGCACAAGTACGTAAAAATACATATTTATATAAGTATTGCATGAAAATGTGAATCTTTTACACATTTTGTATTATATATAAGTATATGTTCCATTTATTTTGTATTGTATAATTAAGGTAATCCAAGGCAATCTAAGTAAGGTAATCTTTATATATAATTATGGCTACATAAGATATTAGTTAAATGTATGTATCTAAGAATTTGAATATATATATGTATATATATCAATTGCATGAAAATGTGAATCTTTTACATATTTTGTATTGTATATGTATGTATATATATAAGTATATATTCCAGTTATTCTGGAATTGTATAATTTAGGTTATATTCTTTATATATTATTAGGATACGATGTGCTTAATGAAACATTATATACACAATATCGCAACATACTTAACAATTGTAAGTATTTATAAGTAATAATACCCACTCGCAAGGATTCCTTTTGTGGGTTTTGCTTCATTTATTTACTGAATACTGTTAAAATCAACACACTGCAAATTATGTGCTATTATATTAACGTTGTATGTAAATATATTGTAATGTTGTCATTCTTTTCGTAAATAAATATTATTATTATTATTATTATTATTATTGTGGACGGGGATTAAACTCGGAAATTATTCAAGGGATAAATTAAAATCTTTGTTTCTTAATCGTGTGTAGACGATCTCATCTCATTAAAAGTCGAAACCTAAAGTCGTTTTGTCGCATTTAGTTAACCTCGTGTTATTACAAGAGGTTAAGAGATAATTTTTTATTAGTTTATTTTTCGGGAGATTAAACCCATAATTTTGTTTGCAATATTTGTTACAGTATTAGTATTTTTCAGATAGTAATTCAGATATTTTCTCTCTAATTCAATTCTAACTAAATTTTGTTACCTTTGTTCAAATTTTTGGTCATAACCAGCCAGCTATTTTGGGAACGGCTAAAATTTCATGAGAGTAGAGTTTTCTCATTTATTCATTTCATTTATTATATTTATCAGTAGCTTATTCAGATATTTTCGGAAGTAAAATTTTATCAATACTCAGGTTTTTTGTTAAATTGCTAATACCTAGTTTGGTTTTGCAGTGACCTTCGTCACTATAGTTTTTTGTACTTTTCTTGTATTTCTTTTTCCTCACAATTTTAATTTTTTTTTCTATTATCAACTTGTTCTTTACATTACCCCCTTTTCATGTAAAATCCTAGACCAACCCACCATTGAAGCAAGGCACAAGGCATAACTTGAATATTTGGAGTTATCCTCAAAGTATTGGATATTATTCCAACACAGCGTCTCCTGGAAATCAGCGTTGTCAGGACCTGAATATTACGTTCTCCTTCCCGGGTACCCGCGGCCATCTTCAGGATCAGACCTCGCCGGGATTCCACGTCTCCGCTAAGCTAAGTAGCCCAAATTTATGTGCAAAATTCAACTTTTGGTCAGAAGAAAAATTGTAAACCAGTTGATCGTTTCTTATTGTAATTTTTTTGTTAATCTTCAAATTTAATTTTTTTTAAACTGAATTTTTGTCAACTAATTAAATCAAATTTCACTAAATATTTTTAATAACTTGTAAAGTGTTGTGAAATTTTCAATCTTTTATACTTATGTTAATATATTATTTGTTATATATTTGATTTTTATTGTTGTCTCCCCCTGATAAAGACTGCAAGAGTATTATTTACTGAATACTCTGGCGTCCAAATTTTTTGTAGTTTATTAAAGTTTTAATTGGTTAATTTGACAAGCAAATAATTGTTCAAAAAAATATATAACTCTTCTCGCCACCGAGTGACCCTCGACCAGCCCTGAGCTAACCGGTTGCTATTCTTTCATAGCTTCCTCAGCACCCAGCTGAGAAGTTGTGGATGCAAATTGGCGCCCAACGTGGGGCTTAAACTAGAAGTACGAAACAACTAAACCTTAATGGATACATCTCCAGGCTAAAACTAGATGTTGGCTACAACCAGGTGACAAAAAAAGGAATAAATACTATTGCCGTTTCAAAAATAAAATAAGACAAGATAATAAGATAAACGAGATAAGATAAAATGTAATTTAAGATATACAAATGTTGCTTCTAAACAATAAACGAAGGAAAGCGACGAAAAGGGAAAAACAATTATTTATGCCTTAATTGCCAATTTAGACAACAAATGAAAAATATGATGATAAAAGTATGAAAAAGATATTTTATGGATTGAACATTCAATTATTTAAACAAAATACTCTTGAAATAATAATGTCCCTCATACATGAAAAGGAGAGGAAAAGCTCAAAAACTTGTTAATACGGTCACTGGAGAAAAGACTAATTCATTTTAATTCTTTCTTTCAAATTTTGGCAATCTAGGTAGAGGCCTAAGCCTAAATCCATAACTGACAAGAACTTCAATGCATACCAACTTGTTTACTATGCCATGACTACATGTCTGAGTGGTTTTCTGTAATTCGCTTTACAATTACAATTTTTACTTTTTGTAATTTACATTTACCTGCAGCTCTAGGACATTTATCAAACAAACAGTTATAACTGATAAAAATCACGACTCATAAATTTTACAATTTGTTCATTTTTGAAATTTTGTAACTAATCACGATAAAAAATTATGGTAACATTTTCTTTTCGAGTTGCATTCTACAAATTATTTAAACTGTATTACAGAATCATCTTCTATTGGCGATCAATTTTTTAACTATTGGCAACATTTTCAAACACTATTTTGTAAAACAGTGGCTTGTTTCCAAAGCAATCAGTATACGATACAGTATTCATAAATAAGTATTTATAGACAACTACTTTGACAGAACTTTCATATTATTAGTAATTATTTTAATATTTAATCCCCAAGTTATACATTTTTCACTCAATGTTACTAATTGTCACTTGGCTAATTATTCTTAAATGTAACTTGAATATTATATGCTTTTACACATATTTCAAGTAGAGAAGCTTACGTAAACAGACTGCTTCATAATGAGAAGGCCATATAAGGTGCAGCGGGATATGAAAGATTATGAACTGACATTCAAAATAAACAATGCAGTGCAGTGTAGTCGCGAGGTCTTAAACATAAACAAAGTCTCTTAGCAAACGTTTTAATGGCAAATGTCAGAAGACCCTTTTTTGTAGATAGTTTAGTACTCTAACGTTGCTTTCATTACTCTTAGAGTAAAATTAGAACTTTATTTATCTTGTAAAGGAACAAACGCACAAAATAATTGCAACAATGTACGCTTTAAATTGATCCAGAAGATAAAACTTCATATGCTAATACATTGTGTAAGTATGAGATAATGTAGTATGCAGACTATTTCCTTGGATATAGTTGTATCAATAACAAAGCCACAGAGGAAAAGTTTTGGCCATGTACTAATAAGATCATAATACAATTTATTTTGGCGCGCTGAATTCGAATTCGCTATCCAATTTTCGCTATGTTATCAAAACGTTTCGCAAATTAAAAAATCGGTTAAAATATGGTTTTCGTAAAGTCTTTCATAGTAGGAGTGAGTGTGTTTTTTTGAAAAAAAACTTTTAATTCCTAAAAATTTACGATAAATTTCGAAACTCGACGCTTTGGTAGTGGTGATTAGGGTACCAGTACAAAGTCGTAACCCTCAGCATAATTATATGTACTTTTATTATTATTATGTTAGTTATATTTGCCCCCTAAATTTAAGTGCGTCATCAAAAAAGAATCGGCATATCGCAATTGATTTCTAAACTCTAAAAAACAAAAAACTTCTGTTGTAGGACACAAGGTCTCCTTGCGTTCTGGAAAGTTTTATTTCTTTTGAGTTTACTTATCGAGTGTGATATGCGGGTTCTTTTATGGAGTCCCAATCGAATTCAGGGTACACATAACATACCGAGTGGCTCAGCCGATAGGGACACTCTTGTAACTTTTAAATGAGAAAACGGATTTTTTTCAAATTTGGTGTGGTGATATGGGATGAAATGTCCTATTAACTAAAATGGCCGACTTCCAGTTTCGATGCAATTTACATGAAAATCAAAATTTTAAATGGGACAACCTGTATATTTTTGCATATTTGGATCCTACTGGCCAAAATTCATATGATCTGACCCTCAATCATTATTTTGATTTTCAATATTTTCAATTTTGATTTTTAGTTTTAATCGCAAAAGGCCTCGATTTAGCCAAAACTGGTAAAAATCGGTCTGCAAGCACCGTTGAAATATTATCTGTGCAGATACTCACATTACATCCTTCATTAAGTTCATTGGTTTTAGAACGAAAACTATTTCTTTGAATGGAACTCCTATGGGACAACCTATTATTTAATTAGATCTTTAAATTACGAAAAAAAATTACATGATATTGTCTACCTTCTCCTTGTTTTTAATTTATAATTAAAAAACGAATGTTTTGCCAATCCATATTTTATTATTTGAATAAATATTTTACAAAAGTGAATAGAATTCCATCATTTAAGATAAACCTACACTATTAATAGTACACTATTAATGCACAATTAAGTACCTATTCAAAATGTTGCCATTTTCCCTGATACACAACTGGGCCCTATTTACAGTACATCGCAATACTTTTCTACGCACGGCTTCCACAACTATGTTTGCAAAGTTGTAGGAGCTCGCAAGTAAACATAATTTTTAATGTTTCCCCGTATAAAGAAATCAGTTGGTGTTAGGTCCGGAGACCTAGGTGGCCATCTAACGGGACCGTGCGTACCTATCCAATTTTCTCAAATCTGTTATTTAAATATTGAGTTGCTATAATTGTATTGTGAGGTCCTGCACCATCTTGCTGGAAATACATATCTCGCGGTATTTCAGCCGGTAAGTTTGTTCCTGCTCAATTTCATATTCCAAGATAGACAAATAAAGTGTCCTCACTTACTATAAATGTATCATCATTTTGTTCGGGTTCTTTTCTAAATTTCGATTCAACCTTATAAAGGTTACTTCTTGCAGACTGCCTTCTCTCTGGATATCTTTCGGCATATAAATCAGAAGCTGCTCGTGCATTTCTCTTTCCTCAAAAATTACCAGCATATCTACTTGTTCACTTCCTGTAAATCTGTAATTTTGTTGATTTGTCATTTTTTTATATTTTAAATACCTGTACCTAGGTATTTATCCTTAATTAAATGAACACTTAAAATAATTGAAACTGAACGATGAATTTGACAACTAAATAAATATATTGTTTTCAACGCCCATTAATTGCACCGAATTTCTTCGTTAGTATTGATTTTAGACTACACGTAGTTACTCATAACAAAAACTTAGGTTTTTGGCATCCAGAGATTAATAAATTAGTTGTTTTTACGATTTTACCTATTTTATATCATTCATCAAACCTACCCAGGGCCAACTCTTTCAAAATAGTTATTGTAAAAAATCAATTTTCAAAACATTTCTTTTTTTAATTATAAATTTAGTAAAAAGAGATGGTAGACATTATGCATATCATTTATTTTGTAATTTAAAAATCTGATTAAATAATAGGTCGTCCCATAGCAGTTCCATTAAAAAAAATAGTTTTCGTTCTAAAATCAATATCGTTGAACTCAATGAAGGATAAATTGTGTTTAATGTTGGTATCTGCAGAGATAATATTTCAACGGTGCTTGCAGATTGATTCTTCACAGTTTTGGCCATATCGCGGCCTTCTATAATTAAAAGTAAAAATAAAAAAATCTATATTTTTTGAAAATCAAAATAATATTTGATATAAAGTGCTGTGTTTCTGCATTTTCCGGACCTCTTGCCGTAAAAATTCTTTTTGATATGGTCATTCGAAATTCTGACCTCAAGTTTGAACACAGCGGGTCGCATTACGTGTGGAAAACACACATTTATGCTAAGAAAATCGAATTTTAATCGATTTTTGACTTCTTTTTAATTTCCGAAAAATTTTTATGGATAGAGCAAACTGGGTCAGGAATTCGGATTCAGCTCATCAAAATACATCTGAAAATAGTACTCTGTTCATTAGTACATGACCAAATTATCTTTTCTGTGGCTGTGTAATTACCTTTGTAGAAGTTACTTATTAAAATGTTCTCCAACACAATATTTTGGATTTGCCTCGGTGACTTGATGGCCGGTTAAGAACACATTTGAAGAAATAGCTTTATCAAAATATTTTAAAAACGGCCGTTAACTGTACATTTTTATTTCAATTTAATAATTGCATAGGGCGAGTATTGAAACATTATCAACTGATACACCGGCGCATTCGCCAAAACCAAAACAGTTTTCTTCGTCCTAGTAGCCCAATGCTGTCAGGGCTAATTAATAGACCAAGAGCCCAGAACCCCCAGACCTACGTCATTTTAACAAAGCTAATATTTTGACAATAAATAGTGTGATATATACTTAAGAATGTATGCATATTTGCTAGTTTGAAAGCGGGGTTCTTTTAAAGATAACAGGAACAAAAGGTACAAAAATACCTTACTAACCTACGTCAAAGTATGATAGCTGGTTTTCATAAATGTATTTCACAGAATACTCTTAAAAACCAACATTCTATATTGCTAGATGCTTTTCGTGGGCCTCAACTTCCGCCAGACGTTTTAAAGGTCGAAAAAAAACCCAACCAATCTAACATAATAAATTTTCTGTTTTGTTTCGTTTTTTTTAGATAGTTAGTAGATATGATTCTGCAGTTATGTGAAAAAACAGTTTTTCGTAAAAAAATGACTATAGTCGAAAAAAATTTAATGAAAAAGTAGCGGGTGCATGAAATGAAAATGAGCCCAAGATCGTTACTGTAGAACCCTGCATTGAACAAGTCTAGCCGGTTTTCGATAACGTCTCTTTCTCGAAAAATCGATATATCTCGAAAAATAAAAGATATTTTTAAATGCTTCAAAAACGTACTTATTCGGGTTGCCGTGATCTATACTTACGATTGATAGTAAGTATTTAAACGTAGATTTGAAAAAGATACAGCAAAAGCGAGAAGAGCCGATTTTTGACGGTTTTTTCGATATATCTCGAAAAGCATTATCGCAATTGATACTTAAAAAAATAGCAATCGAGAGATCTTTTTAACATTCACAACTTTCTCATTCAACTTTTCTCGATTAGAATCATACTGTTTTTCCCATTTACGAAAAACTGTTTTTGTCACAAATTTTACTTCCACATTCACGTAGTGGATTGGAAGTAGAGTAATAGTAAAAAAATGTTTAAAATGTTTTTTTCTTGAAATAGGTTTAGAATGTCATGGAACGTCGATTTTTATATTTAAGCGAAACATTTTCTGTCTTGAGATATTCTGAAATTTGGTATACGTTTATATTATATTGACATCAGGGACTAGATTATATTTTGGGATTATTCCGTTGAAGGGTTGGGGGTTAAATTAGGGGTGAATAGGGGAAAATAAATAAAGCAAGCTGGTAAGAGTACAGAAACCTGAAATTCGGTGAACGTACTAGAAACCAAGGCATCAGATTTTTTTATAATATTTTTCAACCCCGACACTGCTCCTACTCCATTACTAAAGCGGTTGATAAAATAAAATTGAGATATGCACTTTAAATTTGATACACGTATGTATTATAACGATATCTGGCACTAGATTATATTTTGAGATGATTCCGTTGAAGGAAGGGTTGGAGGTTAAATTGGGGTAAATAGGGGAAAATAAGTAAAGCAAGCTGGTAAGAGTACAGAAATTTGGGATTTGGTGTATATACTAGAAGCGCAGGCCTTTGATTTTTTTTAAATAATATTTTCCATCCCCCACCACTCCCTTATTAAAAGAGACGATAAAATTAAATTGAGATTTTTACTTGAAATTTAGTACACGTATGTATTATAACGACATCTGAAACGAGATTATATTTTGACATGATTCCGTTGAAGGAGTGGAGGGAAAGTAGAAGTAAATAGGAAAAAATAAGTAAAGCAAGCTGGTAAGAGTACAGAAACATGGGATTTGGTGTATATACTAGAAAACAAGGCCTCAGATTTCTTTCTAATACTTTTCAACCCCCACCACCACCACTCTATTATTAAAGGGATTGATAACATGAAATTGAGATATTCACTTGAAAATTGTATGTATTGTAATGACATCCGATTGAGATTATTCCGTTGAAGGGGTTGGAGGTGGTCGATCGTGAATAGCGCAAAATAAGTGGACCAAGCTAGAAACTTCATTTTTAACGTACACCGTAGAAACCAACGCCTCAAATTTTTCTATGATATCTGCCCGAAATATTAATAAAATTATATGACCAATAATTTCCACATACAAGAGTGCAGATATAGTCAAGATGTCTCTTTTAAAGTGACGGACGAGAAATCTGGATGTGGAAGTAGTGATTCCTTAGGCAGCGGTTTTTTTGGATAAATTCGCCATTTCAGATCGCGTCCATTGAAACACAAATCTTTTTTAGATTTTTTTTCCATACAACCGTATTTTCTGTTTCCGGGTATACTTCTATCTATTGATTGGGCTATAGAGTCTAGCGGAAAGAGTCTTAAAATATATGAAATTTTTTCTCGAGTAGGAACGTATAGATGTTTAGTCATCCCATTGAAGAATCTTAAAGGCACTAGAATCTGGTTTTACGGCATCTTTCTGAGGTACTAACAGATCTTGTGATTTTTTAAAGAAATTTGTTTTTCTCTGTGCGTGAAATCTTTCCAAGGTATTTTCTTTCGGTCATAAATACACACATTGGGCTGTTTTTTTAAATTTAAATAGAGTAATTAATAAAAAATAAGAAAATGCTAATGAACCCAAATGAATCTTTTAAATTTTGCAAAAAATATTCTCTTTTGACGAAGTGACTACAGCAAATTATTGGAGATCCCTCTTTAAACACATTTAACTTTTTTGTTCACGAGATAGTCATGATCGAGCTGAATTGAAGCTGTGCCAACATATCATCTGAAGTAACGTAAGTGGCGACTCAAAAATAAAGTTGTTAGGCTCTTTTATATGCAACCCAGTTACTAATACAATCTGATCACTTTAAGTGCGAGAGAAAGTGAATTATACTGGAAATCTACATATTGAACGAGGCTTGGCATAGTACTCGTCTCGTATAGTGTATAAATTTTGAAAATACCAGAAAATTAAATAAAATACTCCATAATTTCTCAATAAATATCATGTTTGTTGCTGCTAATAGTGTTAGATAGTAGGTGTGATTTTTAATATTGAAAATTATTGCAGGTAAGGATTTTTATAACCAAAGTACAGAGCAATTTAATGCTTTCGTGTCGTTACTCTGTCTTGAGTTGCTGTATAAAAATCGAAATGATTATTTCTAGAAAAATTCTATGTTAATAACTGAATGTGGTACAATTCAGCGTCAGTTTTCGAACAGAAAATTAATTGTTTACTTTCAAAATTTAAAGTTTGCATTTTGTAATTAAAATATGAAAGTAAATAAGGTGTCATAGTTAGTATTACACAGGTATAGGAATGACATAGATGCATAAAGTGAATTTATCTGCCTTATTTGTGGGAAACTGATTATGGAGATATTTTGAGAAAAGTAGTAATAAAACATAGAATGTAATTTTAGGTCCTGAAACGATTGTGGACATATCACAGTGGGTCGAAATAAATCATTTTTTTGCGAAAACTGATATCGAGAAATTAGGGTAATTAAAGGGGGTGGAATTCGAAATAATTGACTAAAATTCTGAAAAAAATTATTCACAGAGAATTGAACCTACAAATTAACATAGAAATAACGAAAACATTTCCTTTATAAAATAGAATGGCTTTAAGGGGTATATCAGGCAAAAGATATGATCATTTCTGGGGCCCAATTCTCGACTTTATTCCAATGGGAAAAATAGAACTTTCCCATGGGAATTTATATTTTGTATTCTCGATGCAACTCATAGGAATTTTTTCCAACGAAAGTGTGAGAATATATTCACAAGACGAAAGGCTGGGGAATTTATATTTCTAATGGATTAATTGCAACAGATCATGCGCACTTCGCGACTAGAGTGAGACATAGCGTGCATAGAAAAAGACACTTTATAAGCTGTGATAAAAAGGTAATATAATAAAAAACCTATATTATATTAATGGTAATTCGTTTATTGTTTTACGTTTGTAATATTTATCATTTTGAAGCCCAAGAAGTCCAGTTCCTTTTCTTTCTTTTCTAGGACGCTGTTAAGGTTGTCGGTTATATCTTGCCATCTTCTCCGAGCCTCTTGATGTGTAAAGTTGTTAGTAAATTTTCCAATACACAATTCCTCGTCATTTTCCACAAACCCAATAAGAATTTTTTTGGGCCTCTGTAGCATGGCAGCTTTATTCCTTGTCCGCCCCATCCGTCGTAACAAGGGAATGTTTTACTTTTTGTACTACTAAAACTAAAAACTACCTAACAAAAACTGTTTATATGTTGTATTGTATTTATCTTATGGGCTAGGTATCAGTCCTTTTCACTGTTCTCAATATTACAATTTGAAAAAATCACCAGAATCTTTAATGTTATTGGTCGATTTATGAAATGGATCCGATAAATTTTGTGAATCAATTTTAAATATAATCAAGAATGTTACGAACTGTATGCTAATCATCAGAATGTAGAATACCAACCTATACAAGGTACATTATAATATAAGAATAAATGTTGGCACTAGTAAGGAAAGACCAAATGATACATTTGGTATTAGAAAAATATGTTTCATTTATAATAAGCAAAGAACTGTAAAGAAGTTTATATGTAGATAACACTGGCACTAATGAGAATATAACAAATTTCTGAATACTGCTAAAATAAGAAGTGATGTGGATTTGGAGTAGTTGGAAAATTAAACAGGGGGTGTCTTTTACACATGATTTTGACGCGCATGCCTGCGGAATGTGGAAAGTTACTATATTAAATTTGCCAACAGAAGACTGTCTAGCTCGAAAACGGGTAAAAAATGTATATTAAACAAACAAAAGTATTTAACATTGCTACGTTCTAAGAAATACATATTCATATCTTTTACTGATTGCTAGTTTAATGTGTGAATAATTCTCTTGTCGGAAATAATTTATCGACGATTATTACTGTCACTGTGTTTAAAGTAAAAATAAAATTAGTAATAGTAATACGTATAACAGTAATTTTGAAAGTTGTTAAAGTTTCTCTTTGATATGTTTCGGGTGGTAATTCAACAGCAGTAACAGCTTGCAAAAACCAATTACACTATACTGAATTTCCAATATTCGTTTTTTAACCCAAAATATATTGTTTACAATGTTGTGTTATCTGTCTTATCTTAGTAGTATAGCCAGCGTCTCCTGAATTTAGAAAGGGATGTGGTGAGGTTTATTTAAACTATTAACTGCTAATATATGGGGTTTTTGAGTTTATCAAATTCAAAATTAGTGACCCAATTTCTCTGATTTTTGACAATGAAAGTTAAACATTAAACAATCTCATGATCAATTTTCAACTTAAAATTTGAGGGTAACAATTATATTAGTCGTTATAAAGTCAGTGTAAACATGAATAAAGCAAATAAGGGAAAATAGCATATTTTTGGAATTTTTGTCACCTTTTATTGACGGGTAAATTAAAACTCTGTGAAATTTTATTTAATAATTTCTAGCAATATTTTAAATTTTGGTAGCGGTTTAATTTGTCAACCTTCTTATTTTTCTATTTCCAAATTTGTTTAGCTATAGACCGATAAGAAATAACAGCTCTAAAAAGTCTTAAACGAAATAGTACCAAGAAATGAAAACATTAGGTGATTTCCTGTACAACACTGTAGAAATATCCAATTTCTAATGTTTATGAATACCATAGACTAATTTACATCGATATATCACGCAAATGATCGTATATACCACCGGGTGCCATATCATGATATTTTCCTATTTAACATACCATTCATCGCAACCGAACAATAATCGCATAACCACTGCTTCAGCCATGCTTGACGTTCACAATCGGCGCGGCGTCCAAAACTGAAGCGATAAATTTAACACAGATACACGAATTGTACAAAGCGATTCAAAGACTGGCCGCAAAATTAGCCTGTTTTTACGTACATCATAACTTTGCACCGAAAAAAGATAATGGAACGTTAAAGGTCTTAAATTAAAGCTAATCGAAAAATGCAAATGACGGCATTTTTTTAGTTTTCAATATGGGGGTACCTACTACCCCTCTGAATAGGGGTTGAACTACGTATAATTTTATACATTTTTCACTGAATTTATTCTCATGATGGTTTTTAAAACAATTACTTTAAAAATTTATTTTTCAGAGTAATTAAATTTAAAAAACTCCAAATCTAAAAATCATCCTTGAATAAGGGTTAAAGCTGCCGTTACATAAAAAAATTCTAATAATGTGTTTTGAAACAATTTCCATATATTCTTAGAATTTTCTTAATGTAGGGGTTTTTAAGGTAGTTATACCGAGAGAAGTGGGATATCTGTTAGCGAATCGACAACCTCTCAAGTTTATCGATTCTCTAACAGATGTCGCACCTCACGAGAGAGAGACAGTTGGGAAAGATTTGACAACGCCGCATATAGTTGCTCACGCCAGCCAACACCACCTGTTTTTAGGTGGTGTTGCGCCAGCTGATCAGACTAGTGTCTACGCCTCAAGCGGGAACAAATAATCCCGCATGTGCATTAGTGCTGGTTGGTTATTGTACCGCCTTTCAACCCATTTATTCCGTGTTATAGCACTAATTGTGCGGTGCATGGTTGGCATATGGGTAATGTTCTCGCTTAGGGTGCGAGAGAACCCGGGTTCAATTTTTGCACACACCGAACTTTAAAAAATTATTTTATGACGATTGATGTATTTTTTCACAAATTCAGGTTTGATTTGACAGCAGAAATAATATTTTCCTTCTTAATCCTATAATGATTTCATTCTTTCATGTGACTTCTTTAGGTAAGGTTAGTTAGGTTGATTTTTATTTTGCTATCACATTGGGAATAATTATCCGCGCCGCAGGCAGTATTAGCGTGGCAGATGAAGAAAGTAGGTGCTCGCCCCCCCCCCCCCCCATTTTCCCCCAAAGTAACACAAAACATTTCAATTTAATGCGGATTATTTGTTGCAGCTTGGGGGTCTAGACTGGTGCTGATCGCTCTTCTTTGTACATTGTATTTTTACCAATGTTTGTTATGTAAATTTTATTATTTAGTCATTCGAAGATCGGTTATTTAACAATTTAAGAATGTCAAGTTGCGATGATCAAGTGCGTCAAAACGGGTTAGCACAAAAAAACCAAATGCCAAAGTGTGTTAAATAAAAAACATAAACGGATTACTCTCAGTACCTATTTACTCTTGAATGTGGAGTTTGCTCGAGTTTGAATCGGGTTGAGAAGGAACTTCTCATAACATAAATAAAGATGCAAAATCATTCCTGGCAGATAATATTCAAGTAAAAGAAAAATAACTGATTACACAACATTATGTAATAATTAAATAATAAATTATTCTTACTTTTCAATTCAATAAAAAAATGTATTCATTCTTCAAAATATATTATACTATATTCATTCACTATTCTACATATTTAAGAGTCAGGTATCTATATTATATTTGACAAATTAAAAAGAATATTTTTACCTCGTTTAGTAAATTAATGGAAAAATATATTATTATATATACAATAAATAAAATCGGAATGAAAATTTGTAAATCTTCTACTTTCTTGTATGGTTATATGGTACTGCATTTAAAATAAACGCAAAGTATTTTCAACTATCCGCGACAAGTATTAGAAATAGTCATACTCATGTCACCATTCAATAATTTCAATAATTTTCGGGTAGCTGCTATTACGTTATTATACGGTATACCATCTCGATATTTATACATGTGCTTCGTTAGGAAGTGTGGCAAAACAATCAATGATGCCATTTTGTTCCGTTTTTTAGGTACTTTTCAAATTCAACATTAAAATTTAAAAAAACATATACAGGGTATTAATTGTCTTCTTGAACAACAAAAACATTTCTTTTTCGAGTCCTGACCTGGATTTATTTTGTGTTTGATACAAGAACTTATTCAAGATCACTAGTGTATTATATGAACTAAATATGAGCTTATTGTTCCATTCCTTTACAAAGTAACAACCAAATGAAATTTTGACAAAAATATATAAAACACCCTGTATTTCAGCAACGAGGGCCCAACTAGCCTTTTCAATGGGTGATTATGATTACCCTTGGTGTCCCCTATCTGCCATTAAAGCGAAAGTGAAACACCCTGTATGTAATATTTTCCAATAAACCTACTCATTGTTTTATTGTTGAAATCATTATTGTTTTTAAAACTAATAATTCTATGATTTTTAAATACACGTTTTTATATATAACGATATAATAAAATAGTATTATAATTCACTGAGTTTTGTGAGAAAAACTACATACTTAATTTAATGCACACATTCATTATCCGACTGTATGATTTTGGCAGGCTATGTATAATGTATATGGGTATGCATATAGGTGGTTATGGATTTTCCATCATAGCGGCGAATCTATTGGACCGATTTTTATAAATGAGGCGTCGTTGGATTCGTCTTAATGACAAGAGTGATATAGGCTATACAAAATACAAAATGTAGCTCACTGGCCGCCACATTGTCTCGGACACTAAATTGGATTTAAACCATACCGAAATAGGTGTCAAAGAAAAGATCTCAATAAAAATGTGGGGATGTATGTATGTAGGTGGATATGGATGTTCCATTATAGCGGCGAATCTACTGGACCGGTTTCTATAAATGAGGTGTCACTGGATTTGTTTGAATGACAAAAGTAACATAGGTTATAGGAAATACAATATAGAGCCCACTGGCCGCCATATTATAAAAATGTATATTATGGAAATTTTAATACACCAATAATTTCGTAGTTGGATTTCAAGTTTGAGGCTACTTCTTGTACTCTGGTATCTTTAATTGATTCATTATATACGATTATTAGTCTCCGCTAAATAAACAGTACCTACATAAAATTATAAGTTCAAACTCATCGAATCGTGATTTCCAACTTAATTTACAATTTGAAAGAGTATACGTATCTCTGAAGAAATAAAATCTGAAGTTAAGGATCCTTCGGTCCCGACCACAAGGCAATCTTAACACAAATAAGTCCGGAGTTGCATTTGCGTTGCATATTAGTTGCGCTTCTGAATTGATATTCACCCACCGGAGAACTTAAACTAAACTGCGACCCGTTCACTATGCATCTGGTCGGCTCACTTTTGAGGAGACAGTTACATTGCAAGGTAATGATATCTTAGGCTGGAGCTTTGAAAAATTTTGAAAAAATCGATAAATCGATAAATCTCTTAATTCCAGAAATAGAATCCTAGACATTAAGTAGGTCGGTTTTCAGATTCATGCCATCTATACATTCTTTACAAAGGCTTCCAATAGACCACAGGTTTCTACTGAATAATCTGATAGAAGTAAATGATTAAGAATTTTTGCTCGATAGAAATTAAAGTCTCGTCAGGTGTACCATAAAGCCCTCATACGGGATCGATCCCGCTAAAGAACACATTTTACAATCATATTTATAAGGGTTTTACTAATGGTAGTTTCCCCTTGGAATAAATTACAAACAAATATTAATCATATTATCATCACACGGTATCATCGTATTGGTATGGAACTAATGCAGATAAATGTCATACGAGATGTGTCCGTCACTACAAGTATCCCATTTAATGTCTATTACCGTGCGATCGAAAAAGAATGAAAATAACGTCACGAAAAAGTCACTAAAATTGATTTCTATTCCACGTACGTTATTAAAACTAATTTTCTATGTTACTAGGGAGTAACGGCTAGTTCTCTAGTTAGTGTTACCATCTGATATATGTTACTTTCGTGAATGTTATTAATATGGGCTTGTGTTTGATTTCTCTCTCTTTAGCTAACAAATCAGTGTTTTTCAACGATCAGTTGAGTATCACTTGTGTGGTAAATTAATAAAGAAACTAGCATTTTGTGTAAGTACTCTATCTGACTATATTATTTAGTTAGAAAATGGTTTTCTCTGGAGACGACGATAAATTTATACTCGAGGCTTATTTTCGAAGTAGTTAATTGATAATTAAAGTTGTTTACCCACAGCCGACATATTGAAACATATCATTGTCATTGTCGCCAACGTGAAATTGTTGAAATTATCACATAGCATGTGAACGGCACACAAAAAATCTTTATGGAGTGGCATATTCACACTTTCTGGATCTCCCTGTACATTAATAACACCTGTTTAAAAGTGAATTATTTATTATTTGTTTGCTTATAGTAATGAAACATATATTCTTTATAGGATTTTGCAAACAGTGGAAAGAAAAGCTATCTATGAGAACTAAAGGAAAAACTATATATATAAATATTAATGAAATCTTTGCATTATTTCGATAACCTGACTTCTGGTTATGCTACCAAGTGAAAATTCTTATCAGCCATTCTCATTTTAACACTAGCATCCAACCTAGTCCCCGGCTAAGCAGGCTAAACTAGTATCCACATGACCCCCTACGATATGTAAATTCAGTTAAAAATGAGAACAAAGGCCTGAAATTAATTTATTTACGTACCTTGTCTTTAAAAATTTTTTTCATTCTAATGAATTACATTTTCATAAAATCTCATTCAGTTTCTTGGACATGCTTAGCCGTTGAAACGTTTTTCGTCCTTATTGATGACTCATCAGAAAAGCCCAAAGCCACTCATAACGATGTTCCATGCAAAACTAAGACAATATCCATGAACAAGTTTAAAATAATTATAATTTTGACATTGACTGATAAAAAACAACAGATCTACACCTATCTATTATCTAACTAGTATTGGAGCCTATATACTCTATGCATGTTTAAAAGTGAATTATTTATTATTTGTTTGCTTATAGTAATGAAACATATATTCTTTATAGGATTTTGCAAACAGTGGAAAGGAAAGCTATCTATGGATGCTAGTGTTAAAATGAGAATGGCTGATAAGAATTTTCACTTGGTAGCATAACCAGAAGTCAGGTTATCGAAAGAATGCAAAGATTTCATTAATATTTATATATATAGTTTTTCCTTTAGTTCTCATAGATAGCTTTTCTTTCCACTGTTTGCAAAATCCTATAAAGAATATATGTTTCATTACTATAAGCAAACAAATAATAAATAATTCACTTTTAAACATGCATAGAGTATATAGGCTCCAATACTAGTTAGATAATAGATAGGTGTAGATCTGTTGTTTTTTATCAGTCAATGTCAAAATTATAATTATTTTAAACTTGTTCATGGATATTGTCTTAGTTTTGCATGGAACATCGTTATGAGTGGCTTTGGGCTTTTCTGATGAGTCATCAATAAGGACGAAAAACGTTTCAAAGGCTAAGCATTTCCAAGAAACTGAATGAGATTTTATGAAAATGTAATTCATTAGAATGAAAAAAATTTTTAAAGACAAGGTACGTAAATAAATTAATTTCAGGCCTTTGTTCTCATTTTTAACTAAATTTACATATCGTAGGGGATCATGTGGATACTAGTTTAGCCTGCTTAGCCGTAGGGGACTAGGTTGGATGCTAGTGTTAAAATGAGAATGGCTGATAAGAATTTTCACTTGGTAGCATAACCAGAAGTCAGGTTATCGAAAGAATGCAAAGATTTCATTAATATTTATATATAGTTTTTCCTTTAGTTCTCATAGATAGCTTTTCTTTCCACTGTTTGCAAAATCCTATAAAGAATATATGTTTCATTAATAACACTTCTTGATAATCTTTCTGATCCATTATGTGGATGTGGAAATACTACGGGTTGACTTACGTACTACTTCTCTATGTTACTTTACTACTTCTTATTCTTTATTTTATATATTTATCTAAATATCATGCAAACAACCAATTTATTGTATGAAATCAGAAAATCTACTACGGGTACGCAGAGTTAGTGTTTAAATCTCTTCATTATTCATATTAATATCGGATACTCATCAAGCTGTATGTTGTGTTTACCTTTTATACCGTTCACAAACATATACGAAAGTAAGTTTTAGTATTTTGTCGACAGAACGATGCGTACTATATCTGATCATATGCATGAGACAGAAATTGATTTGATCCTCTGCCTAAGTTTGAATTTATGAGTCTCATTATTCCTTCCTCGCCAACAAATGCGGAAAAGCTTGACCGGCCTTAATTCAATGCCTAATGAATGTCTGCTTCAGTAGCCTCTGCTAATAGTAAAATTAGATCGCTTTTTGCAGAGAACGATATAATCTAGACTGAAGGCTTATGCCCCTTATATCAAACGCTCACTCAGTTTTAACTGTCTGTCTGGATTATGAGACTTATCTGTCAGGCTCAGCTTATTAGTGCTGTTTGTATGCATAATTTCACATAAATTGCTGTTATCTATAACAACGGAATTTAATAAATTGAATTGAGGGTGTCAGAAGTTATCTGACTCTGCGAGAAAAGAAAAACGTGTGTTAAAAATAATTTAGAAAAGTTAAAATTATTAAGTTGGAAAAATAGAGTGTTAATCAATTTTTGCACGATATTAGATGTCACTAAGTAATCTTTACATATAGTCCAGGCGGCAGGTAAATTATTGTTACAGCCACACCAACCTCGCTGTTTCTTTGTATACGTTTTAAGCCCCTCCTAAGCATCCCAAATGCACAAAATTCTATATTTTTTAAGTCCGGGGGGGGGGGGGGGGCGGTTGTGGCTAACAGGTGAAAAATTGTTTTTCAGTTATCTCCGCTTCTAGTAAAGCTACGACAAAAGCCATCGTAGAGAGCGCTTCAAGCACTACAACATTCGTCGTAACTACGACGGTTATGGATTAGGGAGTGGGGCAAACTTCTTCGTAGCAACAATTTTCTTTAATGAAATTGTTTAATTGCAACGTACTTTTACTATTTTAACCATTACGTGTTCATTTTATCATTTTTTAACGTTGGTAAAGGCTAATGTTTAGAAAGTTAATAAAGTTAATAATTAATTGTTTGTATCTCTATGACTGTTTAACATTGTCATTGTTGTATGGTATTTTTAAATTCGCATTATCGAAGTAAAAACATTTAAATCAGACGAATTCTAGAACTCTTGTAATCTGACGTGAGATAAGACCATGTGACAAAAGGGGATTTAGCTGAAAACAACGAGAGAACCGAAGAGAACCAGGATGAAGGTGGATATACGCAAATGGACAACATCGAACGAAGACAAGAACATACTCGAAAATCGCAGTAAGCAATCACAGAGGGGCAGCAGCAAAAGAATTGTGGAATATATCTCGTGGGGACACCACGTAGAAAAAAGCATATGCCTGGGACTCTACCTCCGTGGTGGTGTGGAAAAGAGTCTACATGAAATGTGTATTGCATTTTAACGTATGAGTAATATGTATGTATATTTAAATGTAAAAAATATGAAGATAAGCTGAATAAAATTAATATGCTAGCACGGAATTGTTAAATATGTATTCGCACCTACTATTAACGGAATGTAGATATTTCCCAACTTAAAATGTCCATAACAATTGTTCTTCCCAAATTTACAAGTTTCATAACTCCTGAATAAATAATAAAAAAGGTTCATACATCTATAAAATAGTAAAGGTACGTTGCAAATTATACGATTTTATTGAAAAAAAAATTGTTGCTGCGAAAAAGTTTGCCTCACCCCCGGATCGATAATGCAGTTATAACGAAAGTCAAAAGGATCAAAGTTGTAGTATTCGAAGCGCCCTTTACGTTGGTACCATCGATTTTATCGTAGCTTAAATAGATACCGAGATAATTGAACAACATATTTTGCACGTGTTAGGCCTCCCTTCTCCCCTCCGTGACTTGCCTGGAACAATGGGACGTTCTTTGTCAAACGGAACAAGGCTCTGCCCAAAATTCATGCCAATGGATTTTAATGATCTTGAGCTTAAAATGTTGGTTATTGAACCCTCTTCATGGGCCAGTGTGGCTTTTTCAAAAAATTCAAAATGGCAGCTCAATGTGGCCGCCGGAAATCAGGGAAAAATGAAGATTTCGCAGTAAAACAGTAACAAAAAAAATGACGTCCAATTCAATCGAGTTTAGGTGCACAAAGCTTGTTATTAACAGGACTAATAAGTTAATTAGGTAGGTTGACGAAATCTAACATGGCTGGTCTAAGATGGCGGCTGAAACCCAAAAATCGCTGAAAATCGCTATAAATCAAGTGTCTGAATTAAGACTTTGATCACATTTTTCATACTCAGGTTTTCAGAAACGGAAAATCCAAAATGGCGGTTCCAATAGGCCCAAAAAATTCATATAAACGGTGAGAAACTGTAAAATTCAGGTGAAATCACTCTCGGACGAATATATTAACGCTTTACTGACCACCAGATTATGTTTTTAGTATACATCATGAAATTTTATTTCAGAAATACAACATGGCAGATGCAAGATGGCGGCTGAGATCCAAAAATCGTCGAAAATTGATATAAATCAAGACTCTGCTTTATGATTTTAATATTTACACTCCCTATATTGATCTCAAATGCTACAATTGGACCACATATTTCTTATGCAGGTTTTCAGAAACAGAAAATCCAAAATGCGACAGATGGAGTAGTTCAACACTTCAAAAATCGTTTTCAAATTGTTAATTTAGTTCACCATGAAGAAGATTTCTCCATTAAGGCAGAATGGCATTATAAAGCTACAGCTCACAGCAAGGGGTCATGTGACGGAGTAAAGGCAGTATTGAAGAGTCAAGCAACAAGAGCAAGCTTACAAGACAAAGGGAATGAGGCTATTCTAAATTCTTTTCAACTATTTAACTGGGCCAAAAATAAATTTCCCAATATCACATTTCATCACTACACTCAACAAGACTATGATAGAGTTTCTAGAAAACTTGCAGAAAGGTTTCATACCGCACCTAAAGTATCGAAAATTTCTAAAGCTCATGCCTTTAAAATTTCCTCCAATAAAATCCTTACAGCATTTAGATATTCTGATGCAACCGAAATATTATCAACAACAAAATATTAATTTTTTTTAAATAATATGAAAAAAGAAATAAAAAAGTATAAAAAATTTAAAAAATAAAAAACAGAAAAAAAAAGAAAAGAAAAAAAAAAGTGCGAGCTTCATTTATAAGAACACAGTCTCAACCCTGTTAAACGCAGAGAACTTTTATAAGCACTAGTTTCTGCAGAATTAAAGACGTCGCTTTCTATCTTAAAATTCGACTATAAATTCCTAAAAACCTGTTTATGAAATATGTGGTTTAGTTGTAGCATTTAAGATCAATATAAGGAGTGTAAATATTAAAATCATAGGGCAGTGTCTTGATTTATATCAAGGGTCTCAGCCGCCATCTTGGATCCACCATGTTGTATTTCTGAAATTAAATTTCATGATATATACTAAAAACATACATCTGGTGGTCAGTAAAGTGCAATATATTCGTCCGAGACTGATTTCACCTGAATTTTACAGTTTCTCACCGTTTTTATGAATTTTTTGGGCCTATTGGAGCCGCCATTTTAGATTATCCGTTTCTAAAAACCTGCGTATGAAAAATGTGATCAAACTGTAGCATTTGAGATGAATATAAGGAGTGTAAATATCAAAATCTTAATTCAGACACTTGATTCATAGCGATTTTCGGCGATTTTTGGGTTTCAGCCGCCATCTTGGATCGGCCATGTTGGATTTCGCCAACCTACCTAATTAACTTATTAGGCCTGTTAATAACAAGCTTTGTACACCTAAACTCGATTGAATTGGACGTAATTTTTTTTTTGCTACTGTTTTACTGCGAAACCTTCATTTTTCCCTGATTTCCGGCGGCCATATTGAGCCGCAACTTTGAATTTTTTTAAAGGGCCACACTGGCCCATGAATAGGGTTCAATAACCAACATTTTAAGTTCAAGATCATTAAAATTCATTGGCATGAATTTTGGGCAGAGCCTTGTTCCGTTTGACAAAGAACGTCCCAATATAAATGTCACATGTCTTGTTGGAAGTTAAGTGTTGTTTAATAAAAAGTCGTTTATTAAAAGTCAAGCAAGCCTATCCAATAAATTTAACAAAAATTAAATTAAATGAATTTAGTGCACATACAAGGATTTAAAATAGAAGAAGTTAGTCTAAGCCATTTTCCACGTTTTCAAAGATATTAATCCACCACAAAGTGCACTACTTACTCCCCAAGATGCATATTACATTTTTTCCGCTCCTATAAAAAAATAAAAAAATAATGGGATATGGTTTTAATTGACTCATTTATTTCTAGCATGGGAGCCAGCGTGTAATTACTTGTATCAGCTAGAGATATGGTTAATCATTTGCTTAGCGGTCGAAATATAATTTATAAATTAAATTAATTAATTAAAAAAATCAGCTTGACATTTAGTAGTAGTCATGGCACAAAAATAGACCTTCCAGGTTTAAAATATTTGCGTCTGACCATCCACGCTTCGACGTGTACTCGTACCTCTGGGACTCCACTTATCGGAATATATGCCGATAGTATTTTTGTACTCACTAAGTGGGAAGTAATAGAAGAAAAAATAATTGCTTGATTTAAATAATTGCACCAATATATGTTTTAAGTTGTTTAGTGAAGTTTCTACCACGATTTCACAAGTTATCTGAAAATAAGCAAAAAGTACATCAACGTTATGCGAAAATTGCCCACGATATTCCGCGCTCCTTTCTGCTCCTTTTGAAGGGTGACCTATATAGATTTCGGAATATGCCAAATTTAATAATATTGTGATTTTGAAAAGTACTGTACTGATAAGCTGGATGATGCCTATCAGTACAGTACTTTTCAAAATCACAATATTATTAAATTTGGCATATTCCGAAAAGGTCAGCCTTCAAAAGAACTTCTACCACATTACTGGCTAACATAGGCATCATTATCCTGGAGTTTAAAAGACACAGAACACGGAACACTTCCATTGTTGCCGAGTGTCATGTTGTCATTTTGTATTTTAAAAAATAATTATGAAGTTGTTTGTAGTACATCGTCATCAAATCAAATAATATTGATAACGAGACTAACAAAGATTATTAGTGTTGATTATAATGGTTCTAATTTCACTATAAGAATAGAATAATTCACCGAAATTTTCTGAATTTTTTTATAATAAAATGCTTTGTCACTTACCTCCCTAGGGAAGTAAGTCAATCATTTACTTCTCTAAAGAGGTACAGTCAACCTACATCCCAAACAACAGTATCATAATAACATATTTACTGTAGTAGTAGTAGAGCAAATAAATTATTTTATCTGTACCCCCACAAATTCCACAAAAACATGAATGCAGCGTCACAGCAATAATCTTCGTGAATGTAAATTGCCTTCTTTAAAATAACAATTGATTTTATTCAGGATATTCTCCAAAAATTTCTAATATGTAATGTATTTTAGGCATGGATATATCAAAAGGGATCTGTACACGATCAATGGAATTGACAATATCCAAAATATATAGAAAATAATATTGACCGTGTACGGTGGATATTGATGTATTGAAGCTGTTATTGACAAAAGTCTAGAAATATTGAAATACAACATCAATACTGGAGAACAGTGGAAATCGCAGAGTTACTGCCTACCTCTCTTCGGTGGGCATACAGTTGCCCATATTTGTATTTTGTCTTTTCATGTAGCGCTCTAGCAATCCCAATAACTTCCGGAAAGTATTATCGCTCATTCGAAAGTAATTATGAAAATTGTCTGGACTTGTTAATTTTACCCCATGCAAGTGCTCTTCTCTTTTTTCTGCCATTCTTTTACCCAAAGCTTTCGTCTAACCGTTTGCTACGTGCCTAAAAAAATTATAAAACTATATAGGCTTTTCTTTTCGGTTCATTATTACAGAAAGAACGATTCGAAATTATGGTGTCCATAAAATTGAACTGAAACTACTGACAATATTATTGATCGTGTGATGTCTCTTTTATCAATAGTAAATATTGGCGGATATTGTCAATAATATTGACCAACAATATTGATCAATATTATTGACCGTGTACAGGTCCCTGAACAAGCTCACCCCGAGACTTTTCGCTAATGTACTGCACTTTTTATATAGTTGTTGCGCAATTTATAGGATACTCTTCGCAGTTTCTTTGAAAATGATATTAGCTACTAGACATTTCTTATTTACTTTTTCATTTATTGATCAATTTTGATAAAGATAGGGATCTCACTCTAGCTAACACTAATTTACTTTCCAAATATCAATACAATTGGACTCTTCATTCTTAAGATATCGTGCCTACAAGAAAGGTGACGGACGGAGCGACAGACAGACAGGCGGACAGACAGAGAGCCAGACAAGCAGACGGAGTGACAGACGGACATATTGAAAGGTATTCGGAATTCAATGACTAACACAGCGATATGAATTTTTTTTTCTACGAGCGATATTACCGGTTTTAGAAATGTACCGATTAAATGCAATATACTCTTCGTTTTGTATTTGCGAAGAGCATAATAATTACAGAATATAAATAACTACCCCAAACACCTACCCCTTCTGAGGGCATAACATATCATGTCTTTAAACTGAGGCTTAAATAAAGTCAAATTTAAAAAAAGATCAACCTTTCTCGTGGCCCTATTTTATATAAATCTATGAAAGTTAAGCAACTATGGCAGTCCTAATGGAATCATCAATCCGACTGTTTTATTTATATCAGGTTCAGTATGAGCTACTCAAAAAATACCTGACCATTTATCTCCAACCTGCACCTCCGCCATAACTTCGAATATTTTCTAATGGAAAGTAATTATTTTCGATTTGTGTTCACCTTATACTAGACAGCTTGATGAAAAAACACGGGATCACCGGTGAGACATACTGTACAGTTTGCGAAATATTTCATAGAAATCGCTTAAGTCATTTTAGAAAAATCGCCGAACAAACATAAAAGAAAAACATATACGGCTCAAATTGTGAACCTCCTCCTTCTTAAAAATATAAGAAATAGATTAAAAAGCACCGTTTTCTTAAATTAAGAACAAAAATTTTGGATAAAATTATGTTGATGATGAGATATCCTGCGACGTGATATTAATTATTACCTTATTATATTATCAAAGATGTATAATAATTATTATATTGCTATGTATCTGAAATTTTGCTTGTTTGCTACTTCCATTTGTTGTTTTCTCTGACACCGAAATTGTGACATCATATTAATTTCAAATGTTCCGACAACGCAAGGGAATATTTCGGCGGGGAAGGGTTTAAACACTGTCAGATTAGAAGTTTAATTAATACAGAATAATTAATATAGGGCAGTAGTGCAGCACATGTGCGTTAGCGTTAGCAATGAATCAAATATAAATCGACGACCGTGATAAATAGTGAATCTATGATTAGGAGAAAATTCAATTTATCCATGCGATTTATTCAATGAAATAAATGATAATTGAATCAAAGGAATTGACTTGGTAACAATTACACAGACCTACAAAAAGAGTTAATGCGCGGCGCATCTGAGGGATATAATCCTAAGACTTAGGGGTCGCTTAAACTGAATATGAAGTTGATTTTACCTCATCAGGTCAAACAGTTTAAAAAAACCACTTGAAACTGCCAATATTTGAGGCTAACGCGACGTGGTGACCAGATGAGGCACCTAACATCATTTCAGCCATCCAAAAGACATAGGGATATGTTTGCATTGATGAAACCAAATGCTATGATAGTTTTGCCTTATCCTCACTAACCTCAAAAAATTGACTAAAATAATAAAAATGATAATATAATGAACGTCTTTATTATCTTCTTTCAGTTAACATTTTAACAGAGTATCTAACTATGATTTTATAATGAAAATAAATGGCGAAGTTCAACCTTTGTAGTAAAAATTCTACTACAGGGCTATTTTTCCACTTAACCTGCATAATGCCTTATTATTAATACAAAATATTAGTGTAGTATACATATGCATGATAAATGCATGTTACTGTTAAGTAAACAATTATAAGATTATAAATGATAAAAAACGAGTTTTATTAATTGATAAGGGACACAAACATAGTAAAAGAAGTCCTAGTATATAGCTGCCTTAATAGAGCTACAAAAGCAGAAGAAGAGGAAGAGACTACAAATGAGCCAACTCAACCTGAGGAATAAGCTCACGCTTATCAGGACCCTCATTGCACATATTCTGACCTACGCATCCGTAGCCCGGTGATACCAAGCAGCTCCCCACTTGAAGAGGATACAAGCCGTGGAGAACGCCGCATTTAGGTGCGCTGTGGATGTACCATGGTTCGTCAGAAACACCGACATATTCAGAGACCTGGAACACACCCCGGTTACTCAGGTCATCCGGGACAGAGCCAAGAATCTATAAGCCCGCGCAGCAGCACATGGGAATCTACTGGTCAGACAGGCGACTGACTACGACCTCAACGATGCTCCGAGGCACAAGAGTCCGAAATTCCAGATCCTGGATAATAGGAAAGTATAACTTACCGTTTTTCTGTTTCAGCCCGACCTTCAGGCCACGCCGCAAGTAGACAAGTAGACCAAAAACACCTAAATCACTCGATCCCGGGGGTAACACAAGCAAACAACCAGGTCTGTACCCTTACCCTAAGCCCGTGCCGACCTTTGACGCTAAAATAAGCGTCTTAGGTCGAACACAATCCTTGAGCTACATAGCCCAATACTTCTTTCCAACGAAATCGGAGCACATGAAGCCAATTGGCACCCTGGGCTTCCTACTATTAAAACACCCCCAAACCCTTCCAAACTCGGAGAGAGCTCGGCAACAGCCGTTCCCTCTCATGACAGACGAAAGACGCTTCCGGAAGCAGACATGCCAGCGAAGAAAGAAAATCAAGACAGAAGAACGCCAGAAGAAACGACTCAGATGGCAGGGTCCAACAGCCAACACCGTCCGCATTTGCGGGGGGGGGTTGACCAAAAAGCGGGCCCACCCCTTACGAGGCCGGTCCAGATCTACAGCGATGATTGGGCAAAAACCTCAAGCTCGACCCCTGATCATCCGAGACCGCCAACAAAGATCAAGAATATTGGCGAGACTACAAATAGCGATGAAACATATTCTTTATAGGATTTTGCAAACAGTGGAAAGAAAAGCTATCTATGAGAACTAAAGGAAAAACTATATATAAAAATATTAATGAAATCTTTGATAACCTGACTTCTGGTTATGCTAACAAGTAAAAATTCTTATTTGCTATTCTCATTTTAACACTAGTATCCAACCTAGTCCCCTACGGCTACTATAAGCAAACAAATAATAAATAATTCACTTTCATACAAATAGCGAATAATCTGATTTCAATTTATTTGATTTTAGTGTATTAATAATCCCAGACTATTAAGTAATTTTTTTTTACTGTGTATATAAATTGGGCAGGTTTAGTGCATTCAATTCATTAGGTTTAAATTATATACGTGGCAGATTTGATATGAAGCGTTTTGGAAAGTTCAGTGCGAAATAGTGGAGAAGTTAGTAATTTCTTAAACCTAATATTCAGTGTGTCGATATCTGTTCTGAAGGTAATTGTCGATGTAGATATGATCTTCACTAAAACTTTCTGATTTTTTATACTGGCAAGTTAAACTGGGATAATATAGACAGTTTACAAAGTTAAATAAGGACAGTACTAGAGTTTCACATACGGTGACTTCCATATTTTGCGGTAAGCAACGTCTGTTTCGGTAAATTAATTTTAGAGCTCCATGAGCTCGCTGTGATAATCTGTTAATATGTTTTTCGATTCTTAAATTAGTATGAATCAGAACCCCAAGACTTTTAGCGTCCTTTACCAGTTCAATTTTGTCATCATCTACAGTAATGTTTATAGCATTTTTTACAATTTTTTGGCCCAAATACAATGACGTCTATAAATGATTTTAGGTCTCTATTAACTAAATCACAGCATATGCTACTCCGTGAGGGGGAAATGAAAAATAAAGTTGATTATCATCTACCTATAAGTGAATTTGACAGTATCGAAGACATTTGATCAGATTCGCAGTATATATAGTAAAGAGTAGTGGTCCCAAAATAGAGCCTTGCGGAACGCCAGAATTTAGTGTTACATAATCTGATCTTTTACTATCTATAAAAATTCTTTGTTTTCTATTTTTAATATAACAAATACGCTTCAAACAACAACATTCTAATGCTACCGGAGCAAAATGATGGAACCATATTAAATATTAATTTTCTATCTTTAAAATTCTCTCTATCGCGCACCGACCGGAATTTTCGTCTGCCAGTGTAAATGGGGTATGTCAAGTACATATACTAAATACTTATGCTGGCAGATATTGGAAACCATTCGTTTTAAAAAAAGTACCTCCCCCTCCATATTCTCACACAATACCAAATAATTTCGTATTTATATGCTCTCTTCGATTACCAGACTGTTAGACTGTGACTTTTCGTCATCGAATTTGCACGCTAGGGAACTGGCGTCTATGATGTTTAATAATTTCGACTAAAGTTGTTAAGAATTCAAATTCATCAGGTATGGACAATATTAGCACGAATTTATTAAAGAAATGAATAATGCCAATATTGAAACATTTAACTGAACTATTAAATTGTACTTTAAATCTTCCCAGAGAAATTGAAAGTTGCTAAAATAGTGCCATTATTTAAGTGAGTGGTGTAACTCAAAGGTGGAGAATTATCGACCAATATATATTAAGTCCTTTCTCTAACTTATTTGGAAAACCTGTGGCATAAAAAATTTTGAAATTCTATGGTAAACATAAGCTACTAAATAGTAATCAATTCGGCTTTCGTGATAGTCTCTCTACGACAACTGCTATTGTACACTTCTTAAATCTTTTGTACGAGAACTTAGATAAAGATAGAAAAGTGTAGGTATTTCTCTTGGCCTGAGTAAAGCTTTCGATTTTGTATGCCATACTAGCCTTATAAGAAAACTTGAGAGCTATAGTATAAGAGGTGAACCACTAAATTGGTTTAAGAGTTATCTACGCGATAGAACACACTTTGTCGAAATTAATGGCTTCAACTTTGATATCCATGAAACCTCGATAGGAGTACCACAAGGGTCAGTTTTAGGTCCCTTACTATATATTATTTATGTAAAAGATTTCATTGTGGATGACTCTATTCTATTTGCCGCTGACTCATCTTAATATCGGATTCGAATATACGACATACTGTAAACAAAGCAAACATAAAGCTCTCACAAGCTAACGAATGGTCTACCGAAAATAGGTTTGTTCTAAATAATAAAAAATCTATATTTCTAAGATTTAGGTCTATAAAGAAAAACTATGAGGAAAGTCTTTTAATAAAACAAGTACTGGTGCTATTAGGCAAGAACAAACTGTAAAATTTCTAGGTTTATATTTATCAGACAACTGTTCATGGACAATACACATATTGACAGTATTTGTAAACGTATTGCTCCAGTTTGCTATTGTATTAATGAGTTACGTGATGTTGTTGACAGGTCTGTTTTAATTATGTACTACTACTAGAGTTTTTAAATTACAAAAAAGAGCCGTAAGATTTATTATGGATTAAATAAGCGTGATAGCTTTAAAATGTTGTTTAAACTAAATATGAACACTCTCAATAATTATCATTCCCATAATACAAGAAGTAGCACAACACTAGAAATACCAATACATTGACTGACAAAATATGAACAAAGTCCCAAGTATATGGCCATAAAAGCTCACAATCTTTTACCGAGTAAGTATAAAAATATGCAAGTTAAATATTTTAAATTAGAACTTAAAAAATTCTTAATAGATAAGAGCTATTGTATTCTTTAAATGAATATTACGCTGATAGAAGTTTATGATTGTACATTCTCTCTTGATCTTTTTTTTATTATTATTATTCCCGTAATCAACGTGTATTTGTTAACAGTTTTTTCTTCCATTGTTTTTATACATAAGTGTCACTCTGGGCGTGTTCGTAATTGTAAACCTTATTTGGAGATATTTTATAAGTGTTTATGTATAAATTTACATACAGCTTTTTATTTTTAAATGACATGCTTTATTAGTGTATTCATTTTTTATATTTTATTTATATTGTATTTTATACTTATTCTATATTCTATTATGTAATATAGACTTCTCCTATATCATGTATTTGTGATCAATAGGATTAATAAATTATTATTATTATTACTATTATTATCTTTTTTATTTTCTCATCTTTTAGATGGTCTAGGTAATTAGGTGTAGGGGTTTGAACCAAGTTCACTGAATCAGTATTTAAAAAGCGTCTGACAATATGACAGGTATCCGAGACTACTGACTTGCTAATTGCTGTGAGTACGTGAGGGATGTCCAGGTTGTTCAAGTTGGAAGTTAGTGTTTTTGGAACAATTGCTGTCGCTGTTATAGTGAGTGGGTAAATTTTTACAGATTTCACTTTCCACATCTGTTTTATTTCAGCAGCTAGTTCCATATATTTGTTTACTTTTGTGGCATATGTAGATTGGACATTGTGGCTTAGTGGGATCGCAACGTTAATGATATCGATCTATTATTATTATTATTATTATTATTATTTTAATTCTCTCAGCGTTTTTAAGCTGGTATTGGAAAGAAATGTGGGCCTGAGCTAAAACATCTTCAATCCCCTAAGAATTTGCGGGTGATGCGTGTGGTGTTCAGAATGACGGCCTTCTGCATTAGTTTGAACAGATTTGAATCCAGATGTTATTTAGTAGGCCTGACGGTATGATTCCTGTGGTCGAGATTACTATTGGCAAAATTTGTACCTTGTCTAACTTCCAGATCCGCTTTATTTCAAATTTTAGCTCTGTGTATTTCTGCATCTTCTCGTCGATTGTACTTTACAGATTGTTTATGTTAGGGCAAGCTATGTCGATTAAAGATTCAGTTTTTTGTCTCTTATCAAAAAATGTGATATCTGGTCTATTGTAATGCACGGTCTTATCAGTTGTTATTGTGCGGTCATAGTATAATTTGAAATCTGTACTTTCCAATAATGTTTCTGGAGTGTATTTGTAATATGGTACTTGTTCAGTTAAGAGACTGCTATGGTTAGCCAACTCTTGGTGGATTATGTAGGCTACCTGGTTGTGACAGTCTGTGAAAGTCTACTGCATGCTCCCACTATATGCTGAATGGTCTCGGGCTTCTCGTGGCATTTTCTACATCTGTCGTCTATTACGTGTGCGTTTTTAATTATGTGTTTCTGATAGTTTTTAGTATGGATTACTTGGTCCTGTATTGCGAGGAAAAATGCTTCTGTCCCTGGAAATAATAGATTACCGCATTTATCCACGCGTTCGACACACTTTTGTCGACCTCATTGCGATCAAGACTATGCGGATGTCTAACATGCAGAGCCATACATTTCCACTCCTGTATCTTTTCCCCATTTGTCTGGATGATTTCGTTTATCTGATGCTTAGTGTTGCTGAAATTTAGGGGTGCATAGGAATTGTCGGCCAGACAAATGCTTGCGTGAAGACTGGAGTCATGCTTTCTTTGATAGAAGTATGTTCTTAGAGCTTTGATCTGAGTGTTGTGCAGGTTACGAATGTCACTGATTCCCCTTCCTCCCTCTGCGCGGGGTAGAGTAAGGCGCGCTGTGTTACGGCGCGGGTGGTGCTTCCCGTGCTTTGTAAACGTAGTTCTAATGCGCTGCATTTTCTCGATGTCTGTATCGTATCACGATATAACTCCGAATGAGTAGGTCAAGACGGGTATTGCATAGGTGTTAATTGCCTTTACCAAGTTCTTGCTGCCTAAGTCGGTTTTGCATATTTATTCGTGTCTGGAGATAAAATCTTTAATCAGTGCTTCCTTTATAGTTCTGTGTTCCACTCTTCTCGATTGTTGTATTCCAAGATATTTGTACATGTCACTTTTTTCGATTCCATTATTATTAGTATTATTATTATTACTATGCATTTATCTCTAGTACGGTTGTACACCATTTTCTGCGTTCATTCACTACTGTTAAAAATAGAAGGAAAATTGCATTCATAAAAAGGAAATGCACTGGATGATCCTTGATATGTGGTGGTGTGAATGATCTGAAATGCATATAGCGGAAGTGTTCTAAATGTTACCCTTTTTACATCAGGAACCAATAAATCCCGAAGGTTGTGGAATGCCAGCAAAGTTGAACGGAGCGTAAGGTTTTCTATTCCGGTTTGAGTTCAATACGGCTTTGTTCCGTTTCAATTCACATTTTAAAACTACAAAACTTTTAATTAACCCACATCTCCGTTGACGCAATATTAGCTTCGGAATTACAGTTAACGTAGAAGCTAGCTCATTTGCCGTATGACGTATATACTTTATCTAATCTCGATTTGTAATGTGTACACCGTTTCTTGGATACAGGATAATTCCTGTAAGACTTAATTTCTGTTTCAAACGAGGCACGTGTGCAAAATAGCATAGTGAAATGATATATATTTAAACTGGTCCAAATGCGTGGTTATGGGTAATCGCCGAAAGTATGTCGTGTTTCATGTATGCATGGTTTATTGCAATTCTAGAACAATGCGTTACTAAGATTCCTGATTATGCTTACGAAGACACGAAGATGTACAAGATATCGGTACTGTAATAGCGTCTGTCAAGTTCAAATGGACTTGATGTACATCAGATCACATATCAATTTTATTTAATAGTCGTGTCAAGATAGCAAAATAGTTCTGATTTCTCATACACATTACCGATTTTCATATTTTTTTTTTGCAAAATGTTCAGAAACACTTATTTTTCAAGTTTGATATGTATTTAGGATCCGATTTTCATTTTTCCCATTATTTATTTAACAATTGGCTAATTTTTATTAACAATTAATAAACAAATTGTTGATCTCGGAAAATAATCAACAGAATTAGACCAAAATATATACCCGGAAGTTTCGAGGTCGCTGATCACGATTGAGGTAAAAATTGGAAAATTCAAGATGGCGGATCCAAAATAGCCGATATTTCAGGTTAATCAGATATTTTTAACGATAATAATCATAAAATTGGAACAAAATCTATACTCGAGGTCGCTAATCACGATTTTGAAATAATAGTTAACCAATACAAATATTTAAGAAGGCAGTATGGTAAATTTTTTATGTTAAATGTAAATACAAATGAAAATAAACGGTTACCAAATCTTACATATTAATATATTTTTCTACACCTATTTAATTATATGACTATTATATCTCTTTGGTGAAAAATAGTACCTATAATTCACTGTAGTGAATTATCGATTCATAATTCACTGCATCCAGCCAAACACAAATACAAATTCATAAATCACTATTTCACTGATCCAATGATAGTTTTATTTTTACACGCTGCGTTTTATATGAAAGGTAAAACTAAACTTTTAGACTTGCTAATAAAAAATACAAAATTGCAAGAAGCGGCTTCAGTACTCAAAATCGCAAATAAACCTGTTGATGAACTATACCAATGTGGTATTGAATGCATTAAAGCATTATATAATGAACATATTGATTCGGTAAGCTTAAACGATTTGAGATTTCGTCATCTCTGCCAAAAAAACAAATCTAATAATAAAGCATTCTTATGTTCTTTACCACCAACAATAGAGTCAGTTCAATTGCACATTAAAAGAGTCTATTTACAAGTGCAAACAGGCTTAGGTAATGAACTAGACCCCACACAATAGAGATGGAAGCTTGATGACTTCAATATACCTTTTCTGATGGAACAAAACGCTGCGCCAGATTGACTTAAAAATCCATATTTTGTACCCGCAAAACTAGTTGTGGAAGAGCACGTGGTTGCAGGAAAGCTAGTTTGTTATGCACTCCAGCTTGTGTGAATTGTTATGGAGGTACCTGTGAAAACCGCATAGTAGTAGAAGAAGAGGATGAAACCAGTGATTTCATTACAATAGAAAAGAACAATATTAATGAAAGAATTGGCGAAGAAAATGATTTAAATGAATAATGTAAAAAGTTTTGTATTATTTATATTAAAAATAGTTTAATAGTAAATGATGATGGTGTTAAACGGTCAGAACAACGTCTGTATCGCTACGACCTGGACAGGAGCCTCGTGTAAGATCTAAAAATCTAGCTACCACATATTTACGCGGGGTGTCACTGACTAACCAAACTACTACTAATAACGCAAATAATTCTTTAAATACAAACCTACATAATTACTTTTCTAAATTATTTCTATGAATTCGTGAGTTCCAATTTAATCAGAATTATCGATTAATAATTTTGTTTATTGATTTTTAGGTTTTTATTCACTTGACAGATTTCTTTTTAATATTTGTTGTGTGTCTTTTATAGGTGTATAGCAAGAGAAGTAACAGATGGCGCTAGTATTATGTTTTTCTAATTTAAAGTTGGGATGGTGAACAACGAATTCTTCAAGATTCAGTGAGACAGGGACGGCTTCAGGATTGAACTGAAAAATTAATTAGTAAGTTTGCTGCTGCGTGGTTTAGGACTACAAAAACTCATTGTTATTAAAATAAAAATCAACAAGTGGAATTCAGGTAATTTTGAATGTCACAATGTAATTGTACGTCTTCAAGAGAATGATGATTTCTTGAAAGGATTATTTGAACTGACGAAGCTAAATTTTCCAAAGAAGAAAATATTAACAGACGAAATGTTCACCACTGGGTGGAACAAAATTCTCATGCGGTGCGAGAATAAACGTCAAAGAAAAATTTCGTTTTAACGTTTTCTTCTTAACAGTAGATAACAAGTTTAAGTATCATATCTACGAGGAGAATTTAAATAGCAATAAATGCGTGGAAATTTTGCGAACTGTAGTTGTTACTTTTATTGATAATTTGCCCCTAAAAATTTATATTTCTATGCATTATAAAATGGATGGTTGCGGTCTATAAATAATGGGAAGTGTATGATCAATTAGTAGCATTGTTCGAAGATCGGTAGTTTGGCTACCGAGGATCTTAGGGATGGCCATATTACCTGTGGGGTAATATCAAAAATATTGTATGTGCCACTCCGGCTACTACCAAAGAACTAATGAAATAAAAAACACTAAAGTATGTTTAACTTTTCACATATATTGCGTCAACATGACGGTCGTTTCGCTAAAACAATAGCTTCGTCAGATGAGCGCACTACTAGTGTAGTAGTGTGCTCATCTGATGAAGTTAATGTTTTAGCGAAATAATCGTCATGTTGACATAATATATGTGAAAACGTTAAAAACAGTTTAGTGTTTTTTATTTCATTAGTGATAATGGATTTTCACCAAGTAAAGGTCGAGTCTATTAACTACTACCAAAGAAGATCTGAAGAACAGAGTACTGGCTGCATTTCAACAAATATATCCTGACAAAATTCTTCGAGCCCCAAATTCCAGGATATTGGCTTGTCTGGAGTAAAGTTAAACAGTTGTTGCTGCCTAGGTGTTATGAGATCATCTCCTAGTCAAGCTGTGTTAGTGGAAGCATTGGAACCTCCTCTATGGTGCCGAAGGGAATTGTTACCATCAAAATATATTTAAAAAAATAAATCTAATGAGTTGCTTATGAAAAAATTGCACAATATTTTTTTTTAAATTTAGGTGATCCCTATTGGGCCAAAAAAAATTCCCCGCCATTATGAGCATTGTAATGAGCTTAACCTTTTGTCACATAATTATGCCAAAGAAAAACTATTTTCGAAATTGAATGTAATACCTACTCTCTTTCTAAAACCAAATGTCCTTATATCAGTTTATCCAAAAGACGACGAGTTATCTGTCTATAACGCTTACCATGAAAATCAAAAATCCCTAATAATACTATTAAAATTTATACTGATGGCTCTAAAACAAGTGACAAACTAAGAGGAGAATTTTATGTCCCGTCCAAACAATATGAGTACGCTTTTAATTTAAATCCTAAACTTAGCATTTTTTCTGCAGAGGCCGCAGCTATTTTACATGCTATAGAATGGGCACTTTCTGAACAGTTCACCCAATTGCTATATGCTCAGATTCGCAATCAGTTTTAGAAAAATTATGTAATTTTCCTGGTCTTAACTGTTTTTGTCCCAACTCGTTCATAGTAGAAATTATGGAACAATTATCCATTGCTTCCCTAGTGAATATAAACTTCCATTTTATTTGGGTAAAAGCCCATGCTAATATACCTGGAAATAATAAAGTTGATACGATCGCAAGGAACACTAATATCGGTACTACTGAAATGGACTTTACTACAGTCACCGCCGATGTTTATTTTGTTGTCAAAAAATACCTCTGGCATAAATGGAATCAATATTGGCAAGCATATGGTGTACAAACTAATACCTATTATTACAACATTCACCCAAATATTCCTACGTCACAATGGTATCATAATTGTCACCTTAATTAAACATAATCATGGTAAATTTCCCGCTCGCCTATATAAAATTGGAGTACGTGAAGATCCACACTGCCCCTGTGGCGCAATCGGTGATATTAATCATATTATATTTAATTATCCATTAACAGAACCTAAAGCAAAACATTTTCTTATATTCCTGCATGATAACCATTTTATTTCACCCATATGGTTACCATATTTTTTAATGAAAAAACTTGCCTCTTTCTTTTTTGACGCCAATATTGACATTTAGGTATTTTACCCAAAACCCTTGTTTCATTCCCTTTGTTTATTGAGTCCTGTGTTTGTCTTATTAAATGCCCTGAAAGGCCCTTGGGCGAGAAGTGAGTCGTCCTTGTTTGAATTCCTTACAAACCTTCCTTTCTTATAAATGAGTAGCGCAAGAGTTTTTTATTATTGTTATTTTTTTCATCTTATTTTATTGTTGATTTTTTTTTAACTTATAAAATTTTCTAGGATTGTTATTTTAAGTAATTTTCTATTTTTATTAAATTTATAATACATATTTAGGTCTCGGTAACGGGTACCTTGGTATTTCTACATTTACGGTGTAATATTTTATATCCTCTAATCCGGTTTATTTTTGTCTCATAGTAGGTAGTTATATGTTCGTGGCCAAAACACTTTGCATGTAAGGCCAATAATCGGAAAAAAAGACAGTTGTTGCATTAAATATTTATATTCAATGTGTTCATTGATTTTGTAAATTTTGTTTCAAAGCATTTGTTATAAATCTAATACAAAATATCTCTTGTTTTTGATGTTATTATCTTTATAATAAACAAACAATTATCAATTATCTACATGATTATGATAAAAATGGAAATAAGTTAGGTTTAACTTGTATTGGCTACTAACAAACAGTGTTGACTTTATATGTACATTTTTCCAAAATTCGCCCATAATAAAAAACCAAAAGAAATAGGTATAGGGAATGCTAATATCAATTGACGCAGAATTTAATACTCTATCAAATTATGTGAAAAAATATATAGGGAGAAAAAATTGACTATTTAACATTTGAACTAAAATAATTTTCGACTGTGAAAATGAAATACCCTGTATGATATTGTGAAAGTATAAAACAACATTTAGTTAGATTATAGGGTACTTGTATGAGTTTGAAAAGAAAGTCTCTAAATCGGCCACTTGATAGAAGATATCGAAGGGTAGGAACCATAAAAAAATCTCCAAAAATATTAATTATCTCGAAAACTTGTAGGTTTGAGGGTGTATTATGATACGAAAACCCAAGCTAAAATGTTATGAGGAATCCAATTATGAAATAAAATATAGGGTGTTCCATTTAAAATTGCAAAGTTAGGTGATACATCCGGTGTAAACGGAAGTAACATTTGCATGAAAGTATTTTTGTTAGGTCCGCCATGCCATATTAAAAAAACTTCTTATACTGATTTTTAAATTTCTAAACGTCTAATACTCGCTTTCCGTGAATAACCCTGTATGATATTTATATAATTCTAATTACCTGCCAGTATTTAGTTATTTCTGTAAAGTACGAGAAAAATGCTTCGTCATATGTAATTATTAATAGAAATGTACCGACTAGGGTTTTTGCCGACTAGTCAGTAGCCGACTAATCGGTTTTTCATAAAGCCGACTAGTCGACCCAGCTGACTATTTTTAAATGCCAGCAAAATACGCGGCCAATTTCTTCGCGCGCCGACTTCGATAAACTTCGCGTGCCATGTCTCGTCACCTGTCGCAGGCCGCTGGCCGACGCGACGGACCTATCAACAGTCACGAACACGTATTTTCTGCTTTTTTGTTTACTTCACTTCACTTAGAACATTGTTTGCTTTGCCGGTTGTTTTAAGGTTAGTTTTTGTGTGTATTGGATTTAATTTTAGCTGCAGAACTATTAGATATAGATATGTCGAAAACAAGTAAAAAAAAAAACGTCACGTGTTTGGTTATTCTTTGATGAAACTAAAGGAGACAATGGCAATAAAGTGAAGTTTAATCAATGCCAATCGTTAATTTCTCACAGTGGCCACGAAAAAGCAGCTAATACCTTAAATATGAACATTCATATAAAATTGTGGTATGTGATGTATTGTAATACATCACATACTTACTAATATAGAGTAATGTATACTAGAACAATGTATTTTTTTATTTATAGTTTTAATATTTTCTATACTGTATCTGATCCCTCGAACACTATTAAGCTTACTGTTTATTTTGTATCGGTCACTAGTCGGTGCATCCCTAATTATTAATCGATATCAATATCAACGTTAGATAATAAGGTTCAATTACCCAGGTGTCTGGGTAAAACTTAAAATTTTTTTATTATGTAAATTATCTAAATTCCCTCGTGTACCAATATGAAGTATGTACTTTAGAAAGTGTCCATTTCCTTATAAAATTTTGTTCAATCATTTTAATGGCAAAGTACTGAGATCACATGACATGGTTATGTATTTAACCTTCCCCTGTACATCGAGATTCATTCATTCATTCATTATAATAATATAGCAAAATAGAAATAAATATTCGTTTGGTGAAAGCTTCACATTAGCACAGGCGCTATAGCTAATTTTGTTTATAAATTTCAAACATGTTCGGAAGCAGATGATTTTATTTTTTGAGTTCTATGCAGTGTAGTTTATAAGATCATCTAAAGTTTACATGATTTCCAGACTAGCAATAATAAAGAAAAAATTCAAAAACTTTTCTTTTTCGGTATATTTTCCAAATTTTTAACGTGAGTCGACGTATGGGAAAATGAAAAATATTTTCATAAAGAGCATACATTTTTAAGCAAAAAATGTTTCTGCAAAAATTTTTCATTAAAGTCACAGAATTTCCGTAAAAAATTATTGAAGTAGAAGTAGTGGAGTAAGCGAGGTGCGAATCTGAAGTATCAAAATTTACATCATATTTCTTAGCTAACTACATTCACGAGACTGTAAATATCGGTATTTTTTCTTATCACGTGATTCACTAAAGATTTAGAAAATTATGTAGATTATATAATTATTTTTTTGAATATTTGAAAAGCTGGTATATTTTACTTTATAACTGAATTTGTTTGATGTATTTAAGGGATTTCTTCTCTTAGTTCCGATAACATGTATATTTATATATTCGACAAATTCTGAAATTACGAAATTATAATAATTTCAGAAGTACTGTTTATTTAAACTACATTAACTTAAGCAAATGTAAGTTAATGAAGTTCAAACTGACACATTTCTTGAAAGTTTTCCGTAGACCAAAGAAAAATTCTAATATTTCTTAAGGATTATTATCATACAATATACAAAATTGAGGTCATTTTCGAAATATAATGTATATTATCTATATTATTGATTTGCTTCTATACGTATATTACCGTTATATTAATATACAATTATATTTTTTTTTCCTTCTTCAATTCTTTGGGACTTCCCGCCACATGTATTTTTTCTTTTTAAGCGGTGCTCGGGGAATCTACAAAACATCATAATTAACCAGTATGCTACTGGTAAATAACCTCTACGCCTGTGACTTTTGTCAAAGGATCAGTTAGAGGTTGCTTTTTTTAAATAAACAACATAGATAAATATAAAAACCTGAAATTAAATATTTCGCCGACGTTTTGGAAATCTAATCTGTTTCCTTTTTCAAGGCATTTTTTTGAAAAATCTTTTTTGCTGTGTACTATAAATACATAGCTCTAAGAATGCCTGTTATATTCAAAATCCATAGATACTTACTATTTACATAGAACTGTTGATATAGTTAACAGTTTTTAGTTTTTATGCAATGTTAAGTTTGTGAAGTTCTTCTCTCACAAACTTAACATTGTATAAAAACTAAAAAAACTGTTGATTATATCAACAATTCTATGTAAACAGTAAGTATCTATGGATATTGAATATAATAAACATTCATAGAGCTGTGTATTTTTCACATGGCAAAAAAGATTTTTCAAAAAAAAGCCTTGAAAAAGGAAACAGATTAGATTTCCGAAACGTCGGCGAAATATTTAATTTCAAGTTTTTATACTTATTTGTGTTGTTTATTTAAAAATTGTCGAAGAGGCATTACCGTAGTTGCAAACAAAGATGCATCAGAATGGGTACCAGAAATGGTGAATTTTTGTTTATATGTTGAATGACCTGAACTTCCATCGAGGCCGTAACTGAAAATTATTTCAGCATTAATTTCAGTAAGTTGTAATGATTCCATGTACTGTATAATTGGCTCTTCTTTCAAAAGTACTATTCTTTTTGTTGTATATTCCAGTAAATTGCTTAACGGTACATCTGCCACAATATCCCAGTTGGCCTACATTTTTGTTTATCCTTCCAAACTTCTTTGTAGTCGGGGTACATTTTACAATTTCTTGAAATAGCTCCACGTCGAATATCCAAATACTGTTGCTTACTTAAATTGGAATCTAAAATCAGTTCTAACGCTTCTTCGGCTGAGTAATTCAAAATTTTCTTCTGGAGAAAAAAGGATTTTTCTAATTTTAGCTGGTCGGGTTGGACTTTTGTTTACTTCTTTCAAAACTGCTGCTATATCGTGTTTCCCTTGTTGACGTGCAGCTATACTCGCAGCTTGTACAATTAAAGATGTTTCGTCTTTCGTTTCATGTGATAATTACGCAGCTTCCCTTCTTTCTGACCTGGACGATTTTCGGAGAATGATAGACTTGCCCGACCAGAAGAAGATGATGGCGTTGGCTCGTCTTCTTCAAAAGCATTTTTGTTTTTAAAATAAACCTTGCGCCGAGAGAGTCCACCATTCATCGACATTCCGGCACAAACGACGTAATTTTTCCCGTAGTCTCTGCTCATTAGATGAATCAATATTCTCTCTTATCGTATGTTTTACACAGTCCCAAATTGCCGAGAATTTTTCGTCTTTGCCACTTCCTTGTAACCGCTACAATGTCTTCGTTTTTGAAATGATGCATACATCTACAAAATACAGTAATTTATCAAAAGTTGCAAATAGTTGCGGGTAAACTATACGGAACAATAAACACTGATAAGGACTGATTACATAATTCATAAACATAATTGTTATTTTACTGTAACCACTAATGAAAGTCTTGGGATTTTTCTGTTAAATTTATAAATACTACATACCTCAAGGACAATAAGAAAAAATGCGACAAACTAATTGATCCTTTGACGTAAAAGTCACAGTCGTAGAGGTTATTTACCAGCAACATACTGGTTAATTGTGATATTTTGTAGATTCCCCGAGCACCGCTTAAAAAGAAAAAATACATCTGGCAGGAAGTCCCAAAGAATTGAAGAAGGAAAATAAACCGCTGCCTAAAGAATCACTACTTCCACATCCAGATTCTTCATTCAAGTCACTTTAAAGGAAACATCTTGACTATATTTGCACTCTAGTATGTGGAAATTATTGGTCATAGAATTTTAATATTTGGGGCAGATGTCATAGAAAAGTTTGAGGAGTTGGTTTCTATCATATACGTTAAAAATGAAGTTTCTAGTTTACCCTACTTATTTTCCACTATTCACAACCTACCACCTCCCACCCCTTCAATGCAGTCATCTCAATCAGATGTCACTACAATACATACGTGTACTAACTTTCAAGTGAATATCTCAATTTGATGTTATCAATCCCATTAATAATGAAGCGGAGGTGGTGGAGTTTGAAAAATATTAGAAAGAAATCTGAGGCCTTGGTTTCTAGTATATACACCGAATCCCCAATTTCTGTACTCTTACCAGCTTGATTTACTTATTTTCCCCTAGTCCTCCTGTTAACCCCAACCCTTCTACGGAGTCATCCCAAAATATAATCTAGTTCCAGATGTCGTTATAATACACACGTCTACCAAATTACAAGTAAATATCTCAATTTTATTTTATGAACCCCTCTAATAATGTAGTAAGGGTAGTGGAAGGGTTGAAAAATATTATTAAAAAATCTGAGGCCTTAGCTTCTAGGACATACACCGAATTTCAAGTTACAGTACTCTTACCAGCCTGCTTTACTTATTTTTCCCTATTTACCTCTACTTACCCCCACTCCTACAACGCAATCATGTCAAAATATAATCTAGTTTTAGATATAGTTATAATACATAAATGTACCAAATTTCAAGTGAAAATTTAAATTTAATTTTATCAACTCTTTTAATAAGGGAGTGGGGGTGGTGGGGAGATGGAAAACACTAATAAAAAAACCTGAGACCTCCGCTTCTAGTATATACACCAAATCCCAAATTTCTGTACTTTTACCAGCTTGCTTTACTTATTTTCCCCTATTTACTCCTATTTAACCCCCAACCCTTCAACGGAATCACCTCAAAATGTAATCTAGTTCCAGATGTCGTTATAATACATATGCGTACAAAATTTCATGTGAATATCTCAATTTCATTTTATCAACCCCTTGAATAATGGAGTAGGTGTGGTGGGGGGCTGAAATATATTATTAAAAAATCTGAGGCCTTGGCTTCTAGTACATACACCGAATTTCAAGTTTCTGTACTCATACCAGCTTGCTTTGCTTATTTCCCCCTATCTACCCTTAAATAACGCCCAACCCTTCAACGGAATCATCTCAAAGTATAATCTAGTTCCAGATGTCGTTATAATTCATACGTGTACCAAATTTCAAATCAGTATCTCAATTTTATTTTATCGACCCTTTTAATAATGCAGTAGGGGTGGTGGGGGTTGAAAAATATTATAAATAATCTGAGACCTTGGCTTCTAGTACACACATCGAATTTCAAGTTTCTGTAGTCTTACCAGCTTGCTTTACTTACCCCTATTTACCCCTATTCAACCCCCAACCCTTCAACGGAATCGTCTCAAAATATAATCTAGTTCCAGATGTCGTTATAATACATACGTGTACCAAATTTCAAATGAATATCTCAATTTTATTTTATCAACCCTTTTCATATTGGAGTAGGGGTGGTGGGGGTTGAAAAATATTATAAAAAAATCTGACGCTTTGGCTTCTAGTACATACACCGAATTTCAAGTTTCTGTACTCTTACAAGCTTGCCTTACTCATTTTCCCCTATTTACCCCTATTTAACCCCCAACCCTTCACCGGATGTCCTTAAAAAACAATCCAGTTCCAGATCTCGTTATAATATATACGTGTACAAAAATTCAAGTCAATATCTTAAACCGTTCCGGAGAAACGTGCGGACAAAAAAAAAAAAGTTACAGACAGACAGACAGACAGACAGACAGACAGACAAACAGACAGACCGACAGACAGAAAATTTTTTTTCGCTCAAATTTAAAATCTCGACGTTTCATGGCATTCTAAACCTATTTCACGAATAAAAATTTTTGAAATTTTTTTTGCGATTACTATACTTCCAATCCACTACGTGGATGTGGAAGTAAAATAAGATAATGCCACAAATAACATTTAGACAATAATTATACAATTACATGCATAAGAAACATGAGACTTCCAGCTTTAAAATGTTACCTTAATTTTTCAATTTGTATAAATTTTATTTGTCTAGCAAAGGGTTTTTTTGGCGCCAAGTACTGCAAAACGCACGGGGGCAATCTTGCACCCGCGCTTCATCCAATATCTCCACTTCACTAATTCTTTATGGAAAATTCGTGGCATTAGACGAATTTTTTGCAGATACATTTTTAGTGTGCTGTTTCTAAAAATAATTCTTATTTTGCCATGATAAACTTTGTTTGAAAATGGCGGAGGAGCCGGTAATTTTAAGACATTCTAAAATTTGATTATTCTTTCCCATTACGCGACGTTATACTCATCATACCTGGACGGTTGATTGTTGTAGTTATACTGCTGTCCATTTTCTTGTAGAAAATTCTACAAAAAAGAGATTCTTTTTCAAGATTCATTTGGTGAAAGTTTCACACGCAAATAAGAAATACAAATATTTTTATAAAAATGGCGGATGCGCCGGTAATTTTAAAACCCACTTTAAACCTTTGATTATACTTTCCTACTCCTCGAAGTTATATTCACCATGTCTGAGCGGTTGATTATTATAGTTATACTGCTGTCCGTACATTGTAGGAAATTCTACGGCAAAAGTAATTTTCGTATGTCCTCGTCTTAGCATCATTTTGAGTTAATAATAATCAGAATACTCAATTTCTTGATATTTTCTGTAGATTTATTATTAATAATTCAGTAATGTCACAAAATGGGTATGCACAAATTGAACCTAACAACAAATACTATAAAACCCATTGAATAGCGCGAGTAGTTAATCCTTTCCAAAATTATCAGGACCGGGTTCAATTTATTATTTCTGGTGTATTAACGAGAACATTACACATTCTGCAAATCTGTCTTGATTTAATTAGCTTTATCAATATTATTAAATTGTGGTACCTTGATAGTGGTATAATAAACCAAATCATTAAAAGAAACAATAATAATATTGTTCGATTGACAGAGACGAATCCAAGAACAAAGTTATATTGTTTTAAACAATTATGTAATTTTCTTTTAATTATCTATTCAGAAAGCTAATTCAATACACTTATACCAATCATACTTTGGTATTAAACTATTTGTATGCTTTTTTATTTTTCTCCTGTACACAATATACACATGCTTAATTTTGGTTCACGATACTTGGAAAATCTAATCTCAAACTTCCATATTTGCAAATTGTAGCAGGGAAAGTCATAAAACTGACAAGTTCTATTGGAATAATTTCCAATTTTACTGCCACATAAAACGAAACGATAAAAGTGATGATAGTAAAATAATCGTATATTGTACATTTTACATAAATAATAAATTATTGTGCTCGTATAGAATAGAATATCAACTTGCAAACTTAAAAATTGATGAAACTGTAATGGACAATGTAGACAAAGGTAGAAAATTGTATGGTTATTAAGTAGACTACTTAAGGCTCTGTAAAGGAGTACTATTAAATTCTATAGATTTTAGAATGAACTAAAGGGGGAGAACCGCTAATTCAGTTCTGCCTAGACAATACACATACGATAGTTAATACTACACGTTTATACTTGGCTCTGTAAAGCTGTAAAGTTTATTATGGTTCTGACCATGGGTTGTTCATATGCAGTTGAACCCGAAAACGTGTCGAAGTAAATACAAAAACGTCTGCCCATCATAACTGATCACTCAGCTAACTAAATATATTTAAAAGATGTATAATTAAAGTCAATCTACTATTAGACGGAAATCCAGATACCTTGCGGTAATCTCTAATGGATAACATCAGGCGAGCAGCAATGGATACACAAAGCAAGATACATGTGGAAGAACCTTAGGTAAAAGCTGAAATTCTAGGAGCTAGGTAAAACTTAAAAGCTTAAGTTATCAGCATTATCTTGGAATCAGAACGATTAGGGCCGCGCCAAGAAACTTAGAGCCCCCTGTGGAGAGATCTCATTGGCAACCGTGAAATAAGACAAAAAAAAATTCAAGAAATATTTCTTTCATTGTCTATAAAACACAAGACTTAATTGATATAGAAGAACCATTTCGTGCTTTATTTTCGGCAAATTCAGATACAATTTGTTCAATGTTTATAGATTTAATCTATCTCCTATCACAGTAGTGGATCGTAAATAATTCTTTATAATTTAGAAAAAGTCCTCTCTCTAGAGATACAGGTATTTATACCACACCATACATTTAGTCCAAAAACGCGCTGGTTACCTCCATCGGGGATTGTTTTGCGACCAATAACGGCAATTATGTCTATTTACAACTCCATTGTTGTGAAATCTACTTTTATCGCTCCAAAGAATTGTTGTAAAGATATTTTCATCACAGCTAAATAAATAAACAAAAAATCTTGCAAAAACATTCATGCGCCTCTCGCGATCTCCTGGCTCTAACTTATGTACAAGTTTCGATTTATACGGATGGTATTTACTTTGCTTAAGAATTCGTCTGGTAGATCTTATTGAGATATTAGTATTTCTCTTAATTTCTCTCAAAGACATCCTCGGGTAATAATTAATCTGCTGGCGAACCAATGCAACGTAAAAATCATTTGTTACAACTTTTGATCCAACTAACACCATTTCTAACTTTTCTTGTTTCCTGTATTGAACCATGACTTCAAAAAAAATGAATCAAATACTAAACTACTTGAAAACAAAGACCAAAATCAAGACTCAATAATGTTTAAGCTTTTGACAACTATTTTGACAGATAAAATTTAGGTTAACAGAAAGCGTGAAAGCCTACTAGATGAAGACAATCTATTAAACTGACAAATTTTAATAAAAGGTATTTACACTTTCAATGTTAAATAACTCCGAAACGAACGAAAAAAACAAAAAAATCTAATAACAAGAAAAACTCAAAATTAAATGTTCTATTAGCATGTTTAGTTTTCAAACTCTTGCCATCGAAAATTATGTTCCGGTCGTCGCGACGCCGAAGCCGTTAAAGGCATCGGCATCAATTATAACTGGAAATATAGCACTTGATCCTGTTATTGAACCCAGTAAAACGATCCATTTGAAAAAATATCCAACTTACTATAAAAGTAAATTCAGACAAAAATCCCATGAAAAAATCATATTTAAACCATTAAAAAGACTTATCACCACCTTTGGCATCATATTAAATCGAAATCTGCGTATAAAATTATTTCACTGAAAATGACCAAAATATTGACTTTTTTCATCTCGAGGACGACGGTCAATCGCCTTTGGGCCCCGTCGTCCGAAGTTTCAAAAGTACTCAAAAAATAGAATTTCAAGTTGCACGAAGCGAAAAACCCGAATAACTTCTCGAAAGTACCACGAATTTGGTTTTTCAAAAGTACAACGAATAAAATAGCACAAGGCGGAAAACTGCTCCGTCCAACAATTTTTTCGAAAGCACAACGAATTTCATTTTCTGAAAATATCAAAAATTTAGTTTTTCGAAAGTAAAATAAATAGACTTGCACAAAGCAGAAAACCGCTCCTCGAGATTTTAGAAAGTACCACGATTTTGGTTTTTCGAAAGTACCACGAATTCAGTGGTTTACAGGGTGAAATCCTCAGTCAGAATGTAGCGACTAGCTATTTTAAACGTCATAATTTAGGAAAAAATCAATAGGACGGTTTTTCCAATAAAAACCAAAATCCTCATTTAGTTGTTAGTAAAAAAATTCGAAGTCGGAGGGTCGCTTCCGACGAACCCAAAATACTTTTTATCCCTGCTCAGGCGGACATCGCCATAGTAGTCGCTCGAAGACGAGTCGACGGAGAAAAAGTATAGTACGTTTATAAAAGCAAGAAAACCATCGAACTCATATAGATAGCTTCTGTAAGCATCCTGACAATCATTTCGATAATTTCAGTACAAAATTAAAAGTGAATAACTTTCAAAAAAGTTCCGCATACATTTTACAATCATTACTAATTGGGAGTCTGAATCTTTTTGTACAGTCAATTATCGTAGTTCTCTCGGCGCTGGATGAGTTACACTCCTACGGGAGGTAACGGCTTGCGGAGTGGTGGTACTCTTTGATGTTTGCCTTATATACATTAGTTAAGTATTGAATATTTATATTTTTTACATTTTATAAATTATTTCAATAAATGAAAATATGTTATGAATTTGATTTCTTATTGATCCACTAATTTTAAGATTTGTGACTGACGTGCGATTTTGTGTCGTGAGTCGGACAACTACTTAGTGTGGGTCACCTTTGATCCCACCACATCTGTGTACTCATAGAATCAATCGACGGTCTTAATTATTAAGAAGTGTTTCTGGGAAAGTGCTAATTATAAGATATATTCATTAAAAGTGCACCGCCCGACATAAGATTTCGATAGAGAGAGCAGACTGTAGCAATCACAGTAAGTATAATTTTGCCTATTTCCGTCTTGGGGAGTCTGCAGGGTAACCTAAATCCCCCTTGTGAGTAGAGTTGATAAGCATCATAGCGGCGACACGGCTGCGGCCTAAATTACATAAAATCCTTGTCGTGTCCATCAGACCAAACGATACTAGGTACATCCACAATCCCATCAATTATTTGCCATTTACAGAAATTTAATATGTCACTTACTTTTCGAGTAATCGGCGTTGGTTGTTTTAAGTGGAACACCCTGTATATCTGTCGGTCGGTTTATCAGTCCGCCTGTTATGATTTTTAAGAGCTTAATAATTTAAAGAGGAAACACGCATTGGATTGAAATTTGGAAAATATGATTGAAGCTTTATACCTACACGTATCCTTTTAAAATTAGAATCCTCTTTAAATTATCAGGATGTTAATAATAAAAATGATAGGGTTGTTCTTATGAACACACTCACCATCTTGGAAAGAAATCGGCAAGTGAAAAACCTATGAGACATTTTAAGAGTGTTGCAAGCTTTGATATGATGCAATGAGACAAATCTACTATAACTTATACTAACGAGCATTTCCTCTATTACAGTATCATCTGAAGAAGATTAAAATTACAAATACAGCAAATTACACCAAACAATTAAATTCTTTTCAAAACACCATTAAGAGTATCACACAGAGTTTTTAAAATAAAATGTTCAGTTAATTTTCAATCATAAAGTCTGGAATAAACCGATAAAGAATATTTTTCCAAAGTCTATTTGAGTCAACGGTTTTAAAAATTAATCCATTTTTAGGAGAGTGGACATTATAAATTTATAATGGTTTCCTTTTCTATAATTTATAAAGATACATGTAAATAAAATAAGGTTCGATATAGACTATCACCAAGAAGTGATTTGGATTTCAACGAACTGACTGAACAGCTGAGTAAAGAACTTTTAATGTGGTAAATCGATCACAACATCACACCATTCCGTGCTCATAGATATAATCCCTTTGCCCTACTTCAAGGAGCCATTAAGATTGCAGAGATTTGACCCTTTATGATTTACGCTGTTTTCACAAATCAATACTGAAAAGACTCATTCAGCAAAATAATAGTGTATTTTCCAGAAGACTTGCAATGTCGATGTGAAGTTTTAATAAAGGAAAGGATATGTTGGAAAACGTATAAGAATTAATTAGCCTATATAAATTTAAGAAAGTTATACAGGATGTGTCAGTAAATCACTTAAATCACAGAAAATAAAACTCTTTTTTTGTGTACTTAATGGAAAAGAACGCCGTTTCTTTATACAAATCACTGAAGAAAAGTATTACTTTGCCACTTAGCAACACTCTTTTACTTGATAATACTTTTCTAAATAACGTGTAAAATTTCATTCATTCAACTTGTTGATACAGTGGTCGCACTTAATATGAATACACTTCATTTTGGAGGTAAACAAATAGTTTCTACTACAACAATAATGCCTTTAAATTGCGTATATTGGGGGCATTTAGCTTCAGCAAAGTCTCTAAACGCTTCCTTCTACGACCGTTTGAAGAAGACGAAATCATGATATCACGCTTGGTGTTGGAGATATGGAAAAGACTTATTTTAAAAAGTTGCTCAGAATCATTTTTGAGCCCTTGCATCAATTTTTAGCTCAATACTTGACGTCTTTGAGTTATTTTGTGATAATTTATTTCTAACTTTGACCATTACACAGGTCTACAAAAAAAATCTTTCTGCTCCAAGGTCTAAACCTATCATACCTTAAGTATTTCAGTGTGCTGAAGCCAAATTTTCAATTTAAAACATTTTCAACCGCGCAGATTTTGAATAAATCCCGGTTTCTGTTGTTAAAAAACATATTTTCGAGTCACTCGAGACTGAAAATGCTGATTTTTCATCTAAATAATGCAAGTTTTAGAGCGATCTTTCAGAAATAACTCGAAAACCTTACGTTTTATCAAAAAAATCGTCAGAAGCAAAAATGAAGCATATAAAATAATAAATCGAATGTATTAATTTTGTTTCTGTAGATGTAATACGAACAGATTTATAGCTCGTTGATTGTGACTGTTTGTTCACCGAAAACTGAATTTGAACCTTTCAACTTTAAATAACGGAAGAACGACGAATTTCTGGAGGAAAACTTGTTAGATCTTTCTTAAAGTACAAGTACTTCAAGAAAGACCAAAAGACCATTAAATGTGCATCAGTAAGAGCCGTGAGCATACAAAATTACGGAGTTATGGTGAAAATAAAATGGTTGTCTCGTTTCTTTGGAGAAAAAAAAAAAGCAATGAAACCAGTGGCTTAACCACAAGAATTGAAATTAAGCGTAATCCATTTAAAATTTACTTTTAGGTACTAACAATATGTTCTAGAAGTTTAAACGGTTTAGAATGCCCAGATTTGGGAAAAAGTTTAATACAATTTAGAAATAATAAATTTATTTAATAATATAATAATAAAATTTTTGAAAAAGTTTTCTTTCTTTCACAATAACTCAAAAACTAAAGAAGATGCGTAAAAAAGCAAGAGTAGAGTACAAAATTTTAGGGGTCTCCTTGCATAATATTTAGCTCTTTTAAATTTCTCTAAGATGAAAATTAAGTTCGCATTTGAGTATGACGAGCCATTTAAACTCGAAAATCTCAAAAACCAAGGGTTAAAGGAAACTCAACTTTACAGGCCCTATATCCCTATAACTTCTTGCAAAATAGTTTTCGATGTGATTATATATATTAAAAATTAAGGTGAAATTTTCGGAGGATGTAAATTGTTTTATTCTCGACAATTTTGGATCATTTGTAAATACATCTAATTAATTGTTTCTATATGATGCTATTATTGTAATAATTATTTCTTTGTACAATTAGTGCAAACAATTCTTAACTGTTTTTTTAAATAATTTATACTTCCCTCGCATATCGAAGGGAAGTATTGTGTTTAAAAGTAAATTATTTATTATTTGTTTGCTTATAGTAATGAGACATATTCCTTATAGGATTTTGCAAACAGCGGAAAGAAAAACTATCTATGAGAACTAAAAGCAAAATTATATGTAAAAATATTAATGAAATCTTTGCACTCCTTCTACCTGACCTGACTTTTACTATGAAATAAATTTGTTCAATCTTTTATTTGACATTCTCATTATAACACTAGCATCCAACATAGTCCCCTACGGCTAAGCAGATTAAACTGGTATCTACATGACCTCTACAGTATGTAAATTCAGTTAAAAATGAGAACAAAAGCCTGAAATTAATTTATTTACTTATCTTGTCTTTAAATTTTTTTCTATCTAATGGATTCTGATGAGCTCAGAATAAGGGCGAAAAACGTTTCAAAGGCTAAGCATTTCCAAGAAATTGAATGACAGATTTTATGAAAATGTAATCCATTAGAATGAAAAAATTTTTTAAGACAAGGTAGGTAAATAAGTTAGTTTCAGGCCTTTGTTCTCATTTTTAACTGAATTTACATGCCGTAGGGGGTTATGTAGATACTAGTGTTATAATGAAAATGTCAAATAAGAGATTGGACAAATTTATTTCAAAATTTTAACTTGCTAGCATAACCAGAAGTCAGGTTATCGAAAGCATGCAAAGGTTTCATTAATATTTTTATATATAATTTTTCTTTTAGTTCTCATAGATACTTTTTCTTTCCGCTGTTTGAAAAATCCTATAAAGGAAGTATTGTATTCGATAAAAAATCACCCTCCGAGATTTTTCCGGATTTTCACCTTTCAGATCATATAGATTACGAAAATTTAGGTTTTTGAACTACGTCAGCCTATCTGTCTGTTGGTGCATTAACTAAAAAACTACTTGACCGAAGACAGTCAAATTTGGGAGGTAGCTAACGCCACTGCCACCGAAGAAATGGCTAGACTTTCATTGGAAAATATACAGGGCGGACCGTAAAGGGAATAAATAGATAATGGAAAAACATTTTTCGTTCAAATTTTAAATCTCCACTATTCATGACATTCTAAACCCATCTCATTTTTTTTTTTAAATTTTAAATAGAAAAAAGGTTTGAAATTTTGAAATTTTGTTATAAAATGGGTGACGAAAAAATTTTCTTTTGCTCAAATTTAAAATTTTCACGTCTCGTGACATTCTAAAGCTATTAAAAAAAATGATGAAAATTTAAAATAGAAACATTTTTTGAAATTTTGAAAATTTTGTATAAAATAGATGATGGAAAAAAATTGCTTTGCTCAAATTTAAAATTTCCACGTTTCATGACATTCTAAACATATTAAAATTTTTTTTTTTTACAAAAATAAATTTTATAAATATATAAAATATAAAAAAAAATGGTGGACATTTTGAACAATATCTATAAATGTCAATTTATGGTTTAATTATATTAATTATTTTAAAGATACATACTGTTACCTAGTTTAAGTTTAATTGTTCAAACGGAATTGATTTTTATTTATTTATAGGCCCGATATTTATGTTCATCTAAATAAAACTCTGAAAACCGAACTGATGTCGCATTCTATTGCAAATGTCCTTGTGGATGTAATCGTCTTTACCTCCGCATACCTATGCTAAACTTAATTGTAACGTTCTTTGCGCTCACAATTATTAAATGTTTAATAGCTCAAGATTGCCTTTAACTACACGAGTCTGTCTGACAGCTGATATTGTTTTATTACATTCAATGGCTACTATGATTTTTCCAATGTTATTAGGTTACCAGATTTACACAGAAGTGTGCCATTTTAGTTTCCAAAGCCCACTAATCTATTATCTATTAGCCGCATGTTTCTAAAAGCTTGGTTGCATTGTATTTTGGCTGAAATCTCAAATATTTCTCAGCGGATTTTCAAAATTTTGGTATCATTACATTCGTATGAAAATGAGGTATTTAAAAATGTTGGTGAACGATTAAATTCCCATTTAAAAAAACCGAGTTAGTGGGTAAAAATCACATTTAAAAATTTTAAACGCCTCTAGAGAATTAAGTAATGCAATCGTATTGCTCTTTTTATTTTTATAGTAATGTAGCACACAAACTAAAATATATTTTGGGCACCACAGCACTTTGGATTCAGAAATAGATTTTTTAATAAAATTTTTAATGTTTATCAAAAAGTGACCAAAATGAATGTATTGTATTCAAAATTTCCTCAAAATTCCAAAAATGTATAAATATATAGTGTTCCATTTAAAAATCGAAAGTTGTGGGCATTTCCGGTCAAACCGGATGTGCACCAAACTTGATTTTTTGTTGAAAAGATGGAATTTTAGTTGTGTAATAAGGCCTCCAAATTTCAATTTTCTATTCCAAATATTTTAGGAAATACCGGGGCGAGCGCAATTCGTGACTCACCCGGTATAGTAGATGATGGAAAAAGTTATCAGGTTTTCTTTGTAATAATAGGGCTGCATGGCGATTATAACTCTCATATGTCATGTCTTAATTAATAATTTCTTAGAGTGGCCGTCTTGTATGAATAAAGAGGGAAGTTCTGTGTAAATACCTTTACCGATTTTTTCATCGATTTTTAGGTGAAAACCACTTTTTTTGAAAAATGTTAAATTGTTGTTGATTTGTTGCTAAATTGCTTGTAACAATTTTTTCAGAATTTTTAACTTCATGTATGAAATCTCTGACTTCGAGAACCTCTAGGAACTATTCCTAAGTGAAATTCAAAATTTTATCGCATTTATTCAGTTTTCTTGCTGATTCGTTGCTATTTTATTGCTTAAAATCAAAAGCACACCTTCGGTGTATAAGATATTAAAATAATAATAATAAAAATGAACTAATAAAAAGATAACAAGCTGACTCTTCGTCGATTTGCTGCACTTTTTATATAATTGTTGCACATTGTATAGGATACTCTTCGTAGTTTTATGGTAAATAAATAATGCTTGGTGTTCATTTCAGACAGTTTTTGCTTAATTACAAAACACAAAAAATTAGATTAAGAAAATATGTATTTCATAACTTCTTGATTTACTGATCGAATTTGTTCAAAAACAATAGATTTCTATTTATAGCTAATTCTAACTTACTGTCCAAGATTCAATGCAATCCGAGTTTTCGTTCTTAAACCGAAACATGTGTATGTGAATATTTTTAAAGTTTTTTGGCAAGTGATTTTGTCATTAGTTGTTTTTTAGTTTTGTTGAACAGGATTATTGTGACAATTACGTTGTACGTAATGTGCATATTTCTTTCTTATAATCCAATGTTGTTCGTGGCATATAGCCAGCAAAGTATTTTGTTCAGAAAGATATATGTTTCTGTACTTATCTATGGTAAGTCTTCAGTAAGAGTTTAAAATAATTACGAGTATATTTTTGCTAGTAATATATTTATTTCATCAGATTCTATTTTAGAATACTCTTACATTGTACGGTATTTGCATTTGCGCATTTAATTATATTTCCTATTTACCTTACAGGAAAAATATATTCAAATACTCAGTCCGCTTTCAAAGGAATGTTGAGATCCGAAATCGATACAGGCTCTGGGTGTTGGCAAAAAGGAAACTAAAGGGAAGCTTCAAATATCTTGGGGTAGGCTTTTACAGCTTCTGCATATTCGAGGATTACAGACAGCAACTCCGCTTAACCATTTCCTTTCTGCGGTGTAATTGCTCTATGGAAGGATCTGAATATTTATTCTTAAGAGATTGCATATTTCTAAAGATATATATTTTTTGACAAGATATGTTCTTTTACATGGTATTCTTATTAATATTTTTATAAAAATATCAACAGATCTAAATTATATCCTTAGGTTTTGTAACTAGGTTCATCAGTGGCGTAACACCTGTCAAAAGATTAGGACATGATCTTTGAAGAAATTTACTTTTCGTCTTTTAAATTATATTGCAAAGAATCAAATGTATATACCTATGCAAATAAACTAAATATTACGTGAATGGTTCATTCACTTTTAAAAATTAAAAACTAAAAGAAAAAACACGGTAAAGTTGCAAGAATACTTTCTATTTCTAAACTGATTTTAAAGACAATTCGTTTTTGATAATCAGCGAAAACTTCTCGTTTTATTATAAGATTAATTAGTTCATCGTGAGAGGAATACCTAACAATTAATTATAACGCTCTGTGCCGTATTTGATTAAATCAAATGACATACTCGTGGTAAAATAAATATTACTAGTTTATATATTTTTGGTGTAATATGTTCATTTGTTGCCGAAAACATGATATACGTCAATGACACAATTATGTGAGTGTTTCATGTTTTCTCAGAGTTTACTTCAAACAAGAGTCAGCCACAGTGTGGTTAGGAGGACGAAACCGCAGACACTGTACGCCGCACCGTCGACAAACAATGCATGTAAGACACTTTAACAAGGGAAGTTTCAACATTAGTTTGTCAACCAATTTATTCGGCTACTAAAGCAAATCCAATCACAGAACTAACTCGTAATTTGCATATATTCTTAAAATAATATTTAATGCAATAATTCTAGATATACCGATGAAAAAGTATATAACGTCGTACATTAAGGGGTTGATTGAAGTTGCTAAGTTATTTTAAAAAATAATTAATAAATTAATTAATCAATCGTTAAGCGAATTTTTCCAGGTGTAAAGGGCATATGGTTTAAATAAAATAAATCTAATCCAAGACTGGTTATTTGGAAAAGGGGATAGTGAAGGAATTATAGAACTACAAAAAACTATCAGAGTACGTTTATGAGTTCTGAAGACAAGTGCAATTTCGGAACCTTAATCTGCTTAGTCCCCTGGTCGAACAGTGATCTGTAATAAGTTCTCTCTAAGGAGTAGGCAGATAGAGACATTTTTCCCTTGAAAGTGACTCCAGTACAGGAGCCGATATATCGAGACTTCACTAATATTAAACTCTGTTCAACCTGAGAACCTAGTAATTTTTCTTATACTGACAACCACGGGAATCTTTCAGAATATATACATGTTTATGTTATGTTCTGTTATATACAGGGTTTTCCAGAACTTCGTTAATAACCAGATCACCATTATTTGAGAAGCTAAAAATGAGCTAAAAAGGAACGTGAAAGATATCAAAGAGTCTGCCTGATAATACCCTCGAAACCATTCTTCTTCTTATAGTCCTTTAGAATCCTGTCCCAACTTTTATTTTTTACATTGCACTCCCTATAATTTTAGACTGCAGTGGAATCGCGATGTCATATTGCGATTGTTTTGACGAGATGTTCAAACTGTGCTCCTCCCGACTCCACATAAGCCTCAAACCGTCAGCGTCGCGTTGTAATAGGTCCTTTATAGAGGTAGCTGTTTTCATAGCTAGTGTTATTGTATGGAAATTTATTGTTTGCTACGGGGAAAATAATTATTAAAATATTAAGTGAAAGTAGACAACACTAATTCAGATTAGATATTAGCAAATGTGTCAGAGATTGCCTTGTTCTAAAGTAGCTAATGAGTAGAATAATAAGAACATACATTGATTGATATGCACTACGATCTTTTGCTTAGGAATTGTCAAAATTAAAGCTCATAATCTCAAAGCCCAAATTTTAGAAGTTAATAAATCTAATTTAGTAATATTACTGTTTATTTTTTATAAATTATTTTACTAATTTCAAGTTATGGAGATACAACTGCATTTGATGCATTAATGAAAATAAAAATGTTCTAAATATGTAACAATATATTTGAAATGCAACAGGAATTAGTATTAGTACTAGTTTAATTCGATGTGGTACCTATACATGTTTTTGTAGCATTGCACTTTGTTTACCAAGATAGAAGTTCCAAATAACTGATGTTCTAAAATTAATATGATTGAAAAATGACAATGGTTTAATAAAAGCATGTACTGAAGAAATGAAGGAAGAAAATCGTGTTCATTGAAAATGGCATGTTCATGCAAAATTTCTATACAATCAAAATTGTTTATAATACACCTGAATCATATGAATCATGTTTGTAGAATTGTCATAGAAACATATTTTTTCTTCGCCGCTTCCACGTTATGGAACAGAAAAATTCTAACTACAGTTTTTAAATCTTCTTTTGAACGTTTAACTTTCAAATATGTTAGTAATACTTTCGAAATAAGAGTCTGCGGACTTTTAACTACACTATATTGGTTCTTATAATTAGCGTTTCTTCCACGTTCTCATCACATCGTGAAAGTAGAACACGAAACAACTTATATAACGATATGGAGTTTCATATTTTACTGTTTTCGTTTCGTTGAGGATGGATTTGCAATAGAAAGTTCTGTTCTCTAAATTTCAACCTTTTCTGTTCAGGGAAAAGGTTTAACATAACGTTGCGTTCGGGTCAAAGACGGATGATTTGTGGCCTATGAATATATTGAATACTTCCTAACATATATCATATCCCAAAAGTTAGAGAATATCTTATTTCCTTGTCAGTTGATTTTGATAACACTCTGAAACTTTATGGTTTTCAAAGATTCTTGTTTCCTTTACTTGCTTATTTTATATGAAAGGTATTAACGAAGTGTTGTTAAATAGTCTATTATTAATTTGCTAATGCTGTAGACTCGGGCGTAGATTTTGTGGGTAAAGCAAGAAAAAACAGCAGTTCGTGAAGTGTACAATGTTGTCATTGGCAAAAATGCACAGAGTTAAAGTAAAATAAAAAATAGAATACTGCTGATTCCACCCTGTGAGTATATGTAGTTACTCTCGTAAGATTTTGATGTAGGTATTTTCGGAAAGACTGCAATATACAACGATTATAGCGGGTTCTGTAAATAGCACGGGTCTGTAAAATATCTTTCCCTACCGTGCTATAAACAAAATTTATCGTACTAGTAAGTGTCTCAAAATGAACGAATCCAATCTTTAGTGTTTTATTCCGCAAATTTATTTTGATAAAATCGAATATCACATAAAATAGGGTGGTGGTGTATTACTGTGTCAATTAAACATCTTACAATTGATGTTTGTTCAATTACTGTAATTATTATTTGTGATTGGTATTAAATTTTAATGAAATTCAAAATTTTCCGAAATTTTGCGTATAAAAATATTATTATCCATGAACTGCTGAACAAACTTATTCCAGCAGAAATTCAGAATGCCGCTGATGAGGCAGCTACAAGTTTATTATCAAAAAGAAGCAAGACAAGATATGAAGAGACTTATAGATACTTTTGTGAACGGTGAGATGATACGGTAGTTCGATAGCATATTTTGGAGAGGAATGTAAGGTATTTAACTCACCTAATCTTGGTATATATTATTCTATTTTACGCCAAGACTTAAGACCGACATTGATATTAGGAAATACAATAAATTAACATCTTTTTTGAAGCGTAGCCATGAGAATGTTAAAGGACTAATTCAACTAGAATTGGAACGAATAAGTTTTTCACGACGATGAGGAAAATAAATTCTTGGCAATTTCAATACTTACCTACCTGCGCTTTTCTTTTGAAAATGATAGTTATGACCTTTTTCAGGTTGATATTGTTTTTGATGTAGCAGGAGGTTGCCGAGGAATTAAACTGACAAAAATATTTATCTCATGGAAGATGAGAATGAGTCTTAGGTAGTTAGAATTCCTCTCAGTAAGTCTAAGGTAGAAAGAATATTTATTATAATAAATGACGTTTCCGAAGATATAAATTACCTAGTATATACCGTACCGTAAAAAGGAAAATGTACTGCACTTTTGGTTGAATTAAAATATTTGCTTAATATTTAGTCCTCTCTAACACTGCCTAGTATACAAGCCATTGCTTTAGACATTTTTGACTACGAAAACTCTATTTTTTTTCAGATGATTTGAAAGTGTCCTACAGTTATTCATACTATATGTGATGACAGATAGCATACTAAAATTGAATGTTCCACGAACTGAAATAAACTTTTGAGATTTGAATTCATTTGTGACCTAGGAGTTACCTTGGAGTCCAAGGTAAAATATCATTTATGTATTGAGATTGTTTTAAAGGGGGCAATATGTCATATGTATAATAAATTTATTTAATTCCCTCAATAGATCAATATTCAACTTATTTCTTATATAAATTACTGAATAATAATATCGACTATAAAGAAGCATGCATTTGAATAATATAATCTATATTTGGTGAAAATTTCATTGAATAATGTTAAGAAACAAATAAATTGTATATGTTTTACCGTATACTTGTGCATTTTCTGAACATGTATGAATAATGTAGACAAATTCAAAAAGTACTGCACGCACTTAAAAAACTCTAAAACCATTCGAAAGAATATGTTTTATCGTACTTATAGTCCAAAAATTAAGACTGTGCTATTATTATTAATTATGATACAGCGAATTGAACTCCAAAATCTGGAGGTGATTAATCGATGAGACATATACCCTCTACTTTGATCGCAAGGCATATTTTTCCAACAAAAGTAATTGCAATAAAATGATAATTAGATTAATATATCATTATATAAGAATATGTAAGCAAAAGAATTATCATTCTAACGACTCCCGGCAAAGATATGAATAAATCTGTGGATCAACTGCACAAAGTTACTAAGCCACCTTCTGACTGACACTTTTCTCTATGATAATTTTTTTTATTAATTTTGTGATTAGTTCCACATTATGTTATTTTAATTTTTTTAGGTAAGAATTATCGATCGATGAACCCGGTCATACGAAATTCCCGGAGAATTCTCATTTTTCGCTCATTTCGAAGCGGCTTAAAACAATAAGTGGAAAACTCAATTTATCTTATAAACGACTTAAGTAAGACAAAAATTCGTAAAGGCCTTTTTTGTAGAGAGTATATAAATGACTGAATAATAATATCGACTATAAAGAAGCATGCATTTGAATAATCGTGGGTCTTCTAGTCGGTCACTGCCGACTTAATAGACACAGTTTAATGAGTCTGGCAGAGCACGCAACATGCAGATTTTTCTAAGAGGCAGAGGAATCCTCAGTCAATGTATTGTGCCATTGTGAAGGCCTTGCTAGACTGAGATTCCAACTGCTTGGTGAGAAAAAACCAAGAGCTGATAGCAGTACTAAGGGGCCCTTATCAAGGCTGTGGAGTTTGATACAAAGGATACAGCTGGATAAGGATCTCTAAGAAAAACAAGCAGGAGTACCACAATAGATCAATGTGGTCACCGTAGTTAAGGCAAATCAGCCAGCTTCTTCTTCCTAAATCTAAATCTAATCCAGAAGTATTGTTCTAGTTTTGTTTCAATATCACTCTGGATACAATAATATTTTATTATTCCCAAGACATAAATTATTTTATTTTGAAACCCCCATTTACACAACGTGTAGTATTTACAACTATTTGTCATTTGTGTGATATTAAGACCTGTACAAGAAAATGGAATATTGCGCAAGGCTGTGAATAATTTTTAGCTCTAACCTAATATCACTGAAATCTCAATTGTCGTATCATAATATATACTGCACTTCTATCTGGTTTTTTAAATCCATGCAAAATTTCGTTGTACACATTAAACATTTAATAATGGTTTTTAATATAAGATTCTATATTTTATAGTAGTAGTATTTTGTGTTCTTATAGGAATTTCTGTTTATTATGTTATTATAAGCATCTCTCTATAAATAAGTCCTAAACATTATGCTCTTGTTGGATGCTACATGTTGGACATTATTATTATTTTCTAAATAAATATTTGTATTTTCTTGACCGTTGATATCAAATTAACTTGATGTATCTTGGGATTTTTCGGTCATCTTTAAATGAAAATTCTTGTATTTTCTTACGTTTCGGTTTTATTAACCATCGTCAGAGGAAAAACTACAATATTTATATTAACGTACAATTATTTTATGTGATTTTACAAATTTAATTTTATTACTTACAATTAAGAATTTTTTTTGTTTACACTATATTAACATTTTACGTTTATTTCTGTTGAAAGTTTTAATGCAACTAAATGCTGAACAAAAGTATTGCCTGCTTTCTGGTCTGTGTTATGTCACTATTGGTACAGTTTATTTAATTTATGGATGTTAGTTATGAGGTTTTCTCTAAAGGCTGGTAGTGTGAAATATGATATTTTAAGAATTATCTTGCGGACTTGATGGAACGATGTAAAAATATATGTTGTTTAGTAATATCCCCTTTTTACTTAATTTAACAAATTAAAGTATGTTTCACTTAAATTCTCTATATCACTGCGGTTGTTTATTGCATTGTTATGTCTTTTAATTTGTAACATTTCATGTATTGTCCTTCGATGATAATTTGGTTCCTTTTGTTAAATTTTTGTATTGTCAAAGTTAAAGCTATGGTTATGGTCTAAAGCGTGTTTGGTAAGAGCTGTCGAGTTTTGATTTAGTGTTCTTATATTGTATTTGTGTGTATATATTCGTTTATGCAGGTATTGTTTTGTTTGGCCAATATATGTACTATTAGAATTATTACAGTCTATTTTATAAATTGCGTTAGTTTCGTCTTTTGGTTGTAGTCCGGGTTTTAGTTTTGTAAAGAATTTTTTTGTTGTAGTATAAGGTTTATGCGCTACTGTTATATTGTGTTTTTTAATACATTTGGAATATTCTCAGATACTTTTGGTATGTAAGGCATAGATACATAGTTGTTATTAATCTTTATTTAAAAAAAAATAATACATAGTATCTATAATAAGAACATGAATAAAAAAATTAAGAATAATAACAACTATGTATCCATGCCTTACATACCAAAAGTATCTGAGAATATTTCAAATGTATTAAAAAAACGCAATATAACAGTAGCGCATAAACCTTATACTACAACAAAAAAATTCTTTACAAAACTAAAACCCGGACTACAACCAAAAGACGAAACTAACGCAATTTATAAAATAGACTGTAATAATTGTAATAGTACATATATTGGCCAAACAAAACAATACCTGCATAAACGAATATATACACACAAATATAATATAAGAACACTAAATCAAAACTCGACAGCTCTTACCAAACACGCTTTAGACCATAACCATAGCTTTAACTTTGACAATACAAAAATTTTGCAAAATGAACCAAATTATCATCGAAGGACAATACATGAAATGTTACAAATTGAAAGACATAACAACGCAATAAACAACCGCACTGATATAGAGAATTTAAGTGAAACATACTTTAATTTGTTAAATCAACTAAAAAGGGGATATTACTAAACAACATATATTTTTACATCGTTCCATCAAGTCCGCAAGATAGTTCTTAAAATATCATATTTCACACTACCAGCCTTTAGAGAAAACCTCATAACTAACATCCATAAATTAAATAAACTGTACCAATAGTGACATAACACAGACCAGAAAGCAGGCAATACTTTTGTTCAGCATTTAGTTGCATTAAAACTTTCAACAGAAATAAACGTAAAATGTTAATATAGTGTAAACAAAAAAATTTCTTAAATTGTAAGTAATAAAATTAAATTTGTAAAATCACATAAAATAATTGTACGTTAATATAAATATTGTAGTTTTTCCTCTGACGATGGTTAATAAAACCTAAACGTAAGAAAATACAAGAATTTTCATTTAAAGATGACCGAAAAATCCCAGGATACATCAAGTTAATTATTATTTTCAAATTTCGGTCACCCGCTGCCTGATAGGACACAGTAGCCGCGCCGGCGATTAAATAACATCTACTCCCCTCAACCTGCAAAGTTGATGACTGTAAATATGCAATTCGTGTGCTTTAAGTAAGAGAAAGGGCTCTAAGATAACCGCCACTTCTACATTTGGCCTGCCAACCATAAGGCAGATTTCTGACAAGCCTGCATGATCTTGAGTTCTGAGAGAAGCGCAGGCTCCATACTTCAAACCAGGCTGGGTACAGCTCCTGAAGCTTATACCAAAGATCGCAGTATTTAGTTCGTTTCGCCGTCTCCGTTCAAAGATTCAGTTACTAAGAGAAATAAGGAAAAAGCGATGAAGTTCTTAAATTTGAAAGAAGGCCAAAAACCGGACACTGCAGTACACGGATGGTGTAACTCACGCCACATGGGATATTTTTTTCTGCCGAGGCTTCTTGCAATCAATTTATTTTGCATTTCGCATTTTAAAATAATGTGCATGTATCATTATTCAAATGTATTGAAGAGTGTGGCCTGTAGAGAATTCTATAAGCTTTATTTTATATATGAAATATAATTTAGATATTGATAACAGTTAGAGAGATATAAGCAAAAATCGGAATTTGGTCACCATTTTTAAAGATGACGATTCGAGCACAATAGATAGCAAAGTTCCAAAACTTCATCAGTTTTTCCCATCAAACGTCAAAGTTTGTTCCTATTTGACTGGAGTATCTATTCTGATGAGTACCATGTCAGGGTTATTGGATTGCATTTGCCTGACGTTTATGAATATTCATTGTCTTGCGGGTATCTCTATTTTATAAGCGCAGCTCACGTACAGTTCATTTGATTTCTCCAAAGGAGTAGAGTGGAAAAGGAACCGCAAACATATTAGTAGTAGGCACCTTGCTATTCCTCGACCAAATATTGGATGATTCGTCCTTCCATCGACGTAATGATGACTAAGTACTGCCCGCTTGTACCTTATTTTTCCTGAATTTTAACAATATCTCACCGACTTATGAGTAATCCTGTATTTATCGGCAAGGGTTACTCTACATTCTAAGAAATAAAACTGCAAATACCTAAGGTATAATAAATCCAATTAACGGGCAGTTCTAACCCAGTGTAGTTCTTGACTTATGAAAGCCGAGAGGTCTCTTCAACATGAAAAGTGCATTGTTTGCGCTCTTATTTGCCACGATGTCAGGAGTGAAAACTTACACTATACATAAAAGTAATAAACAAAACTGATGGTTTTACCTGAAGTATAGTGTGGCCCAAATAGTTCCTTATGAAATTCGTATATAGCAGTTACCGTCCCGTGGTCATATATAATACTATATTAAATATAACTACATACCGAGGGGAAAAGAGTTTCATTGTTGTCGGAAGATGAGACAGTTGACAGAGGCGAAGTCAGCTAATTCTCGAGTCAGCATTGAAACTTTTCACCAAAGCTTTTATACTATTTTATTCACAATCTCCCCCTTAAAGAACTAAACCCAATAAAACGTTTACCAAATTTTAAAATAGTATTTTATGTTTTTATTAAGAACAACTCTTATGTCAGAAGAAAAAAGTAACGTTGCGTCGTACTTAATATATGAATATTTATTCAGTTAATTTGTTCAGTTAGTATTCGTAGCATTAATTGCTCTGTTTGTGTTGAGGATTGTGTTGATAAATAAACATTCTCTCCAAATCTTGTCGTTTATATTTCCTACAATTAACAGAAAACCAGTAGAAGCATAGGTTGGCGTATGCCCACTTTCCAACCTGAAATATTATATTTATAGAATGAAGTTGAAATGTCGTACTTTGTAACTTTTGACATGTAAGACAATTTGATTATGTCTGTTAATGTTGAACATATACAGGGTGATTCGTGAGGAGAGGGTCGTACTTCACCAAAAGATAGAAAACATTGAGGTGATCTTAAATCCCCAAACAGTAATGGCTAAAGCGGCCCTGTTTTCGAAAGTGCAGATAGGGAACAAAAAAGTAATATGTAGTTAATCCCTAGAGAGAGTTTTTTTCTCTCATTTTCTCATTTAAAGAAAACAAAATTGAACCCTCAACAATTTAATTTTTTTATCTAAACAATGAAATGGCGCCAAAAGATTTTTTTATGGGATGTTGTATCTCTCTAGGTGTAAATTAATATTTTAATGTCAAATATTTTATGAACAGCATACAGAGTATTATTTTCTAGGAATAAATTAAGAATATTTTTATTGTGAGTCCGGCCCTGATATATTATTACTATCCCTGGCATTAGATGGTAAATGACTACTGTAATCAAAATACAAAATTTCATTGGATTCTGATTACGCATTACAGATATATGGCGAAAAGAATATTCTTCTAAAAAATATAAAACACCCTGTATTTCCAAAACGGGGCCGCTTTAGCCATTACTGTTTGGGGATTTAAGATCACCTCAACGTTTTCTATCTTTTGGTAAAGTACGACCCTCTCCTCACGAATCGCCCTGTATATGTCTAGCACTATAATATCAAGAAAGTAGTTTTAATATAGTAAGATTAATAAATGTCTTTATTAATTTAAATATACAGGGTGTCAAAGATTTAAAGTGACATAGAACGATGAGAGATAGAGCACACTCTTCTGAGTTCAAAACACCCCCACACTTACCCTTGAAAGTGAATGGTTTTCGAGATACAGGGTATTTTATGATTCTTGACTGTACTACTTCCTCTCGCTGTTGAAAATCTCTGAGAACATGTTCATGTTTTGCCTGTGAGGGAAATTGCCCATGTTCCTTACTAAATTGATACACCTCCGAAAATGTACGATTTGGTGTACGATGATTTCTCAAACGTCTTTCATATTCTCTCTCTGCAGCTCTTCCATTTCCGTTGCAAAAACCATACGCATAAATCATATCTGCATATTCTTCATTTGTAAATTGGAATTGCATCTTAAAATTATTACAGTAGATTTGTTAATATAAAACCTTATTTTAATGACTTAAACGACTTCTTTGAATACTTAGACTTAATTTCTAAATGTGACTTACATTACTATGTATTAAAATATAAATGTTAGAATTGACACACGCCTACTTTTATTTTTAAGCAAACTGTTTTTCTGTGGAATATTGCATATGGCCGCACAAATTTTAAGTGCAATTAGAATCAAATTTAAGTAACAATAATACATTAAATAGTGTTTAAGTAAAATTAATAAAATAGCGACGTTAACTGGTTGTTTGCGTATTTTGTAGAATTTAAATATCATTCACCATTATTTTCGAAAATTTGTTAGGAAGTAACCATAAACGTGCAATAGAATATTATGACAGTGTTTTGCACAATAATCCATAGACATTTCAATAGTTATCCGCCATTTACAAAAAACTGATATACAGGGTGATGTAATTGACCCTAAATGCAAAAAAATAAAAATTGAGTCCTGTCCTGGAATTTTTACAAACTAAATTATGCTATTAATTGGACTAGGAGTGCACTATATGTGTATTTGAATCCAAATACGTCCACCCATTCCAAATATATGCTGAATTTTAGTTTCAGTCAAGAATCATAAAATACTCTGTATCTCGAAAACCATTCGCTTTCAAGGGTAAGTGTGGGGGTGTTTTCAACTCAGAAAAGTGTACTCTATCTCTCATCGGTCTGTCACTTTAAATCTGGGACACCCTTTATAACAATATACGAACAAATTTAAAACCGCTGCCTAAGGAATCACTACTTCCACATCCAGATTCTTCATCCCAGTCACTTTAAAGGAAACATCTTGACTATATTTGCACTCTAGTATGTGGAAATTATCGGTCATAGAATTTTAATAATATGCGGAGCAGATGTAATAGAAAAGTTTGAGGAGTTGGTTTCTACCATATACGCTAAAAATGAAGTTTCTAGTTTACCCTATTTATTTTCCACTATTCACAACCTACCATCTCCGACTCCTTCAATGGAGTCATCTCAATCAGATGTCACTACAATACATACGTGTACTAACTTTCAAGTGAATATCTCAATTTGATGTTATCAATCCCATTAATAATCAAGTGGAGGTGGTGAAGTTTGAAAAATATTAGAAAGAAATCTGGGGCCTTGGTTTCTAGTATATACACCGAATCCCAAATTTCTGTACTCTTACCAGCTTGATTTACTTATTCCCTTCTACGGAATCATCCCAAAATATAATCTAGTTCCAGATGTCGTTATAATACATACGTCTACCAAATTACAAGTGAATATCTCAATATTCAATCAACCCCTTTAATAATGCTGTAAGGGTAGTGGAAGGGTTGAAAAATATTAAAAAATCTGAGGCCTTGGCTTCTAGGACATACACCGAATTTCAAGTTGCAGTACTCTTACCAGCTTGCTTTACTTATTTTTCCCTATTTACCTCTACTTACCCCCACTCCTTCAACGCAATCATGTCAAAATATAGTCTAGTTTCAGATATAGTTATAATACATAAATGTACCAAATTTCAAGTGAAAATTTAAATTTAATTTTATCAACTCTTTTAATAAGGGAGTGGGAGTGTTGGGATGGAAAATATTAATAAAAAACCTGAGACCTTCGCTTCTAGTGTATACACCAAATCACAAATTTCTGTACTATTACCAGCTTGCTTTACTTATTTACCTTATATACCTTATATACCTCTATTTAACCCCCAAAATATAATCTAGTTCCAGATGTCGTTGTTATACATATGCGTACTAAATTTTATGTGAATATCTCAATTTTATTTTATCAACCCCTTGAATAATGGAGTAGGGGTAGTGGGGGGCTGAAATATATTATTAAAAAAATCTGAGGCCTTGGCTTCTAGTACATACACCGAATTTCAAGTTTCTGTAGTCTTACCAACTTGCTTTACTTATTTTCCCCTATTTACCCCTATTTAACCCCCACTCCTTCAACGCAATCATGTCAAAATATAGTCTAGTTACAGCTATAGTTATAATACATAAATGTACCAAATTTCAAGTGAAAATTTAAATTTAATTTTATCAACTCTTTTAATAAGGGACTGGGGGTGGTGGGGAGATGGAAAATACTAATGAAAAAACCTGGGACCTTCGCTTCTAGTATATACACCAAATCCCAAATTTCTGTACTTTTACCAGCTTGCTTTACTTATTTTCCCCTACATACCCCTATTTAACCCCCAACCCTTCAACGCAATCATCTCAAAATATAATCTAGTTCCAGATGTCGTTATAATACATATGCGTACTAAATTTCATGTGAATATCTCAATTTTATTTCATCAACCCTTTTAATAATGGAGTAGGGGTGGTAGGGGGCTGAAATATATTATAAATAATCTGATATCTTGGCTTCTAGTACATACACCGAATTTGAAGTTTCTGTAGTCTTACCAGCTTGCTTTACTTATTTTCCCCTATTTACCCCTATTTAACCCCCAACCCTTCAACGGAATCATCTGAAAATATAATCTAGTTCCAAATGTCGTTATAATACATATTTGTACCAAATTTCAAATGAATATCTCAATTTTATTTTATCAACCCTTTTCATATTGGAGTAGGGGTGGTGGGGGATGAAAAATATTATAAAAAAATCTGACGCTTTGGTTTCTAGTACATACATCTAATTTCAAGTTTCTGTAGTCTTACTAACTTGTTTTACTTATATTCCCCTATTTACCCCAAATTAACCCCCATCCCTTCAACGGAATCTTCTCAAAATATTATCTAATTCCAGACGTCGTTATAATACATACGTGTACGAAATTTCAAATGAATATCTCAACTTTATTTTATCAACCCCATTAATGGGGTAGGGGTGGTGGGGGGTTGAAAAATATTATGAAAAAATCTGAGGCCTTAACTTCTAGTACATACACCGAATTTCAAGTTTCTGTACTCTTACAAGCTTGCTTTACTTATTTTCCCCTACTTACCCCTATTTAACCCCCAACCCTTCACCGGATATTCTCAAAAAACAATCCAGTTCCAGATCTCGTTATAATATATACGTGTACAAAATTTCAAGTCAATATCTTAAACCGTTCCGGAGAAAACGTGCGGACAAAAAAAAAAGTTACAGACAGACAGACAGACAGACAGACAGACAGACAGACAGACAGACCGACAGACAGAAATTTTCTTTTCGCTCAAATTTAAAATCTCGACGTTTCATGACATTCTAAACCTATTTCACGAATAAAAATTTTTGAAAATTTTTTTGCGATTACTATACTTCCAATCCACTACGTGGATGTGGAAGTAAAAGCAGCCCTGACATCAAATGGAACAAAACATGTTATACACTAAACTAAAATTCGCAAGATTAAGAATAGGAATATCCGCTATTCTTCTTGAACCTTGAGGATCATAAAATTTTTTTACTATTAACTATTAATTGGCAATTTATTGTGAAATGCGATTTATATGGAGATGAGTCAGCCACATCCCAGCTCCCAGCGCCCCTTTGTGGAGAACATTTCACTATTCACCATGAGCTTAGTACCAACTATTCCTGCAAATATATTTTTGGCTTGCGATCTTCAAAACACAAATCTTGACCTATGAACTCTTTGGTCTCTTTTCGTTTATACGCTTTCTTTATCACCAGAGCCTTTTTTAGATAACTAAAAAACTCAATTTTAATATGAGATCATTCATCGGTTTTTATAATAAACACATTATTTATATCCGTTTCCAAGACAGCCGCATAATTTCTAACCCGCGGTTTTGGAGTGTCTACTACGGTAAACAATGTTAAACCACACAAACATTTCACTATCTCTATCAACATTTGAACAGAAAAATATGATGAGTAAAAACTTTAAATTTTCGCCTTGAGAAAAAGCTAGAATCTTTCGGAAAAACAGGAAGGAGAGAGCAAAGAGCACAAAGTTGGTTACATCATCAGCTACAGATAAAGAGGGGCCAGAAACAGGACTGAATGGAACCAGACACATTGAACTACACGGTTATTGACTGCGCAGATACACGAGTTTCCCTACCAGGAGAGCTGTTACATCCAATGACTACTACGATTTGCCAATGTTAATTGCCTAAATTTAAGCTATAAATATAGCATTTTATAAAAATCTACTACTCAATTATTATTCGTATACTCCTAAAACCTTAATGGTACTATTGCTACTGCATTTTGCCATATGTTTCAAATAATACTAAGGAGAAATTTCAATACAGTTAGTCTTAATGTGTTCTGGAAATGTTTTCTTAACCGATTTCTAAATCACCAGCTCCTTGAAAATCCAGGGATTTTGTGTTTGCTACAGTTTATAGTGAGTCCAAACTATTTCTAGAGGGCAATTTTATAATTAAAATAATTTCGCAGTATACTTTATCCAAGGTCGGTTTAAAAATAATAACGAAAGACCAACAAAGGAATAGTTGATATGTATAATAAATATTGTGAGTTTCATGAACAACTCCATAAATGATTAAATAGAAATAAATAAATATCATTTAACATACGGCTATGCTACTGGCAGTATTAAGAATGAACCAAGAACTTATAAGTTATAACAAGGGACTTGTAACGGTGGGCCAAGTAAACAATGGACTACTTTCGTTTCAGGTAAGCGCATAACATGTCTGGTTAACCATATTCGTTTACGGGTATCGTTTGCAATATTCAAGTACGCGGTTTCGGGTGTTATTCTATAACAAACAAGCTTTGTAATGATATCCTGGTAGCAATGCTTTAGACTGAATTTTAGAATTAACAATAGATCGATAGATCGATAGATACGCCAGTTTGCAACCCAAACATTCAAATCCACTAGGTAACCGTCCCCATAATAATATACTGTACTTTGGTACTCTTTATTATTCTATTCGTGGAAAAGCTAAAAAATTGAAACAATAGGTTACCTCCTACCCTTTAAGTGAAATGTAGCTTCTATTGCGCTTGTAGAATAAAATACATAATGTATGGTTTGGTATGAACACTGTTAAGAACGGCTCAAGCAGTTACATAAAGACCATACTTTTTTAAAATCCATTTACAAAATAAAGTACTCCATTAGAGTCCTTGCCTGTTGTCATAAATTGTTACTTGGAAAGAAAATAAATTATATAACCTAAATTGACAACTTTCAACAAAGTTAGAATGAGGTCTAAGTAATACCAACAGGAATGATAGATTACCGCATCTATTCGATTTGCCTGAAATACCAAATGTTCATGTATGAATTAAAATGGTATATTAATTGATGGTGTCACATTATCAAGAATTAATTGGAAATATCTCATAACTTTATTTTCGGCCCGCCGTCACATTATGCTTTCTTCAAGAGATGATCTATTTTATTACCAATACAGGATGTTCAGCGAGGATCTGTACGTAGGTTAATGGGGTATAGAGAACATCGAAATGATCCCAAAACACAGTCATATGTACGTCTTGAGAAACTCGTTACTGATATACTGATGTTACTTCCATACCCACATCCACGTAGCGGAGGGGAAATATGGGAATCGTAAAAGAAAATTGAATTTTTTGTTTGTTGAAATAGGACTTGAATGACATGAAACGCGTCAAGACTTTAAATTTGAGCGAAAGAAAATTTTCTGTCTGTCGATGTCGGTCGGTTGGTCGGTCGGTCTGTAACTTTTGTGTGCGCACGTTTTCTCAAAACGGTTTAAAATATTGACTTGAAACTTAGTACACATATGTATCTTGTCAAGATCTGGAAGCAAATTATATTTTGTGACAATTCTGGTGAAGGACTGAAGGTTTAATAGGGATAAATAAGGAAAAAATAAGTAGAGCAAGCTGGTAAAAGTACAGTAACTTGGGATTTGGCGTATATACTAGAGTGCCAAGACTTCAGATTTTTTTATAACATTTTCCACAGCCCCAAACCACCCCCACTCCATTATTAAAAGGGGTTGATAAAATAAAATTAAAACATTCACTTGATATTTGGTACACGTATGTTTTATAACGGTATCTGGAACTAAATAATATTTTGTGATGATTCCGTTAAAGGGTTGAGGGGTTAATTAAGGGTTAATATGGGGAAACTAAGTAGAGCAGACTAGTAATAGTACAGGGAACAGGGATTTGGTGTGTGTACTAGAAGCCAAGACCTCAGATTTTTATCAACCCCCCACCACCCCCATTCAATTAATAAAAGGATTAATAAAATAAAATTGCGATATTCACTTGAAATTTGGTACACGTGTTATCTAGAAACAGATTATATTTTGAGATGGTTCCGTTGAAGGGTTGAGGGTTAAATAGGGGTAAGAAGGGGAAAATAAGTAAAGCAAGCTGGTAAGAGTACACAAATTTAGGATTTGGTGTATCTACTAAAAGCCAAGACCTTCGGTTTTTTATAATATTTTTCAACCCCTCCACCACCTCCATTTTTAAAGGGGCTGATGGAATAAAACTGTGATATTCACTTGAAATTTGGTACACGTACGTATAATAAAGACATTTGGAACTTGATTATATTTTGAGACGATTCCGTTGAAGGGGTGAGGGTAAGTAGGGGTAAATAGGAAAAAATAAGTAAAGCAGGATGATAAGAGTACAGAAACTTGAGATTTGATGCATATACTAAAAGTTAAGGCCTCAGACTTCTTTATAATATTATTATCCCCCCACCACGTCCACTCCATTATTAAGGGTGTTGATAAAATAAAATTGAGATATTCACTTGAAATTTGGTACACGTATGTATTGTAATGACATCTGATTGAGATGATTCCGTGAAGGGGTGGAGAAGGTAAATTGGGAAAAGTAAATAAAGCAAGATAATAAGAATCCAGAAATTTTTTGGCGTATATGTTAGAAGCCAGAAATTCAATTTTTTTATGATATCTGCCTCAAATATTATATCATTAGAATTCTGTGACCAATTATTTCCACATACTAGAATGCAAATATGGTGAAGATGGTTTCCTTTAAATAGATTTGGATAGGAAATTGTGCTGTGGAAATAGTGATTCCTTAGGCAGCGGGTTTTTATTGTTGTTAAAGTTTTTACCTGTCATACTTCTTTAACCGTTTTAGTCAATTACCTAAAACGCTCAGGCCTACTCATAATGATGATGCCATCATTAGTTGGCGATATTCGCGTTGAGTAACAGAAGTTTGGTGTGATGTTCATGTATTCTTGTGTCAGTGGAAATACATCATAGTCAATAATGATGAACACACCTTTTCAATAAGTTTATGAAAACTCTAATAAGAATTTCTTTATCCACTTATAATATTTTAGATTTAAATTTTAAAATGTCTCTCAAGAAAGTAATACAGCAAAAGTGTATGTAATGTTAATATTAAATACATGTAATAAAGAAGACCGGAAATTGAGTTTATTGTGATTACTTAAATTAAAATGATGGGAATATAAATAAATAATCGCTGTTTATGCTTTAGTGGGTAACGAACAATGAACCAAACCATATCGTGACAAAATTGCGTGTACTTCATTTATTTCACAGATATGATGTATAAATAATTCCGTTATATTCTCGCTGTTCCACATGATTAGTTTATATACAGCGAGTAGAAGTTGCAGTCTGGCGTCATCGGCTGCGAATACCTGTTTGATTAAACCTTTGTTCGAATACGGTACAAATCATTTACGTGGTGTCACTGAGATTAAACACATAGTCAATATTATTGTTATCTTTATTGTTGATATAACTATTTATAGTCGGCAACGCCCGACTACAACTTTCATTCGTTTGGTAATAGTTAAATATACCTCAATAACATTTTAAAGTAAAATTTATATTTCACCTAATCTATCTTAAGTTCAATTAAATCTGATAAAAATATTGTATACCACATTCGATATCTTGTATATATTATTATTTTTGTGTATTTTAGTGGAGTAAAAAAAGGACATTTACATGCATAGTTATTTAACAGCAAAATTAGGATTTCATACCTTCTGGGGTATCACCAACAGTTTTGAACTTCCAAAGCCTGTTGCATTTTTACTTCCCTCGCATACCGAAGGGAAGCATTGTATTCGAGAAAAAATCACCCTGCGAGACCGTCTAAAGGGAATAAATAATGAAAAAAAAAATAGTTTTTGCTCAAATTTAAAATTTCTACGTTTCATGACACGCTAAACCTATTTCAGAAAAAAAAATGTTTTCACCAAGATTTTTGAAAATTTTTTTAACACGAAAATAGATGATTTTTTTTTTATTCAAATTCAAAGTTCCACGTTTTATTGGATTCTAAACCTATTTCAATAAAAAATGTTTTTTGAAATTTGTTTTACCAACATTTTTGAAAAATCTTTTACCACTAAAATAAATGGAGAAATTTTTTTTCTTTGTTCAAAGTTAAAATTTCCACGTTTTATGGCATTCTAAACTTATTTCAGAAAAAAACTTTTTTTTAAATTTTTTCACCTACATTTTTGAAAAATTTTTTGCCACTAAAACAGATGGAAAGAATTTTTTCCTTTGTTCAAATTTAAAATTTTCACTTTTCTATGGCATTCTAAACCTATTCAAACAAATAAAATTTTTTTTGTTGAAAAATTTAAAAATTTTGAAAATGTTTTTAATTTATTTATCAGTACTTGCTATAGAATAGGCGATTTTTTTTGCTCAAATTTAAAATTTTCACGTTTCGTGACATTCTAAATCTATTTCAGAAAAAAAATTTTTTCAAAACTTTTTGAAATTTTTTTTACCAGTAGAAAAACCAAATTTTTTTGCTCAAATTTAATATTTTCACATTTCATGACATTCTAAATATATTTAAAAATATAAAATATATATAATAAAATATATTTAAAAAAAACAGATCAAAAAGAAAAATTTGAAAATTTTGTCAAAGAAAATATTTTAAAATATATTTTTACTACTTATGGTATATACGAGGGAAACATTTTTTTTTTAAAATTTAAAATTTCCACGTTTCATGACGTAAAGTTATTTCAGAAAAAAAAAACAAAAGCAAAAATTTTTTGAACATTTTTTTACCACTATACCTACCAAGAATAAATGGTGGAAACTTTTTTTTGCTCAAATTTAAAATTTCCACGTTTCATGACATTCTAAATCTATTTCTAAAAAAATATTTTCAAAAAGAATTTTTTTAAAATATTTTAAAATATATTTTTACTAATGGAATATATGATGGAAACATTTTTTTGGTCAAATTTAAAATTTTCACGTTTCGTAAAATTCTAAACTTATTTCAGAAAAAGAAAATTTCAAAAACAAACATTTTTTGAAAATATTTTTGCTACTATACCAAGAATAAATGGTGGAAAAAATTTGATTCTGCTCAAATTTAAAATTTACACCTTTCATGAAATTCCAAACCTATTTCAGAAAAAAAAAAAATTCAAATTTTTTAAAAAAGTTTTTTACCAGTAGAAAAATGGGAAACTATTTTGCTCAAATTTAAATTGTCCACATTCATGATGTTCTAAACCTATTTCATAAAAAAAATATTTTTTAGTGAAAATCCCATGACGATTGTATCATGTGAGTAGGACCTATGAATTTTTTCGTTTTCTGGTGTTGGTATTTTAATTATTACAAGTAGGGTTGTAGGACAATTTCCTAAATTCTTCCAAAGACGCTACAGAATAACATATAATCCATAAAACATTCAAACAATATAAAATCTGAGTAATAACAGAGTTGTTTTAACTTTTAAAAATTTCTCGAAATTTAATTTGAGCCCTGTAGGATTTATTTTGCTCTTTTCCTTGGTCCGCTATCTACTATGCAAAAACAGGCGAATTTTAGGCCTTTTTTGCGGTCATTCTTTGTAAAGGTATTTACGCAAGCCTTCCATATTTGGCACCTCTTACTTAATATTGAATTTTTGCTACCATATGACCACTCTGTATATTTTTTTGACCAAAAGTTATCAGGTTTTCTTTGTAATAGTCCTTCCGATTACTATTCTCAGGTGTGGTTTGGTAATTAATAATCTTTTAGAGTGACCGCCCTGTATAAATAAAGAGGGAAGTTCTGTGTAAATACCTTTACCGATTTTTTTTATAAACAATTCAGCGTTTTGAATAGGGTCTTCCTTGGTTGAAAATTAAAAAGGTGAATATCTCCGGTTCTAGAGGTCCGATCGGGGCAAGTGTTGATTATGGGTCTTTTGAGTATGTACATAACATACAAAATTGAATAAACTTGCTAAAATGCCTTTTTTTCAGTTTAACACCCAAGGACGTTAAGAGTTTCGATCAGCTTCAAACTTTTAGAAAACATACCTTTTCTTGAAGTCAAAATACCCTGGAAATTTTGGTGCCCAAACATTGAACCCTGTTGACACCCTGTTGTTATTTAAAATTTGAATTATGCGCCATTTTATGCCATTAAGTCCAAAATGGATCATTTTCAAAGATCCCGATGCCAGCTTTCCGTTTACATTGAAACAATTTTTTCTAAAAGTTATTTTGGTCACTTTGTTGGAATTTATTTATAAACCAAATAACAACAAATTGAATTTTTCACAATTCTCTTTCTTTCCTATAAACATTTTTTATTTTTTTTTTCAAAATGGCCAAAAGGATCCAACGCAGATTTGTTGGAACTTTAATTACGAAGATTTTGTTTTTTTGTCCGTCCTATACTAAATTTTTTAAAAAACGCAATAGACTTTGGAAGTCTAAAACTCAGATATATACTCCTGGTGATGCCCCAAAAGGTATGAAATCATAATTTTGCTGCATATCTCATCGTCTTTTTGGTCTTTTTTATTGCCCTGTTTAGCAAAAAAAATTACTGGCGTTTAAATATAACGGTAATAATTTGCTCCAAAGTTATAGAAGCCGAAACTACAGTGACAGTGTCTACTACTTAGCTGCAACAATATTAAGAGCGAATGTATTAGACATAACGACATAAAACAGTACTAGAAGTTTCGCGAAACTATGAATGTCACATAAGCAACCCTATAGCAGCTACTGAAGATGATATTTCTATAAAGAACCTGTGGGAAGCATCATAAGAAGCAGCGAGAACAGTAGCTATTGAAATGTTAAGAACAGGGAGATCACATAAACACATTATTAACTGGTTCAATGAGAAATGCAGCAAAATTACACAAAAAAGAACGATATATATAAAGTTATGAAGCAACACAAAATCCGTACAATGATTGATACATACAAAGAAATAAAAAGGGAAACGAAAATGGCGCACAAAACGAAAAATGAAAGCGGTTCAAAAGAATATGATGGAAGGGCTAAGAGCCCAAAGAAATCTGTACGAGACAAGGAAATTCTATAAAACACTAATTAATATGCGAACAGATTTCAAACCGAAAATAATCATGTGTAAAGATCATCATCAATAACTGATATTACAACAAAGACGGTTTCAACATTTTAGCTAATTGCTATTAGTACAGGCAAATTAATAATTTAGGGTAACAAAAATTAATAAAAGGATCATCTCTGGGATTTAAGTAGGCAATAACCTGGAGAATGAGATGATGCATTCTTTGCACTTCCAAGTTCCGGGAAAATTAAAAAAAAATTGGAGATACTTTTCGATTTTCTGTTTTTTTGCTCTAGCGGCCAAAATAATGAAAATAGAGAAAGAAGTTCCCAACAAAAGTTGTAGCCCGTCTTTTTCTCTACAAAAAAGTACATTACAAATTTTTGTCTTACTTAGCCGTTTAGAAGATAAATTGAGTTTTCCACTTATAGTTTTTAGCTGCTTCGAAATGCGCGAAAAATGAGAATTCTTCAGGAGTTTCGTATGACTGGGCTCATCGATCGATAATTCTTACTATTCAGAGCCCCTAAAAAAATGAAAATAACATAAAATGTAGAGAAAAGTCTCAGATTTAATGTGGAACTAATCACAAAATTCATAAAAAATTTTATCAAAGAGGGAAAGCGTCAGAAGATGGCTTAGTGAACTTTGTACAGTTGATCCACAGATTTATTCATATCTTTGCCGGGAGTCGTTAGAATGATAATTCATTTTGCTTGTATATTCTTATATAATGATACATTAATCCAATTAACATTTTATTGCAATTACTTTTGTTGGAAAAATATGCCTTGCGATCAAAGTAGAGGGTATATTTCTCATCGATCAATCATCTCCAAATTTTGGAGTTCAATTCGTTATATCTTAAGTAATAATAATAGCACAGTCTTAATTTTTGGATTATAAGTACAATAAAACATATTCTTTCGAATGACTTTAGAGTTTTTTAAATGCGCGCAGTACTTTTTGAATTTGTCTACATTATTCATACACGTTCAGAAAATGCATAATTATACAGTAAAACATATACAACTTATTTGTTTCTTAACATTCTTTAATGAAATTTTCACCAAATATAGATTAAAGTGCGTGGAATCGAATTCATGCAGTGAAAAAGCACCCATTGTTACGGGAGAAATAGGCCGGATGCATAAAATTCAAAGATGTGAATAAATCAACTATATAAAGTTTACTAAGCCATCTTCTAACACTGTTTTCTCTATGATAAAAATTTGTATGAATTTTTTGATTAGTTCCACATTAAAGCTAAGACTTTTCTCTACATTTTACGTTGTTTTCATTTTTTTAGCGGCTCTGAATAGTAATAATTATCGATCGATATGTCCGTTTGTACGAAACTCCCAGAAGATTCTCATTTTCCGCGCATTTCGGAGAGGCTCAAAACTATAAGAGGAAAACTGGATTTATCTCCTAAACGGCCTAAGTAAGATAAACATTTGTAAAGACCTATTTTGTAGAGAAAGAGACGAGCTACAAATTTTGTTGAAAACTTTTTTCTGTATTTTCATTATTTTAGCCGTTAGAGCAAAAAAACCGAAAACCAAAAAGTTTTTCCAATTTTTTTAAAATTTCTCGGAACTTGGAAGTGCAAAGAATGCATCATTCCATTCTACAGGTTATTAACTACTTAAATCCCAGAGAGGATTCTTTTATTAATTTTTGCGAGGTTTTTACAACATTTTGCCTTCATTGCCTGTACTATATGTGGAGACGAATAAAACAATTGAACAGTTTCTAACTCATCAGAATTACAAAATTAAAAACAACAAAAAATAAAAGAAGGACCTGGACCCCACTCTAAAGAAAGTAGAAATGGCACTAGGTAGAGATGGTATCAATTCTGAACTATTGAAAAACTATTGAAAAATCAAGGAAACGTTCCAACTGCATAATTATCCAAAATTATCAGCGAATTATCAATTGAGGAACAAATGTCCGAAGAGTAAATAAAAAAGTATCCCCATTAATTGTAAAACTTACAGAGGTATCACACTGCTCAATTCGATACACATAATCTTATCGAACATAATAATAATACGAGGTTAAGCGCATACACTAAAACTATACTAGGTGAACACCAAATTGGCTTCAGACCTGATCGCTTCACAACTGACAAAACATTTGTACTCCGCCAAATACTTGAAAAGACTATCGACGTGTATCATATATTCTACACGCTATTTTCAATTTTTAGTTTCGATAACATCAGATTCAATACCAGCTACTCTCAAAATACTCAAATATCAATTTTATTGCAATTCTGACGAAATCATTCTCCGTTACCATTAGCCCATCAGCCAAATCCTCTATTAAAATTATTATTCCCAAATCTTATATATCTTATATTGAACATTGATAAAACTATAACGCAACTATCGCTGATTAATTCTCTATAGTTTGCAGAAGATCTTGTTGATATTATCGCTTAAGCCATTGCAGAGTGATGATTGAATAAATAAAAAAAAAGATACTTACAGGTGGAACTTAGAACCTAATCTTTTAAAAATAATGTAAAGTCAGTTAAAAATACGCTTGCTAAACTGAGGCGTACAATGTTTTCAATCGTTTTCAATACATTACTTCCATATCCATGGTGGAGTGGAAGTATAGCAATTTTTAATTTCATCTTTCAATGAGAACAATCAAAGCGTTGTTAACAGAGGGCAGTTCATAACTGGTAATCCCTCCCTATTTTACAGGAGCTCATTGTTTTTAATTCATGTAGTTTTAACGGAAACACAGTATCTACATCAGCTAACTGGTGCGAGAAAAACTCGTTCCACAGCACTGATGCCTTTTTAATTCGGAGGAAATGGTTTACTTATAACAAAATGCCCTAATATTATACTGTCTTTTAGCCTATTTCGTTATAACTTTTAAACACGACAAACAATATTAACTTGCTATTGTAAACATATGTTCATGAAATTCTTAATTTCGGTATAAGTATTCTTTGTTAATTGCAATAGAAAAATGTAACCTGCATTTAAGTCATAATCTTTGGTCGCAATGTTTAATTGATTAGTTTGATAGTAACTGTACATTATTTTTCTTTACTCAACCCCTCTCCTAACATTGGCGGCACCGGTGTGGTGCACAAGTTCATGCACCTAATTTCAAAATTTTCAAGATATACCTCCATCAGAGATTTATATGCATGTTGTCACGAGACAACACCACCAGCGGATATATTCAACAAATTTCTCCAAAATTCTATGAATTAAAACTACGTGATAGTTTGCTAAAAAACAACATTACCTAAATCCGAGAGCATAGTTCCCCCTTTAGAATAAAACGCACCTTGCCATACCAGGCGTTGCCCATCTTTAGGCAACTCATCTAGCCTCACCTTCCTCTATCTTCAACCCTTCATTAATGATAACACTCATATCTCATTTTCTTTTCTAACCTCTCTTCGTTTCTTTTTGTTATTGTTCTAAATAATTCTTTCTAATTATAATCCCTACTGTATCTTAACTCTTACATTTGATAATCTTTTAAACTATAAATTAAGCGGCTTGGCGTCCGTTTCCTGCAATAATCAAGATTTCGTGCAACCAGATTTATGGTTTAGTTCCTTTCCCGTGTCAGTATACCAAAATTTAATAACAGTGCGCGCGTTACTTTCGTTTTATATTAAGTTTTAACATCCATTTCTTGGAGAAAAATGTATAACACCTCTATTAATTTGCTCTCTAGTAAAATAAGTTTAGGTTAAGTGCAAAATTAGTTCAAGTTTAACAGATTCTGCTCCATCCTGGTCTCCAACTATCCCAGCACTGTGCGCCGTGGATGTCTAGTAAGCTTCGGATGTGTGCTATCTCGAAAACATTGCATTTGTGGTAATATTAACAAAGTTTTGTTAGATTGGATTATACCCTTGAAACATTACAAACATTTAGGGTAACATTATATTTGCTTTTTTTCCCTTGCTCCATAGGGTTTAGATTGTTCGTTTGTCCAAAAAAAGTATATGTACCAAAATGAGCCCTTTCCGACCACGTTTAGAGGTCGCTATGATTTGCAAGTAAAATTACTTTTCAAAGTACGACGTCCATTGGTATTCAGTTTTTACAATATTAGCGCGCGCAGTTTGTCCTGTTGTTATGTAGCTAGTGAGTCTTGGGTTGCACGCGATGTCCTCCTCTCCCTTTCCCCGCAGCCCGCCTTTTCGTCATCCTCGCTCGCACGCATGTTTTGTTTTAGTTTGCGAGTAACTTGCGAGTAACTAGTAGGCAAAGTGCACGTACCCAGTCTAGACATTCTCGAGTGACAATTTACGTTTACTTACACAAATTTTGTGTATCGCCAGTGACATAAGCATCTAGTCGTTGTTCCGTGTCTACAAGAGCATCCGCAGGAGTGTGGTTAATCGGAAAATCAACAGATTCTATTTCACACGCGAGACTTCCTTCAAATGACGATGTACTGAAAAGATTTCACTTTCATCATTTAGGAGAAAACCAACCAGTTAAATAGAGTGTTAAAACACCGCGAAATCTGTTTTGAAGATTTGGGAAAAGGCGAGAATTCTAACGCAAAGCATGCAGCGGAACGAAAACTAAACGAACTTTTGGAAATATAAACTCTTTTGAAAAAAATAGAAAAACTAATCTAGATCATGTCGTATGAATGAGGACCTTTACAAATCTGACTTTCTGGAACTTTTTGACATAGCTGCAAAAGATGCGTTAAAAATAATGAAAATTGAAGAAGATAAAATATTTCTCACCGTGCAGCGAGAAGACACTCTGAGCTGCAGTATGGCTGGCGTAGATATCAGTCTTTGTCAGGAAGAATCTCGAAAACGAAAGCGAGAAACAGAGGCTGAAATCTGGAAACCAAGGAGTAAAACTGAATCATGTCCTATCTCTCACGCTAGCCAAGAATCTTTACTACGAGCTATTGGCACGAGTTCCTGCAAACGGGTACTGGACAATAACAAGCTACCGCATGCTTAAAGATCCTTGATGAGTGGCAGTTAAGAGCTCAGTGCGTGCCCTCTGCTTTGATATGACTGCTTCTAACACTGGGTTAAATTTGGGCGCATGTTATTTGATTGAAAAAGCTCTAGATAAAGAACTTGTTTGGATTGCTTACCGACACCTTGTTTTGGAAGTTTTCCTCTCTGATATCTTCAAAGCGCTGTTCGGACCAAGCAGTGGACCAGATATTAATATGTTCAAACGTTTCCAAAAGAAATGGCAGGGAATAGATCAACAAAAATTCGCAGTTAGCAGTGACAATTTGTATGATACCGCGGAACTCATTTCACTCCGCTAAGAAATGAGGAAATACTACAGTGAAGCAATAAAAAATCGATAGTCCAGAAATGATTACCTCGAACTACTACTACTACTACTACTACTACGAACTACTGAACTTGTGTCGTATCTTCCTTGGCAGCAGAAACAATTACTGAAGCCATATTCCGTGTACCCCGGGCCTTACATCAAGCTCGCTGGATGGCGAAAGCTGTTTACTGCCTGAAAATGTGTCTATTTCAGGACCAAATCACTCTGACTGCAGCACAAAAACGATCTGTTATAGAATTATGTTTGCTTGTAAGTCTTATATATGGGCGATATTGGAACGGAGCCCCGCTAGCAGCAAAAGCTCCTCTAAATGATGCAAATTTCCTAGCACAGGTCAAAGACTATCCTAATCAAAAGCAACACCAGTGCCCTGAAAGCATTTCGCCGCCACCTTTGGCACTTTTTAGAGCATTTAATTGGCCTTTCTTTATTCGATCCTAGAGTCAGTCCCGAGACGAAAAGAGCAATGGTTCAAAACCTTCAGAAACCACCAACAAAAAAGGCTTTGAAAAGTCCAGATGGAAAAGCTTTTGACATACAAGGACCGTTGATGATACAGAATTTTTTTTACGCAACGAATAAAACCTCTTTTTGACTTGCTAATCAATGATGGTGAAGAAAAATCAGAGCCATTTTTAGTAAAAGTCCTCCACAATAGCATACCGGTGAAATTTACGTTGAAATGCAGGAAAAAGTTCGCCGAATGAAAGTGGTATTTGAGGTGATATGGAACAAAAAAAGCCTTGTGGAGAAAGAAAAATCCAAATTATTATTTTTTGGATCACCAATATTATATTACTGATACTTACAGAAGTTCTTGAAACTCTTAATCCCGGTTTATCTTTTGTTCATTGCAATAAAAAAATATAACCTACACTTAAGCCGTAATCTTAGGTCGCAAAGTTCATTTGATTAGTAAAAAAAATAAAACCGTTTAAATAATAGCGAGCTGCTTCCTGCACCGCCAACAATTTGCGCCAATAATAAAAGAACAATGTAAATATAAAAGTAATTCATGTGAAAAGAAAGGGCGATAAGGCGCCATTATGGTACATACATATTACTTTAAGTTGTGGTAATAAATCAGTTACACGTATCTGACATTTGATCACTTGAAGCGGATGTGAAAAGTTCACAAATAACAATACACTTGTGTCATAAAGTAATATAGGTCAGGATTTTGGATACAAATATTATATTTACTCAAGTTACAAATTGTGGAGAATTAATACTGTCGATTAAGGATGTAATATTAAATGATTTATTAAAAATGTCCAATTTAAAAGTTTTTGTTGTTTATGTTTATACAATTATATTATTATAGAAACCGTGTTTCCATAAGTTATTTCCTTAAAGTACTCAACAGTGCTTAAATATATCTTTTGATAGTTTAGAAATAATTTGTTCTTTTATATATCTTTGCTTTCTCATTTTTTGATTTTCATTAACATTTCCATCTACGCATAATATACAGAAAGTCTTTGAGACTAACGATATTGGATAGGTATCTACTTCCTTCCAAGCTACCAGAATATAACCTAAATCAACATGAAGATTAGCTTTATATAAAGCTGTCAATTCCAAAGGAGTGTAATTTTATGTTATAAACTGATTTAAAAAACCTTTTCACGATTATCTGAATGGGAAGTAAAATCAATATATCCGACCAAACAACCAGAAGCACATAATAATCAGTCATTTCCCTTGATATCTCATTAAAATAATAATCGTCGGTAGACATGGTAATGAATATTTCCCTTGTTTTTCGGTTCAATAAGTATTTCACATGATTTGTATTGCTGTATGCATGCAATAACATAAGGGCTTTAATTAATTGATTCACATATTAAGCAAAGCTGGAAATGCAATTAAATTGAATCATAATAAAAAACAAATATAAAACTTAAATTATATTGTGTAGTATATATCGTCTAGGGTTAAGTATATTTTTGTGTTATTTCTATATCAAATTAGGGAGTTTTTAAGCCCCTTAATTTATCAACGTTATACGTCATCCCTTATACTGCCCATGAGCAGTCGTTCAAAAATAACCAAATACGTTATTAACGTAATTTATGAATATATTAATAGTTATATTTAAAATATATAACTCCCGGCTCTATTTAGTACACATTTTATATATTACTTTCACATCCACTTAGTGGATTGGAAGTATAGTAATCGTTAAAAAAATTAAAAAATCGTTTTTTCTTGAAATAAGTTTAGAATGTCATGGAACGTTGAGATTTTAAATTTGAGCGAAAAAATTTTTTCTGTTGGTCTGCTTGTCTGTAACTTTTTTTTGTCCGCACGTTTTCTCCGTAACGGTTTAAGATATTGACTTGAAAATTTTGTACGCATATACATTATAACGAGATCTGGAACTGGATTGTTTTTTGAACATATCCGGTGAAGGGTTTGGGGGTAAATAGGGTAAATTGGAGGAAATAAGTAAAGCAAGCTTCTAAGACTACAGAAATTTGAAATTTGGTGTATGTACTAGAAACCAAGGCCTCAAAATTTTTCATAATACAGAGCCTTCATTAATGACCGTAAGACACGTGACCAGTTAATTTGAATTTTATCTTTGTCATGTTTATGTCAGGTTTTCTAGGGATTTATCATGAATTTGTTGATTCCTACGTAGATCGCTCATTGCATCTTTACGAAGCCTAAGAAGCAAGCAGCGTCGCCCGATTTGACAATTCTCGAGCAGTCTCTAAAATATTAATCTGTGACATGACATCTAGTATTTTCTAGGGCATAGACGTACGCACGGAAAGTGTTTATTTCGTTATTTCCAGTCCTTTTTCATTTCCAAGTGTCTTTAATTATTTTTACTATTGTAATTTGCGTATTTATCAGTTCTTTTCAGAGTTACCTAATATACATTTGCTATTTTTGGTGGTAAGTAATAATAAAGAGAATGATAATTGATAATTTTAGGTTAAGTGTATTTCTAATGTTTCAGACGTGTGCAATTTGCAATGGCTTTTACGCCGGAACAAGATGCCTTTATTTTAATGGCCCATTTTCGAAGTGGATCTCGCAACGCAGATGGATCGTGGATGTATTCATTTCAATCGTGCATTGATCAATTTAGGGAAGAATTTCCTAATGCAAATATTCTATATGACACATTGGCCCATCTTAAGCACATAGTCCTTAAACGTTTTGCAGAAAAACACTGCATTTGCAAGGAAAAGCCAACTGGGAGGACAACTATTTTAACTGAGGTGGTTATGAATGGCGTTCAGGAAAGAATGGATCAAAGCCCAACAAAGTCTGTATCAAAGTTATCTGCTCAAACAGGTAATTTATCTCTGACTTTTTTATCAATTTGATTACCTGCATTAAGTTACTGATAGCTAAAACTTTTGCTTTACACATGAAATCATAGTTTGAATAAAAATAAATTAGCGGGTTTCTCTCAATAGTCGAAGAGCTCACAATATTTTCCCAATGTCATTTCAGCATAGATAAGGACAATTCGGAATTTTTACTGTTATACATTAAAGTTGGCGATTGCATTTCACAGTTTGCCGATGAGGAATACGAAACTTGCACATCTTTTTTATTGCATAAAAATATTCAAATATGTAAGAAAATTAAATATGTAAAATATGAGGCTTTAAATGTGAGTAAATAATTAAAGTGTTAAACTTCAGCAGGTCATTTAAAACAGTTTAGATGTGTGTGACGTTACACTGTACGTAGAAGGCAACGATATGAGGCCTATGCTGCAGTGTTAGTAATGCGATCTGACGTCATGGCCGTAGGCAGTGAGTAATTTTTTTATACAAATTCTTTATAGGGTACTGTATAATAAGGCCGCATTAAATAAATTTATTTTTATATAGGTCGTAAAAGGGTTAAAATGCTCTAGGAACCCATAAGAAACCAGAAACTAAATTAGTTTATTGCACAAATTTACGGAGTGCTCAACGTTTGAGGCCGGGGGGCGGGGGATTATTTGTATGTACTGTAAACGACTACCCCATTGCATATATTTATTGTGTATAAAAGTGTACACTAGCTCTATACATATCGTATTAATGAGTTATCTATAGATATGTTTTTTCGTTTTTTTTTGGCATAAAAATTTTTTATACGAATACAAATTTCTGCTGTTTGATTTTTGTTATTTGTAATACATCTAGGTATATGAAAAAAAAACCAGCAGATATTTTTATTACATATTTTTCAATATTTAAGAAAAGTTGCAGTTTTGTGAAAATTCGGTCTTTCAAAGTGCTGCCACACTTGCCCAAAACCACTTGCGTGTCTGCCAAACGTATTTTCCCATCCCTCTCATGAGCCCCACGATAGCTAACAAGGTTTTGAGCAGTTACCGGGACCTGTCGCCTCAATTCATGTAACAGTATCCGGCAAAATTCCAAAATGATGGTTTTTCTCTGAATCGCAACCACTTGCGAGCGTCAGACTTTGCAGGAGGTATGTTCAGAATCATATCTACTGATATATCAAAACGGCAGACAGTTACCGGACCTGTCATAAACCGACTGTACTTCAAAGCCCCCCACCACCCCGGTAAGGTGCCACATAGAAATTTGAAAATCTTGACTAGGTGACTTGGGGCACTACCAACAATTGTATTTTATGGTCAGCAGATAGTCCCATTACCTGTCGCAAAAACATATAGGCAGCTCTCTGACTATCATACTCACACATAATCTTGCCTTATGTAATGATTTATTTTTGTATTAATCGTTTCATAAATAGAAATAGCTTCAAAAAGTTTAACAATTATTTTGTGCTGATGGCTTTAGGGATGAGCTGTTGTACCCTCTAATAAATAGTAAGTTGGCGGAAAAATTATAAATTATTTTTGCTCAATTGACATTGAAAAAAATATCGCTGGCTTTTCGACTATAAAATGACCTACTGCAAACAACAAATCAATGAATTTGAACTTTTTCAGGTCTTTCAGTTGGTACAGCCCATAAAGCTTTAAAAAAGCTACATTTACATCCCTACAAGGTAACAGTTGTGCAAGAACTACTACCCCTTGACTTTGGTAAACGAGAAAGATACTGTCGTTGGTTAAACGAAAATTTAAATAATGATGATGTGCTGGATTTGACCTTTTTCACTGACGAAGCATGGTTTCACCTAAGTGGTTATATCAATAGCCAAAATTATAGGATATGGGCTACAGAAAACCCTCACTGTTATGTGGAAACAAGTTTACATCCGTTAAAAATAGGTGTATGGGTCGCAATATCCAGGAGAAGAATAATAGGCCCAATATTTTTTCAAGAGACCATAAATGGAGAAAGGTATCGAAATCTAATTTTGGAACCCTTTCTGAATCAGCTACATGATGATGAATTGCAACTTGGTTACTTCCAATAGGATGGTGCTACTGCCCATACAGCAAGAGCTACTATGCAATTTTTAGAGGAATTCTATGATGATAGATTAATCAGCCAGGGACTTTGGCCTGCACGTTCTCCAGATTTGACACCCCTTGATTATTTGAACACTTAAAGAGCAACGTTTTTAAAAATCGATTGCATGATCTTGACGAACTACAACAAGCAGTGGAAAGAGAAATTCGCAGTATAACAGTTGACCAGTTGAAAAATGTATTTGATAATATGAAGCGAAGAGTGCATATATGTCTAAATGCTCAAGGCCATCATTTTGAACAATTATTGTAATTTTTTCATAATCGATCTGTATTATAATTTGTTTATCGTCTTCTAAATTAGTACTTTTTGTACCGTACACTATAAAAAGGCAATAGAATTATCATGAAATATTTTTTTATCAAGTAACTGTTTTTACCTACTATCCGAGTTGTGTGATTCATATATTAAACCCATTGGTTGTTAACGTAGATTCAATACTTGTAATTTTATGTAGTTTATTATTGTTTTTGAACATGTTTTATTATTTCATAGTATTGATTAATCTTATTAAATATTATAACTTGATAAATAATACACTTATAGACGGTTGTGGAATTAAAGATTATTAATTTATTCTGAACTCTATATAATACATTCATTCTTACGAGTAAGTTTTTGTTGACATTTATACAGGTCTTGAAAGCCATTTGTTGACAAATCTGCAAATAATTTACTGTATCTTTTGTAGACTATGGCAAGTTTCAAAAAGTTGCATATTAATAGAATTATGAAACATACGACACGTTTTTTTTTTCATTGTCATAAAAGGCATCTACCATTCTACTTTATTATTGTCAAAAACATATCGTTTGGTACAGAAGCCAGCATGCAATTACCCGACCATTTGTAACAGCTAGAAACATGGTTATTCCTTAAAGCACGGCGGACAAGAAAAGCGATATAAGAATGTTTCTTATATTGTCTATAATTGTTTATTTGTGGAATATTCAGATTTTCTTACTTTTTATTGGGTATTTTGCCACTGAAAATATTTGAAAATTTTAATGAAAAAACCTCCGCCAAACGGATCAGATAGAAGTTGTTTCTTGAGTACTTGTTTATCACAAAATGTCTCGCACCTAAAAATATATAAACTAGAACAATGTTATAAACTAAAAAAATGAATATGAATTTCGAAACCAGTCTGCAAATAAAAACACAAAAAGCATATCCCATAACCTCAAATTATACGTGTTTGTTAGCTTATTATCATATTTTTAATGTTTTTATTCACATTTTTAGATTAGAACTAGTGTAACATTAACAAACTCTTTCAGTTAAAATTCATATCATTTTTCAATATTGTTGAATATTGATTCTAACTCAATGTTGAAAACAGGCCGCTAATTATAGGTTAGATTTCCAACTTGTAAATATGAGTACTTACATCTTTAAAATTCAATAAGATTAATAAATTGTGTATTTATCTAAGAGAGTTTATTAATGTTACACTGGTTCCAATTTAGCAATGAGAATAAAGTTATAAAACGTAAATATTGGGTTTAATTAAATTTATCCAACAGTAAACTTTCAAGTCGACGCCACTGGATTTAGGGATTTTTGTTAAACAGGCGCGCCAACAGTGTTTAGTGGGTTGCAAACATTTTGCGGTCACGTGTCTTACGGTCATTAATGAAGGCCCTGTATTTTCCATCCCCCCACCACTCCCCACTCCATTATTAAAGGAATTGATAAAAAAATAATTGAGATATTCACTTGAAATTTGGTATACGTATATATTATAATGACATCAGGAACTAGATTATATTTTGTGATTATTCCGTTGAAGGGTTGGGGCTTAAATTAGAGGTAAATAGGAGAAAATAAATAAAGCAAGCTGGTAAGAGTACAGAAACTTGAAATTCGCTGTATGTACTAGAAACCAAGGCATTAGAGTTTTTTATAATATTTTTCAACCTCCCACTCCATTATTAAAGCGGTTGATAAAATGTAATTGATATATTCACTTGAAATTTGATACACGTATGTATTATAAGGACATCTGACACCAGATTATATTTTGAGATGATTCTGTTGAAGGGTTGGGGGTACATTGGGCTAAATAGGAGAAAATAAGTAAAGCAAGCTGATAAGAGTACAGAAAAATGGGATTTGGTGTATATACTAGAAGCGAAGGCCTTAGATTTTTTAGATAATATTTTCCATCCCTTGCCCCCAACCCCACTCGCTGCTTATTAAAAGAAATGATAAAATTAAATTGAGATTTTCACCTGAAATTTTGTACACGTATGTACTTTAACCACATCTGAAACAAGTTTATACAGGGTGTAATTAGTTTCATGTCATTAAAAAAAACTGGTGGTAGGGAACGACAAGACAAACAAAAAAACGTTATATAACATGGGGTCTAAAGCTCATAGTTTTAGAGAAAAAAAAAAAAACAAAAATTTCGCAAATTTTCAATAAAATCTTTTGAGAACTGCTGGAATATTGAGGTAGGTTTAGATCGTCGCGCGTGTCTTTGCCTATGATACCCAATATTTGTGTAGATAGCTATAAAATGTCGGCGGTCTTTAGCGGTGCGGTAAATAAGCTGAATGACGTCGACGTTTTCTGCGTGTTTAGTAGATCTGATCTGAAGAAAACTATACTCTGACACTCCCTTGTGCAATATTTTAGTATCTGTGGGTGTTTCGTTATGTACACACGTCCAACCCGCCGTTCGTTGTTTTTGTTATTTTTGAATTTCGGGTCGCTGTGTATTTATAGTGAAGATTTATTTCAAGTCGTTAAATTCTTGATTACGTACAGACACAACTTACTTGTTCGTTCTTTTGTATTCCGTTTTGGATTTTGGTCCAAGTTTTTCTTTTATTTTTCTTTATTGACAACGTTAGTTGATAGTTTATTGTTTAGTGTTGAATGGAGTACGTATGTCCTTAATTCGACGTAGATACCGAACTGTGTATTGATGCAGATGCAGATTTCGAATAATTTACTTAGGTGGTAAGCTTTTAACCCAGGACACTTATTTATGTTACAAACGTTAATAAATCACATTTAAATATTTTAAATTATAAACATTAATCCAATATTTTGTTCCAAATTAAAAGACAAACATGTAAAGAAATGCTCTGTTTAAACTTCTACGGCAATTATTTGCTTGCAGTTGTGCAGGAAAAGATAACGAATTATTTACGTCTTTATAATTGCCTCAGTTCGGTTGAGGCGGTTCATCAAAGACGGTCGAGGATCCAAGGCCTTTGCACTTTTTTATGACAATTTAAAAGCTGTATAATTGGGAACTACAAGTTCATTGACCAAGAAAAGCAGTGGTTTTCAATTATTTTCTACATCAATATTAAAAGAATATTAAAAAGGTTGACCTAGGTCAGTTTTTTTCAAAGTGCCCCTAGAGGGAAAAGTCATAAAGGTTTTTTGTCTGTCTAGTCGGTCCCCATTACCAGTTTTTTTTAATGATATGAAACTGATTACACCCTTTATTTTGACATGATTTTGTTGAAGGAGTGGGGGTAAGTAAATGTAAATAGGGAAAAATAAGTATAGCAAGCTGGTAAGAGTACAGGGAACTTGGGATTTGGTGTATATACTAGAAGCCAAGGTATCAGATTTCTTTCTAATATGTTTGAACCCCCCACCCCTAGCACCTCCACTCCATTATTAATGGGATTGATTACATAAAATTGAGATATTCACTTGAAATTTAGTACACGTATGTATTGCAATGACATCTGATTGAGCTGATCCCGGTGAAGGGATTGGAGGTGGTAGGTTATGAATAGCGTAAAATAAGACAAGTAGAGCAAGTTAGGAACTTCATTTTTTTACTTTCATATCCACGTAGTGGATTGGAAGTATAGCAATCGAGAAAAAAAGTTTCATTTTTTTTTCTTAAACGAGGCTTAGAATGCTGTGAAACGCCGAGATTTTAAATTTGAGCGAAAAAAAGTTCTGGAATCCCTTATTTTAGAGCTAATGCGCATGACCAGCATAGCGTTTTACGTTTAACATATCAGCAAATGTATGTGTCCTAAAATCTCCCTATTTTACTAGAAATTAAAAGTCTTAAGTTTAAAACTAATATTAACTTATAGCTTAGTTCCCAGGTTGTTTTGAGCTAGGATTAAATAATTCTATTATGCGAAATTTTACACAGAGTTCGGTCTTTGCAAATAGAAAATTATTAAAAATAGTATCAATTTGCTAGTAATATATTTATTTCCTTATATAGGTTCTAGTATTCATATACGTTTTTCTTATTATCTTTGTGACTGGAGTGATTTTTTCAATATGTATCTGCATGTGGCATTACTTCAACAATAAAATTCTTTAGATCTAAGTGAATAGGAGATAGTCAATAATAATATATGAGTGAAAGGAGTATAGAACGAAGCTTCACAAATATACTAATATACACAGCATTCCATTTAAAAAGGCACTTGATCCTCTAATAGTGGCTTGGCTCGTCCTGTATATTCGAAAATAATTTCCGGTTATAAACTTTCTCACCTACTTTACTTTTTAAAAACTTTTAGCTATCGATGTCTGACGCAATATTAATTCATCAGTTTTATTTCCTTAATTAAATAGTGGATAATTTTGTTACCCTCTTAAATGAGATGTATTAAGGTTAGTGGTATCTATTGTTTCCCTTTTCAAGGCTCTTTTTGAAAAATCTTTTTTGTTGTGTATGATAAATACACAACTCTAAGAATATTTGTTATATTCAATACCCATAGATACTTACTATTTACATAGAACTGCTGACATAGTTAACAGTATTTTTAGTTTTCATACAATGTTAAGTTTGTGAAGTTCTTCTTTTAGCATTGGCAAGCAAGTTGTACAGACATCTACGGAACAATTCGACACGCATCTATCCTCATTTAATAATATTATCGCGGATTCTTTAATTTTTCTTCTTTTGCTATCTGTCTCTTTTGTTAAAGTTTATTCTGTGTCCATTCTCCCAAGCGTGTTAGCAGATCTTGGACCTCTGAATTTCATTTTTTCTTACATAATTTTGATGTTCGCCCAATCTCACATTAAAAGGTCTGGATGGCTCACCCACGTATTGTTTGTTGCACCCACACGGAATACTATAAATGCAGTTTTTTGAATTTTGCTCGTAGTTCTTCGGTTTCGTCTTTGTCAGGATAGATCTTAAAGTGTTGTTTGTTTGAAATACCGTCCTGATATCAAATCTATCTTCGATGCGGAGCAACTTTTCGGATAATTCGCATACATAAGGAATTAACGCTGTGTAACGTTTTTCAGGTTTTTGTCGTACCTGACTGTTATTTTCAATATTTATGAAGGTTTTATCAACAAAACCCACGAGCAAAATTCAAAAAACTGCATTTATAGTATTCCGTGTGAGTACAACAAACAATACGTGGGTGAGTCATCCAGACCTTTTAGTGAAAGATTGGGCGAATATCAAAATTATATAAGAAAAAATGAAATTCAGAGGTCCATGATCTGCGAACACGCTTGGGAGAATGGATACAGAATAAACTGGGACTCGGCAAACATTTTAACACGAGGAAGATAGCAAAAAAAGAAAAATTAAAGAATCCGCGATAATATTATGGAATGAGGATAGACGCGTATCGAATTGTTCCGTAGATGTCTGTACAACTTGGTTGCCAATGTTAAAAGAAGAACTTCACAAACTTAACATTGTACAAAAACTAAAAAAACTGTTAACTATATCAACAGTTCTATGTAAATAGTAAGTATCTATGGATATTGAATATAACAAACATTCTTAGAGCTGTGTATTTATCATACACAGCAAAGAAGATTTTTCAAAAAAAGCGTTGAAAAAGGAAACAGAATAGGTTTCCGAAACGTCGGTGAAACATTTAGTTTCAAGTTTTTATACTTATTTGTGTTGTTTATTTAAAAAAAAGCAACCTTTAACTGATCCTTTGACGTAGAAGTCACAGGCGTAGAGGTTATTTACCAGTAACATACTGGTTAATTGTGATATTTTGTAGATTCCCCGAGCACCGCTTAAAAAGAAAACATACATGTGGCAGGATGTCCCAAAGAATCGAAGAAGGAAAAAAAAATGTTACTTTGTCTAAATTGTCAGTCACATCATTAGTTAATTGTCATTTTGTTTGTCTTATTGCATTTTTAAGTTCCCGAAACCCAAAGTCAACGTTATCACATTTTGTATTTAGCAATTTATTAGTCCGGGAGATTAATTCATTAAATGTTCTCTATTTTATTAACAGTTTCTTTTTGTGCGATCAAAATATTAATACAATCTGAAACCAAGTTAAATACTTTGTCATAAATTGGTAATAGCAGTTTTTTATTTAAGTCCTCCCGGCTAAAGTTGAATTTAAATTCCAACTTTATCTTTAGTAGAGTGTTCTGAGTGTCTAATAGTCCCATTTATATGGAATATTCCATTTCGTTTTACAATTTCTATTTTTTTATCGATGGTCAATTTTTATAATAATTGTGACCTTGGCTAGGCCAAAAGTGTTATAGTTACACTGGATCAAAGCACGTGATAGAAGTTGCTGTTGGCTGGAGATAACTCACTATTAGCTGGACATCTTCTTCGACGTGTTATCAACCTGGCCACAGTGGTCACTCCTGGTAGACGAGGACTTTATATTGTTTGTTTATAAAATTGACTTTGGTTGTTTTCATGGGACCAAGTTACAAGTATATCAGTTATTTGTTCTTTTGGTAAAATATTTCTATTTGAATACGCTTGTACTCCAAAATTTGTTCTTCTGACAATCAAATAAATACAAATTATTCAATTTGAACCTCGGCCCAATCGCACAGCTAAGCTGGTTGCTATAGTCTTGCTCACCTTTTTGCTCAGCAGCAAACTGAAGGAAAGGTAGTATTACACTCTTCTATCAGCAAATATTGCTTGACATTCCGAGAAGTTACATACTTTATCCTCTTGCTAGAGTAACAGTACCTTATTAAACATACATTTTTAATAAGAAATTACTTACCCGACGGTAACATCAAATATGTTACTGCCGACTGAGGAGGAGACAGCCATGTCACCGAAACCCTTTCTCGCCACGATTACAGATGTGATGAGGTCTGGGATTGAGGTTCCAGCGGCGAGGAAGGTGAGTCCCATCACTTCCGGTGGGATCTCTACCGTTTCCCCCACCATATTGGCCCACCACACCATCAGGTATGAGTACGCCGCTATCCATAATATGCTCCCGAGGAACGTTATGGGGAAGAACTTCTTACCTACAACAAATGACATTATTTACGTTTCTTATTGTTTTTATCCATGTTTTAACAATGGAAATGTTTATGTTCGTATATGGAGGTCGAGTTACCAGTTTTCGTTAAAGGTCAAAAGACAGCTGTGTCGCGCTCGAGTGAGACTGTCGTATATGCAACGGCTGATATATTCAAATGTGATATGGGTTGCATATATTACAGGGGGTCAAGTTACCAGATTTCATTTAAGGTCGAAATACAGCGGTGTCGCAATCGAGAGTGGGTCGTAGCTGTTTCCGAACGAGGCGAAGCGGAGTTCGGAAAAAGTTTATGTTTTATGTATGGTGTTATCATTTCCAATGTCCCGATGGTTGCAAGAACTGCGAAATCTGTAAATTTTATATAACGAGCTTAATTATAATCTAGTTAATAGTCCAGTGTTTGACGGTAAAAATAGGTTATTACCTTATAATTCTTTTGTATAACTCCGATTGATGCGAAATTTGGAAAATAATTAGGGAATGGCTCAAGGAATACTCTGGGGGTGGATGACACCCCTTCTCGGGGGTGGAAATTACTACACTAAAATAGACAGAGGGTTGAATTATAAGCAAAAAATGTTCTATGAAGTTCTTTTGATAAATCAATGTTTTTCGACTTATTCGCGATTGAAAATGTTAATTTCTCATCTAAAAAATTGCATGTCTTATAGCGATATTTTACGATTGACTCGAAAATCTTACGTTTTATCAAAGAAATCATCAGAAGAAAAAATGAAGCTTATAAAAGAACAAAAAGGTGTCAATGCAAAAGATTATACAAATTCAAAAAAGATGAACATCGTCACAATGATTAATCAAATAAACACGAAAATGTTTACGTGATATGTACAATAATTTGCACTAAGTGGGTGGATACGTAGCGCCAGCAGAGTCAGCAAACTAATATTCTAGCTGAGTATGCTTATTTGAACGTCTTACAAAAGCCCTTCAAGTCTGCATGACCCAATATCCGCCGTATTTATTTTTTGTTACTAGTCTGATGCTACCAGAAATATACACGATAAAATACTATATAAGTACCTGTGCCTCAACTAACTAATAAGTAGTAATTACATATACATTATTCTATTTAAACGGAAAGAATATCTGCTAAAATAAAAATAAAACAAGCTAACCATTATAGGCACTCTTCGCCGATGTATTGCACTATTTACATAATTGTCGCACATTCTATAGGATACTCTTCACAGTTTTTTTTGTAATTATTATTAGATTTAGACATATCTGAGAGATGCGTTGGACTAACCTCGTGTATACACGTGCTGTAAGACGCTCCCGAAACAAAGCGCTAAAAAATCGGCAAAAACCACGTTAAACTCGATAAATTTAAGCAATCGGTACATCATAAAATTCTGCGCGAAGTGAAACGCCATAATAGAAAAACAAAGTTCATACGGAATTAATAATTACGCGTACAGTTTTTTTAATAGCATCAAATCAAGCAAGTGCAAGTGCTTATACCTATGTCAAGACATCTGGCAACATAATACACCATCAGTGAAGGGCAACGGATCGATTTCTAACGAATGGGAGTAGTAACATAAACAAAGAATGAAAAGATAAGTTTTCGTTCTAATTTATTCTAAGTTCTATTTATTGGTTTATTAATTCTTGTCACAAGGTCCATATACTGGGATTCTTGCGACTACAGGAATACTCTCACGTCGAAGGAGTCGGCATCTGCTTGATATACAGAGAGTCCCAAGCGAAATGGAAAAAGAGGAAAAATAGGAATTGGAAAACGGAAACTATTGAAAATTAGTACTGAAATACGAAAAGAAACTGATTTCTTCAAAAACAAACCAATATACAGGGAGTACAAAATATTCTCTCGGGCCTCTTTCTCATAACTTGCTGAAAAAAGCTTTTTTACCGCGAGACAGGGCCCTCCCTCTGCACTTCCACCGTACATGGATATTTACCTGTGGAACGGTTAATGTAAATAAAAGCTCACTGCGACGAGCTCAAATGCAGATTTCTGGGAAACATGAAGCCATATACCTATGGACGCAAGCGGACAGGAGACGGTGAACTTTGCTAGATTCAAAAACAGAAAACTTAGAAGAAGAGTAAATAAGGAGATGATGATAGATGGAAACCTAAAAGAAACATGGAAACTGAAATGAAGCATCTCGCAAACGCTCACACTTCCCATTTGATGACAGATGGAAACAAGAAGAATGGAAACTTGAAAGAAGCATCTCACAAACACCTACACTTCCCATCCTATATTCCTACCCCATGCGTCATGTGACTTTCGCTGCCGACAACAAGCATGTCCCATATCCAACCCAGCGTATGCAGCAGGTCCGGCAGTATACAATACATCCGAGGTTTGGTTCCGGCACGCGGATTGGCCGTCCGTTGAGCGTGTCCAGCGGACGACCAAGCTGCATGTTGGAACGAACCTCCAGACTGGATGCCCGGACTCGGCAGCAATGCTCACCTTATGCTGGCAAATTATCAATTAATCAATATTAGTTTTAGACATATTTTGTTTAATTACAAAGCAAACAAATATATTTTTTAAAGGACTCCGCACAAAATACACGGTAAAAGTTATACAGCCGTTCGAGCTAGGACCAGCTGAAATGTATTTGTTGGGCCATTATGAACAAGAGTTCGTAAGTGCAGTAGGTCCAAAAAGTCCATAGACACTTGAAGGTCAAATAATGAATACTCATATACTCACTTGAAGGTTTCTAACTTTCCAAGTTTCGAACCTTTCTACGTCAAATAACGAAAGAACGACGAATTTTTGGAGGAAAACTTGTCAGACTTTCTTTGAAGTACATGGAAATACCTATAAAATGAGCTTTAGTAGTAAAAGTTGTTAGCATAAAAACTTAAGGAGATATGATGAAAATAAAATGGTTGTTTATATTTTCGAAGGAAGAAATCACCAATGAAACTAATGGTTTAGCCGCAGAATTGAAATTAAACGTAATCCATTTACAATTTGCTTTATTTAGGTACTATTAATATGTTTTAAAAATTTGAATGATTTAGAATACCTAGATTGAAAAAAGTTTGATTCAGTTTTGAAAGGGTTTGAGAAATTTCTGAAAGAATTTTCTTTTTTTCACAATAACTCAAAAACTAAAGAAGAATAATGCGTGAGTACAAAAATTTAGAAGTTCTTTTGCAAAGAACTTTGCTTTTCTTTTTATTTTTTTGGGATGAAAATTAATTGAGATATCACCGTTTTAAGTTCGTATTTGAGTGCGAGGACCATCTTCCCCGAGCCCTTTAAACTCAAAAGTCTCAAAAACTAATGGTTCAAAGAAGTTCAACTTTACAGGCCTTGTAGCCCTTGAAAGTGGTGTCTTGAGCTATTAGATCTCTTAAAAACAATAGTTTAAAAACATTAAAAACACGCTTTAATAGCAAATCGAACTAAAAAGTAAAAAATAATACAATACATTACAAAAAAGCGTGGGGTGCTTATTACTATGAAATATTTATACCAGTTGATATCAAGTACCCCACGCTTTTTTGTATTGTATTATTGTATTGTATCATTTTTTACTTTTTAGTCAGGTTTGCTATTAAAGCGTGTTTTTTTAGTTTTTCCAAACTATTTCTTATTTTTTTAGTCAAAATTTCGATCAGATAATTCTAATCTGGAACCTCGACAACCCACAGATACCGATTTTCAGTCGAATCCGACGATAATTGATAAAATCTATCCGCCATGTTTACGCCACCATTTTGAATTTTTAAGTTTTGACGACTTATTTGTTTTCTACTTATCAAGCCCTTTGCTGTGATACCCATATTAAGGGGGTTGTAAATAAAATGATATTCAACCATCTTGTTGCGGCGGCCATTTTGAACACATTATAAAATTGATTATACTGTATTGTTAAGCCATCGGTTTCATTGCTGATTTTTTTTTCCGAAAAAACGAGACAGCCATTTCATTTTCATCATAAATCCGTAAGTTCTTATGCTAACGACTTTTAGGTAATTTCAAGTACTTTAAAAAGGGTATAAAATGTTTTCCTCCAAACATTCGTTGTTTCTCCGTTGAAAGGTTCGAATTCAGTTTTCTGCGAACAAACAGCCACCTTTAACGAGCCATAACTCGGTTCGCATTGCATCTACAGAAACACAAAAACCAACTGATTTGTCATTTCATAACGTTGAGTTTTGCTCCTGACGATTTTATTGATAAAACGTACGGTTTTCGACTTATTCGTGAAAAATTGCTCTAGAATATGTATTTTTTGGATGATTTTTTTTTTTCTGGCTCTTTGGCCTTGGAAACTTGTTCTTTAGCCACGTATGTTGTATTTCTGGATTTTGTTTGTTCATTATACCATCATTCCTTAAATTTTTTAATTTAAACTATACCTATATACCCTAACCACATCGATACCGGAACCTAAGACGAGATGAGCCAACAGGATTCACAACAAAGGTGACACACTTCTTGCCCAGGGGTCGGTCAGGACATTTTGTGACATACACAGGTAGACCTCGGATAAATTGGTTATTGAAACATATTCTTGATCTATCTATGAGAACTAAAAGAAAAACTATATGTAGAAAATATTAATGAAATCTTTGCATTTTTTCGATAACCTGACTTATGGTTATGTTAGCAAATGAAAAACCCTAAAATAAATTTTTTATTTGACATTTTTATTATAACACTAACCCCTTACGGCTAAGCTGATTAAACTAGTATCTACATGACCACTACGGTATGAAGATTCAGTTAAAAATGAGAACAATAACTGAATCTTCATACCGTAGTGGGTCATGTAGATACTAGTTTAATCTGCTTAGCCGCAGGGGACTATGCTGGATGCTAGTGTTATAATAAGAATGTGAAATAAAATATTGGACAAATTTATTTTAGAATTTTTCATTTGCTAGCATAACCAGAATTCAGGTTATCGAAAGAATGTAAAGATTTCATTCATATTTTCTACATATAGTTTTTCTTTTAGTTCTCATAGATAATCTTTTTCCCCCTGTTTGCAAAATCCTATAAGGAATAGGTATGTTTCATTACTATAAACAAACAAATAATAAATAATTCGCTTTTAAATTGGTTATTATTCTACAAAGGTTAGACAGTAAGAGAGACGAAGCTAAGCTATAGATTCACTTATATTATAACATTAATTTTATCCAAAAATCCTATGATTAATATAGAGCCACATCGGGTTTATTATTACTTTTTTTCTTAGGTCATTACAGAGCCACTCGTATGTACCTACTTGGTTATTTTGACAGTTAAAAAATATTTATTTAATTAAGATCACCAAATTCGCTACATATACAATTAGGGCATTGCATAACGCCTATTTTATACAAGTGAACAGGGAACCTTCCGTGATTTGATTTAAGTCTTCCGACTGTAGCTATGATCTTCCTATTATTTTTTAGATGAAAGTTTAACATTTTCAATCGCGAATAACACGAAAAATATTAATATATCAAAAAAATTTCATAGACCATTTTTTGCTTATAATTCATTCTCCTGTCGATTTTTGTGATTATTTTGACTGTACTAATTTCCACCTCCGAGAAGGGGTGACATCTACCTCTAGGGTGAAAGCGCACATCGTCACTATACTATTTTTGTTCCTTGAGCCATTCCCTACTGTCCAAATTTCATCTCAATCGGTTTTATCAGAGAGAATTCTGAGTGAAATACCTTCAAACACTGGACTATAAATAATGCAATGAAATTGGTGAATCTCTTGTATTAATTTTCTGGTAGTAGAAGAAAATAATTTTCAATTTCAATCGATTCAGCTTGATGAGAATAATACTCGTGAGTACTTTTAAGGCCTCCAAAAGACGAAGCAGGATACGCAAGGTCTAGCTGCTCTCATGGGTTTTTCAACAATATTCTGAGGACTTTTTGTACATATAAAATACAAATTCTTTGAAAATTTCAGACTTTTTCATAAGTTTATGAAAAAAATACTTAATTTTAGAAAATATTTTGTTTTCTTAATTGATTAGTTTGTCAGAAAAGTGTAATTTGCTTCTAATTAAAAGTGATTTAAGACAAGTATCAGCGACGGGATTCTAAAAGTTAAAAATTCAAAACGGTGATGATCTTGATCCCCGCGCCTTCGCCATAACTAAAGAACGAGAGTGCATTGCATCTACAGGGTGGGGTAATAGTGCGTTAGACGATACTCGATATCTCGAGTTCTACGATAGCTAGAAATTTTTTTAAAATTGCAAGTAAACTAGATAAAAAAGTCTATAACTGAAAATTATTTTCGAACATACAGGGAGAGCCAAGACGAAATTACAGGACCAAGTGCATTTTTTTTAAATGGAATGCTATGTATATCAGTACATTTTTTGAAGCCTCTTTCTGGGCTCTATTCATTCCTATATTAGCATTGAGTATCTCTCAACCACTTGGATGTAATTTTTTTGTTGAAATAATGCAATCTGCAGATGATTATTAAAAAATTCACCACAGTCACAATTATGGGTTTTAAGAAAGACTTATGTAAATACCAGTTACGAGACATCTAATTAATGTTTTTGAATCATTTTTATTTCTTAAAACTGTACAAGGTGGTCAAAAATTATTTTTGAATTAAAAACTTTCTAAATTGAATTTTCTCAATGTTTTCAAATGGAACACCCTGTATATTTTTCAACGATGTAATGTAGAAATGAAACAGAATATTTTTTGTAAGTACTTCTCTATGGCTAATTGCAACCAATTTCGTTTCATTGAGCAATAATTAAAAAATTCAAAAATAAACTTAAAAAAAGAGGTTTCTTCAAATAACTCAGTAGAAAAAATTATAATAAACGTTCCACATGTTGCCCATTTTTATTGACACACAACTCTATGCGCTTTTGAAATGAGGTTCCCACTGTTCCTAAAACTGCCGGTGTGATACATCTAAAGGCAGTTATTATTCTTTCCTTCATATTTCGTACTGTTGTTGGTGTGTCTCTATAAACAATTCCCTTCACGTATCCCCATAAAAAGAAATCCATTTTTGTAAGATCTGGGGATCTAGCAGGCCATTTAGTGGGTCCATTTCTTCCAATCCATTGATGAGGGTAGGTATTATTTAAGTGGTCTCTAACTGCATTTAAATAATGTGGTGGAGCACCATCTTGCTGAAACCACATACTATTTCGAATTCTTTCAGGGAGATTTACCAATAATTGTGGCAGACAGTTTTCCAAAAAATGAAGATAAATGGCTCCAGTCAATGTACCATTAAAGAAATGTGGCCCTATTAACGTGTTCTCCAATAATTCCTCCCCAAACGTTTATAGACTATCTGTGTTGGTTATCAACTTGCATAAAAACGTGAGGATTTTCCGAAGCATAATGATGGAAATAGTGTGTATTAAGAAATTCATTTGTATGAAAAGTTGCCTCATTAGCGAATAAGACATTATTGAAGAAGTCTAGCATTTTACCTCTGGTCCAATTACAAAATTGTAGGCGCTTTTGAACATCGTCATCAGATAGTTCCTGGTGCATTTGGATTATATATTATATATACTAATTTTTTCAATCGACTATATGCAAATTTCTGTTTGGATAAAACATGTTTTTCAAAATTTAATGTCAAGTCTAGCCAGATATAAATTCTTTGCCTCTTTCACAATATGAAGGACGTCATTATTTACAGTAACATCTAAGGAAACTACGTATAACTTTTTCAGTGTCACGGACGTATCTATCAGTAATACTTGCGAATTTTCAAGGTTATGGTTAGATGAATACTCAATTTTTGTATGTCCTGGTTTATTTAAGCTAAAGCATCCTGCCGCTCTTGGAAGTTAAACGATTTGTATGTCTGCGAGTCATCTACAATATCTACATATTGATGTAGTTGGCAGCTAGTGACTACATCTGAAACGTACAAGGTAAACAACAGTGGCTCCCAGATGGAACCCTGTATTTAAATTGCGTAAATGCGATGTAATTCTAGTGCCACCATCATCTATAACCACAGCTTACTTTCTTCCGAATAAATAATTACCTATTAGATCTGTCGCAAAATATAAAAGCCAAGATAATTAGTTTTACGAGTAGCGTGGAATGGTCTAAGGTACCACAAGCCTTTGAAAAATCTAATAGTACCAAACATGTATATTTCCCACCAACCGTGTTTTTTAGAAAATAATCTACTAAATGTGTTAATGCTGTTGAGGTAGAATTATTTTTCCTAAATGGCGGTTTTGTACTTGAAATTTATTTTTTATTTGAACTCAATGATTTGATATATTTCTGATAAAACAGAAAGCAAGTTAATCGATCTAACATCAGAAGAATCAGTGGGATTATTGTTCTTAGCAACTGGTTTAATTAATGCGTGTTTCCATAAGGAAGAATCTTTAAAAAAAAAATATTACTTGGCTTATTATAATATGCAATATATGTGGAATACAGTGAGGTATGCACAATTTTATATCAACTATTGACAGACCATCCACCCCACTAACTTTAGCCTTGATTGAAATTAATTATTATACCAATAGATATTATTAGGAGATTATACCCACCTATTTCATAAATGAGAGTTTACTCTATTTTAGTTATTTAAATTTACATTAAAACTGAATATGAGAAAACATAATAACAGGTGCAGCTGAATAAGTCTCTGAGATACATAAAATGTGTCGAGCCCAGTATAACATCGCTTCATACACTAAAACACATTTAAATTGTGTGCAAATTACCGAATTTAATTACCTGTGTGTTACTTAACAGAGAATATGCACGTTTTATTTTAAATATCAGAACAAATACATATTCACACGAAGTTCATATTCATTTAGTTCATGCCTGGTGGTTGCGTGAGTAACAGATTTAACAGATTTAACTATGCGATTGACGATCCATTAACTTTTGAACTTTTCAAGGGTTGAAAACGAGGTTCAATTACTATGCAATTGATTCGAGAAATACTAAACATTACCGATTTCTCATTCGAATAATTTCGAATTAAATGCGATATTCTCTGGGCGAGAAATATTAGTGAAAATACTGAATACAGAAATTATTATACAGATCTATGTCGCAATAATGCCAATGTTTAGACCATTTATAAGAACATTTTTATTGTTTTCTATTTGACTGTTTTTCTAATAAAAATAATTTGAAAACAAACAATGACACGCTGCCTCTGGAGACGTAGTTTCCTTAAACTCCAAAACCTTTGAGCCCAATACTCGTACACCAACATTCGATGCGCGTTTCGCTAACCACCTTAGCATCATTGGGAGATAACTAAAACTGAGTACTAACATCACCTGATGATGTTGACGTGGTTAGCAAAATGCGCGTCGAGTGTTGGTATTCAAGACTTTTGCTGTTTTCTTATGTAATTTTTTCTTATTATGATAATTTTATTTAACCATTTTCAAGTATGCTGTTTTACTAAGCCACAGAACTTAGTGAATCGGCTATTATCTGGAGTAAACGGGTCATGCGAAAATTATCCCTCATTAAGGGCTGTGTGGGTTATTTGTAGCATGCCTTTGACTATGATTGCTTATGAAATATTTCAGCGGAAAGAAATCGTAGAAAATTTCTTCAGGAGGGTCAACTAAAATTTGAAAAACAACTGAATCAGGATAAGCAAAATATACAGGATCAATTGATAAATCAATAAAAATACAATATTTAATAAAAATACGATGGTTCGGTTAGGAAAATAAAATTGCATTATGAATTGCAAATAGCAAACCAAAATGATAGTAAAATTATAAATTACAATGAACGAAATGAACAAATGTTATTGCCTTGATGTCTGTGGCTTTTACGCCAAAAGATCAGTTAGATGGTGTTTTGATAAATTATATGAATAATAATAAAAACATGTATTTAGTTGATGTTTCTGAAACACAATTTATTACCTCTCTCAAAGTTTCATTGGAAAGTCTGTATGTCCTATGTATATTAGATACACAGCTTTAAGAACATGTTTGTTATATTCAGTATTCATAGATTCTCTTTACTTACCACAAAATGTAAAATCTAAGATTTTAAAGGAATTACCTCAATAACTTGAGAGGCCACCAATGAAAGCTTTATTTTAAAGGATTTTAGGTACACAAAACTGCTGAGAGAGCAGAAGTTTTATTTTAAACAATGTCAAAGTTTAGTTCCACTTTTAACTTTAGTTCAACAATATATTGCTGATTTTTTAATATTTTGCTTACCTCTTTTGTTAAATTTTTTACGAGCCCCTGTTTATATTACAGGGTGTTACTTAATGATGTGTCAATAATTCAGGGTGTGATTCCTTAGGTCATTTTATGAAGAAAAGTTCATTATTTCAATCAAGACCTGTGTGTTTGACAAGAAAATCGCAAGAGATCATTAACATGTAGAATTGACCAGGCTAATCAGGAAAAATATCCACATGGAAAAATATCAGTGGCGTACCACTTTTTTGGTAAAAAATATCAGAGTACATGTTTGCAGGAACGCCGCTGGTGGGGCAATAAAATAACTTTTCTAAGTAAAATATATCCTAACACATACCAAAATTGAAAATGTCTAAAATACTTTCTAAGATATTAAAAAATAACGATTAAAAAAAGATTTCAACACCCTGTAGAAAAAAATTTAAACGTTGCGACCATATGTTCATATGAACTTCTCTCCATAAAATGACCTAACGAATCACACCCTGAAATATTAGCACGTAATTAAGGAACACCCTGTATATCTCTTCTCTCAAACGTGTAAAAAAATCTTCAAACTCTGAATTTCATTTTTGTTAATGAAATTCTTGTGTTGTACTGCCTCTAACCTTACAAAACCAAACTGGTAACCATGAGAAAATTTATTAAACCTGTGTATAAAGTAATTCCATGTGAGCGTATCAAAAATTGTATAGGTTAGTTATCCAGATTAAAAACACGTGTACGTTAGTGTTAGCTGGACTGTAGTCCAAATCGTGGAGAAGTGTCTCAAATAGCTGCTAGAAGACTTGTTGTCTTCTAGGTCCCCAGTCATCTGATGGTTTTTTTGTAATATATATTTTTCATACGTAATACATTAAATATTTACTTCATATTATATACCATGAAATACCTAGTTTTTAGTACTTACCATGTTTACCATAGTAAAACAAAATACAAGATTTTCAAATGAAAAAATGGACTGTAGTTCAAACTTCAATACAATCAAACGTTCCATAAGTTACAATGCTTACAAAAAATGTGACGGACGAACGGACATACGAGCAAACAGTCAGATGGATAGGTGGGCAGGTGGGCGGACGGACATTTTGAAAGTTGTTCAGAATTGATCGCTAACACAATGGGATCAAATTTTTTCTCTATAAGCGATATTTATGGTTTTAGAAATTGGGCGATAAAATGTAATATACTATTCGTTTTCATATTTGCAGAGTACAAAAGTTTTAAAAAGTCAAGAAAACATTGAAATTTCTTGTTTAAATGTAGATAGTGGAACAAAAAATTGTATACAATTTTATCTTATTTTTGTTGTATTTTTTACTCAAACCAAGATAATGTTCACATGTTATGGTCGTGTGAGCAGCACACATACTGTCAAAATAAAATGTTTTCCAAATGTTTAAAAGTTCATATACAATAAAAGTATTTAAAGGCAGGTATTATTACGTCCAATTTTAACTCATAAAACGGGAGAAAAACTTCGAAATTATTAGATGTAATATATCACGTGAAATATTTGATCCAATTATTGCGTTATCATATGTAAATATGACATGCAATATCGCACTGGTGAAGATGTTGAAATTACAGAAGTAGAAACTGCATAAACATGTAAACATGAAAAGTTTTAGTTTGAACTTAATTCGTCTCACGAAACAAAACTTTTTGTCAACATAAAATGTTTCAAAGACAGTTATGAATACATTCATATCTTAAAAATAAGCTTTTTAGTACATTTTTATTTATGGCTCATTGATGTGTTTCCTAATAATACATACAGCTCATGGTGAAGAAAATCGTATGTTATAGATCATGTACCCTTATCCTTGTTTTATTGCGAATTTAAATGATCAAAAAGTTTCTAAATTCAGAAAATAAAGTTGCAGGGTCCGCTGCTGCTCTCAGTTGGATAGCAATGTCGCAAGACTTGAACATTAAGTAGCCTAAAGAAATTTTAATAAAGAGACCCCTAAATAACCCCCAACCCTTCAATGGAATCATCTCAAAATATAACCTAGTTCCAGATATCGTTATGATACATACGTGCCCGTTTAATAATGGAGTACGGGTGGTGGGGGGTTCAAAAATATCATAAAAAATTTGAGGCTTTGGCTTCTAGTAAATACACCGAATTTTAAGTTACTGTACTCTTACCAACTTGCTTTACTTATTTTCTCCTATTTACCCCTATTCAACCCCCAAACCCTCCAACGAAATCATCTCAAAATATAATTTAGTTCCAGATGTCGTATAATACATATGTGTACCAAATTTTAAGTGATTATCTCAATTGTATTTTACCAAACTCCTTCAATAATGGAGTAGGGTTGGTGGGGGGTTGAAAAATATTATTAAAAATCTGAGGCCTGGGCTTCTAGTACATACACCGAATTTCAAGTTTCTGTACTCTTACCAGATTGCTTTACTTATTTTCCCTCAGTTACTCCCATTTAACCCCCAACCCCTTCATCAGAGTACTCCCAAAATATAATCTAGTTCCTGATTTCATTATGATGTATATGTGTACCAAATTTTAAGTGAATATCTCAAATTTATTTTATCATCTCCTTTAATAATGGAATGGAGAGTGGCGGTGGGGGGATGAAAAATATTATAAAAAATTTTGAGGCCTTGGCTTGTAGTACATAATATCTCAAATTTCAAGTTTCTATACTCTTACCAGCTGTATTTACATATTTCCCCCTATTTACCCCCTAACCCTTCACCGGATATCTTCGAAAAACAATCTAGTTCCAGATCTCGTTATAATATATACGTGTACAAAATTTCAAGTCAATATCTTAAACCGTTCCGGAGAAAACGTGCGGACAAAAAAAAGTTACAGATAGACAGACAGACCGACAGACAGATAGACAGACCGACAGACAGAATTTTTTTTCACTCAAATTTAAAATCTCGACGTTTCATGACATTCTAAACCTATTTCAAGAAAAAAAATTGATTTTCTTTTTACGATTACTATACTTCCAATCCACTACGTGGATGTGGAAGTAAAAAAGTATGTCATATCTCAGCTGTGGCAGTATCAGAAAAATGCACATGTGTAAAAACATTTGATATACTAAAGCTTTTCTCGTTAACTTTGATATTGCAAATTATTAAATTATTGGTTTAAGGATTTTTTCTCGTTCCAAATATTTTTCTCATATAACGCTACTCTCACAGTGGGTTTCTATTTAAAAATCTTAGTAAATTATAAAACATGAAATGTATAAAGAATATAAGGGACGAAAAAAAAATGGAATTAGATTTTAAACATACTTTTTAAGTTAAAAACTGTAATTCGGCTTCCTGCTTAATAATCCTGTTTAAGTGAAACTTTAGTTCTTCTTCAAAGTGGCGTTGAATTTCAATTTGCCAAATTTAAGAACAAATGAAGTCGTACTGTATCCGCTGAAGGCGTGTAAATTCAGGGTGCTGGTGTTTATGATATCGTTGCTGCGAAAAATGAGAGGTACTTAACATATAGGATTTATGCCCATTAAAACTTCGTATTTATTTTTACTTCCACATCCACGTAGTGGATTGGAAGTATAGTAATCGCAAAAAAATTTTCAAACATTTTTATTCGTGAAATAGGTTTAGAATGTCATGAAACGTCGAGATTTTAAATTTGAGCGAAAAAAAATTTTCTGTCTGTCTGTCGGTCTGTCTGTCGGTCTGTCTGTCTGTCTGTCTGTAACTTTTTTTTGTCCGCACGCTTTCTCCGGAACGCTTTAAGATATTGACCTGAAATTTTGTACACGTATATATTATAACGAGATCTGGAACTGGATTGTTTTTTGAGGAAATCCGGTGAAGGGTTGGGGGTTAAATAGGGGTAAATAGGGGGAAATAAGTAAAGCAAGCTTGTAAGAGTACAGAAACTTGAAATTCGGTGTATGTACTAGAAGTTAAGGCCTCAGATTTTTTTATAATATTTTTCAACCCCCCACCATCCCTACCCCATTAATGGGGTTGATAAAATAAAGTTGAGATATTCATTTGAAATTTCGTACACGTATGTATTATAACGATGTCTAGAATTAGATTATATTTTGGGATGATTCCGTTGAAGGGTTGGGGGTTAATTTGGGGTAAATAGAGGAATATAAGTAAAACAAGTTGGTAAGAGTACAGAAACTTGAAATTCGGTGTATGTACTAGAAGCCAAAGCGTCAGATTTTTTAAAAATATTTTTCAACCCCCACCACCCCTACTCCAATTTGAAAAGGGTTGATAAAATAAAATTGAGATATTCATTTGAAATTTTCTACACGTATGTATTATAACGACATCTGGAACTAGATTATATTTTGAGATAATTCCGTTGAAGGGTTGGGGGTTAAATAGGGGTAAATAGGGGAAAATAAGTAAAGCAAGCTGGTAAGACTACAGAAACTTGAAATTCGGTGTATGTACTAGAAGCCAAGGTCTTAGATTATTTATAATATTTTTCAACCCCCACCACCCCTACTTCATTATTAAAAGGGTTAATAAAATAAAATCGAGATATTCATTTGAAATTTGGTACACGTATGAATTATAACGACATCTGGAACTAGATTATACTTTGAGATGATTCCGTTGAAGGGTTGGGGGGGGTTATTTAGGGGTTAATAGGGGGAAATAAGTAAAGCAAGCTGGTATGAGTACAGAAACTTGAAATTCGGTGTATGTACAAGAAGTTAAGGCCTCAGATTTTTTTATAATATTTTTCAACCCCCCCACCACCCCTACCCCATTAATGAGGTTGACAAAATTAAGTTGAGATATTCATTTGAAATTTCGTACACGTATGTATTATAACGACGTCTGGAATTAGTTTATATTTTGAGATGATTCCGTTGAAGGGTTGGGGGTTAATTTGGGGTAAATAGAGGAATATAAGTAAAACGTTGGTAAGACTACAGAAACTTGAAATTCGGTGTATGTACTAGAAGCCACAGCGTCAGATTTTCTTATAATATTTTTTAACCCAACCACCCTTACTCCAATATGAAAAGGGTTGATAAAATAAAATTGAGATATTCATTTGAAATTTGGTACACGTATGTATTATAACGACGTCTGAAACTAGATCATAATTTGAGATGATGCCGTTGAAAGGTTGGGGGTTAAATAGGGGCAAATAGGGCAAAATAAGTAAAGCAAGCTGGTAAGACTACAGAAATTTGGGATTCGGTGTATATACTAGAAACCAAGGCCTCAGATTTCTTTCTAATAATTTTCAAACTCTACCACCTCCGCTTCATTATTAATGGGATTGATAACATCAAATTGAGATATTCACTTGAAAGTTAGTACACATATGTATTGTAGTGACATCTGATTGAGATGACTCCATTGGTAGGTTGTAAATAGTGGAAAATAAGTACGGTAAACTAGAAACTTCATTTTTAACGTATATGGTAGAAACCAACTCCTCAAACTTTTCTATGACATCTATTCCAAATATTATTAAAATTCTATGACCAATAATTTCCACATACTAGAGTGCAAATATAGTCAAGATGTTTCCTTTAATGACTTGGACGAATAATCTGGATGTGGAAGTAGTGATTCCTTAGGCAGCGGTTTTTATATAGCCTCAATGAAAGTCGAGAGATTCCAAAAAAAAAACTGTTTTTAACACTTTAAGATGGCGGCGAACCCCCAGCGCTCAACGTGCCGAAAATTCACCAATGCACGCACCAATGATCCCCCACCAAATCATAAGAGCTCACTGAGGGGAGTTTTTGTTTTGGGCCAGTCTCGTTAATAACACGAGAAAATCGATGTCCTCGTCTACGATTACTACGGAATCGTAATTTGAAGCATGCCTAATACGTTTCATAATCGCTATATTTGCTATTTCAGTGCTCTTTACCCAACCATGCCTAATATTAGTACTTTCTCGGAATACTGAAGCGAACCTGTTATCATATGCAATAGCTCTTCAATTATAACATACATAATTCAATTTCACGTGCCTTTCTATAAAAGACCAAGTACCCCGATTTACTCCACGCGTCTGGTGCAGACGTTGTCTATACTACTGCAGTTGTCTACATTGGTGAACTGTGGGAGGCAGCAATGTGGAAGATAACAAAAACCTCTAAAAGATCTTATCCGACAGTACATAGTTTATATTATCAATGGCGCTACTTCTTCTTAGTGATGCCGCTGAGATGAGATAATTCTCGATCTCATCTCGTCTCGTCTCGAAATTCGAGACCGAGATGGACATTTTTATATCTCGAATACTCGAGACGAGATCAACAAGAAATCAACCCACTTCTCGATGGACAAAACATAGCCTCCTACATTTTAGTTATATTAAATGTTTTTTCATAAATTCACATGACTGTCAAGAGTTTGTACACACAGAATCACGATGAAGTCTGTTGCGGTGTTTGCGATATTTAAGGTCATCATTTGTCAGTCAGACTTCGAGTTCCTGGTTTTGAAATGTCCTTGTTAGGAAATAATATATTCCTGAGTGTGATGGATTTAAAAGTGTCGCCTTAATCCAGTCGTATTAGATTTCTTCATTTTTATTTTTGAGTGACATAGGGTACAGATCGCAATTCTGTAATTTCTTTTCTGTGCTGTGAGTCACTGTCTGCAGTGTTTGCTAATCTTTGAATGTCGAAATATTTCTTAAAATGAGCACGGTCACTCGATTTACTCGATTTCGTTGCTTTTTTTTTGGTGTCACGTAATTACGATACTGATACTGTCACGCGACAAGACTCTTTCACAGTTAAACTATTTTCTCCTTCTCTTTTAAAGCGCTTAGTTCTTACTAGTTTAGAAGTTTCAATTTTACTGCTAGACGTTGATGTTGATGGTATCGATTCATCGTCATCATTACCATTTTCCATTCCACTATGCTGATAATCAACATGTTTCACCAAATCATCATCATCTTCTATTGCATTTGTATCGCATTTTATTGAAATATTCTCAGAAGTTGTTTTTATGTTTTATATTGCGATTGCGTTTCATCTTAATCACGACAACGAAACGATAACACTTATTGTTCGTAACAGAAACGTGTAAACGATTGGACTAAATACAGAGCACGGAACATATGCTTGGACGTTGCACCGTCGCAATAGACAATATTTCTTATACACGTACTTAAAACTCGATATATGAGAATCTCGAACTCGAGATCGAGAATTGAATTTCGAGATTTAATGAGATCGAGAACCTTTTTTGAAAGTTTTCAAGATCGAGATCGAAAATAGACGAAATCTCGTCTCGTCTCGCAGCAACACTGCATCCTTTACATATCATTGGTTTGCAATTGATTGCGAGGTCTCTAAACTAGATAAGAGCAAGATACGATAATCCTGACGAACGGTTGTTTTTCGCAGTTGTTGTGTGTCACTAACTCATTTTACTTGACCTACTTGAAATCAATTTAATACAGTACTTTGGCTTCTATTCTCTATTGGAAATTTCACATAATGATACTCCATTAAATTTACTGAGTTGCCTAAAATTTGCACGTCTACGTACTCTAGGCACGGTAAATTATTTAAGAAAACACCAAGAAGCATATTTCAGCAGATACCTAACCAATTACGGCAATAATAATTTGATATTCCATAAATGTAGTCCAACACTCTATTGATTGAAACTCCAGTATCAAATCTTATTTCTCTTATGTTAACGTCTTATTTATTTATATTAATGTCCTAGCGAAATTTCGCCTAGCTATTACACCATTCAACCAAGACATATGCACACACAGACAAGAACATAACAATCATTCACTGCGACATTGCTCTCCGTCACAGCTGAGACTCGAACTTAGCAGAGATAACAGCAACTAACTGTATTGTCTCACCCATCCGCGGCCAAGCCCATTATCACCATCTCGGTTACACATTAAAAAGTCGCTAGGTCCTAGGAGGAGTCGAAACCGGAACTCTATGGGTTCAATTCTAACACGTAACAACTGAGCTCTACTGATTCGTTAAAAGTAATTTGTACTAGGTGGTCCATTTTTTATGTAGTGTTGCGTACATCTGGGAACTTTAAGTAATTTTATTAAATTCTAATAAACTAAGCTTATTTTTTGAGAGATACGTATAGGCATTTACGATACTCTAGTAACTAAAGCCCATCCATTATATTATCATATGCAATCTGTTTAAATTTAGGAATGTACACATTTATTCTATTTCTATATTTAAACCATATAACTCTTTTTGTATTCTAGTTCTTGCTAACAGTTCTCGTAGAACGCAGAGGTTTATTAAATATATCTATATTTCACAGCACCTATTCCTTAATTATTGGTTGTCAAGATAATATACAGCAGGAAGTATTGTGGGTTGCACAGAACGCGGATCCAAATGCTTGGTAATTTTTAGTTTATGAAATATGGTAAAAATGTTAATTGAGAGGGGATAACATTTTTATTAGCTAGCGTAGAACAGAATCTGTCATTTCCAATTCCGTGACAGCCTAACTTAGAACTAAAATTTTTGATAATTATTTTGATACACGAGGTGTCTCTTTTGGGTGCCATCAAATTTTCTCTTAGTGATCTATCTAATAAAAGGTAATTAAATTCATTTAATTAATTCTTCTCAGTAGTATTTAACGGCCTTCAGCCATATTTCTCAATTCTGCTAATTTAATCTAACTAAAGATAACCATAATTCTGAAACACGTGCTGATAACATTTTTTTCTTCTTCCCAAACGTAGAATATTGCTGCTAAATTTAACTACTAACTTCAAATACAAATTTAAAACATACTAATTCAAGATACTACAAATACTTTAACTTAAGTATAATTACAAGTAATACAACTGCTATTACATATTAGTATTATCTAATACGAATACAAGGGAAATCACTTCTTTCGTTTGATGGTTAAATGCCTGCTAGATTCGATAAGAAAGATAATCCAGTTAAATTCAATTTAGTCAAGTTGAGCATAGTCCAGTCTAAATTAGTTTAGTCAAGTCCAGTTTAGTCCAGTCAATCCAAATCAACAGCAAAACCAGGTTAACAAGACTCAAACCACATCGAGGGGTCGTCTGTCTTCGGAGAGGCTGTTAGAAAAAACTACCAGAACTCACCAACAGCCCTCATCCAATATCTATCTATCGCCAGGAGGATTGGTGAGATTCTGAAATTTTCAATGATTTTTGGTATCACATTTATCGTAAGTATAGCATTTATTGTGTAACATTTATTGTGTAACTTTTATTGCATAAAGTATTTCATTTCTTTTAGTAATACACGAATTAAGTTATAAATATTTTTGGAAATTGTGATAACATTACTTATTTTTAAATTTTTTTCTGTTTGTCTGTCCGCCATAAGGTCAAATCTTTCCACGGCGGTTGATTTTACCATTACAGGGGTAGCAGTAACTCTTAAATTTTTCTGTGGATGGCGCCCGTATTATTTACATCATCTTAAGTTACCTCTGAGTAGTGGAACAAACTGGCTTAGTAAGACATCACAAAGATATTGGTTCACCCTCTGGCTGATTTAAAAAAAATTAATTGAAACCACGAAATCCCAGCCACGCATCAGATCAGCTAGCCCTACGCCGTCATTACTTGTGTGTTGGTTGGATTGCCATTGGTTATTACCTTAACCGGTGATACCATCGTAAATTTTTCTAGGGCCAAGTAGTGATGTAACAATGGCGCCCAACGTGGGGCGCCATTGTTACATTACTACTTGGCCCTAGAAAAATTTATTATATTCCATTTTCTGAAATAGAAAATTTTGAAATATTTAATGCTTGGCGTCCCAAAGCATAATGACGTGACTAAACTGAAATTTATATTTGTTGGCAAAAACAAACTTTGTGGGCAAACTTAACTAGTATGCCCAAACAATACAGTTTAGTCTGGTCTAGTTAAGTTTGCCCACCAAGTTTGTTTTTACCGAAAAAAGGTAAACAAATATAAATTTCAGTTTAGTCAGGACAGGTATGCTTTGGAACGCCAAGCAAAGAATATTTCGAAATTTTCTATTTCAGAAAATGGAATATAATGAATTTTTCTAGGGCCAAGTAGTGATGTAACAGTAGAAAGCAAATAATATTAATTTATATATTTAAGATATACCTTGTCAGTTTCGCATAAAAATGTTATGTGGAGGCTAGCAAAACATATTCATTTAATATGAAATAATATTAATATGAAATTTAATTCCGTGCTCTCTACAGGAAGTTTGCTGGAGTTCGGCAAATATTTAGATAAATTATATTACAATTCAGATGAAAATGCAAAGTTATGTAAAATTTCAATACAATAGGATAGGCATGGTGTTAAGCAAACTTCTAAGTTATAATGCCAGTCACGAATTTAAATTGTTAATTTGTGGCTGAATTCGCTCTATGGTCAGTTCCTTGTGAAAAATGATTTAATATTTTAAATAGAATGGTACAGTAACGTACGTCTCTATTGCATATATAGTTTTGTTAAAGAGAATATGAGAGCGATATAAAGTTAACGCCATCAAGATCCCATGTTCTTTTATTTATAAACTAATAATACTTTTTAAGCTTCATTTAAATTATGACAATGAAATCTATTCGAGTAAAGATTAAAATATAACAATAATTCAGGAAAATTAAGCAAGGAGTAAAAAAATTGTATGGACAAATATTTAGTAACATGTTATCAATAACTGTTAATCTGCCTATCAGTGTAGAGACTTTGCATTAAAAAATGAAAAAATGACAACTATAAAGCAAAAGAGAATTTAACAAAATATTGATTGAGAGCAGCGAGAAACTTCAAGATTGTACACTTACCTGAGGAGAGGGAGGGACCAATCGGGAATTGGACAACATATTGACTATAAAAAGGGGTTGCTACAGTATCATAGACTAGTATCATGAAACGCAGCAGGCTATCAGATGACATAGACAAGATGCCTTCAGATATAGTGCCTACCATGATAAACTCAACTCTATTCTTTAACATTTGGTTTCTAAGTAGATATGAATGCAATCGGACTAGGATCAATCTAGAAAGGACAGATAGTTGTTCGTTCACAAATGTAGCTAAAAACTTGAAAGAACTGGAAACGGGGTATAGTCAGAATCCAAAAGTAAGAATAACGTCGAATTTGAGTAGTAATGGAATTGAAATACATATATCACTCAATTGTGTATACGAAAGCTCAAACAAAGAATCCGAGTACGGCAATATTTTTTTTTCATCTTCTCAATATCTCTTAAAGTTCCTGAATGCTATCGCTACAATTCAAAAATATTTTGAAACTGTTAGTGGCTCTGACACAATGTACAGAAATAACAAAATGACTCTGGTCTAGGTATCGGGCAATTATCGTTTATTTTAATTTTTATTCTAAATCCTATACCCATCCTCTATACATATACTGCCCTTTGATTGTGGTGGTGCTCTGGAGTGTATCAAGCAATCACCAGAGATGCTTGTAAATTATTTGCAGTGAATGTTGGAGGACTTTATTAAATTAGAAAGTCCTACATCGGAAAGTATATGCAGTCATCTCTAGACTAGTTTTCAGTTTTTCGTCAATGTAGAGTAGTAGACTGAACAAAGTCATTGATGCGACCTGCATTTGCCCTACCAGACTAGTACTAGGTAACAATTAGAATCGATTATTATCCATTGCAAATACTTTTAAAGGCTCCTGTTATGGTGATTATCAAACGACTATTTTTATGTGGAACAATTGTACAAACTCTTAATGGCACAAAATTGATTTTAAATAGTATTGCATTAAATTACACAGTTTCTGACGTTTGCGGTGTGGCACAGTGAAATTAGGACGAAGTATGGGCTACTAAGGGAAATAAATCCAATAAACTTGCCCTTTTGGGATCCGACGCGGAAAGTGGTGGGTTTCAATATTCTATATTATAAAATTCTGCACAAAAAGAGTATTTACCAATTTTTCTTATATACAGTGGTTCTCAAACTACAAGTGACCCAATATAAGGGCAGTTTTTTTTATCGGTACCTTAAACCTATTATCGCGGGGATTAATAATTATAGTTTTATATTAAATATTCAACAGAAATATTTATCTAACTTTTTTTGAGAACTCACAAACTAATTCCTGCGATAATGGGCTTAAATTAGCAATAAGGACTACCCTTATATTGGAGCGCTTGTGGCTTGAGAACCACTGTGTACAAGAAAAAGTGGTAAATATATTTTTGTACAGAATTGTACAAGGAGTTAAAATTGCGAAATCGTGGCCGTTTTGCGGTAGAATGCAAAACCCGCGACCATGCACTTTGGGGGTGTGTTTTAGGGGTGCCTGGCTCTAATAAAATTTTATCCCATAAAGTATTGAAACCCACCACTTTCCGCGTCGAATCTCAAAAGCGCAAGTTTATTGGATTCGTTTCCCTTATGTTCGCTAATTTCAATGTGTGTAAGCCTATTTATAGGCTTAGATTATTGTACAGCAAAGACAAATGAGTTGCGGCATCAAGTCATAATGTTTGTGCTATACAATTTGTACAAGACCTTAAACAGTTGTTCAATGCTAATTATAAATATAATAGTAACAAGATGTGAAGCTTGAGGGCACGATTAATAATAATAATTAATAATAATTAATAATTGCTAAAGCTTGCTATTACTTTTTGAAAAAACAACTAAATTAGACCTCGAATTTCCTAATACATATCTTTTAGGTTAATGAATAGCTTAAGTGATTTTGGAAAAATTCCAGGACCGACCCCCATTTTCTTAATATGGCTTTAGGGTGGTTAACATCGCACTGTATATTATTTTTTGGTAAATGTTTAGAAATGTTTATAAAATAATGTCATAATATTTGATGGCACCAGATGGTTATTCTTCAATAAATTTTCAAAGGTATTGAAAGACCAAATTTGACATTCTATAAATAACACAATCCAGTTGCTAACATCGTTATTTTATTAATTTTAGCTAAATACCCCATAGAAGAGGTTATTATTTGTTTTTATTTTTATTTGTTTAAAGCACATTCCATTTATTTCAGAATAAAAAATAAGTAATAAAACGATGCGATTAACACATGACATTGTTGCATTAAAAAACCCCAAGTAGGCACATGTCAAATGTGTAGTTTTACAAATAAGAATTGCTGTTCGCTCTTAGTAAATATGAGAATAAGTGATAAAAAACCAGTTATTAAAACTAAACATTTTAAGATGCCGTTTCAATTTAGTAATGAAGATTATGCAGATATTATTTTTGTGTATGGCTTTTGCGACGGAAATGGGAGAGCTGCAAAGACACAGTATCAATGACGTTTTCCAAATCGCCGTGTACCAGATCATAATACGTTTTCAGTGGTATACCAATTTAGTAGGGAACATGGATAATTTTCGTCAATGACAAAGCATGAACATGTTCCCAGAGCTTTTCCACAAGAAGAGCAATTATTACAGGTTGTGGAAAATAATCTATTCATATGTGTTAGTAAAATAAGTAATGAGTTAGCAGTACATAAGACAAGAATATGGCGAACATTAAAGAAGGAAAATTTGTATCCATTTCATGTTGAAACAGTTCAACGTCGACGGCGACGACGTTCCCCGCTTAACATTTTGTAGGTGGAATTTGGGTCACAGAAGAACAATTTCGAGAGTTCTATTCACACGTAATGGAGTTAACAACTGTAGAAATCAGCATGTTTGGGCAACCGAAAATGCACATGCAGTGATTTAGAAACATTCCCAATACAGATTTAATATTAATGTGTGGTGTGGTATTTACAATAATCATGTAATAGGGCTCCACATTATTGAAGAATACTGGTGAAGTTTATTTAAATTTTCTTAGAGATATCTTGCCAGATTTATTAGAAAGCATCAATACCAGGGGTTTGTGGTTTCAGCACAATGGTGTTGGACCCCATTTTTCTGTACCGGTCCGGGATCATCTGAACCAGAATTACACTTACAGATGATTCGTCGCGGAGATCCGGTAAACTGGCCACCGAGGTCTCCTGATCTTACACCTCTAGATTATTTTTTATGGGGTCGTCTCAAGTTAAAGGTGTACAACGAAGAGTTCAATTCACGCGAATATCTTCTAGAAAAAAATATTACTGTATGTTACGGGGAAAAATGTCAATATAAATTATTTCTCCAATTAAATTTATCGTTATCGATCATATAAAAGTACGTACATCGAAGTATTTATTGCGGATCAATATGCACGCCAATAATACGGGCAGGAAGCCTTAAACGTACTCGTCAGTTCGAAGTAAATTGTAAATTCGCGTGAAGTGAGGCATAGAAATCCGTCCGCCCATTCGATGTTTAATCTAGTTACCCGACCACGCATACTCGACTGAGAGTAATAGATATACCTATCCAATTTTTGGTTGCTCTAGAAGGTTCCTTTGAAGGTCTCAATTTCCGGAGAGCCATTTTGGGAAGTTAGTTTTAAGCTGGTTGCTCCCAAGGATTGACGTTGTGTCTCTTAACGTCCAGTTTTATTTTGGAATTTTTCCTTGGAGTACCCGTTGGGTCTCGTTGTTGTGATTTCTATTTTGTTTTGTGTGTACGAACCCAACTATCGACAGTGTCGGATTTGTTGCTTAAAACCCACCCCGGTAAGTTCACGTCTTTTTTTACTTCCCCTTTCGTGTTTCTTATTTGAGCTCTTCTCCCTTACAGTAGTATATGTCCATCTCTGGAACCAATAAAGCACCAACTAACGATCTACAGAGGAACCTCAATCTATGCGTAAGTGATGTAACTGTTTTATTTTGCTTTTTTTTATCATAGGGATATTTTTCCTCCTTTACAGGGTTCTTATGTTAGGTTTTTGTTAACATTATTGGCTTGTCTACCCCGTAATATTCACTACACTTGAGTTTGGTGATACTCTTTCTTCCCCCGGAAGAATCCGTTCTATTCCGGAGACTAGACGTTGCAGTTGCAGTTGCAGTTGCAGTGATCAGGAAGGTCTTCGTCTTCCAGTGGATAAATTGCAGCTGTCCCCCTCGTACCACCAGACCATCAACCACTATAGTATAACCTCCAACGGATCTTACGTAATCTGCAATTGTTATTTATCCTTGTCTACGCTACCACCGCTGGATACAGATAAGTTATTTTCTTCCTCTTCTTTAAATTTGTGTACATATGTATGTAGGTACAATAGTCGTGCCATAATTATTTTTGTAGGCATATATATAGATATACATATTTTTTTTATGCACCGCCCGTGCATATCTAACACATTATTATTAGTAATTATTGATTACATTATTATTAGTATTCTAAGTGACCGCCTTATATAATACTAGGTAATAGTGATTTTTGTGTAGTCCAAGATTACTGAATTAAATTTATATTTTTCTAAATCGTGTTTTCTGTCATGTACTGTGTGTGAGCCTGACCACCAACCTCAAAACTCAAGGAAACCCACCCCAGCTAGAGCTAGTCGAGCAGTGGGCCGATTCGTGGATGAGGGCCATTGAGTTGGCGCACTCAAAAATAAGTTTTTGTTAAAAGTTTTGCCCTCTTGTTGACCAAATTAGTCGATTCAAATTTTTAATTTAATTATTCTTTTAAACAATTTTATTAATTACAAAATTAATCATACTGCGAAATTTTCACTCATTTTTCTTTAACCTTTGTATTATTATAACTATTCATATTTCGCGTTTCATATTTTCATTTTTTTTTTTTTTATTATAACATGTATGTGAAAACATTAGAAATAACCCGGAAGGGACAGGTCAGTGAAAAACATATTAAAACGTTCTCGAAAACGTAGTGACGCTGGGGGCATTCATGTTGAATACCTGTTATAGTTTTAAATATTTGCACCGTTCTTATTTTTTTTTCAATTATTTGAAGTTCTAAATAAATTTATTTTGCCAAAACAAAATTGCAAACTTTTGTCTTTAATATTTTCAAGTTATTCTCAAAAGGTGCTTAATATTTTTTTAAATTGTGCTTGTTAGTTCAAGCCTCTTCACTAACGTTATTTTTCTTTCATGAAAGAAATGGAACATGTATTATTTTGGATGAAATTTAAACTAAAAATATCTTAGAAACACTGGGTGTCAAAACAAAAACAAATAACCACCTCTTCTATGGGGCATTTAGCTAAAATTAATAAAATAATGATGTTAGCAACTGGATTGTGTTATTTGTAGAATGTCAAATTTGGTCTTCCAATACTTTTGAAAATGTATTAAAGAATAACCATAAACGTGCCATCAAATATTATGATATTATTTTATAAACTGGTCCATGGGCCTTTTAAAAGTTTACTAACATTTACTTTCTAGTAAATGTTAGTAAACTAATTTAGATGAAATTTGGTATACGTATTATACTCTTTTAGGTTAATGAATAGCTTGAGTGACTTTGGAAAAATTCCAGGACCGACCTCCATTTTTTAATATGGCTCTTAGGATCGTTATTATTAGAAAATAATATACAGTGTGATGTAAACGATCCTAAGAGCGATATTAAAAATGGAGGTCGGTCCTGGAATTTTTCCAAAGTCACTCAAGCTATTCATTAACCTGAAAGGGTATAATACGTATACCAAATTTTATCTAAATATGTGCAGTCATTTAAAAAATATGGCGGGCTGAAGTTCTGGTCAAAAACCATAAAACACCCAAAAACGGTTGACATTCAACGGAAAGTATAGAGATGTTTTAAACTCAGCTAAGTGTGCTCTATCTTCCACTAGATATGTTCGTTTAAATCTGGAACACCCTGTATAATACCTGTATAAGGTTTAAATTCATAATTTTGCAACTGTTCAAAAATTTAACAAAACCTGATCCGCTTTATTAATTTCTATCTGTGTAGGTTTAGCTGATATCAAATGGTTAACGGGTTATTTCAAGCGACTACCATATTTAAACGGTTCACTATACGTCATAAGGAGTTCTTGTAGAAAGTTTAATGCTCACAAAATGGTCAAATGCGATTTTTTTCTATCTGGCTTAGCAAAATTTCAGATTAAAGATAAGAAAATACGGTTTTCTGGCAGTTCTTCAACTTCAATCGTCAATATCGAAATAAGTCAATAACTTCGCAAAATGTGAGTCCTCAAAAGGAATCTAACAACAAATATGATATATGCTATTAAATGGTGTGGCATTTATAGCAATTATTTTTTATTTGTTTCAGTATGTGTCTACTTATTTATTAAAATTATTTGATTAGCTTTGATAAAGTGAGAAAAAGACCCTTCAACAATACCATAGTCGATTATAATCGTATAATCTCGCGCATATGTTAAGAAACATATCATTTACCGACACTAAAAAAGCCATTTCACCCTCCTTGAAACCACTTCAGTTTTCCTTTAATCTTACTTCGTAAAACTCGACTACTGGGTCACATCGTTTTCTCTTAGAATACGAAAAACGCAAACCCCTGTTTTATTCAAATGACATTGTCCTCTATTATGTTATTATGATAATCTGTTTTTGGCAGATATACCAAGCTTGGCCTAATTTGTATTTCATATATCTGTATATTTAGTAGAAATTTTATTATTATTAATGATATAGGGCGAACATGTTTCAAGCAAAATTAGCATTTTTATGAAATTGTAATTTACCCTATAAAGTGTATCGCACGTTGTACTGTGAGAATATAAGTAGCAAAACATATTTGAAAAACTTCTATGGATGTTTAAAGGATATTGTATTGACCTGGCTGTTCAATAAGTTGTCACTTTATGTAATAAGGAAGACAAATCAGATTTCGTACATAACATATGGGCAGCTACTGGACGCGGCTGGAAACTCATCAACAAATGTTTGCGAACATTCATTGATTTAGTTATTAACCGCTCTTGTTTTCGCTGAGATATGCCATGCAGGCCTCTGTTCCACGGGGTAGAATTTATATTTAACGGAACTTGCGCTCTCGGAACTACTTTTTTATCATGTCTGACATATTGTACGTGATTTGGATCTAATATTTGAAGTTTAACTTCTGATCAAAATAAGTGGCCCCGAAAAGTATTGTATACCAGGTTTTTGTAAATATAGAAACATATTGTAATTGTGGGTGCCATATTGAATTCACCATTTGAAACTTTTTAGCATTAACATGAAGTAATATAAAACATTATAATCGAATAGAACTACAGTTGAATATATCAAGCCTATCTTACAGTAGATTATCAAGAGATACGGTAGTGTCTCGCGCCAGGTTCACTCTAACATACCCCACGCACACAGAAAGAATAAGCGAGTACCCGTGTACCTTTACAGGAATAATATCTACCCCCACCACTGCCTAATTTTAGAAATGAAATTTTTCAATAAATGTACGAATTTAACAAAGAATTTGCTTAGTTACATTTATAAATAGATAATTCTCTATCGATTGAAACGAAGATACGTGCATAGCAATGCGTAGCGACGCCCCCGGTGCTATGAAGTACAGGATTTTATTTTTAAGAAAAAATATACATGCCATTTGTCCCACTAACTTAGGCTTTAGTTGATGATGATTGGATCCAAAAGATGCACAGTAGGTACTGCGGCACTTTGGACAAGCCTCCGCCCCCCCCCTCCCCCAGAATGGTCCCCCGCAGGATTCAGTCGAGGCTCCCATAGGACTTCGTCGTGGCTCCTGCAGAACTTCGCCGTGGCCCTCGTAGAACTTTGCCGTGGCTCCCATAAGACTTTGCTAGACCCAATTTCACTCTTCATAATGAGGCTCCGTAGGACTTGACATCATCGTCTCTGGGGCCCACACTAAGGATTCCTGTTCGCTCTGTGGCCTCTTTAATTATCACAGAGTATAACCTCACTTCTATAAAATCTTGGAATTGATCACCAGGCACCACTTAGTGTTCTCTATACTATCGCACTCTCGTCAGGACTTCCATACGCACATCCAGCTCGGATATTTTTAATTTTTAAGTACCTATAACCATCCAGTTCCGTAATTCCAGACTTCAGCATCACATTCTAGTACCGAAAGAAATTTTGGTACAGGTAGTAAGTTCACATTTGTTGAAAAAAAGCGAACGCTCAGGGATCGAACCTTGGACTTCAAAATGTGTAGGCACTTGAAAAGTGGTTCATGAAATTCTGAGTGATTCTAAACCTGTAACAAAAGCGTGTTCTGGCATAGCTTCATTTATTTGCTAAATGTAGTTAGTGACATATATGTAGTTAGTGACATATAATCAAGAAACACGGTAGCGTCTCGCGTCAAGTTCACTCCAACACCCTCCACGTTCACAGAAATAATACGCGAGCACGCTTGAATCTTTACAGGCATAATATATACAAGAAGTAATGAAATGTCCACAAAAACAGATTCTCTGTAAAAAATTGTCCAAGTACACTTTGCCCAAAAAAATATCTTTCCTCTCTACAAAAAACATAAAATGAGAAAATGTGATCTCCCAGAATATTTGAAATCAATTAAAATCTCTAAGTCCGGTATCTATTTATAAAAAAAATATACGAAAACAATTCTCTCAAATACCAAAAAACTTGGCGCGTTTCCCTAAGAGGCAAAAGGCTGTGCCACACAGTCAATCTTATTTGGCCGTCAAGTTGGCAAAACCTCTGCCTACAATATTATATATTACTTCCGATTATCAACATGCGCAGAATTTGCCGAACTATGGAAAATGAAACGCACCAAGTTTCTTTGTATTTGAGAACATAATTCTTTTCATAATTTTTTTCATGAATAGATACCGGACTTGGCGATTTTTATTGATTTCAAATATTTTTGGAGAGATCACATTTTCTCATCTTATGTTTTTGTAGAGAGGAAAGATATTTTTTTGGACATAGTGTACTCGGCGCTATTTTTCTTACAAATAATCTATTTTTGTTGACATAATGTTCGAGGAGCAGGAAGACGAAATATTTCTCAATTCTGACTTGTTACATGAGACACGTGTTAGTTTTCAGAATGACCTATATTATTTGATTTAAGTATTTCAATACCAATATGTATGATATAGACATCCTTTTAGTATCATTTTAGTAATATGTTTGCTATAAATGTCCTGGAGGAAAAAATAAGCTAAATAAATTATTATTATAATTTGTTGTGTTATAAGGTCAGTTGGGGTATCTGGGCCCAGAGGGTAACTGGGCCATGGTTTCTTTCCGTAGAATTTGTGGGGAAAATTTCACTTCAAGCAGTTGGCAGCACTGAAGGACAATGTCATCTCACTACAACAATAATTAGTCTCATGTTTCTGAGTGTTGTTGCTTTCATGTAGCAATTTTTTAAATCTTGTAGTGCAAAATTTTCATAGCAACGTGATGTAATCTTGATTTTTATGAAATACTACAGGTTTACTGTATATATTATCAACGTCACAGTTAATTTAGCATAAATTAGAAGCATGATATATCCCTAAAATGTTATTGCAAGCATGTATTCTGCGTTAGGTCATAAGCTTGAGTGGGTGGCCCAGTTACCCCCACAATTTTTCAAAAAATGGGTAAGTGGGCCAGTTAATTGGGGCATCTGGGCACGGCTGGGACCAAGTTACCCCAAGCACATTAAGTATGTTGTTTTTGTTTTTATTTATTAGGTAGATGTAGATCACTGCGCACAGTCACACAAAAAATAGCGATCTGAACCCGGGACCCGACATATTAATCCCTATGTATTTTGTTGAACACGAATCTGATGTCCGTTTAGCTCCATCACCCACCATTTTTTTGTAAATCGCCTATAGCCTAAGCAACCTTATTTCTTTAGATTATTTTCGCGATTTGCAAAAAGTTAATGGGTAACGCAGCTAAACGGACATTGGATTCGTCTTCAGCACGTCGAAATACTTAGGATTACTATGTCAGGTCCCTGGTGTAGATCACTTTTTTTGTGGGCCTGTGTTATTTATGCTTACTTGAAATTGGATGTTTTTTACATTTAATTTTGCCCTTTTTACTTTAACAGAAGTTGTGTTATTCCCAAATTTGAATAAATTTCCACCTAATTGTTATGTAGTAGTTCTCTTACATCGTTGACAACTCGACTATGGTGTGGTTTAAATGACTTGTGGTAATTTTTGTACGAAGTTTACATGTTTACCAACACGCCCACTTACCTCAGTTCAAATAACAATCGTTTGTATGAAACTAAGACCCGTATGGTCCAGTTGCTCTAGGGGTAACTGGGCCCATCAGACTTTATTATTATTTAATTATAATTATAGAGAAAATTAAATTTGGCTCGGGATTTGAATATTATGTATTTAAAGACTGCATATTGTATTACATATATATAAAAAAAAATATTTTAGATATTAATATAACTTGTTAGTGGTTCTCAGTCAAGTTCAAAGTATAATCTTCTCGCTCAGGTTGTAAAATCATGGCCCAAATATCCCAAGTGACCTTATTATACTAATGAAAAAAATTCCTTCATTCAAGATTTTTCATGCGAGAAACGATTATTGTTTACTTCTCATGAGAATTAAAATAATCGAATCCTGTCAAATAAGGCAAAATAAGGGGCAAACCTCGAAATTGAAGGGAATAAACTATAAAGTATGAACTTTTTTTGTTTTGGCATTCTGAAGACTGGTAGAAAAGCCTCACTCATATAATCTCGCTTCTGCGTCCCATGATCAAGGTCAATGGTCACGAAAATCATTTTTTTGCAATTATCTCGTTTCATATGCAAAATACGTCATTTAAGGTTATTATGAAACTTGTAGATTTCAAAATTATCTGCAATTTTCATTTCAAGCATTTTTTCGCATCGTCCACCATTCTCGAGACACAGCACCGACAGTGACAGCAAAATAATTGAATAGAAATACGACTATAATTATTATTATTACTTATAAATGTATAAAAAATGTATATGTACTTTATTTATAAGTGCACTGACAACAAAAATTTACAATATCAAGTAATTAAATGCAGCAGCTCAACAGCATATCTATCGGGTCTACTTCCAGATCCAAACTTGGTTAGGAAAAGATTTACAGCCTGAGGAATGGGGGTGGATCTTACACAACGAGATTCTAAAACCGACAACAACATTATTGCCATCAGTACCAGAAGAACTATTAAGTACAATCTTCTGCAATTGCCAGAAAGGCTGTGGCGCGAATTGTGGATGAAGGAATCTCTAGGGTGGCCTGTGTAACGGACATGTCTCAACGCTCCATTAGAATCAAAGGATTTCGACGGAGAAAGTGAATAGATACTGAAATACTTGAGGTTGTAGAGTCAAATGTGACAGACAATGAGGATGATGATAATGACGTGAAAATTGAATTTGACCAGCCAGACGAAAAAGACGACGACGAAGAAGAGTATCTTGAGCCATATATCTGATGATGATATTTAAAAGATCATGTAAAAAAATGAATATATTATTTTGTAACTTATGTTACATAGTTTAAATTTCCCATTTATAATCAAGGAATAAAGAGAAATTTTTATATTGTGTCATTTCATTCAACATTTTCACATATTATGTTCTTCACACTGAGAAAGAATATTTACGGATTCGAAGTATGGTATTTACGAACTCAATTGGAACAGCACGGAACTAGAGGATCTTACGGGGTATCGTCAATATATCGCTTCACATTGAATGAGAGAGCACAGCATGTTACAGATTCATATTCACCCCTCCTCGTCTACAGTTCACGTGGATTTGATCCGCCCGTCACATAGAAATATAGGTGGGATTAGATGCTTAGCGAATTTAATTTGTCAACACCAACCTTGTTCAGAGTTTTTGCATGCCATAATTATAAAACAAAAAATACGTATGAACTATTTGCATCATCTGATCTGTACGAGGCAATGTAGTACAGCCAGGCAGCGTCATATATTACTTAATTCTAGTGAACATTTGAATAAATTATTAGTTTTATTACTCTGTTTGAGTGATTTCTTGCAATTAATTGTTTAAAATGGCATTTTGGAGGCCTTTCGATAGTACTGACAACGAAACGGTGAATTTTGATACAGAGACTATACAAGTGGAATTTGAAAGACTTACACAGTCAAAGTCAAAGGGTTATTTTGAATATTCACTCGTGGTTAAAAGGCGAAAATATTGATTCATCATATAATCAAATTGTGAAGAGGATTTGTGAATTAATCAAATTTAGCCGTACTACAATTTACTGGGTTATTAGAGCCGGGGATGTAGTTGATCATTATATTAAACGGAAAAGAGTTGGACAAAAACTTAAAAAACTTGATAACGCGTCCAAAGATGTCATTCGTCGATTTATGTATGACTTTTACAATGAACAGAAGGTGCCCACATTATAAATGATTAGGGATGAGTTATGCGACTATCCAGATTGTAACTATAAATCATTAGATACTTTGCGAGACGTTTTGCTCGATTGCGGTTTTAGGTACAAAAAATTGGACAAACGAATGGTAGTTATGCAATCAGCACGCATCGTTGATATCGACACGAGTACCTGCGTAAAATAAAAGAATACCGAGATGCAAATAGAGACATAATTCATTTTTTATTTTATTTTTATTTAATTGCCTTATTTATCTTGACGAGACATGGTTTGACACCCATGATGTAGTTTAATACGGTTGAGTAGATAACACCGAAAAGTGTAATTTAAGTGCTTCATGTTCTAAGGGAAAAAAATTATAATTATACATGCTGAAAGTACAAACGGTTTTATTCCGAATGCGTTGTTGTTCCCTGTTAAAAATATCAAGCAATCCTCTGCCGACTACCACGAGGATATGACAGCCGAATTATTTGAGAAGTGGGCAAAGGAACAGCTGTTACCAAACACAAGAAAACACCAACACACCAACACAAGAAAAGGCGATATCATTAAATTTATGAAAGGTAAAGGCTTGGAAATACCAGAAAAAAACACATAAAAAACTTTATTAGAACCGATTGGAAAGCAAAATTTTAAAAAGGAATATGCAATTGAAAACATTTTGGAAGCACACTATTATACTATTTTACGTCTGCCTCCATATTATTGCGTCTTCAACCGCATTGAAATGGTGTAGGCTGTAAAAACAAGACTATGCCAATATAATCAATCCCACAATTAAGTAAGTCTGTCTTAAAGAATATAAAGATAATAGTAGACGAAATAGGCAAAAGCGATATATGGAGCAAGTGTGTATCTCATGTGATAAAAAAGGAAAATGAATATTCTATGTTACCCCCTATTAATACAATTATTATTAATGTAAATACCGATTTCAGTTCTGAAAACTCGAGTAGTGACGAATGAAATATTGTTTACTTAAAGTTCACAGACAAAGCTTTTTAAATTTGTTTATTTAACGTCGACCTATTTCCGCTACTGAAACCAATTACCGATGCCAGGAAACGAATTCCCCATTTAAAATGTTGCTGAGTCTTTCCTTCATAGAATAGTAGAAATTTTCTACCTGCTCAACATCATGATAATGCAAAGTTCATAGTCTCATGGCCTAACATTTAATAAACAAGACAGTCACTGCTCTACGCCCCTTCGGAAGGATTATATACCATCCATGCAACTCCCGCCTAAGATTACATAACTTTGCCGCTAGAAGGTAGAACTAGAGGTAGATCACTAGACAATAGACGTAGCCTTAATATATCATTTATGTGACTTATCAAATGTGATAAACATATTTTTTCATTAACCACTTCTATTGAATAAAAGTATTATAGAAATCCCTTTCTTTAACAATTAAAAAATAATTATTTAGTATTTAAAGCACTTTTACATTTCTACCGCCACCGCCTATGTCCCATAAAAGAGATGCCGACTTTACTCCGAGTTTTTGTTTTTATGGTGTCCCAATTGAGATCATATATACTATAAATGGAAATGCTAAATTTAGATTTTGTAAAATTATATAATTATTCTATTTATTTGGAATACATAAATATTTAGATTGAATGAATATAGTCGTTTAAAGCAATAAAAATATTAGATCTGAGTAAATATTTACTTGGTACAATTTACAAAAAATATTTAATACAATTAAAGACATATTTACTTGATACTGTAATTTTTCTTTCTCAGTGCACTTATTATAAATAATGTGCATATATATTTTTTATGAATCTATAAATAATAATAATAATGACAACTATAATCATATTTTAATTCTATTATTAACTTCGTACAATGAACCATATACCTGGCCCCGCAGATTACATTGCCTTATCCTGTATACGGATGCGCGCATGCCATGCCACCTACAAGTTTTGTAATAACTTTAAATGACATTTCGCATAGCAAATGAGATAATTGGGAAAAATCGGTTTTCGTGACTTTTGACTTGAATATTTTGGGACGCAGACACGAGATTTATGAGACTTTTCTACCAGTCTTCAGAATGCCAAAACGAAGATTTATTCAAATTTACAGTTTATTCCCTTCCATTCCGAGGTTGAGTCCTTATTTTACTGGAGTAATAGTTGTCCAGACCGTAGTTTATTTGCAACAATTTCAAGGTCGCGCAAAAAATATGATAATTTTCAGATTATAGAAAATTTTGAATACGGACATGTTCTATATGCTGGCCAATTGACGAATGTTATACATAATATTCGAATCAGCTCCTGCAGGCTTATTTTTTAGTTAAACAGCGGAACAAATGTCAGATAGGGGTAAATAGCGCGATGTTTGTAGAAATTTAAGATGGTACTTCATAAACTATAAAATGTTATGAACGCGGCGGCTTAATATAATATTAGAGGATTGGAAAAACAGGACTGTAAAAAAATTTATAATTTTTAACAACCGTTAGATACAAAAGAACTTCTCGTCCATACCATAAAGAGTATTGTAGTATATTTCTTAAATTTTAAATATTTTATTACCGTTTTAAAGGCCTTCCAGAAACTCATAAACTTCACAGCCTTAGAAAATCCGTTACGATCGGCGCCATCGGAAAATTGTTTTTATTAGAAATGTAACAAACGCGCGGGAAATTAAACGAAGAGAATATTTAAATTAATCAGGGCGCGAACCAAACCATAAATGGGATAAATGATTCCAAAAATTCCCCGAACTGTACACTAGATGGGAACGACGAGATTTTCCCCTTTATTTTATGAATATGATGAGAAGGAATCTAAACACAAAAGGGGTTTTTTCATCTCACTGAAATCACTTAGCTAGCTTAGATATAGAATAGTTTAAGTCGTTAAAAGAATGTTTCATATTTAGGATAAAATCATTTTGGCCATATTTACTATAGAGGACGCCACTTGCCAGGCGGGTACTATTTCGGTACTTCATTTTTTTGCCGGCAGAGGACGCCAACTTACATATAATTATTAAGTACTAGATAGGGACGGGTCACATTCAATTGGTTAGGATAACTCCAAAGTACCGCCCTACGTCACCCAAAAGATCTGACGAGGGTCATCCGTCAATTTAAGAAGACACCTTTGGTTCGGCTCACGAGTGTGTTAAACGTGTCATACTTTCTACGTAGTGGTAATCTTTTTTTTGTCACCGGGTTTATTTATGTGTTTTGAGATTTTGTACTAAATATTAACTTATTGTCATTAGAGTTTAAATTAAACATCGCCTCCTTCGAATTATCGCTGGCAACTGGCGCTTTCTGCACGAGTTTATAAAGTACAGTATTCAGAAATAATTAGAGTCATGCTCGTTAAAGGTATTGTACTTTTGGCCCTTCCGGCAATCAGTTTGTGTTTTATGATAAACGGTTTTCCCATTAACGAGGTCACTTTTCACTTAAGAACAAGACTACGGTCCAATTGCCATATTTTCTTATTTGTTTAACTTTAAGTGTATTTTCTCTTGTTCTAATTTAAGTGTTAATTATTGTTATACTTTTCAAACCGATTAGTTTCGTGTTCCTTTTGTGTATAAATAGATTAAGTGTGGTTAGGTTTTCGTGTTTTATTTAATTACCAATTTAGTGGAAACTAGAGTCATCAAAGATAGATCACCGTGGTGAACCAGCAGGCGTGACAAAGAAAATTGGGGTAAATTTGAACTATATCCTTGTAAGTGTACACAAATATCTCTGTAAAGAGACCACGTATAGACGAAATTCATGCAACGAGGTATCTACGTGGCCCCATATGCAGAGAGACTGTGAGTATAACCTTAGAGAAAGACCCGCTGGTGGATTGATGCGTATTCCTTGGTAGCCGCATATAGTGTAAAATTGATCTCATTTGAAAGTGGTACATTAATTTTCACGGATATAATCAATAAACATAATAACCCCCATAGTAGTGTAAACAGGATAAGTGGGGCTATTACAACAGCTTAAGCGTTTTATTTTTGTTAAATTTAGAATACGGCGTTCACTTTATACGCTACTTAAAAAGTATCCTCCAAAAGTCAATACTAACCTCTAGGCGATCTTGTGTCGGGCAGGGTGAGCCACAGTGGGAAGACAATAGGTGCAAGGAGTACATAAGTAATCCTCTTGCGGGCTCCTGAGGGCCAGCTCATGTCCATGGCTCCAGGGGGCTCTTCGTCCTCTGTTTCCTGTAGACAAACCACTGCTTGTGAGGTCAGTGATTTACGCGCACGTACCGACGACATGCGCCGCTAGAATCAGAAAATTATATATACATCACTGAGTTTGAGGCGAAGATGAGGCCTTTGGTGATCGGGGATAGGGGTTCGGCGGTAACAACAGATAGGTACAGGGAACATTAAACAGCAATAAACTATGTGTAGTGATCACGGATTAGTATGTACAATTTCTTCTTCGACATCTTAGGATGTTGTTGAAATATGTTTATGAGTAATGAGAATGAAGGTTTTTTCTATTTTATAAGAGCAGCTTGGGATGAAAATATTAGTTTCAGTTTACAAAATTTAGCGAGAGACTAAAAAGATTTAAAATAAATCACACCTTTTAACGAAGTTCGTTGGGTTAAACCAGTCAGTAATTTATACATTACATCGTCAACATGGGTGATAGGAGACAAATAACACGAGATTGAATTCTATTGCGTATACTCTTATATTTGGATTCCCAAAAAAGAACCTGAGTTTGTCAATTCTAACTCTATAAAAAATTAATCTTAATTTTGTGAAAAATGAGCAAAAAATTCAAAAAATCATGAATTGTTCAGATCTGCTGCGCCATGCATTGAAAATGGCTCTAAAAGAAAAAACCTAAGCAAATTTAGTGGTCTAGCCCTAGTTTCCAATACAATAAATTTCAATTTTTGTAATTTTTTACTTATAAAACATACTTCTCAGAGCTCCTGAAATAACAATCGCATGTAAGAAAGTCTAAAGGTACGTTAAAGTATAACCAGAGATAGTTGGTTACAACAAATTCCGTTAAACATTACTAATGTAGACAAAGAATGTCAAAAGTGGAAGCTACCTTATTATGGGTCATTGGAAATTTAATTAGTTGATTTGAGCCAAATTGTCAGTTAATATCTCAAAACGACTAGTGCTTGTTGCAATAACATTTTCTTATATTAATAGGTTTTTAAATATTAGAACAGTAATAAATTATACAGGTCCAAAAAAATTACTTGCTCTACGCACCTGAGGAATATAGCTCCATTGCGTTTCAGTTACCTCGTCTTACAAAACTATTTTTATGTCAATCTTCCATCACACTGTTTTGAAGAACAATGGCTTCAAAATACACGGAATTTGTATCTCCGTCAAAATTTAATGAAACATTTTTCAAATTAAAATTCAGTAAAAAACATGAACCATGAGAAATGTTCTGCAGCATCGGCCGCTCGTAACAATTTCATAATGCTGAATTTTTATAATGTTATACGTACTACATTTATGACTTGACATTCTAACCGTCGAACTCGAAGAGCTGTCGTAGCTTAAGTTTCATACGAATGATTAACTAACCTTACTCTGCATAATGTTTGCTATATTATATTCGTCATTCTGCATATCACTTTCTGCACTTGAAATTCAAACCGAGGGACTTGAAGAGACCACAGAAATTAAGTTTCCTAAAAAAATTGAAAAGTTCTCTTCGGAGGCGAGTTCACACCTTTTTCTTCATAAAAGAGAAGCCTATTTTCAAGGCCGCTAGATCATTGAGAAACAGCCCTGTAGAGCATTTCTGGTAGTTTGAATGAATTTTCATTAAATTTTAACTGGGATAGAAATTCCACGTAGTTGGGAACCATGGTCCTTTTTTTGCACATCGTTTTATATGCAAAAGATATTTGTGAAGAGATTTACATAAACAAAAAATCGTGATCGTCAACTTAAGCTTTCTCTCGTCTTATTTTGAAGTCAAAAGCCTATCTTATTATTTCAACTGAACTAATATTTTCATTTTGGAATTCATTTTGTAGTGCTCTGTCTTTTGCCCAGCAAGAAAACTAGTATGCATTTATTCATTTATGTCTGGTTCTTAAATTACCTACTCGAAAAAATTAGTACATACTATCCAAATTAATGTAAAAGCTTAATCCCGTTTATAGTTGAATTTGCTATGATTTATTCGTGTGCTAGAGCGCCAAACCATTTACTGTTGCGAAAAGCGTATCATCTACTACATAAAGGTATTACTTTAACAAGTGATTAGTTCTAAGTTGGTTAATAGAGAATGTGCATATCTAAGGCATATCAATAGCAATGTTTCTGATATGAATGTAGATTTAATTAGAGGAATATATTTAAAATATTTGTTTGTATGAAAACTAATTTGCAAATATTGCAAAATATTTTTTTGGGTCTAACTTATGATGTTTTGTTATTATTAGTCGACGAACAACGAATGGCTTTTTGGTGATTGACATACTCACTTTGTTAAAACATCGTATATGCCACACACATAGAACAAGCAGAACAAAAAGCACATCTCTTAAGTTCTCTATTAAAATAGATACTGTGAGAGACAGGCAGAAATATGCCAGATATATATATATATGCTAATGATCGTTCTAAAGAGCGAAAATGCTAAAAATGCTAATACTTCTATTTATGTAATAAAGAATATTTCAGTTAGTTTGACAAGAGTTCTCTTCATCTTAATTACAACACTTTTTCAGTTAGTCTCCTTTTACTGTATGCTGAGTCTAACAACAACATGCCAGCTATTGCAATTACCTGTTAGACATACGATATCACCAAAGCACATTTCCAGTAGTTCCTTGATAATACTAGCCTAATGGCATCAGTAATAAAACGTCTAATAATACGTGAAGTACTTTCCCAGCATACATTTTTTAACCTAACTTTCATATAAAATACTTGTTCGAAGAACTAATTAAGGATTTGTGTTAATAGAAGTGAAATGACGTCAAATAACAACTTGCACGTATTCTCTCATCCGCTAGCCCTAACTTTAAAAGACATCAGCTTGAGTATTCATTGAAAAGTCCACCAAAATAGAAAAGTGTGCTGTGATGTTTCACAGAAAAATCATAAGGGTAGTATTTTACAGAGAAAATTTAAACACATGAAGATCGCGATATGCTGCCATAATATCTATTGGTATAAATAATAGTGATTCATAATTTTGGTAAGAACCATGCAACTCCACCTGAATCGTTTTAAAATGTGATTTTTCTCTAGCGAATACAAATCTCATGAATTGCGTTCTCTGGGCTTCACTCTATAGATCTTTCCTCCGTTCTTTTTTTCATCTAAAAATCAATGGTTAATTTGAGTTCTTCTAAATTACTGAAGATAGGAATTAGTAAGTAAGCACGGTGTTATGCGTAATAGTAGCGTAGGTCAAATTTTGCCACGAACATTGTATGCTTCTTTATTTCATATACGTCTTTCCGAAGAGTGTATTATTGTTTGCATTATTATCGTCAAAAACAAGAATGACTGCTATATCTCTCAGTAAGAAACACTGAGGGTATAGTAGGCATTGTATGTTTTAACGTTTTTTATTGGATCCCGTCAATTCTTTCACTCTATTATTGATATAAAGGAAATTCTTCAGCATGTATGAATGAAATTTATTTTATTATATATACAGCGTGTCCTTCAATTGAGTTCGCTATAGGTGAAATGGACAAAAAAGTTCGATTTTTTTTTCTCACTTGGGGTACACCCCTGCTTATCTAATAAGTTATTTTGGGTTTACTTTCGTTTTTTTTAAATCACGTAGTCCATGACAGTTAAGCAAAAACGAATTTCTCATTTGGTAAAATACCTTTTCTGTAAAAGATACAGCAAAATGTCATTAACGAAAGTTATTCAGATTAAAAAGTTATGGTACTGTGCAAAATTTCAAAAATATACACCTACTTTGATGTTTTTGGTTTTTTAAATATAATTGCATTTTACGAAAAAAAAATGTATGTCGGTTTACTAAAGGATTACTCGATTATTTAATCGAAAGAAAATTATTTAGTTATTTACGTATATTTTTAACCTACGTGTTGAAGCTGGTGGCAAAAATTTTGAATAATGACGCGACATATTTGTGTTTATTTCTAGATACCTATAGTAGATTTTTAATTATCATTTTTTAATTGTCGTTTGTATTCTTTCCTAACCCACAATGTATTAGCTAAATAATTTTTCTCTAGACCCTTGATAGATCAAACACTTTAGTAAACCGGCATATAATTTTTTTTCGTAAAATGCAATTATATTAAAAAAATCAAAATCATCAAAGTAGGCGTATATTTTTGAAACTTTGCACAGGACTATAACTTTTTAATCTGAATAACTTTCCTTAATGGCATTTTGCTGTATCTTTTATAGAAAAGGTACTTTACCCAACAAGAAATTCGTTTTTACTTAACTGCCATGACCTACGTGATTTAAAAAAAACAAAAGTACATCCAAAATCACTTTTTAGATAAGCAGGGGTGAATCCCCAAATACGAAAAAAGAATTCGAACATTTTTTGTCCATTTCACCTATAGCGAACTCAATCGGAGGACACGCTGTATAAAGAATTTTGTATAAATTTTAAATAACATGTTCAACAAAATCTATTTTACCACAGCCACAAACCTCTTTCATGGGGATCTCCAACAGTGCATCACTTGCTGTATAGTGACACAAAATTTTATAGTTCGGTAGGCTGGTATAAAATCGTGTTATTTACACTCATAGTATCCAAAATATAAAAGAGCATGAAATATATTGTGAATTTGAGGAAAATACGTTAATACATTTCTTTATGGATTAACCAATTAAAATAAAAAAGTATCTGATGGTGTACTTGATATAACTTTAATAAGATCGATGCACACTCAATGATGTGGAAGTGGTAATATTATTGTTTAAACAGTATCATAAAAAATTGTTTTTGTAAGAATATCCTGGGATAGAAAGTTTTGAACATTTAATATCATTTATGTTCTTGCTTTCATTTAAAAAAATTTTCATAAATTCAAATACCATTAACTTTTTCACAATTTATTTAAATTGTATTACTGCAATAAAACCTCGATTTTTGATACATATATTTTTTTGATTAATAAATTAATACTTAAATATAAAATATACTATTTGGGTGACCTAAAATTGTGTTAAACAAATTGCATTTATATTTTAAATTTGTTATAATTTTCATACCATGCAATGGTTTCTATTTAAGATTAAAATTAGAAAAAATTAGAGAACAAGTAACAAAAATATTAGTTATTGCAACCAATAAATTTAAATCATTGCTAATACCAAATGTACATACCCCGCAAATAGGATTATCTTATGGGCAAAGTCTCTTAATATATCTCTCACATTAATGAATTAAAATTTAGTTGGTTGTACTTTTGATGAACAAGAACATTATTATTTTCATATCTATATTCTATTTGAACATGACTTGTTTTTATAAAAAAATGTTCATAAGAATTAAATTTAAGATTATTTTCTTTTGTTTATTACAGTTCATCAATTATATTATATGAACTGTCAATATTACCTAGAAAGTCTCACACCAACAGCGGCGACGGTTTACTCACTCTGGAAACTAACAAGTAGATTTAAAAGGCCTGAACTACCTAATCCACCAATCAAAACCGACAATAATACTTGGGCCAGAAACAATAAAGAAAAAGCTGCAACCTTCTCGAAATATCTAAAAAATGTGTTTCAACCATTCCACTGAGTTATCCACTGAAAAAGAAAAACAGATAACTAACTTTCTAAATGTGCCATTCCAAATGGATTTGCCCCACCACAAATTCACAATAAAATAAGTCAAACTAGTTATAATGAAAGAAATCAATACAAAAAGGGCTCCCGAATTCTATCTGATCTCCGGTAAAATCCTCCAAGAGTTATCTGAAAAATGTTACAAACTCATAACCTTCATCTTCAATGCAATAATACAGATAAACTACTTACCCAGTACCTAGAAGGTTGCACAAACCTCAGAAGCTGTCTCCTCCTACAGGCCCCTAACCTCACTTCCAATAATTTCCAAAGTTTCGAAAAATTATACGTCAAAAGGCTAAAAATGATAATAGACGAAAAGAAGCTGATCCCAGACCATCAGTTTGGATTCCGTAACAAGCACAAAACAATAGAGCAAGTACATAGGCTAGTCAACCAAATTAACAAGGACTTGAATGCCAAAAGATAGTGCTACGCAGCCTTTTTAGACATATTTCAATCCTTTAAAAAAGTGTGGCACAGCGGCTTGCAAGTCAAATTAAAGAAACTCCTTCCCCATCCTCACCATCAACTACTCACGTCATACCTAAGTGACAGATACCTCTGTATGAAACAGTGGAATGAATATACTGATTTATCTCCGATATATTCAAGCGTAACTCAAGGTAGTGTACTAGGTCCAATATTATACCTCCAGTATCCAGCCGACCTGCCAATAACAAGAACCACTACCGTAGCAACGCTGCAGTCTTGTCATCTCACACCGACCCAACACTGGCCTCACGGAACTTGTAAACAAACCTCAATAGAATTGTACGCTGGTTAAAAACACGGCGAATCAAGGATAATGAAACAAAATCCACTCATGTGATATTTCCACTACGTAGAGAAACATGTCCACCTGTTAAGATCGACAGCAGCCAACTTCCCCAAGCAGAGGGTGCTAAATTCTTGGTATGCATTTGGACCGACAGTTGGCATGGAAAAAACATATCTTCACCAAATGGAGATAGTTAGGTCTCAAACTAAGGCAAATGTACTGGCTCATTGGCTGTAAATCAAAACTAACGCTGGACAACAAATTACTACTATACAAAGCTATCCTTAAAACTATTTGGACTTACGGTATCCAACTTCGATATAGTGATAGAGTGCTATTGCACCCTTACACCAATTAAATATGCCCGATGCAAGCGATGGGCGTAGGATAAAACGACTGCTGCCATCTGACCTGATCACAGGACCCAGATAAGTTTAGACTCTAACAGCCAGTTTTTCAATGTCGAGTTAACTCTTGTACTGGAGTTAACTCTGGATTAAGCGCACTATTGCGTATTTCAAATGCGAGTTAACTTGAAACCTCGAGTTAAATCGAGGTTAAGATAACTCTAGACGAGGTATGAGTTAATTACAAATTTCGGCTTAAAACTAACCTAAAATTATTTTATGGTGTAAATAAATTATGATATTTTTCAAACACATCATGGATTATGATTTTAAGGTAAATGCTTACAGCAGTGATGAAAAAGCTAGAAGACCCAAGGTAATCAGATATAGGCAAAACCACATGGAAGAATGGGATCGACACGATTTTTTTTGCGAGATTTCATTTGCCTCCAAGAACTGTAGATAATATATTAAAAGAAGTGCAATATATTATTTCGTATTCTACGAATATGTATTTGTTATCTTGTGTTGTATAAATATTAACATGCAATGTTTATTTTACAAGAGGGAACTGGTTTCTTCTCATCTCATGCTATGTTGTGGAGAATTGTTGTAGCCGCAACTGTCTGTATGGTATCCATTTTAAGGCGCAGCCTTAGTGCTAATGCTCCTCTCCACTGTGTTTCTCGTTCTTATGTGGGATTAATTAAATAAATTCTCAACATTATTTCAGATCCATACAAGAGGCGTCATAAGGTAGAGTTTCACAGGATGGCCACTATTGCCGATCAACAGACCATCATTAAAGTGACCTTTTTAAAATAAATTGTATAAACAAATATATAAATATTACATTTTACAAATAATATCACAGAAAGTTAGGTTAATGTAACATTTTTAACATCACAGAACTATAGAAGACATTAGAATACGTGTGTAAAATTCCGAAAATATGGTTAAAATTCATACTTCTCATGTCAACATAACAAAATATTTCACACAACTCGAGTTAACTAACTCGAATGAGAAATAGTAATGAAAAACAGTTGTAACGTTAATTCGAATTTAGCCTCGAGTTTAGGTGCGAGTAAGAGTTATCTAACTCGAACTTTAACACAACATTGAAAAACTGGCTGTAAGACACATACACACAAAGGCGAAAATAAACTCTAGACTAAGACTTTAGGTAGACTAAGGGAGGTCATTCGCTGGAGTGATACTCTACATGTCATTCATTCTATTGTTATAACAAACGCTTATTGCCACTGGGCAGATTGCAGAACTCACCAGGAGTAATAAAAAAAACTGCCAATGATGTGTTGAGGTATAAGATTACGCATTACGAATTAAAACACTGACTGCCATAGATGGATTAGAAGGGCGAGTGGTTCGCTATTTTCAAATAATAAATATTGTGAAAGAAAGTCTACATAATGAAATAAAATGAATTACAAAAATCTGCTTTTTAATTAGAAATTTACAGTTACTCTGCGCTGCTGAAATGTCAAATTCTGATTCTCAACTCAGACGAAAATAAAAACAGTATTTCAACTTACGTAGTTAAAAATATATGATGTGATGTTCATAAAGATTCATCAAAGGTAAAAAAATACGAATTATTAAAGAATGAACAAAGCAAAGCAAAATAAGGCCTGGGAGACATTATTTACGAAATAACTTTTTTATTGCTGAATGTAGAACACGGCTATTAATATTTATTGTTTGAGATGTTATTGCGTAAAGCGTTTAAGTAGGTATATTAAGGATATTAAAAATTCTAATTTAGAAGATCAAAGCTCTCTTCAAATCTCCTTTCAAAAACTCCCTGGGGATGACTTTAATTTGCTTTTTAATAAAATCATTTTACTCATCAACGAAGTTATTACGCTTATAATCAGAAATAAAATTTACTTGAGAGAAACAATACGGTACAATTTTCTTTTTTTAATATATTTATTTTTATCTGACTCTCAGTGAAATTCTCAATGATGATGAGTTTATGCAGTTATTCTTTAGATTGTACTAGGTAACTTTGTAACAGACTACCCATGACGATCAGTAAAATTATGAAAAACCATTGAGATAAGTCTAAAAGTATCAATTTATATTAGTATTTTTATTTTCTGTACCTATGTGCTTAAGTAGTTGTGTAAAGAGGGAAGACTGATGTACCAGGAATAGATTACATACAGACCTATTCGAGGCCTTATGAATTAAGTTTGATTTTCATCTAGTATAATTAAATACCTACAGGATCGTACCTCTATCTATGGTGATATTAAGATCTCTCCTATCTATTACAACTTGTCCTGCTGACAATTAATTTGTCAACATCAATGTATGAGGATCAATCATTGGCATCTCATAACAGCTCCTTAGAAAAAAGACAACTGAAGTTTAAGATCTCCTCTATGCATAAACATTTGTCTGCCATTGAAAAAATGTTTTTCACCGTGTCAGACTTTAAAAAATATGATGGCGGCACTTAAAAACTGAAGTCTGTCGTAGTGAAAAAATTTTTTCGCTGACAGATCAATTTTAATGCATAAAAGAGATCTCAAACTGAATTACAGAAAAAAATTAAGGTGGTGTTTTGACGCGGCCATTGTAAATAAAAAAAGAATAAGTCTGACATGGTGAAAAAAATTTTTCAATGACAGACAGACATGATTTTTATGCATATGCATATGCAGCAACTTCAGTTGTTTTTTTTAAGGAGGTGTTATGAGGTGCCAGTGATTGACCATGAAGCATTGATGCTGCGCATTCAAAATTAAGTCTGACAAATTATTTAACACAAATTGTCAAACAAAGTTGTAATAGATAGGGGAGATCTTAAACTTCATTTTAAAACGAAAATCAAGCCGGTGCTATGAAGCATATTTACCCATATAAAAAAAAATTATAAAAAAATAAGGTGTGATAAATTAACTCCTATATAAAAAAATATATTTGACAGTTACATTTCTGTCACTTTGACAGCGATAAAAAAAGGTGCATCGTTTTTTATCATCGATAAAAATGCATGTTCTGCAAAAGCAGAGTACATCTAGTAGTCGTACGTCACTTTAAAATCTGTACTGTCAGCTATAATTTAAAGTACACCAAATCAAACAATTTATAACAACTGTGCTTTTAATAACTGTTTCTTCAAATAATTGTATAAAGAAAATTATTGTTGTTGTTCGTTCTCATATTCTGTCGTTAATTTATCTTACCAAAAAACACTCGAGCTTTTCTTTTATGGATACATTTCTTTTTAACTCAACATTTTGCCAATTCGCGAAAATCAAACAAATGAACCCAAGAGGGATTTACCGTCGATACACACAAATTCACCAATACGTGAGAGCGATTTAGATATTACGACTTTCCGCTGTTACTATACAAACTTTTCCTTATAGGTGAATTCCTTTGTATCGAAGGTAAATCCCTCTTGGGTTCATTTGTTTGATTTTCGCGAATTAGTAATTTTCCTCGAGAAACTGACATTTGACAAAATCGCTCGACCTCCGGTCTCTCGATTTTTTCATGTCAGGCTTTGTTATAAAATCATTGATTGGCAAAATTATTTCGTTACAAAGAAAAATTCATTCGATAAAAAAATCTCTTGCAATTTTACTGTTGACAAATTAATTAACAAGACAGACGGACAAATATTTTCAAAAATTGTTCATTATTTACCACAAATTGCGTCTTCAAGCAGATGTCTTGGAAGGTAAAATCTTTTTTTTTAACTAAATGCAAAAATTCATAAAACATAACAATTAACAAAATATTAATAGTTTGGCGGGCGTAACATGACTTTTACCTTTTAAAATTGAGGTGCTCGATGGGGTACCCTTTTTGTCGGTCTATTAAGTGTAAACATTATATTTTACCACAAAACGCTTGGTTTCGATTGCAACAAACACCAGAAGAAATATTTGTTCCTAATTAAAAGAAACTCTCTTGCCAGCCATTCCGGACCACTTGCAGACTGCAGTTTCGAGCTGTTGGCTGTTGTCAGTGCAAGTTAGATCCGTAACGACTGACCTGAAACTTCCACCCTATAAACATTTCTAAGTCGGAATGGAGGGAGATCCATCTAGGGGCCGATGTTCATTGCAATCGAAGCAATTTTTCGACATGGGCATGTAGGTTCAAAAATACTTATCCTTTAGAGGGCACAATATTTACTAAATAAGATACGTTCAATCATGACGATATTTTATCATATATATGCTACATTTTTAGTTGTACTTTAGTTTTAATCATTTGCTGATGATGCCAACTTGGTTAGCTAAACATGCGTCGAGTGGGGGAATTCGAGTACAGGGTTACAGTGTTTTGGTGTTTGTGGAAACTATTTCATAGGCAGCAAATGATTGTAGGTCACTATGTAATAATTAAAACAAGATCCAGGCAAATAGGTTTGAAAGGTCATAATGATTAGATAATTCCAAAATAATTTTAAATTTTTATTATGCCGCTCTTTTATTTGAGGATATCGAGGAAATCGAAAAAATCTGAAATGTCACAATGACAAAACTTAAACAAAAGGATCGTAAACTTTCTATTATTCGATATTGTTTGTATAGACAATATTTTTTACATTACGGAAGTATTTTGTTTACAGTATGGTTCAAGAGTTCGACTCGCAAATGAACGTTTTTTTCGTCAAACTTTGAACCGTTATATCTTTAAAACTGCTTGTCGCAGGTACATTTGCCTGGTTGAAAATATAGGGTGCAAGTAAGAAGATAACATCGTATTCAGATTTTAAAATTATTATGTTACCTTCTGATTCATTTCTACGAAATAAAATCCTAAAATTTTAGGCAAATAAATGTCTTTAAAAACACAGTAATTCCCCCTTTTAATTATTCTAGTTATGCAACATTCTTCATTAACATGTGCTGATCAAAATAATTTTTCGTTGCTAAAATGTTACACTAAGGGCCGGTACTTTCACTTAAGTATAAAATATACTTTATCCGGCGGATAACTATCCGAAGGATAAGATAACCAGAATTTGCTATCTACTGGATATCTTCTATCTGTACTTTCATTCAAATCACACCTTCGGTTAACAATTCGATGGATAAGATTTTAGACACTTCCCAAAGTAAGTGTTGCCAACTTAAGATGTGGTAAAACAAGAGAAATGTATGCAGAAGCTATGTACTTCAAATAAAGATAGAAATAATCCCCTACTATTATTGCTTACCTGTTAATGACATTATTGACATTTGAGTCATTTTTATACTTCATGGTTGTTTGTCATTGTGAGTATGGTGTTTACAATGGCTTTTATTGTGTGATTTTGTGTCTGCATATTTTTAAATGGTATATATAAAATAAAACTGTGTTTCATGTGATATATTTTTGGACAAAGTGAGGAAATACATAAATAGCAGTTATTAGATTTTTTTAATTATTCTTCCCGCCGTGGCTTGTGAAAGTCCGTAAAATCACCCAGTTATAAAAGTCACCACTGGCCAAACCTTATCTGAAATATTGTTAAACACAAAACAACAAAGAACATTTCAAAACTTAGGTTGGAAAATAGAATAGCACTGCCAATCAGAGCGCAAGCGCGTAGGCGTGGCTTCATTTATCCGGTAGATAAAAGCCTTATTCGTCGATTTGGGCGCCGAATAGTTTATCCTAGGAACAAGCATATTTATCTGACTGATATCACTATTTGTAGGTGAAAATACCGATTTTTTGCTTATCTTCTAGATAAGACTTATTCTAAAGAATAAATGTCGCTATCTATAGATGAAAGTACCGGCCCTAATGGTACCTTGATTAAGATTAAATTTAACTACAGCCACGCCCATATTTAACTACGATTAAGCCCTAACTAAGCTTGAAAATAACCAAATCAACCAGTTAAAATTTAGTCAGATGCTAAATTAACTTAATCATGACTTAAAGTAATGGCCCTACGTCAAACATTAGAAATCAATAAGTGAAACTAATCAGTTTCATTCAGTTTTTTAGTGATAAGGAACCAAAGAGTGTAACAATAATATTGATCAACACTGTGAACCCAGCTATTCCATTTCGTAAAAGAATACGGGGATATACACGAGATATTTTGTATCCTATCAGGTGGAAGAGATAAATTGAAGTAGTAATTACAAACTCTCTCAGACACTTATATCGTTAAAACGGAGGCTGTCATTGATAAATGAAGTAAGTGGTGTGATAGCGCACACAAAAGCAAGGAACTCCACAATGCAATGAACAGGTAAAATGTAAACAATTCCTCGTCGCCCACAAATGTGCAATACCACCGAAACTGGATATTCTCGTGCCATGTCAACATTGTCGACGAAATAATTTGTGTCGGATGTATGCTTAACGCCATTAGTTTGAGATACGCCTAAAATTATGATATTTAGTTATTCTTTGAAATAATTTATGTCGGATGTACGTTTAATGTCACTAGTTTGAGATAATTAGGATGATATAGTTGTATTAGTTATTCAAAGAAATTGTATATTTTAAATAATTTTTTCATGCACCCCCGAAAAAGAGATAATATCAAATCTGTGTATTATTATTACTTAGGCAATCCTATTAGTTTTACATAGTAAGTATAAAAGTTGTGGTAGTACGAAAGTGTAGAAAAGACATGGTATAAAAATTTTACAATTGTCAATTTAAAAAATCGGCAGCTACTGGAAGCGGCTAGAACCTCCCCATGGTGGAACTTTGAAGCCGAAAAGAGCACTAAATTGGGTGCCATAACGGCACTAAACGTGATACGATCTTAACCATAAACTTTTCAGGACTTTTGGAGCACCAAAGAAACCCTCACTTGCCCCACATAATGTCATCATAATGAAATTTATTATATGCTGCTCCTCTCTGATGTTTCAGAACATAGGATTGCGCTGCACGTATAATGATGCGAGTAGAATACTATATACTTTGTCCACGACTGTTAAATATTTAATATTTATTTAATTCATGCTCATTTGATTTCTCCAATTTAAGAAAGATTCATAAGCCTTCATATATAATTTTCTCGACTTTTCGGACAACAAGTTTAGTGAGACGATTTCTCTAACTTTTCTTACCTCTGGCGGTGTCAAAGAAATCTCGTTTTCACTGTCAGTATCCATTTGTTTCATTGTATTACTCTTTTTGAGTAGTATATAAAATTATTGTAAATAATTGACGTTCAAATCGCACATATTTTGATGTCTTAAATCAATAACAAAATTACGCTTTGACTAATTCGATAACACTGTTTTGTAAACAGAGCGCGAGCATTGTATGACTAACATAACCTCAAATAATACATTTTTTAAGTTTATATTAATTTCTAATGCCTTTATTCACATTTTAAGATTGGTCCCTGTGTAGTATTAATGAACTCTATCGGATAGGATGCAAATCATTTTTAAATCATTGATTCTTAAAAATATACTGAAATCTACAGGTTGGAAATCCAATCTATAATTAGCGGTCTAGTTTTAATGTACCAGCGGCAGCGCCGCGGTGGTAAATTCTGAACTCAATAGTTGAATAGAAAATTACGTGATGTGATGAAAAGTGATCTTGTGCTTCTCATTTGCTTTGTTTTAAATATTTTTCGCGGAAACCAAATCGAAAGGGTGCAATTGTGATATATCGTTGAAATAGAAATTTTAACTACGTTATTATAAAATAAACAACTTGGTCTCAACCAAAACATTTTTAGATCTTCTGGAGCACTAAAGAAACTCCCGTGCAAAGTTTCCTCCAAATATGTCCAGTAGTTTCGCAGCTATCGTGCTAACACACATACACACACAGAGATATTTTTTTAAAACCACTATTTTGGATTCATGGGACCTAAAAACGTAAAGATTTGAGGTTATCTCAATTTTCAATATTGGAAAATTTTTTTTGGAGATGTTAAAACTAATATTATAATGTTGGTTTAAACGTTTGATTCTAACAGACTAGTCGTCAGGGAGTTCAGGATGTGTAAATACCGTTTTAAGTCGGGAGAAAGATTTTACTGTTGGACCCAGTTCGTTATAGATGTCTTTTAGATTTACTAATTATCCCCCCTGGCCGCCCCCCTGGAACATCTCCAATTTTGGGACAATATAGTACAAAAATCATTTTTTTGCCAATATCTCGATTCTAAACGGTCCTACGAAAAGAAAGATAGTTATCAAAATTAAAGATAAGTAAATTCTCTATCGAAATGGTTTCGACACATATTTTTGTAGTATTAATATTCTTGGCAGGGGAAGTCAAGCATCGTATCGCATTAGCTCTGTATATCGCCACTTTCGTACACTTCCACGCTTTCTACAAATAAAACAATTGGAATTTACTACCATTATAATTTTATTTAACATTTCACAATATAGATATATCACCGCGTTACGATTCGACAATTGCAGTTGGTGAAGACGTTGACCTTTTAATCCTTATGAAAGGATTATCCACACGTTGTTCAAATATGTAATTTATGAAACCAAGCAAGGGAAAAACGGAGGTACGAATTTATTTCTCGAACTATTTTAAACACTCAAAAGAAGTTGCGGATGACATATTATTTCTCCACGCATTCAGAGGATATGACAAAACTTCTGCATTTTTTAGGGAAGACAAAGCAAAATTCGTTAAATTATTACAAAATTCTCCAGGATTATAAAATAACGTAGAATGTTTTAAAGGCCTTAATTCTCACTCTGATGCTATAGATAGAGCATTCTTTGAATGAATTTAGGTACATACAAATGCTTTATTAAGTCAGTTGCAAAGAAAACAATAAGCTGCAAGTGTACAAAAGGCTGCAAAGCCGCATGTACTTGTAGAAAAGCTAGATGGTCCGTTATTTGTTATGTCAAGGACAGTCGTGTACAAATGTCGAAATATATGAAGACGACTTAGATCAAGCCGAAGAACCCGAAGATAAGGTATCATCTTTTTTGGAACACGATAAACACGAGGAGGCTGAATCTGATAAAGACGATGCAGACGATAATGAAACACACTCACAATTTTAATGAACCATCATTTTGAACCTTCACTGAAAAAAAATCCAAACTGATGTAATGCATTGGCAGTAAAGATAAAGAGAATTAGAAGTAAGTTAACCGAACAAACAAGAAGTGGATAAGGCCGATTGGGGATATCACTTAAATAAAACGTGCCAAACGCTCTACTGCAAAGTGGTGTGGAAACAAGCGCATAATGGTAATATCCACCGATAGTTGTTGACATTCCCGCCTATAACTCCAAGAATACTAATACTACGTAAACACGTCTTAGGAGCTTTTCGACAGACAATTTACTTATTTTTAACTTTGAAATCTTTTTTTCGTGGATCGTTCAGAAGCAAGATATTGGCAAAAATGATTTTTGAGTGGTATTACCGGGGTGTTCTGGGGGGCCTGCGAGGGGAAATAGTATGTCTAAAAGACGCCTATAATGTTGGAGCTAACAATAAAATCTTTTTTCCAATTTAAAACGATGATAATCTACCTGACACCTGGCCTATAATTAATAACTAATTTTTTTAACGTTTGCCATTATTGCGTCATCATCAGAGGCACCATGACGGCGTTTGTTTTATAATTTAGTTGAAACCGTACACGTACACTAGGGTGGACCGAATTTTAACAATTTCGGAATTTTGATTTGGAATAGTGAGGGAAAGTTGCGTTTTGCCAATACAAAGAAAATGTTTATTTTCGATTTTTTTGTCAATTTAGTTTTTTCACCCTCTACCGAGGGTTGAAAAATTTGAAAATTTTGAAAAACTGAAATTTACAAATTTGTCTTGCAATGGGGCGGAAAAAGTTTCCTTTTGACAAAGGAAAGAAAATATCTATCTTTAATTTTTTCATCAATTTGCGTTTTCCACCCTCTACAGGGGGGTTAAAAAATTAAAAATAACGATACAATTCAGATTTCCGAGTTTACCAAAGAATAGCGTGAATTATATTTCGTATTTTGATCCATTTACCTCTATTATTACCTAACAGTTCTTAAAAATTTAGCGGGGTGTTAGAAAGATGGTGATTGGGTTTATCGATTCTAACGAAACAAAAAAATTACTGAACAAAAGTCTTAGATTGGAAAGAGAATCACAAAATAAGAATTTAAACATCGAAAATTAAAAAAAAAGTTCTACAACAAAAACATCAGACATGCGCCAGTCAAACTTCTCAAATGTGAGCGACTTGCCATCCACCTCCGAGGAAATTGGCGAAATATTAAAGGTACCTCTAAATACTGTGAGGCTTCCTACGGTTGCTAAAATTTGTGATAGATTTGGTTTGTCAGATAGATCTGCAGCTGCAGTCGCTACAGCAGTATTACAAGACTTTGGAATCGTTTCAAAGGATGACACTATGCATATGATAGACAAAAATAAATTGAGGCGGGCAAGAGAAAAATCCTATTCTGAACAACAAGATGTATCTCTCAAAGCAATATATTTTGATGGGAGAAAAGACAAAACTGTTATGGTGGAAAAAGTCGAAGAAAAATATCACCGACGGGCAGTTCTTCAGGAGCACATTACATTAGTACAAGAACCAGGCTCCATCTTTTTGAGCTATACGGTGCCTTCTAATGGATCAGCAAGAGGTATGTCAAAGTATTTTAACATTTTTACAAGAAAAGAGCTGTGATATAAGTGACTTGCTTGTGGTTGGTTGTGACGGGACTGTAGTGAATACCGGGTTAAAGAATGGTGTAATTGCCCAACTTGAGGTAAAATTAGGTCGTCCGTCACAGCATTTCGTGTGCCAGCTGCATGCTAATGAACTTCCTCTTAGACATATCTTCCAACATATTGATGGACAAACAAGTAGTCCTAAAGCATTTGCGGGTCCAGCAAATACAATACTGCGAAACTTTACCAGTTGTAAAATATCAAAAAATTGACTGCATGCTACCTCCTGTGACTTGTAGTAACCTCAGTACAGATCAAAAATATTTATACGAAATCTGAAGCAATTTCCTCAGGCATCTGTTCCACGGACTTAGACAATCGAAATCCCGGTAAATTAAGCCATTCCAGATGGCTAAATTTAACTAATCGTATCTTATGCCTGCATGCCGACACAGAAAATCCCAATACAAATTTAAAGCAGTTGACTATTTTTACTTTAAAAATATATGCTCCCATGTGGTTTCTAATAAAATATAATCCATCATTTAAACATGGAGTAAAGCATATTTTGCACACTATTAAGGTGAGTCGATATTTAAGCCAAGAATTAAAAAGTATTATTGACCCTGTGATCCAGCGCAACTCATATTTTGCACATCCAGAGAACATTTTGTTGTGTATGTTATGCGATTCTCGTCAGTTTGTTAGAGAACTTGCTCTCAGACGGATTATCAATGCGAAAAATAAAAAAAAACTAATAAAGATAATAATCAACATAATATTCGGATTTTTACAATACCAAAACTTAATTTTGACGCTGATGATTACATCGATTTGATTAACTGTCAGGAAAATGAGATTACCTGTCCTCCGATATTACAAAGCATGAGCACTGAAGATATCAAGCATTTCATAAATGATCCTGAGAAAATTTTAGAATTTGACTCATATTCATGTGACACTCAAGCGGTGGAACGATATGTAAAATTAGTGACGGAAGCTTCATGTTTAGTTGTTGGCATAGATAAAAGGGGTGGTTTTATTAAAGCAAATATAGATTCACGAAGATCAATGACACAGTTTGAAACTAAACAAGACTTTAACCAATAAATAACTTGAGTTTAGGAAGAGGGAGGGTGGGATGGAACTAGCTAAGCAGCCACCTCCCCGCGCTGAGTTCTGGGTTTTTCAATATGTATTATTGGCCTAACAAATGTTAAAAAAGCCAAGAGCTGCTCCATAAGCATCATTTCTAAGGGTTGGTAACGGATAATAAAGCCAAATGGATAAAAATACGGAATATAATTCACGCTATTCTTTGGTAAATTCGGAAATTTAAATTGTATCGTTGTTTTTATTTCTTTAACCCGCTGTAAAGGGAAACGCAAATTGATGAAAAAGTTAAAGATAGATATTTTCTTTCCTTTGTCAAAAGGAAACTTTTTCCGTCCCACTTCAAGACAAATTTGCAAATTTCAGTTTTTCAAAATTTTCAAATTTTTTAACCTTCGGTAGAGGGTGAAAAAACTAAATTGACAAAAAAATCGAAAATAAACATTTTCTTTGTATTGGCAAAACGCAACTTTCCCTAACGGCCCACCCTAACGTACACCCTGTTAGGTGTATGCCTTATTCTCATTCAGAACGCCAATGTCCACTTTCGTTGATAAAAGTAATTTTTAATTCTTAACTTTACAATGAAGCGATTTTAATTATAGCTTTTTGGAAAGAAAAAGTTCTATTCTAAAAGATGGCACCATTCTATATTAATTCAATTTTTTATTAAGTTCTATAATTACTATTGAAAATGGTTATATTATACCTCCGTCAGTACGTTTGTAAGTATGGGAACACTCTGCAGTTCAAAATCCTTAAGGTGGCAATTTCTAAGAAAAAGACATCTGATAGGTAAATATTTATTATTTTTGGCCATAACTTACTTTCCTTAGTATGTATTTATAAGAAAACTATAGGACTACCTAAGTAGAACCATAACAAGACTATTACTATGAATTTTCACTCAACTACTTAGGTAGTTTTATAGTTTGTTTTAAATACACGTACTTAGAAAAAAAAGTTATGGCCAAAAGTAATAAATATTTCCCTATCGGATGTCTCTTTCTTGGAAATGACACCTTAAGGAGTTTTATTGATTTTTTAAACAACTTCATCTGCTATTAATAGAACCCTAATTAATTTTATACTTTTTATTAATTATTATGAACAACTATTTTACATCCAGTTTTTGTGGACCACTTGTCTCAATTTCAAGATCCATTGGATAAATAATAAATAAATATAAAATTAAATAATAATTATTTGCTTATTTAACTCGCTTTAAATAAAAAAGCAATGAACTGGTTACAAACTTTTACCGCATTATCACTACAAAGTTAATAGAATGTGCGGAGTAAAACTAAAATTTGTAATTGTCCTACTATAGCAATTTTATTGCTGGAACTTGTAGACATTACAGGAAGTTTAGGAAAAAGTTTTAGATTAAATCCGTGTGGTGGAAAGCTTTTGTTTAAATAAAATAATGTTCAAAATCGTTTCTTCGCAGTTTTTCTTCAACAACTCTGGTTCTATGACCCTTATCGAAATAAGGAAAGAGAAACAAATTATTATTCACGATGAAATTACGATGAAAAATAGATGTATCCGAACTCTCTTGGTCAATTGGTTAAATTGCAAAACATAGAAACAATTGTGGGTAGCCATGTTTAAACAATTGGTAATAACTTAAACAATAGTGTATTAAATTTAACCAAACTTTAGATGAATATGCCACTAAGGGCCGGTTTTTCAATGTCCAGTTAAAAGTGTCTGGTAGGTAGCTGCTAGTTACGCTTAGCTGGCAGTTATATCTATGGTAGTGTTTATCAACAGTTATTTAACTGCCAGCTACGTATCCATGAGTTCAGTTATTTCTTAGCTTTATTGGCACTACTGATTCTACCTGAAGTTGATTTCAATTGGTTTAATTCGAATTGCGCGCGTGTTTTAGTGACAGATTATCTAATTTAACCTTAAAATTCAGTGCGTTGTTGATTGATGTTATTTCTATACTACAGATAAGTCATCAAGTGGAGTATTTAAATGATGAGAATGCTGAGTACCCCTATCTGTCCATAATGGTTTAAATTTCTTTCTCTATCATCTCAATCATATGTAAAACAGTTGTTTTACGCAGTCGAAATCTTATAAAAAAATTTTATCATCATAATTCTCAAAATATTTTTTCGTTCCCTAGTATATGGTCTCCTTTAATATTTAATACTCTGGAAATTGTATAAATTCATCATCATCACTGGTATCCCGAATATTATTATTATTCTATATTATTACCAGTAATATATTTAATATAAATCTCAAATTAAAAACGAACATATCAATCAATCACATTAATTTTTAGGTTAGAGTGGCTCAGAATTGTCAGATACTGAACCAACTCCCTGCTAAATTTAGTTTCAGATAGTGAGCTTAACCTTCCGCTAAATTTTATCTGTACATTGAAAAACAGTTTACCTGCCAGATAAATTTTATCTGACAGTTAAGTTATTTAACTGGACATTGAAAAACCGGCCCTAATGGAGGTAAATTATGGTGCCAAACAACTTATTTTTTCTGTAATACTACCGACAGGGAACAAAAACTTAGGTGATTTAGACCATTAGATTTACTACACTAAAAATATAACAAATATAATTGAAATGAATAAAAAAATGTAAACAGCACTTATATTTCAGTTACTAAATGAACGATTGATGAAAATAGAAAGTAAAATTTCGGATTAAAATTTTCATAGTATTAATCCAGGCAAAAGGGAGTTTTACGAAAAAGAAAATGCTAACCGGTGTTTCTCAACGGGAATGTGTACCTCATAACACGTATAACACAGCCACACAAAAATTCTTTCTGGCCTGGGGATCTGACCATGCTCACGATATGTTTTTGGGATCACAGAATGCGAATCTGGGGTCTGTTTAACTCCATCACATCAGGATTTTGCCATAACCTCAAAAAACCCATAATTTAAGCAATTTCGACATCTCTTCACATAAATCGCGGTAACTTTTTCTAGACAAAAATGACCCCCTCCTTTCTTACTAAATCAATTGCAAATTAAGCTAATAGTTTTTAATTTTTGGTAAAATATTGATGAGTAAAGTGCATTTGTTTAAAAAAAATGGTTTTCAAAAACATTAAGAATGTTTCTATTAACGCCGTTGAAAAGTACATAAAATAAGCTACAATTTGGAAAAAATAAATTGTTGTGCAACTTGGTGCCCAAAAACTGCCAACTGTTCAAATTTCAATTTTGTTATTGTTTGGCACCATAATTTATCTCTGTTAGTGGTATACTCTTCTAAAGTTTGGTTAAACTTTATGCATTATTTGAAAATGAATTATTATTTGTTTGTTTATAATTGTATTGGAACATATTCTTTATAGGATTTTGCAAACAGCAGAAAAAATAACTATCTATAACTAACAGAAAAACTTTGTGTAAAAATATGCATGAAACCTTTGCAGTAACTGAATCTTGATAATCGTAGGGGGTTATGTAAACTGCTGGCCACTCGAACTTACACATAGAGACTTTTAGGCAAAATTTAAAGTTCAATATTTTCAACAGGAATGCAAATTTTTGAACGCAGCTTGCAAATTTTAAGAGCTAGTTTTTTTCAGATTAAGCTGCATGACGCATATTTATCGTAGGACTATACGTTTATTATATACGGGGTGATCAATGAAGTCATGCAAAAAATCAAAAAGTTTGTATGAGTGAAATTTCCGCAAAAAATTTTTTTGGTCGTTGCAATATGGTTCTTTACTAAGGTAACATCAATATCTCTAGACGGTTTTGTCAGTTTTTGGATTAAGGCCCTTAGGCCTTGTACACACTACTCAACATAAAATTTGGATACCGAAATCTTTAAAATGCTATAACTTGACATTGGATTGACGGTTCTTGATGATTTTTGCGGATTTGGAATCCTTATTTCACGTAGATTTTCTATGGTCTAAGCATTTTATTTGAGGGTTGAAATTTACACATTATACCGGGTCGATAATAAACAAAAACGTAGGGTACGACGCGCTCTAAAGTTTGGCATTTTTTAAGTTTTTGTAAAAATAAATTCTCACCTCAAGTTGTTTTTATTTAATGTTCTTCTCACTGTTCTGTCCGAAACTCACACCCCAGTTTGTTGTCTCAAAGAATCATTCAGTTTTACAGAGTTCTTTGTCCACCCCCATGCCCATAATTATGATCGGGTGTAATTTCTACACGACGCGTCAATTTCAAAGTAGGCATTGGAAAAACAAATTTGTTGCTATGGAATTAAAAACTGTTTACATTATTTTAGAAATAATCTGACATATTTTAATGTTATAATTTTGTAAAGTTTAATTAATATGGGGCGTTTAATTAATATGGCGCAGAAAGGGAAAATTGCATTCGACTTCTCAATGAAGGAATGTCAAAACAGCAAGTTGCGCACATTTACAATGTCAGCCGAAAGATAATTTATAATTTGAACCGCCGCGTCGAAACTACTGGTGATCATAATTATGGGCATGGGGGTGGACATACAAAAAAAATAAACCAAAGAACCGGAAGAATTTTAATGAGAGAAACTATGCGGAATAGAACAAAGAACTCTAGAAAACTAAATGACTCTTTAAGACAACAAACTGGGGTGAGAGTTTCGGACAGAATAGTGAGAAGAACATTAAATAAAAACAACTTGAGGTGAGATTTTTTTTTTTTAAACATAACATAATGCCAAACATTTTAAATTATAGAGCCCGTCGCAGAGCAAAATGTGTGCCGTTATTACAACGCCATAGAGCGAATAGGCGAGCATGGGCAAATCGGCATGCGAATTGGGGTAATACAGAGTGGAGCCATTTAATTTGTTTCACTCCGATGGCCGAATGTTAGTTTGGAGAAGGCCAAATCAGCGATATTTGGAGGAAAATATGGCCCCTCAAGAAGCATTTGGTGGCGGAGGTATTATAGTGTGGGGAGGTATCATAAGAAATGGTAAAACCGAGCTATTCATTACCAACCAAACCATTAATGCTACTGTTTATCAGGAGGAAATTTTGGAACCTAATGTTGTTCCTTTTGCTCGACATTACGGCCCAGAAATTCTATTGGTGGATGACAACGCTCGACCTCACAGAGCGCGAAGGATCACAGAGTTTTTGCAGGCACAAAACATCAATAGGATGGACTGGCCTGCAAAGTCTCCGGATCTTAATGTCATCGAACACGTTTGGTCTTATTTAAAACTTAAAGTAAGATCTCTTGATGTACCCCTGAAACCTTAGAAACGCTCAGTGAGGCCATTCGTGAAGAATGGGAGAATATTCCACAAGATTTTATAAATAATCTTGTGGATACTCTACCAAATCGATGTCGGGAAGTAATATTCCGAGCAGGAGGACCAACAAAATATTAGCTTCTCTTTTTTTAATTAATGTACCTAATTTTAATTAGGTAATTTTAATTAAATTTTAATTTAAGTTTAAATTAAATTAATTTTTAATTTTTTGGTTAATTTTTTTTCAGTTATTAAAAATTACCAGAATAAGAATTATAATTTTTTTTAGAATTGACATTTGGTCGTTGTTAAGCAATGTTGTATATTGTAGAATTTAATGTAATAAACTTGTTCTTGTCGCTACGTTTTTGTTTATTATCGACCCGGTATAATGTGTAAATTTCAACCCTCAAATAAAATGCTTAGACCATAGAAAATCTACGTGAAATAAGGATTCCAAATCCGCAAAAATCATCAAGAACCGTCAATCCAATGTCAAGTTATAGCATTTTAAAGATTTCGGTATCCAAATTTTATGTTGAGTAGTGTGTACAAGGCCTAAGGGCCTTAATAAAAAAACTGACGAAACCGTCTAGAGATATTGATGTTACCTTAGTAAGGAACCATATTGCAACGCCCAAAAAAATTTTTTGCGGAAATTTCACTCATACAAACTTTTTGATTTTTTGCATGACTTCATTGATCACCCCGTATATAATAAACTTATGGTCCTACGATAAATATAAGTCATGCAGCTTAATCCGAAAAAAAACTAGCTCTTAAAATTTGCAAGCCGCGTTCAAAAATTTGCATTCCTGTTGAAAATATTGAAATTTAAATTTTGCCTAAAAGTCTCTATGTGTAAGTTCGAGTGGCCAGCAGTGTAGATACTAGTTTAATTTGCATGGCCGTAGGGGACTGTGTGGATACTAATGTTCGAATGAGAATTGTCAAATAAGAAATTAGACAAATTCGTTTCAGGATTCTAACTTGCTAGCATAACCAGAATTCAGGTTATCGAAAGACTGCAAAGGTTTCATTAATATTTTTGCACAAAGTTTTTCTTTTAGTTATAGTTGTTTTTTCTGCTGTTTGCAAAATCCTATAAAGAATATGTTCCAATTTAATGTATTATTGTTTAAGTTATTACCAATTATTTAAAAATGGCCACCCACAATTGTTTCTATGTCTTACAATTTAACCAATTGGCCAAGAGGGTTACGATACATCTAGTCCTCTTTGCAATTTCATCGTGAACAATTTGCTTCTCTTTCCTTATTTCGAAGTAATAGAACCAGAGTTATTGAAGAAAAACCGAGAAAAAACAAGATTTTGAACATTGCTCTGTTCAAACAAAAGCTTTCCACCACACGGATTTACTCCAAAATTTTTCCCAAACTTTTTATAATGTCTGCAAGTTTCAGTAATAGAATTGCAATAGTAAGACAGTTCCTTATTAGGTGATTTATATTCTTAGTATTACGCCACTAGCAGGTCTAATTTGAGTAAGTGTAGGAAATCCGTTTTCTTTAAGGTTTTGTCACATGAAATGTGAGGTATTGCAGGGGTAAATATAGCAGACGGAAACTTTTTGTGGTTTGAAAAATTTTTTTTTATTTGAAACAGTTTTTGCCACAATTAGTACTTTATGAAAAAATATCTTATTACCTATGAACTAAGATTGTAGGTACACATGGAACTGAAACAACTTGATGGGTGTGTATTTTGGGTTTTACCATTAATGTTTAGACATTATTATTTTAAATGTTTACCATGAAAATTTTGTATGATCTAAATCAATAGTCCTTGCACAATTATTTTGAACAATAAAGATCGATAACGCGAAGACCCGTAAGTACCAAACAGAACATACATACCCACTCAATCTAAGAAGGTAAGGAAACATTTAACTACAAATTTTCGCCTATCACAATTAGTAGAGAAAGAATTAGCACCCTTCGGGACTTATTGTTATCGCACTTTAATGATATAAGTATTATACAGACTGGAAAATAAATTAGGAACTTTATTTCAGCTCCTCACAAGAATCCATCCAGTTTATATCAAGCTCTTGATTAATGATAATATCGAAAGAAAAATCTCTCCAAGTCGATTAACTTGTCTCGTTGACAAGGTTATACACTGTGCGCCAAGTTAGAACCCAATTTCACCATTAATATCTTTTTTATGCTTTTAGTGATTGCAATGAATTTTAAATATATCGTAGCTTTGACAATTCTAGAGTAAGTTTTTTGCGCAAAAACTTAGACTAGAGTGGTGTAGCGCAAAACGATTTTTCTAAAAAAATGTGGCCAATGGCTGTATCATAATAATATCCTCCCCAAAATATCTAAATAACTATGGCAAAATAAATTAAATTAAATTACTTTTCGAATAAATTAAAATTTTTACATCAGGCAACTGGAGATATTAGTTACCAAAATGATCACATTCATAGTCCGGGAGCTAGGTGGCTTATTGAAAACTCATTGTTACATGAATTTTGAGTTAATTAATTTTACTGAACATAAATTGCGACAAAATATACTTCTGGCATGTCAGATCGTCAATACGGCCCAGATTCAAGATTTACATTATTTTGTGTAAACTCGTACCTTTTCTCATTTTTAAATAGATGTAACCAACTTCTAGAAGTTGGAGTATCTGGTTCATTTAAAACTAAATTAAAAACTGTTTTCAATGATTGTCACATTTCAATACACGAAATAATAATTTTAATAATAGTCTTATAATAGTCTAATACCATTTTGCTATACATGTTCACAATGATAGGAGATAACGAAGAAGATCAATAAAATATGTATAGCATATCTAATATTCACCTAATATCAACAATAAGCAATTCCACTCTTTAATGACTATACTAATAAATGAATAAATAAATATTTATACGAAAACAGAAAATTGAATTGCAACTATTCCTAACTATTCTTTTCAAAATAATTTATGCTACGAGCCTACTCAGCTTCTGAAGAAAATTGACCTTTGCGCAGCAGTTGTGTTTATTCGTCTGAAAACAAAATTAATTATACGCCGGTTTGTAGTTGGGAAAATTCTCAAAAGTTTGTTCACTTTCTTGCAGATAAGGAGGTAATATATGCAATTTACTTTTATGTAGCAAACCAGTACATTGAACTCCACATATTGAAACACATTCATCCATCCTAATACTTTTAACATGGCTCTTACTCTAACTATAAGTACTGCATCTTAATCTAACCCTCAAAGCCCTGTACTGTAACTGCTCCAAGCGATCCATGTTGCCTTGGTTTGCAAGATACAGAATAGTATTACAATAGTTAAAGTGTGGTAATATAATAGCGGTGTATACCACGTTTCAACTTTCTGTAGACAAATACCAACTAACTCCTTTTAGGACACCGATCTTCTTAGCTATCTACACACATAATTGAATGATTACCGAAATTTAATTTATTATCGATGATGACAAAATATTTAATTTCCCTAATTACTTTAATTACTTCCCCACGTACTGCAAATTCTAGTTTTTGCTACTCCATTTCATATCTAAATTTCTCTTTTCCTCCAGTCGTACTTTAGACACATTCAACTTTAGTTTATTGACTTCTGACCATTCAGTCTTTGAGAACTTTATTCATTCCAGTCACCGACAACCCACCGCTTTCCTCTGCTAAAGGCAATTTTGAATGATTCTTCATCAAATAATATTGTCAGTGGATCTATAATACCAGGAATATGGCCCTTCAGCAAACCTACTTTTCGAGATGAAGACTGTGCTTCCACCCATGTTTATACGTCTGTGGAAGGAGTATCTGGCATTGAACCTCAATCAACCACCATTGATGATATTAGGATACCTTCATTATCCGTTGTGTCTTCATCATAAACTGAAGATACCTGCTCTCACGGCCAACTGACCTATCGCATTTAAAGACTCTACATTTAAAGTTTTAGTATTATCGTATATAGTTCGTCCAAATTCGTACCAAAAAGTCATGTAAAGAAAAAAAAAGACAGCAGGGATGGTCTAGAACTTACACAGATACACCTAAAAACAATAGAGTGAAGAGATTCAAAGAGCTAAAGCAAGAAAGAGAGATGACTGAAAGCTAAGGAGATGAAACGTGCTTTATTATTTGTGCAGAAACAGAAATGAAACGTACAAGAAAATACAATGTAAATATGAGAAAGTCATTTGAAAATAGTAACCTTTTGGATACTACTGTTAGTTTAAGAGAAAGTCTGATTAAAGTTCTAATATAGATGAAGAGTGTGATCAGTTTCTAGAATAAATTAAATCTATAATACCTAAAAATATCGAAGATAACTATTTAATATTGGTAAAGAGAAAGTCTTAATTCTATTATGTTGGGCAAGTAATGTCTCGTTAAAGTCTCACTGAGTATTAATTTGGAATTCTGAGAAAAAATCCTGAGTCTTAGACGTTCGTTTTCCTAATGTCCCTGATGAAGCGAGTGCAAATGTATTTATTTATTTAATAATAAGTGTTGCATGACCTTCCATTCCCCAAATTAGTGTTCAATATTATTGTTACTTGAAAAAAAAAAACGATTTTAATATTTAAATGTTGGCTTATCATGCTCAAGTTTATAACATATTGCTTTTATTATAACTATAAGTGCCCTATCACATATACGAAGCTAGCCCCCGAAGGGTAAAATCCTACAATTTTCCAATTTTGCAAAAAACATTCTGGATCATCTACGTGCTGATTTATTATTTCATTAGAATATTTTTATTGCAGTTGTATAACATAAATTATCCATTGATACAATATAAAATACTGTAAAAAGATTTACCACAGCTTGAGAAGGATAATTAGAAACAGTGTAAGAAAGGTCCCAATCTTCTCCTATAAATAATATTTATAAAAGTTCAGGATTGCAAGTTGTGACTTACAGCATATACGATGAAGAGACACCAAAACAATTAAACACTACTTTCGAATACTCAACGTATGTTTCGCATACCACGTTGGTATAACTTGAAGATGATTGAAATACAGGTAAATTTAACTATGCGTATTGCATTTATATAAATTCCAAAGATACGCTTCTTAAAGCTAAATTAAACTTTGGGTTTGAAAAAGAGGGGGAAGAATACGTAGATAGGGGGAGCAGCTCGGATATGGATGGAAACCAGCTAATCAGTCTGGAGATTAATGATATCCACGCAACTGGAAGTCACTCCTCTTTCTTAAACAATTGGAATGTTTGTCAATTTCAATTGCTTTGTGGGTAATTCGAGTTTTCTGTTAATATCAGGTTGTTAATATTTTCGTGTATCCGAAGCCAACACTGCGACTATTGGAATTAGCTTGTCTGATTCTCGCATATTCCGCTATTAACGCGTCTGTTGGTTTATCCAGTATGAGTTTGGAAGCACTTCGAGCAAGGTACTTTGCAAACATCGTGGGAGCCATTGGGGACTGGATATTTTGAAGTTCTAATTGGATTGGAAATTGTTTGTTCTGTTGTAAATATGGTTTTTAATATTGTTGGTTTTTAGCAACTTTAAGATTTTATTCGCGATATCCTTAATATAGGATTAAAACGTTTTCTGCTGTTCAAAAGTCTCGGTATGTTGTGCTTGGGAAGGCTGCATATAGATTGTGTTATATGTCTTGTAGTAACCGTTTTGTAGAAGCGGTTGTTCCAATGTTCGTAGTTCAGTTCGTTTGTTGTAGTTGTCAGTTAGTCTTAGGGAACTTATTACAAGGGTGTTAAGCATAAAATTTACACATGGTGTGATTTTATATTGAGGTAACAGTTTATTCGATTGGTTTACTGTGAACTGAGTAGTAAAACTGATGTTCGTTGTATCTGGTAATGAAACGTCTAGGAAAGAAATCCATACAAACTGTTACCACAATGCAAAACCATACCACCATCCGTCCCAAATAAATTCTGTTGTCAACATCCTTGTAACAAGATTTCTAAGAATGACTGATACCACGAACAGCTAGGATTAATCAGTATTAGAATAGTGCTTCTACAAATCGGTTGCGACAAAGGACATATAACCCGTAAGTAGAACATAACAGAACATAAAACCTATCTCAATCACAACATAGTGAGTCTACGAAACCATAGAAAGGGGTCACAGACAAAATCTAATAAATTCTGAAAACCAATAACATTAAAACCACATTTAGAACACAACAAACGATTTCCTGTCTAATAAGAAATATGTCAAATCTCTAAAGACCCTCATTGTGTATACGGAATGCGCTGCTCCGACTACGCCCAAATTTGCACTGGACAAACAAATGAACGCATTAACAATTGAATCTATCAACATCAACTTGCAGTCAGAAAAGTTGATCCCGCTTTATCTCTAGCCTAGTACCAGCCTTTTAATAGGTCGAAGTGTAGACATACGAAAACATTAGTTTCCATCTTCTCCCAGAAACGCAAATAAGACAATCGAAATTGAGAAACATTATAATTGTCTCATCAAATGGAAGGTCGGTCTTGGAAATAATTAATCTTCAGAACGACTATTCAGTTTTCATCCCACTACGTAACGTCTCACCTGCTGAAACCAACAGTTTCACATGGCACACAGTGGAGTCAAATCGAACTTTCTCAGACAAACTAAGTTTCCGAAGGCACTTAATGGCCAAATGAGCTGATTTTTTTAATTACGCAAAACCAAGTTTCTAATCGATCCCTCCGGGTGGAATTTTAATTTTCATTTCAATTATCAGAATAAAAAATCTTTAATTTTTCCAAAAATACATTTTATCAGGTACTTAACGTTTAATATTTTGACCTAATTTTGAGCATTATTGATTCTAACTGACCTTCATCTTTCCTGTACATTTCAAAGTAAGTGGACCTATACTTCTTGAGATATTATGTTTTAAAATTTTAGTAATTAAACGTTAATTGCGAAAAAACTTAAATAAAAGTTGTTCTTCTAAAATGTTCAGTATTGGAGAGAAATTCAAAGATCTTTTACTTTGACAGTACACTTGACAGTAGACTTGACAGCTGCCAGGTACCAGGTTGCATTATGACATTAGATTCGTGATTCGTATTCTTCAAATTCCTAAATAGAGGAACTTTCCGTTAAATCAGCTTTTTTATGGAGAAATTCCGTGATTATGTATTTTGACAGCAGACTTGGCAGCTGTCAAGTTTTAATATTTTGTATTGACATTGAATATTTGATGAGAATTCTCAGGAGCCCCTAAATGGGGTTTTTGTTTCTAACTCAGATACAGATACAGATTTTGTATTTTGACAGCAGGAAGACAGCTGCCAACTGTCAAAATTAAAAGTCCGCCTACAGGGATCGATTAAGATTTTGGTTCTGAATATTAAAAAAAAAATCAGTTCGTTTTGTCATAAAGTGCCTGCAGAAAGTTAATTTGTGTGAAAAAGTTCGGTTTGGCCCCACTGTGCGGCATGGAAAAGGGAGGGTCTATTCTGTTATTGGTAATACGTAGAAATATTATGAGATAATATAAGTAGACCATAGATTAAAAAAATAAGAGTATATTTGCGCAATTTTGGATAAAATGTCAACATGCAAGTTGTTATTTGTTCATGGCGTCGTTTTTGATAGTGCATGGTTCAAAGTGAGACTTAGTCATCAATTAATACCAAAATGTTATTACTAAAAACAAAGCTTTGATTGAATATCAATATAGATCAAAGACCATATCCTAAACAAAAAGTTTCAGGAACACATTTTATGTAAATTTTAGAACTAATGCTAAAAGTATATCAGAATACTTTTAAACCACCTTATATACTAAGTATATCTAACACAACCCTAAAGTTTTGCGAAGAATACTTTTAATATATGTTTCCTAAAATTGAATTAGACTACTCTTAAAGTTAGGACAAGTTCAAACATTGATAACTGCTACAAATCTAAATCGATTTGAGTGTATCTTGTTTAAGTAGATGGCAAATTTAACTGGCTTTAGCGCCAGTTTATTCAAAAGAGGAGGGTCTCTAAGGCTGGTTTTCGGCCCGTTCAGTTTTTGACGAAAATAAGTGAATTCGATTTTTTGGCTTTGTGAATAAAAATAGATCATTTTCAGGTGAAACGAAAAGTTTTTATGCCCCCACCCCTCTTCTTTCGAAAGACAAGTACAGGATACTAATGCGCCTAAATCGGGTTAAAATATGTATTAAAATGTTAGAGACAAGTGCTGCTCTTATAAGAAACAGTTTTTTGCTTGATAATAAAAATTTGCTTGATAATAAAAACACGATAATAAAAAAATCCTAATTGAACAGATAACTATTACGTCTACGCCGTTACTCCTGATTGAAGCTGAGAGTAGCATTACTAACTTTCATATTTGCTTGCTTCAAATGTTTATTTGTTTAGCATATAAATATACGCATCGAATGGATTTCTCGTAATTAAAATACAGTGTGAAGATTTAGAGAAAAGGTGTAGGGGTGGGGAGGGGTAATTTCATCAGTATGTGTATATGAAGTAGTGTTCTGGAATAATTAACCAACCTGAAGTGCTACATTCTTAATTATTTGATATGGTTCACTTAACACATATTTTTACGTTGTAGGCAGAGGGGGGCTTGGGTATAAAAAAGAGGGGAGAGAGAGCAATTATATCGATATAATATGAAAGAGGAGGGGAGATTTTTCTTATTTTCTATGTCAGTAAAGTTTATAAGTCTATTTGATAACATTTCCATACGTTCATTCCTAATAATTGCTACCTAATCGCGATTATAACATAGGGCTGGAAAAAAGGTGGAAAAAAGGGGTGGAGAGTAAAAACTTTTTGTTTCACCTGGAAATTACTTATTTTTATTCAAAAACCCTAAAAAAATCATATTCACTTATTTTTGTGAATCATTGAAGGGGGTCGAAAACCGGCCATAGGCTCATCTTTTCTATGAATAGCACTATGAGCCGTCTTTGAAGTAGTTTTCACGAACTCAAATCTAACTCAAAGACATTCGAATACTATTACTTGACACGCGTTTCGTCAACAATATTGACATTATTAGAAGATGGTTAAAACTAAACTGAAGCAGTTTAGTTTTAACAATAACAGGTATTCTAACATGGTTGGAGAGGCGTGCCTCGAGTAGTGCCAAACAGTATTTTAGTGTAATGTTGAAGTATCCCAACCCGCTGAAATACTAAACAAAAGTATGATATTAACAAAAACACCAAAAGCATCACTAGTACGAGACGCATTGTCTTATTCCTTTTTAACGCCTGCCTGCTTCGTTTTGTTGGGACGGTTTTCAAACTATTGATGTCCTTTTTTTTAAAGTGGTAGTGCAGTAAAAAAAGACCAAAAAAAACGATGAGATATACTTACATAGTTTTGTAACAGCAAAATTATGATTTCATACTTTCTAGGGCATCATCAGGAGTACATATCTGAGTTTTGTACTGCCAAAACCTATTGCGTTTTTTATTAACACAATTCACTTCTTTGAGCAGCGTGTCTTTAGGTAAAAAGGTAAATACTTTCGGTTCTAGAAAGGGTCGGAACAAACAAAAAACCCAAATCTTCGTAATTAAAATTCCAGGAAATTTGTATTGGTTTTGGGTTATTTGAATACGTACATAACATACAACATTGAGTAAACTGGCTAAAAAGCGTTTGATTTTCATTTTAATGCCCAGGGACGTTAAGAGTTCCGATCCACTTCAAACTTTCAGAAAATATACCTTTTGTTGAAAACAAAACACCCTGAAATTTTGATGCCCAAATATTGAACACTGTGGATACAGTTATCTAAAATATGAATTTTCTGTCATTTTATGCCATAACTTTAAAATGGATCATTTTTTTTTCAAAATGTGGATCTCGATGTCGGCTTTCTGCTGATATAAAACTTTTTTTAAAAAGTCATTTAGCCATTTTCTTGGCATTTATTTATAAACCAAATAACAAATGGATTTCTTAGGTCATTTTGAAAATATTTTTGAAAAATTTTTATCAAAAAGGAAAAAGAATTGCGAGAAATTCAATAGAATAATAAGTTAATTTTCGTCTATTCGAAATGGCCGAAAAAATCTATTTGTTTTTATTTTAATTATAAACAAATGTAAAAAATGTGGCCAACATGACTTAAAAAAAACCCTTGTTAATGTCAAAGGAAAGCTGGTATCGAGTTCTACTACTTGAAAAAAAAAATAATAAGATCCATTTTGGACTTAAAATTATAAATAACAAATTCCTTTGCGTCCAGAGGATTACATATTTGGGCACCATCATTTCAGGGTGTTTTGTTCTCAACAAAAACTATGTTTTCTGAGAGTGTGAAGACGATCGGTACTCTAAACATTCATGGACGTTAAAATTTAAAAAAAGAAAAGAACGCTTTTTAGCCAGTTTACCCATTTTTTTTGTTACGTACGTACTCAAATTATCCAACGCAGTTTTGCTGGGATTTTAATTAAGAATATTTTGGTTTTTTGTTTGTCCTGATCGGACATCCAGAATCGGAGATATTCACCTTCTTAACTAAAAGACACTGTTCAAAAAACTAAATTGTCTATAAAAGAAACGCAATAGGATTTGAAAGTCCAAAACTAGATATATACTCCTGGTGATGCCCCAGAAGGTATGAAATCACAATTTTGCTGTTATAAAGTATGCATGTCAATGTTATTTTTTTCCAAGTTATCATTCTTAAATTAACCATTTCTGTAGGAATAATGGTCTGAAATTTTGATATATTATAGCCGTTATGCCTATGAATAAAGGTTTTAAATAATATCACTCTCTGTAAATCGGCTTTTAAGACCACATGTTACTCAAAATTAAACATTTTTTCTCTAATTATCGGAATTCATACATATTACATAACACCTATAGTTATAATTTCTTTCCAATTATTCTAGAACACAAAACAAAGAACAAATATATAATACATACTTTTTCTTTATTCTTCTCTCAGTATAATTTATACTACATCTAAAGAAGCTGCAAAATGATTTTTGATGTCCTAAAACTATTGTATATTACCAAGAAAAGTTGGTCGCGTTGAATGATATGCTCAGTGATGCGGATGTAAGCAGATAAAATACGTTTATGCGACTTCATGGAATCGGTTAACTTCCTATTACTTTTGGTAACGTTTATGATGACATTATGGTTTGTTGTAGAAGTCTTGTAAATTTCTGCAACGTGCAGAACTTTACTAGGCTTAGGAAACTGTCTACTGCAAATGTATAAAGCACTGAAGCACAACTGCATGATTATATATGTGAATCAAACTACATAAAATTACCTTTAATATTTGTATAAGAACTCAGGATTAAGCCGGTGATGTGTCTCGTTGATACATATAATATACAATATGTATGTTAGGTTTTATGCATTTATGTGTCGCATGTTACATTTATTATAATAAACATCAGAAAAGTAGTGCATTCAACATATGGAAAATACCTAGGACTTTTTATAAAAAATGTTGTGAAATTAAACACAGCATACAGGAGAACTTTTCATTATAATTTACAAAACAATGAATATTAGAATATGTGTCTTACTCAGTTCTCTGAAGCAACAAAAACAATAATAAGATTTAAACATTTTTGGTAGTTTTCCGGGATTTTTTGCTTCATATGTGTTCACTTCTAAGAAATCTAAAAAATAATACAATTTTTTATCCTATTACCGGAAAATAACCTCTACCCCTGTGACTTTAAAGTCGAAGGAACAGTTAGAGGGTGTGTTATGATAAATGACACGAATAGAAACAAAAATAACGTATTTCGCCAACGCTTCAGAAACATATTCCAGTTCTGTACTGTAAACTTAATTCGAACTTACAAACCTCCTAGAAAATACGACCGTCAGTGTATCAGAAGACTACAATTCATTACCGCTATTATTAATGAATCAACTATAGTATACCAAGAGCTTGTGCGTTTTTTCGATCATATCTGATAATTTTCTTGTACTATGATATAGTTATAATCTTGTCAAAGATGAATACAGCAGTCTTAGCGTGGGGCCTGAAATCTGAAGCAATAGCTTTTGTAACAATTTTGCACGTAACATACTGAACAATCAAATTTTTCAACTCATATTTCTACTGAACCGCAGAATTTGTGAGACAACAACTTAACAAGTAGATCGTCATTGGATGGAACATTTATAAAACTGAAATTTTTTTATGAAACAATCTCTTTCTTTAACGGTTGTGTCAATCGTTAAAACTGTCTATGAGACTACCCCGCAATTTACAGTTAACATCTATGACTATTTGATTCCCACTTTTTAAACAGATTAGACAAAGATGAACGATGAGTGGCCAATGAGGTTTCTAGATCTGATGCCAATTGACTTCTCTCTTCAGTACATATAAGAAGTAAGTGTGCGTGATTAAACCTAATAACTAATATAACAACAGCAAGAAATACTGAATATTGCGTCACTTATAATAAACGTAAGGCCGTTTGATGGAGAATCGAAATACCTTCTATGTAAAATATAATTTGTCCTTATATCCAAAAGCTATTTAAAACTTTTTAACTTTCATGATCTCTCCACATTATGAAATTGATAAGAGACGCATAATCATGTTTTTGAAGAGAAGCGTTTCAGATTTTTTACTGGTATCGAGTATGTTATTCTTTTGACAAAAGTTTCAAAAGTGGTAACAAGTATGGAGTTAACTAAATACTATTGAAATGATTAAATGTAAAATTTCACTTTGCATTTTAAAATACCTGATCTTTTAATTTTTAACCATTCTTTAATGACGCAGCCATTTCTGAACACCCTCTTCATATCTTTCAACATCACATAGAATATTTGGTACATTAATAATTCAATGATATTTCTCAGCTTCAGTGCTCTCTCGAAATAATTTCATGCTTAAGTACCTTCTGAATTTTCACATCACTAAATATCTGCATCTGTTTATCATCTATCGTGCAAGGTAAACTAATTAATTCAATCGGTCTAAATAATCACCATAAATAGACCGTTCTGATTATGTTCATTAACCCACACAATAATTACCCCACAGTACGGTGGCGTAGGTAATGTCGCGAGTCCTTTGATGATCAAAGCAAGCGACGACAGCTCTTATTACATGCCATTTCGTCGGTTAAAACTTCCCAAAACTGGTCGCATATTAATTGTAGATAGGGGCTCTAATTATAATAATCCGAAATTGAGGCAAACGGTATCATTGCGTTAATATTTTTTCTAGCTTGCGTTTTAATAATTATGGCGTTTTCTAATAAGAAAGGAGCAAGTCACATGTGATGAAACGTGAGCTGAAGATCTGGCAGGACGAAGTAGCTATAGATAGAACTAAGATTTCTAACTTGAGACCTATTAACGTCGAGTGAGGCAAGTATATTGAGACTTCAGTAAATAGCAAGCTTGTATTTATAAAAATCAACTCGATTTTCTGTAAAGTAACGGGACATATGAGGATAGTAAATATGGTAAACTTTCTACTGAATATGAGGTACGGCCAGGTATAGAAGGGATTGGCTGATAGAAGCTCACATTAGTAGAGGGGCATGTGTCGTTTCGTGGGCTTGGTGTAATGAAAGCAACTGACCCATATAATCTGCTAGGGGATCTAATGTATTATAATGCATTAAACCATTTCTTTTCCAACCCAGATACACGGTGTTCACCCCCTGCGACCCTTCAAAGACTGAAATATTAAACCACCTGCAACCTGGCTACCTTTTGAGCTACCATATTCATTTTAGCATCAAAAGTCTCGTAATTAATCTCAAATAAAAAAGTTTATTGCAAAATATAGTTATCGTGATATTATAAATTATAAGTGAAATTTTTCTAGCGCCTATAGTGAATTTTTATAAATGACTCTCAATCTCAAAATTCTACCAAAAATATACATTAGACAAAAATTATTGCCAACTCTAATTTTGCGATGGTCTAGGGCGGTGTAAATAATTAAAACACAGGAGGAACATTCGAAGTCGGGGAAGTGACAAGGGGCAGTATATAATGTTATAATTACAAGGGTCGTGTGTTTGGAATGATATAGGCAAGCGACTCATTTAATTCAATAGGGGGTCTAATATATAAAACTAAATCACTTCCCTAACCCAGTTATGCGTCGTTCACTCCCTGCACCCCTTCGAAGGATGAAATATTCAATGGTTTGTAACTAGATATTCCTTTGAGCCATCAGACTCGAACAACAAAATTCATAATTTAAAGGAATATAAATGTTTCATTACTGTTGTATATATCGATTTTCGAGATATCTAAGTTGTTAAATTATCGACACATTAAGAAGATAGATTCCAGTATATATTGCTGTGTATTGCGCAATGTATTTTCCATAGAGTTAGTAAAAAAATTCTTCTTTGAGTATGTTGAAAGATACACAAAGAAATATTAAAGTCTCTAACATATTCACTTTTGTCATGATAGTATGTTATTATTTCGTATAGTAAATATAGTCATTGTAATTCAGTGGCTCTCACGGAATTCTAACCATGATTTATTAAATCAGTTATTACTGTTAAATTTGTGCCGGATTATGGATGTCAGTCAAAAGTTGAATGCCTAATTAAGTGAGCCTCTTCCATCCACACTGTGCACAGGTATCACTTTGGAATATTTTAGTCTTTAAGTCGAACATAAATAGAACCAAAAATCATCAACACACGTCCCGTTACGAACCTATATCAGTTGATTAGCGGCACAATAGGAAAGAACACAGCAAATTGAACAGCAGTAGCACGATACATCATCATCATCATCATCATCATCATCATCATCATCATCATCATCATCATCATCATCATCATCATCATCATCATCATCAAACAATTTATTAAAATTTAAAAATACAACATTGCCTCCCGGATCGTGATCCGGAGCCAACCAGACAACCACGTCGCATAGCGCCGGGGTGTGTGTAGTGTTGGGCGGATCTTGACCAGCTCGGCTTAATAAAATGGATAAACAAGTTAAAATTCCTGCTTAAAATTAACATTAAAATTACACTGTCTGCACAGCAGATTTAATATACTTAACATTAACACAATAAAAATTAGAGCATAGAACACTGATTAAATTTTGGTTTCTAGTACGGGAAAAAGTTCAGCGAAAAAACCCGTTCGAAGCAATTTGGAGTCCCAACGGTCTACCCGCCGTTAGGAAGGTAGGGAAGGCGAAAAGTTAGGATTTTTAACAGTTACAATTTTTTAGGAATTTTATCGGTCTAAAATGAATTTGGAACAAAATAGGAAAAAAAGGACAAAAAATACAAAAAGCATAAAACAAAATGGCAAACAGAGAGGTGAAAGAAAAGGATAGAGATTGATAGGTAGGGAAAGGTGAAGCATAGGATGAGAGCAAGTTATAGTTAGAAAAAGTGTGGCTATAAAGGCTGCCGGAAGATAGACCACGCCTGATATGGTAGGTGGTGTTTAATCTAGAAGTGACCATTATGTATTCTAATTTGGGTTTTGTTGCGTGTTAGCGGACTATCGCCCAATTGAAAGGAGTAGAATTTTTGGGATATTTCCAAGACGTAGTCCGCTAGTGGCGTTATGTTGTTGCAACGATCATATAAATCTCCGAGGAAGGTGTACCTGCCCGAATCGGAGATGAGGCGCATAAATTTATGTTCCGTGATCTGGAGTTTTTTCATTGTCGTGGCCGGGATGCTGCACCACATCGGCGCTGCGTATGTGATGGCTGGTCTGACCACCATCGTGTACAACAATTTTTATTGTGTCTGTTTAGTCCGCTACCCCTCGCCAGGAGCGGATACAGACTTTCCGTATCGTCTAGTTCACATGTATGTTAAATGTCAGTCGTTTGTCCAAGTTAACCCTCAGATACTTCACGCACCTTTTTATTGGAATTTGTTGACCCCGGGTTGAGATTGGTGTTAGAATGCGGTTCTCTGTGAACCGGCGCTTGAAGAATACGGCCTCCGACATCTCGACGTTGACCCGAATTTTCCACTTGTGCACGATACATCCAGGAGACTACAGTTCCTTACGTTTTCTTACAGAAGAGGCCTGCGGTGGAGAAAAAGGCCTGTCATATCAATTGAATTCTTCGAGTGAAGGAGACTGTCAGTCCAAATTCCCCATGTAAAATGAACCGAAATAAAAACAGGAATACATGGTCACTTGTAAACTTTTAATTTAAGAGACCTTTCATGTGAGCTGCCTCTCGATAAAAGATTCTAAAGTATGACAGATACAACATGGAATTATAATTTGCCTGTTTTATTAATTATTAATCCTAAATAATTAAATAATAAAATCAACGGTATGACAAAACATAATGATGTATACCTCGTTTTGTTTCTAGGCTCTCCATGTAAAAGTTGGCAATTATCTTGAATACAGATCACAATCAGCTAAGCTTCTAGTATTACTGTTATATGAGAAAATAGTGTGTAATTTGACTGGTCTAATAGTAGTTAAGTTCAACATTATTTGCAACTCACGCAGATAATCTGATACCAACCAGCACTCTATGAAATCATCCCACATTTATCCGTAAACGTATTTAATAACAAGGATACATCGTACATCATTGCTATACACTTTGATCCATAGTAAACAATTCGCTCAGAATGCCGTTTACCCTTACGTACGCCTCGTTTCCCTCATATAGAGTTTTCATTCAGAAACCAATCTTTCCACACCACACCATGTTTATTCAAAACCCTTCACAATACCGCTCTATTCACTTGGGCTCTTCCACGTTATTAATTTCAGTATACGTATAGTGTCAGCAAATGTAACACTAAAAGGAATATTGAGTTATTTGGGCCAATCAGGATTAAAAAAAAATCATTAAAAGTACGTTTCAAGTGGCAATAAAATGGAAATTGTGTTGTAAAATAATTTAGTAATTATTTGTAATGTATCAGTGCCTTGAATCGAGCGCACATCTGTTTGTTACAATCCTCGCAGCATATATGAGAACCAATATCGTGTTTCGATCAAAACTATTCTTATTTCGTAATAAGTTTTTAAATGTCTTATCTAGTTATACGGGGTGTTTTTGAAATTCATATTTAGATCTTTGAAAAATCACGCCTCCTTTATATATCTAATAACATTAATGAACTGGCGGTAAGGAGTACAAAAGCACTGAATATTATAAAATGCATAAGTGGAATAAGTTGCAAACCGTGAAGCCTTACTGAGATTATGCAAGTTTTGTCAAAAATGGAGTATGGTTCGATTATTATCTCATCAATGCGTAAATCTCATTTAAAGTTCTAGAAAGAATTCATTGTGAAGGTTTAAGATTATACAGTGGAGCTTTTCGTACCAGCCTTCTTACTTTACTTTATACGCTGACTTCGGAATACCATCACTGACTTTAAGAAGACAGAGACAAATAAATAATTATGGGATCAACATCACCGTTCAATGTGTCCGTTTGAACCACTCAGCACTAATCAATGAAGAATCACTTCACTTCCAGTCTCGACCTATCATAACCAGTAAACGAAGATGCAAAAAACTACAAGATATATTAGGATATCACCAACCACCGGATATAATTTGGGTCACAACAAAATTCCACTGTGGACATTATATGTACCAAAAGTACATCTCTGCTTTTATAAAAGAGGAAACAAATCGTGCCACCTTCTTAGCATATTTTAACCAAAGTACTGGCACTTACCCAGATGGTAAAATAGTGTACACGGACGGCTCAAAAATAGAAAATGATGTTGGCAGCGTATTTGCATATCTAGGAGAGACATTCATGGACACTTAACCCACAAGCAAGTATATACACCGCTGAACTGTACGCAATATTACAAGCTCTTAGATTCGCTGAAAATCAGAACAGTACTACTTACTTGATATGTACAGATTCATTAACAGGTTGACCGCCGAGTATAATTTACAGATATTGACAGCAGGCCATGAGTACCACTCCGGGTACTCAGAGAAATAACTTTGTACAAGACGTGAGTACCTATTGTGGTGCACGTGCTGAAGTTAATTTAAAACTGTTATGCACCACAGTGGGTACATTTTTGGTTGCTTTTGCAAGTAAAATAAATACTCGTGGCCTCAGAGAACAACTTGGTAATTTTGGTTTTTGGCCTGGACGACCCGTTTATTAACAAAAATACAAATTATAATAAACCTCTTAGTAAATACAAATGTAAGCACAAAACCTACAGTAATACTGATTTAGATATATAATCCATGAAAAAACAATCATTACAAAGAAACTTTTCACGTGCTTCACACTTAGTCTAAACTCATGGCGTTTCTTTCTGGGCCACAATTCTACATTCGTTTCTTGCAATTCTCAGATAACAGTAATTGTAACCTTACTCTTTTGGATATTATCTTCAAAATGTGGTTAACTAAAATAGGATCCCGATTTTTGTCTGTCAACAACTCATAAATAATATTCTCTCGAAATTCAGTTGACATTTTTTAAAATCAGTTGATTGCAATTTTGTCTTCCTGGCCATGAGTACCACAGTAGGTACTCAGCTTAAAATATGCACCACACACTGCAAATGTGTGTATTTGATTGCCTACTAGTAGACCATAATCATAAATATTGTATTTATCGGGAATAAATTGCATGGCTCAGATGGAACGACATGCGCATACTAGCACTGGCTTCACAGGATAGTAATGGCACTCATGGCAGTCAACCTGTTAAGCTCTTTACAGGCACTGCTCGATATTTTTAGCTTTGACCTGCTAATTCAAGGTATACATGAAGTAACTCATACTCTGACTTCTCCAAATAAACAAGTACGTATTGTATGAATTCCAGGTCACATGGGAATAGTAGGAAATGAACCAGCAGATTCCGCAGCACGTAACGCTACTGACGGCGATATCCCTGAAAACATACATGTTCGACCTGATGACGCAAACATATACCTAAAGGAGAAAATTACATCACGATGGCAACTAGAATGGAACACACCAAATGACTTCCTACGAAACTTTAAATTGCCCACGTTCCTATGGAAATTTCCAAAAGATTTATCTAGAAGAGAGCAAGTAGCTCTGACGCGACTTCGAATAATTCATACTCATCTTACTTAGAGTTATCTTTTGCTGGGGATTCAACCTCCCAACTGTGCAACCTGTGGAGTATGGCTTTATGTTAAGAATATTTTATTATTTTGCAACCAATTTGTAAACATCAGGCTAAATTTACAAATGCAAGATACAATATTCGACTCTCTGTGAAACAATAAATCGTCAGTATAGAAAACTTATTAAATATGCTGATTTATTAAGAAAACTTTGACTGAGATAATGAAAAAAGATGCGGATAATGATCGGAGTTGAAGAGTGTAAATTCTAAAAGGTCTAAGTGTCAGTAAGTAATTCTGATAACAGCATTCTCACTTTAACATGGTCTTTGTGCCACGGCCAATGTTTCTGGGGAGAGCTAAGTGCCATCTGCATATTTCCTGCTCCAATTACGATTAATATATGGCACTTAGCGCTCTCCCAGAAACATTGGCCATGGCACATGGATCATTTTAAAGTGAAAAACCCATTATCTCAATGACTGGCACTAGGACCATTAGAATTTACACTCATAAAAAGACAAACATTTAATTATTAAAATGCCCAAAATTAACCTAGACAATAAATGTTGAATATTGCAAGGAATTATCGAGTACGTCTATGGTACTGGTTTTATGTGGTGGACTTCCCGCATGAAACCCTGTTCTTATATCGCTAGACACTGTGGCGGTACCAATCGCAAAAAGAAATAGAATAGGTAAACGTAGCAGCGCAGCGTGTCAACATTGTAGTGTTTACTGCTGTCAATATATGTACCTACTGATTATTACGTGCACTTAATACATTTATGTTCTTTACGATTTTACAATGAATCTAACGACGAAGAATTTTACGAAGAATTTTACAAACATTGAGTGGATAAACATTGTACTTTCTTATGGTGCGGCCGAAGAAAATGCTTGTCCTACTCAGTTATTTTACCATGAACGAATTTCTAATGTGCGTGTTCCTAATGAACAAACGTTTGTGTCGCTGGTACAAACAACATTTAACACATGTTTTGAACTGATGGCTATCACTTTCTTATCAGCATTATGTGTGTGCATTTTTGGTCTTTAGTTCTATTTTACTTGACAGAGGTTTTTACGTCTCCTTTCAGGTGAGCGAGATGGTCAAAATTCCAATGGCAGAGTAAATAAATCAGCCTCTACCCTGAAGAAGTTTCCTCAAACACCAAAACTCTTGAATAAAACACATGAATACTGATACTCCACGTGAGTTTCGTTAACGACGTTGGCATCATCCGAAAGATTCAAACGTCTGATATCTTAAACATTTCCTAACGATCATCACATCCTGACGATACCACGTGATTAGCGAAACTCATGTTGATTCTAGAGAGTTTCAAGAGTTTTAGTGTTTGTCGAAATTGTTTCGGTTAGGCATCTTGCCTATCGTTTCAGTCCCCTCACTAAAAAAATGAATGAAGTATTATAGCTTTTATTACTTATCCAAAATCACAAGTTACAAAAGTCAATTTTAGTAAGAAAAAGTGCTCACGTTGACAGGTTGAAGCTCTGTGGTGATATACTTTACTATATTAATAAATTAAATTGAATTACCTTATTTTTGCTTCTCGTATACCGTGTATAATTTACGATATTAATTCAGATTTATTTATCTAATACAATGATGATCTCATTCTGTAGATCTTACTAAAATTTATTTTAACAGTATACATCCTAGACTGACAACATGTAGTTCGATTTTTTATAAAAAGTCCTAGTTATTTTCTGGTATTCAAATATTATGCATAACAGTTGAACAGAAAGAAGAGTTAATACAGAGCAAGAAATAGTAGTAGAAACGCCAAACCTACTTATCTACGGTGGGTCAAAGGAGAGAAGGGAAATGGGTTTTCATGAATCAGATGATAATAATTGTAAATCTGTCTTGGTGTTAATAGTTCTTATAATTTTAAGAGCAAGTGAACAGCATTTTCACTTAACTTGTAGAAAAGTAAACAAACATTGTGTATTTTAAAAATGCATATGCAAAATTTATAAAACATGAACTTCATTGTGATTATAGAATAATAATTTTAATATAATGTTTGAGAATGCCCTTCCACTTTCTCAAACTAATTTCAGTTATTACTGTTTCTACATAATGGCAATGTTACAGGACAATATATTTAGGTACTAAAACTTAAAAACAAGATATTATGCGACTATATGCAATTAAAAATATAGCTTAACAAATTAGGTGTTATCATTATATGTAAATTCACTTTTTTAATTTTATTAGAATGAAGTAATTGATATATTAAAACACTCCCTACCATTTAAACAGAACTTTGTTACCGATCAAATTAAACTTTCAATAAATAACATAAAATTGTAATCATTGAACGAGTATGCAAAAGACGATATGACTGGTGGTGACGTCACCAGTTGCATTAATGGCTATAATCGCAAGCAACAGGTTGTAAACACAGCATTGTATTGCCTTTATTCACGTCTTACGTGTGATTAAATACGTAATGATTTGTAAAAGCTACTTCTCAAAATTTACCGGCCGTGAACGTGTTTAGGATTCCACAATTTATAAAAACGACGAACGTTTCAATACAGCAGTAGTTTGCGAAATTTGGGATTAGGTGTCGAGTAAGTAAAAGTGTACCGGTGATGCTGTATGTTTATTATATGAAAGTTCTTGATGGGCAATTAGCGGAAATTGTGAGAGTTTTATTTTGAAGTATCCAAAAAAATGTTTTCATTGGGTTTGATTTTTAATTGTTATTTTATTTTATTTTGGGTATATAGTAGCTACTTTTGGGATCTTTGGGAACCATTGTGTATTTGTTGAAATATTTGCATTATTCTGGGGAATTTGTGAATCTTGGGAATATTTGGGGTTTATGTGTTTCTTTAATGCTCTTTGGGATTCTCTGGGAATTTTTGAAAAATCTTTGAAAACTTCTATGGATTTTTGGAATATTTGTAGTTAAATAGCATTGTTGTCGTAAGTAGATCACACCTATATAGTAGCTTTTAAAGACATCATTTTAAGTTGTATTTGCTTTGGTACTGTCTTGATAGCTTTCGAATTACGCTTCTGGATGTATGTTTGCATCCTGAGAGAAAGTACCACTGATTCTACATTATAAATCGTTAAAACTTAAAATAATGTGTATTTACAATACACAACGATGGTTGTATATCAACTATGCAAACTGATAACGTCAGCAGGGCACGATGGTGTGACGTAGTGTATTTGTCAGTAAAGTATAAAGTCCGTTATATAAGTGTTTTTAATTCCAGTTAAAATTATCCTCACAATCAGAGATTTCAAAATCTGTGAAGAGACCGAATTATCTTAGCCTAAATACATTGCAAATAGTATAGCCGGATAAGCATGAGCACATGAGCAAATTGACAAGATTGGAACCCTTATTAATAATTACACCAACGTGTAGGTAAGGCTTTAACTATTTTCATTGGCGATTTTTGAGATGCTCTGGAGGTACTCAAAAGGCAAACCTTTTATAAAAATTTTATTCACGTAAATTAGGTAACTTAGCAAGATGAAACAAAAACTGTATCGGAGCGGACACATCACATAGTATTTTACATACATTTCTAATAAGTTGCAAAGGTAAAAGGCACAAAAATTATTTAAATCTTTTTTTGTACCGTTCCTATTGAGTGGCTGCTTTCTAAAAATAAAGTAGATAGCTTCTATTATAATCTAAAATTTTAACAAAACCAAAGGGATAGAAGGCCCTCGACAAACAATGTATTTAGATGAGACTGCAAACTCACCTCTTGTGTATTCAAAACGTTGCCTTGCTAAATAAGAGCTAACCTAGTTATTAAACTATTACGCAATAGTCGATAAACGTATAACATCTTATGCGATAAACAGTTAATTCTATCACTAGAGTCCAGAATTTCTCCTTCTTCACTAAAATCATTGCTGCTCGACTCACTTCGATCAAATATTCATGTTTTACCTAAATCTTTCTAGATTTTCTATAGAAGAGAGAAAAGCTCATTAAAATCGAGCCAGTAGTTCTCGAAATTAGCTCGCGTGAACACACAGACAAGTGCCCAGCGGGGACTTTATTGCACACGCCACTAAATGTGTACTCTATTCTTGCTCAGCGCGCCAGTGATCAATCTCGTTGATAAATTATTCTCAATTGATTAATTCTGCAAGCAATTGATTTTAATTACAACTTTTTGAATAGACAAATAGACAGTTGCCCAGCGAAGACTTTATTTTATATTATGTAGAGACGTAGGCAGATTTATTCATTTACATTAATTCATAAGTGATGGTAAAGCTAGAAAACCTAAACGCGCTGCCGATGCAGCTTTAATCGTAGCCAACAGTTAACCGGGAAGCAATTGTCCGCATACTGGCCACGAACTCGAACTAAAAAATGGTCAATGAGAATTAGGTAGGTATATTGTTTACACATAGCCTTGCCTACACCTAGTATAATTGTTATTAATAGGGTTCCTATTGGAAGCAATTTACTCATGCTTATCCGGCTACATCTTTCGAATGTGTTTGTCTAAATAAATGGAAAGATAACATCACACCACCTTATATTCATTGTGATTAGAGATGTGAGCTCTTTTACACGACAAATGTTCACTTTGACTAAAATTACTGAATAGGCAATCAGAAAGTCTTCACTTTAGTTTATATGTAAGCAAACTAAAGGTCAGCACTGGAGAAAAGAAGTTGTATTGTCCAGAGTTGAATAATTTCACCCATATAAATTAGTCAAGTCAATGGTTTCTATGTTGTTTACAATAATATGTTATGAGAAGAAATCTTTCTAAATAAAAAACGTCCTCGGTCACAACATAGCAACCTTGACGAATCCGTTATTTTACATGGCCTGATTCTCTATTCTCTATACTTTACTGGGGTAATAAGAGATCTTCTTGACACAATATATTTTGTGTTATATGTGACGCGTGTTACAATATATTTGAAAGAAAAAGAGGGTGAGATCACATTTTATTATGGGTAATATGTAAACACGCATACAAAAAAGTAGCAATTCTATTGTAATACAAATTATCAATGACGTCATTGAAATTTAACTATACTGAATTGTTACTTATAATCCATATACGCCAAAACCCATTTTATCTAGTGGCCTTTAAGAAATATTTTCCACGTTAGAAGTAAAACAGCAGTCTAGTAATGCATTTTAAGTATGTTACTATTATTTGTCTATATTTGCATATTTCTTGTACAATATAATTTATAAGTAACAAGCGCTTACAAAGTAGTTGTTGGAAAAAATAGACAATATGATGAGTAACCTTACTATCATTTCCTAGAGAACTTTTACAAAGAAAAATCTAATTACAGTTGTAAAGCTTTGTTCACAAACTTAATTGCAATTATCTTGAGGTAGCGTAGCGATAGTGTGATAAATGTTTATTGTCAATGTTTGTGCTAAAACATTAGATATGTAGCAAAATGTTACTTCTTATCGAGAGTGTCGTTTAGTTAAAATTTATTACCTAATTATGTCTTCTACAGAATGGAGCATAGTGTGAAGACATATCGATATCTCCGGTTCTCGGGTAGTCAGAAATTTCATGTAAAAGAATAAAAAAAAGTAATTAAGGGACAGATCTCTTCATCACTTTCAACTTTTAATTATTTTGCAGTAAATTAAAGGATAAAAAATAGTTTGGTGTGGTCAAGCGTCTTCTTACTTCCCATCCTTATCGAAGGCTTGCAATTGTGAAAAATTAAGTGGATGAGTTTTCCTTGGATTTTTAGGTTTCTATTAATATTTACTGATAAATTGTTAAAATAACTCGCAGATTTCGCAATCCTTGCAACCATCGGGACATTGGAAATAATAACACCATATATAAAACATAAACTTATTCCGGACTCGGCTTCTCCTCGTCCGGAAACAGCTACGATCCATCCCAAAACACATGATTTTAGGTACTTGTTAGAAAAATAACTATTCGCTATTTGTCAAACTCTGTGAATCCATGGCGATTGGCACTGACCACAACCGTATTATAACTTCATGTTCCCCGCACAAACTCATACTGTGCGCACTTGCTCAGTATTACGTCATCTGATCTCGACTCTTTCATGTCGGCGGTTCTGGATAAAACTCGTAACTTTGGCCCCATATACGAACATTAACATTTCCAATTTTAAAAACGGTGCGACCCCTTTCTTTGTCTGCGATGCTAATTAATAGTTATTAGTAATTAGATAGCAAAATAAAAATCAACCTAACTAACCTAACCACCTAACCATCCGCATCCCATGAAAGATTGAAATAATTATAGGAAAAAGTAGGAAAGCATTATTTCTGCCGCCAACTCAAACCTGAATTTGTGAAAACATTCATTAATCGTTACAAAATAAAAATAAAAATTCGGCGTGCCCAGGAGTTGACAAATAGTGCTATAACACGGAAGAAATAGTTGAACAGACAAGACGGTACGTAGAGAGCAAATTCTGTAGCATCGAGCCGGCATTGTTGGACCAAGAGTTAACGACGCATTACGAACATAGTGATTTTAATGATATCAAGTTAATTTTGTGTTATTCTGTGGAAAAAATGCGTGGGACACCCCCCGCACCCCCTTTTCGTTGTCTTCGACGCTAATACTGCCTGCGGCGCTAATAATAATTATTAATAATTAAATATCGAAATAAAAACCTACTAACCTAATCTAAAGAAATCATAGAAAAGAATTTGTGAAAAAATATATTAATCGTCACAAAATTAAAAAAAAATCAGCAGGCATAGGTGTTTGAACCCGGGATCTTTCGCACCATAAGCATCATCATCATCATCAAAATAAATTTATTTTAAAGTTAAAATACATGCATTGCCTTCTCCGATGGTGATCTAGAGCCAACCGTACAACCATGTCGCGCAGCGCGTGGTGTTATTACGGTTGGGTGGATCGCGATCGGTTTGGCCCAATAAAATTGTTAAAATAAAGACGAAGCTCCTGCCACCTATGGCAGCTTAAAATCGCCTTTTGGGTTTAAAATATCTAAAAGATTTAAAAGCACTGTAAATTTAACACTCTATAACTAATATGATGAGAACACTAATATAAATTTGGATTGCTGAGACGGGAATAAACTCAGTGGAAAAGACCCGTTCGAGACAGTTTGTCCCAATAATCTGCTCGCCGTTGGGAAGTTTCGGTTAATGGAAATGGAAGTTGAGTTTTAATTTAGTTGAAATTTTTACAAAAGCTTATTGGCGTAAATTGAATTTTGTAGCAAAAAAGGACAAAATGACAAAATTTCATAAATACAAACAGATGCAAACAAGAAGAAGGAAAGAGATAGTTAAAGAATAAAAATATGGTGGTGAAAAAGTGTATGATAGATAAGAGTTTAAAGCGAGAACATTACCTATGCGCCAATCGCACAACTGATCTCTATGACCACTAGGGCAAGGATTAAATAGTGAGACAAATGATATCACGCTTCTTAATTCGTCCGCCGCAGCAGCACTAATGCGTCCCGGCTCGATGTTAGAAGATTAGCTCTCTCCGTACCGCCTTTTGCTGAACAGGCGGTAAAATATCGATCGGCACTGACCGACTCGCTTCCCACATAATAACAGGCTCTCGCTCACTATTACGTCATTTGACCATGATACTTTCATGTCGACGGCCTTAGAAAGAACTTTTGTCCTATACGCTATACGTGAACATTAACATTTCCAATGTTAAAATAATTAGGTTTTTCCTCTAGCTAACACCAGCTTATTATTTAAATTTCAATACAACAGAAGCATTGTATATAGGGTACTCTATATACAATGACAGAAGCATTGTATATAGACTACCTAGTAGTATAATACGCGTGTATCAACTGTTGGATGCGATGTCAAGCGTCATCTACACGGACCTAATGAAAGTAATGGATTTTTAACCTATGCAGATGTGACCCCTATGCAGACTTCATTTGAACTAGTGGTTATCGAGTCAGGAACGAATTAAGGTTTTTTCAGGTGACTGTGCGTTGTGCAAGCTAAATGAAAATGCGTAATCGGAAATTTAAAAATAACGAAAACCAATGTTACTTTGCTAAATTTAGTGATATTTAACAAAGTTACTTTTGGTTGCTTATTTTTACAACAGAATTATTTATTACATTTCTACAAATAAAAATTGTTTTATCACATCTTAAAGTTTTTAAATTTTTATGAGTAAAATATACAAGTTTTTAGAAGTTTAGTTGCATGAATTTAAAAATTTTAAAATATGTGCTAGAAAATTGTTTAGTTGCAGAAATACAACGGAAGAATTTGATTGTCTCAAAAGAAAGTATTTGAAAGAATTAGAATTAGGATAAACTTTACTAGTTCACGTGTACAAAAAAATACAACACCCAAAATATGTAGAACGTGTCTGTAATTTAAAGCTAACAGTAAAATAAAAGTAAAGTGATATGTATACATACATTAAAACACAAGACAGTTGTTAAAATTAACAGAAATACAACGTTTTATAATATAGGTACTAAGATTGAACGCTATAAGGTAAGGGGATTTTAAAGAGAAGAAAAATTTAATTTCAAAATACCCTCTACCGCGCACCGAGCGGAATTTTCGTCTGCCAGTGCAACTGGGGCATGTGAAGTACATATACTAACTACAAAGAATTTATATAAATATAAGCAGAGATAAAGTGTAAAAGTTATACAATACTGTTGCCATAACATGTCCAACATACCTTTTTCTCACCATTTCGTTGTAAGATGATACAACATTGCCTATAACGCTATCTCTGTTGCAGCCTGTCCAAGGCCGTGGTATATATATATGAGCGTAGAGGTGTTTCAAAATCTCATGAGCTGTGACCTCCATATGCGCAGACAAAATCCCTCTGGTGGACTCAGTTACACTTCTTAGAAATTAATATAATCTAATGATTTATTGTTTACAATTTATCCCGAGCTCTTGTTTATGTATACAGCAAGGTAGCTGTCAGTGTTTTCAAAATACACTTGTAAACCCAGAAGAAACTTTGTCTTTTGCGCATTTCGCGGTTCATAAGATTCTGAAATACCTCTAGTAGCATAGACTATGTCTACATCTAGTTATTAATAACAGCTGTTCATGTTTACTCACCTAACCTTTAAATTATTTTCATGTTTAGTGCAAATACTTTTGTACGAAAATATATAAGTATTGTAAACGATTGTTCTATTCCCTTTCCCCTTAACATTCCTGCTTGCAGATGCTCAAATTCGCAGTACAATTTGTGGCCGGGTAGAACTCCATTTTACTAGACAATCCACTACTTATAGCCTTGTAGGAGTTAAGAACAGTTGGTAGGTAGTTTTATTTTTGTCACAGTAGGTTTTTTTTTTTTAAATAAAAAAGGTCTAGGTCCATTTGTCAAAATATAAATGAACCAATAAGGGGTCATTTACCTAAAATCCTAAGAAATGAACTGCCGCATAATTTCCTATAAATTACTTCCTTTTTTTCTGATTCGTAAGGAATGTAAACAAATTTCTGAATCGGCTTATTAAATGAAACAACCTCTACTTAATTCGACTTTAGTACACATCCTTTTCCGAATCCATGGCCCCTTCAAATTAATTGTATTGCTGTAGTTTGATGGTAAATAAAAGTGTTAATTTTAGGAAAATAAATATGTAGGTATACAGCTTAGAATAGGTTGACAACCGATACATATTTTGTCTTTAAATTGTCTACGCTTTATAGAAACAGCATATAAACGTTATTTGATGCAATTTTAATAAGTCATATTTTAGCTCCTAATCACTTGAAAATTGTTTATTTACAGATCAAAATGCTTCGCAAATTGAGTGAATAAGGTTATATTTACATTTATTTGCCACGTCAAAATGACGGTGGCTGCAACAAAGATGGGGTTATGGTAATTTTGGTCATAAAGAAAGAGATGATTATAAAATGTAATGTCTGAACTATGTTGTCAACACACTTGTAAATGTGTATCTGCTTCTATTTATATAAATTCTTTGACTAACTACCTATGGGGACAGATATCGATAAACATTCGTTTAAAAAAATATCCCCCCCTCTCCATATTCTCCCACCATACCAAAAATTTTCAGAGAAAAAATGTTTGTAGTTATATATATGCTTTTTTCGATTACCAAGTGGCAGACAGTAACTTTTCGTCGTGAATTTTGCACGCCATTTCCCTAACTACTTACCCTATTTCATGTTTTCACTCAAAACAAAGTAAAACAAATATAAAATGTACTCATATTATGCACCACGCTAAAATAATGCTGATAATAATTATAAGGAACACAATAAACACCAGAAATATAAATCACTGAGACCGAAACCATACTGGACAAGAACATTTCCAAAATGCATGTATCTATATTCAATTTACCAAACTTGAGTATTTTATATTATACCAATAAACTACAGTAAACCAATTATCCGATGACAACAATTCTAATTGGTGGGCGGCACATCAAAGGATTCAAGTAGCTAGAAATTTACTACACATTTTATTACGTTCAAGGACATATTTACAACCGAGACAAAACTTTGATGTGTTCCCATAATTTTGATAAAAGTTTCTTATTTAATTCAAAATTAATAATGTGGTTACATTTTAAAATAATACTAGGTACTTAATTTTAAAATTTATGCAATATATCCCTATATATTAGCTGTACACGGCATGCATTATGCTCACCTCCATTTTCGAATTTACCTAACCAAATTCTAGCTGTATTTTACACGCAAATAGGTAATATTTATAATTATAATTTCCAACATAAGTATATCTTATACCTACTAAAGAATTTTTTTTGCATGTGGCAACACACGGACATATAATTCGTACAAATATTGAAACTTCGAATCGAATCAATTTAAAAACTACACAAATTCAACTAAATTTGAGACAAATTGATCATTAAATAGAAAGTCGAAACACGAAAATATTAACACAGGCACCTAATTTTGCATATGGAATATTATTATTACTCAAAATGAATGGACGGAAAATGAAATTAAATGCGGACCTGTGTATTTTCAGATTCGTGAACGTCAAGACCAGAGATTTCAACCAATAATAATCATTTCAATCTACCAATTAAATCGCTGGCATCCCTCGATCATTATGCCATCTACATTTAGTGTCCTTTCACATCCAACGAAATCTCCATAAGGTTATACTACTAGGTAGTCTATATACAATGACAGAAGTCTCTTCCTTAAGTCATCGTGTTTACAAGAAACGTGAAACAGACAAATTGATAGAGGCGCAGGTGGGTGATCGTACGGACGGACAGACGGGCGGATATTTTGAAAGTTCCTCAGAAAACACAATAAGTTTTTTCTTTCTTCGAGCGATATGTACGGTTTTAAAATGTGTCAAAGAAATTTAATGTACAGGGTGTCCCACTTATAACTGCCGGGGTCGTTTTATTGATAATTGAAAGAGATATTTGAATTATGTAAAAGGTTTTTACTAGACTATATAAATGACTTTAATTCTGAGTAAGAACGATCTTTTTACAAATTGGAGTATAGATGGCGTTGCAATGCTAAGATATTTTTTGATCCCAGGAATCTTGTAGTGCATGTAATAAAAGTTTGCATTTTAGGGAACTGTTATGATACGAAATGATGAAAATAATACCATTTCAAATTTTTCGTAAAACTTTGTATGGTGGTATTAGAAAAATGTCCTAAAGGACTTTATTTAAAAATAATTATGGCAGTAGCCTTCTTAGAAAATTTATATTGAAGTTCAAGTAGTGTAATGTTTAATCAGTTTTCCCAAGGTTCCTGAGACGATAAATTTCCTTGCGCCGCAACGTCATCTATACCTGAAATTGTAGAAAGATCGTTTTCACTCGATATTAAAGTTACTTATATAGATTAGCGAATACGGTTTGCATAATCTAAATATCTCTTCAGGTATCGGGAGGTTTAAGTGAGACACCCTGTATATTCTTCGTTTTCGTGTTTCTCAAGAGTGCGGTAACAGCTGTTGAATACAATAAACTTAACAGCGATAACACTCTGAGGGCGGGTTGTATAAAGCATAGTTAAGGCTTAACCAGAGTGGTTGGTCAACAATGTGTTAGCGTGTTGTACAACAATGGGTTAGCATTAACTGCCCGCGTTAAAGTTCAATTTCTTAACTGCCGAAAAATAGGCGGTTAAAGTGAGGTAACTGTTGAATTATAACCTCAAAAACAAGAAAGTTTCAAGTATCAGAAATTGCTGAAATCGTTAAATCAGTTAAAGGCGAGTTGTATAAAAATCTCGTTACTGATCGGTTAACTAACCGGAGGTAAAATTTAACTGAATTGAACTTCAACGCGGGCAGTTAATGCTAACCCGTTAATGTACAACACGAATTTGACCAGCCACTCTGGTTAAGCCTTAACTATGCTTTGTACAACCCTCCTTAAGCGAGTTAAATTTTACCTCCGGTTAGTAAACCGATCGGTAATGTGATTTTTATACAACTCGCCCTAACAGCCATTTTCACAATCGTTGGTTAATCGTCGGTAATCAAAGAGAACATACAACTACCAAACTTTTTTCTCTCTTTGGAAATTCTTGGTATGGTGGGCTGACATAGAGTGGGTAGGAGGGGCATTTTTTTAAATCAAATTGTTACCGATAAATTTCAGCATAGGTAGTTAGTATATGTACTTCACATACCCAATTACGTTGGCAGACGAAACATCCGGTCGGTGCGCGGTAACCGGAAATTGGAAAAAAAATTTTAGTCACCGGAGTAAACCTAGCGCAAAAGCTTTGATTTGGCGTCTACAGTACGCCGGGCCGAAAAAGAAGAATTTTTTTTTTTTTTTTTAGAAATGGGAATTAATATAGTGTGAAAAAGATGTCTTACGTGCTCCTTATTTTTCACGCTTTTTATAATTTTTTTTTTGGAAATAGTATAGCCGGCCCCCCTAGCCTTCAAACAAAAAACATTCCTTTTTTTATTTTTAAACCCATATTATGTTGAAAAAGCTGATGTAAGTACTTCCAGTTAAGTATATTAGCAAAAAAGATTAAACAATTTAGCCGCCCGCCCCCTTGAACCTGGAACAAAAAAAAGTTGAGCTAAATTTTAAATACGGCTCGCATGATCAAGTATTGGCTATAACTACTTATTAAATAATAAAATACTTTCATCAAATTTAATGAATACTAGATCATCCCAAAAACCACTAGAAGGCCGTATTAGCAAGTTCCGCTCTACCCTCCCACCTATTGACAAATTTGTAATTATTGAAACATGTACCCCACTTACTTAATGTTTTACACTGAAATAATACTGTGTCTTGTTTTCGAAAGTTGCCAAATCTTTCCCGAATATAGCCGTCTCATGAGGCTGCACCACAAAATTTAGAAGACGCTTCCGTTAATAGCTTAACGCTTCTCTCAACAGTTTGTGTGTGACAAGGAAAATTTTCAAGAATAACAATTTTAACACACTTCTCTTTCAGCGTCGTTTGCAAATCTTCATCTGTTATGTGCATTGTAATAGGTGGCTCTGTTATGACAGATTATTGCCAGTTTCGTATAGTTTTCTGCTTGGAAATTTTAGGTCGGCACTTTAAAGAAATGAATTGGTTGTTGTTTGTTAGATCTAGCATTGATAATTCTTCTTATTCCAATCTCTCAGTTAACCCTATTATCACTGTCTGTTGCAAGTAATATGTTCTCTGGGTCGGCGAAAAAAGCATTAGTTGCGATCATTTTATTTATTGTTTCTCTGACTTCACTAGGAAATTGTCGAGATAGTTTAATGGCTCTCCATAAATGTTTGGCACCATATTTGCACAACGGATCTCGTTTTATCTGAAACCGCATAGGAGCATACACTTTTACTACGAACTCTGCCAGTGTTTGAAGTGTTTTTGAAGGTTTCTCAGAAACATAAAGTCGTAGCAGACGGTTGGCAGTAGTTAACCACCTTGCGTGGGACAATTTACCTCGACTACTGTTACCCAAAGTGTTGGAACAAAAATCAGTATTAACAGCTCGATAATACGCTTTCTATGGCATCAAATCAGTAATCATGTAAAGCAGTTTTTTCTCACACTCACTCAGCTGTTTACCTACTGGACCAGAAAATGAACTGGGCCCTTTGGTGCAACCGTTTAACTCTTATAGTAAATAGGGGAGTGGCAATAAGTTTGCATGATGCGCTAAGTTTAAAAATATAAATGTATGTGTAATTGAGACTATCGATTACTGCTCTTTCATACTATTGCAATTTCAAATGACATTTTATTTCAAAGAGATTTTTTTAAATGTGGAAGGGGGTCGGCTAGATCTTTTCAAAAAATTAAAATAAAAATGCAGAGTAATAAGGAGTACCTACCATACGTTTTCCTCATTATATCTGTTTAAAATAAAAAAAAAGAAAAAAATATTTTTCGATGTTCAAGGGGGCGGCTAGATATTTAAAAAAGAATTAAACAAATTTTGAGTAACAAGGAGGACCTACTGCAACTTTTTGACGTTATATCAGCTTTGATTTCACAAAAAAAATTAATTTCGGCCCGGCCTAGTGTACAGTGCTGTAGTGTAGTGGCAGACATTTTGGTCAGCCGGTTTTTGAGCAATTTGTCATAAAAAAATCGACCAGATTTCAAGTTTTGCTCAATTTTTTGCCACTTTGATGGCAAATTGCTCAAAAACCGTCCGACAGAAATGTTTGCCAATTGTTTGTGAATTTTCGTAAACCTCAACAAGCTAGTTTGAAATTTGCATTTCTCAGAAATTCTTTAGGTATCGGCATATCGACTAAGTAGAAAAATACAATCAAGCTATAGTAAAGATCTTTATAATTAGTTATATTAAACACCTAAATTAGTGTCAAGTGTTTTAATGCCTAAGAGTATGAGCAATTTAACGAAATTTAAATCCTTTTGAATAAATACCTATCTTTATAATGTAATTATCTTGACATAATTATCACAAGGGATGCTAATAATGCTTTTTCCTATTTTTCATTTCTGACAATGAGTAATGATGCATTACAAAATATACACTGCGCAAACTGAATAATCACTTTTTTACAATTCGCAGATAATACAACTAAATTTAACAATAAATTATAGATTAGTTTCCCCTCCCTTTTTAAAACAAATATGGAATGTATGTCAAAAATTTCAGAAACTCATAAAAACTACTTAAAAGTTAAATCTAAGCATTGGTTACATTCATAACCATAAAATAAATGTTGTGAAACACATATATGTATTTACTAGTAGTTAACTTTCAGGTTCAGCTACCAAAAAGATGATCAACGAGTGTGAAACTGGCTGTGAGACTAATGAATAATAGTATTTTCTAAAAACTGCCTTTGGCACTTTTGATACATTAATATAAGACAGAAAAGTAAGTATCAGAAAAATTAGATTATAGTCACTAAATATAATTTTCGGTAGAAAGTGGCCGAGTATATTCCACATGTTATTAAATGATTCGTTTTAATAACATTAGAATTATTGCTATTCTGCTAAACGGGTCGAGTATTCGCCAAAATTTAAAATGTAATTTTTGCGAATACTCGACTCGTTTAGCAGAATAGCAATAATTCTAATGTTATTAAAACGAATCATTTAATAACGTACCGAAATTCAATTAATTCAGTTCTAAAATTACGTCTAGACGCGTTGATATAGAGTAGTTATTGATAGCTAAGAAAGGCAAGGTCAGCATCGACGTGCGTTGTCGAGACTCTTGACTTCCTAGTTAGATTTTTATTGTCGTAATGTATGTACACGTATGGATGAATATAAATCCTGGATACCATTGTATTAATATACTCGATTCATAACTTCTAATAAATCAAAGAAATTTCAAGATTTAAAATTAATTATTTGTAACAAATATTTCGATTTAAAATAAATTTTGTGTATACAGTGGTTTAATGGGTTTGAATTTTTGAACTTTCACACGAATACGTTGTCTTTTAATTTGGTACCCAATTCCAGATTTAAATAATATAACGGGATTCGCACGTAGAAATAATAAATACAGTTATCTAGCGCCTCAACTCTAAAAAGGTCACCATAAATTTTGTGAAGTTGGTAATTTAATCTGAATTACATTAAGTACGTTATTATAGATATTAATCTGTACAATTTATGTTGTTTTTATTAAACAGTAAATTATATTTTTTTCTTAGTTCAGTAGTTAATTTTTAATTAGCTATAATTCTAAATTCCATGTATGCACGAATAGATATGTGATATTTGGAAGACACAGCTGAATAGAAATAGTGAATAGAAGTTGCAATAATGCCTGAAAAACTGCATATACATATTTGATTACAATTTTTCTCGAATACGATACTATTAACATTTATATGGTGCCACTGAGGTTAAGTCAATATTTTACTTCCACATTTTTATGTGGAAATAGGCTTAGAATGTCTGTCCGTCTGTCTATCGGTCAGTTTTTAACTTTTTGGTGCACACGTTTTCTCAGGAACGGTTTAAGATATAAGAACCGAAATTTGGGATTTAATATATGTACCCCCCCCCCCCCCCCCCCCCTCCCACTCAATTATTAAAGGAGCTGGTAAAATAAAATAGAGACATTATCTTTAAATTTGGTACACCTATATATTGTAATCACATCTGATTAAGATTATTTCATTGAAGTAGAGAAGGGGGGGGGGGGGTATAAATTATGAAAAATAACTAGAGCAAGCTAATACGAGTCCAGATTTTCGGTTTATATGCTAGAAACGAACGCCTTAAATTTCTCTATGACATCTACCTCAAATAATATTAAAATTCTATGACCAATTATTTTCACACACTAGAGTGCAAATAGAGTCAAGATGTTTCCTTTGAAAGAACTTGGATGGAAAATCTGGATGTGGAAGTAGCGATTCCTTAGGCAGCGCTTATTTAGTTAAATGCAACAGAAATAGGTTTCTATTTTGGTTTAGCTTCAATCGTTTATATGTATCATATTTAGCATAAAAATGTCCAAGCCAGTAATTCTCAATCCAACAACCGAGAAATTCTTTTAAATTTAACCAGAGAAAGAGTAGAATATTACGCTAACGCTAATAAAAATGTTGGAAATCCATGTCAAGCGTCAGCTGGCACAATTCTATCCCATCATAATCCTGTAAGGTTATGACGTGGATAAATTATAATATGCCTAAAACATAGTTATTTTATATAATGGATTAAACTAGAATAGGTAGTGTAACCTGCCAAACATCATATTTTATGGCTGAGTTTTATTATTTATCACATCTTTGGTGCGGTTATAAGGGATGTGGTGGCTAGAGGGTCTGGCCTTTCAATTACTTATTGAGCACGGTGCTCCGTTGGAAGCCAGTAAGTGGATATTACGGTAAAATCTTGCCAGATTTTCGGTGAGAATATTTTTAAATCTCTGCCCTAAGCCCGGCAAGCATAGATTGGATTCTATCCAAATAGGGGTATAAAATGAATTAAAGAACTTACTGGATTTAATGTTTCAGAAATTAGTAGCACTGGTGTTTGACATAATTATTTTAGAATGTTTCAGTGATTATTTAATTCAACATACAATAATTTATTTTTATTGGTTTTAATACGGGCATTAATTCGAATATATTTCGATTGATGACTGCATAAAAGTCATTGTTTTCGTTGCTATATTTATATTTGTTATTGACAGATGTTTTCAATACTGAAAAGCACTACGGCCAAGTTACCATTAATCAAAATGTTATTTTTGTCACAATAAAGAAAACGATTTAGAGAATATACTTTAAATACTGTAAAACACCGTGTGGTCTAAAAAGCACCATCGACAGAATTTATAAAATACACAATCACTACCTGCATGAAATGCATCTGATGGAAAACTTGCTGACGTCTTAGAATGGCATTCAATTTACGGAAAGCTGTCGAGATACTAGTATAAGGAAATAGTATTATAGACTATTCTAGAGGGGGATGACTCCAATCACCCCTACCCCTCCGTGGGGTGGATTCTTTCGTTAAAAATATTACAATTTCTAAAAAGAGGGTTTGCTGGAGGGAAGATGAAGATGACCAGGGTTATAATCAGGGTAGCTACAACCCCTCCAGGAGGTAGATCTCTACTCCCGAGGGTTGTTACAATCCTGGTCGCCTCATCTTCCCTCCATCAAACCCCCTTTAAGATAATGCTGCATATTTTTTATAAAAAAAATCCACCCCCTTTAGGTGCTGTAACCACCTCTGGTTATAAACCTGGTCACCTTCATTTTACCTTCAACAAACCCCCTTTTTAAAAATTATAAGTAAATATTTTTGCAAAAAAAATAATCCACCCACCTGGAGGGATTAAACTGAGGGGTACGGGTGATTGGAGTCATCCCCCTCTAGAATTACCACCTTAAGTACAGGGAGGGCCAATTCATCAAAATACAGGAATGCCTGCGCCGAGAAAGAGACTTAGTTTTGGGCGATTTCAGGGTGTAGCTGCGGTCAAAAGCTTTTTTGGATCCCGGAATCGGTTTTAGCACCCCCGATTACGGTGGGGGGGGAACTAGATTAGCCCAGTAGCATATACTTGCGTGTCCTTCCGACTCCTGACCTCCACTATCTGTTTACCTTGACTGAGGACGAAAATTTATCGGTGTCAACAATTACGAAACAAAGAAAATTGGAATTAAGTTTAGATGATTATTTCACTGAATAATTTGATATGCTGTTATTAGTAGTAAATACAAACACTAGTGTCTAGTGAAATATTATTACTGTAATTCTTCTCTAGGAATATTTGTCGCTGTAATTATATGTAGACAGTGACATATGTCTTATTTCGTGACATTTTTTTGCAAATATCACTTGTGCTTTTATACTTTATAAATATTTCATCGAGCTTATGCCCAAATTTAATACAACTCATGTTACTTTTAAGCTTATGGTATCATCAAAACGTAACAACACTAGTAATTGCGAAATCAAAACTTGCACTGTTCGTTACAATTATTCGCAGCAGGAAGCATTTATTCGGTGTTTCAGAAAGTATTGTTATTGTTTTCTAAATTCCCTTAACTTAATTTTTTAACTTCTCCAATTAAAAATCATGATTTAATATTTAAATGCATTATAATAAACTTTTAATCCTTGCATTATTCACTACCATAAAGAGTGTAATATCTAGTAGCAGCGCTAAGTGGCGCCAGTACTAAATGCATAATACTATGAGCACATAATGTCTATAGGCGGGGCATTACACTTATGTCTTTACTCCCGGTTAGTGGAGCTCCCGAAGCAGACACAAGTCCCACTTATGGAAGATACAGTGGCAGAAAATTTAAACCTGCTAGGTGTCTATCTTTAAGCCATGATTAGTAATTGTCAAGTTGATTGTATTTAAACCATTAATTTCAATACACTGAACTGAACTTGTGGTAGGTACTTTGTGAAACATCTTGAAAATAATTGTTAATTATAAATTAAACACTGCTTTTAGATGAATCAATCTATATATTATAAATACTCTACATATGTTTCGGTTTATTAGGCCTTTATCAAGAGTATTACATAGTGAATACTAAAGTTTCCGACGTGCTTATTCTAATTTATACCTAAAAGTATTTATATCTTAATCTATTTATGACTTAATCTATTTAAGACTTAATTTAAAATCCTTAATTATGGCAAAGTTTGGAGTGGACCTAAACTGATTATATAAATCAATGGGGACTTCTTATCAATTTGTTTATTGTAGGGGTATTCAAGAAATTTTGCTGGTCGTTCGTGTTACAAGGGTTGTACTTGAAAGATTTTTTGATTTCTAGTTGTTCTAGCAGATCTAAACGTTTACCTTTTCTTTCTGAATGAAGTAAATTTATGTTATCAGTATCTATGAAATGGTTGTTTTCAATACAGTGTGTTGACATTCATGTATTTTCATTGTTATTTACCCTGTTTACAACGCTTCTACCACTCTGAACGATATAGACAGCATTCCAATCTTTACAATTAATTTTATATACACCAGATTTATCCATTTTATTATAACTTTTCTTGGCTATTAACCAAAATGTTTCCTATATTTGTTTTGTTCACACTTATTATAGAGAAACCTAAATTGTTTAATTTTCTAGAAATTTTGTTACTATATTTCGGAACATAATTAATGAAATTATAGCTATGCTCTAGCTTGTTCATGGATTGGTCATGTCTCTAGCTTACACAACTGTGAGAAGTAATTGCACGCTGACTCCTATACTAGTTGTTTAATATTTATAATAAATAATTATCTAAATAATTTCAAAGCAATTTAAATTCCCCTTTCTAAAATAATCTGAACAATATACAATCTGTTTTGAGGAAAGCACATTCGAACTAAAGCACTCTTGTGCTTTCCAAACAAGAAATGTTGTTTCTTATAATCGAATGAATTTTATTCCCAATTAATTATCAATAATATACTTGTATTAGTTCTGATAACTACAGATTATTATTCATACTAGTCTAATAATTATAATTGATGTAAATTTATTCAATAATTTGAAATATGAATATTTGTAACAAATCGTAATTTAAATGGTTTGAGGATAATTTAAATGTTGTTATTAAGAAATAGAAATACTAACAGATACAATTTTGTTTTCATGCAATATATTCTATTTCTAATAATAGAATGATAACATATTTCCGATACTCGCTAGTAAGTCGCGTCATTTTAGCATGAAAAATCTGAAAACTTCAAAAAAAAAGGTACAGGGTCAATTGACTTCATTTTAGTTGGAAAGAGAAAGGCATTTAGAAAAAACGGTACCTTTCACTTTTTGGCGTAAATGTTTGATTTAATTTTTTTTTCCGATAATTGGCCAATATTAACGGCCAATCTAATTAATTTAATTGAAAATTTTCTTATTATACACAGTATTCCATAAAATTAGTCGAAAGTGGTTACTCAGGGGGTTTTTGGGGTGGCCGATCACCAATCTGAAATTGGGAAATTGAAAATGGCGGACCGGAAATCACGCCATTTTCCATAAAAAATGGGAATGGATATCTTGGTCTTGAAAATCTGTGCTCGGGGGTTTTCGAGGTCGCTGATTACGAATCCGAGGTCTAATTTGGTAAATTCAAAATGGTGGACCGGAAATAGAGTCAATGTATCAGGAAAAACTAGTATATTTTTCGTTCTTGGGCTGAAAATAAGTACTTTGTAGTTTTCGAGGTCGCTGATTACGACTCCGACGTCTGATTTGGTAAATTCAAAACGGCGGACCGGAAATAGAGTCAATTATCAGGAAAAACGTATTTCTTTCGTTCTTGGGCTGTAAATAAGTACTCGGGAGTTTTTGAGGTCGCCGATTACGAATCCAAGGTCTGATTTGGTAAATTCAAAATGGTGGACTGGAAACAGAGTCAGTTTATTAAGAAAAACTCATCTTTTTTCATTCTTGGGCTGAAAATGAGTACTCGGGGGTTTTCGAAGTCGCTGATTACGAATCAGAGGTCCAATTTACGAAATTCAAAATAGCGGACCAAAAGAACAGTCAATCTCTCCGGAACACCTCGTATTTTTTATTTTCTTGTGCTGAAAGTATGAAAAATACGAGTATTTCCTGAAAAATGTACTACTTCCGGTCCGGCATTTTGAATTCTCCCTAATTGGACATCAGACTCGTTATTAGCGATAACGAGAACTCCCGATTTCCCACTTTCAGCCCAAATGTGAAAAGAATACGAGTTTTCCGGAGAAATTGACTGTCATTCCGGTCCGCCATTTTGAATTAGACTTTTGATTCGTCATTAACGACCTCAGAGAACCCCGAGTACTCATTTTCAGCCCAAAAACGAAAAAATACGAGTTCTTCTTGATAAATTGACTCTACTCCCTGTCCGCCATTTTGAATTTACCAAATCGGACCTCGGATTCGCAATCAGCAACCTCGAAAACCCCCGAGCACAGATTTTCAAGACCAACATATCCATTTTCATTTCGTATGGAAAATGGCCTGACTTCCGGTCCGTCATTTGAAATTTTTCAAATTGGACTTCAGATAGGTGATCAGCCCAAAAACCCCTGAGTAACCATTTTCGTATAATTCTATGGCATATTGTGAATGAAAACAAATTTTTCAATTAATTTTATTAAATTGGTCCTTAAAATTAACCAATTATTGGACAACAAATTAAACCAAACATTTCCGCCAAAAAGTAAAAGATACCGATTTTTCTAAATGCCTTTCTGAACTCTTTGCAACAAAAATTAAGTCAATTGACCCTGTACCTCTTCTTTTAGAGGTAAAATGCCAAAATGACGCGACTAAGTGTAATTGTATAATTTGCGATAATTACAATTTATTTTATCTTTGAAAATAAACATTTGATTATTCTCAGAAAACAAATTCTTATAGTTGCCATTCAGTTGTCCTTAGTTTTTTAATTTTGCTGCCATGTTGTTTTTAACTGGTTTTAACCAATTCAAGGGCAGAAAGTGCTTACGTTAGTAGCAAAATGTAACGTAGCAGGTGTAAGTAATTTGGAAATTAAAGTTAATGCCTCCAACTTGAATTTAGAAGTGTTTGAAATATGTCACAATAATTCAAGTTCTTTAATAAGGAAAAGTTAGGAAAATTATATTTGCAAATTTTTCGTGATTATATTTATCTTCAAGATAATATTTAGTTAAAGTTTATTGCTACATACATGTGTTTAATTGAGAATTCTATTTCAAAATTAAAATTTTAAACTATTGAATAAAGTAATCGTTGTGAATGGAAATATTCATGCATAATATACAGGGTGCCTCAGAATGGAGCTCCCGGACGGGAACCTATGCTTCCTGAGTTCATATTGGGCCCGTAGATTCAACTTACCTTAGTAAATAAATGCATCCCTGAGGAAGCACATTTTCTTAAAGTGAGACAGTAAAAAATGTTTCCAATAATTTCCGTTATATTGAAGTTAAAATTTTCTTGGGACCTGAATTTCTATAAGTACTCTATGTAAGCTTAATAGCAACGAAACATCTTTTGTTTCTCAATCGCGACAGGTTTCCTGTTTCACAAGCATCTATGACCTACAGAGAAAAAAATCGGTAAAGGTATTTACACAGAACTTCCCTCGTTATTTGTGCATGGCAGTCACTCTAAGAAATTAATAATTACGAAATGACATTGAAAATAATAAACGGAATATAGTTATTGCTATTATTACAAAGAAAACTTGACAAGTTTTGGTCAAAAAAATATACAGATTGCTCATCCAACAGCAAAAGTTCAATACTAAATAGCAGGTGCCACATATGGCAGGCTTGCGCAAATACTTTTACAAATGTCCACCATGACTGAATTATTTCTTGGGATGACCAGTGACCACCCTGTACATTTTTCAATAAAAGTATAATAGGTGCATATGCCAGATATTATTGCCATCTGTCACATTTTCAATCCAACATTCACGTAATGGAATGGAAGTATAGTGGTGGTTAAATAATTTCATTTTTTTTTAAATTTTTCAAAAGATGGTAAAATAATTTTCAAAATTTTTTCTTCTGAAATAGGTTTAAAATGTCAAACGTAGAAATTTTAAATTTGAGCAAAAAGGAAAGTTTCTTTCTATTCTATAGTAGTGCTAAAAAAGTTTAAAAATTAAAAATTACGTATTTTTTAAAATAGGTTTAGAATGCTATGAAACGTGAAAATTTTAAATTTGAGCAAATAAAAAAAAAATCGATGTTTTAGTGGTAAAAACTTTTTGAAAAATTTTGGTGAAAAAAAATTTGAAAAACTTTTTTTCTGAAATACCTAGTTTAGAATGTCATGAAACGTGAAACTTTTAAATTTGAGCATTCTAGTGTTGAATTTTCTTCCAAACTGGTAACAAAATTTTTCCGAAATTGGTTTGGAATATCATGAAACCTGGAAATTTTAAATTTGAAGAAATAAAAGAAAATTCCATCTATTTTAGTGGTAAACAAATTTTCAAAAATGGTAAAAAAAAATTTCAAAACATTTTTTTTTAATCAGGCTTAGAATGCCATGAAACGGGGAAATTTTAAATTTGGAGAAAGAAAAAAAAATTATTTCATTTTAGTAGTAAAAAATTTTTCAAAAATATTGGTGAAAAAAATTTTCAAATTTTTTTTCCTGAAATATGTTAAGCGTGTCATGAAACGTAGAAATTTTAAATTTGAGCAAAAAAAATTGTTTTCATCTTGGTAAAAATTTTTTCAAAAATGTTGGTGAAAAAAATTTTCAAATTTTTTTTTTCTGAAATTGGTTTAGTGCGTCATGAAACGTGGAAATTTGAAATTTGAGCAAAAAAAAATTTTTTTCAGTATTTATTCCGTTTAGACGGTCCACCCTGTATTTTTCCAGTGAAATTTCTACCATTTCTTCGCTGACAGTAGCGTCAACTACCTACCAAATTTGACTGCTCTCCGTCAAGTAGTTATTTAGTAAATGCACCAACAGACAGACAGACAGACAGACTGACGGAATTGAAAAACCTATATTTTCGGAATCTACGTGTTCTGAAACGTCAGAATCCGAAAAAATCTCGGAGGGTGATTTTTTCTCGAATACAATACTTCCCTTCGGTATGCGAGGGAAATAAAATGATAATTCTTGATTTTTCGTTGATATTACACAAAACTTGAATAGTATTAATTTGTGTACGTACTGAAACAGGTGGACATCATGTGAAGCATTTGTTATTACTGTATTTTTTAGAATAAACTGTTCTTTTCTGTTGTTCTTTTGTTCTAGAATTATAAATACATGTTAAATGCAAATGAAGGAGAAAACGATAATTTATTGTATTTTGATTGATACTACAAACATATTCAAGAGTACCTTTTTTGTAGCCCTTTCAATGCCTTATAAAATTGTTCGAGTATTTCGTAATATTATAGAGTGATTAAAAATTAAAGACAGTTAAATAATAATTATTGTGAAAAAAATTGGAAATAAAAGATATTTGGTTGTTATCAAGTTCACATAGAGTACCAACATTTGAAAATGTTATCTTCAATATAACGGATATTATTGAAAAAAAAAATTCTTTGTCTCACTTTAAGAGAATGTACTTCCCCAGTTATGCATTTTTGAACTAAGGTAAGTTGGGTTATATGGGCCCAATATGAACTCAGGAATCACAGGCTTCCATTCGGGAACTCAATTCCGGGACACCCTGTACATAAAATTTGAAATAATACTGAGGTTGTATTATTTAGAAAATTTTCTTCCTTAAATAGGTACTTGAAGATTTTTCACTTATCAAATTAGTTACTTTATCCCTTAAATTATAAAGTGAAATTAATGAAAACAATACTGTATACTTCCTGTTTCCAGTTATATTATTAACATTGTGACAGCTGAAAAATACTCAAAAGATACAGCAGGATTTTTGAAATACATACTTTCTTATTTACTTTTACCTAAAAACAGTATAAACAATATAAACCATCACCATTTTGAATCTTTAACTTTTGATACCCGCGCCTTCGTGATAACTGCAAGATGAGAAATCATTGTATCTATTCGAGGGGAGGTACGGTGTAGGTTTCAGTAGCGAGAACTCGATCGGCGAAGTTAAGCAACGACGAGAGAGTCCGTCACTTAGATGGGTGACCGTATCTCATTTCACTATCCTGGTTAAGTAGTATGATCGAACTACAGAATACTATCAAGGAAAAACTTGCAAAACATAGGGAGGAGTCCTGGAATGACAGGATTAAAAACCTGTCAAGAAAGGACAACTCCCTATTGAAAATGTCGCGCCTGTTCAAAAGACCCTTCTCCGCTGTTCCCACACTAATCAACAACAATATCGCTTACAACAGTGATCTAGAAAAAGCTGAGATTCTGGCCACCCATCTACAGAACACCAACACCACAACGCCAAACACCATACCCTTTCATGACCAAGTGACGCACACGACGCAGACGACTGCAGACAGATTTCCCATTCCCCCAAATCGACTATCCAAAATGTTAACAAATCCAACTGAACTCAAAAATATGATAAAAACCTTCCCAAATAATAAAGCCTCTGGTCCCGACACAATTCCCAACATAGTCCTTAAGAACTTACCAAATAAAATGCTTTGCCAAATTACTTACCTCATTAACTCCATTCTTAAACTGCAGTATTTCCCGGAAGATTGGAAGTTAGGCATAATAATCCCTATTCTGAAACCAAATAAGCCGCCCCATAGCACTGCAAGCTACCGGCCGATATGTCTCTTGAATACCCTTTCCAAATCAACGGAGAGGGTTGTTCTCAGAATATTAAATAAAATTGTAGCAAAAAATCGGTTAATACCGAATTTTCAATTTGGTTTCAGAAAGTGACATAGTACCACACATGCCTTATGCAAGGTAGTACAGGACACCTACCTTGCATATACCAAAAAACAGTGCTCAGTTTTGTTGCTCCTTGACATAGAGAAGGCTTACGACACCGTCTGGCACAACGGGCTGCTGTATAAACTCGACAGCACCCTGAAGTTGCCCAGCTACATAGTGGCCTTGATAAGATCTTATATCAGGGGACGATTTATTACAGTGTGCGTCAACAACGTATATTCATCACGCAAACGTTTATTGGCGGGTGTCCCCCAGGGGGCAATCCTTTCCCCTCTCCTCTATAACCTATACACTCACGACGCCCCATCCTACCCTAACTCCAACATCCTCTTTTATGCAGATGATACTGTACTTTATGCACAATCATTTTACGCGCAGACCGCGACACAAAAAGTGCGGTATCATCTGCAACTCCTCCAGATATACTTCCAGAAATGGAAAATAAAAATTAACAATAACAAGACTCAGACGATCAACTTTAACAGAAAATTCACAAATACCAAGACTTTTAACAAACTTAAAATAGACGGACAGACGATTGAGGAGAGAAACTCAGTAAAGTATCTGGGTTTAACCCTGGACAAACGGCTGAGTTTCACCCCTCATGTAACCCAGACAATCAACAAGACGTACGCCTCACTTAGTAAACTGTATCCTCTCATAAGTCGGCGGAGTAAGTTGTCCATCGAAAATAAATTAACGTTGTATAAGGTTGCGTTTAGGCCCTTGTTGACCTACGCGTGTCCTGCGTGGAACAACATCTCCGCCACACAATGTAAGAGGATACAGATAACACAGAACAAACTCATTCGATTACTTACAAACGCTGACCGGTACACGCCGATAGCTGAATTACATCGGGCAACGGATCTCCCGATGATTCGCGATTTTATTGACGAGACCTCGCAAGAGTTCTTCGCCAATAAAATACAGCTATCAGCCCTGACGACGGACTTGACAAACGTACGAGCTCATGAAAACTCCACCCACAGACATACACTCATACACCAACGACTACCTGTCTACTACGATAGACGGTGACAATAACGAACGCCCGACAAGACAAGACACACACAAAAACACCCGTAACCCACCAACATTCTTTCTACTACCACTCCATGCCCCTTGACCCGCCGATACCCCATAACTGATTTACTTTTCAGAAATCTGACTTAATCTCGCATACACCATGGTTTTACACGTTGATCAATCCATTAAGCAGGTTTTTTTAAATTTAATTTTCCTGCATACGTTTAAACATTATTTTTGTTCCATACCTATGCCCCATGACTAAAGCTTTAGGCTCTTATCTTTATACCTGCGGTAAAAAATCAAAGATAATAAACATTAATTTATAAGAAGTGTTTGATAGTAGCTATAAATTCTAATAAGCTTTGCATAGGTCCCCAGCCTTACCACCGGCTCGTCGTTTTTATGAGTTTATAATCTTTTTATAAATGATAAAGATGATGTTATTTTATATGTATTTTATATATATACTTTCACAATAAGGTACCTAGCATATAAGTTTAATGTATTGTAATTTAATATCGAATAAATGCTTTAAAATGGTAAAAAATGGTTAAGTAGTGGAATAGCATTAGCTAAACTTCGCCAGGACGTTAAAACAAATAAGACGTTAAAATAAAAATAAAATTTCATGATAAAATTTTCTTTTTTCTTAAGGGATCCCGTCGCTGAAAATAACTGAAACTTATAATTAAGTTAATTTTTTATTAAAATCAATCATACTTTTTCGACAAATCAATAGATTAATTGGTCAATTAAGAAAAATGAATCATTTTCTAAACAAAAAAATATTTTTTTAAAAACGAATGAATAAAGAAATCTGAAGTTTTTAGAGAATTTGTATTTCATATGTACTAAAAAGTTGAATAAAACGAGGGGAAGCTATATCATGCTTATTCTGCTACATCCTTTCGGCAAAGACAACGACAAAGATCGCGACCAGTTTCAAATCATTGTCATCATCTCTGTCGAAGATAATTCCTTGAGAACAGGGTAGCTATTCTGTCATTTCAGTGAACGTGAGCATTTGTCGCATTGAGTTAGAAGCTAGCATTATTTGTCGTGAGAGGAGAGAGCTCATATTACAATCCCTTCCCAGAGAAACAAAAATACTATTCTGTAACTACAATGACTACGCGGGGACGTGAAGTGATCCTCCCAGAGTGGCCAACAGTAGCTCCTACATTTCAACCAATAGAATTGCCGCAACCCATGATCGAAGGGTCGTGCGTTGGATGATGGGAAATGCATCTTGTCAAAATGCGAGTTTCTGACATTCAAAATGAGTGCAATTTCTGTTATTTTGTAAAAGTGACATAATTTTCTGTTAGGTTAAGAATAATAACATCAAAAATTCGTTTCAACCCGATGAATAGTGCCTTAAAATATATTTTGATTAAATGGGTGGAAAAACAACTACAGCTTCTGTGGATCATTTACAAATCAGTTCACAAAAAGATGCCAAAAAATGTGGGAAAGAGTAATAACCACTTTAAATACTGTCCCTGGAAACTAATAAAAACAATTCGGAGCAAAGAAAAGTAAATTTAATTTGTAAATTGTACATAACTGACTTGTATGATATATTGTATAATATCCACAAGCATGTTCTTTATTTACTTAATTATAAAAGCCCTATTCGCTAAGCCGAAGGGATTGCTAATGCAATGAAGTTGTTGTGTTCTTTTTGAGGATTTTTCCAGCAATCTGAAGGTCACATAGTGCCTCATTGATAATTTAGTACATCGGCAATATTCATCCCCCTTTAATCCCCTACAGTTTAAGAAACACAAAACTCATTGTATAACACAAAATTACTTCAAATAAACAAATGTCATGCCACTGACATCCAAATAAAATGACAGTTTGCCCAAAAGTGAGGTTATACTTTCATCCTCTCATGCGTGAACGGCGCGACCTCTACAATTTACAAAGAGAAGCAAGTTCCCCGATGTTTGGCGTGATGTGACCGCTCCCACAGTTACAGAATACGCTATTTTGGTTTTCAAGAGAACTCCGCCCACTTTCTCATGAAAACATGTGCTCACATCACATCACACCGATACAGGATAGTTACCCAGCTATACTGTTCGCTTTTCATTTCCGGTAAACATAAGTTCTATGATAACCGAAATAATACTCTGTTTACTGATCGGAGGTTTGTTTAATCTTCCTCTAATCATAAAAAAAATGAATCTAACCTTCACTTTAGTTTATTTCATCGCTATTTTAGTGACAATATACAACATCCTTAAAATGGCTACTACTCTAAGCAATATTTTTCCAAGGCTGTTGGTCTTCCCTACACATCTCTAATTTTATTCAGTTGCTCACCAAATTCGATTTTCATAATACCTCTTGTTATCTGGTATTCGTATAATATTTTTCTCCTTCGTTCTACTAGCTTTATTGCTATTAATTAGATTGCATTCTTCGGCATTAAAGGAAGCATTTTTTGATACTGTAGTTTGCACCAACTTTGTATCCCTAGATACGTCAGATTTTTTCTGATCTCTTTTTGAGACGTTTTCCCCTGACACACATTTTCCTTCCCTCGCATACCGAAGGGAAGTATTGTATTCGAGAAAAAATCACCATCCGAGATTTTTTCGGACTTTTTCAATTCCGTCTGTCTGTTTGTTTGTCTGTCTGTCTGACTGACTGTCTGTCTGTCCCTCCGCCTGTCTGTCTGTCTGTTGTTGCATTAACTAAAAAACTACTTGACGGAGTCAAATTTGGTAGGTAGTTGACCCTACTGTCAGCGAAGAAATGGTTAAACTTTCACTGGAAAATATACAGGGTGGACCGTCTAAACGGAATAAATAATGAAAACATTTAAAAAGATTTTTTTGAATTTTTTTTTTACCATTTTTGAAAAAAATTTACCACTAAAATAGACGGATTTTTTTTTGCTCAAATTTAAAATTTTCACCTTTTATGACATTCTAAACCTATTTCAGGAAAAGAAATTTGAAAATTTTTTTCACCAACTAAAATAGATGGAAAAATCTTTTACTTTGCTCAAATTTAAAATTTTCACGGTATTCTAAACCTATTTAAAAAAAACACATAATTTTTAAATTTGTAATTTTTTTTACCACTACTATAGAATAGAAGGAAACTTTCCTTTATGCTCAAATTTAAAATTTCTACGTTTCATGACATTCTAAACCCATTTCAGAACAAAAAAAATTAGAAATTTTTTTTTCCAACATTTTTGAAAAATTTCAAAAAAGATGAAAACTTTTTAACCACCACTATACTTCCACTCCATTACGTGAATGTGGGATTGAAAATGTCATAGATGGCACTAATATTTGGCATATGCACCTATTATACCTTTATTGAAGAATGTACAGGGTGCTCATCCGAAGAAATAATTCAGTCATGGCGGACATTTGTAAAGGTATTTGCGCAAGCCTTCCATATTTGGCACCTGTTATTTAGTATTGAACGTTTTCTGTTGGATGAGCACTCTGTATATTTTTTTGACCAAAAGTTATCAAGTTTTCTTTGTAATAATAGTGATTTAACTATATTCCGATTACTATTCTCAATGTCATTTCGTAATTAACAATTTTTTAGAGTGACCGCCATGCACAAATAACGAGGGAAGTTCTGTATAAATACCTTTACCGGTATTTTTTTTTAGTTTTCGTATACCCCAACTTTTCACATTTATGATAATATTAGTTGGTAACTAATCTTTCTGCGTTACACTCGCATTAAAAGAGGTATTTAGTCCACGTCTTACGGTGACCTAAAACTTCGTACTAATCCAATAAATGCAAAATATGCAACTTTACTGATCTCAATTGACTTAACTATTAAATAAATTGTCATGAATTATAATCCGATTAAAACTATCGTAAGGTATCCTCATCAACTGAAGACACAATCCATAAAAACATTTTCTGTTACGTAAAAGGTGCTTCTTATAAACCGTGTATAAAGACAGAGCTCAAGTGTGCCTTCAGGCATATTAATATATATTTATTCTCAAATTTTACAGAAGTTGCAAAAAATTGCAATGCGATTGTAACTACAAATATCGTCTCACCTAATTGGTATAGGAATAGGGCAAAGTCTAGATAGTTTCCATGTTTCATTAGCAGGCAAGCAATTTTTGGTTTTAATGTTCGAATACTTGCTGTTACCTGTTTTTTGGTTACATTTTGTACTGTATATGTAAGTGTATTACTGGCTCTAGGTTATTAAGATGAATATTTGTGTTCTGCGGAAGAAGGCATGACGATTCAAAATGTGACTCAAGTACATCAGCTATCAACTTGCTGTTAGTTAGATCTTGTCCGTTATATTTCATCGTGAGAGCTATAGTATGATCATATTTCTTGATCGATATACAAGCCCAAAATTTAGTAGGATCATTTCTAATATTATTTTCGATTTTCTGGGAACTATTTATTGCAGCTTTAATTTTGACCTAAGAAACTTAAATTCTTTATATAAGTCACACACCAGTTGCTTCATAAGTGCATGGCCACGTCGGCTAATTTGACTCCCCCTTAGTCCTTGAGTTTTTAGCTTTCTAAGAGAAGTTAAATGCAAAAGTTGCAAGGTTTCATTTATATTTTTTTAAATTACAACTAAAAACACAATAGGCTATGTGATATAAAAACCCGCTGCCTAAGGAATCACTAATTCCACATCTTGATTCTCCATCCAAGTCTCTTTAAATGAAAACATCTTGACTATATTTGCATTCTAGTATGTGGAAATAATTGGTCATAGAATTTTAATAATATTTCTGGCAAACTTCATAAAAAGAAAATTTTGAGGCGTTGGTTTCTAGCATATATACCAAAAATGAAGTTTGTGGGCTCTCATTAGCATGCTCTACTTATTTCCGCATTTTACACCTCCCTCCCTCCAACGAAATCATCTTAATCTGATATCATTACAATACATAGTGTACCAAATTTCAAGTGAATATCTCAGTTATATTTTATTGGCCCGTTAAGAATGGAGTAGGGATGGTGAGGGTTTGAAAAAATTTATAAATCTATATTTTCCTCTAAGTTGAAAAATATTAGAAATAAATCTGAGGCCTTGGTTTCTAGTATATACACCAAATTTCAAGTTTACAGAAACTTGAAATTTGGTGTATATACTAGAAACCAAGGCCTCAGATTTCTTTCTAATATTTTTCAACTTAGAGGAAATTATAGATTTATAAATTATTTTAATCTTACAGCTTGCTTTACTTATTTTTCGCTATTTACCTTCTACTTGCCTCCCCCCCCACTCCTTCAACAGAATCATGTCAAAATATAATCTACTTTCAGATATCGTTATAAGTTATAATACATGGGTGTACCAAATTTTAAGTGAAAATCTTAATTTAATTTTATCAAATCTATTAATAAGGGAGTGGGGATGGTGGGGGGTATGGAATATATTATAAAAAAAACCTCAGGCCATCGCTTATACACCAAATCTGTACTCTTACCAGCTTGCTTTACTTATTTTCCCCTATTTAATTCCCAACCTTTCAACGGAATTATCTCAAAATATAATCTAGTTCCAGATGTCGTTATGATACATACATTTGCCAAATTTCAAGTGAATATCTCAATTTTATTTTATCAATCCCTTTAATAATGTAGTAGGGGTGGTGGGGACGTTGAGAAATATCACAAAAAATCTGAGGCCTTGGCTTCTAGTACATACACCGAATTTCAAGTTTCTGTACTCTTACCAGCTTGCTTTACTTATTTCGCCCTATTTACCCCTATTTATCTCCCAATCCTTCACCGGATATGTTAAAAAAACAATCCAGTTCCAGACCTCGTTAGAATATATGCGTGCACAAAATGTCAAGTCAATATCTTAAAAAGTTCCGGAGAAAACGTGCGGACAAAAAAAAAAGTTACCGACAGACAGACAGAGCGACAGACAGACAGAACATTTTCGCTCCAATTTGAAATCTCGACGTTCCATGACATTCTAAACCTATTTCAAGAAAAAGAAAATTTTGAAAATTTCACTATGTGGATGTGGAAGTAAATGAATATCAGTGTTTTCAATGCGATGCCCTTTTTATTTTTTCAGTTTCTTCTAGACCTCTTTTCCCTGATTTTAAATATATATGGTTTGATAGTTCTAGTGTAATATTTTTTGACTTATCTACGTTAAATATGGTCCAGATTGCATATTTATGTTTCTCGATGGCGTGGCAGCGCACTGATTATCTAACTACCACATTTGTTATATGTACGTAAATAATAATCATCATCAGGGAATAGGTAAAAGATATGTCAATCCTAAGCACGACAATATTGGCTATTAAAATGTCTCATTAAAACAAGTTAACTTTTGTTTTTAATAAAATTTATAGAATTCATAATATGACGTAATAGAATAGAATAGAATAGAATATCTTTATTTTCCAACTAGACTGAGACATCAGTATGTGCATCGTCATACACATTATAAATTGCTAAGTTACATTGAGAATTAAACAAAATTACAATTAAAATTACAATTAAAAAATAGGCAGATAGTTGCAGAAGCATTATTACTTATCTATATTTAATATAAAATCAGTCAATAATTATAAAAAGATATTTTGTTATTGGGTAAAAGTTACATAAATTCTATGATTTAAAATTCCTAGAAAAATATATGTTAAAAGAAATATATATCATAAGTACCTACTGGAGTAAAATTTAAAAAAAGAAAAACACTTTAAAAGATAAATATATATATATAAAAAAAAAATATGTTTCAGATTTATAAAAGTCATCTATAGAAGAAAATTACGTTGTATTTATGTAGTCGTTTATGGAATAAAATGCATGAGTTTGTAGATAGTTTTTTAACGAATGTTTAAATTTGTACAATGTATTTGAATTTCTCATGCGATCGGGAAGTTTATTATAAATGTATATACCGGAATAATAAAGGCCTTTCTCAAATCTTGTTGTTTTATGTTTAGTTGGCTGCAATTGTGTTGTATGTCTTGTTTCATAGGTGTGGTTTTGTGAATTATGCTGATATAATTTTATATTATTACGAACAAAAATTGCAACTTTGTAAATATACAGACAGGGTAAGGTCATTATTTTTAGGGATTTAAATAGGTCTCTACATGTCTGTCTGTTACTGGATTTAGTGATAATTCTAATTGCCTTTTTTTGAATCCTAAATACTTCTATTGCTCTACTACTATTTCCCCAGAATTCAATACCATAAGACATAGCGGAATTAAATGATCCATAATACATGTTAACCATTTGCTCTGTACTACAGTATTTAATCATTATTCTCAAAGAAAAACAAATTTTTGATAATTCTTTGCACATACATTCTATCTGTTCATGCCAATTAAAGCAATTATCTATATAAATTCCTAGAAATTTTGTATTATTTTTTTATGTTATTTCTGTGTTTATTATGTTTATCTTAAAGGCATCACTTATAGTGGAATAGTACAATATCTCGGTTTTTTCCGAATTTAACTTAAGGCCATTTTCATTTAACCACGTCACTATATTATTTACAGTTTGTTCCGTCTTTGTTTGTAGAGTGACTTTATTTTTGTTTCCGAGGATGGCAGTGGTGTCATCGGCATACAATATAATTTTTGAGTGTTCTATGTGTAATGGCAAGTCGTTAACATATATTAAGAATAGTAAGGGTCCCAGTATTGACCCTTGTGGTACGGATATCGGGGGCAGATTTTCCCAAGTTGATCTTTGTTGATGATTTTGGTAATTTATTTCAACTAGCTGCTTTCTATTTAACAAATAGGATTTAATGAGCTCTAATGGAGTACCCCGCACCCCGTACCTATCTAATTTTACAAAGAGCAAATCTATATCTATACAATATTTTCTCCAACGGATATGTGCCAACGGCATAATTTCAAATTTACTAAATTTCCTCGCTTTGTATTTGATTACCTTGTACATTTTTAATTTAAACTCTAAGATGTTTTTATGCGTGGTATTACATTTTTGTTTGATATTTCTGCATATTTTACTGACACTTTCATCTTCGGCTTTACGTTAAGAATGTCAAAGCATAGCCAAGCAAAATAATTAATCACATTAAGCACGCTTCATGTCTATTGTTTTAAAGTCGCTCGAAAAATTAATCTTAGTTACTCTTGTAATAATTAATTGCCTCGCATTCATTGAGAACTTTAACAATTTTGTTTTGTGGAAACAATATTTAATCTCTCCGAAACTTCACTTTCTCGAGTAACGTGCGTATTAAGAAGCGATTAGCGTGGAAATGCCACAAGGACTCAGTGAAAGCTATTGTACGTTTTAGTAAGTTATTCATATTATGTTATATTCTTATATAAATACAATTTGCAAAGTGAAATCTCGCACAAAGCTCAATAAATGTTGCTCATAGTTTATTTGTGGAAGAAATTGATTATTCCTGTTATTTTCCTGGGTGCATGCCAAAATCTAAAAGTAAAATGAATAAGAAGAATTCGCAAACTACAAGATTCAAAGTGGAATGTCATTGCGGATTTAATTTAAAAAAATGGCAATAATTTATTTCCAATACTTTAAAATATTTATAATCTTATGAGATGGTTATAGTTTAAGCGGTACATCGAGAAAATCGGCAAAATCTGACGGTTAATGCAGAAAGCAAGAAAATTTGCATGTGATTTGTACACATTCATTGTATTAAATTTACCCGCAGCACTTCGATTTTCGGACATGCAATTCCAAAATGGGGGCCAATTTGTAAAAAAGTAACTTTTATTACTATGTAAAAATTGCGTTATAATTGGGGTGATGATATGATGATATAATAGAAGCATTTGAGTATATTGCTAGGCCAGGTCTACCCCCTACCGAACGAATAAATATTATTCCCTCCTGCAAAGCACCTTTTTAACGAGCCCCAAGTAAGAACAAGAAATCCAGTTGAAAGGTGCATCGGTGTTTGGAAAATGCGATTTCCTGTTCTTTCCCTGGGAATTCGACTGAAGATCGAAAGTAGAAGCCATTGTTGCAGCAACTGCCATACTGTACAATATAGCATGTTTGCGGCATGAGGAAATACCACCAGTTGATGACCAACAGCAAGAAGCTATTAACATTGTCAATGAAGTGGTGGTGGAGAATATGGGGGATAACAGGGTGATTGGCAATGATACAGTCACATTACAGTTAATAAACTATTTTAATGGACTTCTGTGAAAAATGTTATGTAACAGTCTTTTAGGTTATAAACGCTCCTAACACCCATTGTACATCATATGGTGATGAGTATGTTTGTTCGTGAGTGTAAAAAATAAATAAATATTTTAAAAATTAATGTTTTATTTTAAGAAAACTTAGCTTTTACTTAATATCGTATAAAATGTGTAAATACAAATAAATAATTGATATAATAAAAAAAGATAAAACGAAGGTAATTTTCTAGAACACGGCCCTATGCAATTATAAGAGGTGAATTTGTAGGTAATTTATAACTTCTTGTTAAGTAACGTCGCCTTTTGCATTTCTAATATTTTCAATTTTGCTCGATGATATTGTCTCATAAGCTCTATTTCCACATCTGCTTTCCTCTTCATATTCATCATCTCCAATTCATGCTTTTCTCTCATAAATTTGAGTTTTTGGCATTGTACGTCTTCCATAAAACGTGCCTTTGCTGCTTCTACAGCAGATTTTGCATCTGCCCACTGGAAAACTCTGCTAATTGCAGCTTCAGACTTGCATCGAGTATTCTACTTAAGGACTTTAGACTTACTTGCCCTTATCATAGCCGGACTGTACTTTCACCAATTTCCTGATTAATTTTGACTTTGAGACACTACAAAAGTAAAAAAAAAGGTGTAAGAAAATCTGTGACGTAGGTACCTATTATTTACTTTTGCTAATTTCTACTGTAATTTCTATCTGTGGCTGAATTTCTTTCCTGTTTTCGAGTAGAACTTCAGCATGGAGCTGCGATGGGGTTGAAGTGCAGGCATATACTGAAAAGGAAATAACTCGAATATGGACTTATATAAGTAGTGCGAACAACTTACTGTGGTCTTCTAAAACGTCCAGAGATACAGCTTCTTCAATAATTATTTCGTTCAAATCTTCTTGGCTTGAAACAGACTTAAGAGCTTGATTCTGTCCATCGGATTGCTCCATTATTGCTAGAATAAAATGTTGAAAATGATTTGCAAAAGAAACTTATTATTGTAGACTAACAATTTTTAAACAGATATGTTCAAAGTATATTTGTATCAACTTATTTGTATCTCCATCAAACTGTGAAATGTCTCCATCAATTTTGCTCGAGCCAAGAAGTTCTTTGACTTCCTGATCCAGTATCGTAACTTTGGCTTCTCGATAAAGACCACCACCAGTACCTCGCACATACAATTTTTTATCAGGGAACTTCTTTTTCGGTCTCTTTTTAATATTATCGTTTTTTTAGAACTTTATCATTACGGGAATTCTCTCCAGAAATACTATTAAATTCACTTTCTATCATTCGCCAAGTCTCTCCTTTCTGGAAATTTGCTTGGGAATCAGAAAGCTTGAATTCGACGATATTTCTCTATTTTCTTACCGAGTAGATTAATATAGACTCCTCTTTGGCGGAAAAGTTTGCAGATCTTTTTCTATCATTCATATTCTCTCAAAACAAAAACTAAGGTTGACGATTGTATTGTAAAACTCTTGAATATGAATCACAGGTAACTATCATGAATGCCGAATGTCTAATGTCCACAAACTACCCAGTAGTTTGTGCTAATGTCACATCACAAATTCTTCAAAATCTACAGTGTGCAAACGCCGACACTACCAGCTGACATTTGAAAGTAACAGAACCTAGCACTACTGAACCCGGATGAATTACGCTTTACAGAACGGGAATATACCTGAGCTCCGGTTCAGCTTAAGCCGTGGCTCAGTTGAACCTACGCTGAACCTGGTATTGTAAAACTGGCCCTTAGAGCAGCATATCAAGTAGGTCAAATCTAGGACAGATCTGATGTTTTGGAAAGTCAACCAGAGTCAAGTAAATGGGGATGGAAAATTATTAAAAATGGATGGAAGCCCATCTGGTCCAAATTGCCAGGAATCTGGCAAGGTTGTAGAGAGCTAGAAAAATGCGGTTGTTCAAGCGATTGTAATACCATGCGTTGCCTATGCAGAAAAATGATTTCCCCTGCACCCTTAAGTGCAAGAAATGCAAAGGAAAATGTAGCAGCAAAAGGTATAGGGCCTTCTACATTTATTAAAATACTTTCTTGTTAATTTCTTTTTTTTTTAATTACAAGCCATATGATTCCAGTAGCGATGACGAGGAAACTGTTACGATTTTATTTTGTATTTTGTTATTAAAAGCCATCTTTCTAACTTCAGAATTGTATTTTTGTTATAATTCCTTTAGAATTTTATTTTTTTGACGTCACCATTGGAATCAGTGACCTCAAATTATACTTAAACGATACCTCACATAACATATTGCATTATTTAAAAAAAATGTTAAAGTTTAAAATAGCCGCCGAGTTTTTAAACAAATTCTATTATTCTTGCACTATGACTATTTTTGTTACATTTGCTAACCTTAAAGCGTTCACCTACAGTTTGATAACAGTCTTTGGATATATTCTTCTTTTGTTTTAAAACATTTTACCCGAATTTTTTAAAATGGCTGCCATTTTTGTCTATGAGGTCAGGGGTCAAAGTGCTGCGGATCAAATTACTTCTATAAATATACAAAGCATACATGCCAAAGGACTTGCTTTCTGCATTATTCGTCAGATTTTTATGCGTACCGCTTATACTATTAGCATATATAGCCTACTCATAAATTTAATATATTTACTGTCTGTCTTATTCTAGCACTAAACACAAACTCAGCGAATCGTTCAAACGGTCCAGTATAGAATAAATAAAATTTCGAAGGAACTGCGGTGTACTTCCGATTACAATAGTAACCGATAATTATTAGTCATTGCCAGAGGGGCGCAACAGTGCCCTGTCAGTGGACTAAAGCCAGCCTAGAGGATAGAAGTATCCCATTTAGGCGGGAAATACATTGAGGTAGGAAACCCTTAAGTAGGAGTATTATCTCCACTGCTGCGAACCGTTCTTGTTGATGATATCCTCTGAAAAACTTCTGCTGAAGACTTTTACTGTTCAGAATATGCTCACGACCTAGTAATAATAATCAAGGGGTATTCGTTCACAAAGGGCCCTAAATATTGTCGACAGGTGGTGTAATGAGAAAGAACATTATGTAAATCCTTGTCATAATATCTGTGTAATGGAGGCAAGTCTAATACGACTTCCAATACAGTTATGGGAGCGGCTATTATAGCCCCCATAACGCACACGCAGGCACTTGTATACCACTTGGCGGCCCTATTGCTCTCAACTGCGGTGTCTTAATGCGCCATGATACTGATCCGTTAGTCGTCACTTTTGCATGAAGAAGAGCATTCGGAGAATTAAAGCTCCCCAAGGTGTGCAAAATTTGTCAGTGTGTTAAAATACCTAGACCAACAACTGACAAGCAATGCCCACATTCCTAGAGTTGCACAGAAAGCAACACTAGCACTGGGAAGATGCAGGCAGATGTGTGAAAAATATCGAGGGTTAAATTTCAGTGATCCTATGATTTTATAACGGGGTAATAAAGCTCGGATCAGTAGCATAGTGGATTAAGACATCGCAGTTGAGAGCAATAAGGCTGATAAGTGGCGTACAAGTGCTTGAATGTGCATCATGGTGGCTATAAATTCCGCTCCCGCAGCTGTATTGGAAGTCCTTCTTGACTTACCTCCATTACACAAGAGAGCTCGTTCACTGGTGCACAAGCTAAGCAATATCCAACACTAATAAGGTAGCAACAGGGAACAAGGCGGTGGACGGTGAATGCCATTCCAGGAATACCAAGGTATACTAGAGTCTTCATTAATAATTTCCAGATTAAAATGTCGTCACAAAGAGTTTGATAAACGAACTCCTCCAAGAAAGAAGAGGGAGTCGGAACTGGGACTTACGGGAATATACTAAGAAACTTGGTAAGTCTGGAAAGATACACCACAGTGTTTTAGGATGAAGTGGCCACGATACAGTGGCATGCAAATTAAATTATGGGGCAAGGAACTGAAATTTCAGGTTTCATGCAGGTTGAATCGAGACCAGTATGGCACTACTAAATGTCCTTATAGATTTAGAGAGTTAGAATAACGTGATGTGCGTATCAGGACACAAGACAAAGTTTCCCATGATTGAGAGAGGTCAGAAAATTCATTATAGAACGGTCTGCCAAATTCACGAAGAATCGATTATACCAAGATAGAAAAGCCATTAGGATAAGAGTGTGTCTTCTAATCGGATACTATCGACTTAATAGACTTATGGATCTAATGAGCCTGGCAGAAGAAGAAGAGGAAGCCTCAGTCCAACTACTTGGTTAGGAAAAATCATAAGCTGATATCAACACTAAGAAGCACTTATCAAGGCAAATATAAAGGATGAGACCTCTTAAGAAAACTATAGAGCAGGCACACCACAATAGATCCAAGGGAATACGGAAGTCAAGGTCAATCAGCCAGATCCTTTTTAATCTAATTAGTGCTAATAGCAGGAAGGCAGCCAAATTGTATCGAAGAAATCTTTTATTAAGACAAAAGTGTAATATATAGGTTGAGTGAAAAGTCATCGTATTTCTTTAAGAGTGTGTTAGCAGAGCTCATTAAAATTAATTTAACCACAATCTCCATTTTTCAAAATTCAATAGTTTTTGAAGTATTTTAATTCCTCTGTTCTCTTAATACTCCAGTAAATAAGTCGAAAATTGTGTAAAAGTTAGGAAACAGCACCGATTTTAAGTTCCTTCTGCATTGTGTTACTTGAACCCTCAGGATCATTCGTTACCATTAACACCTTTGCGGACGGACAAAATGGAGGAGTTATGAGGGTTATAAGCTCTAAAAATGCCCCAAAAATTAAGCCTTGAAAAAAAACTTTGAAAATGAAAATTTCGGCCAGGAAATTCCTATTCGGGAGTTTTCTTTGTCGCTGATAATGAATCCGATGTTCAATAAGAGGAAATTCAAAATGGCGGGCGACAGCGAAAACCCCCAAAAGAAAAAAATACGAATATTTCCTGAGAAATTGTCTGTACTTCCAGTCCCTTTTCAATTTCCTAAATTGGACCTCAGTTTCGTGATCAGCGATCTCCAAAACCACCGAGTATTCATTTTCAGCCGAAGAACGAAAAGAATACGAGTTTTTTTAAACAATTGACTCTACTTCCGCTTCGCAATTTTGAGTTTAGCAAGGTAGACCTCGGATTCGTAATCAGTGACCTCGAAAACCCCCCGAATATAGATTTTCAAGGCCAAAATATTCATTCTCATCTTTTCTGGAAATTAATTCTACTTCCGGTCCGCCATTTTGAATTTACCAAATTAGAACTCGGATTCGTAATTAGCCTAGAAAACCCACATACTTATATTTAAAAAAAAATGATAATACTTTAAACGGACAAATCATCTTAAAAACTTCTATGCTTAATTACCATTCAAATGATGCGGTTCGTGAATAAAACTAAAGATTAAAAATCAATATCTGAGGGTTGGATCATATGTATCTTTCCAAGCATGATTTCAATATGCAAAAATATACAGGTTGCACCATTAAAAACATTTGATTTTCATGCAATTTGCATAGAAATCGAAAGTCGGTCAATTTGGATTTTTACATGATATAATTGGAAATTTTGTCTCACTTTACTGCACTACGTTGTACAATAATCCATTCACCCACTCAAACGTTATAATAGTATACCCACGAACTGAGCCACCCGGTATAAAAAACGGGTATATAAATTGAATTGCGCTATTTGCGTAATCGATTTAAGAGACTTATTTCAAAGAGTCGTGAAATGTGAGGATTATTGAGAGCAGTTCATGTCAGCTAATAAACGGTTGGCGGTTGAATCACAGGAATTGAGTATTTGATGGCCCTTGGAAGTAAATCGAGAAAATAAAATAACGGGACTTAGCAGGATAAGTATGGTCTAGCTGCCTTCGCATCTTGGGAACTTTTTTGGACATTTAAAATACAAATCCTGTGAAAGTTTCAGATTTCCTCATTGATAAAAAAAAGTGTTTTTGTATTTTTTGAATTCTGAAAACAATTTGTTCTTGTTAATTGACTGGACCGATTGGTTTACCAAAAAAGTATTATTTGACTCTAATTAAAGGGTATTTTAAAAGAGTTTCAGTTATGTGCATCGACGGGATTCCCCGAAAAAAATAATATTTTATCATGATTTTTTTTTCAATTAAGATATTCTGCGAGCACAACGACGCAAACTTTTCTGCATTATCGTTTCCTATAACATATTTTTTGCCAAAGTGATTGAAGAGGTACACACCATGGTAAAAAAATGAAATCTATTGAGTACTGCTATTATTATTGTAAAAAGTACATTTGAATATATCCCTACCATTCTTTTTCATGTTGTTTGTAGTTTTTAAATGTCCAGAGTGAAGAAGTTACGCCCCTTTTTTAAATCGCATTCTTGTTTTTTTTCTAATTTTCAAACTGATGCACGGAATTTTCATTTTTTTAGTTATGGCGAAGGCGCGGGTATAAAACTCATGACAATTTAGAATCCTTAACTTTTGACATTCGCATCTTGTCAGAACTAGAGAATGCATCTATTTGAACATTAGAAAAACAAGAATGCGATAAAAATAAGGCATAATTTCTCTACTCTGGATATACAGGGTGATTCACGTAGGTCATTCGTTAGAAGTTTTTCGAATTGAAGTTGGATTACAAACTTGAAACTTGGTACGCAGCCACAATCGATCATTCCTGTTCTACCTCCAGCTGTACAGGGTGTGCTAAAATCCGTTACCAACTTTTTTATTTTAAAAGGAAACCTATGAATAGTACTTGCCAACAAGTGCTATTTTGGACAAAACTGATGCTGTGTAAAACGTTAATACTTCCGATCCTGACGTATGGATCTGAGACATGGACCCTAAGTAAAGCCGATGAGACCCTACTCCAAACTCCTGAAAGAAAAATCCTGAAGCGGATATTTGGAGCTGTATGTGACAATGGTGTATGGTGCCGTCGTTACAACTTTGAGCTTTATAAGAAATGCAAACAGGTGGCAAATGTAGGGATGTGGTAACAAGTATAAGAACAGGATGACTCAGGTGGGCAGGATATGTCAATAGAGCTGATGATAATTGTCATCAGCTCTATTGACATGTCCCCCAAGAAAGATCATGGTCTCGGAACGAGCGGGAGCTAGAAGCCGCGGTAGGTCAAGGTTACGGTGGAAGGATGGTGTCGATGAGGATGCACGAAAAATCAGTGCAAGGAACTGGAAGAAAGAGTTGCGGAATCGGCAGGAATGGCGAAAGAAATTGGAGAAAGTCGGGGCAAACAAATGGCTGTAGCACTAAGGATGATGATGAATTTACATGCCTATATATCACGTTGTTGTATAAAGAGCAGGTAATGCAGGAATTACAATAATTTATTTTGATGAAAATATTTATTCTTCTACATATACCCGCCACTGTTTCCTCTGGATTGTTATGCTTTCTCTTCTTTTTTTATGGCTATATGATGAGATTATGCTGGGAGCAAACAAGGTATGTATTAAAGATATAGCTGTTATGTATCTAGATTTGTTCTTTGATCGGAGCCTAGTCACCATTCTATCATGGCTATCTTATTGTTTCAATTAATTCGTGCAATTTTCGTCATGAAACAGTATCCGAATTATGTTGTATTAGAATTGTTTGTAATTTATAGTGAAGATAATATGCCGTGCATTTAGTTTACCGCAAATGAAAAAAGGTACATTTCTTAGGCTTAAAAATACTTTTTGTACAGCCGTACATGAAGTGAGTATTTCAGGTCCTCAAAACAGTCCGTGAAATTCAAATTCACGGCCTTTACCCTTAGTAACGGCCGTAAAACTAAAAGTCACTTTCATAATTGACATTTCTAAAATATGACAAAATGTTCCGTATACATTCAAAACATACCGTTTCCATAGAAACGCCGTGACATTAAGGCCACCGCTAAATGTAGGATAAACGGTGGTGTCATTTTCACCATCTATTCTAAGTATAATTTACGGTTGCACAAATTGTGTTTATACTATGACCGCGAATTTTTTAGCATCCTCGAGATTATCTAGCCTCGTCCGCAAGCGGCCTCGGAGATAATTTTTCTCTCGGTAGGTAAAAAGGGATTTCGGGATTTCGGGTATAAAAATAACTATTTTGATCATGGAAGAGCAGTTAAGCCTCTTGTGAGGAATAAACCTATAACAGGAAATGAAGATATTGCAATTACCGCCCTGGGATAGTTTGAAGCATATTCGCGGGCTTCCATCAGAACAGCATCTGCTAATTTGGGAATTTCCTATACCTTGTTGCAAAGAATTATTTGTCGTCATAAGTTGCATCCTTATAAATTTATAAAGCTGCAAAAGCTACATCCTACTATGTATTTTATTACAAAAAACCCTTCTGGATAGGCAAAATTTTGTCAGCGAGGGGTATTTAATCGAAAAAATCGACATTCTTGGGTTCTCAAGAATCCTCCTATTGTAATGGAGATGGAAAATCTAATTCAATTTCGTATTAATGTATTCTTCCTGTTAATGGACAGTGAGGTGCGATGAAAACTTGAATGGAGAGGGTTATTTAAGAATCTTCAGAGAAATTGTGGAAAAGTACCTGGATGATATACCGCTCAATCGGCTTATCAATCGTAGGTATTAAATAGACGGAGCTCCAGCACATTGTGAAGCCGTATGTGCCAAATTAACGAAACTCTTTGAAGACCGTTGGTGGGGAAATTGGTGGGGAAACAAAGGACTATCACTTTGGTCCGCCCGATCTCCGGGTCTTACTTCTTCAGATTTTTATTTATGGGGTCGGGTCAAAGAATTAGTGTACACGAATTCGATTTTAAATTACGAAGACTTAGAGTAAGGATAGATGAAGCTTTTGATCGTTTGAAACCTTTCAAAATTCGGACAACAACGCTGTCTGTTCAGGAGTGTAATGTAGACTCAATGAAAACGGTGCACATACTGAGTATTTGTATCGAAATAAATAACTTTGTTAATCTCTTCATTTGTTGTTATTTTGTTGTGACTATTTGTTAATGCAATACAATTTTTGAATAAAAATTCGAATGAAACGATTATTTCTAAAGCACGACTCCGATTGAGGAAAAAAATAATTAAAAAAAAAATGTCAATACCTAAAAAACGACTGAAGACATGCATTTATATATTTTAAGTAAATTGTTAGAATTGTCAATTGTTTCCATGCCATTCTTGAAAAACCAATGGATATCACGGCAAGATAAGGTATTTCTTGATTTTTATTGAATAACTCGATTGGGATGAAGTTAGGAATAGGCAATGCTTCAGTAACTCACCCTAAAACTCAATTTTCTTTCGAATGATGTCAAGAAAACAGTAGGACTTTTTGACTATTTCTCATTGCGAATTTGATGCAATTTAAGAATCGCCTGTGCCATATGGTAAAAGATGGGACCATCGATAGGACACCTCGTATAAAAGCTATGTAAAAGCATACAACGTGGAAAAAAATAGTTGGGACGCATTCAAGGGTAGTTTTTACAATATCCTTCATTTTCTATGCACAGTTTATTATTTAATAACAATTAATAAATGGATAGTTTTTTCTCCTTACGCGGTGTGATTATTTGATTATATCCATGTTACAGAAAATATATCGTAGTTCTTCTCGCAGAATATATTAATAAAAAAATATGTTAATTTTTCGTCGCTACAAATAATTGAAGAATTTTTAAATCATCTTTAATTACAGTTAAATAATATTTTTTAGCAAAAAAATAGGTTATGTCAATTAAAAGAAAATTATTTTCTAAATTTAAAAAAATATCATTTTTTATTAGAAATGAATGAATGAAGAAATCTGAAATTTTCACGGAATTTGTACAAAAATGTATAAAAAAGTTTTCAAAATTTCATAGAAAAAGACGCGGAGGCGGCTAGACTATGCTTATCCTATGTCGTCCTTTGTAGTGGTGTTATAAATAAAAGGACGGAAATAAATATTCCCCATATTAAATATGTGATAGTCATTGAATTCTGAACCACTTTTAAGTGTCCGTTCGTTTATACATTTATCGACTGTCTCTCCGTTTTGTAAATAGGATAATTCAAGAGTGGAAAGTCCAACCGTGTTTAAATCTGAATGGTGGTGTTAGCTGGTGAAAGAACCTTACTGCGTTTGAAGAAAATTGGTAAGGATAAAAGCTATTAGATATCGTATTAAATGAAAAAGTATACCTAAACACTAATAAAATTTTATAAAACAAAAATACTACTTAATGTACTATTATTCCGTCAACTAAGCTTTCACTGTCAAGAGACGATTGAAATTAGAAATATAGCAATTACACCTAAAAACGTACTTATTCTTTAAACAGTGAATACAGTTTTATAGAACAATCAACTACTATAAAAAACTTCAAGATAGTGGCGAAAAGTATAATGCTTACATATAGTTACTTTTCAATTGTTCGAGTACAGTAAAATTTAACCTGAATAGGAAAATAATTGCAGTGCTCATAAAATCCTGTAAATATGTTTAATAATATTTGCTTTGCAGAAAATTTACGAGATTTTTTGGGGGGTCGCTTTGCTTTTCAGCCCTTTCTCAACTAGTAGGTCTAGGCGAGGAAGGGCCGAAAAGGTAATTTGTGAATAACCCTACAATTAGTTGCACAGAATTCTTAACATTTTTACAAATTTGTCATTTTATTGGGAGTTAATTTCCTTCAAAAATAAATAGCGATCTATCGATCAACTACTACTATTACTACTACACTGGAGACTAATCAATTTTTGTTTTGTCTTTTTGTCTTTTTGAATATATTTATTTAGTTACTTGAAAGTATTCAAATCTCTAATTTTCAATAAAGTTCCGAAAATGTCTATTAAATAGCCAGTTTTCCACATGAACCCACCGAGCAGGTATCGCTTAACTTGGGGTTAAAAAGTACCTAAGAATGAGCATTCTTAAGGACATATACACGTCTTTATTAAAATCGCAATTATTTCGTTATTATAACAGTTTTAGCGTAAATTTTAGGATATTAAGAGTTAAATTCTACCGAAGAAATGTCCAATTAACCTGCCAGTAGAAATACCTTGAAGTCTGATCATGGTCCTTTTACATTTCTCGATATAAAAGTAATTGTAATAACGATTGACATGTTTACAAATTAATTTATAATATATTCATGAAATGAACAAGATAATAATACACCTGTCATCTTACATATGCATTTTTAGATAGAAAGGGTAAAGTTGCATTCTGGGCTTGCCTTGGGGTCGAGCAACAACAAATGAACAAAATCACAATCAACAAAAATAACACCAAAGACAAATAACTCACAATTGAATCGGGGTTCCATGGATATTGCTATGTTTAAATAAATCATAACGCAGTAATACGTTTATACGGCAATGTTTAACATTAGTGGAGTAAAACTAAAATTGGTAGGGGATGCAATAGTAATTTTTTTATCTAGAATTTGTTCTGGAGATTACAAAAAACCTAGCAAAAAATGTTAGAGTAATAGTATTGTTTTTTTTTGTTTGCGTTGAAGGCATTGCAATAAAAGGAATCTTTGTATTTTCGAAGAAAGCTAGACTTGTTCGAACTTTTTTCAGCATTTAGTAATTTATTTTACAACTGAAAATGAAAACAATGTCCAGTTTTAAACAATTGATGATAATTTAAATAATAAATGATATGTTAACGAAACTTTAGGAAAGTATGCTAATGGTGTTAAAGTATCATACCATATCTCACGTCGAGATGTTTATATTAAAGTCAAAAATTCAACCTGAGCACAACTCTTTTTAGAATGTAGGTTTTTCGAGCCCTCTCCAATGATATCAATAAATACTTCTCAAAATTATTTTTGTCTCATATTTTTGGCAAATATTTTTTTCCGTCAATATTTTATTCAAAAATAAAAATTATTGGTATATGTCAAAAGTATACAAAAGAAAACAATTTAAAAAAGTTTCTACGTCAACTGGAAACCGAGGCATGGCATTTTTTACGTATTAACCATTTCTAAACAAACCGAATGATACAACTGAAATATGTCCGGAATCTTTTCTGTTTTTTAAAACTCTTTGTTGCACGTGTTATAATTTCATTAATTATATAAATTGTTGAAATAATATCGAGTTGAAGTTGTCCGAAAACGTGCCGAAACGACAATGTCGCTCGCGGCCAACTCCTACAGTCCAGTACACTTGAGTGTTTGCTCGAGTATTCTCACCGAGAAATTTAAAACTGCTTCATCACCCTTTATTTACATTGTATACCAATGTCTCTTACCAGATTTTAATTTTATCGACAAATTTTAAGATAATAACACTGTAAAAAAACTCAAAAAAAATTTTACTTTATATTCTTTTCGTAATTCCTCTTTTAATAATTGAAACAAGAGTGTATGTAAATTTCCATATTGACTTATATATTGTTTAACAGAACTTGATATTATATTTTTGTTAAAATATATGATCCCTTTTTCTTTTTTCTTTTAGGGCTCGTCTGTTAGAAGAAAACTCCGAGGGCACTGCAGCCTCATGGGCTTATTATGCTCTCCTTGTCATGCTTCACTCCGCCCACTTCAGTACCCCTGTACCTCTAATCAGATGATACAGGTCTGTGGTTGGATGGGTGCTAATGAGTTCTGGGTCTGTTCATGTTTGCCTGTAGATGCCATATCTTCTGCAAGCCAGTGCCTCGCAGTTAAATAAGATGTGGTCAACCGTTTCCGGCTCCTTGCTGCATAGTCTGCAGTCTAAGTTGCCGTCAAATTTGCCGATTGTATCCAGGTACTTCTTTACAGGAAAGTGTCCAGTCAGAAGTCCTGTTATTAGTCTTAACTGCGTCCTGTTCGTTGTGAGCAGTTCTTCAGTTTGTTTTGTACATGGACCTTTAATATCGATTTCCTGGACCACTCCTCCAGTGGTTCTTGTGTTTACTCTTGACCCAGTCTTTAATCGCCCTTTTGGCTGAGTTCTTGAAAATGCACTGTGCGGGTTCTGGGCCATAGAATATGTTAGCGGCCCCTTGCTTAGCAAGTTCATCAGCTTATTCATTGCCGTCAATTCTGGAGTGTCTTGGCACAGAGAGTAGTTTGACTCTGTTCTGCTCACCCAGAATTTTCAGCTCTTCGTGGCAGTCCCATACCAGTCCGGATGACATATTGTTAGAGGCTAGTGCTCTAAGTGCCGCCTGACTGTCTGATACAATGGAGATCTGCTGATTAACGTATTGTCGATTTGAATTCTCGCGTACACATTCAAGTATAGCCAAAATTTTTGACAGAATACAGTGGCGTGTTGTCCAAGGAAAAGACTTATACTTGCCCTGGGTCTTTCACCATGTATTCCAGCTCCAGCTCCTGTGTTTGTCCTAGACCCGTCAGTACACCAGGTTAGGCACTTTCGTAGTATGTCAGGAGTATCTGTTGACTAGTCCTTCCTATCTCCTAGGGTGATATTGAAGGGCTTGTTAAAGGTGATTTTTGGTATCATGTAGTCTGACCTCATATTCAATAGAGGGTTTTCTACAGTGTTTATTAACCTTAAATGTCCTCCCGATCTTGCTCCGTGACGATTAGGGGTATTTGAGTTTTGCAGCATATATATCCCCATCCTCTCCCTGGATCACTCTGCTAAGGGGGGGAGGTTTAATAGGGTCTTCAAGGCTGCCGTGGGGGTGCTTTTCATAGCACCTGTGATTCCCAAGCAGACCAGTCTTTGTACCCGGCTCAGCTTATTCGCCGCAGTAGTCTGAGTTGTCTTTGACCACCACACTAGAGCAGCGTGCGTATTGGTGGGTCTTACAACACTAGTGTAAAGCCAGTGTAATACACTAGGCGTGAGCCCCCATGTTTTGCCATATGATCGCTTGCAGGTTGCCAGTCTGGCTACCGATCTATGTATTATCCTATCTAGGTGTTGGTTCCAGGTAACCTTGGAGTCTACAGTGACTACAAGGTATTTAACCTCTCCCGACATCTGCGGTTGTGCGTTTTGAAGAAGTAAAGGACCTAGGCCCTCCTGACTTCTTCTTTTGGTAAATGTGATGACGTGGGTTTTTAAAGGGCTGACTATCAGCCCTTCCTCATCCGTCTATTTTTTAACCATCTTGAGTGCCATCTGTAATCGATCCCTGACTATGTTATTAAACTTTCCCCTAACTATGATGACTATGTCGTCAGCGTATCCTTGAGTTTTCGTAGTAGGCTGTCAACTACAAGATTCCATAGCAGGGGGCACAGAACACCCCCCCGCGGCAGCCTCCTGCAACTGACGCGCCTAGGTTTTCGCCCATCACGGTGGTGATACCATCCTGCCTCTGAGGATACCATCGATCTACCTGCAGCAGGTGTCCTCGATGCCACGCTCTCTTGCAGTTCTAATGATGGAGTTGAAGGAGGTGCTGTCGAATGCTCCCTCTAGGTCGAGGAAAGCACCCAGTGCCACCATCTTATGTTCCAGAACCATCTCCACCTTCTGAATTAGGTGGTGAAGTGCTGTTTCTGTGGACATACCTGCTCTGTATGCAAATTGGGTTTGATGTAATGGGCTTCTAACCAGAACATATCCCTAATATGTCTGTCGAGCATCTTTCCCATCGCATTAAGTTGAAATGACATAAGACTGATAGGTCTTAGGGACTTGGCTAGGGTGCACGAGTTCCGCTCAGCCTTTGGTATAAATACCACCCAAACTGGTTTCCACCTCATTGGTATGTATCCCAGCGCTAGGTTGGCTCTGTACAATGTGCAGAGCTTAGATGACAGCAGGTCTATACCCTGTTGAAGCATTATTGGCAGAATTCCGTCCGGACCCGCAGATTTGTAGGGCTCAGATTAGTTTATTGCCCATTTAATTTCGGATTTATCTATCACTTTTTGGTTACTGGCCAGTCTGTCCTGGTGGCCCCGATTCCAGTTGCCACCAGTTCTGTTCTTAGCTATTCCTCAAGTGATATATATGATACATGATCCCCTTGTATTATATAAAACAAGTACCTCTAACAACTCTCAGTGTCGCTGGAATCGTTCGTGTTACATTAGAATGCACCTATATTCTCATAAATGCGTTGTAAATATGAATCTATATTATCTAAAACGATAGATGAGGATACACTACTTAAAGCTTCCGTTTCAGATGCACTGGCCCATCCTGCATTTGTTCGACTCTGCTATAGTTCCTTGGGCGTTGACATAAACATTTAGATTTGAAATTTAGTATGATGATTTTAGTTCCACTAGAAACATAATTTCATAAGTTTCGTCAAAATATATGCGCTATTATTTAGGTTATCGCATAGCAAATCTTAATTTACTTAACAAAATCAGAAGGTCTAGGTGCCTGAAGTTTTAATTGCACTTTCTTAATAAACAGCATTTTTTCCTATTGCGACATTATGTGTGCACCAGAAATATTTAAGAAAAACTGAGAGAAATCAATCCTTTTTTAAGAAAGATTCTGTTTAAACAGATGTATTGTGGAACTATTTGAAACATTTTCTTGTACAATTTGTTGTAACTCTGTAAAAAATTGTTATTGCAACACGATTCGTCGTTGTGTAGTTTGTACTCTTAGTTTTACTCCACTATATCTATTCAATAGGAATTGCTTGTGTAAAAGTCGGTAATTAGTTTGTTAGAACTTAATTCCAAATTTCATAAAACCACAAGCAATTTTGGAGTACGTAATGTGACTGTAAAATATTCCATGACACTTTAAGTTTACTTTAAATTAAGCGACTTCATAAACCAACAGCATCTATTAACGTGAAATGAGACGTTATGAAGAAATATTGATATTCTACTAGGTACTGGAATGATTTAAGTTTATGCTGATTACTTGAATAATTTATGATATGTAGGAACTTTGTGTTTAATGATTTATTTTACTACCCGCTTGTTTAACACATTACAATTAATGGGATAGTTTTTGCTTCACTTATAAATTGAATTAATTTGTTTTTAGTCTAGTCACCAAGTGCCATTTTGGTGAATACCTTGTAGCCTGTACTGAAAATTATGATTTAGGGCTCATTCGATTCGGAATGACATCTAGAAACTTTTTAGGATATTTGAAGTTGAGCCGGTAAAAATTACAAAAGTTATAAACAATTTAGTAAAAAAGAAAGAGGGGGTTTGGTTTCTTGCAAATATCTCGGAATTTATTAAAGATATCCGAAATCAAAAAAAAGACCATTGAAGAGCAGGAAATTTCGTAAAAATAATCCTACCTCCCGGAACTCTACCATCAAAATTTATTATTTTAATTTAGAGGTGAAAATAGGGCTAAAAACGAGTGATGTGACTTCCGCGCGCGCCGACCGATTCGGTCACTTTAACAATAAAAATTATTTAAACCCATTAAATATGACTATTAAGAAATAAAATAAATTACGTACCTTTTGGATACTTGTATAAATGAAAATCCATTGGAAAACATTTTTTCCCGTAATTTTTTTATTAGTTATGCTTTTGTTAATTAACCTATTTTTACAAGTTTTAAATTAACTTTAAAACCCTGATAATTGTCAAACTAAAAATTTCAGATATTTTTCACCTCTTGGAGCTATTCCTGAAAGGCTTAAGAAAAGATCCCCGTTTAAAATATTGAAAAATTTTGATTTTCCTCTTTGTTATTAACAATCGAGTGTATTAAGAAATGGAAAACGTAAATAAAGCAATCAAAAAAATTATTTTTTTTAAATACTCCGATTAGTTCGTTTTCTTATTATTGAAAGCTACATGAAAATGATTTTTTTTATAATTGTTTACTTCTATTGTTCAAATAATTGTTATAAACAAACGCATTGTTTATAAGATAATCATTTTTTTATGTTCCAATTATCAATAAATATAATTATTTTTAAATAATGTTTTATTACTTCAAAGCGCATTTGTATTTTTTTTCTGTTGCTAAATATTAACATTAAGTACCTAATCATTTTTTTCAAATCATCATTTCTATGATTCTTCTATATTCTGAAAAAATATTTTTTTTTTAAATATTTTATTTGCTTATTTAATAAACAATTTGTTATTAATAAATAAATTTTCGCCTTACATATTTTTTTAATGCCACAAAAAATAATAAAAACAACCATGTGTCGTATGTTGTGTGAAAAAAATTTCTCTATTTTTTATATAATTTTAAGCGTTTTTGTATTTTTATGTTTGTCACTTTCTTTCAATTTTTCATCATTGTCATTATAATATCTTATAAACTATTGGAGATGCGGCAAATACACTTCAAGTCTTTTTTACCCTCCGTTAAACAATAAACAAATTGAGTATTTAACCGGAGCTCTAACTCAATTATTATTTATTTTTTGGCTATTATTTTTAAAAATTTCTCTTAAAAATTTGTATTAGCTCGAAATGTTTGCTCTTTGCAATAATCAGATTATTTAATTTCTTCAGATTTCCTTTTACTAATTTTTCCGATAATAAGTTACACGATGAATTTTATATATTTATTATTACACTTCATGCTTAATATGTGCATTACTTCATTGTTGAATTATTTGGTTAAACGGTTAAAAGCTCAATTTGCTTATTGTTTATCGGACGATAAAATAGACTTGAAGTGTCTTTGTGCTATCTCCAACAGTTTACAAGCTATTTAAATTTTAAAGGTGTAAAATAATTCTATTTCGAGATATTTTTGTAAATAATTTCAAAAAAGTTAATAAAAAATTGAGTTAGAGCTTTGGTTAAAAACTCAATTTGTTTATTGTTTAACGGAGGATAAAAAGACTTCAAGTCTCTTTGTCCTATCTCCAGTAGTTTATAGGTTATTCTAATAACAATGATGAGAAATTGAAAGAAAGTGACAAATACAAAAATACAAAAATGCTTAAAATTATATAAAAAATAGAAAACGAATTTTTCACATAACATACGACACATCGTTGTTTTTACTATTTTTTGTAGCAATAAGCAATAACGCGAAAATTAATATGTTTATAACAAATTGTTTATAAACTAAACAAATAAAATATATACAAAACATTTTTATTTTTTCAGAATATGGAAGAGCAATAGTAACCATGATTAAAAAAATGGTTCCTTAGTATTAATATTTAGCAACAAAAAAAATTGCCAATTAACAAATGCGCCCTTAAGCAATTAATTTTTTTTTAAGAAACGATTTTATTAAAAATCATTATATTTATTGATGATTAGAATCCAAAAAAATATTTTGGATTATCTTATAAACAATGCATTTGTTTATAACAATTATTTAAACAATAGGAGTAAAAAATTATAAAAACTCCATTCTATGTAGCTTTCAACAATAAGAAAACGAACTAATCGGAGTATTTGAAAAATACTTTTTTTTCATTGCTTTATTTACGTTTTCCATTTTTTAATGACTTCGCCTGTTAATAACAAAGTGGAAAATCAAAATTATTTAATTGTTCCAACGGGGATCTTTCCTAAAGCCTTTCAAGAATAGCTCCAAGAAGTGGAAAAAAGCTGACGTTTTTAGTTTGACAATTATCACAGTTTTTACGTTAATTTATAACTTGTAAAAATAAGTTAATTACCAAAAACATATCTAATACAAAAATTACGGGAAAATTTTTTTTCTAGTGGATTATCATTTACTCAAGTGTCCAAAAGGTATGTGAATTTTTTTATTTCTTAATATTCATATCTAATGGGTTTAAATAATTTTTATTTTTAAAGTGTCCAAATCGGTTGGCGCGCGCGGTAGTCACGTTTTTAGCCCTATTTTTACCTCTAAATTAAAATTATAAATATTGGTGGTAGGACTTTTTTTACGAAATTTCCTGCTCTTTAAGGATCTTTTTCTTTTATTTCGCATATCTTTAATAATTTCCGAGATATTTGCAAGAAACCAAACTCCCTGTTTTTTCTTACTAAATTTTTTATAACTTTTGTAATTTTTAACGGCTCAACTTCAAATATCCTAAAAAGTTTCTAGATGTCATTCCGAATCGAATGAGCCCTAAATCTTAATTTTCGGTACAGACTACGAGGTATTCACCAAAATGGCACTTGCTGACTAGACTATTCATCTCTTCGTGTGTACATAAACGTCAAAATATATTTGGTTTAGTGTTGTAGAAAAATTGAACTGTTAGTATAAAAAAAAAATTATTCTGAAAATAAAATAGTATAACCGCTTTTTCAAAATATTTCGGAAATGACCGGAAATCAGAGACGCCACGGCCAAAAATCATTAGAAAGTATTTTTTCAATATTTGATTCATGAGAAAACATATTTCGGTACTTAGTGCAAATAATACCTTCGGTCAGACTTTATTTGTGGGAAAACATTGCAACACCGAACAAAAAGATATTTGAAAAACTTCTTCGCCTCCCTCTCCTGCAGCGTTTTAACAGGGCTAAAGCATTAAATAACGAAGGTTCATTTTCCGACATCGTGCTACAGACTATAACATTTGTTACACTTTAAACGTTTATACCTCCCTATGCACAGGACTCATATAGCATATACCGCATATTATAGCTTCTACGATTCCCATATTAAATTCTACATATTTTACTAATATTTAGCGTGACACTATCGATTCCTTAAATATGTCAACAATGTCAATAAATCTTAATTGTAACAACCGCCGTAGAAATTGTCTGCCGCGTTTGAATTAGTTTATCTAATTGCTGATTAGGTTGGTATCACAAGCGCGTTGGCCTAATTGATGGTAGATACGTTGTATGAACCGCCCCGTTAGAATCAAGTCTGTACTCACAGCACCTTTATTGTTTAGAATGTGGTGGTGTTTGTTCATCCTTTACCGTATCGTCTTGTTAGAAGTATGTTGGCAGAAAATTATCTAAGCTAGAGATATGTGTACAAAATTGTACAATATGTGTACAGCAGGTTTTTTAAAAACATTTTTTCAGCGTGTGGTAAGGATACTAACGACAATAGAGTGACTGACCTAAACTAGTAAACAAGGAACCATCGGATTTAAATGCAGAAAGTACATTGCAAACGTTCCTCGGACAGACGCAAGTTAAGCAATTGTTGAAATCATGGGCCTACCATTGGCTACTACGAGCGTTTCTACAGGTTCTGTGTATTGTAAACCCTGTAGCATTTAAATGGTTGTAGAAAAACGATAAATAGATGAAATTAAATATACAACATTTAATCTGTAAAATGTCAATAGATTTAAAAGTGAATGGCAACATGCAGAAATAATTCTTAATTAATTATTCTTTTTAAGAAACCTGGCAAAGACAAAACTAAACCTGATAATTATTGACCAATTAGCAACTCTACCTAAACTTTTCGAAAGAATAATACAGTCTAGACTAAGCGACCTTTTGTAAGAAAACAATATTTTACCCGGCCGCCAATTTGGATTCCGCCCGAACCATTCAACACAGCAAATTTTACACATCTACAAAATTCGAGAATAAAAATCATACAACGGTAGGTTTTTGGACGTGGCCCAAGAATTTAGAAGTATGGTTAAAAGGACTCTTATATAAGTTAATCACTATAAATTCACCAGCATATCTCACCATTATACTTGCGTCATTTATAACAAACAGAACTTTCTGTGTCAGAATAAATAACTGCTTAACGAGTACAAACAAATCAATGCAGGAATACCTCAGGGATCAATTTTGGGTCCCATACTCTTTAATGTATTTGTACATGACATACCTGTACCACCGATATCCACAGTAGGCATGTATGCAGATGACACCGCAATAATAACTCAAGATCATTACATGCATATCTTTGCAAACAAACTGCAAAATGCACTTAATGATTTATAGGACTGGTATATGAAATGGCACCTAAAGTTAGATCCAACAAATTGTGAAGCAAAAATATCTACCCCGCGAAGTCCACAAATAATATTATCATCAACGAACGGGGAAATAATATGGAATCCTGAAGACAGTGCAATTAAATATCTAGGAGTTTACTTAGACAAACGACTGACATGGAGTTACCACATCATAAAAAACTTAATGACGATTACGCTCGGTTATCAATACTATATTCAGTTATTAATAGAAAATCGAAACTTAGAGTTAAGTGCGTGTAATTAATATATAAATCAATCTTTAGTAATTTACGGCTGTGTGATATAGGGAACTGCTAGCAAAACTAATATTAAGAAGGTGCAAACATTCCAAAATAAGAATAATTGTCATAAATGCCCATTGTTACAAAAAACAGTCAAATCCATCGGGAACTTAATGTGCCATACATTGAAGACTTCATAAAATCATGTGCAAAGACCTTCTTCAAAACTATAGACAACTGTAACAATGCCAGAAATGTAAATATAAGTGAAAAGTCCGTACTAACAGATTAAAAAACGACTACCACAAGATATCTCATTTTTCAGTAGTGATTCCGAATGACATTAATATCAAGTTACTTTATGCAAAGGCAGTCATAAAGTACCTTAGTGTGTTCATAGACCAAGGGATATCTGGAATCGACACGTCGACTACGACGCGGAGAAAGCAGAGAGCGCGACCTTGGCCCTCAGAAAGCTAATGCCGCAAATCGGAGGACACAAGACCCTCGCCAGGAAGCTTCTGAGCTCCGTGGCGAACTCAACATTGTTATATGGCGCACCGGCGTGGATAGACGCCCTGGAAACAGCCAGAAACTGCAACCGACTACTCCAGACACAACGCCTGATGCTGATCCGGGTATGCTGCGCCTACCGGACTGTCTCTGCCCTTGCCCTTCAGGTCATCTCGGCGCTACCTCCCGCTGACCTCCTGGCCAAGGAGCGCACCTACAGCCACGGGGCAGATAAAACTGAGAAGACTACGTACAGAAACTACCTATTAGATCGCTGGCAGAAGCGATGGGACTCATCGACGAAGGGGAGATGGACGCATCGCCTTATTTCAGACGTGCGTCCATGGATAGCCCGCAAACACGGCGACTTGAGCTATTACCTGACGCAAGCACTGACCGGCCATGGTAACTTCAACAGCTACCTACATAGGATGGGCAAGAAGGCGAACGATGACTGCCTGTACTGCCCCACGACCGACACCCCGGAGCATACCCTGTTCCTATGCGTCAATTGGAATGACCACAGACACCCGGCAAGTAAACTAACTGGATAGACTATTACTGCCCAGAATTTCTCCAACATTCTACTCTTCAGCCTCGACTCATAGTAGGCCATCAGTGCCATGTTCGACAACATCCTCAAGAGCAAGGACAATGAAGAGCAGATACCAGGAATATAGGACGAATGAAACCTCCGAAGTAATGTTAACACAGTTCTGGAGCAGGAAGAAAGGGTTTTTAGTGAGTAAGAATCTCACATATCCCCACATACTGGCACATTAGTGTGGGGAACCTTCTGAAGGTTTTTCCCCTCGGGCAAAAAAATATCATTGTTCTACTATTGTTAGGTTATACCAAATATTTCGTCGTTGATAAATGAAATGGTCCTCCTCTTTACGGTACGGTTTTTCCTCTCTCTTGAAAATTCATTATTTTTGACATAGGTCCTACTACAGTATCAACAACGATCTGCTTCCTCTTCCCTTTTAATTGTTCTGTACTGTCTTACTATGCACTACCATGTATAACATTAATTTGTTGAACTGGTATTTTAAATAAAAAAAAAATATATTTAAAGGCAATGGTGTTAGGCGCGAGATCAAGGATTTAAATCATAGTTAGGGTAAGGATGTTTAGTCTTGTTTTTAATGTATAAAGCGAAACGAGAGCAATGTGCTAGATCACGGTCGAGGGACACAACCCGAGTCGTTGCTGTTATCTCTACTCAGTTCGAGTCTCACTTGCGGCAGATGGTAATGTCACCGGGGGTTGGTTGTTATGTCGTTGTTTATAGCACAACTTTGCCAAGGTGTTAATTTTAATAAGATCTTAAAAAATCACTGCTGATGTTAAATTAAAATCAAAAGCACTGAAAAGGCAAGATAATGCTTTATGCCGAATAGTTACTGCTGATACTTTGACTTGACTTTCTTATAAGGTAAGTAAGGTATAGGGTAAGTAAGGCAAGAGAGAATGAAGAACGCAAATTATATTTAACTTGATGCAAACATGACAAATTTACCTTTTATATCAAAATAAATAAAATAAATAATAATATATACCATGAATTGTACAAAAAATCTTTTTGTCGTTTCTAAATAAAAATAAATTGAAGACTATATTTGAATTTTATTTGTCAACGTAAGCACTTTACATCGCTGCGCGCTGCTCTTAAACCCTCGGTAAATATTTTATTCTAAATGGTTTCGGAGTTGAGCTGAATGTTACAAAATGATTGGACCACATTTCGGTCATGATTTTTTTAGTACTATTCTCATTAATGATTCTGTACCTTTCACCATCCCAATAATACATCCTACGCGTGGTAGAGAAGGCTTATTCGACTAATTGTAAGGTACTTGATTTGGCAATAAGCTCAAAATACAATTTCCAGTAATAAAAAAAGTTAACACTAAAATTCATTTTTCATTTATGTAAACTTCCAAGTATCCTAGTAGATTCATAGAAGGCTTTATATATTCGTTTCTCTTATAAAATATTTACCATAAAACGACGAATGGGAAGGAAGAGGAAATGAAAAACTCCTCAATGCATGTTTTTTAATTATGCCTAAGTACTTTACAGTCACATTACGCACTAATTGTCATAATCATACTCTTTTTTTTATGGTTCATAATCTGAATCGTATTACGTAGATTTCCTCTTTGTCGCTAGTTTTATATAAGAACTTGTTACTGACATAAAGTTGTTATAAACAGAATAATACCGGATTTTAATTTAAAAAAGATATGTTATTTCTCTCAAAGTATATCTCCACTTACTAAATTATAAATATTACCATTTTAGTTGCTCTTTGCTACTATCTGGAAAAAGATAAGTGCTAGTGGCTGAAACAAAATATTTGCAGAATTATTAATCTTTTTGCTGGCAGTAATATTGCCACGAGTGCTGCAATAAATCTAAATTTTCATTAAAAAGACTCTAGAGTCTCCTGATTTACGTGTTCCAATTATAATTTTTAGGCTCTCATTTTAAGAGATAGTTTTCTATCTATACTATTACTAGTCAGTGTCGTGTTTAAAAAAAGAAACTGTGTATAGTCGAGGAAAATTTCGGAAAAGAAAATTAATACAATATTCTTACGTGTGATCATGCCAGGATAATCTTTTCATTTTTATAGTACATAATACGCTCCGCTGCCTATTTCTCATTTCATACTCAAACTTCCACTTTTTTTACATGGGTGAACACAACACGACATTTTCTGCAATCGTTATTTTCTTCGACAATGATTCTTCCTCTTAGACTTTGCTTTACTGTCTCGGCATCAAATTCATGAAATTTATGAAATTTCGTATGCTATTTAAAGTTAAAACGTGTTATTACTTACATAATGAACGATACTAACCAGGTTCGGGCTCTCTTTATAATTGCTTCCATATCTACATATATTCCAGTTATATTAGGCCGGAAAAAGCAGCATCTGCTAAAAAGTCTAAATTTTGCTTACAACTTTATTTTAATTTTGGAAGCAATATCTAAAAAGTTCCCATCAATATCGCGCTTGAGATTTTAGTTATTTGAGATCAAGGGTTATAAGGTTATAAAACTCTTGTTTTGTCATATCTCGCTTTTCGTGAGCTGTACGACTTTTTGCGTTATTACAAAAAATAAAGAACAGAAAATTCTCTACAAAAAAGTTATATGTCTCTTCCGTACAACCAACGATTTATTAAATAACACACTTAGCCAAGAAAATTTCCTATCCAATCTCTCAAATAAAACTAGATTAATATCAATGCTAATGTACAAACTACAATCTATCAACATAGCTGTAAAGCAAGCTAGGGACGACGCCGACGTTTTAATAGTAGAGACGGCACTTGAAAAACCACAACACAATATTACTGTTATAGCTGGAGAAGATGTAGATCTATTAGTTCTTCTAATAGGACGTGCTCCTTCAAACCAGGAGGTTTTCTTCCTTAAACCAGGGAAAGGGAAAATAAAATCAAAAACATACTCTCCTTCTAGCCTAAATAAATTTCCAAATTGTAAAAAGCATCTGTTGTTACTACATGCTATTATTGGCTGTGACACAAACTCTGCACTCTTTAACAAAGGAAAAATAAAAGTTTATAAAATGTTCAAGAGGCCCCGCCGAGTTGCATCAATTTGCGGACGTTTTTAAGCAGGAAATTTGTACAGTAAAGATGATTTTGGAAAATGGATTACTCATTCTTCTGGCAATCACTTAAATCAGAAATATCCATTGAGAACTATCCGTACATGACGTTTGTGAATTCGACAAGACTTAACACCGCAGTGAGTAGGTGGAAGTGACGACAATCGTCAGTGACGACAATCGTCACTTCCACCTACTGCCGCAGCCGCACGCCAACATCTAAGTCGAGTGTATTATCAAGTACAGAATTGGCTTGGTAATGGTTTAAATCCTGAACAATGGGGATGGAAGACAAATAATAATGTACTTTTAAATACTGTTTTTTGCAATTGCACTAAAGGATGTAACAAAAATTGCGGGTGCAGAAAAGTTGGACTGTCCTGTATAATACTTTGTGCCCATTGTCACGGTCAATCATGTCTCAACGCAAATGTCGATAGCGCTACCAAAGAAAATATTCAGGATGAAGAATATAATGAGCTTGATCCCGTTGACCTCTTGACACAAAATGTAACAGAAGGAAAAGAAAATGTTGGGGAAGAAAGTAACCACGAGAAAGAAGTAAACGAACAAGTATTTGAGGGGACAGACGATGAGAACGAGGAGGTGACGGAGGACGAGAACTTGGAGGAGATGACAGAGGACGAATACGTGGAAGAGGGGACAGAGAACGAGAATAAGGATAAGATGTAGAAGTCACTAAAACAAGCAAAATCAGATGCACAGAAAACAGATGCACCGCTACCCTGTGCTTTCCTGGAGTATAGAGTGAAAACGATTGGTTTTACGTAAAATATGTATATAACATTTTTTGAAAAGCGTTTTTTAATCATTATTTTCTATAATAACCAAAAAAGTCATAGAATATACAGGAAGCAAAATATTTACGAAAAATCGATTTCTGTGACATTTGACCTTGAATAACTTGAAACACAAGCAAGATATCAGTGGGGACTTTTGACATATTATTAGTAATATAAAAGTAAAGGTGTATGCAAAATTCCCGCTCACTTGGATTTTTATAGTAGATGAATCCTTATGTGACTGGACTAGTAGTGGAGTGGAAGTACAGTAATCGTAAAAAAAAAATCAATTTTTTTGGGGGTAAATACGTTTAGAATGTCATGAAACGTCAAGATTTCAAATTTGAGAGGAAAAATTTGCTGTCTGTCAGTCTCATAGTCTGTGGAACTTTTTTTGTGCACACGTTTTCCCTGAATATATTGACTTTAAATTTGGTACACTTATTTATTATAACGAGATCTGGAACTAGATTATATTTTGAACTGACTCCGGTGAAGGGTGAAAATGAGTTGGTAAGAGTCCAGGAAATAGGAATTTGGTGTATATACTAGAATCAAAGGTTTCAATTTTTTTATATAACATTTTCCAGTACCACGACCAACCCACTCCATTATTAAAGTGGTTACCACAATAAAAGAAAGATATTGACTTGAAACTTGGTATACGTATATACTATAACGAAATCTTTAACTAGATTAAATTTTGAACTAATTCCGTTGAAGGGTTGGGGTGAAATAGGGGTAAACAGGGATAAATAAGTAAAACAAGCTGGTAAGAGTTCAGAAGCTTGAGATTTGGTGTATACTACAAACAAAGGTCTCAATTTTTTTGACATTTTCCAGACCCACTACCACCCCAATTCCATTATTAAAGGGGTTAACACGATAAAGGAAAGATATTAACTTAATACTTGGTACAGGTATGTATTATAACGAGATCTGGAATTGGATAAAATTTGGGCATATTCCGTTGATGAGTTGGGGGTAAATAAGTAAAGCTAGTACGAGATCACAAACTTGAGATTTGGTGTATATACTAGAAACCAAGGTCTAACATTTTTTTACGACATCTGCCACCCCCCTCCTACTTCGTTAAGAGGTTAACAAAATCAAATTGCGATTTATTGCGTATGGGAGCAAAAGTTATAAAACATTTTTTTAATTTAAATTAAACGTCGCGTCGGTCAGTCGAGAAAGTATTGAAGAGGCACAATCGTTTTATGGATTTTGGAGTCAGATGATTTCGAATATTATCTTATTGAAATTCTATGAGCAATTATTTCCCCATACTAGAGTTCAAATATAGCATCAAAATGCTTCGCGTAGAGAAACTTGAATGGGGAATCTGGATGTGGAAGTAGTTATTCCTTAGGCAGCGGTCTTTTTCTGTTATCGTTGACATTGGAAATCAGTTTATTGGCAACATAATATGGAACTCCTTTTAGAAGTTTAACTTAGTGCCAAATAATATTTATGCTTTGTCGTTTCTTTCTTCATTATCTTTTTATATTATGTCTACCTGCACAATCTTCACAAATAGCATATTACCAGGTTTCGCCAACAATTTATTTATTAATTTGAATCATTGCCATTACTGTGCCTATAATATTTAACTTATTTCTGAATTTGAATAGATGTTTCTTGCAAAAATAGATATTAGTTATTTCGTATTGAACTATTATCATAACAAAACTCATGTAAATCCAAATTCACTCAGTGTACTTTATGACAAGAGTGTTTGCGTCACATTTTTTAAATTTTAATTAGGTAAGTGATTTATTAATTTTACTAAAACGATACGCAAAACTTGCGTAGTGTGAAAGCGAGCGTTTGAATAACAATCTTTCGAAACCATCTGTTCTCTCAGAAATGATAAACGATTATTGTACTATAAATATCCCGCAGAAGGGTAGCCGGGGACAAGCAGGTATCGAGAAACGGTGGTAGCTAAAATATTTTTGATTGAATGTTTTATTAGTATAAAATTATATTGGCTTGTGTGATTTTTGATAATTTATGTTGATGTATTAGAAATTTCCAGTAATCGACTATTTCATAATTAACTTAAATTTGTTAGTGATACTCGCAGCTTATTTTGGTCTGGAACATTTATCGAATTCAAATTAAAGCCGTAGCTGGGTAGTATGGGGAATGTAGCTTTGCATCTATCTGACTATGTTCTTCTCACTTTCTAAATAATGTTACATCTCACCAAATAATATTTGTTTTAAAATATTTATGTTTTATTAGAAAAACATATTTTAAAACTTAGACATTTTTTAGATGATATTGAATTACATTATAAAGGTATCTACTAAAAAAAAAACCTGCCTAATGAATCACAAATTCCACATCCAAATTTTCCATCCAAAAATATTATAAAAAATCTGAGGCCTTAGTCTCTAGCATGTACACGAGATCCCAAGTCTATGTACTCCTAACAGCTTGCTCTACTTATTTTCCCCTATTTACCCCCTGTATAACCTTCAACCCTTCAACGGAATCATTTCAAAATATAATCTAGTTCCAGATTTCGTTATAATTTATACATGTACCAAACTTCAAGTGATTATCTCAATTTTATTTTATCAACCCCTTTAATAATGGAGTGGGGGTGGTGGGGGGATGGAAAATATTGTAAAAAAAATTGACACCTTGGCTTCTAGTATATGCACCAAATTTCAAATTTCAGTACTCTTACCTGCTTACTTTACTCATTTCCCCATATTTACCTCTACTTACCCCCCACCTCTTCAACGCAATCATTTCAAAATATAAACTAGTTCCATACTATGTCGTTATAATATATGCGTGTATAGTAGGGTGGTCTTTATTCCTCAACTTTTAAAATTTGATTGTCTCACCCTCTCAAATTAGTATGATATAAAACAAAATAATTTACAGCAAATTTAGGGTAGCTAGGTCAACCCCTTCCCGTGTCTCAAAAGGGGTGAATTTTCCTATGTATTTGTTATGGATAAAAGACATTTTTTCGTAAAATTTTCAATAGAATCGTTAAAATAATGTGAAATAAAAATTGCACACAAGTTCCCTCTTCCAGAATTGTCGAGAGAATACAAAAATAATACCTATTTTTTGAATTACGTCCTTACGACATCCCTTTATAGGACCTCAAAGTGACCCCGTGATCACAAATAAAGTATCGCGTATTTTAGTTTATTATTGTTTTTTGAGAGTCCTCTTGACAAATTATTATTAATTGGTCACATTCTAGATTGCGTTTATATTTTAATGTTTTTAAAATTGTTTAAACAATTATAATTTATTTAAACTATTATATGTTACAATAAATTTGCAATATTTCCATTTTATTTTAGTTTTACAATTGTCCTAAGAATACGAATTAATGATTATTCCATTAGCAGCAAACTCTTAATCAACAATATTAAAGAACTAACTTGTGTAATTTAAAAAAATGCGACACCGTTACAAATTTATAATGAAATGTCGTTGCTTAAGGAGGTTGAAGCGCTACAGTCCCAATCAAAAGTAAGTCGAATTCTAAATCGGAATTTTTTCATAATAAATTATTACAAAAGGTTATAAGTCGATGATACCAATAAATATTGTCATAAAGTCATAAATAAATCATTTTTTATTATCAATTAATTGCTTAGATTTAATTATTCTACTTAATGAACTAACTTTTGAATGTTTTGTCCAAACTTTTTGAAAAAAAAAATTAATTAATGTAAAATATCTGTATATTTTACAAATTTGTTTCAGTAATTATTTAAAAAAAAAGATGAGAAGCAGTAAAGATTAAAATTAAATCAT